>JADMNL010000025.1:53207500-54546250 GCA_016271365.2 Neoceratodus forsteri
TTACTTTCATTTTGCAAAAGCTTATTGTCCCAGTCACCCCGCCTTGGGCCTATAGTGAACCTCTCCACCCCTTGAAACTTAAATTGATAGCTGAATTCTCTCAGTATCACATGCATAGCAAATACATTTTTGTGTCTCCCTTCCTAATGCATGCCAGATGTTCTGCTATCCCATTTTTATTAAAGCTCCTCTTGGTTTTCCCCACATGGAAGCATAAACAACATAGGTGGAGACACAGTGACTCATTTACCCATTGTGATTTATACTTGTGGTAACTGTTTCTATTGTTTTAGAATTTTCACAGGAAATGTGTTTTATCTTCCAGCTAACAGAAAGATTATGAACTGAAAAACTTTATGAACTGTAATACGACGTTTGTTTTTTATGCTGAAAGTTGTGAAATATATAAATGCTTCTATGTGGGGGAAACTAAGAGCAGCTTTAAAAACAAGATAGTAGAACATTTGGCATACATTAGGAAGGGAGACACAAAAAATGGTAGCTTACTCACCTGGTAAAGGTGATTGTGGGGGTATACATCTCTGAGGCACTCCACACTCCTTACACCTGGGTATTGTGTCCACCTGATAGGTTGCTGATGCACGTGTGACTTCAAAGAAAGTCTGTCTCTCTTCCCTGTGATGCTGCTTCCTCTGTATCAATTTGATGTCTTCCAAAGCTGTACCTAATAAAAAAAGTTTTGGGTCCCTTGATCTGTTATGTAGCATTCTACCTTTAAAGAGAGAGAGAGAGAGAGAGAGAAAAAAGACACCTATGCATGTTGACATCACTGTATGTAAGACATCCCAGACTTGCTAGAGTTAATGACACCGTGGACCTAGAGTCTGTTTATTTCCTATTTATACAAACAAGTAGAGACCGACCCATATGGCATGTTGGTGAAAATTATATGACTGAAGTAGTTTCTCATCTGAGCTGACAAATTGGGCAGGCTGTGGAGTGCCTCAGAGATGTATACCCCACAATCACCTTTGCCAGGTGATTAAACTACCATTGTGGGAGATAATCTCTGACGCACTCCACACTCCTTACACCTGGGTAACGAATTAAATAGCAGTACCCCAAATGGGTGGGTAGTCAGATAAGCTATTCTTTTCCTTCTGCCATTGCAGCTAGAAGCACTGCCTTCCCAAAGTTTACCTTTACCTCCATAGATACATCAACTCTATAGTGTCTTGTAAAAGTATGTGGGGAAGCCCATGTGGCAGCAGGACAAATCTCTTCCACCGACGCCATGTTCCTTTCTGCCCAGGATGTGGCTATGGCTCTGGTAGAGTGTGCTTTGATGCCAGTGGGCAGATCTTGATTTGTTGCCTTGTATGCCTCAGCGATTGCAGATTTCAGCCAGGTGGCTATAGTGGATCTTGCAGCGGCCTGTCCCTTCCAGTGACTGTGAGTAATAATGAATAGTCAGTTGGTTCGCCGGATGTCATGTGTCCTGGCTAGATATGTTGAGAGCACCCTGTTCATTCCCAGCAATTGGAGCGGAGGTTCTTGGTTTACTTCCTCTACTGGCATGTGTGCTGGGATCTCGATGATCTGCTTAGCATGGGAGGTTGAATCAACTTTTGGTAAGAATGATGGAATAGTTCTTAAGATGATTTTGTCATCGTGAAACACTAGAAAGGGTGTTCTGCATGACAGAGCCTGAATTTTACTGATACGCCTGGCTGAGCAAATAGCGACTAGAAATATGGGCCCAGATATTCAAAAGGGTTGCGCCATGCGCAAGTCCAAAAATGCGCCATTCTGCGATATTCAGCAGGAGGCAGTTGCGCCACTGGCAACAGGTTGCGCAAAAGAGCAATGCAAATGAATGCATGCTCAACAGGAGGGGGAGGAACCATGCATAACCTGCGCAACCCGATATTCAGTCGGGTTGTGCAGAGTTGTGCATGCGCAACCCCCAACCTGCACCTGTACAACCTTGAGCCAAAAAAAAAAGGATCAAGTTGAGGGCCAACCACAGGTGAGCTGCTGTATTGCAGGGTGCAACACAGCAGCTGCCACCCCTGGCTGGCCCCCAACTCGGTCCCTGTGTCCCCCCACCAGCCCGATCGTGGGCAGAACGTAAAAACAACCTTCCACCCACACATCTCCCAAGGCCCGATCGCGGGCATGCAAGTAACATCCCCACACAGCTCCCGAAGCCCGATCATGGGCATATAGTAACATCCCCACACACACACACACAGGCCCGATCAGGCATACAGTAACATCCCCCACACACACACAGCTCCCAGCCCAATCACGGGCATACAGCAACATCCCCCCACACACACATACAGCCCCGGTCTGATTGCGGCATACAGTAATATCCCCACACACAGCTCCTGAAGCCCGATCGCTGGCATAACCAGTATCAACCCCCCACCAGTGCCCGATCGTGGGCAGAATGTAAAAAGCCC
Organism: Neoceratodus forsteri; assembly: GCA_016271365.2. Lineage (NCBI taxonomy): Eukaryota > Metazoa > Chordata > Ceratodontiformes > Ceratodontidae > Neoceratodus > Neoceratodus forsteri. The sequence continues at coordinate 53,209,930 of JADMNL010000025.1, forward strand.
CCAACCCAAATATTCTCCTGGTGGTCCAGTGACCGTAATGCCGATCGCTGGCAGAATATCAAGTTACAACCCCAAAACATCTCCCTTGTATCTAGTGCCCCCACCCACCCGAAGCCCCTCCACCCCCCTCGGCAGCCGGGCGGGCGGCAGCATCCCACCCGCCTGCCGCCCGCTCACTGCCGACTGATCACCAGGACTGCACCATTGGTGCAGAGTTGACAGCCAATGGCTGCAGCCCATACCGTAGATGACAGTCCAGATTTGTGAATGATGTTCATTCACAAATCTGGAAGGTGGAAGGGTAAGGGGGGAAAAGAGGAGGAGGTTTTCCAAGTACACCCCCAATCGTTCCTTTAGTATATTCTCCATTAATTTTCCCACCACCGAGGTCAAACTGATGGGTCTATAGTCACCTAGTACTTCCCTCGACCCCCCCTTTATGGATTGGTACCACATGTGCCTCTTGCCAATCCCTAGGTACCCTCCCTGTCTCAAGTAACATGCTGAAAAGCTCCGCCAGGGGTGCAGCCAGTATGTCCGCCAATTCCCATAGTACTCTCGGATGAATGCCATCCAGCCCAGGAGATTTGTCTTTCTTTAGGGCCTTGAGGGCTAACCACACCCTTTTGGCGGAGATAGCATCATCCGTCCCCTCCACCTTACTGGCCTTTTTATCCTTACCCAGATGTGATGCCCTGGGGTACCTCTCTCTCCCTCTTGCTCCATTTTTGTTGCTCCCCTGATCCCACTTACTGATGTTTCTATCCCCTTCGTGTCTTGCTTTGTAGATATCCCATCCCCCTCCCTAGTGAACATAGAGGCAAAGTACTTGTTAAATACCTCTGCCTGGTCCCTCGCCTCTTCCACCCACCCTCCTTCTGATCTCAATCTGCTGAGATGGCCCTTAGTTTTTCTCCACTCCCCAACGTACTGGAAGAACCCTTTTCCCTCCATGTATCCTGTGCCAGCTGCTCTTTACTGGACTTTGCTCCCTCACCATCACGGGTGACTTTTCTAGATGCAAGCTGGTACACTTCCTTATCCCTATCCCCTCTTGTTGTTTTATATTTTGTAGCCGCCTTCTTTTCTCTGACTGCTACCTGTACCTCACTGGACCACCAGCATGGTTTATGTGACCTTGCTCCCTTACGTTTCAACTTAGCGCAGATCCTGACTGCCTCATGAAGTTCCCGTTTTATGACCTCCCATCTCCTTTCCACATTTGTCATTGAGGTAATCCCCTTCAAGTGATCCTTGAGAATATTTCTCATGCCCATAAAGTCTGCCCCCCTGAAGTCCACTGCCAGCATCCTAGATCTCACCCCCCCTCCTCCCATGCTTATTTGAAACCAGACAGTATCTAGTGGCATACCTTTTAGTAATTTATCTTTTAATTACCACCACACTAATTAAAATGCAATGTTTGAAGGAAGCTGAACCCTTTTTGTAAAATTCAAATCGTATGTAGGGCCTTGTTGAATGAGGAATGATAACAATGGTCTCATATGCCATCTTGCCCATGGGATGGTGTCTATACAAGATGACAAAAGCCTAGTGTATGAGAAATGGCCTCTAAAGATGGGCATACTCTGTTTCTTAATTTGTTTACCATGGATAATAGTGTTGAAACCCTTTTTTCTGACTGCTGAACCCTTCCCTCTATAGTGTCTATGAGGTTGCCTAGCTGTTCCAGCCTTGTGCGTGGATTGAATTGGCTCTTCTCCTGGTTTATAACCCAGCCGTGAGTCTTTAGACATTGAATTGCGGTCCTTGTCTCCCTCCGTGATTGCTGCACTGACCTTGTTCTGATCAGCCAATCGTCCAGGTAGGGTATTACTGGTATTCCCTGCTCCCTCAGTTTTGAGGCAAGCACTATGGACACCTTTGTAAACACTCTGAGAGCGGAGACTAGGCCAAAGGGGAAAATCTTGTACTGGAAGTGTTTCTCCAAGATGTGAAAAATGAGGAATTGTTGGTGAGATGGTCTTATGGGGATGTGGAGGTATGCGTCTTTCAAGTCTATGGACGTGAGCATGTCCCCTGGTCGGAGTGCTTTTAGTGTGTATCTTATTGTTTCCATCTTGAAAGGCTTGTAGTTTATGCTTTTGTTTAAGAATTTTAGGTTGAGTACCGGGTGGAGTTCGCCTGTCTTCTTTGGGACTGTGAACAGTACTGAATAGACTCTTCATCCCTCCTCCGATTGTGGAACCTTCATGATGCCATTGTTGTCTGTTAGTTCTGCCAATATGTGTTGTAGCTGTAGAGGCATTGCCCTGTGCTTTGATACCGGTGATGTTATCAGCCTGTTCATTGTTGGTCTGTGTGTGAATTCTATTGCGTAACCTTGTTGAATTATTTCCAGGACCCATTTGTCCTGAGTGGTTTTTATACATTTATGAGCAAACAGGCTTAATCTAGCACTGACTGGCATCTTGGACTGTGGTCCACAGGTGGGATAGTCATTGTTTGTTGTGACCCCTTCTTCTGTGCTGGTAGGAGCCTCTAGCCCTACTCTGTGTTCCCCTATCCCGATATCTGTTGTATGAGCTACAGGGGTTGAAAGATGTTCTATGGCCCTGTCCCCTGTATGACAGTTGACCTCTGCATCTGTCTCGAAAGGAATGGGCGCAATAAGTGTGCTTGGTGGGAAGGTACATAGAGTTGTTTTTCTCTGTCCTTACCCAGTGCCTTCCCATCCTTCTTTCCCTTCAAATATTTTTCCAATCCTTCTCCGAACAGCAGATTGCCTCTACACGGCAATTTTAGTAGTAGAGATTTTGACTCCAGATCTGCGTTCCAAAGCTTCATCCATATATATCGTCTAGCTCTATTGAGAAGTGTTGCAGCTCTGGCATTGATCTTCAGGGAGTCCCCTGCCATGTCTGCCATATATCTGGAAGAAAGTATGATGTTATCGAGCAGTTGTGACTCAGTGGATTTGGCTGTAATTGCTTTTTGAGTTTCTTGCAACCATTGGAGTTGTGCCCTTGTTGCATAAATGGCTGTGGTAGCTCCCTAGCTCCCAGACCCGCTAGCTCAAAGTTCTTCTTTAGTATGTCCTCCAACTTCCTGTCCACTGGGTCTCTTAGTGCCGAAGTAGACTCCGTCGACAGGACGGTCTTTTTATTGAGTGATGCTATCTGATGATTCACACTGGGTGGTGTGCACCATAATGCTAGTTTATCGGCCTCCAAGGGGTACATTTTATCCCATGATCTCCGTTCTGGGATTCAAGTTGTGTCTCCGGATTCCCATTCCTTATTAACTATCTCGTTAATTGTATTGCACACCAAAATTTGTCTGATGCTTTAGGTGCTGGTTGCAGAGAAGGCAGCAACTTAGGCTGTGTGATGGTTGTGGCTGGGGTCTCAAACCCCACTGTGGCCATAATACTGTGAACTAGAGTGGGTATTTGGTTTGGAAAACACCACTTGGCAGTGAGTGATTGTGGGTCAGCTTCTTTATCCTCCTTGTTCTCCGAGTCTGGATCGGAGTCGGAGGGCCACTCCTCTGTATCATTATTGGTGGCTCTGTCAGTGTGGTTCTAAGCAGCAGAACCTGGAGCTTGAGAGAAATGGGGTCTGGCCAAAATTTATGTCAATTTGTCCCACTTAGCTGTCATGAGTTGTTGTTGCAGTTGGAGCACCTGTTAATTCTGAAGAAGTATGGCATTAGTGACTACATTGCTTTGAGAGGTAGACGGACTTGCCTGTGTAGCATCAGGAGCTCATGGGAGCTCAATGTGATCTTTAAATATGTTCTCCTGTGTAGTGTGTGCTGAGGTGGGTGGCTCCTCAGTGCAAGGAGCACAGACACATCCTAGCTGTGCTGAGGGAATGGGGACATTGCAGAGCCTGCGGCTTTTAGTCTTTCCCATGTCTGTGAAAGAAGGGAACAATGAGGATGGCTTAGGATACATGCCAAAGAAAGTATTCATAAAATTCGATAGCTGCAATGTGTCCTACTGAAATTAGCAGTAACTCCCTCTGTAGACTTATACAAACTTAATTCAGGGACCGATATATCAGAAAATAAGGGAACTATCAAGCACTGTCTAGTGCCTCCAAAATGACTTACTGTTGCTTTAAAAGAGTCTGTAGTGTCCTAAATCCCTGGGGAATCTTTTGTGAAAAATGTGTGTACTGATATGGCAATGTAAGGGTAGAGTTCAGCGTCCTAGTGCACCAACTGTGTTTAAAACACATCCATATAGAGTAAATAAATAACTAAATGCTACAGTGTGGATCTTTGAAGAACCATTGAAAAAAACACTGCAAGTATTAATTCCCAATGGGTACTGAACAGCAAAGAAGTGAAAAAACTGCCAAGGGTCACTTGTGACTTGCGAGTGGGAGCAGTGGCAGACAAAAAACTGGTCTGGGATCGTACTCGCGCTGGCATGAGGGTACCTAGCGCATAGCCCCAGGTAAGACGGTGTCTGTGAACAGTGCATGCATGAGCACAGCTGACGCTTTGCGCATGCGCGAGTCAAATGCTCAAGTGCATGCATGAGAGGGACGTCCGGCTAACGCAACAGACAGGGAGGTGACCAGGAAACCCAGCAGACTAGAAGAAGAAGGCCAACACCCTCTCTGAATACACAAGAGATGGGGAGGTGTGAAAAAGCACCATGTTAGGATGCCAGGACTGCGAATTAATGGAGGAAAGAGAGGAGACCAAAAAAAGCAAAATGAACCTTCTGAGAGCTGGTACAGCTGGAGGTAGGCTCCAAACAATTGAATTAAATTTTGTAGGAACTACTGACCAGAGCCCAAGGATACAGGTTGAAGGAAACAGGGAAAATATACCCTGAAATGTAGTTGGCTCCAGAGAGATTGTCTCTGTGGTCACTAGCAGGTACCACGGGATGCCCAGAAATGCTCAGAAATGAAAATCCCACAAGATGCATATGATGTGGGATACTGAGGCACTCTTGAGACCACTAGCAGGGGTCACAAGTGATACCCAACAGCAGAAATTGACAAATGCAAACCTAGGTCTGCAAGCAGGAGACCAGGTGAGCTGCTGAGCCACAGATACAAAGAGTCCAGTAGACATGAAAAGTTGTTGGAAAGCTAGCTGAGCCCCCAAGTTCTGGTCAGTAGTTCTATTAATGACTGTAGCTTTTGTAAAAGAAAACAAAAACACTTTACACAGACATGACAATTCCTTTGATGCTTAAAGTACTGCCTGTTCATCTATTAAATTCTTCTGAACGCGACAAACAGAAATTGACACCTCTCTCCTGTCCTGTTACTAAAATATATAACAGTTAAATTCAGATTGCAGAATATTATAGTTTACCTCAAGAATAAATGAAATTGAAAAAACTGCTGGTGAGCTGTTTTTTATGCACCGCAACCTGATCAGATGCACAATTCGAACTGATACAGAGGAAGCAGCATCACAGGGAAGAGAGACGGACTTCCTTTGAAGTCACACTTGCATCAGCAACCTAGCAGGTGGACACAATACCCAGGTGTAAGGAGTGCCTTAGAGATTATCCCCTACAATACATTAGCTATGCATGTGATACTGAGAGGATTCAGCTATCAGTTTAAGTTTCAAGGGCTGGAGAGGGTCACTACAGGCCCAAGGGGAGTGATTGGGATAAAATCAGTAATCATTAATGCTCAAGTAATTAACATTTTTCTGTACCTTGGTAACAGTTGTTGATAAAATTGTTGATAGCAGACTTGGATCGCGATCAACCTCTGAAGATGCACGAAAGTAAGTGGAGATTCCAAGATGGAACATAGGGGCTAGACTTGTCCAGCTCAAAACTGATTGGATCGTGCATCAGCCTATGGGATGAATGAGGAATACTAGATGGTTTTTGACTGAGGAGTACTATAAAGGGTACAAAATATAATACACTTTTGCAAAATGAAAGTAAATGGTAATACATGCTAAGAGCTAATTCTAGTGAGGGGTTGAATGAAACTTTCAGCTTAGTGCCTTTTCTAAAACAAAGAAGATAGTTTAAACATGGGGTTTTGTATTAAAATATCTGTGTTTATTAAAATACCTGTGCCTTTTGCATTATTAATCTAGTGGAGATGAGTGGCATACAGCTTGCCACTTTAGATTGTATAAGATTAATTCATTGCTCTGTATTTATATCTAATGTATGGAACTGTAATACATATTTATGCAATGGGGTGGCGATAAATCTCTATAAATGCTGTTATCATGAGATAAATGGCAGATGGCATGTCTACTGTGTGTATAAATGTTAAATCTCACATTTATACATATAGTAGACATGTCATCAGCCATTTATCTTAACAGTAGATATGTCATCAACCCCCCTCCCTAGCCGGCACTTGTTGCTTTCTCCGAGTGCAGTTTGCTTCAAATAAGACCTCCAACAAACAGGAACCCCTCACACAACTTCAACACACGCAGCATTTAGTTTTAATTTATGGCAGCTTCTGTGTTTGTGTGCATTTCTTTTTCAGACTAGTCTCTGTATTTAAGTCTGCTCCACATCTGCCCTGCCACTCACACACTGTCTGGCCATCCATCGAGAACACAGGCAGATGGGAACTTCTATTACTCAGCACGGTAACAAAGTATTATTTTAACACCAGCTTTTGTTTTAACTTTCCCTTTATTTCCTTTTTCTATAGCAACCTTTACTGTGCTTGTACTCTCTGGCTGCGAAAGAAATTCTACCCAAAACAGCAGTTAACTTTTTGTTAGCCTGCCCACCGACCCGACAACAACCTGGATCACTCCTCCACATGTGGCAGCTTTCCAAAAACCCATTTTCTTTCTAACCAAATTCAGTTCATTAGCCCACAAAAAGTTGTCACTGTCCTTTTCCTTTTTTGTTTAGCACAAACAGCTCACTTGTTTGGTACCTTTCTAAGCAAGCTCTAGAACTGCCGACAGTTCTCTCCTATTTCCAGCACACCAGCACTGCTTGTTGTTTGTGGCTGGTCCCTTGGCTCTTCTGTGCTGCTGAGTTTGTACACCAGCATAAAAAAAAAAAAAACATTCACCAGATGCCCAAACAGCTCAACTGCTGATGGAGGGAAGCTCACAGTGTCTTCCTATCTCCATCAAATACCCTTGTTCACTAAACTGTGCCGCCATTTTCTTTTAAAATATTTGAGATGCCTGCTTCTCCACCAATCCAAGCAGATGTTGCACTATCAGTGCTCATATCATGACGTGGCGTCCTTGACGATGGGCATAACAACGGCACTCCTCAGAGGCAGAGGAGCACTAACTTTATCAAGCAGACCCACAAAGCATATTTAATTATAAAAAAACAACCAAAGCTATGAAAACAAAAACATAACCAAAAGGCCCCTGCCTATCGCACAAATGAAATACACAACAGGGACCTTGTGGAATACACAATTTATTTTCACTCGTGCTGTTTGACCTTGGACACTTCACTCGTGGCTTATGCCACTTGTGAGGTAACCCAAGGTCAAACAGCACTTGTGAAAATAAATCATGTATTCCACAAGGTCCCTGTTGTGTATCCCTTATATGTGTGTTTTGTGTATTGTTATTAGTGTTTTTAGATACAATGGTGTTTTCCAAGTGCTGTGATATGTGTTGACTCAGGCTGAGCACTGATGAATTCACTTGTGATAGCTTTAATAGCCTTGTGTGAGGAACTGAAATGATTGGTAGAATTAAACAGTCATGAGATCGACTTATATGTATACAAAGGGGTGATGTCAATACTTACGCCACACCTTGATAAAGCATCGGACAGAATGTGAAATGTTGGTGGTAGAGGAGCAAATTGCTGCTATTTTTAAATATATTTATTTATTTAATAAATATTTTTTGATAACGGAACTTAGCCTTTAAAGTTCATTTTATGTCAGTATATTTGGGAAGTCAGATTTTCTTTTTTGTGTTTTGACAATAACTCTGTGCTCCAAATGAGTTCCATGGTGGCCACGTCTGTGCTTTGAATTTATTGAGGTGATGTTAGTGGAGTAAGGAGATCAGCTTGATGTTTCTAAGGCCACGCACATCAGGATGTCCTCTAAAAGTATCCAGCAATAGTGCAATTTTTTGACCTCTTAACCTACAGTCTCACCCCCTAACCCACTCAGTAAATATTTCTCCCATCAGCCAGGATGTCCTATTACTTTGGTAAATCACTGGTGAGTGCATGTCCCCCTGAAAACACCTGGGTTGCTCTTACTTACCCACAACCAGAATCTGGCATTTGTCGGTGCCTGCCATGTTGCAGCAGGCTATTACAGACCCACAGGAGCCGACCCTTTAAAAGTCAGTGCTCCCCCCTACCCCACACACCTGAAAAACAGGCCAATCTTGTCCATGTTATAGATTTCAGATGGACCGTAGCCAGACAGCAAATTTGGAAGAACATCCCATATCCAAGTGCTGGCTCCAAGATCATCCGCATTTTGCATTTCACTGTGTGCACAGTGAAAGCATGTTATTGTGGAGTTTCCACCTTTGCAGCCAACCATTGGTTGGATTAAATTCAGGCTTACAGAGAGCCACAGCTAGTTGCTTGGTCTTCTCTATTAACAGAGGGCCACGCATACCTCTCAACTGTACCACATTACGAGGAACGTTCCTCATTTTACTTCACAAAAAGCCCCTGTTCCACATTGTGAGGATTTGTTCTACATTAGGTATTCACATTTTAAAGCAAAATTATATAGTAAATGATGCAAAAAATATATAATTCAATTAATAACAAACTTTCTGAACATAAAAGCAAACATTTTAACAGTGTTCTGAGCCTCCTAGGTAAAGATTTGATTAAGTGTTCCACATTGTGTTCATTTGTTCCACATTTTGTTAGGCAATGTTCCACAATTGGTGGAGAAAAAGCTGAGAGGTATGGGACCACTGACCATGGCATCCCTGCTCCAGACGTCTATAATCGAAATTAAAAGGGAGTCCTCAATTTAACGGTCTTTACCATCCCATTTTCATTTTCTATCTGGATTTTTATTTGAATGCCACCGCTCAAGAATGCTTTCCTTTTGTTTCAGCAAATCAGACACAGTAGATTTTGGGATTCTGAGTCGCTGAGCTATGCCCCTCCCATTACACTTAGGCAGTGTTTTAATTTGCCATAACAGTTCCACCTTCCTTGAAAGGGGGATCCCTGGATGATGAGAAGAAGCCATTATGGTGCACAGTCAAAGCAAGTCAGTGAATAGCGAAGAGACAAGGTAAGGTAAGGGTGTGAACAGTGTTAACGGCTGAAATCGCTTTTATACACGCTACGTTAACACATGATCAATTGATTAATTGAACTGCCAGCAAGCTGTTAGCATTGTCAAATCACTTCAGTAAGAAAAGGTGCTTTTGTTGTATTTTAATGTCCATCATAGGTGGCGTGCATAGTTCTCTTTAGCTATGTATTTTAATATTGCGGCAATGTATTTTGATTTGGGCAGCTAGATTTTGTCTGCAGAAAGTGATTCTCTGCAGTAATTGCATCTGCTTAATGTGGCGTTGACTGTATTATTTATTATTAAATAATGGCAAGAAAAAAATCCTTCCCTCTGTTTGGCCAGTGACCACCTTGAACAGTGATTTTATCCCAGTTCAGCATCACCGTACTAAAGTCAGGCACACCTGACTGCACCAAAAGAGAAAAGAAATCACTCCATCCTGTTCTCCGCTCCCCCGCTTGTTCTTATTGTTCTAATAGCTGTTACAAAAACCCATCAATTTACTCTCAGTGGATGAAAAAGAACAACAGTCTCAAAGAATCCAACTGCTGACCAAAACCCAAATAACAAAGAAAACTAGTATTTTTTTTGTTCAATGGCTGTGGCTTCACACTAGCACGTGAAGCATGCAGCACACATTTCACTTGCCGCTCCACCATTTCTCCAGCATACCACATGCAGTGTCTCATCTAAAAAGTATTTCTTTCTCTTTTTAATGTGTGAACCACTTCAACTTATCAATCCCCCCCCAGCAACCTAGCCATGTTGAGCCTGAAACTGGGAGTATGCCAGCAGCTCCCATTCAGTCATCCATTTTCAAACAAATGCTATTGTTGCCTGTAGTCATGGAAACACAGCTTTCCATTCCACTTGCAACATCACTCACTGCAGTGACAGAAAGCTCCCCTCCTTCCTGCAACAAAACCGATGTTCCTGGGGAGTGAGCACTGCCACCACACAAAAAGAACCACTACATAGACTGGGGAAGACTAAAAATAGCAGCAGTGCCACCTACTGCACATAATACAAACTGTGGACTTTTTTATTGTTAATGATTTTTATAATTTTTTCAAGAAGACATAGAAAACAAGCACCGTTAGCTATACAAGGAGCTTTGCTTGGGTTAACGAAAACATAGTAGTATATTGTATAATAACACATCAGTACATGGCCCTAGTCCTTACCCTAATGACAACCAATATTACAGATGGATACACATGCAGTGGGGATGCTATCTATAAGTTGTTATACTGTAGGTGGGGCTATTAGTAATGGGCTGATGGACATGCGGGAATGGGTTATCTGCCCTCTAAAGGGACAGAGCTCCTCCTGACTGTATGCTTTGTTGCATTAGTATAGTAGGCATTTTACTGCCCACTGCAATGCTGTTATCTGGTACTGATTCAGATTACTTACATGGTTGCCGTGTCCTGAGGTCTGCCAGGGGGTCGAATGTCAGGATGTGAAACTTCATGGCAACCTGAGTGAGCCTGAGGGGTGCTGCAGACACATGTTTGTAGCTTTGGATTTTCAAGGACTCTGTAACCAAACATAGGTACCTGAAGCATCTTGAACTTATTGACAGATATAATTATCATATCTCATTTGGACAAACAGAAGAATGAAAATCCAAACAACAACAAATGACTTCACTGACTGCCTGCATTGGTTGATCTGTGGATGTGCTAAGGAACTTGGAAGGGGAAGGGTGTATTGATGTTATTTCACTGTATTACCACAGTGTATACCTTAGGGTATGGGAGTGGTATTGGGTGAGTAAAGCAGGGCACCTAACTGGGGTTCTTGTCTGACAGTACTATTAAGGGAGTGTTATGGCTCATCCCGTATCTGTGGGAGACTTTGTGTAGGCCTGGTATGGGGACCAATACTCTTGATAGTAGGGTTGCCACCTTTGGATGAGGCAAAACTGGATCCTAAGCCCCGCCCCTAGCCCCACCCCTTTTCATGACTCATCATGCATTGTTTCTCCTAGAAGGCCATTTGTTATATCAATAAAAGACAACACTTAAAGCAGCAGTTAAATAAAAATGTTAAGATACTGTACTGTGCCTGTTAGTTACTTTCCTAGTTTCTTCCTAATTATTTATTTAATGATGTATTTATTGACATTGGTTAACCAGATAAACATACAGAGATAAAAGAAATCTCATTTACAGATATGATCTGGGGGGAGACAAGGGAAATACTGTAAATAGCATACAACAATATACATACTTTACATCTTTTTCTGGCTCCATTTCCTGTTCTTGTTCACAGTACTATTTCGAAGCCAAAGAAGTGACCATAAGTATTTCTTGGGAAAACAAATAATTTAAAAATGCCTAAATTAAGATGAATATGTTTACCAGGAAATGAAAGTGGACGACAACTGGCTCTGTTACTGTTACAAAAGGTGGGGGCAGCTGTGCTGCTATGCCACTTTAAGATGCAGTGGAAAGATTAGGTTAAGTAAGTGCTAATGGTGTTAATGGCCATACTTTACACCTCCCAAGATGACTGTATTCACAAACAAAAGGCTACACTGACAACAGAACTTGTTTGTAACTTGGATATGAAGCTAAAACAATGAATGATATGACACAATTTGTTTCCAAAGTATGTGAGCACTCAAAATGGCTCAAAAACCTGACCAGCACAGAGCAAAATCGGATTACCTGATAGGGGTCCTGAAAACCTGATCACCAGGTAATAAACCTGACAGGTGGCAACCCTACTTGATAGCTATGAAGCTGGTTGGATTGGAAGTGTGGTAGCCAATGCAGCTGGGCCGTACTGGCAAGGGAGGACAAGATTTCTTCCACTGAGCAGATCCTGGGAGTGTGTCAATAGCAGAAGAGGGCCCTCTTAACTTGCATGCGTACTATGGCTATCTACCCACGTATACCTTTTGGGATGCTTAGGGTGTCTGGTTTTATACACAGCAGGAAAAAAGGGCCAGTGGACAGTATGTGTTTGCCCAGGGCCCTATTGACCAGTTGGCTGATTTCTTTCCAGAGTGACTGTATATTGAGGCATGACCATAGAACATGGCGCAGGTCACCCCCTTCCCAGTGCTTGGCACCTCCAGCACTTGTCATCAGGTGTGATGCGGGCAGCTCATAGGGCCACCAGGGTTCTATAACATGAGTGGATGATCTTGTTCTGGATTAAACTACTGTGGGCATCCTGGAGTGAGGAGTGAGCAGAGCACTATGCCTGGGCCTGTTGGTATTCTGTGACGGTTTGCCCCGGTGACTTTTCCCACCTGCATCTGGAATTCTGCTGATTGAGTGGGGAGAGAGTCTCTGAGGTCAGCGTTCATTCTAACTGCCAGTTCTCTCTTGGTTGTTGTCCATTTCTGTATATGATATTGGCTTTTTGAGGTGGGGTGTTGCAGATTATAGGAGTTACCACATCTCTAGCCTGGAGGTATCTCCAGAAGTCTTTGTGGAGGAGGACCCAGTTTCCTGTGGAGTATGGTAAGTAGCCACTCTGTGGGATCCTGAGTCAGGAAGAGGATACATCTGGAGTGCCAAGAGGGCCAGTTAATAATCTGGTTATCTATCAGAATTCTGGGATTGTGCCAGACAGGGGTGAAGTTGCATGTGGCTGGTTTAGCTCCCAGTCACCTGAGGGCCCAGGACCAGCTCTTGATTGAGGGGGGTAGGGTAGGATGGTCCTGCTGCTGTTCCCTGTTGTGATTTAGAGGAGGGATGTTGCTGTAGCTACACCCCCAGCATGGTTTCCATATGAACCCACTGGGGAGATTGGGCCTGCAGGGGTTTAAGCCAATACACTGATTGCACAACCTAGAATGCATGCTTGTAGCCCTCCATTCATGGGAGGTTCCATCTCCCTGCTTTCCAGTGGGCACGTAATTTGCTTCTGCTAAACTTGTTATTTTCCTTCTCATATGATGTCACTGAAGAGATTGTCAATTTTCCGAGCCCATGTCAGGGGTAAAGTCATTGGAATGTGGGCCACTGGATATAGAATCTTAGGGGCGATGATCATCCTAATGGCTGCCACTTTATCCGCTAACATTAGATTTAGTCACTTCCATCTGTCTAGCTCTGTTTTACAAGTGAGCAGAAGAGGGTGTAGATTTTCTTCCCAGATATTTTCGTATTTGGGGGATATGTGAATGCCCAAGTAGGTAAGCCCTTTATCTGTCCATTTTAGCCCTGTGCCTTCCACAGTGTCGGGTTGGCAGTGAGAGTTTAGAGGCACAAGTTCGGTTTTGGAGATGTTCAGTCTGAGGCCTAATATACTCACAAAATGACCCAACAGGACTAGTAGGGGCTTGACTGAGGTTCTCAGGTCTGACAAGGTAATTAGCAGGTCATCTGTGGACTATTCCCTGCCCCCTATTTCCAGTCCTGTTATGTCATGGTGCTGTCTTGTGGTGACTGCGAGCAGCTCTGCAGCTAGTACAAAGAGCAATGGTGATAGGGAGCACCCCTGCTTTGTGCCTCGGCTCAGCTGAAAAGGGGGGGGGGAATAGATATCAGTTGGTGGCAACTCTTGCTGACAGGTTGGCATAGAGGGCTTGTATCTAGGCATGATACTTTTCCCCAATACCCAGATTCATTAAGGCTTGATGTAATTAGTCTCATTCTAGGGAATCATATGCCTTTTGGAACTCTACCACAATCGTGGTGGCTAGGGAATGAAGGGTTCAGACTGTGTGCATCAGTGTAAGGTAAGATCTGATATGATTGACACTATCCTACCTGGGAGGGGTGAATGAGCCTGGGAAGAAGGGGGCTCAGTCTGTTGCCAACTACCTTGGCATACCCCTTGCTGGCTGCATTAATGAGGGAGATGGGTCAGTAACTGACTGGTAACATGCAGTCTTTGCCCTTTTTGGGGAAGATTGTGATAATAGCTTCTCTGAGTGTGAGGGCAGTTGTCCTGAATCCTCCACTTCATGAAAAATTAAGGTGAGTAGGGGGCAATTTATGGGGCAAGTGCTTGGAGGAAATTGATTGGGTAGCCATCGCTGCCTGGGGCTTTACCCTTATGGAGGGATAGGAGGGCACTCATGACCTCCTCTGATGCTATTGGGGCATCCAGGGTTTGTGCCTGCATGGGTGTTAGCTTGGGGAGGTTCAGCCCTTCAAGGAAATGTAGAGCTTCCATGTTGGGGTGGATGTGAGTAGTGGTATACAGGTTAGTGTAGAAATGTTGCATAACTTTATTGATAGTTTCTTCAGTGGAAACTACCATGTCTTGGGGTGTGTGAAGGCCAGGTATGTGTCTATCCGCCTACTGTTTTTGTAGCTGTAAGGCCAGGACTTTGCACCCTTTGTCTCCCCCCTCTCAAATTTGTGCCTGACCCTAAGAATAGCAATTTCATCCTTCCGGCTGAGTAAGGTATTTATGTCCAGACAGATTCCCAGAACTCTTCGCCCTAGTGTGGAGTGTGGGTCAGGGTTTTTTTGGGGCCTTGTACAGAGTTTCCACTTGAATTAGCTCTGTCTCCAGAGCTTTCAGGTGTTTCTCCCTCTCCCTTCTTTGTCAGGCAGTGAAGCCCATAATGTTGCCCCTCATTGTGGCTTTATAGGCTTCCCAAGTGGTACCCACTGACAGATACCGTGTTCTCCTTAAAAAAAAGTGGAGGCTTCTTCTTGGGCCCAGGTGATAAAACCTACGGTCCCACAGGAGAAGAGGGACCAATTTCCAGGAGGAGGGGTGATGTACAGTGGGCTCCCATGCTATGTGCAGTTGTACTGGGGCATGATCCGAAATCAACATCGGCAGGATTATGGAGTCTAGCACTCTGTAGGTCATGGGGGGGGGGAGGTTAGCCAGAAGTCTAACCTACTATGAGATTTGTGAACCCCGGAGTGGAACGTGTAGTCTCTGTCATGGGGCAGAATAAGCACCACATATCCATGTGGCCTAGATCTGCCATCATTTTTTCCAGGGCTGTACCTCCTCTGACATGTGTCTCTTTTCCCATGTCACTTCTGTCCACCGTTGAGGCAAGGGTCACATTAAAATCTCCGCCTAGTATAATGGGGCAGTTTGAAGGGGTCAAGGCCTGCAGTTCGGCAGCCAGTGTGTGGAAGAACTTGGGGCCATCTTGATTTGGAGCATAGAAGTTGCAGATAAAGATTGGGCCTGAATGAGCTGCCATTTGGGCCATCACCTATCCACCTAGAGAATCAGATTTAGTAGCAGTTATTAACCATTTCAGGTTTTTGTGGATGAGGATTGCTACCACACATTTTCTGGTTGGGGTACAGGAGTGTAATTCCTGTCACACCCTATCCTTCACTAAGCTGGCATAATAAGTTTTGGTTAATTTGGTTTCCTAGAGGAAAGCTGTTTGGGATTTTGATGTTTTAAGGTGTGAAAGAACCTTTTTTCCATTTGAAAGTGAGTTAAAAGGAGTGCCTTCCAGCTCTCTGATATAACTTCCTTGCTCAGGCTCATGTACACGGCTTTCACCATAACCTTCGGAGACTGGCAGTCTCTGTAAGTTGTCCACTAATTAGGCTAGGTCAGGATAAAGTTTATTTGGGGTGGTGACACAGAGAGTTGGCAGGGTGGCACCTGTGTCATAATCTAGGGCACCTGCCACAATTATCCTATCTGACATCTGGCTGACCAAGACTATTTGCTCTCTGTCCACAAAGTTGTTGTGTTCATTAAAATCTAATGTTCCCTTATGGGCATGATTATGTATTAGTGGACAATGAGTTTTCCATAGTTCTTCAAATATTCTTATATGTACCTTGAATCCATCTGTCAGTTTCTGTCTGGGACAATCATATATTTTACACCAATGTTTTCTCCCAGAATCCATGAAACACCATGCCAAATATTTATGTCATGGTTCTGAGCATAGAAAATCTGTACAATTTAGCATATGAATGTAACCTGGGACCGTTATTTTAAGAGTACCAGCGTGACCGATGAAGCAGAAATCTAAATTTTACTTACTTTTTAGATTATCCTGTTCTAAACTAAGAGCGTTAAGTTTTATAATATTAAATTGAGAAGCAAAGATCAAGTCAGGGTCCATGGTTAGAAAATATTTTTACTTTTGATGTTAATCTTCAAAATTAACAAAGCAGCTTTGGCATTAACACAACTAGACAGTCAGTTGCACTTTAAAATGCAGTCACCTGGCCCAGTGGTGTAGAGGGTTGAGGCACTGGCACCTTACCTCGACCCACGCCAGCGACCCAGGTTCGGGAATGGACTCAGGTCGTCGGGGGTTGGCAGGGGGAGGATAGGATTGAGCATCTGATGGACTGCTGTCCTATCCTGGGGTGGGTTAGGGACTGTCTTCACTCTTATAGTGGCCTCCCATGGAGATTGGAGTCATTGCATGAAGCGACACAAAGGGGGAACAAGAAAAATGGAAAAACTGCTCTGGAAGTTAGCTGGATGACAGCTGCTGACACCAGGCACCTCTGGAGACTCCCTGAGAGCCACAGAATACCTCAGCAGCTCTTGGGACTGAGAGAAATAGTGTGCTTGTTCCTCCTGCCGGTGCCTTCCCCCTCAGAGGAGTGGGGACCAATCCAGTGAAAGGGTTACACCGGGCTACCCCGCAGAAGGCTGCAGATGTGAGGTAGGTGGTCGGAAGGGGGATAGTAGGGGGAATGTCTGTGACCATGGCAGCCCGAAGGAGAGGCAGCTCTGGAGCACATGGGGGGATAAACAAATAATGGAAAAAAAAAATGCAGTCACAATTTAAAATGCAGTTGTTTTTCTGAACAGCAGTGCAAAGCAGAAAATAATTTCTTTGACGCAGCCCAAAATAAGTCACAATAAAAGAAATAAAAACAAATGCCAGGCAATTTGTCAGCCTTAGGTCCTATGCCTAAGGTGAAGGTAACAAACTCACCAACATGTACTAACTGATGTCCTTACAAGGTCCTGAGAGCTAAGGTGACTCTTGGTTCTCCCTCTGAGACTCCTACCTTGCCTTGGATTCTTGGACACTTAAGTATTCTTGTCAAGGCAGAGATATAGTAGGATAGTTGGTATACAGTATCTTTGCGATTTTGACCAATTGATTAATTGTAACATGCTGCTGTTGACCCAAGAGGCAGCTATCTTATATAGGGACTTATCTGGGCTGTTACCTCAGCCTAACATAATGTACTTTGTATTAAACTGGGCTTATGTATGTTGCTATATATGCAGGAACATCAGAAAATATAAAAAGCAACATAGTGCTCTCAAGCGAGGCACCTAGCCTGAGAGTGTGAACACCTAGCCACTCACATGGTTAGTTGTTGTACTAGGCAGGACAGAGTTGACTGCCTATGACTACTCAGGTGTCCATTCAAAGGTCTTCTAGGATAGGGCTGACCCCCAACCAACCTCTTATGGCTGGACTGAGTAGCTAAAAATATACTGCCTGTGGCTACCAGTGGAAAGTGCCCAACAGATATCAGAAATTTGAGAGGGTCACGCTCAATGCTCATGCCTTCCATCAAGTCAGAAAGATTAAACAAGTGTTCCTTCAATAATTAATTTTGTCTTAAGTTGACAGTAAAAATGAAAAAGTAAGGACTTAGATTTTAAACTTCCAGAACCAATGTAACAGTTGAGAAATTATTAATCAATGAACAGAAAATCAAACACATCTAAATCCATTTGTAAGTATCAGGTTATAAGTTGTTACTCAATTAATACAAAATCAAACACATCTAAAACCATTACTGACTATAAATTAGAAAATATAGTAAGTTGTAAAATTTTATTTTTATACAGGCAGTGTTTATACCATCATTGGGTCAAAGACCCTTTTTCAAGATGAACATGTTTCATACATTTCATCAAATTTTAGACAAGTTGCACACAAACAGTTTAAAAACATATATCACATACATCAAAATGAGAGGTCACGACAATATCTACATCCAGTTATAAAAATTTATTCTACATTTTTCCGTATACAAATTCATCAGTCCATCAACTTCTAGACACATCAGCCATTACACATACATGTCATGGTTAAATCATGTCCAATAGCTTTAAAAAAAATTGTTTGTTTAGTTTGTTTACTCCCTTCATCAATTTGATGCCATAATTTAGCAACCTTTATACCAAAGGTCATATTACCAAATTTAGTTTTTGCTTTCGGTGTAACAGATTTTATCCCCTCCTTTCCACTAAGATTATAATTATGTTCATGTATCAGTTGTGACATCTTATCCATAAGGTATCTGGGGCTTTGACTGTGGACCACCCCATGTATCTGTTTTATCCATTTTCAGTCTATTATTTGATCAAATTTAAACCATTGTAATGAAATAAACATATCACAATGGTGAGATGAATACTCACAATTTAACATGAATCTAGCCAAATTGTTATATAATACTTGAATTGGTCTAAACGCTGTCTTACTAGTCATACTATATACATGAATTCCATACTCAGTGCTAGATATAATCAATTGCTTTACAATATCTCCTCTCATTTTTTGATTTAAACAATATTTTATCCTCCGAAAGGCTCCTAATTTATTTGTTTTTTTAACTAGCTCTTTTATATGAATGTTAGAATTCAAATTCTGGTCCACAAATACCCCCAGATACCGACAGCACTCAACTTGACTTAATGTTTCATTCTTTACTGTTTTTATATGAATTTTAAAATGACCCTTATCTACTTTTCTTTTACTCTGAAAGGCCATTACATTTGTATTTTTGCTATTTAAAACAAGCTTTGACTGACACAGCCATAACTCCATTCTACTAAACTCCCTTTGGAGAAATTTTTCCATCTCCTGAATCGAACATCCATGCATCAATAAAACAGTGTCATCTGCATGCATTCTCAAGTCAGAAAATTCTACAACCTTAGGTAACTCATTTACATACATTACAAATAAAAGAGGGCCCAAAATCGGACCTTGAGGAACACCCCTTTTTACAGTAAGTGAATTTGAGAGAACATCCCCAACCTGAACTTGTTGCACTCCTTCATTTAAGTAAGCTTTAAATCAGCGGAGGGTTTCACCATCTATACCCAAACTCTGCATCCTTTTAAACTAAATTCCATGGTCTATGGTGTCGAAGGCCTTGAAGAGATCCTCAAACACTGCCCCCACCAACCTGCCCCCATTTACATGGGTAGCGATGTTATCAATCAGGTCGGTGAGGGCAGTGTCCGTGGAGTGGCCTTTCTGAAAACCTGACTGGTAACAGGACAAGAGAGAACCCCCCTCCAAATATTAACTCAATTGTCTCTGAACCAGTCTCTCCAAGACCTTCGACACACCAGACAATAAGGAAATTGGCCTGTAATTCGTTGACTCTAGAGGACACCATTTATGAATTGGTACAATTTTTACCTTTTTCCATGGTGTTGGAAACTTCTTTTCAATCAAACTCCAGCTGAAAAGTTTAGTTAATATTGGAGCTATTACATCCATGGAGTCTTTCAGTAACCTATTTTCAATTTGATCCAGACCTGAAGCTTTCTTGGTTTGAAGTTTTCTTTATTAATTCTCAACATCATGACCAGTGATGACTTTAAACCTAAATTTCCTATTTGGGGGTCCTTGTTCCTTCCATGTTTCCTCAACACAATCATCTAGAGGAATAGTTATATCAGGGACAGGGAGGGAAACCAAATATTGGTTTAACCTCTCTGCAGAGTTTTGTGATGTCAACGATATATCATTATCTTTAATCTGGATAGGCAATTTATTTATCACAGGTTTTTCAAATGATTTTAGTAATCTACAATACTTATGTGGATCTGTAGTTTGAGCAACCCTATTTTGATAATATTGCATTTTTGAGGTACAAATTTTAAGATTAAAGTCTATTTCTCTCTTTTTTATGTTTCTCACAATCCCTTGCTTTTAGAGTTTTATTTGCTGTTTTCCATAATTTGTTTTTGTATCTAATATTATACTTTATTTTATTCGTAATCCAGGGAACATTACTTTTTTTGTTTTCACTATTCTTAAATGGGGCTATTTTATCACACACCTGAATAAACGTATTTGTAAATTCTTCAGTTGCCCAATCAAGTTCAAGAATAAAAAATAACCTTTCCCACTTAACACTTCTTAATTTATACAAAAAGCCTCTTTATTGTATCTACTAAAACTTTGATATTTTGCTACATTAAATTCCTCATTTAATGAGGACCCCTTATTTATAATAACCTCACATTCACAAATTATAAAACAGTGGTCCCCAAATACTGGTTGCTTTACTGCCATAGTAAGTACTTTAATTGCTTCTGAAGTAAAATTAAAATCCAAAATATTTCCATCACTTAAAATACATGTTTTCCTTGTAGGGGTTGCAACATTTTGATTCAAGTGTAATGGGTTCAGACTAGTCCTAAGGGCAGTTCCTCTCAATTTATTCCATGTAGCATTAAAATTGCCTACCAATAGCAAATCAAGCCACATTGTATGTTGTTGTAGAACAGATTCCAATATATCAAGCTCTGCTACCTTAAACTTCGGGAGAGAGCAAATTAATGCTAAGGCTGTGTTTAAATCTTTTATATGTATCAACATACATTCAATCATTTCTGCTTCTCCTGCATATAGCACAATAGTTTGTCCTAAGTCCCCTTTTTAAGTATAATAATAGTACCCATCCTCTCTTCCCAATCCTATCTCTTCTATATTGTGTATATCCTTGCAACTCAAGTTCTTCTTCACTGACCCTGGGTGTCAACCAGGTCTCAGTAAGAGCCAAAATGTCAGGATTTACTGAAGCCTCCCAAACTCTCATCAAATCTAATTTGTTTTTTAAACTTCTTGCATTGCCATAGGCAAATTTAAGGGACTGGGAAAAAGGACCTGGATTTAATTCTACATCTCCACTCATTAATAAGACCATACAGATATTTGTTTGTAAATCCATACACCTAAAGCACATATGTGCTTTAAAACACTTTACCCCTATAATAAAAATTCTGATTTGAGAAAAGGGGTTTCTTCTTTTTGGTCCTAGATATGGTACTCGAGTCCCCTGTGTTTTTTTCCCAATACTGATTTAAAAGGACTGTTTGTATTATCTGATCAGTATCCTGCCCCACATCATTTACTTTAATATTTGAATATAAGACTATACACAGACCCCCAAAGTAAAACTACATGTTCATGACCCTCATTTTGAAACTCTCAATATGTAACCCCTCCAAATACAAACACCTGATAAGAATAGAAACCGAGTCCTTAAGACAGATTTGCCTAAGTGAAAAACAGCAGTAAACTGCTATCTAAATAACAAAGTACTTCTTTCACTCACTGGGGAAAACCCAAACCCAGGACTCAGACCATTTCAAATATAATGACTACTCCTTTCGATTTCTCTACCGAGTGACACTTGCACCACTCACATTCACGCTACCACACTTGCTGCATGGTAGCAGCATGAGCCTTTTGGAGCTGACTCTCCCTCCTTTTCAGCTGACGCACACTCCAAGGTTACCGCCGCTCTCAATGACAATGTAATGCTAGTTAGAAAATAGCAAGCTAATGCCTGAGCACTCTGGCCTGGCTAAAACCAAGTTCTTAAAATCTGGGGGGGTGGAATGTTTGCAGTAATCCAATCAGCCACCATGGTCTCTTGTTCTGGAGGCATTTCCTCATTTACCAAGGGCAACAGGGCTGGCAGAGCCAGTGGATTAAGTAACCTTAGGTAATCCCTCAATCATGGGGCATTAAGGTCAGGCAAATTTAGTGGGGCAGGTTCATGCAGTGGCCAGGTAGAGCCGGCGCTAGGCACAGATAAGCTTGAAGTGGCGGGTCCTATAATAAGGTAGATCTGTTTAGTGGAAGGGTTCAATTAAATGGAGCAAGTGGATTTGGCAGCAAAGGCAGATCCGGTGGGGTCTGAAAAACGAGATTGCATGCAGAACAACAGGGGTATTCAGGCCCCTAACATTTCAGGTGAATGCTATTACGTCAAACATTATCAATAATTCGAGGGTTGTAATGGTGGTAGTGGGTCAAGTAATGCAGGGTGGGGACTGAAATCCAGGTGTTTTTGTGCAGGAGGAAGCTTCCTAATACCAAGTAATCTAACAGTTGGCGGGGTGCGTGGTAACACTGCAGGTCACTGGGGCTATGTGGTCCATCGGACTCTAATCTAGGTGGGCCCTTGATGATTCCCTACCATCGTTTCCAGGCACCTACTTCAAGAATATTCATTGGTAGAGCAGTGCAGAGAGTACATATAATACAATAACTACATACAGTAACAAGTGAGAACCATTTTAGAGAACTGTCATGTACTAAGACCAAGCGCTCTTGGTGCAAAATGGTCGACATAACTTTCCTGCGGAGTGTGTGTTGATGCCTATCTCTGAATCAGGGTTACAGCTTGAATTGGAATTACCTGTGCTTTTTCTGAATATACTGGTGAGTCAGACCCACTACCTTGGGGGGGTATATTGGGGTGAAGTTATATGCAAAGGCCTACAGATATCTACTGCATGTGGTCTTAGCCTGTTTCATGGCGGGAGAGGAATGGGGATAAACCCACTTTCTAGGTCCTGGAGTAAAGGGGTGCAACCATGCTGCTCCTGTCTTCTCCCCAGTTTCCCAATATGGGTGGGTCCCTTGGGGGTTCCATTAGATTATAACATTAGATATTGACTGGGAATTCTTTTGGACACTCCTCCCATTTCTCCACGGGGGGGAAGATGGCTTTGGTGGGGCATATCAGAGTTGGTTATTGCCTCAGTGTGGCCCAGACCACCCCTAACCCCTTTGCCTGAGTCCATCTGGCCCACTTTGGACCCCTTGGAGTAGCCCAGGGGGTCCCCACTCTCCGACTTGTACAGTTCCCTCTCTCTGTTACTAAGCAGCCTGCTGTATCAGGATGCATTGGAGAAGGGATAGAAGGGGAAATGCACAGCCGTGCAGTGGGGGAGGCCCATTTCTCCATTATTTTACCTGATGTGTGGGACTGCTCAGGGGGTATTTGGTCAGATGGTGCTATGAGAGTGCATGGCAAGGCATGTGGCTAGCATGAGACGGTCTTTTTATCTGGGCTCTTGACTCTGGTATTCCTTAATCTAGTGCATTGGAACTCTGCAGCTTTGGCCTTCTATCCAGCTCAGTGCTTTATAAGCCTGGCCAGGCTCTAAGCAGGCTCATTGGGGATGAAGTCATTTTCTTTTGAGCTGTGGTGGGAGAGTGGAAGGAGGGGCCTGGGAGTAGAACTGTCCCCTTGTCTGGCAAGGGGGGGTTCTGAAGGTGTGAGGAGCTGGGGTGGGATTCAGATGTGGGATAGTCCAGATAAACACTTGGTCTGGCAGCAACTATTAGCATCCCTGGTCCGTCAGCAGAGGGAGGTATCAAGACAGTGTGGGCTGTGAGCATACACTAGGGGGATGGGGGCCTTATTGCCTGTTGGGGTACACATGTGCCCTGAACATCAGTATTGGAGGGTGCACCCGCTAAATGGGAGCTGAGTTTATATCTCAGGTAGCCACTTAAGGCTGGTAGGTGCGCAGGGTTCAAGTGTAACTGGGGAAGACAGCTGTTCATGGGAATACATTATTTATTTGTTGCATCACTACTGCTAACAGAAAAGTGCCCCAGTCAAAATGCACCACCACTTTTTACCCATTTTGGCCATGTAATGGCAGTTCTTGTGAGCGATTTCACTCTGTGTGGGCCCGGGTATGGACCTGCCATAGTGGTTCGGGGTACAGGGACAAGATGGGTGAGCATCTGCCTAGAGCTCCCTTCCATCTTGGAAGAGGGAGAAGGGTAAAAAAAAACTGCTACGCCACATATATATATTCATGGCCTCTGAGGCCATCACAGCATGAGTCAAACTGTGGATTGTTTTGAAAACCAATATAGTGCCACATACAAAAATCTATAACAATTTAAACAAAAAAAATATTTTTCAGTTGTTACATTTTCTTTGCACAAACAAGCCATTTTATAATAGCAAAAACTGAACTCCAGGGTGTTTGTCATGCTGAGATAAGGACACTTCTTTGGTTTTGAGCACACTCGGCCTGGGGCCTTCGTCTTCAACCACCCAAGGCATGACGTTAGCCCAGCATGACACACACCCTGTCATGCATTATTGCTTAAATGAATTTCCAGATATGTGTGTAGTGATATGTGCAACTGTATACAAACAACATAGTCACCTTTGTAAATGGAACCTCAGCTGTTGAAGTTCAGCTAAAACTTCAAAGGGGCTTACTAAAATGGCTAAAATAGGTACTAAAAACAGATTACTATTAAATGAGGAAAAACAGGTGATGTTTGGTTCTAGGAAGGAATTGATAGCTCCTTAACACAAGTGAAAATAATTGTATCTATGATGCCACATTGGATAACACAAGTCAATATTAATTATGGGTACTTTGTTTGACCTATTGATATCATCTGAGGAACACATACTGTGACTTAAAGTGTCTTGGCAACTAAGGTTGAGTGAGGGAGTCAAGTGATACAATATCCAACCCACTGGCAAAAAGCACTGCATATCAACATAGTCCCATTTATGTGCACATCCAAAGGACAGGCCGCTTTTAATTACTGGATACCCCAGACCTGGAATGCCCTACCTGCCCCCATTAGGCATGCACCAAACCCCTCCCTATGTAACCAATTACTCAGAGCACATTTCACCTCCAGTTGTTCCTGTTTCTAACTAGGAAAATTTTACAAATGTCTTGCTTTATAATTAGATAAGTATTGTACTCTAACTATATGTCGTTACACTGTATGTATGTATCCTACTCATGACTGCAATTTTCTCACAATGTTTCTCCTAAATTGTTAAATGTACAAGCCTATGCTCATTTCTGTACTGTCTATGCATGTCAAATTGTATGTGGGCCTCGGCCCCCAGGTCACATCTGGAATCGAGCATGTTTGCTCAGTATGTTTTCCTGGCGAAACTTGTAAATGAATAAATAAATAAATATATGTTGCTACGGGAGGAGATGCAAGCAGTGAGCAGGTTGTTAAGGAAAACAGAAGATAATATGAAGCCAAGAGCTGAGACTCGAGGAAACCACATATCAGTCAGGAAGGAGAGGGAGATGAGCCCATCTCTATGTACTACAAGTACAGACTGTATACAGTTACATAGGTAGGAGATGAACCAGAATTACATCATGGGTAACTCATTAGTGCTGCTCCACAGGGGGCTAACGATGTTAGAAACTCTGAGGCACAAGACATTTTTAATGCCAGAAATGAAATTCATAGAAGGATCAGTGAGAACCGCAGTGAGTTAGTCATATCTGAGATACTGCCTGTACCAAGGAGGAATCATAAAATCAACACTAAAATAAAAAAAACTTCTCCCTTTCATCAGATGGTTAAATTGTCACAATTGCTGTTAAATACCTGCTGATTGCTACAAAGTAACTACTACACTGACAGATACCATTTCCCCGTTGTACAAACCCACTTCCTGATGAAGTGTTAATTGAGTTAATTAAAATCCAAATGCTGCCAGATAAAAGTTAATACACTCTGATCTTCTATTTAGGCAGCAACTGGCTAGTAAAACTAACAGATCCACACACTGCTTCCACACTGAGAGCATCGAAGGTAAGTGCTTAAAAGTGTTTAAAATGTCAGTGCAAATGAAACCTTCACCGGCCTCTAAGACGGGTAATGTGCTTGCACAACAGTGGTCATCACAGTATGAAAGGGGTACTTTTCATGTATCTGGGCAAATAATGCTTTGTTTGACCTACAATATTTGTGCAGTTCTGGATAGCTTGCCAGGAAAGATTCCCTCACCTCCCAAACATTGTGTACAGCTGCTTATCTGTTCCGGTCCACAGTGCGAGTGTGGAATGTTACTTCTCCAGATATGGCTCCACGCTTACATAGAAACATAGAAGTTGACAGCAAATAAGGACCACAAGGCCCATCCAGTCTGCCCATTAGTTTTTCTACCTTATGAATGTGCCATCAGCCTTTGCTCTGTCAATCTATTCATACTCATCTGTATTGCTCCCTTATGCCTATCCCATGCCTGTTTGAAGCTCTGCACTGTATTCATATCCACCACTTCCTGAGGTAGGCTGTTCCATGCATCCATCACCCTTTCTGTGAAAAAGAACTTCCTTCACATTATCCCTTAATTGGCCTTCCTCTAATCTCATGCCGTGTCCTCTTGTCCTGCTATTTTTCTTGTATTGAAACATGTTAGACTCTTTCACCTTGTTAATGCCCTTAAGGTGTTTGAATGTTTCGATCATATCACCTCTCTCCCTTCTTTGCTCTAAGGTACAGTATACATATTGAGCTCTGTTAATCTGTCCTCATATGTTTTCTGATGCAGTCCCTGCACCATTTTGGCTGCCCTTCTCGGGACTGCCTCAATTTGGTTAATGTCCGTGTGAAGGCGTGGCCTCCAGTACTGCACACACTACTCCAGATGGGGCCTAACCAGCGTTTTGTAAAGAGGGATTATTACCTCCCTCTTCTGACTTGTGATACCCCTACTAATATACCCCAACATCCCTCTAGCCTTACCTACTGCTTTAGTGGTCTGCTTGGATGATTTTAGTTCATCAGTGATGATGATGATGCCCAAGTCTCTTTCTTCTCTTGTGACTGCCAGCAACTTCCCTCCCAGCCTATAGGTGGCTTCAGGGTTTCTCTTCCCTACGTGCATGATCTTGCACTTCTTTGCATTAAACCCCAGTTGCCACTCTTCTAACCATTTTGCTAGTTTATCCAGATCTTTTCTCATTTTGCCCATCTCATCTAGATAATCTACTCTGTTGCAGATCTTGGTGTCATCTGCAAACAGACAAACCTTACCCTCCAGTCCATCTGCAATGTCTCTGATGAAGATATTGAAGAGGACTTGCCCCAGGACTGATCCCTGAGGTACCTCACTTGTCACCTGCATCTCTTCTGACTGTATATCATTTACCAGCACTCTTTGTTTTCTGCCCATCAACCAGTCTGCCACCTAGTTGAACAACTTCTGACCCACCCAGAGCCTACCCAGCTTATTAATCAATCTTCTATGTGGAACAGTATCGAAAGCTTTGCTGAAGTCAAGGTAGGCGACATCAACTGCTCCCCCTTGGTCCACCACTCTGGTTACCCAGTCAAAGAAATCTATGAGATAAGCTTGACAGGACCTTCCTTTTGTAACCCCATGCTGTCTTGGATCCTGTGCTCCAATGGATTCCAGGTATTGCACTATCCTTTCCTTAAAGAGTGCCTCCATAATCTTGCCCACTACTGAGGTAAGACTGACTGGTCTGTAGCTCCCTGCCTCCTCCCTGCTACCACTCTTGTGGAATGGTATCACATGAGCCCTTCTCCAGTCTTCTGGGACCTCTCCTGTGCTCAGAGACTCACTAAACAGTTCTGATAATGGCTCTGCTAGTTCCACCCTTAGCTCCTTTAGTACCCTGAAATGTATGCCATTAGGTCCCATTGCCTTGTCCACCCTGAGCTTATCAAGCTCTTGTAGGATCCTTTCTTTTGTGAAGAGACTAGTGCACACCTCCCTCACCCCTGTGTCCATGGTGCTGAGCTGTGGGCCCTGCCCTACCTTCTATTCAGTAAGTAATGAGCAGAAGTATCTATTTAGGATGGATGCTTTTACAGGGTCCTCCTCCTCACATACCCCCTTATCCCCTTTAATCTTAGCAATACCCACTCTGGACTTTCTACTTTCACTAATGTATCTATAGAAAGTCTTGTCATCTTCTTTTACTGTTTGTGCAAGTGTTTCCTTGGTTTGGGCCTTTGCCTGCCTTACTGCCTTCCCTCAGGGAAATTTGGTATGCCTCCGTATTTTCACCCTGCTGCGTTACCTTACATTTCCTGAAGGCCAGCCTTTTGGCTCTGACCTTTTTCTGCTACTGTATTTGAGAACCAAAGTGGGTTTCTTCTTCTTTTGCACTTCCTTTTCTCTCTAACACAATGGTTTATTGCTTCAAGTATTGCATCCTTAATGCTTGCCCACTTTACCTGTACCCCCTCACCTATATTTCTTTTTGCCAGGGCTAGTTTGACTCTGTTGGCCATGTTATCAAAGTTAGCTCATCTGAAGTCCCATATTTTTGCCTTGGAATGGGATAATTTAGTTCTGGTGGCCACACTGAACCATACCATGTGATGGTCGCTGGCCCCCAGGTGACCTTCTACCTGGAGATCTGAAATCCTTTCCCTGTTAGTCAGTACTAGATCTAGGATAGCCCTGTCTCTTGTAGGTAGTTGTACCAGTTGTTTGAGGCCCTCCCCCTGCCAGGAATCCACCATGTGTCTAATTCTGGCAGATGTTCCTGCTTGTATTGACCAGTCTGTATCCGGCAGGTTGAAGTCTCCCATAATCAGAACCTACCCTTTAGCTGTCATGTTTTGTATATCTTCTAACAGCAATGTGTCTATGTCCTCCCCCTGGTCTCAAGGCCTGTAGACAACCCAGTTCGTATGACTGTCCCATTTCCTGTTTCCAGAGTGACCCACAGTTCTTCTGGCTCCTTATGTGTATTCTGAATTTCTGTAGCTTTGATATTTTCATTGGCATACAGGGC
Organism: Neoceratodus forsteri; assembly: GCA_016271365.2. Classification (NCBI taxonomy): domain Eukaryota; kingdom Metazoa; phylum Chordata; order Ceratodontiformes; family Ceratodontidae; genus Neoceratodus; species Neoceratodus forsteri. The sequence goes on from JADMNL010000025.1 coordinate 53,238,630, forward strand.
CATTCCACCCCCCCTCTTTTGCACCTCGGTCTCTTCTGAACAGTAAACTGGTAAACTATGTCTCGATCATGGCTAATATGCCCAATAGATGCAGCATTGAGGCAGAGGATCTTAAAGTGTTCTCAATGCTGCAGCAAAACGTGGTATTACAGAACATAATTTGCACATTTATGGTTATTTTATGACTATTTAAACTGATTTTAATCGCTTTTTTAAGATGTGTGTTTTTTTTGTCTTGGTAGTAATGAAATATATACTAATGAAAGCAAATACTGTGCATTTTTGTATATGTCTGTGTAATGTGCTATTTTTTCCATGCATAACTCATGAAAAGTCCCCCCAAAAATCATGAAAAATTGCTGCCTTAGTCATAATTATGGCTATGACACCTTACCTGATTAACAAAAGGTAAATAAATAATGCAATTAAGGAAGCTTTAAACTAGAGACACTGGGGAACAGGTATTCAGTTACTGGAATTAATAATAATAAATCAAAAGCACTCAGAGGAAGAGATAATAATAATCATATCAAAAAACTAGGTAACAATGGCAAAAAAGATCACAACAGGAAATTGAATATATTACTAACAAAAGTGAGAAGTTTAAAAAAAAAGATGGAAGAACTGAAATACATTTTATATTCCCAGCATATACAGGTGTGTGCTCACGGAAGCATGGTTGCACAATGAAGACTGAGACATTGATATCCTGGGTTATAATTTATTTAAAAAAAATAAGGCAGGAAAGATGGCGGTATTGCTATGTATATAGCGGATGATTTACCAGTACAAGAAATAACATCTCAAATACTTGACACATCAGATATTGAGCTATTGTGGGTGAGGACTGGCATGGTAGGGAACGGTGTAACCTTAGGCTTGGGCTACAGACCACCAAACTTGAACAAAGATGAAAATTATATGTTCATATCAGCAATAGAAAATAGGATAGTGTTAAGGGATTATATTCTACTCAGAGATTTTAACTTCCTGTCTATCAATTGGGGCAATCTCGAAGGAAATGCAAACCAAAAAAATAAATTCATTGGAATAATAGCACAAAAGGGTCTCAAGCAATTTGTAACATCTAAAACAAGGGGTAATAACATATTTGACCTTGTGTTAGGTAATCTAGAGCCCGAGGAAATTAATACCATTGTAACTGACCCAATTAGTGACATGATCATAATGCACTAACGATCCAAGTCACAAAAGGATTTGATAGAATTAATGGGTTAACTAAATCTAAAAAATATTATAAAGCTGATTATAATGCAATGAAACAGCTTTTAGCCAAATGGAACTGGAAAAAGACTTAAATAACTCTGATATGAACACAATATGGACAAAAATCAAATCCAAAATAGAGTACTGTATCAAAACATGGTTGCCAGAGACAAGTAAATACATTAAGAACAGTAGAATATCAGCATGGTTGGGAAAACAATCAAAAATAGTATTAAGCATCGAAAGAAAAGATATGCAAAATACAAAAATAACTGACAATGCAAAGCTGGCCAAGTTACAAAAAAGAGGCAAATAAAACCAAAAGACTACTTAGGAAAGCAAAACAAAATGCAGAGGTTTAGGTGGCTACAGCAGTGAAGGACAATAAAAATACATTTTTCAGTTATGTAGGTTCACTTAAGGGTAACCAAAAAGGCATAGGGCCACTGCAAACACAAGGAGGGTTTACAAATGATGAACAATATACAGCTAATGAATTAAACTGCTATTTCCTGAGTACATTTCAACTGAAAGCCAAACATGACAATCCAATAGCATTCAATATAAAAGACAAAAGGATAATACAGTTTGAAGAAATAGAAGTTCTGGATAAAATCAATAAATTAAAAATTAATATATCGGCGAGACCAGATGGAATAAATTCCAAATTCATCAAAGAACTAAGCAAAGATCTAGTGGAGCCCATTACAATGCTGTTTAATGCATCCCTGACTGAAGGAGACATATTTAGCGAATGTAGAGAAGTCACTATTACACCAATTCATAAAAAAGGTGATAAAACAAAGGTTGAGAATTATAGGCCCATCAGCCTTACATCTATTTTGAGTAAAATACTTGAGAGTCTAATTCAAGAATATATAATCAAACACATTAAAAATATGGATATTATGCTGTCCTGTCAGTGCAGCAGTTGGATTTCTGCTTGCGACACTGGTTGCCCGGGTTCAAGAATGGACCTGGGGTGCTGGGGGCTGGCCAGGGGGAGAAGGCTCAAACATCAGAGTATTGCTCACCTTCACCCGGGGAGAGTGGGGTCACAGCCTGGTGCCTGCTGACTCCTGCCAGAGCCCTGGAGCATAGCAGTGCACTGAACTCCATTGACTGGGGGGCATGGCAGATGTCTGTGTGCGTTTAGACGTCACTGGCACACCATGCCCCCCTGGGAGATAAACAGGAGGAAAAAGCAGCTTCTGGGCTGGGCCCCTGCCCTGTAGCCAGCCATTCTCACCTCAGTAGCAGCGTCCAGGGCCAGTTGAAGACAGTACTGGCCATCCCACTGGTGCATTCCTCTCAGAGGGGAGGACCGATCCTGCAAAAGTTACACCAGATTATCCTGGGTGACAGCTGCAATGTGATGTGGGTGGGGGGTAGGGTGCGGTGGGGGACCTAGGAAGCCTGAAGGAGTGCTCAGCCGGGGGCAGGGGAGCAACAAAAATATGGATACACAGACATATCTCAATACAGCTTCAGCCCTGGATGATCTTGTGTCACCAATTTATTGAACGTTTTTCGAGCCTGTAAGTGCAGCACTGGACAATGGAATGCCTGTTTACATTATATATTTGAACTACTCCAAAGCATTTGATTCCATCTCCCATGAGGTGTTCCTTGAGCAGTTAACTCTTCTGCATCTCCCTATAATATAATTGCTTGGGTAGAATCATGGTTGACCAGTAGACACCAAAGGATAAGCATCAGGGGTTACTGTTCAAACTGGGGAAAGGTGACTAGTGGAGTGCCCCAGGGCTCTGTCCTGGGGCCTATGCCTTTTAACATAGTAGATTCATCTACGTGGGTCTCAGAAGGTTCCTAGCTTGGAAAATATTATGATAACAGTAAAGTGTGAGCTATTGTTAATAATCAGGACTCAGGCAGTAAGCTGCAGAAAGACCCGAGTCAACCTGAGCAATGGAAAAAACAAACAAACAAAAAAACCCAACTAAATTTTAATTTGAACAAATTCAAGGTCATGCATTTAGGCTTAAGAAATCAAAAGTTCAAGTATAAATTAAAGGGTACCCTTTTAGGGGAAACAACCAATGAAAATTATCTTGGGGTGACTACTACAAATAATTTGTCCTTTAAAGCTGCACTGTCAGATTTTTAGATAAATTCTAATTTGCTCAAATTAGCACTCACCTTTGCAACCCAATCTTAAACTCTGCTCCTCGATTCAATTCTTCCACTTTTTCCTGGAATTTAGTGTATTTATTAAAAAAAACCCATAGAAACATAGAATTTGATGGCAGATAAGGACCGCTTGGCCCACCCAGTCTGCCCATTTCCCTGCCTACTGGATAAGCTGCAGATCCTAGTTAACCAGCAGCCTACTTCTTCCTACCCCCAACCCCTAGAATTGCCTTATCACTGCCCCATGCATGCTTGAATTCCACCACTGTTTTTGACTCCACGACTTCCTCCGGAAGGCCGTTCCATGCCTCCACAACCCTCTCTGTGAAAAAATACTTCCTTAAATTATCTCTGAGCCGCCCCCCTCCCTATCTTCAAACTGTGCCCCCTTGTTCTTGAACACCTCTTTTTTTGAAAGATGCTACCCTCTTGGACTTTGTTGATTCCCTTGAGGTACTTGAAAGTTTCTTTCATGTCCCCCCTCTCCCTCCTTTCCTCGAGGCTATACATATTAAGCTCCTTAAGTCTCTCTTCATATGTCTTCCGGTACAGACCCTGCACCATTTTAGTTGCCCTCCTCTGGACAGCTTCCATCCTGTCTATGTCTTTGCGAAGACTGGGTCTCTAGAACTGCATGCAGTACTCCAGATGGGGTCTGACCAGCTGTCTGTACACAGGGATAATGACTTCCTGTTTTCTACTGGTGATGCCTCTCCCTCTGCATCCCAGTATCCCCCCAACCCTCCTTGCTGCCCTCTCACATTGCTTTCCCACCTTTAGGTCATCTGATATGACTACTCCCAGGTCCCTTTCCATTTTTGTTGTTGTTAGTATCTCACCCCCATTGTGTTCTCTTCCCTGGGTTTCTATTTCCTAGGTGCATTACCTTACACTTAGCATTGAATCTAAGCTGCCATACATTTGACCGTTCCTCTAACCTTGCCAAGTCCCTTCTCATCCTTTCCACCCACCTTGTGCATCAACTCTGTTGCAGATCTTTGTGTCATCTGCAAAGAGACATACTTTTCTTCCAGTCCTCTGCAATGTCGCTTTTAAAGACATTGAAGAGGACCCGGTCTAATACTGAACCCTGCGGTACCCCACTAGTAACTCCCCTTTCTTCAGAGTGACTCCATTTACTATTACTCTCTGTGTCCTATTTTCCAGCCAATTTTTACCCAGGCTGTCATCTTGGGACCCACTCCCAGGCTAGCTAACTTGTATATAAATCTTTTGTGTGGAACTGTGTCAAATGCCTTGCTAAAGTCTAGGTAGGCCATGTCCACAGCCCCTCCCTGATCTACTACTTTGGTCACCCAGTCAAAGAAATCTATCAGATTTGTCTGGCATGACCTTCCTGCTGTGAATCCATGCTGCCTTGTGTCCTGTGCCCCTCTGGCCTCTAGATACTTGACAATGTTTTCCTTCAGAAGTGATTCCATCATTTTCCCTACCACTGAAGTTAAACTAACAGGTCTGTAGTTTCCTGCTTCTGCCTTGCTCCCACTTTTGTGAAGGGGAATCACATCTGCCCTCCTCCAGTCCTCGGGTACCACTCCATCCTCCCATGATTTGTTAAACAGTGTAGTCAGTCGTGTCACTAATTCTACCCTTAGTTCTTTTAGAATTCTGGGATGAATCCCATCAGGCCCCATTGCTTTGTCCACCTTCAGTTTTAAGAGTTCTTTCAGAACTCTTTCTTCTGTAAATGGGTTGGTATCAACTTCTGTATCCAGAGTGTTTCTACTGTTTGTTTTAGGTACCTCCTCTTCCTTTGTAAATACTGAGCAAAAATATTTGTTTAGTATCTCTGCCTTTTCACAGTCTCCCTCTGCCCACCCTTCCCCCCTTTTATTAAGCCTCACTATTCCTCCCTTGGTCTTCCTTCGCTCCCTGATGTACCTGTAAAAGGTTTTATCCCCCTTCTTGACTGAGTTGGCTGTATTTTCCTTGGTTTGGGCCTTTGCTGTTCTGACTGCCTTCCCAGCTTCCTGTTGCTTTAACTGATACAGTTCTCTGTCCTGCTCCTTCTGTGATTCCTTGTACTTCCTGAAAGCTTTCTTTTTCTCTTGAACCTTCACTGCCACTTCCTTTGAGAACCGTAGTGGTTTCTTACATCGTTTAGTTTTGCTTATTTGCTTCACCCAAAGGCTTGTTACCTCTGTGATGGCAATTTTTATTATTCCCCATTGTTCTTCCACCTCTCCTTCCTGCCCATTTGCTAGTGCATTCCTTAGACACGCACCCATTTTGGCAAAGTCAGCCCTCCTAAAGTCCAGTACCTTTGCCTTTGTGTGGCTTGACTCTATTGCTGTGTTTATTATGAACCATACTGTTCGATAGTCGCTAGTTCCTAGATGGCTACTCACTTCTTCATCTGTGATCCTCTCTTCATCTCCGTTTGAGAGAACCAGGTCTAAGATTGCTCCCTCTCGAGTGGGCTCCAATACTAGTTGTCTAAGGCATGCCCCCTGTAGGGCATCTTGAATAACCCCACTCTTCAAAGTGGCTGCTGCAACTGCATTCCAGCTAACATCTGGCATATTCAGATCTCCCATCAGCAATATCTCCCCTTTTTCTGCCATACTAAGTATACTTTCTATCATTTCCTTGTCCATTTCCTCCCCCTGAGAAGGGGGTCTGTATACAACCCCTGTGCAGATTATGGTGCCATTGCCGGTCTCCAAATTTACCCACAGTGCTTCTTCTCCTCCCTATTTTCCCTTTTGTTCTGTTGCTTTGATTCCTTCCCTTATGTAAAGAGCTACTCCATGTCTGCATTTTGTCTGCGGTGTAGCCCTGCCTTTGTTCCAAATCTCCTCTGCTAAAACCAACGTGCATGTTCACGTTCCTGCCTCTAATTAGGTGGGGGATGTGCTTGACCCTGACCACTAATTAATAGCTACTTCCTTCCTGCCCTTTCTCCACTTGTGCCTTTATATTTTGGTCCCCATTTGCCTCCCATTGATATTTGTCTGTCATCTGTGTCAAACTCTGCCTCACAGAGCTGTCATCCGAAATCCTCCTTGTAATGTCTTGGTGATTTGTAATTTCACTTTTTTTATTCATGCGCTCTTGTGTTAGCTTCTGTCACATATATATTATTAATTTGTGTAAGTGGATTTAAATTCATGTAGACCTGTGTTTTTAAATGTAGCACTGCACAATGATGATTATTTCTATGGGTAAGGGACAAATTCCCCACTGTTAAGGTTCTCCACTGTTACTTTCCTGACTCTGCTTTCCTGAAAAACCTTTTCCCGATGATTACACAAACCTGACCCTTGAAACCCAGACTTTTGTGGCATTGAGCTGTGTCTGCATTTGTTTATGAAGGATCTGCAAAGCACAGCAGCTGAAGCTCCATCTGGAAAAAAATGTGAGCTGCTGTCATCATAAAAGAATGCGATTTCTCATTAGGACAGTAAACATGGTAATTAATTTACACTGGAACACAGAATCACTGTTTCCTCTTGGTATGATAGCTACCGACCCATATCGCCACATGATTGTATTTCTCTATGGATTTGAGAAGCAAGTCCCAAGAGCTGGATCACTCGCTCCCCCATCCCATAAAGAAAACCTGGTTCTTGCACTTAGCCATGCCACATAGTGCCCAGTCCCAGTTAAAATAAATTACCCCCCCGTGCCTGCCTGCAGTGATCAAGAAACTTGTAAGCATATTTATTGGTCTCGGCAGCACTCTAGTCAAAACATAAGCCCGCATTCAAGACGAAAGTGATTCACTGCCACAGTTTAGTATTTTGTCATACCATACCATCGTTTTCTATTAAATATTTCTGGAATTCAGCCTCTCATAAAAAAAAAAAAAATCATATTACTGTGTTTGGATTTTTAATCCAATACACAAACATTACAGCAACCTTCAGAAACTGCATGGAAGAATCAGTAAAATCAACTGTGGGGCCAATGACTGGAGTTGCCCCTAAATTACAGTACAGGGTTTTAAATAATTGATTAGCAGTTTTTTTCTTGGGACTATGCTAACTGTACAGAAAGCATTTATATAGATTTTCTAGAAGTGCTGTGTTTGTTAAACACATTGAGGCAATAGTTTTGCATTTTCACAAAGATTAAGCACTTTTATGAGCAAAACACTAATCAATTTTTAGAGTTAAATAAATCCCTGCAGTAGAATTTTGCAACTAACCACTCTAATAACTACTTTTCTGTAGCCCGACAATAAATAATACAATTTTGGTATTTAATGCAGCCGCAGAGCTGGTGGTACAAGAAGTACCGTTTTTGATATTCAAAAAAAAAAAGGCATTCGGTTTCTATCGAAAAAATAAGTTTTGTCTGTAATTCTCAGAAAAAAATTTTGGTTTGTAGAAAAAAAACATAAATAACAATAGATTGTAGTAAAGACGTGTTTTTTTCAGTATAACTGGTTCGTTTTTTCATATATCGCAATAAAATGACAGCTCCAATAGTGCTGTTACGCAATAGATTAATATATAATCAGCAATTTCAAAAATTCCTTTGTACAAATAAAGGTTTAAGGTTTTTATGTGTGTGAAATGCACTGCAGGCTAAAAGCCTTTTATGACAACAGTGAAGTGGACATTCAAGGATTTTCAATTAACACTACAGAAAAAAGTGCTGATGAATTTTTATCAGCGTTTTCTTTTTTTCTTAAAACAACGTAAACTAAAATCGCTTCCAACACAGTAATGCGAACCCCCAACATAATGTAAAAACATGTTTGTATGTATTTTACAAAAGTAAAAGTCTTAATTACTTAGATAAATGTGAGGTAAATGCAATGACCTCAATTGCATTTAATGAGGAAAGTGCAGAAAACTAGTAGTTTTTGCCTTGGTGTCTAAAGGAGTATAACCAATCAAACAGGTCTGCATAGATTTTTATTAATTTCTTTCACATTTCATTTGAACATCTGATATGCATGAATATATAAAATACAGAAGAAGCAGATTTACACGTAACCTCCATGTCAGTAATTTGACAATTGTAAATTGGCATCTTTGAGGTATAAAAATAGCAAAACTTTTATTAGGTTTGTTATTGGGATCAAGTGGAGGACCATTACACTTCGGAAGAAAATGTTGGTAATGAATAAGGATCTTCGAAACGATGGAAACGGTATTATGCATATGGTGACTTTTGGTATCTCCAGCTTGAAAACAATGAAATAGATTGCAGTACTGCAGTTCTAATATGGAGTGAGAGATCCGTTGATTGAAAAAAAAAAAAACGGACCTTTTTGAATGTGTACAGGTGTTCACATTGTATTTGATAGAACTCTCACTGTCTACTTGACATTTAGACTTTTAATAAATAAGGAATCACAGGAACTGTTTCAGTGAGTGAAAAGCCACAGTACTCGATGGGCATGAAGGCACATTTGAACCTTCAAAACACACACACACACTTGACCATTTGGTGTTCTAGCATTGATATTCTTTACTATTACCACATTGCGTTCATCTGTCAATAATTATTTAAATGCTAATTGCAGGAGGGGTATTTTCATTATAAACTTGTGCCTCACTAGGTGTATACAGCAACAAACTTTCTTATTAGTGCTTTTCCTTTTGTTTCACCCTTTGGTTCAGCTACCTATTCGCACACCTTTGTAAGATGAACTTTTTAAAACCAAAATAGTTTATCAAAAATCTTTCCAGAAGACTGCATTTTATTTTTGACGTATTCACTTTGAACAATTAAGGAAATCTGAACACATTTAAGCATACCTCCATATTTCCATAATGTAGGCCCACCTGTTCAACAGTCAAAAGAGAGAGAGAGAGAGAGAAAGAACTGAATGATGTCAGCCTTGCAATTAGCATTTCTGCTTACATTTGAAGACAGCCCAGGAAGTGTCAGGATGTCAATATTCCTCCTATGTAACTAACATTTTTTCCTCTGTTTGCCAGAGGTTCAATCCAATCTTAAAGGTAGGAAACTCCTGGAGACTAATGAAAGGGGCACCTACACAAGACAAAGTGCTGGACAAGGTGGAGCAGGGAAGAACCAAGAATGAACCCCTTACATAGTGCTGTACACAAACTTTTAGCTTAGTGTCTCTTCTAGTTAATAAAAAATAAATAGGGGAGGGGGATAAGGGTCTGAAGCCCCCTCCATCACATTCAGACATCAGCATTTGATTCAGTTATTTTTTTATTTTAGTAAAAAGACCGTCGGTCCCGGTGGTGGGCTTTAAGTTACTGACCTGGCTATAGTGCAGTGCTGGGTGGGTTGGTTCCTCCAGGCTCCATCCCAAGTATGATTCCCTTGTGGCTGCACTGTGCTCCCCTACTGCTTACTAAGTTGCTTCCTCATCCATTCCCTGCTACTGTTGGGATGTACACTGATGCTCTGAGTTTGTAGAGTTGTACTCTTGGGTACCAACCGCGACTGCTATATTCTGGATAAAGGAGTTGAATTCAAATACCTGACTCCCACCTCCTTCGACTGGTGACTGGATGTTGCAGAGTTGATGCCCGGGGGGGGGGTGAGGGGGTCCAGGCAGCAGCAGTCAGCTGAGCTTGTTGAAGCTGTGATCAGCCTGATCAGGGAAGGGGAAATACCTATGGTGAGATACTCCACAGGAAAGCACATTAAGATCTGGATTCACCCGATAAAGAGCCTGTGGCATGCATACACATGGCTAGGAGTTAACGGTAAGTCTGTTGTTAGCTGGTAACTACTTACCCCATAACGCTAGTGTGCATGTAACCATTATGGGGTAAGTAGTTATTGGCTAACAAAGGATTTACCCGATAATGCCTAGCCATGTGTATGCATGCCACAGGTTGTTTATCAGGTGCATCCAGATTTTGCAGCAGTGTCAGAGAACTTCCAATGAAATGACCGCCTATAGGTCTGGGTGCACAGGACAGAGCTTCGAAATTGAGGGAAGGGACGTAGGAGGGGAGAAGAGATCTCAGTCGCCTGTCTGGTCCACAGCTGAAAAGCGCAGTGACAGCCGGAGAGAGGAGGATACATGATCCTCTGACACTAATGGTACCAGAAAAACTGCAGTCCAGTGGAGAGAGGGGTGGGGGGAGAGAGAGAGAGAGAGAGAGAGAGGGAGAGATTAAACAAGACTAGGACTGGGGGCTGCTGCAACAATCAGGGACCACCCACCATCTTACCATCAGCTTGTCTTCTGCATTATTGAGACCCAACGGAGAGATGGATGGCTGACGCTGCAATGATGAGGTGCTTCCTGATTGCCAGGGCCAAATCATTTTGTGTTGGTGGCACGCTTGCTGAACTAGTGTCAGCTGCAGCATGCCACCACATTCGTTACAAACTGCCAAGCCCAGAAATGCAGTGGTGGCATTAGCCATCATAGTGCCACACCTCCACAACCCACTTCTCTCCTAAGCTGCCACAAAATGTTTCTTTCTCATGTGCGCAAGCAAACATAAAAAGGAGCACGGAACCATGCAACAAAGCTGCGGGGGGGGGGGTTGAGAGGGATGTGAAGAAATACTTCTTCACTGAAAGGGTGGTAGGCACCTTGACCAGACAGATAGCAGAAGTGGTGGAAGCAAAAATAGTGGTGGGGCTTCAAGCATGTCTGGGATGGTCATAGGGCTGTATCAGAAAAGAGTCATGGAGTAGGTAGGGTTGCCACAGGCCAGTTAAGGTCTGTGGAGACAGATTAGGCAGGGACCATCTTGGCAGACGATGTGGGCCAAGCATTCCTGTTCTGCTGACAGATTTTATGTTTTTTATGTAAATGTCAAACATTTATTCTGGAACGGTAGAAGGAATCAATAATTATCTACCAAGATGCATTTTTTTAACAAGAGCATTACTGGTCTGTAAATAACAGTTCTGCTGCAGGCCCAGTGTTAGAGAACATTTCCTTTTGGTTTGGATTCCACCCCCCAAGCCACTGCACTTATCTAATTTCAGTAGTCTGTGAAGACAGAAAAAATAGAGCACAGTGCCTTTTTTTTGTTTTGGTAGTCCCTATGCCTATGGCCACCTTGCAAAGTATGAAACTTAAAAATGTTTTTAGCCCACACAAAACCCACATCCCCCTTTAAGAAACAGCCACAACTTATGTTTGTGGCACTTTTAAAGTAGAGGTCTAGCATAGGGAACATAAACTATGTTTACATTTTTTAACATAACTGTAAATCTGGGCATGTGTAAATTCTGTTTTATCACCCCCGCCACCGTTTCATGCAATAACCTAATGCTTTCTCAAACTTGATAAAGTGCTAGGTTATTGTGGGAGATGTTGGTGGATGGTGTGATGTGCTGTGTTGCATTGTTTATCCATGTTTTTCTTGTGTAAAGTCTTCAAAGTACAGAAGTACATGTTGCGACTACTGTTGCTCATTTATATGGGTGCCCAGCTCTCCTTGCTAATCTTTGTGAAACACAAGCTGAGAGTACCTTATCTTGAGTCCAGTAGCTACTTCCACTTGGTTACCATTCTATCACCCCAGTGTACTGGTTTGTGGTTTTCTATTGAAAAAGTCCTGTTTTGTCCTTATTTAGGGTCCCAAATTAATGCAGACTTTTTCACACCCAATAATAATTTTTATGTAGATTGCGTGCATGCGCAAAAATCATATTGCAGCAGCTTTCAAGAAGTAGGTTGAGGAGGCACGATTCTGTTGTGGCCAATGCCTCCATAGCCTGTAAAGGCCTGGCCCACTTTCCCCAATGCCATGGCATGCTGCTGTTGTCACTGGTTCAGCCAGCGTGCCACCAAATTGTAACGTTTTTGCCGCAGCAATCAGTGGCCGCCTCATCATTGCAGCGTCAGCGATTCGCTACAATGAGTGAGTGACCTGTCATTGCTAGGAAGAACGTTGCTACTGTAATATTGTTTGTGAACATGGCGGCGGCTTGCTGCTGTGTTCACAAACAATATTAATCTGGCTGCAGTGCTGAGGGGGTGCCCAATCCTCCTTGGCAGCATGTGCCCCTTCCCACAGCAGTGTGTTTTTGCCGACAGGGGCCCCAATCCCTATTGGCTTCCATCCCCGGTGCTAGTAAACTTGCCGATGGTGGAGACCACTCCCCATCAGCATTATGTCCTCCGTCCCTGTTTGATGTGTAAACGGGGGAGCCCACTCCCCACTGGCATCAGGTCCCCCCCGAAAGAGTAACATGAGGGTTGTGCCGAGGGTGTACCCAATCCCCCTCGACTCTTGTGCCCCCCCTTTGTGCTGATGAGGGTACCCAATCCCCTATCGGCAGCACCCCCCCAAAAAACATTCAGGTGGCATGCTGGGAGCCCACCCCAGAGAACCTAATGCCCCAAACTGTCCCATGATGTTTGTTTTTTACCTGTAAAATAAAACGGTCCTCGCGTCTCCTGCTCCACCAACAACCCACCTCACCTGCTGTGCAGCCTGCTCCTCCTGACCCCATACTACCTGCAGAGTCTGCACAATCTTCGTGGACCGGAACATGTCTGCACTCTAGAAAGTCGACGCGAGCTGAGGAAATGCAGATATGCTGTATAATGGAATGAATAGGGCTTTTTCAACTTTGATGCATATCTCAGGCATTTTTTGGAATTTTGACACCAAAATTTTAACATGGGGTTTTTGGTACCCCTCGTCATGAATTCTGCCACTGTCATGGTGTTATTCGGTCCCAAAAGGTGATTTCGTGTTCACTGCGTGTAATCCCCTTTCAGGACTGATTAATGAAACAAGAATGCCAATATTCATGAGGTTACATACATAGATACATAGATACATAGACAGTGTCGGCAGATAAGGGTCTATGGCCCACCCAGTCTGCCTATTTGAGCTTGTAAGTTCAGTTTGTTTTCCTAGAAGTCTGTTTCCCCTTACCCCTGACCTCCAGAATTCCTTTATGTCTATCCCATGCATTCTTAAATCCCGTGATTGTTTCCAGCCCCCACTTCCTCTGGCAGGGTGTTCCACTTGTCCACCACCCATTCTGTGAAGAAATTCTTTCTCATGTTTCCTCTGAATCATCCTCCTCCAACTTCATCCCATGCCCTCTAGTCCTGGAACATCTTTTCACTTAAAAATAGTGTTTTCCTGCACCCTGTTCCTCCCTGTAAGATACTTGTATGTCTCTTACTATATCCCTCTCTCCTTCCTTTCCTCCAGGGAGTACATGTTCAGTTCCTTCAACCTGTCTTCATAGGACTTGTGATGCAATCCATGCACCATCTTTGTTGCCCTCCTCTGAACCTTCTCTACCCTGTCTATGTCCTTACGTAGGTATGGTCTCCAGAACTGTACACTGTACTCCAGGTGGGGCCTCACTAGTGTCTTGTATAGCGGAATTATGACCTCCCTTTCCTGCTGGTAATGCCCCTGCCTATACATCCCAGCATCCTATTTGCTTTACCTGCTGCCTTGTCACACTGTTTCCTACCTTGAGGTCATCAGAGATGATAACCCCAAGATCCCTTTCCTGCTTGGTGCATGCTATATCCTCACCTCCAACTGATATATTGTGCCAGGGTTTTTGTGCCCATATGCATTATCTTGCACTTCTTTGTATTGAATTTCAGCTGCCAAACCCCTGACCATTCTTCAAGTTTCTGCAGGTCGCTTCTCATTCTGTCTACACCCTCTGTGTGTCTACTCTGTTACAGAGCTTTGTGTCATCAAAGACAGTGAAATTCTGCCTTCTAGGTCCTGCGCCATGTCACTGATGAAGATGTTGAATAGGACTGGTCCCAGCATTGATCCCTGTGGTACCCACTGGTCACTGTTCCCTCTGTGGAGTGACAGCCATTTACCACCACCCTCTGTAGTCCTGCCACCCAGCCAGCTACCCACCCACCACACTACTGTCCTACCCACACCCATATTCCCCAGTTTGTGTAATAGTCTTCTGTGTGGCACAGTGTCAAAGGCCTGCTGAAGTCCAGATAGGCCATGTCCACTGCCCTCCCTGATCCACCTCCCTAGTCACCCTGCTCAAAAATTCAATGAGGTTGGTCTGACATGATCTCCCCCTGTGAAACCATGCTGCCTTGGGTCCTGTAGTCCATTGACAACCAGATGTTCCACCACTCTCTCCTTCAGTAGTGCTTCCATGATCTTTCCCACTACCAAGGTGAGGCTGACTGGTCTGTAGTTCCTGCTTCCTCTTTGTTTCCACTTTTGTATAAGGGGACTACATCTGCTGTCCTCCAGTCTTTGGGTACCTCCCTTGTTTCCAGTGATCGGCTAACAGGATAGCCAGAGGTTCAGCCACCACCTCTCTTAGTTCTTTAGGACCCTGGGGTGCCCCCATCTGGCCCCATTGCTTTATCAACTCTTATTACTTCCAGTTCCTTCAGGACCCTTTTCGGTAAAGGGACTTGCGTCCATTTCTGCACCATTCTCACCCTTGTACCCTTCAGACCCATTACCCTCCTCTTCCTCAGTAAAGACTGAGCAGAAATACCTGTTCAGTATGTCAGCTTTACTGTTGTCATCCTCCACGCGGCCCCCATCCTCCCTCTTCAGTCTCACTATCCCTCTCTTTGTCTTTCTTTTTTCACTTATGTACCTGTAAAAGGTTTTGTCCCCTCTACCCACTGATTTTGCAATGTGTTCTTCTGTCTGAGCTTTGGCTTCCCTTACTGACCTCCCTGAAGGTTGGCTTTCAAAAAGCCTATGTTGCAAATTTGGTGGAACAAATAAAACAAAAATGACTGTTTTATGAGCATGCATTGTGCAGTTGCTACGCACGCTCGTAACTTCTTGAATTTGCAATATTTTCATGCCAGATTTTCAATGTTGGCATTTTTCACACCTTCTTATGAACAGTACAGCTGTCATGTTTCATATCCTGTCCCAAATGTGTTTTCAGAGTTCCGGCGCAGAATAGTGCAGTTGCTGTGGGAAATCCATGTTCGGGACAAATTATGGAAATCACAGTGACACTGGTCATTAGCAGATGTCCTAAAATGCCTATGTTGAAAATTTGGCGATGAAAGTCCGTAAAATGAGTGTGTTATGAATGTGTGTTATGCAGTTTCCACGCATGCTCATACCTTCACAATTTGCAATATTTTCACTCCAGATTTTCAACTTTGACATTTTCCCACACCTCCTTATGATCAGTACAGCTGTCATTTTTCACATTCCGGCCGAAATGTGTTTTCATTTTTCTGGCGCACTGTAGCGCGTTTGCTTTGGGAAATCAGTGTTCAGGACACATTAAGAAAATCACACTGACACTGTTCATGAGCAGAGTTCCTAAAATGCCTATGTTGAAAATTGTGTGATGAAGCTCCATAATATGACTGTGTTACGACCATGCGTTGTGCAGTTTCCATGCACCCTTGTAAGTTTGCAAATTAGTAATATTTTCACATCAGATTTTCAGCACTGGCATTTTTTCACACCTCCTTTTGAACAGTACAGCTGTCATTTTTCACATCCTGAATGAAACGTGTTTTTGCACTTTCAGCGCAGAATGCAGCAGTCACTGCCGGAAATCAGTGATTGGGACAGATTAGGATCCAACAAGTGAGAGAGGGGAGGAGTGACTAAGCTCAACTGAGCTGTCGGGACTGCTGCAGATTTCTTTGTGGGCAGGAAAAGGCACCAACGCAGGCAGGAGCCCAGTACAAAAGGGCAGCCTGCAGCGCTGGGAGACACAGAATGAGCGAGTGAGGGGGGCGGGAGTGGGTGAGCTCAACATAGCTCAGTTGGGACTACTGCAGATTTCTTTGTGGGCAGAAAAAGGCAGCAATGCACACAGGGGCCCAGTACAAAAAGGCAGCCTGCAGCGGTGGGACAAACAGAACGGGTGAATGAGAGAGGGGACGTGAGAGAGCTCAACAGAGCTTTTTCAGGACTGCTGTGGATTTCTTTGTGGGCAGAAAAGGGCGGCAATGCAGGCAGGAGCCCAGTACAAAAGGGCGGCCTGCAGCGCTGGCAGAAATGGAACAGGCAAGAGAGAGGGGGAGTGAGCAAGGTCAATGGAGCTCTGTTGGGACTGCTGCAGATTTCTTTGTGGGCAGAAAAAGGTACCAACAGAGGCAGGAGCCCAGTACAAAAGGGCAGCCTGCAGCGCTAGAAGTAACCAAATGAGCGAGTGAGACAGGTGGAGTAAGCGACCTCAACGAAGCTCTGTCAGGACTGCTACAGATATCTTTGTGGGAAGAAAAAGCTGCCAACTCAGGCAGGAGCCCAGTACAAAAGAGCAGCCTGCAGCAGCGGGAGACACAGAATGAGCAAGTGAGAGAGGGGGGGAGTGAGTGACCTCAACAAAGGTCTATCCTGATTCCTATGTATTTTCTTTGTGGGCCAGAAAATGTGGCACCAGAGGCAGGAGCCCAGTACAAAAGACCAGCCTGCAGCAGCGATAGAAACGGAATGAGCGAGTGAGAGAGAGGGAGTGAGTGACCTCAACGGAGCTGTGTCGGGACTGCTGCAAATTTCTTAGTGGGGAGAAAACGATGTAAAAGCAGGCAGGAGCCCAGTATGAAAAAGCAGCCTGCAGCAACAGGAGACACAGAACGAGCAAGTGAGGGAGGGGGAGTGAGTGAGCTCAATGGAGCTCTGTTAGGACTGCTGCGGATTTCTTTTTTGGGTGCTGAAAAAGGCAGTAATACATGCAGGGGCCCAGTATGAAAGGGAAGCCTGCAGCGGCGGGAGAAACAGAATGAACAAGTGAGACAGGGGGAGTGAGTGAGTGAGGTCAGTGGAGCTCTATCATGACTGCTGCAGATTTCTTCATGAGCAGAAGATGGCAACACAGGCAAGAGCCCAGTACAAAAGGGCAGTCTGCAGTACCAGCAGAAATTAAATGAGCTAATGAGAGAGGGGGAGTGAGCGAGCTCAATGGAGCTCTGTCTGGACTGCTGGAGATTTCTTTGTGGGCAGAACAAAGCACCAACAAAGGCAGGAGCCCACTACAAAAGAGTAGCCTGCATTGCCAGGAGAAACAGAATGAGCGAGGGAGATGAGGGGAGTGAGCAACCTCAACGGAGCTCTGTCGGGACAGCTGAGAATTTCTTTGTGGGCATAAAAATGTGCCAAAGCAGGCAGAAGCCCAGTACAAAAGGGCAGCCTGCAGCGCCGGCAGAAACGGAATGAGCGATTGAGAGAGGGGGAGTGAGTGAGGTCAACAGAGCTCTGTTGGGACTGCTGCAGATTTCTTTGTGGGCAGAAAAAGGTACCAACAGAGGCATCAGCCCAGTACAAAAGGGCAGCCTGCAATACCAGGGGAAACAGAATGAGCGAGTGAGACAGGAGGAGCGAGCGACCTCAACAGAGCTCTGTCAGGGCAGCTGCAGATTTCTTTGTGGGCAGAAAAAGGTGCCACACACTCAGGAGACCAGTACAAAAGGGCAGCCTGCAGTGCCAGGAGAAACAGAATGAGTGAGTGAGAGAGGGGGAGTGAGTGACCTCAACGGAGATGTGTCGGGACTACTGCAGATTTCTTTGTGGGTAGAAAAAGTTGTCAACACATGCAGGAGCCCAGTACTAAACAGCAGCCTGCAGCGCCAGGAGAAATGGAATGAGTGAGTGAGAGACGGGGAGTGAGCCACCTCAAGTGAGCTCTGTCGGGACATCTGTAGATTTCTTTGTGGGTAGAAAAAGGTGCCAATGCAGGCAGGAGCCCAGTACAAAATTGCAGCCTGCAGCACCAGGAGAAACAGAACAAGTGAGTGGTAGAGGGCCAGTGAGTGAGCTCAACTGACCAACACAATCAACATTCAGCATTGACAAATGCTTGTTATAATTACTTTGCAGTTCCATAACCCAATGACATCAATTGGACTGAAGACTACAACGAAGCAGAACACAGTGACATTGGCTGGCACAGGATGTGTAGGCAAGTCTTAAACCTTCCCAGGGAATTGGGGTGGCTCACTTTGCCAGACTTTCATCTTCATTATTTAACAGCACAAACTGCACTACTGGTCACGTGGACCAAACAGAGGAGTGATATGGGTTGGCTCAAGATAGTTTTGGCCCAGCCCATACCAACACTACTGTTTGCCCCTCCCACATGTATTCCTATTTCACCCTGTCTGTTCAGACTTTCATTATGAGTGGACCAGACACATTCTGCAGATGCATCTGAAGGCTAAATGCATGACTGCCACCCCCAATGCACTGGGCCCTCTGTCCTGTATAACATGGCATCTCCATTTCCTTCCTCCAAGCTGGGACTCAAGCTTCTGTAGATGGAACAGTTTGACCTTAACAAGATATAAACATTTGGTACAGAGCAACCACTGTGTTTCCTTCTTTGAACTCCTGCAACACTCAGGGCTGTCAAAACAATACTTTTTTTTAGGAATTTACACATTACGCATTACTTTATCTTGAATAATTTTGTGGCTCAGGTAGGCACATATTTACCCCCTTTTGATGACTTTCTGTATTGGGCAGTAGAGCTTTCAGGTAGATGTGGCATGATAGCCAGAGCATATAGAGTCCTGGGGGGATACACCTATGACTTAAGGTGCAGTGGGAAGAAGATTCCCATGCTTTTATTCTTGATGAGGACTGGACCAAAGTGCTTAAAATGAGCTGGAACATCACAGTGTTGGTAGGGTGGAGAGAATTTCCTTGGAAATGTGTGCTCTGCTTTTCCACATTCCTACTATAAACACATAATTTTAATGGTGGTACCTCAAATTTATGTTGGCGGGGATGTGGGCTGGTGGTTCCCACTTTCATATGATCTGGGATTGTCCTGTTCTCCAGCCATACTGGACAGAGATTCTGGAGGCAGTGTAGCAACTTTTGAACCTTCCATTTCCCTTCTCTTTCCTGTACAAAGCTCTGTCAGTCTCAGTCTCACAAGTAGGGAATTGTGCTCAGCAGAGGCTATTTAGGACTCTTTGTACAGTGGATCTGAAGGGGAATAACATCTCTCTGTCTGGTTGCAGGCCAGCCTACCCTCCACAGAGTCATGGAAAGGTAGAGTGGGTGAGTTATGCAAGATGAAAAGAATCACGGGCACACATCACTTAACTGTGGAAAAGTACTCTGGTTTACGGCAGTGCTGGGGCCTACACATATATTTATAGGGAGGGGCAGACTTAAAAAGGGTGCGAAGAATGGGTAGTAGGTATCTCAGGGGGGATGTAGGGGATAATTACATCTAGATCTTCCAGTTTAGGTGGCCCAATTCCTGCTCCTGTGGTCATTCTAAATACAGCATGACACAGGAATACATGTTTGGTTGGGGCAATTAGAGCCTAGAAGTTATAATTGTTTGCTTAGAGCCTGAGCTGTTAACACATTCAGACTCTGTCATTAGGCACAAACCATTGCTTGTTATTCAACGTAAGGTTCTTATGTAAGATGTGATCATATTTGTCCAACAATGGTGAAGTGTACCTTGACATTTAATACTTGACTTCATAACGTGGGTTGCCTCACAGCACTCGGGGTGTTGATTAATCCCTAATAATTACACACACTGGAGTGTATTATTGCTTACGTATCTTATTAATTGGATGTTTATGCATTCCCTCTTAATAAAGCTGAGTTTAAAAGAAAAATGTAAACCAGCAGTTAACATTGGTTTATACAGGATTAAATGACTCACCAGTTCAGTGCAGTTCTCCTTTAAGCATAAAAAAAGAATAGGTGTGGACAAAGATAAGAGGCAATGGATGGGATGACGGAGGGAGATTCCTTTCAGCCTCACTGGTATCGTTCTATGACGTATAGCTACAGTTCAGAACTTAGCAGGGGAGTCTAAGAGGACAGCTGCATTGTGAAAAGAAGGACCACCTGGCTTGCTTTTTGCTCTGTCTGTCTCTCTTTCATGCGGGTGTTCATCTGCACTGTTAATGTGTGGTGTTTTCTTCTCATGTTAGATACTTAAGTTTCTGAATGATTTAATTTTTTACAAACGGTGGTTTGCTAAACAGTTTCACTTTACTAAATATAGCAAACAATCCTTACACAACCATGGCAGATTTTGAAATGTCAAATGCTTTTGGAATGCAGATACTGTATATAGACCATTGCTCACAACCGCATTACAAAAATGCTAGACTAGCCAATTGGTGGTTTATCTCCAGATTAGTATATTGGCAAAAGCATCTCATTGTCTTGGAATTACCCTAAAATCACATTTCAGTGTATTGCTCATTTCAGAATTACCATCTAAATCCAAAATATGACCCTGACACCAATTTTCTAAAGGTTGGTGCAGTGTGTTAACATGAATAGTGCTGCGCTAACAAGGCAGATTTCATTTTAACCATATTTAATGAGTCCAGGTGTATGGTGCTCAGTGGATTATGTGATTATATTGAATACACCACAGCACATGTGTAAATAAGGCAACACTCTAACATGCGGTGGGCAGTGGTATTTTCAGCAGATTTTGGAAGTGGGACCATAAGGCATGAGAAGGAGAAGGGGGTGACTCGAAGATAAAATATCTGTACAGAAAAAAAATGAAAAAATGAATGAAACCTGGATATTGTAACCTCATGAATGGGGGCTTACCAGCATCTGCATTGACCTAGACTGTCACTGCAGCCAGCATTCTTACTCTCCAGTCCCTCAAAACTTCTGGTGGGCACCTGGAGTGGAGAAGGATGTGTGCTTCTTTGGCACCTTTGTGTATCATTCCATCTTCACAGCTCTAGCACCTTGTGAATCATTCCATCTTCACAGCTCTGGCACATTTATGTATCATTCCATCTTCACAGCTCTGGCACCTTTGTGTATCATTCCATCTTCACAGCTCTGGCACCTTTGTGTATCATTCCATCTTCACAGCTCTGGCACTTGTGTATCATTCCATCTTCACAGCTCTAGCACCTTGTGAATCATTCCATCTTCACAGCTCTGGCACCTTGTGAATCATTCCATCTTCACAGCTCTGGCACCTTGTGTATCATTCCATCTTCACCACTGTGGCACCTTGTGAATCATTCCATCTTCACAGCTCTGGCGCCTTGTGTATCATTCCATCTTCTCCGCTCTGGCACCTTGTGAATCATTCCATCTTCACAGTTCTGGCACCTTGTGAATCATTCCATCTTCATAACTCCCTGACACACAACAAAGGCATATCCACTGCCATCTACAGAGAGACCAATCACTGCTTGTGAAGAACATGGGATTCCCCTAATGGACTGTCTGATCTGACTGGCACACAAGAGGATTGCACAAGACACAAGGGGGCACAATAAAGACTTATAGGCAAGAGTCCTTACTTACATACATACATACATTGATACATAAAGGTGCCAGAGCTGTGAAGATGGAATGATTCACAAGGTGCTAGAGCTGTGAAGATGGAATGATACACAAAGGTGCCAAAGAAGCACACATCCTTCTCCACTCCAGGTGCCCACCAGAAGTTTTGAGGGACTGGAGAGTAAGTCCTTAACCAGCCTGGGAGTGGGTCCCATGGTGGTAGCCTGGGTAAAACATTGGCTGGACAACAGGACACAGAAGGTAATTGTAAATGGAGTCCACTCTGAAGAAAGGGTGGTTACCAGTGGGGTACCACAGGGTTCAGTATTGGGTCCAGTCCTTTTTAATGTCTTCATCAGTGACATTGCAGAGGGACTGGAAGGAAAAGTATGCCTTTTTGCAGATGACACAAAGATCTGCAACAGGGTTGATACACAAGGAGGCGTGGAAAGAATGAAAAGGGACTTGGCAAGGTTGGAGGAATGGTCAGACGTATGGCAGCTAGGATTCAATGCAAAAAAGTGAAAAATAATGCAGCTGGGAAACAAGAACCCAGGAGAAGAATACACAATAGGTGGGGATGTAGTAACAACAACAAAACAGGAAAGGGACCTGGGGGTAATCATATCAGATGACCTTAAGGTTAGCAAGCAATGTGAGAAGGCAGTAGGGAGGGCCGGGGGTATACTGGGATGTATAGGGAGAGGCATCAGCAGCAGAAAACAGGAAGTTGTTATCCCTCTGTACAGACAGTTGGTGAGACCCCATCTGGAATACTGTGTCCAGTTCTGGAGACCCCATCTCCGCAAGGACATAGACAGGATAGAGGCAGTCCAGAGGAGGGCAACTAAAATGGTGCAGGGTCTGCAAGAGAAGTCAGATGAGGAGAGACTAAAGGAGCTTAATATGTATACCCTTGAGGAAAGAAGGAGAGGGGGACATGATAGAAACTTTCTGGCACCTCAAGGGAATCAACAAAGTCCAAGAGGGTAGCATCTTTCAGAAAAAGAGACTTGCAATAACAAGGGACACAATTTAAAGATAGAAGGAGGGAGGTCTAGGGGCAATGTGAGGAAGTATTATTTCACAGAGAAGGTAGTGGATGCATGGAACAGCCTTCCTGAGGAAGTTGTGGGTCTAAAACTGTGGGAGAATTCAAGAATGCATGGGACAGACATAAGGCAATTCTTGTGGGGGGCAGGAAGATATAGGCTGTTGGTTAACTAGGATCTGCGGCCTATCCTGTAGGTAGGGAAATGGGCAGACTAGATGGGCCTAGTGGTCCTTATCTGCCGACAAAGTCTATGTTTCTATGTCCTTTGGAAATGATGTTGAGGTCAGTGCCCCTGTATTACAATGCAGGCAGCCATCTTAGCCACATATGATCCCTTTCTGCATGGCAACAGGGTCAGAGGGAGGAAGCTAGCCAGTCAAGCTCTAGAAGCCTTCCAGGGACTGTCTGTTTGATCCCAGTGGTAGGAAAAAAGATGGAATCACTTCTGAAGGAAAGAATTGTTGAGTACCTAGAGGCAAGCGGGGCACATGACCCAAGGCAGCATGGATTCACAGTGGTAAGGTCATGTCAGATTAATCTAATTTATTTTTTTTGACTGGGTGACCAAAGGATTAGACCAGGGATGGGCTGTGGACATGGTCTACCTAGACTTTAGCAAGGCATTTAATGCATTCCCACACAAAACATTAATAAACAAATCAGCCAGCCTGGGACTGGGTCCCAGGGAGGTAGCCTGGGTAAAACATTGGCTGGACAACAGGACAAAGAGGGTAATAGTAAACGGAGTCCACAGTGAAGAAAGGGGGGGTTACTAATGGGGTACTGCAGGGTTTAGTACTGGGTCCGGTCCTTTTTAATGTCTTTATAAGTGACATTGCAGAGGGACTGGAAGGAAAAGTAACATAGAAACATAGAGACATAGAGGATGATGGCAGATAAGGACAACAAGGCACGTCCAGTCTGCCCATTTGTTTTTCTACCTTATAAATGTGCCATCGGCCTTTGCTCTGTCAATGGCCTATCTATTCATACTCATCTGTATTGCTCCCTTATGCCTATCCCATGCCTGTTTGAAGCCCTGCACTGTATTCATAGCCACCATTTTTTTCACAGAGAGGGTTGGGGATGCATGGAACAACCTTCCTGAGGAGGTCGTGGAGTCAAAAACAGTAGAGGAATTCACAAATGCATGGGACAGACATAAGGCAATTCTAGTGGGGGATAGGAGGAAGTAGGCTGTTGGTGAACTAGGATCTGCAGCTTATCCATTAGGTAGAGAAATGGGCAGACTAGGTGGGTCACATGGTCCTTATCTGCCATCAGATTCTATGTTTCTGTGTTTCCTGGGACACAGGAGGGCTTCATTACTTTGCTTGGGAGGTGGCCAGCCAATCAACCCTTGAAGAACAGCCTGACAGACTCTCCCAAGTGACAAACAAAAGGACAGGGAGACTTTCTGCTCATGGTTATACTGGAGAATCTTCAGGCACATCCTCAGTTTGCCTGATGTTGGAACTTACTTATAAAGTCAGAAGAGAGAGCACTTTTTAAATGTGCTAAGTCTCTCACAGTTGTCTTCAAAAACCAATAACATCCAACACCTTGCCAGAAAGCCATCCTGTCTCATCATCAGTATCTTTCCCTTACAAACAATTTGCTACCCCAAGCATGGGCATGCATCTGACATGCCAGCCACATGGTGACATCATCTTGCCAAATTTGTGATGATGCCATGCACCTGTGATTGAGCACCTTGCACTCTCAAACAGCTGCCCAAAGCATTAAGGGCTCCTAGATGCTCGAGCTGACCCCAGCCTTAAAACTCTCTATTTATGTATACCAGAAATATCAGAATTTAACAGTGTAACACTTCTTCAACAAAACTCATCATAAACAAGCATTTGTCAATGCCAAATGTTGTAACACTGTCATTGGCTTTGGTAGTACAGTGCGGAAACACATTTTTGTCAGGATGTGAAAAATGACAGTATTACTGTCAAGTACAATCTCACTGCCAAGGCCAATGAGGCAGCACAGTAACATTTCCCTGCAGCATCATGTGACTTGCTCAAGGCCACTGAGGTAGCACAGTAGGTTCTCACTGCCATGTAACATGGCTTCCTCAAGGCACATGAGATATCACAGTAGCATCTCACTGCTATGTAATGTGGCTTGCTCAAGGCACCTGAGATATCACAGTAGCATCTCACCGCTATGTAATGTGGCTTGCTCAAGGCACGTGAGATATCGCAGTAGCATCTCACCCTATGTAATGTGGCTTGCTCAAGGCACCTGAGATATTGCAGTAGCATCTCACCGCTATGTAATGTGGCTTGCTCAAGGCCACTGAGGCAGCACAGCACTTTGTAATGTGGCTTGCTCAAGGTCACTGAGAAACACAGTGTTATTTCATTGCCATGTAATGTGGCTCAAGCTAGTAGCATCTCACTGGCATATAATATGCTTGCTCAAGGCCACTCAGAGTCATCAGAATTCTGGCCACTGAATGGAGTTGGAGTGTGGAGGAGGTGGCTTCTTGTTCTTCAAATGAGCTGCAAAAGATTACATTACATGCTACAGAGCTGTGCAGCATTTACATGGGGTCAAGTGGGAATGTCCATGATATGATGCCATTCACAAGTTGGGGATTCAGGAGAGAGCCCATCAGATGTTAGGGAGCATGCAGCAAGCAAGCTTTTAAACTAGCCAAGGGGGGAGGCACTGGAAAGGAGCAGGAAAATCCTAGCCCCCCCCAAACAATAACAGTAGTAAGTGTGGCAAACACCAACATGGAGGTGTCGATAGGGAGAAGGGCAGAGGTAAATGGAGAAAGTGACAATGGCAAGAAGGACAGAGATGGGGCAAAAGGGGATAAGGCCATCAGGAAATGGAGGGTAATGAGTATCAATGCCCGTAGTCTGGGCAACAAGCTCCCTGAGCTGGTGGCCTTAATGGAAGAGGGATGCCTGGATATCATAGCAGTCACAGAACATGGTACACAGAGAACCATGACTGGATGTTAACATACCAGGGTACATAACTTACAGGAGAGACAGGCAGGGAGAAGAGGGGAGGAGTAGCTCTCATGTAAAGGAAGGGATAAAATCAACTGAACAAAAGAGTAAACAGAGAGGAGAGGAGGCACTGTGGGTCACCTGGAGACTGGAAAGGCATCACAATCTGCACAGGGGTTGTGTACAGACCCCCATGTCAGGGGAAGGAATGGACAAGGATATGATGGAAGGCATTCTTAGAATGGTAGAGAAAGGGAGATACTGTTGATGGGAGACCTGAATATGCCAGATGTCAACTGGAGGACATTTGCTGCAGCCACATCCAAGAGCAGGGCCATTCTTGATGCCCTACAGGTGGCAGGCATTAGACAGCTAGTTTCAGAACCCACTCATGAGGGAGCAATCTTAGACCTCGTACTCTCAAATGGGGACAGTGAGAGGATCTCAGATCTAGAAGTGGGTTGCCATCTGGGGACAAGTGACCATCAAACAGTGTGGTTCACGTTAAACTCAGCTACTGAGTCAAGCCAAACAAAAGTGAGGGTACTGGACTTTAGGAGGGCTGACTTTGGCAAGATGGAGAGTGCCTCAGAAAGCACTAACAAACAGGCTAGAAGGAGGTGTGGAGCAACAATGGGAATTATCAAAACTGCCATCACAGAGGCAGCAAGCCTTTGTGTGAAGCAAATAAACAAATCAAAATGAAAGAAAAGCCACTATGGTTCTCAAGAGAGGTGGCTGTGAAAGTCAGGAAGAAAAAGATAGCATTCGGAGTATAAGGAAACACAGAGAAGGCAGGATGACTGTACCAGTTAAGGCAGAAAGAAGCAGGGAGGAAGTCAGAATAGCAAAGGCCCAAACTGAGGAAAAGATAGCCAACTCAGTTAAGAAGGGGATAAAACCTTTATAGGTACATCAGTGAGCGAGAAAGACAAAGGGAGGGATAGTGAGGCTGAATAGAATGAACGGTGGGTGGGCAGAGGGGACAGTGAAAAGCAGGAATACTGAACAGAATATTTCTGCTCAGTATTCACAAAAGGGGGAAGTGCCTAATCCAATTAACAGAAGCACTCTTGATAGGGGTCGATCCCAGTCCTTTCACAGAAGAAAGGGTTCTGCAAGAACCCTAAAACTGAAGGTGGAAAAGCAATGGGTCCTGATGGAATTCACCCCAGAATTCTAAAAAGAATTAAGGAAGGAACTAGTGAAACCACTGGCTACTCTTTTAATAAATCATGGGAGATGGTGTGGTACCCGAGGACTGGAGGAAGGCAGATGTGATTCCCTTCACAAAAGTGGGACCAAGACACAGGCAGGAAACTACAGATCTGTCAGTCTAACCTCTGTGTAGGGAAAGTGATGGAGTCACTTCTGAAGGAAAGAATAGTTGAGTACCTAGAGGTCAGTGGAGCACAGGATCCAAGGCAGCATGGGTTCACAGCGGACGGTCATGTCAGATGAATCTAATAGATTCTTTGACTGGGTGACCAAAGTAGTAGACCAGGGAGGGGCTGTGACATGGTCTACCTAGACTTTAGCAAGGCATTTGACACAGTCCCACACAAAAGATTATTAGTCAAATTAACCAGCCTGGGAGTGGGTCCCAGGGTGGTAGCCTGTAAAACATTGGCTGGACAACAGGACACAGAAGGTAATTGTAAATGGAGTCCACTCTGAAGAAAGGGCGGTTACCAGTGGGCACCGCGAGGGTTCAGTATTGGTCCAGTCCTTTAATGTCTTCATCAGTGACATTGCAGAGGGACTGAAGGAAAAGTATGCCTTTGCAGATGACACAAAGATCTGCAACAGGGTTGATATACAAGGAGGCGTGGAAAGGATGAAAAGGACTTGGCAAGGTTGGAGGAAATGGTCAGACGATGGCAGCTAGGATTCAATGCAAAAGTGCAAAATAATGCAGCTGGGAAACAAGAACCCAGGGAAGAATACACAATGGGTGGGAGGTAGTAACAACAACAAAACAGGAAATGGACCTGGGGTAATCATATCAGATGACCTTAAGGTTAGCAAGCAATGTGAGAAGGCAATAGAGAGGGCTGGGGTATATTGGGATGTATAGGAGAGGCATCAGCAGCAGAAAACAGGAAGTTGTTATCCCTCTGTACAGACAGTTGGTGAGACCCCATCTGGAATACTGTGTCCAATTCTGGAAACCCCATCTCCGCAAGGACATAGACAGGATGAGGCAGTCCAGAGGAGGGCAACTAAATGGTGCAGGGTCTGCAAGAGAAGCTGTATGAGGAGAGACTAAAGGAGCTTAATATGTATACCCTTGAGGAAAGAAGGGAGAGGGGGACATGATAGAAACTTTCAAGTACCTCAAGGAATCAACAAAGTCCAAGAGGGTAGCATCTTTCAGAAAAAGAGACTTGCAAGAACAAGGGACACAATTTAAAGATAGAAGGATGGTGGTTCAGGGGCAATGGAGGAAATATTATTTCACAGAGAGGGTAGTGGATGCATGGAACAGCCTTCCTGAGGAAGTTGGGGTCTAAAACTGTGGGAGAATTCAAGAATGCATGGGACAGACATAAGGCAATTCTTGTGGGGGGCAGGAAGATATAGGCTGTTGGTTAACTAGGATCTGCAGCCTATCCTGTAGGTAGGGAAATGGGCAGACTAGGTGGGCCTAGTGGTCCTTATCTGCCGTCAAAGTCTATGTTTCTATGTTTCTATGCAGGCATGATGTGGCTGTGATGTACAGAAATGTTACGCAATCAAGAGCTGTGTGCAAGGATGTCTTATGCTTGGGGAAACAATATTTATTGGGGCCTTTGTGGAGATTAAACATCATCGCTATTACAGACATCAGATTGCAAGGCAAAATACTGTACTACTGCACTGAGCTATAGCAGACTGAATATGATTTCCAGATTTGCCACAGTGACCTCTTATGGACTCCCAAGGCAACAAGATTAGACAGGAGGATGGCATTGGTGTCACAAGTGCTCAGCAGCACACCAGTAAGCAGAAAGAAAGGGGGGAAAGAAAATGCCTCTCCACTTGCAAGATGCACCGTTACGTTCAGAAAAGACAACAAAAAATACATGGTAAGAAATAATTTTAATTATTGGTATAAATTATTTATTAATAATTTATGTAGATACTGTGTAAGTATTCAAATGCACAATCACCCCAAGAAAAAGGGCGCATCTGAGGATCAGCCACAACCTGAGGAAAAGGCAGCACCCAAGGAGTGGGTACACCTTGAGGAAGGGGCAGTACCTAGGGAGCAGACACACCCCATGGAAAGGGCAGCACCCGAGGAGCAGACACAGCCCATGGAAAGGGCAGCACCTAGGGAGTGGGCACTCCCCATGGAAAGGGCAGCACCTAGGGAGTGGGCACTCCCCATGGAAAGGGCAGCACCTAGGGAGCAGGCACTCCCCATGGAAAGGGCAGCACCTAGGGAGCGGGCATTCCCCATGGAAAGGGCAACACCTAGGGAGTGGGCACTCTCCATGGAAAGGGCAGCACCTGAGGAGCAGACACACCCCATGGAAAGGGCATCACCCGAGGAGCAGACACACCCCATGGAAAGGGCAGCACCCAAGGATGGTGGCATAACCCAGGAAAAGTGCTGCACCCAAGAAGTGAACACACCCCATGGAGAGGGCAGCACCTGAGGAGTGGGTATACTGCAAGAAAAGGGCAACATCCAAGGAGTGGGAACAGTCAGAGGAAAGGGCAGCACTCAAGCAGCAGATGGAGTCATACTAAGAGGAAAGGAAGAAAACAAAGAGAATTTGAAAGAGCTGAGAATTAGAGTATTTTGTGCAGAACAGCATAAAACAAGCTCAGCTGGAATGCCAACAGCTGAGGGACACAATGGCACAAATATGAACTGGGCAAATACAGCTGCTGTACATGATGTAAGAGATAAAAAGGGAAATAAGGGAGATACAGCTGCCAATGTCAATACCATGGACATCCACTGCTATAGCAGTGTCAGTGGCTCAGTAGGTAGCACACTCGCCTCTGAGGCTGGAAGATCAGAGGGCTGTGGGTTCAGTTCCCACATCTGGCACTTGGGTTAATATCCCAGTACTGACACTGTAATGCAGCATGAGAGGGGTGCTGCATTTCTGAGGTGCTGTCTTTCGGATGAGAAGTTAAACCGAGGTCCCAACTTCCTGGATTGGTGGTAGTTCAGGTGGATGTTAAAGATCCCATGGCACTTATCGAAAAGAGTAGGGGGGAATTTTTATTGAAAATAAACACATATCCAATGTAACACATGATAAATGAAACAGGAAAGAAAAAAAAATTTTTTTTTTGTAAAATAAAGAAAAAGGAATACTAATCCAATCTAGTTTAACAATATACACAACAAATAACATAGAAGCTCGGGTAATAAAAGAAACGAGAGGGAAACAAACATAGCAGTAAACCAGAATCCTAAATCTTAAAAATACTAAGAGGAAAAACAAAGGAGAATGCAGAGAAAATAAACTTATGCACAAGATGTCTAATATCCTTATTTAAATTTGATAATATGGGAAAAGCCTTTCCACCACATTCGAACTTTTGTGACATTAAACTGTTGAACATCTGACATAACTATATTATTCAATACATTGGTAACATAAGATCTAAAGATTTGAACAGATGGTTTCTTTTGATAAAGGACCAATTGGCATCTTGTTTGCCATAAACAATATCTTAGACAGGCAAAGAAAATCTGCAACGTTCCTTTATGAAAAGACTGCAAAAATTCTGGGAACAAACCAATAACAAGAATATCATAAGTGAGATGAGATAGCCATGGAAAATTCCAGACTATAGCTAAATGATCCCATATTTCATGTGAAATTGAACAATGGAGAAAAAAATGTTCCATGGTTTCTTCTTGGTTTATACAGCCTAAATATTGACACATTCTCTCTGTTTTGGCTTTGTATTTAGCCGTGCCCCTGACATTGAGTTTACCATGTAAGGTAAGCCATTGGGATTCCCACATAAAGGACGGTAATCTTGCATTATTCAATTGACTAAGAACAGCCTCATTATTATCTTTTGAACAATTCCTAAAGTCTGGAATGCTTGGGTATATTGAAGCCAATAATTCTTTATACAAGGTTTTTGATGAACATTGTAATATTTGTTGTTTTGTAATCACTCCATTTGAACAATTTCTGTGCTGCAGGTTTAAAATAAGGAGGTAGAGCTAAATGAATGGAAGGTTTAGGAGCACAGTGTAGCCATGCTGAAAAATATCTTTTTAATAAACTATGAGAGGAAAATAAATCCTATCTAGTAGTTCCTTCTAAACTTCTTTTTAATGAATTAGAGAAAAATATAGCGAAACAGAATAAAATCGGGTCCATCATTCCTAGGCCTCCCTTTTTTCTCTCCAGGTAGGTATAGCATCTTTTAACTGGGTTCAATCTATTCCCCCAGAGTAATTGGAAACAGATACTATATAACCTAGTTTCCAAATTACCCGGAATAGGAAATATTGCAGCCGTATATTGTAAACAGGGTAAAATTAATTGTTTTAACACCTGAATTCTTTTTTCCTTATTAAACCTAAATCGCTTCCATCTAAGAACTTTTTTTTCAATTTTATCTAAGGCTGGCTTCCAATTATTTACTGGGCTATTTTGTGGGCCAGACTGGATCCCTAGAATAGTTATAGGTTCAGTTGAAAAGGAAATTGAATGCGAAACAAATGACGCTTGAGAGACCTTACCCAGAAGAAGGCCTTTTGTTTTAAATAAATTAAGTTTGGTATTAGCTACAGCTGCATATTCCTGAAAAATCAAGAAAAAGGATTCTAGCTGGTTAATGTGTGTAAAAAATAAACAAATATCATCTGCATAAGCTTGGATGATTAGAGATGTTTTGGGATCTGATATTTTTCCTCTTTGGCATATGTTAATTGATCGCAAAAGAGGTTCTAAAGAGAAATTATATAATAAGGGCTTAATGCATCCTGTCTTACTCCGAGTTAACCACTTAATCCATTCCCTAGCTGTCCATTAACTAAAGGAAATACTTTACCTGTGCTATAAAGGTTTTTGATTAAATTCGTAGAGGTAAGGGACTTTAAAAAAATCCAGTGTTGAAAATAAAAAGGAGTGACTTACTCTATCAAATGCCTTTTCTAAGTCTAAAGAAACAAGGAAGCCACTGTCTCCTACCTCATTAGATCTTTCAATGTAGTCTCTAATTGAACCTATCATGGCCTGAATACTACGATTAGGGATGCCACAATGTTGAGAAGGAGAAAAATAATGTTTAGCCAAATCCCTTAGCCTATTATTAATTACTGACATCAAAATTTTATAGTCAGAATTTAATAACGTAATCGGTCTCCAATTCTGAAACAACCCCTTATTCCCTGATTTATGAATATAAGTTTGTATACTATCAGCAAAAAATGCTATACTGAGTCCCTGATCCAGAAAAAAATTATAAACCATTACTAAAATAGAACTAAGTTCTTTAGAAAAGGTTTTATAAAAGGAATTAGAGAGACCGTCCAACCCTGGAGCCACATTGGGCTTTAAAGAGTTTAAAACTAACCGAATTTCCTCTTCCTGAAAGGGCTGAGAAAGGGAAGAAACTAATTCTGGTGTTAAGGAGTTTGTTATAGGAACTCCTAATACCTTATTAATTTTGGTTTGGGAGGGATTTTGAAGGGGCTCAAGATATTTAAAATGTTTATGAATGAGGTCTTCTAGATCTGAAATTGTAGTGACAGTCCTATCTCCATCATTTAAGAAGGATAGGGAACCATGCTCTTTGATTTCTTTACATAATTCAAACGGGTCTCCAAAAACTGATTTTCTTATATGATTAGACGTGACCACTTGCAGGGTCTCAGCTCGGTTATACTGAAAAATTTTCATCTGTGATTTAATTTCTGCAATTTGTGAAGAGTAATTCTCTCTAGAGAGAGTAGTTTTAGATAATAGTGTCTGTAAATGGGACCTAAGTTTGAGATAACGAAAACATTTCTCCTTCTGACGTATTTTACCATGTTTTTTGAACCAATTGATACAATCAGTTTTCGTCTCTAGCCACCAAATCCCTAAATCCTGATATAAAAAAGATACAGACAATCTGGCTTGTAAGATTAATGTGATGGAATTTAGAATCAATGAATCTTGTAATATGGAAGTGTTAAGCTTCCATCTTAATTTTTGCTTCTGCCTTGAATTCGAAAGGCCTATGTGGGTTATTAGAAGAGCATGGTCTGAAAATTCCACTGGAATAATTTGAGAATGATGAAATGAAGTTTGTTTGGTTACAAAGAGAAAGTCGATAGTGTAACCAACTCCGCATTTAAAAAAGGTACCGCTTGGGCCTGAGGTTTGTTTATTCATACAAGAAATTAAATCTGCACTTTTAATAATGTCTAACAAACATGTAGAGTCACAATATATTTTTTTTGAACTATCAATTTTCCTTTTAAAGATTATGCCACAATTAAAGTCACCACCCCAAAAAATAGGGACCGTAGTCATCAAAAACGGTTGAACTTGTTTCATGCAGGCAACCCTCCCAGATTTTGTCTGCGGGTTATAAATATTAATTAAACAAAGTATATAGGAAAACCAAGTTCCTTCTATGATCAATATTCTTCCAGGATGTAAATCAATTAGTTTGTGTAAAGTGAAATTGAATGAATTAAAAGAATGCCAACCCTGTCTGCCTTATCTTCCCCAAAGGACCAATAAGATGGGCCCTAGGCCAATCCTAGCAAAAGCAGAGCACTGCATTTTATTACACATCCATGTCTCTTGGAGAAATATAATGGAACAGTTAAAATCATGCAACATATGAAAAAGAGCGATCTTTTTAAACTTTAATAAACTATGAGTATTTAGGGAAGCCCAAGAAAAGTTGCATTCCATACTCTAAGATGTTAGGACCAAAAAAAAGGAACTAACCCCTGGAATCATTTTTTTCTTCTCTTTTTTTTTTCCCTTTATAATCATCCCTCATTGTCCCTAAGTTGTCTTGTAGTGAAATTTGTGAATCGGTGTCACCCATATCTGCCTCTGAATTACCCCAGCTCAAGGCCTCGTATGAGTTTTTGGTTTCTATTCCTTCAGAGGCAGAAATCACTAAAGTTTTTTGGGTTCTGCTCGATCTTCTAAGAGCTTGTGGGGGCTTTAAAACTATATCCTGTTTGTCCCCGAAATCTTCTTTCGTGTCTGTATAACAGACCGGTTGCAAAGAAATCGGAATACTTTTTTCCTTATTAGGCTCTTCTTGCCCTTCCTGACGTGAAAAAGTTATTGGTGAAACCTTTTTGGGTAAAGAAGCCTTAGGACTCTGGTGCTTTGGGGGGAAGGGGGTATAACCGGTTGTTCCCGAATTTGATGACTCATATCATCTTGGGCTTTTTGTATGAGAAGATCTGATTTTCCTTCCAAAATAGTTTTGTTTTGCGCTGCCCAAGGACATTCCCTGAAGGCATGATTTGTTTTCACAAAGATCGCATTTAATTGGGTTATTACAAAACATAGTGATGTGCCCTATTTCCCCACAATTATCACATTTGGGCTGGTCACACGTACTAGATAGATGGGTTTTAGCCCACACCTGTAACATGCTCTTGGTTGGCCGCTATAAAACACTACTCCCTATCCCTACCTAACATGAAGGAATTAGGAAGGTGTTCAATACCTGAAGCCGTTTGACGTAATTTAACTTGAAATTTCCACCCCCCTGTCCAAAACTGTTCAGCATCTAGAATAGGTTCCGGGTCACTTTGAATTTCACATTTTTGTGCTAACCAAAAGGTGATATCCTCAACATGCACACTTTCGTTTCGGAACATGACAGTAACGAACTTAGTAAGGGGCTTGGAGAGTGGTATTACCAAAAAGGGGGACCAGAGGGGAGAAAACTTCACCTGATTATATCTAACCCAAAAAAGATCCAATAAAGCTGGGGATCGAAAGCTAACATCAAAATTATCTTCCCCCGAAATATGGATAAATGCAAAAACATCTCTAGGAAAAAATTTTAGAGATTCTTTTAATAACAATTTCCCCACATAGTATCTATCTGGTTTATCTTTTAAGCCGTCTCGATACCTGATGCGCACTGCGTTCCTCCTAGGTGCTGCTTCCCTCTTACTTTGAGAGAATAAACTTGACATGAGAGGTTTATCTGCACTTGTTGTCAGTATATCTTTCTGTTTCTTACTATCAGAACAAACAGTAGCAATACAATCTTCTCTCTCAGTACCCCCCTCCCCATGATTCACAAGTATTTCAGAATTAGGCACAGAGACATTTTTAGAATTACCAGGATGCCATGTAGAAATATGTTTGTTAATGTCAAAAGAACTGTCCCACTCAGTATCAGGAGACCATATCCTTCCCCAGAGATTTCCACCCTGCAGCTGTTAAGGCTGCTTGAGGTGTCCATTTTTATCATGTTCCTTTAAAGAAAGTGAAGGTACACTGGAGAAACCTGAATGTTGAGTAACAGTTTCTTTTTCAGGGGTCTTTTTTTTGTCTGTGAAGGAAAATTCTGTGACACCCTCTTGTGAGCCTGTCGCTTGATAAATAACATTATTATGGTCCCGAGACTCTAAAGCTGTCACCTGAGGGTTAAATACAAAACCTGCTTCTTTATGCAGGGTAATGGTCGCAAAGGTCTTATTGGAACTAGCCATTAAGGGTCGTTTTTCAAAGTCTAAAGCTAAAAGGGGTTTTTGGCTTACCCCCTTGCTTTGAGCAGGAACATCGTAAGCTGCACTGTCCTCCGCTTTCGTTTCTTTTTGTCCTCCTTTCGGTGTCTTCTGATACCAAGAAGATAGCTGCGTGCTTCTCGAGCCATTCCGACTGCTTCCACGCTGCTAGGGCCAAACAGGAGAAGCGCGATACGTGCTTCCTGAAATGCGACCGTTCCGTGCCACATGATACACTCTTTCCGATGGTAAAACAGAAGACACCTCCATTGGAATATCTGTTGCCATTGCCGAATCGCTTTTCACTGCTGCCATAGAAGTGGCACAGGTTTGAAACTCATGATCTTCTAAATTACTCGCTTCCATGTGTTCAAGAAATAAAGTGCTTGAGCCCGCTACCAGCGGGACCTCCGACTGCACTCTCATTCGTTCTGGCTGTCTCTCTACCGAGACCTCACCACACACCTTCTTCTCCTCCTCCGACTGCCGTGCAGTGGCCATTGCTGACCCATGCATGCCCCTACTGGCTTCCTGACGCCAGCAGAGTAGGGGAATTTCCCTGGTGTCCTGGCCAAATTTCCCTCATTCACTAAAAAATACCACCAGCAGCTTAATCTGGTTCAAGGTCAGTTGGCATTCATCTGTATCTCCCCCCCCCAGGTCGTGCCTGAAAATAGGCATGTTTGTCTAGTGCACTTACCAGGTCAATAAAAAATAAATAATAAATGGAGAGGCACTCAGTAGCCAGTCTCTGTGAGGGCAATGTGTCAGAGGCAGAAGAACCCAATTTGTAATGAATAAATAAATAAAAAAAAATGCTACCACCAGCAGATGAATCAGTGCAAGTTGCAGACACTGTGATAGAAGCGGGAGCAGCAGAAAGGTCACTGGAGGGGGGTAGAAGGGGCAGCCGCAGTATAAGGGCTGCTATCTGCACAATCGAGCAGACTTAATAGACCATAAGGCCTTTATCTGCTGGCAATTTTGTATGTAAAAATGTTTGTACCCAGCCTATGTCAATTCAGGCACAGATACCTCGGCCTGCAGTGTACAGGCCAGTGAGCAGGATGCTGGGCATACCACGAGTTTCATAGACATTCTACCCAGCATGGAGCCTCTCATGAATGAAATGGAATGGGATCGCAAGTGCTTGTGCTATGACAAGCCAGAAGGATTTGCAACTTTTGTTTTTCTTGCCCTTGTGCTGTTCAACGTATAAGTGCAATTGACCAATAACGTAAACTATGATGGCAAAAGGGCCAAAAAAGGGTTGTTCTGCAACTTGATAAATGTTATACTAATACATGTCAGGCAGCACTTTGATTTGGCCCCTTCTGTTATGTTAAGGGACAGAATAAACAAATAGCTACTGTAACCACCCAGTCCCCTGGGGTTACTAGAATCCTAACAGTATTATTGTTATGAAGGAAGAAGGCAGCTGGTAGGGAGCACATTAGGGGCTTCTTTTAAAATGACATCATTGTTTACTCAGCTAGCCTGAGAAAAGAATTATTAGGTCCTTCGGAACTCTTGCAGTAGCATAAACCACACTGGGTGGACAGCTGCTCTGGGGAGCTTAGAGTGTTCAGTCAGTCAAAGTTTGGTTGTCAGCCTGAGTGAGTGAAGAGGTGAGAATGGCAGAAGGATTGCCAGTTGGGCTCTGAGTTGATAGCCCAGCATTTCTCACCTTAGTGGCATTGGTACTTATTACCCTCCATTTCTTGATGGCGTTACCCCTTTTTGCACCATCCCTGTCCATACTGCGTTTGTCATTTTCTTCATTTACCATTGCCTTCTCCCTATCAACATCTCTGTCTTGGAGTTTACATCACTTACTACCCTGATTCTTTTTTTGGGGGCTGGGGGGAGCTAGGATTTCCCTGCTCCTTTCCAGTGCCTCCCCCTGGCTAGTTCAAATGCTTGGCAATGAAGTATGTAACCGATCACTGAGGACACCCATGATGATGTCAGATATTGTGTGCACAGAGCTATGACTGCTTGATTGAACATTTGATGCTGTGATATCCTCTCTCTGTTTGGTATGTGTGTGTGGGGGGGCGGGGCAGAAAGAGGAAGAGAAGAGACCATGGTACAGAACAATGGGGGGAAGGGAGTTTGTCTGTGATAGATGGCATTGCAATCTTTTTTTTTCTGCTGGGAAGCTGGAAGCAATGTGGGAGAATGATGAATGCGCAATAACCAGAGTATTTAATGACTTTGATTACATTGTTTCCAGTGACTAAAATGTACCCTTATAAGTAAGGGCTACTGCAACCATCTGTAGGCTAGTGCAATTTGGAATCAACGTGACATGCTGTTTAGTGCAAAATAAAGGTGAAGGTAGAGCCATGACTTTGCCACTCCGACCCCTCTTCCCTCCTTTCTAACCTAACTAAGCATAGATTGCCTCCTCACGTGTAGGTCCCAGTCATGTTTAGTGTTGGCTGACATTTACTTTAGTGCCAGCACAAAGCACCCACCCCAACAGCATGGCCTTGAACTGTGGTACCTTGGTGCAAATCGATTTCTCGTGGTGCTGCAATGAGGACAGGATTATCCAGTGGAAAACTGTCAGACTCGTCGCTATTGTCTTGGTTGCTGGAGTCGTCACACCTGAAATACAAAAGAAATGTCAGAAATCTGAAAAAAGATGAATGGAAATTGCTATAAAGGTGGCACTACAACTACATGGAAAAAAACAGAAACCTATCAAGATGACGTATTGAGAGATTGGCATGTATAGGAATCCATCAGTGTCATTTCTTGTTTCAGTGTATCCATAGTATGCTGCTAAACTACCTCTGTGTGGATTGTTGCATTCTGTTTCATCTGAATGCTTTGGATATGGCAAACTGCATGGAAACAACAACATATATTAATCAAAGAAGAAATCAAGTGTTTCCATTAGGACAAACACTTTAGATTCTGCGATTATCTAATGACAGCACTGCACTTGCCTATTTGAGGACACATGGTGTGGCACTGCGTCTGAATGATACTGTGTTGGCCCATGGTCATCTGAATGCATCATTCTGGCATGTTCCATCTACTCACCTGTTGTGGAGTGGAATGCACAATTGGTGATGTGGCCAGTGCAGAGATTGTTCCATGACTTGTATTATAATACCTGTGCAAAAGGAATGTAAAACATTAACGGCTGACGCTGTAGGGACTGAACCATGAAAAATGTAGTTCTAATTAGAGGAAAAACAAATTAAATGGTAGCATACCAGTCAAGTAGAAAGCAAGCAACATCAGAATGTGAAGACAAGTTATGTTCTTGCTTGATTGATAACCACCGAGCCATTTGTGAACCAATGGAGATTCAGCTTTTTGCATGAACAGTATCGAAGGCTTTCTTGTGCTTTTTCCTGGTGGAGTCAGTGAGTGTGTGAGGACGGCCACGTTTCAGTAGTGGAGTATCAGTCACGGTGAGAGTTTTCATAGTAGCCATAATATGAAAGGTGGAAAATCTGAAAAACATGGCAGTAAAACGAGTGTTGAACTACAGCAAAAATTGCTCAGGCATTGAATCACTGTAGCGGTGAGTAAACAAAAAAATCTAAAATACTGCCAGACAGTACCATTGTGCGTACGCACAGTACAATAGCTGCAATGGATGTGATGTCCATGGCATACAAAAAAACACAAACCAATTAATCAGCGGAAGGATTGTTTCATATAAACAACAAAAAGAAAAAAACAAAAGGTGAAAATCAGTAGTACTCGAACAAAAGTGAACAGTGTTGGTGATCAAGAGTGATAACTTACAAGGAGCAATGTAAAAAACAACTCAACATATTGACATATTTTAAGATCAGTGTGAAAAGCATAATAATAATTTTAACAGTGCGCAATGGAATCCCATTGATAGCGTACATTGTAGATAATCAGTCCAGTATTGCTACTGCACAATGGAGTGACATTGTTTGATAGGTATTGCCGGTGATGAATGCCCTGGAGCAGGGAGTGTTGCACAGCATAAATCATCCCTCAGCAGTGTCT
The DNA here is from genome assembly GCA_016271365.2 of Neoceratodus forsteri. Lineage (NCBI taxonomy): Eukaryota > Metazoa > Chordata > Ceratodontiformes > Ceratodontidae > Neoceratodus > Neoceratodus forsteri. The sequence goes on from JADMNL010000025.1 coordinate 53,277,843, forward strand.
AAGAATCTATGCTTTTGACAAAATCCAAAAGAACATGACAAAAAGGCAGAATTGGTTCGTTAAGGCATTCAGTGGATGATAGCATAGCCTTCATGCCTACAGTCACATTTGTTCTGGTCAATAACGAGAAATGCAATGTGAAGCTATCCTGGTTGCTTGTGTTGCTAATATAGCCCTGTTGCATGGTGCAAAGTAAGCAAATTAATTTGAATGTTTGCTCCGAGAAGAATCAAAGCAGAGACACATGTATATTTTCCTAGCAACTATTGTTTAGTGGTCATCTACGTTGCATAAGTACTTACTAACAGACTAACATAGTAAAATGCAAGCAGAGGAGGCTTTATTCTTTGGCAAGTGTGCTCGATAGTTAGCTCCCATAATGGGAAACCAGTTCTACAGTCCCACCACCCCCCCTTGACTTTCACTATGCCCTGTGCAATATACTCCACCAAACAGCGCAGAGCAGTGGCACAGACAGCAAGTGGTATCCAAGGATGTATAGGAAGGGGCATCACAAGCAGAAAGCAAGAGGTAATCATGCCACTGTAAAGATTCTTGATGAAGCAGAACCTGGAGTACTGTGTCCAGTTCCTGAGGCCACACATGAAAAAGGACGAAGAAAGATTAGAGACAGTGCAGAGAAGGGACACTAAAATGGTGCTGGGCATATACCATGAGAGAATTTAAAATAGGCTCCAGGAAGTGTAGTTGTACTCATTTTATTTATTTATTTAGCTTTTGTTGACCGGGTAAGTGCACTAGACAAATCCTGCCTTTTTCAGGCATGACCCGGGGGAGGGGGGATACAGATGCATGCCAACTGACCTTGAACCAGATTAAGCAGTTGGTGGTATTTTTAGTGAATGAGGGAAATTTGGCCAGGACACTGGGGAAATTCCCCTACTCTTTTTGATAAGTGCCATGGGATCTTTAACATCCACCTGAACTACCACCAATCCAGGCAGATGGGACCTCGGTTTAACGTCTCATCCGAAAGACAGATTTAAATCAGAGATGAAACAGTAGACATGATAGAAACATTCATATATGTCAAGGGAATAAAAAAGATGAAGAACCTCTTCCAAGAAAACAAAGGAACTCTGACAAGGTGGAACAACATGCATCTGGTGGGAGGAAAGTTGAGGAGCAACTATACAAATGAAGTCTTCACGGGGAGGGTGCTACAGCCATGGAAAAGCCTGACAGCACAGGTAGTGGCAGCTAAAACAGTAAGAGAATGTAAGCTAGCATGGGACAGTGTGAACAGATGGGCAGAACAAATTCAAGGAGAGGGTTTAGCCACCTTGGGAAGACTCGATGAGTAAAGTGGCCCCCATCTGCCAACACCGTCTTACGTTCTTGTGTTTTGATGAGTGGCACAATAGCCATTAACATCACTGGGAAATGACAGCAGTCATCTTGACGGTCTCTGTTTTCCCACCCCTGCCATTCACCAGCGGCCTAAGTCCATTACAGAACATGGGTCACTGGAGTTGCGAGAGGTGTGGTATCCAGAACCTCAAAGCAGAGCACCACAGGGCTGGACCCTAAATAATTTCAAGGAGGCATACACAGAGACACACAGTACTGGCTTATAAGAATACATATGTATAGATGACCAAGCAGCAGCTGAAGGGAGGTCATATTAACATACTAACGTATTAAAATGCCAGCAGAATAGGCCGTATGGTCTTTCATGTCTGATCGTTTGGTCAGCCCCAGCCCTGGGAGCTGATCTTGCTGACCCCATCATCCTCTCTGACTTCTCCCTTCCCAGTCCTGAATATTCACACTGCACAACACTTTGCATCCAGAACCCGTCCCCTGTACCTGTCCCATTCCGTCTTGAACCACTCCGCCATCTCAGCCTCCACCAGCCCACTGGGCAGCATATTCTATGGCTCCACCACCCTCTTAGTGAAGTAGCACCTCCTCCTTTCTCTCCTGAATCTCTCCCCTCCAGCTTCCACCCATGTCCTCTTGTTGCCCCAGATTCGAGCACCTTGACTGCTTTTTCCTATTTAACCCTTCATGGACTTGAAGACCTCTATCATGTCCCCCCCATACCTTCTGTCTTCCAATGTGTAAATATTTAGCTATTCGAACCTCTCCCCATAGGTTCTGTCCCCCAAGCCCCAGATAATGTTGGTTGCCCTCCTCTGGACCCTCTCCAGAAAACTGCACTCTGTACTCAAAGTGCGTCATCACCAAGCAATTATACAGGGGGAGTATCACTCCCCTCCTTCTGAAGGTGATCCCCCTAGCGATGCATCACAGCAACCTGTTGTCCTTGGCTGCTGACCTCCTACAAGTCTCAGAGTTGTTCATCTTGACATGCACCACCACCCTGGGTCCCTCTCAGCCATTGAGACTTGTAGCATTTCACCCACACAGGGTGAACTCTTGGCCACGGTTTCTGGCTCACAGATGCAGTACCTTGCATTTCCACTTCCTAGACCACCTTTCCAGTGCCTCAGGGTACCCCTGTAGGGCCACCCTTCCCTCCTCCCCATCCACCACTGCCCCCAGTTTGGAGTCATCTGGAAAGAGACTCATCTCACTCCTGATACCCTTCCTTATGTCAGAGACATAGGCATTGAACTGGAGGGGCCCAAGGACTGATTCCTGAGGGACCCCACTAATGACCTTCCATGGGGATGAGACTATAATGCCAACCACGACACTCTGGGTACATTCCTGGAGCCAATTGCCTATCCATCTGATCATCTGGTTTCCTACCCCCATTTCTCCCTGCTTATTCAACAGGCCCCGTGAGGAACAGAGTCAAATGCCTTGCTGAAGTCAAGATAGAGGACGTCCACTGGTCTAACCAGGTCCAAGACTCTCGCCACCCAGTCCTAGAACTCCACAAGGTTTGTCTGACATGATTTCCCTGGGACAAATCCATGATGTCTATCATCCAGGCACCCTAACTTTTCCAGGTCTCTCCCAGCCTCTCCTTGACAATGCCCTCCATCACCTTGCCCACCACTGATGTCAGGTTGACGGGTCTGTAGTTCCCTGCCACCTCACGTGATCCCCCCTTGTGGATGGGCACTATATGCACCACCTTGCAGTCCTGGGGTACCCACCCTGTACTCAGTGAGATGCTGAGAAGCTCCGACAGGGGTTTCGCCAGGAGATCCACCAGTTCCATCAGCACTCTGGGATGTAATTTCTCTGGACCCAGTGCTTTCTCCATCTTAAGGGTACCTGAGGGCTTCCCTCACTCTCTCTGGCATAATTTCACCTCCACTACCATGTCCACCTGCCTTGCCTTCCCCCCTCCTGCCAGTGATGGCCCATTCTGTCCCCAGACTCGACAATCGGCAAGGGTCCCCCTCCCACAATTTCACCATCTCCTCTCATGTATGATGCAGCATCACCATTTTCCTTGATGAAAACTGAGGTGAAGTACTCATTTAGTACCTCAGCCTGCTCCCCTGGATCTTGTGCCCATCCCTCCCCTGTTTTAATCCTGCTAATCTGCCCCTTCATCCTTCGTTTTTCACCAGTGTATCTAAAGAACCCCTTGTTCCCTCTCCTAATTTCCCTGGCCATGTTCTGCTCCTTCCTTGCCTTAGCTGCCCTCACCACCCTAGTGGTCCTTCTGACCATCAGCTCATACTCCCCTCGATCCCTTTCACTCCTTGAGCACTTGAAATGCCTATAAGCCACCTTTTTTCCCGTCACCACCTCCTTAACATCTCTGGTCCACCAGCATAGTTTACGGACACTACCCCATTTTCCTCTTCCTCTTGCACAGGTGCTAGTAGCATCCTGCACCCCCTCCTGATTATTTCCCACCTACGGTCAGCATCCATGTCTGGCCAAATCCCATCCAAATGCTTCTCAAGGATCTGTCCCATTTCCTTGAAATCCGCCCACCTGAAGTTGGTTACCTTGGTCTTTGTGCAGCTTTCTATGACTCCTAGGTCCAGGCAGAACCAGACAATGGCATGGTTGCTCCCTGCCAATGGGTCCCTTACCCCCAGGACCCAAATCTGGTCACTGTCCTCCAGGAACACATCCAGTATCTGCGCCTCCCTGGTCTGTTCCCCCACTTGCTGAGTTAGGAATTCATAAAGATGTAGAGAAGCAGTGGACAAAGTACTGAGCACTGTGGAACACCTGTGTTCAAGTTTATTGCGTGAAAACTACATTGAGCAAGCTCATTCACAAGGTGGTCCTCGCACAGGTATACAGACAGATATACAGACAGGTATACAATACATGCAGGATGGCACTGATCTGGAGTGAGTGACGTGCAAGAATGTGACAGTCAATATCGTTGTTCCTAAAATTACCCAGAAGTAGTAGCACAACTTTTGATGCCATCTCAGAATTATGATCGACAGGATTAATGTCCATCTCCTACACCTGCCAGTATGAAAATCAAGTGATACTATCAGTGGCACTATGTGCGGGATCTGTTTTGCCTGGAAAAGGCCATTTGGAAACATTGCAACCCATGATTGGCTGACTGTTGAGCCTATAGTGCTGTTTTGACCATCAGGTCTATTCAACACCCCACCCCACCCCCTCAACTCCCTTACTGCAGGAATGTAGGCCAACACCTCTACAGAGGTATTGATCCTGTGATTGAGGCCCAGCAGTGCACAATGAAGACAGATACTTGCTTTACACAAACAGATTCACACTGCAGTATATGCCAATGAATCATTGCCATTCTGTTACTGTGCTAGCAACAAACGTAGACAAATGCAAGGAAAAAGGAAATAACTGGGTGGACCTATGGTTGGCATCAACAGGACACCAGCACCACACTTGAATTTGTTAGATACACTGTCAGGCGGATGTGACTAGGACAAAACTACAGAAATAAAGCACAGAAAGCACAGGAAGGTGAATGACAGACTGTGGTATTGGTGAAATAAAGAGTCAAGAAGACACCAAAGATTGGCAATCTGAGAACAAGATGCACACAGCAACAAGCCCCTGCAGATTGACAGTTTGATTGGCTAGGTCAGGACATGGACAAGTTACTAAGGAACACATGGTTGACTGTTTGCTTGGATGTCATATGCAGCAGAAACAACACATAACAATGCAATGCACATAACAGCAACAGAAAGTTCAGTAAAACAGATGTGAACAGCACACACTTCACAAGCCTGAAATGCCTAACAGCTTCACACCACCACCACCCCAAGTACACTGGAATGAGACCTAGTGTTGTCTGAACCTTCTAAAGTTCTGGGTTCTGGTTCTAACCTAGAACTTTTGCAGTCAGAGGGCACACAGCAGGAGGATGGACTGGCCACTACACCACTTCGGAGATGTCATCACACAACACAGTGACACACAGATTTCTTTTTTTGTAGTGTAAGTATTGGATTTTTCTGTCTATACTCTTGACAAGGAAACTTTTCTGGCAATTTGATGCTGGGCTGCAGTGCACATGGTCACACACTGGGTTCAGTGCAATCAAAGGAAACACTGTATGATGATGGGATGGCCAGTACTTAGGAAACATACGAACATAAGAAATTTGATAAGCAGATAAAGGCCTACAGGTCGATCAAGTCTGCTCAAATGTGCAGCTAGCAACCCTTATTCTGCAGCTGCCCCTTCCTTCCACCCTTCCCCTTCATTGACCCTCCCCTTGTCCTGTCCCTAACCTTTTGAAGCAATCCACTGTTCTACTGGATACCGCTTCTGCAGGTAATGCATTCCACCCAGCCACCACCCTCTCTGTAAAAAGTGTCTCCTCCTATCACTCCTGAACCTTCCTCCCTCAAGTCTCATATCATGGCCCCTGGTGTCCCTCCCCATTATTACTTTGAACAGCCCCTCTGTACCCGTCTTGTTTATTCCTTTCATGTCCTTAAAGGTTTCAGTCATATCCCACCTGTCCCTCCTCTGCTCCAGTGAGTACATGTTCAACTCCCTCAGTCTCCTCTCATATGATAAGTACCCCAGCACCTAGATCATCTTCGTCACCCTGCACTGCACCACCTCCAGTAACTTAATGTCCCTCTTCAGATACGGGTGTAAGTACTGCATGCAGTACTACAGATGTGGTCTAACTAATGAAATATACAGTGGCAGAATCAACTCCTCCTTCCTCAAGGATATAACCCTTGCATTACAACCCAGCATTTTGTTGGCCTTTGCAGCTGCCTTTCTACATGCTGCTGAGTTGTTCATTGACCCTGTAATGAGAACCCTCAGATCCTTCTCCTCCTCTGTCTGGGCTAGCTACACCCCCCTCCCCCGTTGGCAACTCCTCCTTGGGTTCTTCATCCCAAAATGCAGCACCTTGCACTTTTTGTCATTAAACCCCAGTTGCTAGGTGTCTGACCAGGTTTCAAGCTTTGCCAGATCATCCTGCAATCCCTGTCATCCCCCTAGGTCATCCACCACTGAGCACACCTTGGTATCATCAGCAAACAGACTGATCTCGCTCTTGATGTCCCATGATATGTCTGCTATGAATATCACATAGCTGGAGTCACACACTGGATACAGAGTGTAACAAAGTGCACACAGCAGGAGGATGACCTATGCACAAAGAACCCCAGGCTCCCAGTCAGTTGATTCCACAGTCCTCCCCTTGCTTGCCTACTCCCCTACTCTCTTCCCAACAAACCACCTTGTCACTTAATGCCACTGACTGGCTGCTTCTTTTGAGCCCCATTTTCCTGTCTGCAATTTCTGCCACACCGTGAAAATGCCTTCCACTGTCAGTGCCTGCATGCCTCCTCTCTGTAATGTTCCCACAGGAGCAGTAAACAAACTGTACCAAAAACTGCCTAATGGGATAGCAACTCAGTCCCACTCCATCTGCTCCACTGATTTCTTGATGTGCAAGAAGAACCAGGTTTGAGTTAAATGACTTAACTGTACATGTTGGGCTGCTCTCAGGAGTGTACAGTAACAGTACATACATTTAACTAGTCCCTCCTTCCTTCCCAGCTGTCAGCCGCTCTCAGTGGCTCTGTCCTCCCAGTATGTGTGCTGGAGTCAGGACCACACCACCCCTGAGACAAGACTCCCTACCCACTAGGAGTGAACACCAGGAAATGGCAGGGAATGGCATGTCAGCGCCGTTTTAGAGGAAGTCGGAATAATATATTTAATTAAAACTTGTAAGGTTTACTTCCAAATCTTTTGTGTGTTGCGTTATTAGTAGTGCAAATTAGTTGCTTTCTATACACAATGTCCTTTCTTTAAATAATAGTCATCAGTTTTGCTGCTCTGTGAAGCAATTCTTTGCAAAAGTCATCTGACACTGAATTCCTACAGATGTCTCTTCAGTGATATCCAAAACTCCCACACCATAGCAAAGCTAGCCCTGTAAATGTTCACAATTGGGAAACTCGATCTTCATAAACACTCACACAGCCAGTGGGCTAATTCATTTGTATCATGCTGTATTTAAGTGTGTGTGTGTGTGCGTGTGTGTCTGTATGTGTGTGCGTGTGTGTGCCCGCACGCGCGCGCATGTGTGTGTGTGTGCCTACATGTGTGTGAACTGTGATGTTTGTTGCTGTCATTGAGATTTTTAATTTCAGGTTTTTATTTACTTATGACACTTGGTATGAGCTGTCAGACACAGTGAGTTACATCAGGATACCCGCGCAATATACTATAAAGAGATGGGCAAGAGATTTTAGGGATGAGATTTAACAACAATACTTGTTTCATTATATAACAAAGCTTCACACAGTGGCAGTACTGGCAACGCTATTAGAAAAAACAAGCAGATGTGTGTGTTTGTAGAAAGGAAACACTGCAATCGGGTTAGTGTGCAGGTTTTTTTATGCATGGGGTTGTAAATATGACATTTCAACACACTGAGAAAGTTCAAGAGGTCCAGATCACTTTGCAGCAAAATGAATAACAGAACAAAACTAGGGGACTTTCTTTTACAAGCATTTTATGGGTATTCTGTCTTGATAAAACTGAGCACAGCCATGTTAATTTCTTGTTAAATTGCACACTGATGAGAAAGCAGTTTCCTTAGGTACAGTCTGACTGGCTGTGATTTACATTGCACTTGTTCATTGATCTGTGATTCTCCAAACACAACTTATTGTCACTATACAGTGCCCTACTGACACTTGGTATGTGGAGACTTGTTAAGCACAGACACTCTTGTTGTTAGACTATAGAGTCTTGGTCAGTTTCTAAAACCAGAGAACGGTGAACACGGACAATGTAAAACACAGGCAGTCAACACTGTATTGGAGGAAACTTCAGGTTTCTCATCGCAGTGAAACTTGAGAAATTAATCAACATTTATTTATTTAGTTTTTGTTGACCGGGTAAGTGTGCTAGCCAACAAGTGACTATTTTTCAGGCACGACCCGGGAGGTACAGTTACAGAACACAGTGATACATAAGAGATTACACAAAGCAGGATACATTTGCAGGATACATAAGAAATTACACAGAGCAGGATACATTTGCAAAGGACAAAGTCACACAGTGTAGTCAAGCATAGCAATAAGGATAAAATTACATGTATTCAGTTGTTGAGAACTAGGGAGAGGTGTTAGGGACAGGTGTAAGGGTAGGGCAGGAGGAGGCGAGACCCGGGGTGGTAGGGCGAATAGCAAAAGGGAGGACAGGAGGAGAGGTTAAGAGCGCAAGTGCTCGATGGCGGGGAGAAGGTTACCACCTGTGGCCAGGACGGTGGAACCGGGAGTCGGCAAGAGAGACGGAGAGGTCGGGGAACAGGACAGTGAAGCTATGGGTGCAAAAACAGGGAGGTGAGAGGGTGATGTGCAGGGAGGGCAGTGGGGGACTAGGTGCAAGGGTGAGAGGATTTGAACTAAAGGAATGGGGAGGGAAGGGTAGGGTGGGAAGGGCAGGGTATAGGGGGAAAAGGGATGAAGGCCACGGAACAGATAGGGAAATGAGTGGGGGTAGGGAGATAGAGTGCACCTAGTAAGGGCGCAGCGGAGCAGAAGAAGGGAGGAGGACAAGAGGCTAGGCGGTGAAAATGGCATTGGCGGGGTAAAGTAGTAACCTGCGGCCGAGCCGGTGGAACTACGAGATGGCAGGAGAGAGAGGGGAGTCACGGCCGGGCCAAACTGGTGGGAGGCGGGATAAAATAGGAGAGGGGAAGGGGTGAGGACTGAGCATAGGGAGAAGAGGGAAGAATAAAGAAGGAGGGAAAGCTGGCAGGGAGGGGCAGAAAGGTGAAAGAAAGGTAGGAAGGGTGGCGGCAAGTTACGGCATTAGCGGTACAAGGTAGCAACCTGTTACCGCGGTGGAACCGAAGACGGCAGAGAGGGGAGTGAGGTCGGTTAGAGGGGAGTGAGGCGGCAAAGAGCAGGAGAGGAGGGGCAGGAAAAGGAGGGGGTAATGACAGGGGTACTGAGAAATGGCTAAATGGGAAGGAAGAGAGCGGGGCTGGGAAAGTAGGTGTTACAGGAACAGAGGTGCAGGTTAAGGAATGAAGGTGGGGAAGACAGCTCAGGAGCAAGGCAAGCTAAGTGACTAGGCAGTAATTAGAGAGCTTTACAATTGGCATCAGAACAACAATGTTATACAGTATCAACAACCATGAAACATAAAAGCAAAAACAACCAAGAATAAAGAAAGCGCAAGTGCCTATAATACATAATAGGGGAGGGGAGGAGAACAGGTTAGGAGCATGGGATTCAAGAGGGATCACAACAAACACATTTGTCCATCGAGGCGAGGAAAGCTCTGAGATTGTGCTTAAATGCATCGTGAGAAGGAGTATTTCTTAGTCTCTAGGGCAGCAAGTTCCAAAAGTGAGGGGCAGCATAACTGAAGGCTCCCGAGCCCTTTTTTGTGTGGCAGAGAGGAATATTCAGTAAGGACTTGTCAGAGGATCTAAGGTCCCGTGAAGGTATAACTGGTTGGAGTAGTTTTGAGAGCTCAGCTGGCTTTGATGCTCTGATGATGGTGTCCGAAAGGTTGCAGAGGTAATATTGCCTGGTGGAGGGAGATAGCCAGCCCAGGTCTTTGTATAGCTGACAATGGTGCTTCAGGCGTGGTGCTTTAGCCGCATACCTGCAAACATTGTTGAAGGTGGTATCCCATTGGTGCAGAGCAGTTTGCTGGCCATGGTTGGGATGGGAGCACCGTAGGTGAGGGTTGGTAACAGGATTCCTCTAGCAATTGCCAGTTTAGCGGCAGGGGTAAGCAGGTAGTTAGTCCTGTAAGCAGCCCCTAGCTTACAATTGACAGATTTACAAGTTTCCTGGATGTGCAGCTTTAGGTCAAGATTTTGGTCAAGGTGAACGCCAAGTAGCGTAAAAGAGCTAACAGACTCCAGAGGGTTACCATTAATGTCAGGCAAAGAGAGAGAAGAAGAGCAGGTTCTTAATTTGTGTGGGATCCAAATAGCATGGCTTTAGTTTTTTGGAGTTAAGGACAAGGCGTTGGGTGTGTAGTAGCGCTGCACCAAGTGGAAGTCTGTGGTAAGGGCAGCATCAGGTTGGTGATATTGTCAGAGTGGGCATAGATGACCAGGTCATCAGCATAAAGTAGTGAGTGGCCAGAGGTTACTACATCAGGAGATTGTTTACAAATAGTGAGAAGAGGAGAGGACCGAGAATGGAGCCCCGAGGGACGCCATTGATAACAGCACTGTCAGAGATCGCCGAGTTGAATTTCACTGCTTGAGTCCTGTTGGCAAAGGTAGCTGCTGAACCAGGTAGTGACAGGGTAGGAGAAGCCCAGATTTCTGAGGGAGGCAAGTAGTAAAGGATGGTCAACAAGGTCGAACGCTTTAGTGAGGTCGATGAAAACAGCCCCTGTTAGCTTCCCTTTGTCCATGTTGGTAAGAATGTCAGAGGAGAACTTTGCTAGTGCAGTCATGGTGCTGTGGTGTTTTCTAAAGCCGTGCTGTGCTTTATTGAGTAAGTTGGAGTTTTCAACGAATTCGGTTACTTGAATAGAGACTAATTTCTCAAGGATCTTGCTAAGGACTGATAGTATAGCAATTGGTCTGTAGTTGGTCGTGTCATTTTTGCTGCCTTTTTTAAACATGGAGTAATTCTGGCGGCCTCCAGATTTCAGGGACAGAGCCATTGAGAGGATAGGGTGAAGATTCTAGCTATAGGTCCAGATATGAGGTGAGCAGCCATCTTTAATAGACGGGTTCCATTCCATCAGAGCCGGGCTGGTATTGTCAGAGATAGCCTTGAGCAGCTTGAAGACTTGATGCCTGGTGACCGCTTGAAGTAGAATGGTCTAGATGAGTGGGTGAATTGCCAGGAATGTTGAGTTCAGTTGTGTAGGAGATTGAGAAGCTGTGTGTAGACAGATGGGTCGTAAAACTGCTGGTTAAGCAGCGTTGCAATAGTGAAGGAGTCATTACAGTGGACACCTTGCAGGACCATTTCAGAGGGGTGACAGCTTATGAGATCCTAAAAATTTTAATGTGGCTCCAAAATTTTGAGGGTTGTTGGAGGAGTTAGTCAGCAGGTTTTGACAGTATATGCTTTTAGCCTGCCTGATGCGCCTTTTGCAATCATTTCTATACTGCTTGTACAGGATAAGATCCAGGGGGAGCCCAGATTTTTTGTATTGTTTCCATTGCTTATCTCAGACTTTTAACTTACATAGGAGTTCTTTATTTAGCCATCTTGACTGCTGACCTCTGACTCTTCTTTTTACCTTTGGGAGGTGTTTCTTTTGTACTTCGCCAAACTTGGTGAGAAATATGTTAAGGGCAGTGTCAACATTGGAGGTGGAGAAAATGTCAGTCCAGTCTATGTCAGATATGTCAGATAAGAAGGCTTGTGTATCGAGGGCGGCATAGTTCGTGAAGGTAATCAGTCGTGGTTGAGGAGCAGGCGGTGGGCAGGAGCGCCAGTGACAGAGCGTTGGTGAGTGATCTGTAAGTGAGTCAGCCAGGACGGTAGCTTTGGAAACATGATCCAGTCTATTTGTAAGGATCCAGTCCAGTAACGACCCTGATAGTGAAGGCGTGGTTCTAGTGCAGATAGTTATAGTTGGTGAAAATTGTGCTTCTGGATCAAAGATGCAAGGAGATTGTAATGTGGGCCCAGCCAGTTCAGGTTCAAGTCACCGAGGAGGAGTGTTTCATTTGTTTTTACAGTTTGAGAAACGTACTGCAGTAGGTTCTGGAGACCGTTCAGCCCACTGGTTGGCGGGTTATACACACAAGCGATATGTAAGTGTTTCGACCCAGTGTCGGGTTGCATGCAGCGCTTCACATAGCATGAGGGAATCAGGGTTGGGTAGGGCGGCTAAGAGACAGATGACTTTTATAGTAAATAGCGACCGCACCCCCCTGGACCCAGATCGATCTCTCCGAGAATATTATACCCAGGTAGGGCAGGAAGTATTGGATACAGTAGGTTTCAACCAAGTTTCGTGAGGATAGTATGTCAGGATCCACCAACTTAGCCCAGGCTTCAAGTTCAGCCAGGTGACCCAGGAGGCTTCTAATGTTCATATGGGCAAGTACAAGGCCTTTTTAGTGCTAGTTGAGGTAGAGTGGGGTAGAGTTTGGGACCAGGGTTAGATTCAATATCACCAGATAGCAGGAGGAGCCTCTGAGCCAGGTGTATAAACATGTCTACAGGGAACATGCCTGGCTTAATTTTAGGTTTGCGACTGCCCAAGAGATAGAAGTGGAGGGATAGGTAGGTACAACCCCTTTTGAGTAGTATAAGGTGGGTAATGGGAAGATTAGCATGAGAGGATAGGAGAAGATTGGAGAATCTAAAGTCATTTGTGTACTGAGTGCAGTAGTCCTCGGTAATGGACAAAGACACAGTAATCCAGTTCAGAAAAAATAGGAGAGATAGGCAGAAGAAACGGACAAGTTTAGGGTGGCTAATGGCACAGAGTAGTTTCATCGTGGAGAGACCGGTGTGAGGTGCCATTCCAGCAAATTGGGGGGAGGACAAAGGTGGATTGTCCAAGGGAAGATGGGTCAAGATATGGCTAGGTTATAGCTGGTTTCAGGTTACGGCGTAGCACTACAGTACAAGCAAGTTAGCACAGAGAGACGGCAGGGATAGGATGCTGCCCCTAGTGGGAGAGGAATATAAGGAGCCAATGGAAAAGTAGACACTTAGTCATATGACAGACGGAGACTATATGGCTAAAGGGTCGACCAGGGTGGGTGAGGTGGGGAGGGTGGGGCAGTAGCGAGCACGGCGGGAAGAATGCTATGGAGGAGCTGTATCACTGACCCCGCGGCAGCCCCACAGTCCCAAGGTTCAAAAGTGGTAGCTAACCTTAGAAAAAGGAAGCAAGAACAGCCGCTTTCTGTGAGGGATGGTACTGGTTAGAGTCCCACCCAGCAGAAGAGAGCCAGCGCAGGGAGGATGAAGGGATTCACTTGCAGGCTTTGCGCCTTCAGTGGCACAAGGTACCAGGAGCGGCCGAGCCTCTGGTTCCCTTCCTGCCTTTAGTGGTTGGATGCGGCCCCTGGCAACAGGTGATCTGGAGGAGCGCGGCTTTTCTTTTGGAGGCACCGCTTTAGGAGCGGAGACCCTGGCGGTTGTCTGGAAGGTGGTCCGAAGAATCCTGGTCCTGGAGAGGGGGATCCGAAGCCCCGGAGGGCTCGGGAGAGTCCTGAGGAGGTAGGAAGGAGAAGAGATTAAGTAAAGGCTTGAGACAATAGGAGAAGGTGGAGGTGAGAAAGAGGAGGAGAGCAATTCAGCAGGAGGTAAACTTGAAACTTGGTAGAGTTAGGCAGGTAAGGAAAAACAAAGTTAGTACACAATGCAGTTAAAATTTTAAACAGAAAAGGTGGGAACCCCAGGCGGGCAGTTGTAGGCAGTTCCAGAGACTAAGCAGGCAGAATTTAACTTAGTTAGGTAAAAAACACAAGTACAGGTTTCAGTTGAGTAGAGAGTAGACTATGAAGTGAAAGAAGTATTTTACAAATTCTATGGAAGAGCTGTATCACGAAGCCGCGGCGGCAGCGCTCACAGTCCCCAAGGGTTCAAAAAGTGGTAGCTAACCTTAGAAAAAGGAAGCAAGAACAGCCGCTTTCTGTGAGGGATGGTACTGGTTAGAGTCCCGACCCAGCAGAAGAGAGCCGGCGGCAGGGAGGATGAAGGGACGTACTTTGCGGGCTTTGCGCCTTCAGCGCCACAAGGTACCAGGGAGCCGGCCGAGCCCTGGTTCCTCCTTGGCTTTAGCGGTTGGATGTGGCCCCTGGCAACAGGTGATCTGGAGGAGCGCGGCTTTTCTTTTGGACGCGCCGCTTTAGGAGCGGAGACCCCGGCGGTTGTCTGGAAGGTGGTCCGAAGAATCCTGGTCCTGAAGGAGGGGGATCCGAAGCCCCGGCGGGCTCGGGAGAGTCCTTGCGGGCTTTGCGCCTTCAGCGGCACAAGGTACCAGGGAGCGGCCGAGCTCCTGGTTCCCTTCCTCGGCTTTAGCGGTTGGATGCGGCCCCTGGCAACAGGTGATCTGGAGGACCGCGGCTTTTCTTTTGGAGGCACCGCTTTAGGAGCGGAGACCCCGGTGGTTGTCTGGAAGGTGGTCCGAAGAATCCTGGTCCTGGAGGAGGGGGATCCGAAGCCCTGGCTGGCTCGGGAATTTATGATGATTTATGATGATTTTATCAAGACAGGATACCAGTAAGATGCGTTTGAAAGACAGTCCTCTAGTTTTGGTCTGTTAGTCACTTTGCTGCAAAGTGATCTGGACCGCTTGAACTTTATCACTGAGTTGACATGTCAGATTTTCAACCACATGCATAAACAAAACATGAACACTAACCATGTTGCAGTGTTTGATTTCTACACACACAGCACACATTCTTTCTTCTAATAGCGCTGTCAGTGCTGCCACAGCCCTAAAATCACATGCCTGTCTATTTATAGTATATTGTGAGGCTATCCTGATGTAACTCACTGTGTCGGACAGCTCATTGTCTAGCTACTGTTTGAACTGACAGCATGAGCTGACTTTGGCAGTGAACAGCTTCTAGAAGCACAGCTCTGACAGCACTATTAATAAAACAAGAAAAAAGGACATTGTGTGTACAGTACAAAACTAACTTTCACTACTAAAAACTGGCACAAGGTCTAGAAGTAAAAAAAATGTTTCTGTCTGCAAGCAGACAACAAAAATGACAAAGGGACAGGGAGTTTACATTACAGAGCTGTGGAAAACACTGTCAGTCATTCATGTCTGCCTTGCACAGACAACGCTGTCAGCATTACTCCGATGTCAGTATTCAAAGTGGTGACACATAATGCTGTCATATGTTGTATTTAAAAAAAATAAGTGGCGGAGCCAGGTTTCGGAGCTGGGGGGCAAGTCAGTTATTTTGGAGGTGCAAGATGGTAGCGAGTGAAAGTGACCATTTCAACAAAACCCTGGGAACTGCTAGGATGCCTGCCTCAGAGGAACAAAGAGGGTGGGAGGTCTGATGAGGAAACTGAAGGTTAAACAGGGTGCTAGGGCCCAGCCCATGTAGGGCTTTATAGGTCAGCAAGCTTACCTTGAAGGAAATCTGTCACCTCACCAATACCCAGTGCAGGTCACATGAAACTGGATTCATATGACAAGACCTAAGACCAACTGCAGATGTTCCCCATATGTTTTCATGATTTGATTGGTCTTCCCAGATTGCAGGAAAGAAGTCTCAGTTCACCAGTTCACAAGTTTACCAGTTTGCTGTCTTTCTTAGAAATAAGATATTGGAGGCAAATTGCCACCCTAGATGGCACCTTCAGCCTTTTTCACAGGAGTGACACTCATGAAAAATGAATGACTTGCTGGCAAAACTGTTACCTTTTCCCAGGCTGCTCTTACTGACTTGCATGCACTTTAAAAAGATGGGCTCATTTTGTGCACCTTGGCTGCTAAGAGTTCTATTTCAGAGAGCAACCAAAAAGGGCTTCCATCTACTATAATGAACTGTATCCCTGCAGTCTGTTTCTTGTTGTTGCTTTGTGGGGACAGATGTGCATCCCTTTTCTTCTCAATCCCCCCAATTGTTGGGTCTGACATGGCTAATACATCCTTGGGGCAAGAGAGTGGCAGGCTTTTCAGAGAGTGCTAATGCTAGTCCAGGATTGTTTTGTGTGTGTGTGTGTGTATTTTTGTGTGTGTGTGTGGGGGCGGGGGTGATTGCTGTACATTCTGTACTCTCCCCAGGCAAAGAGGACTTCATGAAGACCCACTCCCACACACACAACAGTCAGGAATCCAGATATGAACCCACATCTCCCATGCCTCTGGACTGACTCCCATATAACATTTCTACTGTTGTGCACCTGCTAAACAGAGACCATAGAGTAGAACTGCAGGCAGAGACAGTAAGGTACTCTGATCAGGATCCTGAGAATCATTCTAGGGAGGCTCTGGGTCAAATATAGACTGAATTAAGCTTTATTATTAAATGATACCGAAACAGTTTCTTTGCTGATTATACTGTTCCTGAAACCCTCCCATGGAAGTGTAGCACAAAGGGCTGAATAATAACATTAATTATCCTAAAATGTGAAGTTTAATACAGTTTCATCAAGTTTTTTTTTTCAGTTTGCCACAATCAGGAAGCATTTATGCAATGCGGCGCTGATCAGAGCATAAGACTGCAGGGACATGTGCACCGTGATGATGATGTCATCATAGCAAGGTATCTTATCCATAATACTGAATCTCTACGGAGCCTTTTATATAGTGTCTAAGATTAGCACTACATGTGTGCAAAGGTTACACATAAGAGCGCTAATCTTAGACATGATGCAAAAGGCTCCGTTGGGATTCAATATTATGGACGAGATGCCTTGCTAAGATGACATCATCGTATCGCAGGTTTCCAGCAGTCATAGGCTGCAGTAGACACAGTGCTGCTCAAAATGCTTCCTGCGGTGAAGTGAAACAATTTTGCTGAAACTATATTAAACTTCAGATTTTAGGGTAATTAATTTTAATATTCAGCACATCTCCCTTTCCATTACACCAACAGGAGGGTTTCAGGAACAGTACAGCCAGTAAAGACGTTGTTCAGGCTACTAAAATTCTATTAACTAGAAACATTTATGCAGATGTATGCTCACCGGTGAAAATGTGACAGCTCTTGTCTTTTTCCAATAGCTGTATACAGAGTCAACTTGTACATAGTAATAAATGAAACCTTTTAAGCAAGTGTTAGATCTTGCCCTTGTGAGTCTGATAACAGTTAAGCAAATGAACCTTTAGTTTGCATATACAAAGGAAATAAAACCGTATTATCAACTCACGAGCTCTCCAGTCCCCAGAAGGAGTTCTTTGTAACCATTTGAAATAGGTACTGTGGGGTAAAAAGTAGTGGTCTTTGCAAAATCCATTTTGCCTGATTATGAAAATCAATTTTATCAAATAAACTCAGTGGGCTGGATATTCAAAAGGGTTGCGCCATGCACAATAGGGTTGTGCCTGCGCAAGTCCGAAATTGCACCATTCTGCCATATTCATCAGGAGGCAGTTGCACCCCCCAAGTCAAGCTGAGCAACAGTGCAATGCTAATGAAGGCATGCTCAACTGGAAGGGGAGGAACCATGTATAAACTGCATGGCCCGATATTCAGCGGGCTGTGCAGAGTTGTGCAGGTGCAACCCCCAACCTGCGCCTGCACAACTTTGAGCAAAAAAAGGAGTAAGTCAAGGGCCACCCACAGGTGAGCTGCCACATTGCAGGGCATAACACAGCAGTTGCCACCTGTGGGTGGCCCTCAACTTACTCCCTGTGCCCACCCTGCAGCCCAATCGCAGGCATAATATAACCCCCTCCCCTTACTGGCCCGATCGTGGGCATGTAGTAACTCCCCTCCCCGACTGGCCCGATCGCGGGCTGGAGTGAATAACCCTCCTCCCCCGACTGGCCTGATGTGGGCAGACCCACTAGTAATCCCCCACCCCCACTAGCCCGATTGCGGGCAGAACAAAGTTCAACCCCCAGAACATATCCCTGGTGGTCAGTGGACTGCTAAGCCCGATCGCGGGCATTAGAGTCCCACCCCAAGATCCACGTACCCTGGTGATCTAGTGGCCCCACCCCACCCACCACGGAGACCCATGACCCCGCTCTTCCCCGTCAGCGTCGGTGGCAGCATCCCTGCCTGCCGCCCGCCGCCTGCTGACTGACTGCTCAGTAGGGCTGCATGCCCATTGGTTCAAACAAGAACCAATGGCGTGCAGCTATACTATACAAGGCAGTCAGATATAAGAATGAATTCATTCATTCACATATCTAGACTGCCTTATGCGGTATGGGCTGCATGCCCATTGGCTCTTGCTCTGAACCAATGGGCTGCTGCCGCACAATCGAGTCGGCGGGCGGCGGGCGGCAGCCGGTGAGGATGCTGCCACCTGCAGCTGATGGGGTGGTGGGGCTCCGTGGGTGGGTGGGTGGGGCCACTACATCACCAGGGTATGTAGAACCTGGGGTGGACTCTAATGCCCGCGATGGGCTTAGCGATCCACTGGACCACCAGGGATATGTTCTTGGGGTTGAATCTTGTTCTGCCCGCGATCGGGCTATGGGGGTGGGGGATTGCTGTGGGTTTGCCTACAATCGGCCAGTCGGGGAGGGGGTTACTTCACTTATGGCTGGATTGGGCCAATCGGGAGGAGGGTTATTTCACTTAGGCCCGCGATCGGGCCAGTTGGGGTTACTACATGCCCGCAATCGGGCCAGTTGGGGGAGGGGGATTACAACAGTTATGCCCATGATCGGGCTGTAGGGCGCGGTCCTCAACGGCTGCTGCCTGGCAGGGCGCCAGGTGCAAGTCCTTGGGGATCGGCACACCTGCATGCTAATGGCATGCAAATGGGGCCATAACAGGTGCAAATGGCCCCCCCGTGCCTTGCATGAATTATGGCCCCATTTGCATGTCACCTTTTGAATATCGGAAATGTGCGCGTGGTGCAATGGAACTTGCGCCACCGCATCTTGAATGCTCCACTCTGACCACTTGAGGTGGCGCAAGTTCCACTGTGCCATGCACAGTGGCTGTGGCCGGGGGGGTGATATTCAAAGGAGTTGCTCAATAGCACAACTCCATTGAATATCGCCCCGGCCACACCCCAGTGCAACTATTTTGTGCAGCGTAAGGGCTTGCGCCACAAAATGGCGCAGTTTGAATATCCAGCCCACTGTGTTTTATTATAACTGGCATGAAAACATGTTCTTATCAGCTTCATGTTAAAATGTTTTACAGTAAAAAATATATTTAAAATGGAGATAAGTGCTACATTAAATTTAGAATAGCCCACTGAAGTTGTAAGAGGGGGAAATGTGCTTATGGAGGATTATGGCAACTCTTAATAACTCGCAGAGTAAACCCGAAGTACTATTTTCTAGATAACAGTTTTGAATCCAAAAGTAATGGTCCAGAGTTGTTCATTATTCACCAGTGGCTTATTTTATTTTCAAAATCACGTTTCCCAAAGCACTTTCCAAACATAGTTGAGCCATAACCTCTTCCAAAAACACAGTGGCAAGATTCATGTGTTACAAGAAAAGAAATGTTGAAAGAAAAGCTTTTGAGCAAATGTCTTAAGCTCCCGTGGTTAATTGCTATGAGCCGGGTTAATAAGAAGCAGTTATCTTTTTTGAAGTTGCTTTAAACAGGTTAAATAATTTAATAAACAACTGCCAATAATTACACTATTTACAAGGTATGGCAGAAAGATGAAGACATAGGTGCCAATCTCAGGGAAATGGAAGTGTTTGGATGACCCCTGGAGCTTGCAGTTTGAATTATGAAGATAGGGGGCTAAGAGGTGAATTTGGACTACAGGAGAACAATATCACTTTTGACCTGAACACATTTAACTTTTACAGACAAACAGTCGTCCCTTGTAACTATTGTGGCTTCAGTCTGGGAGGACAGCAACTAGCACGGTTTTTCCAAGCACATTAAAATTATCTCAATTATTGTAGTTCAGACAATGATTGTATTGCAACAGTGCCTTCAGTTAGTTGCAGCTTTATATTCTGTAATTAAAATGCATGCCGTCTGTACCAGTCCCAATGTGCACATATGACACATCGCTCTAGTCCGAATATGTATACTGTATGTAATTGGAAACTTCGCATTTTGGCGCCTATTCCCACCTTACCAAAATTTTACGAAAGATGCTGGGTACCCTTGTCCACCATAAATCTCATTCTTAGAAATGGTCTCTAGAAAAAAACGTAAAGCTGGTATATTTCTTACCTGTTTGGTCATTGAATCAATCAGCCGAACATACAAATCCTGCTCTGTTCTGACTCCTGCAGTCAAAAATATGAAGTTTACAAGGTTAAAATATGTGTAATAAAATCAACAGATATTCCAGTTATAAGTTTAATCAGTCAGTCTCTTGTAGATGTTATGCTTGGTGAAGGAAATCTGATGGTGCTGGGCGGCCGGGCACCCGCCATGAAGTCAATTCCTCCTGTCCTGAATCTCAAGTGACCTGTGTCGTGTCCCACTCCCGCAACTGATTACTTGGGGCATGGACTCTAGGGGCGCCAGGCAGAACTGCCACCTGCCATGGGTGGAAGCCAGCCAGGGAAGCACCTAACTTGGTAGTTTAGTTTACGGCTCGAGGGGGCACGAACTCAGAGGCAAAATGGTCCGGGGTGGGCACTGGCCCCCTCTGCCCCGCCATTATTTGTTTTATCAAAAAGCAGCTAAATTCATTTGTTTGTGCCCACACACCCCCACCCACAAACACAAACACACACACAATGAACATCAGAAAAAACAAAAGCTGCATTTATAATTAACTATAAAATTTCGTTCAGCACAAACAGTATCAGACGAAATCTACATTGAAATCTCATGACCCATCTTGAGAACAGCATTTACCTGGCAGTAATATACAGAGAACTAAATACAGTAAGATCATCAAATTCGAAATGCCAACTTACTGCTGAGGTGTGATTGAAATTTGTACAGCATTTCTTTCATCTGGTTCATATAAATAAGGCTGATCAGTACAACCTCTGATACATAAAAATGGTCCGGGACATAGTTAAAAAACAGAACTGCAGGGACAGAAACAAAGGGTCTCAAATACTTTCCATTTACAATCAAATATACCAGCAGGTCAAACAACAAAAAAAAAATATGAAGGTCAAAAAATTTTTACACCAACAGCACCGGCCATCAAAGTATTGCCGTGTGATTGCATAGTGCAGCACCAGCTTCAAACTGATAAATGATCGCACAGGAGAAGCAGACATCACTCCAGAAATGAGGCAATGAACGACCAAAACATGGGGCACGGAGAAAATGAAAAAAAAAAAACAAACTGCACTGCACCACTGATATGTTAACAGACTGTATTAAAAATTATCCCCATTTAAAAAAGACCAAACACAAACAGACATGATTTCTGTTAACGATTTTTTATTTCACCGTAGTTACCTGTAAAAAATAAATAACAGCTTTTCAGTTGAAAATTTTACCAAAAGAAAATGAACCCTTTGGAGAACCCTATAGAACTTGAACAACAGGGTTGCAATTTTAGACGTACTAGTTCAGACAACATGAATGAGAATGAGAGCCCTAGATGCAGCCACACAAACTATCGTGACCCCCCCCCATCAGTAGCTACCGTCGAGCAAGGTTTAATATGGGAGGGAAAATGGTGAGAAGAAATTGACTGCAAATCCGGGATGCAAGGCTAATCAGATAGATATTTTTGTTGCACTCTGAAGACTAGGAGTTTTTTTTTTAACTTTTATACAGGAATGTGGCACTAATTCTAGTGGTCATGATCACTTATGGAAACTGTTGTCACTCCTGGTCCTCACATAGAAGCTTGGTATAACTACTATTATATACCAGTTACAGTCTGCACAGCAAATGCATTTTGTAAACCTAAGAATCTGTGCAGGCTTTTGGTACTGGGCACTAAATGTATACTAATTTGGTTTAATGCAAACAGAGATAATACTGCAAGTGTTTATCAGCTACTAATTAAACAGCCTTTTAGTCTGAACTGAATCCAGCGGCATAGTTTTGATTCACATACACTAACAACATAGGGACAGCTTGTCATTCTGTAAAAGGATATGTCAACTTAAATAAGTTTATTGCAATATTCTTTTTATTACACGGTCCAACATAAACCGGAATCTGAACACATGAACGAGTGAGAAACTGTATTCTCTCACTAGGATTAGTTGGTAGACGCAATGGACAGACCGAAGCGAAAACATTATAAAAAATAAACGCAAAAGTACCTCACATTAGGTTACTAATTTAGCGATAAGAAGGATGTTAGGGTGGTAACAGCAGAAAAAGGTTCAGAATGTCAGCAGTGCGAAGCTTTGCATCGATGGGAACTCACCTCTCAGAGCACCTGAGCAGGAACTAAAGGGGAATCGGGACTACTTCCACACTGGCACACCTAAAGAGATGGAAATGCTCAAGCACAGGTGAGAAATGACTTTAGGTGCCTGGGGCTACACACTCATTAGGAAAGAGTATGACGCATGGACGTGTGGGCCGGGACAACAGAATGGAGGTATACTGTCGGACCAAGGGGGATAACAAAAAAGGGATAAACAACGAAATTTAGAAACAAAACAAATGGAACATAAAGGGATAAAGACAAACCGTGGGAAGCACATTCTTCAAAGGAGACTTGTTACAAGACACAGTGCCATTAAAAATCCAGCGAGTAACTCTGACAGTGCAGCTTCAACTCTTGTAACAGAACCAAAGTCAAATTAGCAAATAAAAAATATTAGGATATATTTTTAGAAACACTGAAAGTAAGAACCCATCAGTGATTGTACCCTTATATGCATCGCTCGTGAGACCACATCTCGAATACTGTTCGCCCCTCTGTGCACCACAAAACAAAACAGGTGAAGTACTGATTGAGGGGGTACAGAGAAAGGTAACTGAAATAATCAAGACAGTACATCAGAAGACCTATGGCGATAGACTGAGGGACCTGAGCATGTACTCAACTAGTTATAGAAGATTGAGGGGTGATCTATGCTTACTATTTCATGCATCCAGAGACAATTATATATGGGAAATGATTGGACTAACATTGCTAGTTTCCACTAAGTGTACACGTATACATGGACTGAAAATAAAAGGAGAAATAAGTAGAATAAACAAGGAAAAAATGGTTTAGCCAAAGAGCAGTTACAACATGGAATACCCTCCCAGAAGCTATAGTTATGTGTAAAAATCTGGAGTATTTTAAGAAATCCTTAGACCCATACATGGGAAAGAGAAAATACGAGTATCACCACTGAATAAGTAGCAAGCAATAATGGGTCCTATGACCTCCTACCTTGTACTATTCCATGAATCCTATGGGAGGTGAGAGGGATATTCAGGATGGTGGGTAAATACCTCCTTGAGACCCAATAATTGCTTTTCCCCAGGAAATGAACATACCTATTCCTGGGCAAAAAGTATGGGACCTCACCATGGGGTAACAGTGTCACTGTGGGTGTGGTGAGGGAAGGAAAGGATTGGTGCTCCAACAGGTAGGTCAGGAGCTACAAGACAAGAAGTGTAAGAAGCTATGATCAAGACATTTGGAGAACAGAGAGCAATCAAAAAGTGCTGTTACCTGGGAGATGGAATCATAAAGTGGCTGCATATTCAGAAACCAGAAGCCTCTGTTAGGAACTGGGCCAATAGGCTATAAGGAAATTATAATTTCATGACATTACAGTACTGCAGACTTGGGGGGGGATGATCTCTAGATGCTACTACCCAATTAGAGTCTGTAAATGTTTATATTTGGAGGAGTCAGTAATAGCAATACAGTAACCCCTCGCTGTAACGAACCCCACTATAATGAAATCTCAGCTATAACAAATGCATTTTATGGCTCCTGTCGTGACACTGACAATTATCTGTTTCTGTGTTGTGACACTGACAATTATCTGTTTCTGTGATGTGTCACTGACAATTATCTGTTTCTGTGTCGTGACACTGACAATTATCTGTTTCTGTGTCTTGACACTGACAATTATCTGTTTCTGTGTCGTGACACTGACAATTATCTGTTTCTGTGACGTGTCACTGACAATTATCTGTTTCTGTGTTGTGACACTGACAATTATCTGTTTCTGTGACGTGTCACTGACAATTATCTGTTTCTGTGTCGTGACACTGACAATTATTTGTTTCTGTGTCTTGACACTGACAATTATCTGTTTCTGTGACGTGTCACTGACAATTATCTGTTTCTGTGTCGTGTCACTGACAATTATCTGTTTCTGTGTCTTGACACTGACAATTATCTGTTTCTGTGTCGTGTCACTGTCAATTATCTGTTTCTGTGTCGTGTCACTGACAATTATCTGTTTCTGTGTCTTGACACTGACAGTCAGCTGTTTCTGTGATTGACACTGACACTGACAGCTGATAGTCAGCTGTTTCTGTGAGGTGTACTATGCGCCATTCATTGTCCAATCAGTGCCACTAGGTAATTAAAAGATTTTTTAGCACTTGTTATAAGAATGAGTGCCACGTAATGTGCTTACAGTTTACAGCCATTTCCCTAAATGAGCTGCTACAATGAAGAGGTCTGGTTACTCAGTTCATACTAAGCTGTCTCAAAGCTGGAGAAACTTTAAGCAAGTTGTCAGTGGAAACAGGGTACTCCAAATCAACCATATGCACTTGGCGAAAACAAGAACAGTCCCTATGGGATTTTGCCAGAGAGTGCAGTGAGGATGATGGTCTGGCAAGAAATAAAATGAGGCGCCCAGAGGAAACTGAAATTGACAAAGCAACTCAGCTTTGGTTTTTGCAACAGCGATTAAATGGGGTGCCTCTGTCTGGCCTTATTGTGTAACAGAAAGCTGAGCAGTTTGCACAGCAGATTCATGGTCCAAATTCATCATTTAAATCTTCTTCTGGTTGGTTATGGTGTTTCCAGCGACGCATGGCATCAGGCGGGTCTGCATAACAGGAGAACAGAGATCTTGTGATGATGCAGCCACTAATGAGTTTCTACCAAAATTGAAGGAGATCATAGAGAAAGGCAGCTATCGGCCAGAAATGATTTACTATGCCGATGAGACAGGCGCTGCTTGCCTGATGTGATTCTGTCAGGTTGCAATGAGTCCAATGCCAGCAAGGGGTTTAAGGTTAGTAAAGATTGAGTAACCTTGCTGTTCTGCTGCAATGCAGCTGGGACCCACAAAATCACTCCCCTTATGATTGGCAAATTTGCTAAACCCAGATGTTTCCATCACACAAACTTGTCAACCCTGCCGGTGACTTATTCCTCCAGTAGAAATGCATGGATGACATCTGACATCTTTAGAAATTGTTTTTTTAATGATTTTATTCTCGCTGTCAGACTTTATCTAAGGCAATGGCAACTGCCATGCAAAGCTCTACTGCTTCTCAATCAGTGCCCGGCAGACCCTGACCAAACTGAGATGTGGTCCAGGGATGGCAGAATCAAAGTCCTGTTCCTGCCAAAAAACACAACAACCAGGGTACAGCCACTCGATGGTGGTATCATCGCCACCTTTAAGAAGAATTACAGAAAGCGCCTACTATCAGATCTTGTGTCAATGGAGGGGGCAGTGGTTACAGACTTTCTAAAAAAACTGTCTTTAAAAGATGTTTCCATTTTGTGTGGAGAGGCGTGGGGTAATGTAAGCATGGCCACTATCTGTCATTGTTGGATTGCTACCCTTGGACCATCATTTGGTGACATGCTTCAAGCAGAAAATGCCGATGATACTGATGACACTGCAGAAATAACGCACATCGCTGAGAAGCTGCAGTTGATTCCTTCTGATGATAAGGCTGAAGACACTATTGAGGAGTGGCTGTGCTCCGATGATGCAGCTGGGACACACGATGAACTTACTGACTTAGAGACTGCCAGTGCAATTTTGAACAGTCAGCTGCCTAACGAGGAGAATCTTGTGGATGAAGAGGAGGAGGAGGATGGGGAGGATGAGGATTGTGATCCCATATCAAAGTACCAGCAAGCAATTTCAGGGACTGAAGCTGGCTTGCATTGGATGCAGTCACAAGATGCTGACCCAATCAAGGTTCTGCAGTTACAGAATGCTCTGTCCTATGCCCGTGACTTAACTATCAAGCGCAGCATTACACAAACAAAGAAAACATCGTTCTTTCAAGCTGCCGACTAAACTAAACTTTTTAACCATCCATTAAATTTGTTGTATTAAAGTTGTTGTAATAAAATGTGCTACTACTAGAAAATGCTTCATTTGATTTTGTAGATTCACAGTGCACCGTAACACCATACATTTTAATGCAACCTCGTTATAACGAATTTACAGCTATAAAGAATACAACCTGTGGCTCCCATTGCATTCATTATAGTGAGGGGTTACTGTATCTATAACATGTTGTTGTTGAGGCGCAGGTCAGGAAGCGGTATCCAGTGAGGATGGTGACTGAATATGAGTGACCATCAAACAGCGACTCATATTCAGCACTTTCCTCCTGGGCTACCCTGGAAGGATAGCAACCCTACGCAAACATGAGGGTAATACAGGGCAACAGGAAGGGGGGTAGTGATGGGAAGGGGAGGGACAGAAAATGGGTTTTGGGGGACTGGTGTGCCTGCCGCTGCCGAGCTAGCCATGTGGTGTGGTGGTGTGGGTCGTTAGCTCAGGTGCAGCAGGTACAGGGTTTGGGATGGGGTTCGGGGAAATTTTGCTGCTGCTTGCAGCTGTGGAACTTAATTTTTTCTGATGAAGGGATTTTTCTCCTCCCCAACATGCATTCCCCTGGAGTTGAGAATCCTTATTCAAGGAGGATCGGCAGGGTGAAGCCTCCCCTGCAAAAAAACCTTTTTTGCTGTTTCTGGATGTCGGGTCACCTGGGAGTGCATATCGCCGATTTGCTTTTTGACAATATACACTCGCCATAATAGCGATCACTATTATGACATGGAACCTAAGAAAGCATTGGAATACCAGGAGCAGTTTCAAAATTCACAAATAACATTTTATTATTAGTAAGAACAAAATAAAAATTAAAATTATTTAGTATAACTATTTACAATGGCAGTACAAACAGAGAAAAAAAAATCCTTCTAAGTGTTTCTTCCTAATTTCCAATCTCAGTCTCTCTCTCTCTCTCTGCTTGACTCTCTAGTGAAAGCATGGTTGCTCTTTTTGTAACAAGTCTCTGCCTTGTTGACATCCTGCTTCTCACAGAATGTTCTTGTCAGTTTCGATGCAGGTGCAGCACAAAAAACATAGTGACCCAGAACTGAGCTCTTGTTGTCAACTCTGCAAAAGGCTTAAAAACTGCATCTCGGGTTAACCCCATGAGTTCCAAATAGCTTTGCAATCATTTTAACATTATAACTATATACAGTTTTAAACAAAGGGATACAAGTATCAGAGACATTTCATCACAAAGATTCACCTATATTTTTATACCCGCAGATATGCAAGGAGGAAGAAAAGACAGAAGTAGCAAGAGAAGGCAGAGAGAAAGCGAGAGGTGGAGAATTGTGAAACCATCAAAGTGATTAGTTTCTAGGTCTCAAGAAAATTTGGTTGTGCAATCAGACAGAGAAGAGACAGAAAAGGAGAGGATAGAACAGACCCTTGCGTTTAAACTCTTTCTGCATAACAAATGGGGCAGGGCCTTATTCAGCCCTGTCACACATGTCGGAGACAGAACAGAAGGCTCAGCTCCTGCTGTAGGTATATGAAAAGCTGCACATTTGTGCTGTTTATGTGCCACTATGTTTCTTTATTTGAAAACTGGTAACCAATAAAAAGGCACACTAAGCCAAGGCTTGTTTCCAGGTGTGACCCCACCATACAGTAAACACACCAACATTTTGTAGGTTAAAACCCACTTTATCAAGGTTTGATGGTCATTGTTGTAGTAGTATTGTATAATGTTCAAAGAAACATGCACAATCATACAAACATACGAAGAAGTCGGCAGAAGAAGGTCATTTGGTCTATCAAGTCTGCTCGTACTGCAGGGTCCATAGTTTGAACTAATGTCCCTGCCCTCCCTCCCCACTCCTCCCATCCTCCCTCCCCATGATCCTTACCTTTCCCCATGCCTATCCCAGCATCTCTTAAAGTTGCCCACTGTCTTCAATGAGATGACCTCTTCCGCCAGTGCATTCCAAGTGTCCATCACCCTCTCTGTGAAGAAGTGCTTCCTGACCTCCCTCCTAAACCTCCCACCCTCCAGCTTAAGACTGTACCCCCTTGTATTGTGGTTGCCACTCAGCTTAAAGAGACTCTCCTTATCCCTTTCAGGTACTCAAAGGTCCCAGTCATGTCCCCCCTCTCTCTCTCCTGTCTTCCAGGGAGTACATATTCAGTGCCCTCAATCGCTCCTCATATGCCTTACCCTGCTGACATGCTATCATCTTTGTAGCCCTCCTCTTGTATCAAGAGTATAAGAACTGTGAAACTGAAGCTTTCACAAAAGGTACTTTTTCTGAGAATGGACTTTACTTGATTCAGAGAGTCTGCCTTACACGTATAATTAACGGTAACATTTTCTTTGGATTAAGTACCTGAGTAGTACTGCATGGGAAGAGTCTTCTATTGGCAGTTTTCTCTCTCCTAGGTAACAAAGGATATTAATCTTATAACTGGACCATTTTGCCTGGCATTTCCTAAGTTCCTGTATAAAATGGGGTATAAAATGCTAACCAAATTGAACAACTTCATTGGTTAAACCCCCACAGCACCAGACTGTTGCTTATTTACCTTTAATTAGTGGGTCACGTTTTTCCCATTGAAAAAGCTGTGTATTAAATGCCATAATACATGTATGTGTATTACAGCATGCACGCAGCACCTTTAAATGGAAAAAGACATGAGCTATACTGTGGCTCAGGACTGACACAAAGCACTTTCCCTCAGCAAATTTCACCCACCTCAGGGGCTGCTTCAACGAAAGAGAGTGTTGTGTGATAGTGTCTGTGATTCCTGAGAAGGGTGAGTGGCTGGGATCCAAGCTGTTGCCCCATTTGTTTTTGGTTTTTATTTTAAAAATAGTTTCTGACTCTTGTCCACTGCGTCCTCAAGCAGAACTGCATCCTCGCACTCTGCATTGGGCCAGTTGAGAGAGGAGTGTCGAGAGCAGCAAGACAAACTACTAATCTCCAGCCAGCATCTCTCGCCTCCTCCTCTA
Source organism: Neoceratodus forsteri (assembly GCA_016271365.2). Lineage (NCBI taxonomy): Eukaryota > Metazoa > Chordata > Ceratodontiformes > Ceratodontidae > Neoceratodus > Neoceratodus forsteri. The sequence goes on from JADMNL010000025.1 coordinate 53,306,920, forward strand.
ACTTCACCCCGGGCCAGGGCAGTGAGTCGGCAGTAGTACCACTGGCCAGGTGCTCACCACCTAATTTTAAATAAATACATAAACAAAAAGTTTGTATTTTGTGCCACAGAGTGCACGGAAGGACAGATGGGAGTAATGCAGCAAAAGAAAAGTGACCCCCTCAACTAAACAAAATGAAATACGGGGTGCAGTGTGCAAAACTCTAATTTTATACACACCCTCATTGTTGGATAGCTGCATAAACCCCCTCGGCCTTTGTTCTTTGGGTTTATGTGCCATCCAACAACTCAGGTGTGTGTAAAATTCTCATAACACTCTCCACCCCTTACTTTATCCTATACATAATTAATGGTTGTGTTTTTTCCCATAGAGAAATATGTGTGTAAATTGCTGTAATGAAGGAGTGCTCATTACGGCATTCGCGCACCAGCTTTTAATGGGAAAACCCATGAGCCAAGCTGCACCTCGTGACCTATACTAAACTGTCTCCCACACAAAGTTTATCACACAAAAATCATTCATCTCAGCAGTCACACCGGAACAAAAATCCCCAGCCACTTTTCAAAAAGTTTTTTTAAAGCTGCACCTAGCAACGGCCATAGCAATGAAGAAAAGAAAGACTGCTCCATACTAACAAAGTATTCTATTCTAAAAAAAATTTGCTCTACTGTTTCCAAAAAGTTTGCTATATTTTTCAAAAGTTAAACATTCTAAATGTTTAAATGTTCTTGTTCAATTCTAAAACCAGTTTCCTGTACAAAATAAAAACATAAAGCAATGAACAAGGTAAGACTCATTTTTTTATGCATCACATGGTCGAAGATTCCATTGGCAAAAAAAAGGAACCTCTTAATTATATAAAAAAAAATGGGGTGCTGTGCATAAACTCGAATTTTACACACACACACACACACTCATTGTTGGATGGCTGCATAAACCTCTCAAGCTTCACCCTCGGAGTTTATTTGCCATCTAACAACTCAGGTGAGTGTGTGTGTAAAATTCTCAGTACACACTGCACCCCATACATTATCCTACATAGAAACTGCAGAGTTTATAACTAACTTGCCTTAATCTACCTAGCAACAGCCCAAGGAAATAGAAAATAAAATATTTTTTTAATAGAATTGTTTTCCACTTTTCAGAAACAAGTTTTATTTATTTTGAAGAAACCTATGCCTCACAGTGGTGCCTAGGTTTCTTCAAAATAAATGCAGTTCCTTGGTTTATTCAAAGGCACACGGGCTTTGTTGCCAAACTTACTTATTCTACATACCAACAACCTAAGGGGAAATAAAATATTTTTCCATTAAAAACTCTATTTTATAAGCACAATAACCCACTCCAAGGCATACGTTTCTTGAGAATTAATGCATGAATTAAGTAATTTGGTCTTGCGCCTTTAAATTCACCCGGGACCAGTTCTAATTCTCTAGGAGGCAGTGTAGCATAGTGGTTAAGGACACTTGGCTGCAAACCTGGAGACCTGGGTTTAAATCCCAGAGGCTCAACTTGCATACTGTGTAACCCTGAGTAAGTCACTTAACTCCCTTGTGCTCCCAGGTCACACCTGGAAACAAGCTTCAGCTTAGTGTGTCTCACCTGGTTAAACAATTTCCCCATTCCCTTTCAGAAACATATACTCTTTTGTGGGTGGGGGACCAGGGAGGAGGGTGAGCTGAGTGCCCAATTGGGGTAATGTGCACCAGAAGATGCCCTGTGGTGAAATGATGCACTGAACAAGGGCCACCTTGTTTAGTGCCCATACCCAAAGGCTCCATGTTCAATGGGTTGGTACCTCGAACTGCTCCGGGTTCTCACCCGACCTGCACAGTGTTGTGCAATGTCAGATCTATTAGAAACAAGTCAGCTATTATAGCTGATCTTGTTGGGTCATCTGATCTGGCATGCATCACCGAGACCTGCCTGGATGAAAATGATGGTCACATTCTGGAGTCAGCGATTAGAGCCGGTTTCTCGGTGATACACTGGGCGAGGTCGGGTTGAAGGGGCTTGGGGTGTAGCAATTTGTTTTAAATTAGAATTGGGCCTTGTTGATGAGCCAGTGGAGGACACCAGATCCTTTGAGTGTACCGTAGCCACAGGTGTGGGGTGCAAAATTGTTCTCGTCTACCATCCACCAGGTGGCGAGAATCAATTTTTGCAGGAAGTCGTGGACTTCATCATAGACATGGTGTTGGACTCCCCCAGGCTGATGATACCAAGGGATTTCAGTGCTTGGATTGACAATGATCTCTCGCAGTTTGGACAAGACTTCCTCCGACTTATGAGTTCTTTGGGCTTCACACAGGTAGTTTCCTCTGTGAGTCATAATCACGGTCACTCATTGGACTTGGTTTTCCTCCTGGAGTTGGATGCCTCCGATTTAGTGGTGGAACCTGTCACATCAGCAGGTTCAATTTCTTGGCTCCCTTTGGTAGGCCGGCCCCTGTGGAGATGGTCCGATACAGCCCTTTATGGGGTTTGACCCCTGATGGCCTTTTGGCGGTGTTGAACCTATCAAGAATTCTGTTGGTAAGTGAGGGTCCGGATGATCTACTCCAGGCTTTTAACTGAGCAATGGGAGGAGCTCTGGATATCCTTGCTCCTTTCTATGTTCACAAGCTTACTCTGCACCCTTGGTCCCCGTGGTTTGATGGGACCGTGAGGGGGATGAAGCAGGTGGGGCGAAGGTGAGAGTGTGTTTGGTGTAGATTCGGCTTAGATGCCGACAATCAATCAATCAGTCAATCAATCAAGTCTTTATTTAACCAGGCATTCATCGTTGAGCAGAAGCTCATTTGCAAGATGGACCTGGGTGGAGCATGAACAATTGTATATACAGGTCAACACAGGTATTTACAAGGCAATACAGATAATACACTTTACAGAGAGGAAGAAAAAGAAGTTCATATGAACATAGAATTATACAGATATTGTACAGATTACATGGTATTTACATACATAGAAGTGTCTATAGGAAGATGAAGCAGGCTATCTAAGGTTGCAGGAGGAAGTAACGGAAGAAAAAAAAATATATATATACACACCAGGTAGAGGTGAAAGTACGGGGAAGGGAGGGAGGTAGGGGTAGAAAGGCTAGGAGGGCACGGTGCACAGAAAGGAGTTGGTAAAACGGGATGTAGAGAAGGTGGATGGAGAAAAGGAGTATGTGTGAGCCCCGGGATTGAATGCTATAAAGTACAGGGCATGGTAGGATGTCACAACCCAGGGTAGTGCGCTCCTATCCGAGGTTGGGAAAGGAAGGATAAGGGGATGGACGAGCCTAGTGTTGATAAGACAGGGGGATAAGAGAGAGAACAATTAGGCTGGTGAGGACCAAGCTGGGGGGGTCAGTACTTAAAATTGGGTCTAGGCGTGGATATATACCAGTGCAGACACTGGCACTGGGTCTGAGTGGGTGAAGCAGTTACATACTTCTCTGATTGTAATGAAATAAAGTGTCTTGAAGGCATTTATACCGATTAGAGTGCTTAATTTGAGGGTTTTTTGTAGAGCTTAGACTGATGGAACATTATAGATACTGTCAGTCATCAATCTCCCGTAAGAAGGCAGAATTCCTGTCCAGGGAGATTGCTTCCACACAGAACTGACCAACTCAGCTGTGGACAGACTGTGCACTCCAGCCTGTCTATTAGTTCGGAAGCCTTGTCGCAAATGGAGTGCGATAAGTTTGCTTGCTTCTTTGCTGATAAGGTTGCCAACATCAGGTTGGAGATTCACTTATCATGCTCTATGGGGGTTACTGGTGGTTGGAGTGAGGTTGCAACTCCCCCATTTTGCTGGGCCAATTCTGACTGACTGGCAATCGAGGATATCATGTGGCTACTCTGGAGTATGCATCCAACTTGCTGTAGCTTAGACCCGGGCCCTACTTACCTCTTAATGAGGTGCCCGATTCTGGTAGACTTAAATCTGGTGTTAACTGGAGTTGCGGGAGTTTCCCAGCTCTCTGAATGCAGGCTGTGGTTACCCCCTTCACAAGAAACCATCTCTTGACCCAGATTCTCCTGCAAACTACTGACCTATCTCTTATCTTTCCTTTATAGAAAGTTGTTGCACAACAGTTGGAGAACCATCTTACCATCCATGCTATCTACTATCCTTTCCAGTCTGGGTTCTGTAAGAGACACAGTACTGAGACTGCTCTGGTTTGGGTACTCAACTATCTCCTGATGGCCAGAGACCAGAAGTGCCATTCCATTTTGGTCCTTCTGGATCTCTCTTCAGCTTTTGACACCGTGGACCATGGGGTACTTCTTGATCACCTGTGGTTCATTTGTGGCCTGTCGGGTACAGTCCTCAGATGGTTCCATTCTTTCCTCACAGGCAGGTCGCAGAGGGTAGTATCAGGGATTTTTTCTTCTGATGCCTACTCCCTGCCTTGTGGGGTCCTGCAGGGTTCAGTGTTGTTCCCCATGTTGTTCACAGTGTATATGCTTCCATTGGGAGACATTGTAAGATGGTATGGACTGAGTTTTCACTGTTATGCAGATGATACTCAGCTGTACCTGTTTTTCGTGCCCGACCAGGATAGTGCGCTCTCAGTTTTTTCTAACTGTCTCACTGAAATCCAAGACTGGATGAATTCCAGTTGGTTGAGATTGAATATTGATGAGATAGAGATGTTAGGGGTGGACCCAGGTCACCGGATAGAGGGGTTGGGTGCTGGGTGGCCATCCGGGCTTTGGTTTGGGCACTCCCAGCTCCTGATCTCTGAACTGGTGTGGAATCTGGGGGTGATATTTGACGATGGGCTGACACTTCATTCTCAGGTGTCAGCTGTGGTCAAATCCTCTTTCTACCATCTGAGGAACATCATCTGGATTAAGCACCTTGCTCCATCTGGCGAACTTCCAATCCTGGTCCACACTTTTGTGACCTTGCGCCTTGACTACTGTAACTCCCTGTACCTAGGGCTTTCAGGGTTTGATATCCACTGCTTGCAGCTAGTGCAGAATGCTGCGGCCAGGTTATTGTCTGGGTCAATTTGATCCAGTCATATTTCACCTGTGCTGCGCGCTCTGCACTGGCTGCCTGTTCAGTGGTGGATCACCTTTAAAGTTAGCTTGCTGACTTTTAGAGCCCTACATGGTCTGGGTCCAAGTTACCTACAAGTGCTTCTGAACCCCTACTGCCCCCTCAGACCACTCTGCTCAACCGACAAGGGATTGCTAGAGATTCCCAGGGTACGTTTGAAGACTTCAGGAGCTCACGCTTTTGCCTTTGCTGCTCCCTCCCTGTGGAATTCTTTACCTCGTCGGGTATGAGAGTGCCAGACAGTAGAGAGCTTTAAAACTGCGTTAAAAACTTATTTGTAGCTGGCCCAGTGGTGCAGAGGGTTGTGGCGCTGGCACCTTACCTCAAATCACACCGGCGACCCGAGTTCGGGAACAGACTTGGGCACCAGAGGGTCGTCAGGGGAAGGAGAAGGATCGAGCATCTGAAGGATTGCTCTCCTCTCCTGGGTTGGGTTAGGGACAGGCATCTCTCTCTGTAGTGGCCCCCGGTGGAGACCAGGGGCAGTGCAGATGTGACGCACAGGGAACTGAAGGAGGAAAACACAGAAAATGGTGCTTCCAAGCTGCCTGATGATGGCCGCCTGGACCAGTGCCTCCTCGGAACTCTGAGAAGCCAACCCGACCTCAGCAGCACCCAGAGCCAATGCCTAAGCCTCCAAGGCTGTTCCTCCTCAGAAGTAGAGGATCCATCTGACGAAGGGTCATGTCGGGTTACCCTGAGGTGGCTGTCATGTGGGGTCGGGGATCGGCGTCGGAGCCATGGGGGAGAGCATCCTTGGAAATGCTCTGAAGGAGTGGCAGTTGAGGACACAGGGGAGATAAACAACACAAAAAAACTTATTTGTTTGCTTTTGCTTTCCCTGGTTTTTAGTATATATAACTGTGTATTTTAGGTCTTTTTAACTGTTTTTATTTATCTTGTGAATATCTGTTTTTAGAAATTGTACAGTGCTGTGATAGTTTCTGATATTGTGCTTTATCAATAAAATGTATTATTATTATTACTTATACTCTTAGTTGGCAATATTGAATTTTTCTTATGGAATAAATAATTTTGTCCTCTGATCCTTCATTTCACTCCATAGCTGTGAAAGTGGCTTATGAAAATTATGTGCATGCTGGTTGGACAGATCCAAGCCAAATCTCTAGAGACAGTGAACTTTGAGACACATGGGACTTATAACTCTGCATTGGATATTAAATATATGGGAACAATAACAGAAAAAAGGGTTTGTATTCCTTGGAAGATGGGCACTCCTCCCTGGAGTTCTATTGCATTAAGTAGCACTGGCTTAGAAAATGGATTATTTTCAAGGTACTTCTTAAGTTGTAAGTTTCTAAATAGTTGTCACTCAGCTTTGAGAGATTCTCTTAATTTAAAATCTAAAAGAACCATGTTGGTAAAGGCTGTGTAAGAGTTCTCAAACATTAGATTATCTCAAATACAAAGTGTGCTTTCAGTAAAGATGTAGTATTTTTTGGGGGGAGACGTGACTATTTACCAAGCCCTCCTAACTTAGTAGGTCTTTTTTGTGATTCTCATGCTTGTTGTTGGGGAGGGTGGCTGATTTGTTTTGCAAAAGGTGCTTGAAATATGGCTTTATAATGTATGATGGAACATTGTTACATGGCGATTTTCATCTTTTTACTAAGTTGTTATACCATCGATGTGACGTCACTTTGTTGTTAACCCATCCAAAGTACGTCACATCAGTGGCATAACAACCGTGATCGCTCTGCACATTTGCCCATCACAAATGTGATGGCCTGACTAAAATATCCTTGGCAGTGATAGCAAAACCTCGTGTGGAGCAGCAGTGACAAAATTTGGACAATAAGGATCATCCTGCTTAATTTTTAACAGATGTGAATGACCATACACTATAAAATATAATGTATGGTCATACATCGTCTACCAGTTTGAATAACCAGCTCGAGGTTGCCATGGTGATGTAAACCTCTCGAGCTTCACTCTCGAGGTTTACACAGTCACCATGGCAACATCTTGCTGGTTAACAAACCGGTTACCGATGTATGCCCATACATTATCCTCTATATAATGTATGGGGGCCCTTATTACTAATTGAAATCAAGCAGATTACAATCTTGTTATGTCATTGTTATGACATCACTGTGTTGTTAACCCTTCTTGAGTATGTCATATCAATGGCATAACAAAATGGAATGCTCACAACATTCAATGTTCTGCTTTGAGAAAAATGTTTAAAATGTTGGTATTAAATTAATTTGTACCAGGCTGTACCAATGAATAGTGCTGCAAAGAACACAACATTAACATTAGTGAGGAATTTTTCTGCATGGTTTATGACTGCTTAAGGTAAGAATTACTCAGAAAAGTAATTCAATCCATGATTACACAATCTTGGTAGCCCATACACTATACAATACGGTGTATGATCTTTGGTTAATAACTGAGCTGAAAACACTTTTCAAGGTTTGAGATTTGAGAAGAACACATTTCCCATGTTACATCTGTAACAGTGGACACCACAGCATTGCACATGCACCAATGGACACCACACAGCTGTTTAAGTTGGAAAAAAATCTTTACTTTTCATTCTGACACTTAGACAGCTGGTTCTGATAACACTATGATTTTTGTAATATAAAAATGTAGTGGGATTGTCTGTCAGGAAAAATCCTGTGCCCGGGATGACAAAATCCCACCCCCCCCAGGTATCAGTTCAAAAGACAGGATATATGTTAAACCAGTAGGTCTCGGAATGCAATTAACTTGTCAGTTTGCTTTGAAGCCAGGAACTAATATACCCATTTTGTAACGTACTCAGGAAAGTAATTTAATTGCACCTGGTTTCATAAGGAAGTGGAATATCCATTTTATGACATCATCAGGAAAGTAAGTTAATTGTACCTGGTGTCATACAAAGTCCTTGATGTGTTTGAGAAAGGGAACTGCTCATGGATCAAAGGGACTGAGAAATTACAGTCTTAATTAAGAGTGTCATAATTTGGACAATGGGTCTTGCTGGAGTCACAGAATTCAATACATTGATGGGACTTCCCGTTTTGCATGTACATACACATATATATATATATATATATTTCTTTCTATATCCTGAAAGGGAAGAGCTAGATGATGACATCATGAGGAGGGATGAAACACAGAATTTTTAAACTGTAGTCGGTATTCCATTGATACACATTCATATACTTGGACTGAGAGAAGGAATGTCTAAGAGCACTGAAAGATTATAAGAAATACCTTAGATAAATAAGTTTAATGGTTGGTAGGAATTTTGCACTTGTAAACCTGTTTTGTTTTAAAGATTGAATGCGTTGGGATATTTTGTTCTGTATTTACTGTTTACCTATTTTTTTCTATCTTAAAGTAAAGATATATATTTTAAAACAGAAACTGCCTGGTGTGCCTTGAAACTTCTTTTTTTGTAAGTGAAGCTTAGATGGTTAAAGTTGACACTGTGCGTAAGCTTATTGGGATACCAAATTAGGAAATAGGTAAGAGTTTCTCTAAGGTCTTGCACAGAGTTTTAAGGGTTCATTTTGTAATACCTGGTTAAGTGCCCATGGCAAAAGATAACTGGCATTTCCCCGAAGAGCAGAATTATCTGATCGTGTACATTGGGTGCACTAGCAAGAGGTTAACAGTTTGAATCCCTCCGGAACTTGAACCCACAAAACAGACAGGAGGGTTACCCTGATCTGTTAATAGGTCACGATACTACGCTCAGAGGTTGGCACTTTGGGAATAGAGGGCTGACCTGCTGAGTGGGGTTGTGACAGATTGGCTGGCAGCGGTGAGATAATTTTGGTATTATAAGCTTTATTGTTCAGTGTGTCAGCTTGAGACTGTTCAGTTCACTTGAAAAAAAAAGAAAGGCTGTGTTTTATTTAAAAGGAAACAGAACTATATCCCTTGGCTTACAGTCAAGTTCCTACCCATTTTATTTTTTTTATAAAGTGCCAGTCAGAGTAGCAGTAGTTAGGGAAGATGGTTTCCAACTACAGCAGGCACACTGTAGACTACTTAAAGCAGTTGTGCGGGGATAGAGGAGTCCCGTTTGAGGTGAAAGCCACAAAGCAGAACCTCATGGATGCCCTGATGGTAGTAGATACCCAGAATGTAGAGTCACAGACAGTGACTGTAAGGGACCAAACCTTGACTGTGGAAGGGCTAGTGGCCAGTGCTGTGTCCCGATCCAATGAGGAGGGCAATCGGGCCACTGTCAGTGAAGGGCCACAGCAGCAGGGGAAGGTCACCAGTATCCTGGATCCAGAAGTACTCAGGCTACAAATTGAGTTGCACAGGATGGAGCTGGAGTTCCAAAGGGAGAGGGAGTGAGAGAAGTGAGAAGCGGACCGTGAACAATGAGAGGCGGACCATGAACAACGAGAAGCAGACTGTGAGGCAGAGCAAGAACGCCATGAGGCAGAGTGAGAATGCAGAGAGACAGAGTGAGAATAGAGAGACGCTGACCATGAGGAGCATGAGCGCCAGAGGCAACATGAACTGGAGATGCTACGATTCCAACCAGCGGCACCAGAGCAGGTAACTAGCTTGGGTTTAACTGAGACTACAGGACTGGGCTACAAATTGAATTCCAAATTGATAGCTGAATTTAAAGAGGGGGTGGATATGGATGCCTTTTTAAATTCTTTTGAAAAAGTTTGTATTCAGGCTAAAATTCCTAGTGAGTCCTGGAGCTTCCAGCTATCCCCGCTACTTACCGGGAAAGTTTGGGATGCATTGGGTCACATAGACAATAAGGACAGTGATGATACCAGCAAACTTAAAGCTGCACTGTTAAAGAAATTTGAATTATCTGCTGAATCATACAGAGCTAAATTCCGTAAGCTCAGGAGAAGCTCTGACATGAGCTACGAGGAGCTAGCCACGAAACAACATAAGCTTTTAAAATGTTGGTGGGAAGGAATTGAGGCAAACTCTGTTGATAAAGTTGAAAATGTGATTTTGTTAGAACAGTTTTATTGGGCATGTCCAGCAGAACTGAAAACCTGGCTGGAGGACCGAGATCCCAAAACAGTGCAAGAGGCTGCTGAACTCTTGGACCACTATGCCAAGAGCAAACCTGCTCTGAGAGCAAATGGGGTGGGCATGGCAGCGCAGAAAGGGAAAAGCGTGCCTTCAGTGCAGCAAAAACCCTCACTGTCTCCACCAAAACCAGTTAGCCCCAGGTTTCAGAGAAAAGATTTCTCTGAAAAGAGTAACGAATGTTGGTTATGTAAAGAAACTGGGCATATTACCAGACAGTGCCCCAAAAGAATGAGCAATAATATGCAGAATGGTACTAGAAAAGAAGTGGTCTGTTTGCGTTTCCCTGCAAGCATGCCAGTGAACATGAAGGAACACATGCACCCAGTCATGGTGAATGGTGTACAGACGCAAGGGTTAAGGGACACAGGGGCATCCTTGACCTTGGTAAAGGGGGATCTAGTAGAGCCTGGTCAGCTTATACCCAATAAATACGTCACTGTACAGGACTTTACTGGTGAGGCGAAAACATTGCCCCTAGCTAGTGTTCTCCTAGACTGGGGTGAAATAGGGGAACTGTGCAACAGGTGACTGTAGCCAAAACCTTAGCAGCGGATGTGATCCTGGGTCATAACCTCAAACAGGGGATGGTATGTGCAGTTACCCGTAGCCAAGCAGCAAAGGAAAATGGTAGTTCCCTGGAACCCACGGGAACAATTGTAAAGACAACTGGGAGGCTGGTTCCCCAGCCTGTGTCTCCTGAGATGGGGACTAATAAAAAGGGGGTAGAAATTTCCCCAGTCGCAAGTAACCACACAGCTACACAGGGTTACTCCAAAGAGGGAGGGGTGACCCATTGTCAGAGGGTTGGGATTGACAGTGATCCTGAGTTCCCTGACGCTAGTGCTAGGGACCCTAGTTTAGCAACTGAAGGAGACCTGTCCCATGCCTTGGGAATGTGTGAGGGGGTTGCAGCTGTTCAGTGAAGTGACCCTGGTCTAGAGAAGCTGAGGGCTTGGGCAGACTCTGATGTAGAACAGGGAGGTGATGGCAGACATAAGGTTTATTGGGAAAATGGACTTATGTATACTCAAGCTGTGCAGACAGGGAGGGTTGCTAGGCAGGCAGCTTGTCATTCCCCAGGGGTATCATGAGCAGTTGCTCAAGACTGCACATGATATTCCCTTGTCTGGTCATCTGGGAATCATGCGCACTATGCAGCAGTTGGCCCAGAATTGCTATTGGCCTAACTTCACCCAGCAGGTGAAGGAGTATTGCAGGTCTTGTCACCGGTGCCAAGAAATAGGGAAGGCAGGCAAGAAAACCCAAGCCACCCTGATTCCATTGCCCATAGTGGAGGAGCCATTCCAGAGGGTGGGAATGGATATTGTGGGGCCTTTAAATACCCCAAGCTCCTCAGGGAAGAGATTCATTCTGACTGTGGTGGATTATGCCACCCGATACCCAGAGGCAGTTGCCCTATCCTCACTGAGGACAGACAAAGTGGCCGACGCCTTATTTGGGATTTTCTCCCTTGATGGGTTTCCACAGGAGGTTATCACCGATCGAGGGGGTTCCTTCATGTCGGACCTGATGAATTGTTTGTGGGAGAAGTGTGGAGTGGTGCAGAGATGCACGACACTGTATCACCCACAAGCCAATGGGCTTGTGGAAAGATTCAGTGGTACCCTGAAGTCAATGCTCCAGGCATTTGCTGAACAGCATAGGAGGGACTGGGAGAAATACCTTCCCCACCTGGTTGCATACAGTGAGGTGTCCCAAGAGTCAACAGGATTTTCCCCCTTCAAACTCCTATATGGACACCAGGTACATGGGCCCCTAGACTTGATCTGGGAGGACTGGGAAGGCAAGCACACCACCCAGGGAACTCCCATTGTGGATTATGTCCTTAGGTTTAGGGAAAGGCTGAGGGAGCTTATGGGGACAGCCCAGAGCAACCTGGCAGCTGCCCAACAGAAACAAAAGTGTAGTATGACTGCAGAGCCAGATCTCACTCATACATGGTGGGTCAGGAAGTCATAGTCCTTATTCTGGTCTGGAAAGACAAGCTGCAGGCTGAGTGGGCAGGACTGTACAAAGCGGTTAGGAAGGTAAATGACATGAACTATATTACAGAGTTGCCTGACAGAAGACAGACAGACAGACAGGATGTACTATGTCAACATGATGAAGACATATGCAAATAGGGCTGATATGGTGTTTGCAGTGTGTAGTCATGGGGAAGGGACGGACAAAAGATACCCCCTTCTGGACTTGCTGGAAGAAAGTAAGTGGGAGTCCTCTATGGAGGCAGTTAAATTGTCTCCCCAGCTGACCCTGAACAAGATCTAGGAAGTAACATAGAAACATAGAAACATAGAATCTGATGGCAGATAAGGACCGCTTGGCCCACCCAGTCTGCCCATTTCCCTACCTAATGGATAAGCTGCAGATCCTAGTTAACCAGCAGCCTACTTCTTCCTACCCCCAACCCCTAGAATTGCCTTATGACTGTCCCATGCATGCTTGAATTCCACCACTGTTTTTGACTCCACAACCTCCTCCAGAAGGCCGTTCCATGCATCCACAACCCTCTCTGCGAACAAATATTTCCTTAAATTACCTCTGAGCTGCCCCCCCCATCTTCAAATTGTGCCCTTTGGTTCTTGCACACCTCTTTTTTGAAAGATGCTACCATCTTGGACTTTGTTGATTCCCTTGAGGTACTTGAAAGTTTCTATCATGTCCCCCCTCTCCCTCCTTTCCTCGAGGCTATACATATTAAGCTTCTTAAGTCTCTCTTCATATGTCTTCTGGTGCAGACCCTGCACCATTTTAGTTGCCCTCCTCTGGACAGCTTCCATCCTGTCTATGTCTTTGAGGAGATTGGGTCTCCAGAACTGCACGCAGTACTCCACATGGGGTCTCACCAGCTGTCTGTACAGAGGATAATAACTTCCTGTTTTCTACTGGTGATGCCTCCCTATGCATCCCAGAATCCCCCCAGCCCTCCTTGCTGCCCTCTCACATTGTTTGCCCACCTTTAGGTCATTTGATATGACTACCCCCAGGTCCCTTTCCATTTTTGTTGTTGTTAGTATCTCACCCCCCATTATGTACTCTTCCCCAGAGTTTTTGTTTCCCAGGTGCATTACCTTGCTCTTCTTAGCATTGAATCTAAGCTGCCATACATTTGACCATTCCTCTAACCTTTCCAAGTCCCTTCTCATCCTTTCCACCCCACCCTGTGCATCAACTCTATTGCAGATCTTTGTGTCATCTGCAAAGAGACATACTTTTCCTTCCAGTCCCTCTGCAATGTCACTTATAAAGACATTAAAGAGGACCGGTCCTAATACTGAACCCTGCGGTACCCCACTAGTAACCCCCCTTTCTTCAGAGTGGACTCCATTTACTATTACTCTCTGTGTCCTATTCTCCAGCCAATTCTTTACCCAGGCTGTCATCTTGGGACCCACTCCCAGGCTGGCTAACTTGTATATTAATCTTTGTGTGGGACTGTGTCAAATGCTTGCTAAAGTCTAGGTAGGCCATGTCCACAGCCCCTCCCTGATCTATTACTTTGGTCACCCAGTCAAAGAAATCTATCAGATTTGTCTGGCATGACCTTCCCGCTGTGACTCCATGTTGCCTTGGGTCCTGTGCCCCTCTAGCCTCTAGATACTCAACCATTCTTTCCTTCAGAAGTGATTCCATCATTTTCCCTACTTCTGAGGTTAAACAAACAGGTCTGTAGTCTCCTGCTTCTGCCTTGCTCCCACTTTTGTGAAGGGGAATCACATCTGCCCTCCTCCAGTCCTCGGGTACCACCCCATCCTCCCATGATTTGTTAAAGAGGGTAGTCAGTGGTGTCACTAGTTCTACCCTTAGTTCTTTTAGAATTCTGGGATGAATCCCATCAAGCCCCATTGCTTTGTCCACCTTCAGTTTTAAGAGTTCTTTCAGAACCCTTTCTTCTGTAAATGGGCTGGTATCAACTTTTGTATCCAGAGTGTCTCTACTGTTTGTTTTAGGTACCTCCCCCTCTTCCTTTGTAAATACTGAGCAAAAATATTTGTTTAGTATCTCTGCCTTTTCACAGTCACCCTCTGCCCACCCTCCCTCCCTTTATTAAGCCTCACTATCCCTCCCTTGGCCTTCCTTCACTCCCTGATGTACTATAAAAGGTTTTATCCCCCTTCTTAACTGAGTTGGCTATCTTTTCCTCAGTTTGGGCCTTTGCTGTTCTGACTGCCTTCCCAGCTTCCTTTTGCTTTAACTGATACAGTTCTCTGTCCTGCTCCTTCTGTGATTCCTTGTACTTCCTGAATGCTTTCTTTTTCTCTTGAACCTTCACTGCTACTTCCTTTGAGAACCATAGTGGTTTCTTACATCGTTTCATTTTGTTTATTTGCTTCACACAAAGGCTTGTTACCTCTGTGATGGCAGTTTTTATTATTCCCCATTGTTCTTCTACCCCTCCTTCCTGCCCATTTGCTAGTGCATTCCTTAGGCACTCACCCATTTTGGCAAAGTCAGCCTTCCTAAAGTCCAGTACTTTTGCCTTTGTGTGGCTTGACTCCATTGCTGTGTTTATTGTGAACCATACTGTTCGATGGTCGCTAGTTCCCAGATGGCTACCCACTTCTACATCTGTGATCCTCTCTTCATCTCCATTTGAGAGAACCAGGTCTAAGATTGCTTCCTCTTGAGTGGGCTCCAATACTAGTTGTCTAAGGCATGCCCCCTGTAGGGCATCTAGAATAGACCCACTCTTCAAAGTGGCTGCTGTAACTGCACTCCAGTTAACATCTGGCATATTCAGATCACCCATCAGCAATATCTCCCCTTTTTCTGCCATTCTAAGTATACTCTCTATCACTTCCTTGTCCATTTCCTCCCCCTGAGAAGGGGGTCTGTATACAACCCCTGTGCGGATTGTGGTGCCATTGCCGGTCTCCAAATTTACCCACAGTGCTTCTTCTCCTCCCTGTTTTCCCTTTTGTTCTGTTGCTTTGATTCCTTCCCTTATGTAAAGAGCTACTCCTCCTCCTCTTTTACCCTCCCTGTCCTTCCTGTAGATAGTGTATCCTGGTATGTTTACGTCCCAGTCATGGTTTTGTGTGTACCATGTTTCTGTGACTGCCACGATATCCAGATGTTCCTCCTCCATGAAGGCCACTAATTCAGGAAGCTTGTTACTCAGACTACGGGCATTGGTACTCATTGCTCTCCATTTCTTGATGGCTTTACCTTCTGTTGCAGCATCCCCCACTGACCTTTCTACCTCGGTCTTTTTCTCATTTAGTACCCTGTTTTGTAGGGAGAGGCTGGGATTTTCCTGCTGCTTATCAATGCCTCCCCCCTTGACTAGTTTAAAAGCTTGCCAATGAAGCATTTAAACCGATTGCTCAAAAGACTTGTTCCCTTCCTGGACAGATGCAGACCATCCTGCCAGTATAGGCTGGTGTCCCTCCAGGTGGAACCCCAGTCCCACAATGAAGCCAAACCCCTGTGCTCCACACCATTTCTTCAACCATTCATTAAACTGCATGGTGCAAAGTACCTTCGCCTCACTCATGCCATTGACAAGCAGCACCTCTGAGAAGGATACTGTGTGTGCTACTTGTCTTAGGCCCCTCCCCAGTTCTACAAAGTCCTTCTGCACTGCTCTAATCTCATGATGAGTCAAGGGAGGTTTTAGCAGACTTTGCCCCATTGTTTAGCGCCAAGCCTGGACTAACCGCCTTAGCGATCCACGATGTGGAGACAGGGACACAGATGCCCATACGGCAGACAGCATATCGGGTGTCAGATGCTGTCCAAAAGGACATTAGGAAGGAAGTGGAGGAGATACTGGATTTAGGGGTAATCCAGAAATTCCACAGCCCCTGAGCCTCACCCGTAGTCCTTGTTTCTAAGCCAGATGTCTCTACTCAATTCTGTGTGGACTGTCATGGAATGAATGCAGTCACAAAGTCTGACGCCCACCTGATGCCCCAAATGGATGAACTCCTGGACAAGTTGGGAGGGGCAACCTACCTTATGACCATTGACCTGACCAAGGGGTATTGGCAGGTAGAGTTGACGGACAGAGCTAGGGAGAGGTCAACCTTCATCACTCCGATAGGCTTATTTGAATTCAAAGTAATGCCTTTTGGAATGAAGAACGCCCTGGCCACTTTCCAAATGTTGGTGAACCAGGTGTTAAATGGTGCTGAGGAGTATGCCATGGCATACCTGGATGACATTGCCATCTTTAGTACCAGCTGGGAGGAACACCTTTCCCACCATAGGGAAGTGCTGAGCAGGATACAGAGGGCCGGGCTCACTGTCAAAGCTGGGAAGTGCCAGATGGCCGTGGGAGAAGTGGCATACCTTGGGCATATGATAGGCAGAGGACAGCTCCGTCCTAACCAAATAAAAATAGTTTGTACCCAATTACAGTGCCCTGGCTGCTCCCTTATCTGACCTGGTAAAGAAAAGGATGCTAAAGAAAATTACCTGGGGACCAGCCTTTGAAGAAGAATTTACCAGATTGAAGGAGACACTGTGCAGTGCTCCTGTTTTGACAAGTCCTGACTATAGCAGACCCTTTATAGATCAGACTGACACCTCAGACGTGGGTATTGGGGCATTACTGAGTCAGACATCCAGCCAAGGGAAAGATCACCCTGTAGCGTATCTGAGTAAGAAGTTACTTCCTAGGGAGCAGGCATACTCTACTGTAGAAAAAGAGTGTCTTGCCATAGTGTGGGCCCTAAAGAAATTAGAGCCATACTTATATGGGCAGCATTTTGTGGTACAGACTGACCACAGCCCCCTGGTTTGGCTGACGCAGATGGGAAAAAACAATGGTAGATTGCTAAGATGGAGTCTTGCTTTACAAGGGTATGACATGACCATTCTACATAGTGCTGGAGTGACCAATCAAAACTCAGATGGGCTATCTCATGTCTATGAGGAGTGAACTGATTTGGGAAGCTCATCCCATGCAGGGGATAGAGCCCTCAAATTCAGTCTAGGTGGAGACTATTGTGACACTTAGACAGCTGGTTCTGATAACTCTATGATTTTTGTAACATAAAAATGTAGTGGGATTGTCTGTCAGGAAAAATCCTGTGCCTGGGATGACAAAACCCCACCCCACAGGTATCAGTTCAAAAGACAGGATATATGTTAAACCAGCAGATCTCTGAATGCAATTAACTTGTCAGTTTGCTTTGAAGACAGGAACTAATATATCCATTTTATAATGTCCTCAGGAAAGTCATTTAATTGCACCTGGTGTCATAAGGAAGTGGAATATCCTTTTTATGATGTCCTCAGGAAAATCAGTTGATTGCACCTGGTGTCATAAAAAGTCATTTGATGTGTTTGAGAAAGGGAACTGCTCATGGATCAAAGGGACTGAGAAATTACTGTCTTAATTAAGAGTATCATCATTTGGACAATGGGTCTTGCTGGAGTCACATAATTCAATACTTCGATGGTACTTCCTGTTTTGTATATATATACATATATATCCTGAAAGGGAGGAGCTAGATGATGACATCATGAAGAGGGATGAAACACAGCATTTTTAAACTGTAGTCAGCATATCATTGATACACATTCATATACTTGGACTGAGAGAAGGAACATCTAAGGGCACTGAAAGATTATCAGAAATACCTTAGATAAAGAAGTCTAATGGTTGGTAGGAATCTTGCAATTTTAAACCTGTTTTATTTTTAAGATAGTATGCATTGGGATATTTTGTTCTATGTTTACTGTTTACCTATTTTTATCTATCTTAAAGTAAAGATATATATTTTAAAACAGAAACTGCCTGGTGTGCCTTGAAACTTCTTTTTTTTGTAAGTGAAGCTTAGATGGTTAAAGCTGACTCTGTGCTTAAGCTTATTGGGATACCAAACTGGGAAACAGATGAGAGTTTCTCTAAGGCCTAGCATAGAGTTTTAAGGGTTTATTTTGTAATACCTGGTTGTGTGCCCGTGGCAAAAGATATCTGGCATTTTCCTGAAGAGGAGAATTATCTGAGCCTGTAGATTGGGTATGCTAGCAAGAGACTAACAGTTTGAATCCCTCCAGAACTTAAGACCAAAGTTTGATTCAAACCCACAAAACAGACAGGAGGGTTACCCTGATCTGTTAATTGTTCACGATACTACGCTCAAAGGTTGGCACTTTGGGAGTAGAGGGCTGACCTGCTGAGTGGGGTTGTGACATTCTTTACTTTATTTTTCTAAGCATTTCAATGCACTATGACCCAAGAGTGAAAAATGGACCATTTTGTGGGATAAATCCATATCAGAGACTTGAAAAAAAGCATCTTTGATGTTGCTTATGTAAAGTGGAGACCAAGCAATGTTGCACGTGTAACAGTGGACTCCCCGTGTTGCATATGCAACAATGGACACCAAACAATTAAGTTAAAAAAAATTGCCCTAGCCCCACTCTCACCCTTATCCTGCAGTTCCTTTAGGACTCAATCTCCAAAGAAAATCCCCCATTCAAAAAAAAAGAATGTTTTTGCTGAAATTTTGGGGAATATGTAAAATTATAATTTGCTGGGACTCCACAGTTGCGTGAACCACAAAAAACTTTGAGTGAACCAGAAATTGTATGTGCATTTAAAAACCAGGGTGAAAAAGTCTTCATTAACAAAAGACAACACCAGAGGCAGTTTCTAAAATATAAGGAATAAAGTATGGGCGAGCATACACAATGAGCCTGTGTTTCCAGCGAGGGGTTGAGATACCAACATATGGACCTCAAGATCGAAGCTCGAGAGATCCATGCTGGTATCTCGACCCCGAGATGGGAACCAAGGCAATTTGTGTATGCTCACCCATATTTTATTTTCTATAGTACATGGTTCCCCCAAGATGAAAAAAAAGTTAAAGTTATCAGCGTTCGTGTTCTATAAGGTTTCATACCCTGTGTTCACTTGAGGTTGCTGTCGGCAGCTCAGTGTGCTGCAGAGTCTGTTGCTCTCATCCCGGTCCTCTCCTGAACCTCCAACTGTTTGACTGCAGCAGTTCATGAAGAAAAAATTAAAACAAAAGTCAGATCTGTATGGTTTCGAAACACGGAGCCAACTATGGCAGTCTGTGTCTGAAACCATCTCAGTGAGCCGTTCACTAAGCAATGCCGCCATGTTTGTTTTGATTTTTGTTTGAACAAAATGGTTTGGACCAATCAGGTGGCAGACATGTATGGAGTTATGAATATTAATTAGGAACTCATGAATATTAATTACAAAATGTGCACAATAACTTTTAGAATGTACACAACATTTAGAACATGCACAACAGCATTTCAGCAGCCACCGAAAACCATACATAATAAGTGCAAACCATATACTATAAATGTATTGAACTGCAATTAAAATAAAGCCTGTATAGAAGCAGTTTTAATTTCATTTTTCATTTCATTTATTTTAAAATTGCAGGTAAGTACTCTGGAATTTACATTCCATTTTCAGGTACAACCTGAAGTCAAGTAGACATTCAACATACAGATATACATATGTACATGTTTTTGACAGTAAAATACAGAGTGGAACATACTGTGATTTTGCATGTCACATTTCATTGAGGAAAATCTGTGGCATTTTGGAGCTGGGGGACACCCCTTTGCCCTACTTCCTGCCCCCACACTCCTCTGTCCACTCTACTTAAATTTGGCTCCCCTCCTCTCTCTCTCTTTCTCCTTCTCCTTCTCCTTCTCTGCTGGGTCAACCCCCTTGCAGGGTTCTCAACATCCTGAAGGGGAACATTTCTTGGCTTGCTCCATCCCCCCAACCCTCCTCCTCCCTCCTCCTCTTCTTCTGTCAGGCCCAGTACCCCTGCAGAGTTGACAGCAACCTGTGCATGTATAGTTCTTGGCCTACCACCTCCCCGTTCTTCCCCTGGATTGCCCCCTCCTCTCTCTCCTGCCTTCTCTGCCGGGCCCTGTCCCCATGCAGGGTTCTCAGCATCCTGAAGGGGATTTGTTCTTGGTTTTGCCACTTCACCCTCACTCCTACCACCTCCCCCTCCACACACACACTCTCTGTCTCCTTTTCTGCTAGGTCATATACCCTTGCAGGGTTCCTCAACACCCTGAAAGTGAGTATTTACTATCTTGCCCCTCACTCACTCCTACCCCTATTCCCCCCATCCTTCCCCCACCCCTTCTCCACTTGTGTTACAATCTCATTTCTTCTATATCCACCTAGCACTTAGTGACCTCTTTGCTCTAATTAGCACTTATTAATCCCTGTGCTCAGCCTGCTACTTTCCGGTTCCCACCTAGTATATTCTGCATGGGTTACCTCTTCCTGGGTTGCCACTATACAAGCTTATCTGCATATTGTTCTGTTTATACCTATTTGTGTCATCTATTGTCCCTGACTATTACTTTATCTGACATTTTCTCTACACATACCTGTCTGTTGCCTAGGATTGAGTTCAGTTGTATTAGCACCTCTCTTCTGTAATTGTTCTATGCTGTATGTATTTTCTTTTATTATGGTTTTGCTTGATCTCCCATATTATGTACCCCCTCCCAAGGACGCTTCTGGAAATGAGCTGTTTATAGCTCATATTGTCTTTCCTGGTGAAACCTTTTCAAATAAAATAAATAAATAAAAAATAAAATGGGTTCATCTGGGTTTCCAAATTATGTAATGTATCTGTACTTTTGGCCAACTTTTAAATTCACTTATCATAACTGCAGTGGCAACTGTTATTGTCTTTAATTGATGCACAAAATATTGGCACATTGGTACCCATATTTCATGGAATTACCCATAAACAACAGAACAGGTTCAGAAAAAGAAGATCCCGTGTTACTAACATGATAATTTTTTAGGAATCAGTGAGTCCTGCACTTGATAACGGAAGTAACATAAACATATATTTGGACTTCAAGTAAAGCCTTGAGTGTTGTTCTTGATGATAAGATAGTTGAACAATTGAAAGATTTGGATATCACTTCATTATTAACACAGTGGATCACAATGTGGTTAAAGGACTGTACTCAGAGGATAAAAATAAACAGTTTTAAATCAGAGGAATGCTTTGAGACTATTGACGTACCTCAGGGATACATTTTAGGTGTCATACTCTTTAACTTCTATATGCAAACATGGGAAATTATCTAAGTAAGTGTGAATTCGCAGACAACACAAACAAATAGAAGGCCATGCTGATCAGTTTGATGATCATATTATATCACAAAATTACGTGGACTTCCTTGCAGTTTGGGCTAAGAAATGGGATATGATCCTCAACTCAGTCAAATGTACAGTTATGCATTTGGGGAAAAATAATAGACACTATCAGTATAACTTAAATGGAAAATATTCAATAAATGAACTTCTGAGAAGAGTTTGGTATCATTGTGTCATCTGAAATTAAGAATAAACAACATCGTGATGAGGTGTTTAGGAAAGCAAATTATTAAACACTATTAGACATTTTGTGCATAAATCAAAATATGTTCTGTTGCTTCTCTATAACACCTATGTAAGAAGATCATGTGCGGATTATTGTTTTGTTTCTGTGAAGCATGGAATATGGATGAGAGAAATAAAATAGAATGAATTCAAAGAAAAGCCACAAAAATGAGGAATGGACAGAGAGATGATGGGGAATAAATTAACAAACAAGGATTGATCAGCCTCCGTAGAAGGAGAATGGGGGGAATTACTGGCAATTTTAAAACATACACAAAGATGGTGCCCAGTCAAAACCACAACAGCAAATATGCACAGTCAAAAACTGTGCAGTCATATCAGTGCCATGCAGTTTAGGAGTTAGCATATCTAATCTAGTATGGTTTTGAAAGTGCTGTTTTATACTGACTGCGCGGTGCAGTTATTTGAACAGTTTTTCCCACACTGTCTTAACAAAGCACCCACAAAGATAACAGTCTCATGAAGAATTCAGACTTGGAATTTATACCAAATAATTTTTGCATTAATGAACACAGCAAGCAATTACACACTAGAAATTATAAAACTTTTAGGTGGAAATTATATTTTATGCAGTGCATCGTAAGAGTTTGGAATTTCCTACCTATGGGTATAATTCATAGTGACAATATTAACAGTTTCAAATCTGAGATACATAGACAGACAGACAGACAGACTGACAGATAGATAGATAGATGGCTGAAGATATATTGAAAGATTACTAACACTGAACAGTGGCGCGGGGCAGCTCAGTATGGTCAGTTCATCTTCTGCTGTCTAAAACGTTCAAGTATGAATACTTCAGTTCAGTTTTAGTTTCAGTTTATTCCTATATTTCACCAGGATGAGGCATTGGGCATAGGCCTGTTTTCAGGGCCATCCTGTTAAACAGTTAATACACATAATAAACATACATATGCATAGTTACAAATACAAAGAAATAGATATATTCTCACATTCAATAATAACACATATGTAAAGTTCAATGATAACAGGAGCAGTTAAATGTATGTAGACCCAGTATGGCAGACTTAAAGGTTACAAAAGTAGGCTTCTTTCACAGCAGTGGAGGGACTAAATTCCATTTGCTGGCAGCTATACAATCAAATCACTCCTTACCATATGTGGTTTTTATATATGGGACATTTAATCCCCTTCCTCTTACATCTCTTAATGAATAGAAGCTAGAATTTCATATCAATTTTTCCCTGAGGTATTTGGGGACGGGTCCATTTATGCATTTATATAGAAAACTACCTGTAATCCTATCCCTTCTTATTTCTAATGGAACCCGATTGAGTTGGGATAACATATGGCAATGATGATGGTTAACATAGGGTCCCTTCAGACCAAGCACAGACCTAGCTAATTTATATTGCAATCTGTCAAGCTTGGACAAATAATACTTATTCGTATTATTATAAATCATGCATCCATAATCAATCAGAGTGAGTATGACAGAATTAACAAGTGTTTCCCTTCTTCCCTTTTGTTAGCCGGGTATGGCACTCTAGGCACAAGTGCCTGTTTTCAGGGGTTACCTGGGAGCACTGGGTGGTTAAGTGACTTGCTCAGAGTCACACGGTATGCAAGTGGAGGTTGTGAGAATCAAATCCAGGTCTGGTTTGCTGGATGTACCATGCTCATTCACAGCTCATTACTCTAACCTCTAGGCTATACTGCCAGTCCATTATGGGTAAGATGTGAAAAAATGACAGCTGTATTGTTCATGAGGTGGTGTGATGAAAAAGGCTATATTGAAAATTTGGAGTGAAAATAATGAAAATGGGCAAAGTTACATGTGTACGAAAAAAATTTTAAAGGACCAGGTGTAACTCAGCCATTTTTTTGGAGTTATTTCACCAAATTTTCAACATGGCCTTTTTGGGACCCCGCCTCATGAAAAATGCCACTGTCATTTCATTCACTCATCCTGAAAGGTAATTTGGCAGAGTGACCTCACCATTCTGGGCCACTGGTGCTAAACCATGTTTCGGGCAGGATGTGAAAAATTCCAGCTGTACTGTTCATAAAGAGGTATGAAAAAAATGGCAAAGTTGAAACTCTGGAGTGAAAATATTAAAAATTGGCAAAGTTATGAGCGTGCATAGAAACTGAGCAATATATGCTCGTAACAAGGTCATTTTGGGAATTTTTTCACCAAACTTGCAACATGGATTTTTTTGGGACCCCGCCTCATGAACAGTGGCACTGTTGTTTCATTAATCAGTCCTGAAAAGTGATTCTATGCAGCGACCATGAAATCACCTTTGAGGACCGAGTAACAAAATGATAGTGACAGTGTTCACAAAGTAGGGTTCCAAGAATCCCATGTTGAACATTTGGGGCCAAAATTCCTTAAAATGGCTGAGATATCAGTAAAAGTTGAACCCCCCCCCCGGTTGACTGCCATTATACAGCGTTTAGCTTTGATTCTTCAGTTTGCCGGTCGGCTTTGAAGAGTGCAGATGTGTCCCGGTCAGGAGAAGATGACAGTGCTGACCTCCAGAGGTAAATATGGGGTGCGGGGGGGGTGTAGGGAGGTGGGTGCTCAGAAGGAGGGTGAGGATGGGAGGGGGGACTGGGAGATGATGAGGAACCATTTTCTTTTTTACAGTTATAAAAAAAAGACAATGAGGATGGTTTTCTTTATTTTACAGGGAAAAAATATACATTAATTTAGGCACACTGGGGTGGGCTCCCAGTGTGCCACAATAGTGGCGGTGATGGTGGGGGGGACATGCTGACACTGGGATTGGGCACTCCAATGTCAGCATGGAGAATGGGTACCATAGGGTGCAGGGTGGGCAGCACACAGTAGGAGGGTACGGGAGGGTTTTGTTTGCTTCTGGGGGCTGCTGGGGCCTGGGCCTGGGATGGCAGTGGGAAAGACAGAATGTAATGGGAGGTAGCGGGAATGTTTTATTTGCTTCTGGGAGCTGTCAGGGGCTGGGACGCGAGCAGGGAAGACAGCACACAGTTGGAGGGAGCAGGAGGGTTGTCCGCTTGCCCAACTGATCAGTCTGCCTATACTTCAAAGGACCGAGCTGCACTGTTACTGTGTCAGCTCTGTCCTTTGAAAACATTGCCCAGACCGGCCCCCTCACAAAACGAGTGTCATCAGGCCACTGCCTGCTGATTCCCCTGCCACAGACCAGCCCCTCCAGCACCACTCTCCATTCAGCTGGCACTCCTCACACCTCTCTCTAACAACTCCTATATCAACATGTTCATTTGCACTTGCATGCACGACGAATGTAATAAAAAAATAGACCTCACAGTAAACAAGGTACAGTACATGCCATTTATAGCAGACTGAAATGAGTAAAGACATTTCTTCCGTTATAAGCATTGCCCATATAATCGCTAAATGAAAAAAATACTAAGAACCTGTAAATACAATAAAAGGTTAGGATAGCACAGTACAATACTGTAGCAGCATAGCATTGCAAGCAATTAGTGATTACAGTTATTTTGTGAGTATGTTTAGAGTGCTGTGCAGGCATCCTGTAAATAAAATATAACTTTTATTAAAGCAATTAAAAGAATGAGCTGCAGTTTGACTTGTGTGCCACGTTAATCCTCCTTCTCAGACTCTGGCTGCAGGAAGAACTGTGTTATCTTTGTTTGCAACATCTTCTTCTCAGTGTATCTTCTCCAATTCTTGTTTGTCCATGCAATGATCTCCCAGTCAGGCAACCTTGGTCTCTCCCAGAAAGACGAGTGGAGCCAGAAGGTGTTAAGAGGGTAGTTGACAGAGACTGTAATGGGTGGTATAGGCGGTGGGCAAAATACGGTTTAACGCTACAGTTTAATACACAGGCTATAGGAAAGGGCTTTTGGTAAATGGATTTAGGGTGAATTAACCAGCGGTCTGACTTAACCGAGTCCGTATTAAGTGGCATATACTGCACTGCATCTCTGCTTCACTATCCTGAATATACTGCTGTGCCTGCTCTTCCAGCTGTCATGCCCCACCCCATCTTAGTGGACCACGCTGTTCTTCCCTTTAGTCAAACCTTTCCCACTATGTTCTTCATTTTGCCCACTATTCTTATCATTAAACTGTTGCCTTCTGCCTTCCATTTCTCTCTCCTTCATTCCATCCTAGTTATCTGTTTTTGCCTTCTTTACATGTAAAACATCTGCTAAACAACCTGCATATTCCATCCACTTTCATAACCTCTGGAGCAAACTCCTACTCCCCATTTATCTCCACTAACCCCCACCTCGTTTCTGAAACCTCTTCTTAAGGCTCATTTTGGCCTCTGTTGTGCCTGTTTCTCTGCACAAGCTCCATGTCTTCCCTGCTCCTATCACCTGCCTCCATCTTGTTGTCTCCCCTCTATCCCTTCTGTGACCCCTCCCACACTCTCTCCCTCTTGGGGCATTCAAAATTTCTTTTTGAGAATACTATTCATCTTCAGCACACCAGATACTTGGCTGTCCATTACTCAGTATTCAGCCTAGAGATGTACATTAAAGAGAAACATCCATGTCAGTTAACCCCACACCTCAGTGTGCCCCCTCCCCGATTTAGCATTTTCGCCCACTGTATAACAAATTTGGGTACCTCCTCCTGAAGTAAATTTGTTTTCCTGTCAGACTGATTGCATAGTCTGGCAACGGGGCTTGCTTTTCCCATGTGAAAACTGAACAAAATTGAAAGGCTTAGCCTGTTGTTCATTGGGCTGAAGCAATTAGTCATCCTCCCTGCCTGAGCTATAACACCATCCTTCCTGCTTCTGGATTTTTTTTTTCACCCAACTACTGGTTTCAATACCATTAAACACAACAGAAAAAATGAACAACCTCCCAAACAAATGTAAAACGAAAGGTTCAGAATAATTACTGCTTCAAGATGGGTTATTTGAAGGGTATCTGAAGGGATATTTGGACCAGTTTTGACAATGAAAGATACAAAATGGAAAATGAATGGTTCAGAATAATAAAAAATGAAAAATGAATGGTTCAGAATAATAAAAAATGGAAAATGAATCATTCAGAATACACTTCTCAAAAAGATGGGTCATTCGAAGGGTATTTGAAGGGACATTGGGAGTAAAAATCGAAGGGTAAAGATAAAAAATGGAAAATGAATGGCTGAATGGTATACATACTGAGAAATGAAAATACATTGAGAATAAAACAACTAAAAATGTACCCTTCTTTTTCTGTATGGGCGGTCATCCTGGAATCCCTGCAGGGGTTTGGATTCAGACAGCAGGTGCATGAGCCAATTAGGGACAAATCGATTCTAGACCTGGTAAGGACCAATTGGAACAAAGTCAAAGAAATCCAGGTGGAAGCCCAGCTGGGATCTAGCAACCACCACATGGTATGGTTTGACATGGAGACAGGGAGTCAATTAAGCCACACAAGGGCAAAAGTATTAGATTTCAGGAGAGCAGATTTCAGTGAAATGGGTAGATCTTTAAGAGCAGCCCTGGAGAAGGTAGAGGTAATGGAGAGGGTGGAGGAACAGTGGGGGAGACTAAAAGGAGCCATTATGGAGTTATCTAACCAATGCATTATTTATTCATTTGTATTTATTTATTTCTTGAAATGTTTCACCAGGAAGGCACACTGAGAAACAAGTTGCTCGTCTCACAGTGCGATCTGGGGTGAGGGATACAATGAGGAATTAGGAACTGAGAATTACAGATACAAAGAACAGGTACAATATGAAGCACTTGATCAAAATAATACACAACAGTGAGCAGTACAGACAGTTACATCATGAGACAATTGAAAACAGCCAGTGGGTGGACACAGGTACATGTAACAGTAGACCTGACAGATAGTAATGCAACAAAACAAGCATAGTGCCATGGTGTTTTCAGTGCTGGGCTCCTAGATAGTGAACAAATGCCAAGTGCAAACAAGGGCAGGAGGGGGTAACGCCAAAAATAGAGAATTGACAGAGGAGGCTAAGATGAGCTGGAAAGGGAGATGCAGGTATCATAAGTAGGGAAAGAGGAGGTGGGGGTGGGGGGGAAGACTGCCAGGACCAAGTTCTCCTCCAGGGTGTAGAGAACCCTGCAAGGGGGTCAGGATCAGGCAGCAGGCAAGAACAGTGAAATTAAGAAAGCTGGAGGCAATCCAACAAAACCTGCCCCCCTTCAGGATGCATGAATCCTGCAAGGGGATCTGGGTGTTGGTGAGCTGGACAGGGTAGAGAGGCAGTTAGGGAGGATTAAAGCAAGTACAGCTGGAAGACAAGAAGTTGCATAGAGCAGTACCTAGGAAGTAGGTGGAGGAGGAGTGCTGTATGTCTGGGGGGATTTAGGGAAGTGGTGGGAGAAGCCAGTCTGGACGACAATGGTAGATCTGCGTGGAACCAGCAGGGTGCATGTCAGTAGATCTCAGGGAATGACAGGGAGGGGGAGGGGTAGTAAGGGAAGATTGAAGGTAGGGAGGGAGTTCACCAAGCCAGAATTTGGAGGTCAGTTTGGCACAGTGGGAGAGCCGCTGGTTGGACAGTGGAATAAGGGCAAAGGCATGATAGAGGTCACAGTGGTGAGTACAAAAGGGGGGCATCAAGGACAAAGCGGCAGAAGGAGATTAAAAGAGACAGTCCAATCTGGCCAGGGAAGATTTGGGAGCAGCACCATAGACTACATTGCAGTTGTCAAAAATGGGAAATATCATCTTTTGGACAAGTTCATGATTCACAGTCAGTGGGATGCAGCTGCTGTTTCTGTACAGGGCGCCAAGCTTGGGGCACAGTTTCTTCAGGATGGTGTCAATGTGTACCGAGATGTTTGTGTCCTCAAGGATTGTCCCATGAAGGGAGTGAAAGGAGGGCATGCCAGAAAGCCTAGAGAGTCTTTGCCAGGTGCTGAAGGTCATAGAGACAATCTTCTTGACATTGAGGGAGAGCTGGTGTGAGGAAAACCAGAGGTGAACCTGGTCGAAGTCATGCTGTAAGCTGGTTTCCACAGCTGCAGGGTTACTGCCAGAGCTATACAAGACAGTATCACTGGCATACATGTGGATGGAGGAGGTGGAGCAGGCTGTAGAAAGGTTGCTTATGAAGATGGAGAAAAGCAGGGGACCTAGCACTGAGCTTTGGGAGACACCAGTGTTGCTAGGGAAAGGAGGGGAAGGGAGGTAGAATCCAAGATTCTTACTGATCGTGTCCTACCGGTGAGGTAAGATTTAAACCAGTTTGTGACAGATGAGGCCAGGCCAGCTGTGAAGAGGGAGCCAAGATGGAGGGTATAGGAAACTGTCGCATGCTTTGGCTAGGTCGACAGAAATGGCTGAGGTGATCAGGCCATCGTCTATCCCAATAAGGATGGAGTTGGTGAGCCTGTGGAAGGAGGCAGTTGTGGAATGGTTCTTCTGAAAGCCAGATTGGAACGGGTTGAAAAAGGAGAAACTGTAGAGAGAGAGGAGGAAAGTTGGGGAGAACCAGATGTTCTTGAAGTTTAGCAAGGGTAGGGAGGAGAGAGATGGGGTGATAGTTGCCAGGAGCAGAAGAGTCACCGCCCTTGGGGAGAGGAATAACTGTAGCATGTTTCCAGTAGGTAGGGACCTGCCCTGATATGAAGGAGAGGTTTAGGATTAAAGAGTTAGGGTAGGCAATAGCAGGAGCAGAGAGGTAAAGAAGTTTAGGATTGAGGTAATCCGGAGGGGAACCTTTTGATGGGTTCAAGGAGAGCAGGCCACTTAGAGCATCAGTGGAGGAGATGTGAGAGAAGGGGTGGGAGACAGGCAAGGGATTGGGAGGAGAGGAAGGGGAAGGGGGTAGGCAAGGAGGGAGCTTAGAAGAGACTTAGCACAGGATGTGTAGTAAGCATTAAACTCACTGGACACCAAGCATGGATCCAACACCAGGGAGCTGTTGATTTTGAGAACAGGGGAGGTGGGGTGAGAAGGAGGGGAGAAAAGAGCATGGATCACCCACCACAATTTGGAGGGGAAATTGATGTTTGTGTGGAAAGAGGGATTTGAAATACTCAGACTTGGCCAGTCTGGTAGCTTTGGTACATGAGTTGAGGAGCATACTGTGTGGAGTGCAGTCGCTGGGGAGC
Organism: Neoceratodus forsteri; assembly: GCA_016271365.2. NCBI lineage: Eukaryota > Metazoa > Chordata > Ceratodontiformes > Ceratodontidae > Neoceratodus > Neoceratodus forsteri. The sequence goes on from JADMNL010000025.1 coordinate 53,336,458, forward strand.
TTTGATGCTTTGTGTTTTTTCCAGGTGCAGTCACGCTTCTCTTAAGCAGGCAAATAATTCAGGGGTAATCCAGGGGAGGTGTAAACCTCTTACTCTGGTCCGTCTGAAGGGAGCAAAAGTGTTCCAGGTGGTGATGAATTTATCCTTGAAATATGCATTGGTGTTGTTGATGGAGGGGGTGGAAGACAGAGGGGCCCAGTGGAGGCAAGCTCAGACTGAAGTGGGGCAAGATCTAGGGATTTAAAGGAGCAAAGCTGAATCATTTTATGAGGGGGTTTAGGATGGTGTACCTTGTGAACCAGGAAGATTAGATTGTGGTCACTAAGTGCATCGGGGAGGATACCTGACTTGATGATGCAGTGGGGGTGAGTGGTGAGTACCCAATCAAGCAGGATGTTGTCATGAGTTTTATGATTTGGGTGTGTTGGCTCCAGGGTGAGTTGAGTGAGGTTGAGTGCATCAATATCATTTCAGATCTTACTCGACTTAGGTGACAACCAATTTATGTTCAAGTCACCCAAGATGAACAGCTCATCTGAATGCGAGATGGAGGTAATGGAAGATATAAGTTCAGCAGCCACTGGTGGTAGTGGGGGGTGCTTGGGCAACAGTAGATGCCTGCTACGAAGATTGGGACAGCGAAAGGGAGAGTGATACATGTGACTAGGGCCTTGTAGGTTACAGAAACTGAGGATGAGGGCATAGTTGTAGATTGCAATGTAGACTGGATGTACAAGGCCACATCCTCACCCTGTCCTGCCCGATCTTGCCTGTAGAGGGAGTAACCAGGAATAGTGATGGAGTTGTTACGTCAGGGATTTTACCTGTGAGCCAAGTCTCAGTTATAATTAAAATGTCAGGAGTGTAGGAGACCACAAGAGTTTGCATAGCAGGCTGCAGATGTGCAGGTGGATAAGATTCAGCCCATTAGGGATAGCCGAGGAGGCCGGGGGTCTGGGTCCATTAGAGTTGGTGTTAGCAGCCAAGGAGGAAAAAGATAGGGGGCCAGGGTAATGGGTGGATATTTCCTGATGAGAGAAGGAGGATGGATAGGATGAGGTAATGTAGTTTAGGACATTTGTACTGTAGCTTGGAGTTTAGGGAGGATGAGAAGATGGAGGGAAAGAAGAGAAGGAGATTGTGAGATGAAGATAGACAATATAACTAGGAGGAGGAGGAAAGAGATAAGCAGGGGGTGGTAAGGAAAGTAAGACCAGGATACAGAAGGGGCAGCGGGAGTAATTGCAAGTGCAACCTCCCCCTACCGGACCCCCTTGTTTCTATCACCAGGGCTGCTCCTCTCACATCTAGGCGTCACCGAGAGGGGTGGGGGTAGTCACTATTAAAATGATCTTTTACAGAACTGTGGACATATTACTTCTACTACTGAGCCTGCCCTTCTTAGACAGGCTACTCAAGTGTGGCAACTACCTGACACACCTGGGGGAACCATTCAACATGGCCATAAACCTAGGTCCCTGGGAGAAAGCTGTTGCTCAGTATTATGCTAGGTTTGTACTTCTGGTCAGGGGCACCCAAGTAAATCCAGACACAGTGGAAGCAATAACTGAAATGTCCAAACCAGGATAGGATTCTAGAATGTTGCTTTTATTCACAAAACACAGAGAATAACAAAGCAAAGATGGACCCCCACAGGGCTACACTCACTTGTACTGCAGATTACAGATGTACAGAGCACACTTCTTCACTACAAACCCTCAGGTTCTGAATGGATCTGGGCACACACAGCCCGAACTGGTACACTTCTCTTCTATTCCTTGACATGGCACTCCGGCCAGTACTAGGACACTTTTCCATATGGCATAAAGGTTTAATGGCGGCTCCCTAAACCACCCATAAGCACTTTCTAGCTCTAAGGGAAAAATTCCACAATCCCACGTCTGGGTGCTTTCTTCAGATACTGGCCAAGTGCCTGAAAGAAGGCCATAGGTGCCCAAACTGAACCTGTAGTGGTAAACCTGGTTACTCCAGATGGGGGGCGTCTCCCACCTCTTGCTCCCAAATCTATACTTGGCCATTCATTTGGATACAACACCCTCCTTTGAACTATTGGCTGTAGATGCTATCTCAAAATGTTTAGCACATTTAACATTCTACACTTCACTCTGGAGGTGTCCTGACATTAAAAGTACTGTTAGTGGCTCTGTCTTTAACCTAGACCCCCGCTGTTACAGATGCTTCGAAGTCATACACAAATTAAAAGTTCTGTACTTGGCAAGTCTTTCTTTGACCCCACAGTAGGCAGATACTTTTACACCAAACTCTGTCTCAGTGAACATTGTCTCTATATCAGAGTAGAACTCACCCAAGGTATGCAGGTGCCCCAGGGCTTCTTCCCACAAATGTCTCAGGTACTCACAAACAAATCGATTCTCAGGCAGTTTCTCCCTGTCCATGCTGGCACAGGGGATTGCCCCTGAATTCCTAGAATCCCCCCCATCCCTCCGGGGATGTGGCACTGGAACAGCTCTAGGAATGGTCTCTACCACTTCCTTCTGGTCTCTTCTGTGTTCCTCTCTAGGGTGAGAACACACAACCCACTTGTCTGAAGTAGCTCTACTGTATATCAGAGCTGGGCTCTGAGGGGCTGCCAACTGCAGCACACCTCCTACTCTCAGACTGCTCTCTTAAGACTAGCTTGAATTCCCCAGCCTTCTACAGCTAACTCCTGCTGCTACCATTCCATTGTGGCTTATGCTGCTGCGAGAATTCTATGATGGCATCATCACTCCAGTGCAGCTGAAACTGAAAGCAGTGAGACAGTGTGAAACCCATTTAACTGGTATCCCTCAAGCTGCCTTCCCTGCCTGCCACTGGTTCTAAGTGGGATTCTAGTAACCCCTGGGAACAAGGGGGTTGCACAAGGATGAATGCAGTAGTAGGGAGTGAAGGGGGAAGAGGAATAACAAAGGGGGTGCTGGGAGTGGGAGGGATGAGGATCAGGATCAGGAGGGAAGGGAGCAAGAAGAAGGGGGAGAGAGGAGGAGGGAGGAAAAAAGTGAACACCATTTTAGAGGAGGGAGCTAGGGGCTTCATTGTGCAATAAAATAGGTGCTGATTGCAATGATAGCTAGCAGTACTGTACAGTGTGTAAGGTGGGCAGGGGTAAGAAAAGAGAAAGTAGAGCTAGCCAAAAGGAAAAAATTATGCAAGGGTTTAAAATGACTTAGAAGTAAAATAGGCACTGAGATGAGTAGGAATACACAGAGGTATGGATGACACTGTAGGGAGGCTATGAGTGAAATAAGAGCCAAGGAGTAGCTATTGCAGAGCAGCCCTCTAGTTGCCAGGACATATACGCTGCAAATGCAAATATAGGGACTTAGTATATAACAACTGTTAGTCATGTGACATGATGGGGTTATATAAGCAATAGCCCAGATAGGGCAGGTAGGTGGGGAGGATTAACTTTGTGAGCTGGTGAAGTTACTATGGAGGTGGCCGTTCAGGATCCACAGCGCCGCAAGAGGAGAGGGTCTTCAGCTGGGATGGAGTGGGGAGCTCATGGTCGGGGATCCGCACTCTGAAAAAGGAAAGAGAAGCAGGGGTTAGATAAGGAGGGATTGATTGGGGGTGCTTAGTCTGTTAAGAAAGGGCAGGGGGAGGGAGTAGTAAGCCGAAGGAGACAGTGATATTAGCAGGGGGTTGCGTACAAGGAATGGGGCAGCTATAATTAGCAAGTGAATAGAGCCTTTAGCAGGAGTCAGCTGCAAAAGGCGCCAGCAGGAGATAGCAGCAATTTAGGTAGACACTAGATGTAGGATGTGTGGAAATCAGCTTCGGATCAATCTGGCCCAGACAGAGAGATTCAAAGGGGAGCTGAAATCACTAAAGACAAATCCACCCTTAGGAGCAGCTACAGATCTAACTGGCACAGACAGAGAGAGTTCTTAAAGAGCTGTAATCACTAAATCAATATGCTTGCTAAACTGCGATGTGTTAAACATAAGGCAGTAACAAACAAGCTTTAAAAGTTCAATTTACAGGCTGCACTACAAAGCAGAATGAGAACAAGAAACAAAACACTTTGCAGGCTGTACTTAGGGAATCGGATTTAGTGATTCCTGCTGTAAACACTGAGGCTTAGGCAGGAGAGAGTTGCACTAGCTAAGGAAACAATAACATTTAGCATAAACTTTGTAGGCAGTCAATTTACAGGTAGATGGCTAAAAGTTCAATTAGATGGCTTAAAGTTCAAGGCGTGGAAATAAGCCAAAAACTGTCTGGTTTACCTAGCAGTTTCCCTTGTCCAGAGCCAGTATCTTTAGGCAGAAGCGCAGTAGCCATTCAGGAGTGGCAAGGCGTGCAAACCCACCAATCAGGGCTCAAGGTGCTAGGTGCCAGAAAGAGTTTAAAATCCCTTTACCTTGCAAGCCAGTGAAGTTGCCGTAGAGGCGGTGGCGACTGTTCAGGACCCGCTGTGCTGCAAGTAGAGAGGGTCTTCAGCTGGGGGGGGGGAGGAGTGCCTGTGGTTGGGGCTCCGCATCTTGTGAGTCAGTGAAGTTGCCATGAAGGTGGCAGCAGCAATTCAGGACTGGCTACACCGCGAGAGGAGAGTGTCTTCAGCTGGCGGGGGCACCAGTGGTTGGGGATCCGCACATTGTGAGCTGGTGATGTTGCCGTGGAGGCAGCACTGCCCTTTAGGATCCGCTGCGCCACAAGAGTGTACACCCTGGAAAGGGCACTGCCATCCTTGGTGGCTTGTTATCATCCCTGCAGCTGCTGCCCACCCTTGGACCTGCTTCTCTGGCTCCTGCCCTCCCTTGGGAACTTCCTAAGCTCCAGGTATGCTCTGCTGGCCACTGCTGTAGACTGAGAGACTGAGAGAGAAGTGCTGGCTGAGGACTTTACAGTGCTGGCTCACATTTTTGCTTAATTTAAATTTTTTTTCCCCATTTGCTCGTTATAGTATTGGGCCACTATGGGCAACATATACCTCACTGTCCCACTGTAGTCTGCATATTTAGTACAGATTACATACTTATCTTTGGAGGTCGGTGTTGACCCACCCTGCCCCCAGCTTTCTTCCTCCTTTTCACGCCTTCCCCCAAGCCCTTCTCTAAACCAGGAAACATGATCTCTTTCTGTATTTCTCCCCTGCACCTCTTCTTGTACTTTTCACCCTGGTCTCTCTTCTGTCCCTTCAATTGCAAAATACTTCCACTCCCCACCACACTTCCCTTGCAAACCCTACTACCCTGCTAACCCCCTGCTTCAACCAAAGAGGCAGCTCCAATGCCTTTTTATCATACCTGGACCCAGTAATTTACATGGCATTCTGCCCCACTCATGTCTTTACCTTACTCCCACACTTTACTGTGCATCCTTACATTTCAGCTCTCCGCCTTCAGTTATTTGCCTCGTTCCCCTAAACCATCTAACAAACCTTGGCTCAAGAGTACAAAGCTGCATCTCATCATTATCTCTCTCTTACTCCTCTCGGCAGGAGACATAAATCCCAACCTGGGTCCAACACTCAGTAAAGCGCTTACCCCATTCACTTCCCCCTCCTTAGCCTCTGCTCCAACCCCTATTTCACTCCCCAGTGGCCTAAAAATCCTTCACCTTAACATTCGCAAACTGCTCCCTAAACTTGACCTGCTACTCCCACTTGTAGGCTCCCTCAATCCAGACATCCTCATTGTATCACAAACCTGGCTAACTAAAAAAATCCCTGATACTTCTATCACAATTCCTGGATATGTCGTTACCCACCAGGACCACTCTGGTAGGGGTGGGGTCGCAGCTACCTACTCATCCTCCTCTCTCCAAACCACTACTGTTCTATCGACCACCGACCCCAATGCCTATGAAGCCCTCATCATTAGATTATCTTGACCCTTTTCCATACCAATATTTATTGCAGGAGCCTATTGCTGTCCCGGTCTACACTACTCTGTAGCCACTGATTGGATCACCACTATTGGGTCCCTTACCTCTTCAGGTGAGCTGTACCTGTTAGTGGAGTTAAACTTGAACTGGTTGTCACCCGTCCTAGATAAGACTTGTACTGAAATAGCTGCCCTTAACCTGTCCCAGTTAATCACAGAACCTACTCGCCTAAACCAGAAATCCCATAACCACACTCTCGTAGACTGGGCCCTTACCTCCTATCCTCACAGGGTAATCCAGTCGAGCCTACTGCCAGATACTCTTAGCGATCGTCATATGAGCTACATAGTTAGGAAGGTACAGAGACCTAAGGCACCCCACAAACTACTAACGATCCTCTCTTACAAAACAATAGACCTTGCCCCTCTACATCATGACTTAACTCACATTGACTGGGTCCCTATATCCTCAGCCAAAACTATCAATCATGCCCTGGCTTAGTTCAAAGATAACTTCATCAACGTCTGGAACAAACATGCTCCCCTGAAGCAAATTAGAGTATGTGGTAGTCGCCTCCCCTGGATAACTCCTGAACTCCTGGCCTGTCAACAAGCGCGTGATAAAGCATGGAAAACCCACAAATCCTCCCTTGTGACCATGCTATCTACTGGACACTCTGAAGTGCCTGTACCAAAGCCATCCATCGGGCCAAAGCAGAATATTTCCGGTCCACCTTTAATACTAACATAAACAATCCATCAAAGTTTTAGAAATGAGTTCAGTCACTTTTCTCTCCCCAAACTAAAACCCCATCTCCGCTGCTCAAAATAAGAAACCAAATCATTGCTGACCATCCTACAGTAGCAGCAGAATTCAATTCCTACTTTACTTCCTGCACCTCTACCCTGTTAGCCTCCCTCCCACCCCACCCTACTACCTCGTCCCTCCCTCCTGATTCCTCCCAACACCACCAATTAGCAGAGAGTTTTGCCTTTTCACCCATCTCTCTCTCGACACCTTAAAGGCACTACAGTCTATCAACCCAGCTAAGGGCAGCTCCCCTGATAGCCCTGACCCTAATCTGCTATATCTCTCTGCTCTTGCTGTTTCCCTCCCTCTCGCTGATCTCCTCAACCTATCATTCCACACTGCGACTATCCCTGAAGCCTGGAAACATGCTACTATTCTCCCCCTACCAAAGAGAGGTGATCTCTCATCTCCTGGGAATTACCGCCCAATCTCGCTTCTACCCACCCTGGCTAAACTTCAAGAACACCTTGTTCTCTCCAGGCTCTCCTCCTTTCTTGATGACAATTTCTTCTTCACTCCCTTTCAATCTGGTTTTCGGAAGAATCACTTCACAACCACTTCCCTACTTAAACTCATTGACTTTATCCATTCAGCCATGGACAGAGGTCACTTCACTTCTGCTATCATTGTCAGCCTTGACAAGGCTTTTGACACAGTCTCACACTCTCTCCTTCTCAAAACTCTCTTGTCATCTGGCTTGTCTCTGTCTGTCTGCAACTGGTTCAGAGCCTACATGGTAGGTACAACTCAATCTGTTAAAATAGCTGACTCTACGTCCCCTCCACTGCCCATCTCTACTGGTGTGCCTCAAGGCTCCGTACTTGGCCCTCTCTTATTCTCAATTTTTCTAAATGACTTACTGTCAGTATGCTCCTCATCCTCCATCCATATGTATGCTGATGACACGATCTTGTTTACCTCTGGCCAATCTCCCACCGATGTGATTTCCAGACTACAGCTTGACTTCAATAATGTTCAGCTCTGGCTAAGCTTGAATCAACTCTTTTTAAATGCCAAGAAAACAGTCTCCATGACCTTTGGCACTAGGCAGAGACTCTCTAGACGTTCCTTCCTTCCTTCCTTCCTTCCTTCCTTCCTTCCTTCCTTCCTTCCTTCCTTCCTTCCTTCCTTCCTTCCTTCCTTCCTTCCTTCCTTCCCTTGATGGGATAACACTAGAGGACACCACCTCTTTCAAATACTTAGGTGTCTGGCTTGACCAACACCTCAACTTTTCTGTACATATTGATGCCATCCTGAAAAAAATGCACCCCAAGCTTGGCGCCCTTTACAGGAACCATAGTTCCTTATCACGACTGGTTAGGTATGATCTTGTTCAGAAAATGATACTCCTTATTTTTGACTATTGTGACACTGTCTACAGTGCTGCTCCAAATCTTTCCTTACCAGGTTGGGTACTCTCTTCAATGCTTTGTAGCTTTGCTCTTGACTCCCCCTCCCGCACACATCACTGTACCTTGTATCATTCTCTAGCTTTCCCCTCCCTTGAGTGTAGGTGTCTCTCTCATTGTGCCAAGTTCACTTCTAAATTCTGGGTTGGGGCTCTCCCCTTTTACGTCTCCTCCTTATTCTCTGCTTCACCTCCCTCCTTCCACCGTCTCAGATCTCTTGCTGTTCCTCATCGCCCTACCTCCACAGGACAGGAAGCTTTCTCCTACCACTTCTCAAAACTTTGGGACTCACTGCCACCTCCTATCAGACTTTCCTTTTCCCCATCTTCAATTTCCTTAGCCTGTCACAATTTCTGTTCACTAACTGCACTTGTTCTTAGCCCCACCTTCAAGTATTAGTAGCAAAAATGTTTATATAGGAAGGAAGACCAACTTCAAAGACCATTAGGGCCACTAGAGCCCTCTTTACAAGGTGTACCTGTTTAGATGTCAAGTTAAAACAACAGTCCCCACCCTGGTGCATTATCCTTTAGCCCTACTTTACTTCTATTCTCCTAACTGTGCTTGTTCTTAGCCTCCCTTCACAACCCTCCCAATCCCTTGCACATTATCCCCTACTCCTCTATCCCTGACTTACCTCCTGTCTCCTAACTGAAACCTTCTTCTGATGATTTCCTCACATGCTACCTCCTATTATGCCCCCTCCTCCCACCCCCTACCACAACCTATTGTGCCATTTTGACACTCTACTACCATCCACAAGCTACTGCACTATTTTTAACTCTATGGCTGTCCTTCTCCTCCACAACCCCTCTTCCCCGCTGCAAGCTCCCCTTTTCCATTCCTAGTTTACCCCTATTTTCTCCAGCCTCCCTTTTCCTTATCCATCTTCTCCCCTCCTGTCACCCACCATACTTCACTTCTCCTCCCTGCTCCCCCTTCTCTCCCCTCCTTTTCTGCCTGGTCCTGTCCCCCTTGCAGGGTTCTCTGTCATCCTGAAGAGGTATAGATCTTGGCTCCTTCTCTTCTACCTCTCTTCCTTCCTTCCTCACTTTCTAATCTTGACCCCCTAGCAGGGTTCTCTGCATCCTGAAGGAGTATAGATTGGCTCTCTCTCTTTTCCCCCACTTCCTTTCCCCCCACTTTCAAATCCATTGCCTGCTCATGCTTCTTCCTCATCCCCTTCCTTCCCTTCTGTTCCCCTGCCCCTCTCTTCTCTACCACTCCACTCCATTTCTATCCCCTTCCTTTCTGCCTGGTCCTAACCCCCCTTGCAGGGTTCTCAGCAACCTGGATGGGCATAGTTCTTGGCTGTCCCTCTCTCTCCTGCTCCCATCTCCCACCCTCACCCATCCACTTCCCCACTTGTCTTATAACTGCCCTCCCTTGGGTATACAATAGCACTTTAAATCTTGTGCTCAGTCTACTTCCAGCACTTCAAATGTGTTATCCATTCTCTAACCTTTACCCTACTGGATCACCTGCTCTTGGGTTGTTGCAATATATGCTATATCCGAATATCCGAATATGATTCTGTTTACCCTGACCAGCTGGTCTGGGTTATTTCTGCTCTGTAATTGTACTACAATGTTTTGTTTCAGAAATTGTACTTGTATTCCTATGTGTTTGCTTGTTCTCCCAACTCTTGTTTCCCCACCCAGACACTTCTGGAAATGAGCTGTTTACAGCTCATGTTGTCTTTCCTGGAGAAACATTTTCAAATAAAATAAATAAATAAAAAGGAGAGGGTCTTCAGCTGGGAGGGGGTAGTAGTATAGGGGGATATATCTTGTCAAATGTTAAATTTCAGCCAATCAGAGCATGCCACATCATTTGACAGGTGGGCGTGGCCTAAAATGGACCAATCAGAATCATCCCTTTCCCGCCTTCCTCATGCCATGGCAATGCCTTGCCCCCCTTCCTGCCACAGGAAGTGATGTGCATTTTCATCCTCAAACCTGGAAGTCCTCCCCTTTTCTACGCTGTACGTCCCTCCTCCTCCCCTTCCCCCCCCCTCGCATCCATGCCACAGACTCACACCTGAGTAGGGAAACTACAGACCAGTTAGTTTGACCTCAGTAGTAGGAAAAATGATGGAATCACTTCTGAAAGAAAGAATTGTTGAGTACCTAGAGGCCAGTGGGGCACAGGACCCAAGACAGCATGGATTCACGATGGGAAGGTCATGTTAGATGAATCTAATAGATTTCTTTGACTGGGTGACCAAAGTAGTAGACCAGGGAGGGGCTGTGGACATGGCCTACCTAGATTTTAGCAAGGCATTTGATACAGTCCTACACAAAAGATTAATACACAAGTTAGCCAGCCTTGGAGTGGGTCCTAAGGTGGTAGCCTGGATAAAAAATTGGCTAGACAACAGGATACAAAGGGTAGTAGTAAATGGAGTACACAGTGAAGAAAGGAGGGTTACTAGTGGGGTACCGCAGGGTTCAGTACTGGGACCGGTCCTTTTAATGTCTTTATAAGTGACATTGCAGAGGAACTGGAAGGAAAAGTATGTCTCTTTGCAGACAACACAAAGATCTGCAACAGGGTTGATACACAGAATGGAGAGGAAAGGATGAGAAGGGACTTGGCAAGGTTGGAGGAATGGTCAAATGTATGGCAGCTCAGATTCAATGCAAAGAAGTGCAAGGTAATGCACATGGGAAACAAAAACCCAGGGGAAGCGTACACAATGGGGGGTGAGATACTGACAACTGTAAAAATGGAAAGGGACCTGGGGGTAATTATATCAGATGACCTAAAGGTGGTAAAGCAATGTGAGAAGGCAGTAAGGAAGGCTGGGGGGATACTGGGATGCATAGGAAGAGGCATCAATAATAGAAAACAGGAAGTTGATTTTCCTTTGTACAGACAGTTGGTGAGACCCCATCTGGAGTACTGTGTGCAGTTGTGGAGACCCCATCTCTGCAAAGACATAGACAGAGTGGAGGCTGTCCGGAGGAGGGCAACCAAAATGGTGCAAGGTCTGCACCAGAAGACATACGAAGAAAGACTAAAGGAGCTTAATATGTATACCCTTGAGGAAAGAAGGGAGAGAGGGGACATGATAGAAACTTTCAAGTACCTCAAGGGAATCAACAAAGTCCAAGAGGGTAGCATCTTTCAGAAAAAGAGATGTGCAAGAACAAGGGGCACAATTTGAAGATAGAGGGGGGACAGCTCAGAAGTAATGTGAGGAAGTATTTTTTCACAGAGAGGGTTGTGGATGCATGGAACAGCCTCCCTGAGGAGGTCGTGGAGTCAAGAACAGTGGGGGAATTCAAGAATGCATGGGACAGACATAAGGCAGTCCTAGTGGGGGGTAGGAGGAAGTAAGCTGTTGGTTAACTAGGATCTGCAGCTTATCTGTTAGGTAGGAAAATGGTCAGACTAGGTGGGCCAAGCGGTTCTTATCTGCCGTCAAATTCTATGGGAGTAAGGGGTGATGATTTGCAAGATCTTGCTTGTTCGAAGAGCTGGTCGAGTCTCACAAAGACCAATTAGACTGATTAAAGTTTGGTCTCAAAATGAGGATATTTGTGCAAAATTGTTACTCCTTTGGCACAGAGAGGGGTGTTGGAAAAATGGTAGACAGTATACTCTAACAATAAGGTGACATATAAAGGAAAAGTGTGAAACAAGTGTTAGAGAAATTTGCAGGAAATTTTGATCCCAACTGTGGGCTCAAATGTGTTCATCATAATTTATTTTGATGGTTCACTGCCATTTTATACCATTGAGATTGCCACCCAATGAAGATTTAATGTAAAGACCCCCCTGTGTACATTTACATGAAATTCTGATTCTAGTGCATTAAGGTCAGTAATTTACATTTCCTAATGTATGACTGTCATATTAAGCAATACATCAATATTCCCTTTAGGATATAATCACGATTCCATAAATACATTTATAAGAAAATACTTTGTTGACATTTGCATGAACACTTGATCCCAACTACAACTATGTCACAAATTCATTATTTTTAACCTATTATTATGATTTACTGCCATGTTATACCATTGAGATTAACATCTAATCAAGATTTAATGAAAAGACACCAAAAACTACATTTGCATGAAATTCTGTTCCTACTGCATTCAAGTCAGTAACTAATGTTTCTCAATGAATGAACGATTGTCATGTGCAACAATATATCAGTATTTACAATTGTGTATAAGCATGATTCCATGAACACATTTATAAAAAAAAAATTTTGTACATTTGCATGAAATTTTGATCATGCTACAACAGTACCACAAATGTGCTTATCATAACTTCTTATTTTTTTCACTGCCATGTTATACCATCGAGACTGCCACACAGTGAAGATTTCAAGAAAAAAAAGCTGAAAATACAAACATGTACATTTGCATGAAATCCTGATCATGAAGTTAAATAGCTAACCACTGGCGGACTGTATGGACTGTCATTGCTTTTCTGCCATCTTGGTCTATGTTCCAGGTTTACCTGGTGCAGTACAACTAAAACAAATCCAATGTATGTGTTACTGGATATGTATACCTCTGAAAAGATAAGAGTACTTTCAAGTCTAAAATAATGTGTTAGGGACTAAAAATAGGTGAAATAATGAGCATTCTTACTTGTCAGTAGTTACTGAGTTACAGAAATGTAAAATAATGACAATCCTTTTTAGTCTCTAGTCACTTATAGAAAGCATTAAACAATAGTCCCTTGCCTTTTGAAGTACGTGCAATAGTTAAAGTTCAGCATACAAGTAAATATCAGCACAATACTCAAAAAAGGCTCCCTAAACATGTCATGAAACACTGAGGCAGTGTCCCTTCTTCACACATTCCGGTTTCTGTGTACCTGGGGAAATAGTGCTCAGTTCCATTCCACTCATTGCAGCTACTTCTTGACTTCTAGGAGAGTTAAACTGGTTAGAGTTTTCATTCTTGCTTCAGAATCTCTTCATCGATTCCTACAAATCCAAACGCATTGCCATTTTACAGTTCTCAAAACTTAAACTGTGTGTTCTCTGAGTCTCTTCACCACTGGTACATCTTCAGACCTTATGCAGTGAACATTGTCTAACCCCTTCCCCAATTTCTTTTAATGAACAAGAAACAATACAGTGTATCAACTTGTGAGAAACTGCTGTTCCCAGATGCCTATTATGTAAATGTATGTACCGACCTTTTGTATAGCTGATGATATCCTAGTAAGATTTAACAAAAGTATCCTTCCACATGTAAATCTGTGTCTCATTTTGTTCTTCAAAGATGAGCTCATCGGAGTCTCCTAGCTCGCTAACAACCACCCCCGTGTACGATTTAACAGAACTAACTTTTTACATGCAAATGTACGTCCATGATCTCATCACTTTCCCAGAGCAAATTCATTAAGAATGCACGACTCACTGTGCAATATTTATTTATTTATTTATTTTATTTATTAGATCATCGGTTTATAGACCTTTGAGTCAAAGACTCATTTACAAAGGCACCTCGTCAAGAGAGCAATATATCACAGCAAACAAAACAGTACAGTACAGTACATAACACTTAGATTAAAAAAGCAACCAGTGTTACAGGCCTTCAAAGTGTTTTACAAGGAGCTAGCTAGCAATAGGGTAAGAATCTATTTGTAAGCAAAGATTTCAGAATTTAGTCACTTACTCCTAGTAAAGCTGGGACTTCAGATGGATTTAACACCATTAGACATTTTATGGGTACATTCCGTGGACTGTATGTACTTCTCATTCTGTATTAAAAAGGAAATTTGTTTTCCTGACTCACCGGAGTAAATGGGAAATATACTTTGGCAACCCTTGACAAAAGTTGGGAACTTTTTCTGTGGATTACCTTCATTTTATTGTGTTCTGAAACGGAAATTTGTTTTCCTGACTCACTGGAGTAAAGGGGAAATATACTTTGGCAACCCTTGACAAAAGTTGAGAACTTATTCTGTGGATTACCTTCTTTTTATTGTGTGCTAAAAATGTTAGCCTCAATAGGATTGATTTTTTTCTGCAATATTCACAGGAAACTTGGGGGACATATATATTTTATTACTACAAACAAGGTAAGATTTTGAAAGTCATTATTCTCTCCAAAGCATTGTAGAGATTTATTTCTTTTCCTAAGAGTTGGTTGATGCACACACACACACAGTGTTGTGTAGAATGTTAATAGGACATTCATAGGTAACATTAGTAAGTAGCAAACTTTTTTATTCACAGACTATGAACAGGGAATGGAGCTCGATTGAGCTAAACTCGTTTACAAGGAGGTCCATTAATTGCACTTTGCATTTATGCAATACCATACTCAAACAATAGAGCACTCTGGATGGGTTGGGTGGGGGCGGGGGGTAGTGATACCAGTCCATTCACAGAAGAAAGGGTCCTGAAAGAACTCCTAAAACTCAAGGTGGTCAAGGCAATGGGGCCTGACAGGATTCACCACAGAATTCTAAAGTAATTAAGGGGAGAGCAAGTGACAGCACGGGAAGATGGTGTGGTACCTGAGGACTGGAGGAAGGCTGATCTGATTCTCCTTCACAAAAGTGGGAGCAAGACAGAGGCAGGAAGCTACAGAGCTGTTAGTTAGGCCTCAGTGGTAGGGAAAAATGATGGAATCACTTTTGAAAGAAAGAATTGTTGAGTACCTAGAGACCAGCGGGGCACAGGACCCAAAGTAACATGGATTCACAGTGTGAAGGTCATGTCAGATTAATAGATTTCTTTGACTGGCTGACCAAAGTAGTAGACCAGGGAAGGACTGTGGACTTGGCACACCTAGACTTTAGCAAGGTATTTGACACAGTCACACACAAAAGATTAATAAACAAATTATCCAGACTGGTAGTGGGTCCTAGGATGGTAGCCTGGATAAAAAATTTGCTGGAAAACAGGATGCAGAGGGTAATAATAAACAGACTCCACTCCAAAGAAAGGGGGATACCAGTAGGATACCGCAGGTTCAGTACTGGGGTTCGATCCTCTCTAATGTCTTTATAGGTGACATTGCAGTGGGACTGGAAGGAAAAGTATGCTTCTTTGCAGATGAGACAAAGATCAACAACAGGGTTGATACACAAGGTGAGGGGATTGAAAGGAAGAGAAAGGACTTGGCAAGGTTTGAGGAATGATCAAAAGTGTGGCAGCTTAGATTCAATGCAAAAAAGTGCAAAGAAATGCACCTGGGAAACAAAAGCGCAGGCAAGTATACATAATGGGGGGGTACTAACTACAACAAAAATGGAAAGGGACATGGGGTAGTCATATCAGGTGAGGTGACCTACGTAGGCAGACAATGTGTGAAGGCAGTAAGGAGGGCTGGGGGATACTGGGATGCATAGGGAGAGGCTTCACCAGTAGAAAACAAGAGATTGTCATTCCTCTATGCAGACAGTTGGTGAGACCCCATCTGGAATACTGCTTGCTGTTCTGGAGACCCCATCTTCACAAGAACATAGACAGGGTGGAGGCAGTTCAGAGGAGGGCAACTAGAATGGTGCAGGGTCTGCACCAGAAACCATATGAAGAGAGACTAAAGGAGATTAATATGTGTACCCTCGAGGAGGGAGAGGGGTATGATAGAAACTTTCAAGTACCTCAAGTGAATCAGCAAAGTCCAAGAGAATAGCATCTTTCAGAAAAAGTGATGTTCAAGAACAAGGGGTCACAATTTGAAGATAGAAGTGGCACAGCTCAGGGGCAACACAAGGAAGTTTTTTTTCACAGAGAGGGTTGTGGATGCATGGAATGGCCTTCCTGAGGAGGTTGTGGGGTTAAAAACAGTGGGGAATTCAAGAATGCATGGGACAGACATAAGGCAATTAATAGTGGGGTAGGAGGAAGTCGTCTGATGGTTACAGTAACAGGGATCTGCATCATATCCAATAGGTAGAGAAATGGGCAGACTGGGGGGGAGGGCAAGTGGTCGTTATCTGCCGACAAAGTCTATGTTTCTATAAGTAACAAAAGCAGGGACATTTCATTTCAAACATACTGGCAACAAGATAAAAATAATTACAAACATTACAAAAATAACCAAAAAACATATAACATATCTATACAGAGATTCCTTCATTGCACTAGTCCAATTATATAAATAAACAAGTCAGAGACACTTCATTTAGGCACACAAGCAGTAGCTCAGAATTATTCAGTCTCTGTAAACATGAAGTTGATAATGTGCATTAATACTTCTTTCTATCCCTTTAAAAATATGTACCTTGTCTCAAAACAAGTGTGCTTACAACAACGTCACCTAATAGTCCTCTGTGGTCACGGCATCTGCATGTACAGATTTCCAAGTCACAAAGCATTTACACACACATCCTGCCCTTATACCACTGGACAGATAGGGGTGCATATAAATATTGAGTGAATACGGGGTCTGGAGATGCTAGTACTCGTGTGCTATGGGGAAGGGGAGGAGAAGGAGGGGAGCAGGAGTTTGAGGGGGGAGAGAATGGAGGAGGGGACTCGAGGCTTGAGCTAGGATGCTACTGCAGGGGTGGAAGAGGGAGCAGGGTGGTGTGGAGGAAGAGTGACTTGGGTGCGAGAGGTGGGTGGATCGAAGAGGAGGAGGAGGGAGCAGGGTTGCAAAAGGGTGGGGAGGAGGAGGGAGCAGGGGTGTGTGGTGAGGAGAGGGACTCAAGTTTGAGCTAGGATGTTTCAGCAGGGGTGCAAGAGGGAGCAGGGTGGTGTGGAGGAAGAGGGACTCGGGTACAAGTGGTGGTGGTGGCTCAAGGAGGGCGACTGGTGTGAATAGGGATGGTGCGGCTGGGTTGCAATGTGATGGGGAGGGACCTGGGTGCAAGCTAGGATGCCGAACCTGGGTCCGAGGGGTGGGGTTCGAGGAGCTGCTAACACTCTGATGCGAGGGGAGGTGGAAGAGGAGGTGGAGGGACTCGGGTGTGAGTCTGTGGCATGGATGCGAGAGGAGGGGAAGGGGAGGAGGAGGGACGTACGGCATAGAAAAGGGGAGGATGTCCGGGTTCGAGGACGAAAATGCACACCACTTCCTGTGGCAGGAAGGGGGGGCGAGGCGTTGCCATGGCGTGAGGAAGGTGGGACTTCCGGTTGGCAAAGGGACGATTCTGATTGGTCCATTTTAGGCCATGCCCACCTGTCAAATGATGTAGCACACTCTGATTGGCTGAAATTTAACATTTGACAAGATATATCCCCTTATACTACCTGGGGTGCACCCATGGTTGGGGCTCCGCACCTTGTGAGCTGGTGAAGTTGTCATGAAGGTGACAGTGGCCAAAGGAAAAAGAAGAAAGAAACAACTTTGGTTCTCTAAAGAGGTGGGAGACAAAGTAAGGACTAAAAGAGCAAGTTTCAGGAAGCATAAGGGGACCAAAAAAGAAGGAGGACAGGGAGGTGTACCTTGAAAGTCTAAGATAAGTAAGAAGGCTGTTTGGAAAGCCAGGGCACAGACAGAGGGTGGTTTAGCATGGACTGTAAAAAAAGGGGATGACATTCTATAGGTACATCAGCAATAGAAGAAAAAAATGGGGAGGGATTGTGAGACTCAAAGGAGAGGAGGGAGAGTGTAAGGAGGGGGATATAGACAAGGCAGAAATACTGAACAAATACTTCTGTTCCGCATTCACTGAGGAGGGAGAGGGCCAAGGACCACAGTTGGGGAGCAGAGGCAATTGGGGGGGGGAGAAGTGGACACCAATTCTTTCACAGTGGAGAGAGTTCTGGGGGAACTCACAAAGGTGAAGGTGGATAAAGCCATGAGGCCAGATGACATACACCAGAGGATATTAAGGGAGCTGCGGAGGGAACTAGCAGTGCCTCTGGTCACCCTGTTCACAGAGTTACTCAACACAGGCATGGTTCCAGAGGACTGAAGGAACATGCATGTAGTCCCACTGCACAAAAGTGGCAGTAGGATGGAAGCAGGGAACTACAGACCAGTCAGTCTCACCTCAGTGGTGGGGAAGATCATGGAGACACTGCTGAAAGAAAGGATAGTGGCACAGCTGGAATCCATTGGTGCCCAGGATCTGAGGCAGCATGGATTCACATCAGGAAGGTCTTGTCAAACAAATCTGATAGTTTTTTTTTGATTGGGTGACTAGGGAAGTGAATCAGGGAGGGGCCGTAGATGTCACCTACCTAGATTTCAGCAAAGCCCTTTGATACAGTCCCACACAGAAGGCTGGTTAATAAGATGAGTAGTCTGAGCATGGGGCATAAGAATATACATTGGGTTAGAAACAGGATGATGGACAGAAGGCAGGGGGTGGTGGTAAATGGTATCCAGTTCGGGGGGAGAGAGAGAGAGAGGTGACCAGTGGAGTTCCACAAGGATCAGTACTGGGACCAGTCCTGTTCAATTTCTTCATTAGTGACATTGCAGAGGGGCTGGAAGGAAAGGTCTGCCTATTTGCAGATGACACCAAGATCTGCAACAGGGTGGATACTCCAGAAGGGGTGCAGAAAATGAAGAGGGACCTAGAGAAGCTTGAAAGATTGTCTGAGGTGTGGCAACTGATGTTCAATACAAAAAAGTACAAGATAATGAACCTGGATAGAGGGAACCTTGGGGAGAGCTACAGAATGGGGGGAGGTGCTGACTGTCACCAAAGAGGAAATGGACCTAGGTGTTATCATATCTGATGACCTTAAGGTATCAAAGCAGTGTGCAAAGGCTGCAGAGAGGGCCAGTGGCATACTGGGGTGCATAGGCAGAGGTATTACTAGTAGGAGGTGCGAGGCGGTGATGCCATTGTCTAAAACACTGGTAAGATCTCACCTGGAGTTCTGCGTGCAGTACTGGAGACTACCCATGTGAAAGGACATAAACAAGGTGGAGGCTATCAGGAGAAGGGCAACACAGATGGTGCATGGTTTGCACCACAAAACATATGAGGAGAGACTAAGAGACCTCAATATGTATTCACTGGAGGAGAGGAGAGAAAGGGTTGACATGATAGAAATTTTTAAGTACCTCATGGGCATAAACAAGGTGCAAATGGGGGATCATTTCCAATGTAGAAAAGATACCAGAACAAGGAGACATGATATGAAATTGGAGGAGGTAGATTAAGAGGTAACGTAAGGAAGTTTTTCTACACAGAGAGGGTGGTGAATGCTTGGAATAGTCTGCCACAAGAGGTGGTAGGGGCAAGCATGGTGGAGGGGTTTAAACATGCCTGGGACAAGCACAAGGGAACCTTGGGTGGGAAGGGAGTGATGAAAAGCCATCGACCACTTAGGGTGAGTGGATACATACATGTATAGGGCCTACGGGCAGACTGGATGGGCCTAGCCATCCTTATCTGCTGACAGTTTCTATGTTTCTATAACATGGAAGCATAGGAAATGCCAACAGAAAAGACCATGGGCCCATCCAGTCTGCCATGTTTTCCCCAATCCTGCCCGTAGTTAAGGTTGTTACCCTCACCTCTCGTCTTGCTCCCTGCCATACTTGTTTCCCACTGTGTAACTATTAAGCCTTTTACTCAGTGCCAGTTGCATTTGAAACCATAAATGAATCTTGCACCCACAACCTCTGCTGGTAGGCTCTATCATCTCTCTCTCTCTCTCTCTCTCTCTCTCTCTCTCCTAGCTGCCGCCAACATAATATTTTGTCCTAATAACCTATGCATTCTAAATCTTCCGGCAGCCTAAGGGATTGAGCAGTAAGGGCTAGTAATGTAGGCTATAGCCAAATTAATATGGTTATGCCATGATCATAGACTTTCACTATTTCAAACCAAAAAAAAAATAAAATAAAAAATATAAAAAATGTAGTATATCATGAAGGTCAAATTGTTTTTGTCCTAATGCTGTGCTTTCATTGAAAAAAGTTCCTAACCCCAATGGTTTTAAAACCAGACATTTCGAAAAATTACGGAAATGAACATGCTGTATTTTTTTGCAGGAGTACTGTTGGAATACACTGCTGAGATTCTGAAACAAATCCAGAAATTTGGCAACGCCCTTTTTTGGGACAGCATTTAAAAGTGGCTTCACATGGCATTGACACATTATTCATGTTCATCCTGACACAGCTGTATAGGTAAGCTTCATTTCACTATTTTTATCTGATGTCAATGAATAATTTGTATAATGTTCATTAATTAGTTGTCTACGAAAGATGCCTCTTATAGGGATGTAGTAGTTAAAGTCTTTGAAATGTCATTGCCACTGTAGGTTGTCATGATTGGTTTAATTACAAAGATATTATTCAAGAACAAAAGATTATTTTTGTAAATGCTTGATTTAAATAAAATATCAAAAGAATAAACCTCATGAAACACTTAACATGGAGTCTAGCATTCTGATTGGTTTACTTGTGGCTCCTGTCCAACTGGCAATGGACAGCTATGTAAACATAATGCTGGGACTTATTCATTTATTAGCTTTTGTTTACTGAGTAAGCACACTAGACAAGGAATGCTTATTTTCAAGTGCAACCCGGGAGATTACAAGCACAAGCAGAAACACACACACACACACACACACACACACACTCCTCTCTCCACACTCCACACTACCACAGTACGCATAATAGAAGAGCATGTCCCAAAAAATAATTGCCAGTACACTTCAAAAGTAAAAATGCTTTTTAGAGGAACCATAAAACCTTGTCATAAAGAGAAGCCGCCAGCATCTAGTAGCGGCACTCTCTAGTCAGTGAGGTACACATCCTTGTCTGCCAAAAAAAGGAAAAGGGGTGTTTTTTTATAGGCAGATCACTGACTCTTATCTCATTGATCTAGTGACTGGGTATTGGTTTCACATTAGGGCATGCTAATTATCAGTGTTGTCTGTCCATTAGGGTGGGTTTTTGGGGGCTGCAAACAATGGTCTCTCCTCCCCCAGTGCTTCCTGTCCGGCTTTGCATCTTCCTTAACTAAAGTTTATGACAAAGAAGCTAGCATGTTTTTTTTTTTTAGTCATTATTATTTTTTGACTTTACTTAATATGCCTGACAGAGACGCTGGCTAGCCTGTTTGCTTAGCCAGCAGCATATGTTCTCTGTCCTACTCTTTAACCCTTGGCTGCCAACCAAGTTACAATGTACTGGTCCTGTGGACAGATACATCAGTTAGTAGTGCTGCAAGGGTTGATGTCTGGTCATCTTCTGTGATACAATGTTCCTGATAAACTGATGGGGAATGGTGGTAATGTCAACAGGCAGGAGACTTCACTGCTGCTGAACAGGCATTAAAAGAACCTGTGCTGCCTGCATTTGAAGGTGAACAGAAGACCATAGTGCCGGTGAGCAGCTGAAAGAAAAAAAAAAACCTTCAGGGCTGTGGAGATACCCCACTGTGGGCAACTTATATAAAAAGCCCTTCAGGGCTGTGCAGACTCACTACTGCGGGCAGCTGAAAAAAAGCTCATTGTGGCTGTGAAGAGCCACCAGAGAAAGCAACTGACAGAAAAAAAAACAACTTTGGGGCTATAGAGACCTGCTACAGTCGGTAATTCAAAGCAAAAAAGCCCTTTAGGGCTGTGGAGATATATAGGTCATTGCAATCCCCATGTTTATAGCTGACTTGTAACCATGTTAGTTATTAGATCTAAACAGCTTCCAGGATACAGGTAAACTTTTGCAGGCCATGGTAGTTTATAATTGTACTGCAGTGTGTCTCAAATTCATTACATTTTTATTTTTTATAGTTGTAGACCAGATGAGCAAAATACCTGTTTTTGCAGGTGACAAGTTTAAAATGCAAACAATTAATAGACAACAGTACAATAACTTACAACATTATTCAATGCATTGTACAGGTACATTTAATTTTATGGCTGTGACCAGAGCCTACAGAAATTTTGCAATCTATTGCCTTAAAATGGCTGATCGTGGCACCTTCCATCTGACTTTTGGAAGTATCCTTCCAAAAGTCCAACGGAACTTGAAACACTCTACCACGATTGGCCGCAACAGAGTAACAGCTGCACTATTTCTGCTGTTACTTTGGCTGTTACTTCCATATTCTGGGACAAGAACTGTGCATGCACCCCTTGCATGCATGCACAGTTCTGCTGGCACTGCCATCTTGTAAATGACAGCATGCCATTCACCACAACTACACATGCATGAATACATTGCATGTGCAATTGCAACACTGCTACCATCTTCTGGATGGCATTCCTCTTGCACCCTCCCACTGCTCTTTTCTCGCCATCCCCTTCATTAACTCCCAGCACCAAATAAAACCCTTCCACTACTGCTGTCCTTCCCGCCCCCTCCATTCACCATCCTGGCACTGACATCATGGTGCCCAATCTCCATGTTGGCATCATGTTTCCCCCCTCATGTGGCACACTGGGAGCCCATTCCAGTGCACCCAAATTTATGTGTTTAGTTTTTTTCCCCCATGCCAACATTGGGAGGCCCAATCCCTGTGTCAGCATCATGTCCCCCCAACTCATGTGGCACACTGGGAACTGACTGCAGCATGCCCAAATTAATGTTTTTTCATCCCTCGTGCCGACATTGGGATGCCCAATCCCCTTGTTGGCATCATGTCCCCCAACTCATATGGTACACTGGGAGTCCAGCCCAGTGTGCCCAATGTTATGCTTTTCTTTGTTTTCTTGTAAATAAAGAAAACCTTCCTCAGATGTCTTTTTTTGTTTTACCTGTAAAAAAGAAAATGGTCCCTTGTCGTTGCCCCAGTCCCCCCTCCTCCATTCTCACCCTCCCACTGAGCACCCACCTTCCTGCACTTCCTTACCCCATACTTACCTACAGAGATCACCGCTGTCATCTTCTCTGGACCACGTCATGTGTGCATTCTTCAAAGCTGAACCGCAAGCTGAAGAATCAAAGGTAAGCATGCTATAATGGCAGTCAATGGGATTTTCAACTTATGTTGAGATATATATAAATATATATATATATATATATATATATATGCCATTTTTAGGGCTTTTGGCCTCAAATTTTCAACATGAGGTTCTTGGTTACCCCACCTTGTGAACACTGTAATTTTGTTCCGCAGTCCTGAAAGGTGATTTTGCAATCACTATGCCGAATCCCCTTTCAGGATTAATTAACAAAATGACAGTGCCACTGTTCATGAGGTGGGGCTCCAAAAAGTCCCTGTTGCAAATTTGGTGAAACAAAAATCTCTAAAATGACTGCATTACGAGTGTGCGTTGCACAGTTCCTATGCATGCTCCTAACTTCGCCAATTTTTAATATTTTCACTCCAGATTTTCAACATTGCCATTTTTGCACACCTCCTTATTAACAGTACATCTGTCATTTTTCACATCCTGCCTGAAATGTGTTTTCACACCTGTGGCACAGAATGCTGCGATTGCTCTGCGAAACCACCTTTTAGGACAAGTGAGCGCAATGACAGTGGCACTCTTCATGAGGTGGGGTCCCAAAAAGGCCATGTTGAACATTTGGTGAAACAACAGCACAAAAATGGCCATGTGTGGCCATTACGCTTCTGAAGAAGGACTGGTTGGTCTGAAAGCTAGAGCACTTTGTTCTTGTTGGTTGTTACATCTATGTTGGTCCATTAAAATGTATCAAATCATTTGCTTCTGGATCAAGTTGCACCCGGGCAGTCACAATTTTCTACGCACATGTGTAACTTTAGTAATTTTGCAGCTCGTCACAGCCATATTGACTGTTGCTAGAACTTGTTTGTTAGAGGCCATTGTTTACGGCTAGTTTTAAAAAAACAAAGAGAGTTGCATTCAATAATCTCAGAGGGGGTAGAGTTAGAAAAAATGGGTGCCCTGAACAAAGGAGATTTCTGCCCAAATATGGTTTTGAATTTTGGAAGTTTAAAAGTAAATCTAGACTGCGACCTGGTGCTAATGATATTGACAAGCCTAGGAAAAAGTCCACCTATGGAAAAAGGGTAGAGCCCTTTCATAACTTTGTAGTAAAGTATACTCATTTTATACAAAATCCTGTTATCAAATGATAGTGAAGCAGATTGTTCATACAGGATACAACGAGGAGTACAATAAGGAAGATTTAACCAACATCTGAGGACAGAATTATGGGGGACCTTAAGACAATTTAACAAATTACTACTGGAGGCTGTGTAAATTAGAAGTCCATAATCCAAAATACCGAACATAAAGCTATGTGTCAAATGTTTTCTAGAATCAATAGTTAAGAAAGACGTTACATTGTACAATAAACCCAGCCTTGATGAAGTAATTTTCTTAAATATTGAATATGGGGTTCAAAAGTAAACCTACTATCCAATAGAATTCCTAAGTATTTGAAAACCTCAGCACATTCTATAACAGTGTCATTGTTATCTGTAATGGACGGAAGTTCATTAAAGTCATATTTTTCTATGTGAAAACAACATTACTTTTGTTTTTTTAGAATTAAGAACCATATGGTTAGATAATAACCAAACATGAATTAGGTCGAAATCTGTTTGAGGATTGAAGGCAACCTGTCATTTTAGCAACCCCTGTGATTCTTCTGGAGAGATTACACAGGGGCCCAGATATTCAAACTGTGCCAGGCTGTGGCACAAGCCTGGGGCGTGGACTGGACGATATTCAACGGAGTAGCGCTGTGGCTCAGCTTAATTGAATATCACACCCTAGCCACCTGCAGTGCACATGGCACAGTGGCACTGTGCCAGTGCCGGTGGCCAGAGTGGAGCATGGGGATGCGCTAGCGCAAGTTCCATTGCACTAGGTGCTACTATCACGATATTCAAAAGTTGACATGCAAATGGAGCCATAAGGTATGCAAGGCGCAAATGGGGCCATTTGCATGTCATTATGGCCCCATCTGCATGCAGGTGCACTGATTCCCGATGACTTGCACTTGGCTCCTCTGCCAGGCAGCAGCCATTGGGGACCGACGCCCCCTGCAGCACGGCAATGTGCCCCACAGCCTATCGTGGGCATTAGTGAAAGAAATAAACTCTCCTATATCCCTGGTGGTCCAGTGGACCACTGTCTGCCTGATCGTGGGCTTAAGTAAATAAAAAGAGATATCCTATATCCCTGGTGGTCCAGTGGACTGCTGTCTGCCCGATCGCGGGCTTAGGTAAAATTAAAAAGAAACCTATATCCCTGGTGGTCCAGTGGACCACTGTCTGCCTGATCATGGGCTTAGGTAAAATTAAAGAAACCCGATATCTGGTAGTCCAGTGGACCCCCCTCACCACCCACTGATCCCCACCGCCCTGCCCCTGGTCCGGTGTGACGGCCTTCACCCACCCGCCTGACACCCTGCCACCTGCTGACTGACACTGTCAGTAGGGCTGTACGCCCATTGGTCCACAGCATGAGCCAATGGCCATGCAGCCCATACTATATTACACATTCCAGATATGTGAATGGATCCATTCACATATCTGGAATGTGTAAAGCCCTACTAACGGTGTCCGCTGGCGAGTGGTGGGGGCGGCAGGCGGGTGGGTACTGCCACCCCGCTGACTTGGGGAGCGGGTGGTGGGGGATCAGTGGGTGGTGGGGAGGGGTCCGCTGGACCACCAGGATATGGGAGTCAGTACTATTTTACTTAAGCCTGCGATCGGGCGGGCAGCGGTCCACTGGACCACCAGGGATATAGGTTTCTTTTTAATTTTACTTAAGCCCACAATTGGGCAGGCAGCAGTCCACTGGACCACAAGGGATATTGGGTTTTAATTTATTTTACTAATGCCCACACTCGGGCATGGGGGGGCACCACCACGGAGGTGCAGCCGGAGCTCAGGTGGCCACCCACAGGTGGCAACTGCCGTGTTGTGCCCTGCAATACGGCAGCTCACCTGTGAGTGGCTGGCCGTTGCTCCTTTTTTTTTTTGCTCAGCTTTGTGCGGCGGAAGTAGGGGTTGTGCATGCATGGCTCAGCACATCCCAGGCTGAATATCGGGCTGTGCAGAGCATGCATGGGAACGTCCCCCCACCTGCACCTGCATACATTACTGATGCGTTCTAGCACATCGGGATTTGTGCCAGGCGCAATTCCCATTTGAATATCGTGACAGGGTGCATCAGTGGATTGTGCATGGTGCAACACTAATGCGCCATATGCAACCCTTTTGAATATCTGGGCCAAGGTCTTCTGCCACACCTCACTGCCTGGATTTTGTTTGCCTGTTTGTTCTGAGACAGCATCTGGACAGGAAGTGTCTGAGGCCACTGAGTCCCTAATCTTTGCTCTAAATCTCCCCAAAAGATCCAAAGTCTCAACCCCTACTACCAACACCAACATCAACACCTGTCACCCACTCAACCACTGCACACCAAGAGTGAGACCAACACACTCAAGACTCACCATCACAGAGCCCAGATGAGGATTTGAGAAAGAAAGAGGAGGCCATGGTGCCAGCTCAAAAACAAACCTTTTTCTTTTTTTTATGCCAAATTCCAGTGGCCTGGTGCAAATTTGCAGATGATGGGTCATGCAGTACTGACACTTCTGAGAGCGACTACTCCAAGTCAGTGAGACAGGTGACTCAGTCTGGGATGAGAGGCCTCAGATTCAGGTGAGCCCAAATGAAAGCATTTACTCTGGGGTCTGGTCTCTTGATCTGGCATGGGAAAGGGAAAGGGTGTGCACATGCATGACACCTGATCATGTGACCTTGCTCAGTGCTCCAACAGTAACCACATGATCAAGTGACTTACCTTAGCTGTCTGCAGGCTGCCCCCAGTTGGGTCTTAATAAGTGAATCATCTGATGCCCCAGCTGGGAGGTTTTGTCTCAAAGTGTGGGTCCCCTCCTGCAAGTGTGGGGCCTAAAGGCAGCTACCCCTACTGGCCCCCCCCCAAGAATGGCCCTTTCTGTGACTGTGGAGAGTGTCATCTATGTGACTGTTGGGGGTATGGAGGCAGTGCTGTCATGGTAGTGGGACTTAGTGCTGTGACCACTGGGAATGGGAATCAGTTCTGTGACCGTCAGGGGTACATGCCCACTGAAATAACTAACAGTGGAGGGTGTCAGTCCTGTGACTGTTGCGGGGGGGTACAATCCTGTAATTAAGGTGATAAGTACTGCAGCATTTCCCCCCTCTGTAAAACTTTTTGGTTTGCCAGTTGACTCAGCAAGGCTTTCAGCCCCGTCTCCACCTCCCCTGTCCCAGACCACTAAGCTTAAAGTTCCTCATGGATTGCCCCCTCAAGATAGGGCCAGGAAGGGGAGAGCCATCCTTCCCCACCTAGTCACTCACATCCAGAACTGAGCCAGTCATCTAGGTGATGGTGTGGGACAGAGGTAGGTAGGGCTTTATGGAACCTGTGCTAGTCATTTCTGCACTCCCCCCCTTGGATTCCTGCCTTCACCTGGGGGAAGCCAAAGACTGAGTCAGCATGCCTTCCCACCCAGGGACAGGACAGTTATCTGATAAACATTCAGTCTTCTGTCTGACCCCGGCAACTGGAATGTGTTCCTGAACTAGGATCACTAATGTGGCAGGTGGTAAGGCACACAGTGCCTCATCCCTCCATACCACTGAACCAGATCGGCCTTATACTGCAACATCGGAATTATTTGTTATTAACGTGGCAGGCTATCAGACTACGATGGAGCCACTGCACACCAGGGAATGATTTTTTATTAGCAGGCCCAGCAGTCAGCAGATGGGATGTACCTGTGGACACGAGAGAATGTGTTAACTTTAACAGAGCCAGCAATCACAGGGGACTATTGTTATTGGCTGGCAGTTTGAAATAACTATTGAGCTACTTGAGGTTCCATATAAAAGCAATTTTCCTGTAGATGGCTCCTAATCCCTGTCACGTCAAACCAACCTCGTTGAATTTTTTTGACTGGGTGACTAGGGAAGTGAATCACAGGAGGGCAGTGGACATGGCCTATCTGGACTTCAGCAAGGCCTTTGACACTGTGCCACATAGAAGACTATTACACAAACTGGGGAATATGGGTGTGGGCAGGACAGTAGTGTGGTGGGTAGGTAACTGGCTGGGTGGCAGGACACAGAGGGTGGTGGTAAATGGCTGTCACTACACAGAAGGAAGAGTGACCAGTGGGGTACCACAGAGATCTGTGCTGGGACCAGTCCTATTCAACATCAGTGACATTGTGCAGGACCTAGAAGGCATAATTTCACTATTCACTGATGACACAAAGCTCTGTAACAGAGTAGACACACTAGAGGGTGTAGACAGAATGAGAAGGGACCCACAGAAACTTGAAGAATGGTCAGGGGTTTGGCAGTTGAAATTCAATGCAAAGAAGTGCAAGATAATGCATATGGGGCACAAAAACCCTGGCACAATATATCAGTTGGGGGGTGAGGATATAGCATGCACCAAGCAGGAAAGGGATCTTGGGGTTATCATCTCTGATTACCTAAAGGTAGGGAAACAGTGTGACAAGGCAGCAGGTAAAGCAAATAGGATGCTAGAATGCATAGGCAGGGGCATCACCAGCAGGAAAAGGGAGGTCATAATTCCACTATACAAGACACTAGTGAGGCCCCACCTGTAGTACAGTGTACAGTTCTGGAGACCTTACCTATGTAAGGACATAGACAGGGTAGAGAAGCTTCAGAGGAGGGCAACAAAGATGGTGTATGGATTGCATCACAAGTCCTATGAGGACAGGTTGAAGGAACTAAACATGTACTCCATGGAGGAGAGGAGGGAGAGAGGGGATATGATAGAGACATACAAGTATCTTACAGGGAGGAACAGGGTGCAGGAATACACTATTTTTAAGTGAAAAAAATGTTCCATTCCAGGACTAGAGGGCATGGGATGAAGTTGGAGGGAGGATGATTCAGAGGAAACGTGAGGAAGAATTTTTTCACAGAACGGGTGGTGGACAAGTGGAACACCCTGCCAGAGGAAGTGGTGGGGGCTGAAACAATCACGGGATTTAAGAATGCATGGGATAGACATAAGGGAATTCTGGAGGTCAGAGGTAAGGGGCAACAGACTTCTAGGAAAATATAAACTGAACTTAAAATCTCAAATGGGCAGACTGGGTGGGCCATAGGCCCTTATCTGCTGACACTGTCTATGTATCTATGTAAAATAGCATTATGCAGTCTTGTTGGCTCTGACCAGAATTTGTTTTACATAACTCACGCTGATGGATAAGTTGAGGGATGATACGGGCAAAGTGGCAGATATTATTATAGGCCATGTTCCATTTTGCAAGGCAAGTTGTTGTGGTAAGGGTAAAGGTTGTCAACCTATAACTGAGAGAGGGAAGAAATAATGCTATTGCTAGGGCAAGCTGAGCAGCTGCTGTAAGGGACCCACGAGCCCTGTATGCAAGTCCAAGCTTGATGTTTGTTGCCCTACACATATTTTGAATATGTTCAGATAGATTTAACTGGGGGTCAGGAGTAACTCCCAGGTATTTAAAGGAGCATGTAGTGCCAACTGGGACACCATCATGACTCAAGACATTGAGTGGGACAAGACACTGTTTGAGCTTGGCAGAGGAGCCGAAGAGCATGAGTTGTGTTTTCTTTATGTTCAGCACAAGCTTGTTTGTCAGAAGCCAATTCTGTAGCTTATTGAAGTCAGCTTGTAAATTGTGATTTATGGCACTGATATCACCCGAACTAGATAGAAGAATCCAGACATCAGCATATAGGGTTGTGGAACTACAGGTAGGGACCATTGGGATGGGAGTCATTGATGAAAAGAGAAAATAGGATAGGGCCCAGGATAGATCCCTGAGGGACACCACTTTTGACAAGAACAGGGTCCGTCACTGCTCTATTGTACTTGGAAAGGTGTAGCCTGCCAGTGAGATAGTTGGAATACCAATTTAGGACTGGACACACTGAGGGAGAGAAGCTTGGTACGCAGAAGGGAATGATCCACCCGATCGAAGGCTTTTGAGAAGTCCACAAAGATAGCCCCAGACAGCATACCATGGTCCATGGCAGTCCTTATTTCAGATGTAACTTTAGCAAGGGTCATGCCATGCTATGGCCTTTACAAAATCCATGCTGTTCAGGGGACATTAAGGTATGTTTAGCCAGGTAATCTGTCAGTTGCACTTCCACTGCCTTTTCCAGTTCCTTGTTGGCAGGAGACAAGGAGCTATAGGATGGTAATTTTCTATGCATTTCCAGTCACCCTGCTTGAAGACAGTGACAACCTTTGCTACTTTCCAGATTGGGGGAACAATTCCAGTGGTGAGGGATAGGTTTAGAATATGGGACATAGGGAATGCAAGCAAAGGGGCCCCAGCCTTTAGGAGTTTAGTTTCAAGGTCATCATGACCAGCACTCATGTGAGGAGAAAGGCCAGGAAGAAGCTTGTAGATTTCCATCACTGAGATTGTCTTGAGATAGAAGGGTGGGTAAGACAGAGATTCAGGTAGGGAGGTACTGGTGGAGGTAGCTGACTTCTTGTTGCCAGTAGCAAACAGGGAGGTGTATGCTGCGAGAACCATGAATTGCTTGTTAAAGGCATTTTCAATGGTAGCAGTGTTATTGCAATTTTTGCCATCAACAAGCATATCCACAGTATCGCACCTGCTATAACCCCCAATGATGGTTTTAATAGCGTGCCAGAAGTTCCATGGGTTCCTAGCTGAGGATAAGAGGGCAGCCTTGCAGTATTCACTCTTAGCGGTTCATATGGCTGTAATCTAAACACTCTTGGTGTGTAGGGTAAATAATAATAATACAGACTCTTGTGTCTCAGAGTCGACCAAGAAACTTTCATAAACAAGCAAGGAGTACTAATAAAGTTTATTATACTACTTGCACCAAGCACGTGACAAAGAGAATCACAAGGGAGATGGGTTTCTCACCATTTCTCCTGAATAATGTACATAATCTCCAGGACTGTAGATCTTAGGTTGTCTAAGATCTTGTTTGCTCTCCCCATGCTCCAGCTCTCTGCCAGAGAGCTAATCTTCTAGATACGAACTAGTAGTGCCCAGAGCCCAGAGCCCATGTATAGTTGGTTAGAGACAACTATATACTACAGATAACAGCATAGCAACAGGGATTACAATATAGTTACAGACATGAAGAGCAATATGTATTGGTCCTAAGTTATTCTCCATTGGATAATGACTTAGGAGACAGAATTACTAATGAGTATCATATGAAACAGAATATGCTTCCATTAGCATTATAGCTTAGGCAAAAGAAATACTGACTTGTTCAAAACTACATGTGTCATAGCAGTATCACAGTACAATAGACCAGGAAAACAGTGTGAGGTGTATGCGAGGTGTATGTGGGATGATAGGGGACATGACCCAGGCATAACAATACCCTCTTTGTTGCCCTAATTGCAAAAGTGGCAACACAACAAAAAGACAGTGGTTAGGCACCATTCATCTACAGGCCTGTGGCATGACCCTGATAGAGGAATTTTAACTGGTGACGGTGGTTTATCAGGGATTTCCTTTAACAAAAAAATTTAATTATAAGGGAAAATGTTAGTTAAATTTGTATTACTATAAACATTTGGAATAAAACTTCACAATGGGGTTTTCAAATATCAAAGCAATCAGTAAATACTGATATGCATGAGGTGTGTATCTGTCCTATTGGGAAGAAATTGAAGAGACAAACTTAAGTTGCCTTTATGAATTTTAAAAATAATTAAAAATCAAGATAGATCATCAAGATAGTTAGGACTAGACTTAATGATATCTGGTTCCGGGATGGGAACAGGTGTGATTACCGTATAATCTATTACCTGTTTTGAGGAGGAAAAACAGAAGTTAGAAAAGTTCACTTTGCATAACTTTTAGTCCATATCAGAAGAATGTATAGTTGGTCACCACGCAATGTTCCACATCAGTAGAATATACCACCTTGGAGGATGGCATTTTTCAGTTGGTAAGTTGAACAGGACACGAAATGTCAATGTCCACAAGGCATAAACTACGAACAGTTCCAGGGATAAATCCAAGGTTTCTTCAAGTGTTAGATGAAGATTCATAGTTCAGATTCAATGCATTCAGATTTTCCAAAGGTTGATCCAAATGTTCTGGAGGCAGCAGTATTTTCAAAGGCCTCAGCAGGGGGGGTGCATTAGATGGCACGGTGAGTTTTACAATGCAATATCAACAGTGTTCCATGGAAGATGATCACACGGCTGCACAAAGTGTAAAAGTTTATGACAGTGCTCAGTTTGTATCAGGTGCCAGCCAGGCTTGGAAAACAAGCAGTGAAGAAAATGGATTTCTTGATTGTAGATCAAATGAAGAAGAGCATTCTTGCTGAGTTAGGGGATTGCCCCTACCCTAGACTAGCTTCACAGTATGCATAACAATGAGCATGATTGTAGAATCTTAATTGGCTGGACTGAATACAGTTTATTTGAAAGTTCACAAGTGGAAGCCTAATTTCAGTTATTAGACCAGTATTCACAAGTTGGTAATACAAGTTGGAAGATGTCATATCTGCATAAAAGGTGATGTTCCTTTCAGGTATGACATTCAAAGTTCAGAGTCAGTCGCAATTCCAAGACCTCATGGTAAATAAGGAAAAGAAGTAGTTTCAACCTTTTCACGATAAAAGTTCCCATCAAAATGACCAATAGAATGGACAGTTGCCAGACGATCAGAGATGGATGTTGCCAGATGGAAATGTGGCAATGACACTTTGAGAGTCACAAACATGGCTTCCAGGATTGTGCAGGAATACATTTCAAAACAAGGAGCAATACTGGTGTGTGTGGTGGCATATCCAAGGTTCCTTGCCATCGACAAGGGGATAGTACTAGATTCAAATAAACATTTGTTCACACATGCAATAGAAGTGCAAAATGTGGCAATGCCACTGACCCATAAGTCTGTCATGTATGAGATCAAAGATATATCCTAATTTCAGATCCCGGAAGAGATAATCAAAGGGTTGTAAAAACATAATAGCTATAAGCAGTGCAAAGGACTTCCCTAGCTATGTAAGGCTCATCTGCTTCATTAATGGGAGCAGAAAATAATTAATTAACATAAACATTTGTCAGGTCAAACCCCTTCCCAATATCCTTAATATTGTAAATGTAAATCACTCCTAATAAGCAAAATCATCTATACCACGCAGTTGGGGGGGGGGGTATTTTATTGTATTTCATACTCTCATGAACCTTTAACATATGTATGAATAATGGCTATATCAGCTTTTATTTCAAATAGATATGTCAGCACCAAGAAGGCCTGAGTCTAAACCTGTGTTTTTTTGGTTTTTTCTATAAAAATGAAAACAAAACGCCTAGTTCATTTGGGTAGGCTTACAGTCATAAGATGTACCACTAGCAGGCAGGATGTGAAAATCCTGTGTGTGTGTGTGTGTGTGTGTGTGTGTGTGTTATCAGTCCCTGTATAGGGAGTCATTAATGAGTACCTGGTATGCTGCCAATTACCAATCCAATTACATCATTATTTAAAAAAAGGTGGGAAATGTTTGTTGTGAAACATAAAACAAATCATTTCAAGTTTAAAATGTGAGATTTAAAATCACTGGGATGTGCATGGACTGCACATTATTAACTAGGGTACCTGGTTGAGAAGTGGCTATTAGACCACTGGTTGGGCCAGGGTAATATTTTGGGCACTCAATATTAAGTGTCACAAATTATAAGGCATCATTGGATAAAAACCTTAAGGTCTAATGGCTTTTATTGCCATATAAATTTGGATGCAAATTTCCTGATTATCAATAAAATATAAACAGGAGTTCAGATCAGGCCTAGCTTCCAGAATTTATCCAAAGCAATGATCATAACATTCAGTAGGGCCTCACTACCCTTCTGGACAATGAACATGTCTTTTAGGACTTTAGTGTGAATTCAACAGGATGCAATTAAATCATGTGGGCTTGTGAGGTATTCTTCCTCAACAATCTGTTTAGGATTAGGCCACTGGTTCTTATCTGCAATACGATGTGCAGTTTAGGCTTGTCAGAAGACCCACATTTTTAAAAGAATAATAAGCATTAAAGCAAGCATCTCTCTCTCTCTCTCTCTCTCTCTCTCTCTCTCTGGGACCTAAAAGGAAAGAGAAAAGAAAAACATACTTAGTTTAGTACTATTCCTCCCACTGGGGTATGGAAAAGTAATTTAATCTCTTTTAAACAGTTTCATTTCATTGTCATGTAGCCATTTATCAATGCCTGTTATTGTGAGGCAGTCTAACTTGGTAGACTGCTGGACTGAGTTTGTTTACAATGGGACACGGCCTGTTCATACATTGTGAAGCAAATGAGTGTGCCTTTTGGATGTCTTTTTTGAGATATTTAACATATTTATCTACTGATGCTCCATCAGCAGTGGCAGTACACAGGTCCAGAAATAAATGTTCTGCGAGTCTCATGGACGTCCGGTCATGATTTCAAAACTGGGGTACGCTATGTACCTGCAGAGGGTGTCCCTCTTATTGCCATGAGGAGTAAAGGCAATAATGAATTCCAATCCTTCAGGGTTTTTCTGAACAAGTTTATTATAACATAACTTTGAGCTGCCTGTTAGCCCATTCCACTTATCCTGATGACTGTGGGTGGTAAGGGATATAGCACTTTTATTTTACTTCTAACAAATCCAGAATTTCCTGCATTACTTAGGCTGTAAAGCCGGGTCCCTGTAATCAGAATTTACTTTTAAGGGTAAGACTCTACTACCTGGTAAATAGCTGGTTTACCAAGACATTTTCAATCACTTTGCCTGTGTTGTTCTGTTTTGGGATAGCTTTAAACTGTTTGGAAAATAGGTTGGTAATCACTAGTGCAAACTAGTTGTTCTTAGTGGTTGGCATAGCACCAATGTAATCCATCTGGATGTTGTTCCAGGGGCCTTTTGCCTCTGGGGCAACAATGCATTTGTTCTAGCTGGTATAGGATAGTTCTGTTCACAGGTCAAACAGTTACTAATGTAGTGTTCTACATCATATGTGGCCACAAGACAGAGGATTTCAGTCTGTCTACGGTTTTTACTGACTCACTGGTGTCCACCAATTGGAGAACTATGTACTTGGTACAGTAATAAAATCTACTCTCAGGTGTTCAGGAATTACCTGTAACTTTTCATGAGTGTTACAGCAGTGGTGTTCCAAATGAGTAGGCCATCACTGGATAGGTGAATGTCATTTTCACTTTCTATAAGAGCTATTTCTAGAAGTTGTTCCTCAGTTCCTTTATTAAGGAATCTATACACTGCTCTCAAATAAGGGTCCTTCTTATGAAGCGTAAGGCTCACATTTTACAATATGCTTGAACCTCATGAATGTACAGATTGTAAACTGTTAGGTTTTGACGTACACAAGCAAGTCACTGTATTTCACAGCGATACTATAGCGTGCTGGAACAGAAGTTTGTCTTCTGCCAAAGAAATTTAGTTTAGAGAGAAACAGACCCAATTAGAATCTATAATAAAAACATTGTATCTGCAGTGCTTTCTGTAATTGTCTCAAGGACATTTCTTGAAGCGGGCAGAACTTAACCCTCTCATGGAGTGCTGGACATTTTACATAAGGAAAAATATTTTTATTCCTTTCTTAACACAAGCTGTGTCTTTCTCAAGGATGTTCCAGCTTTCTAAACCATCCACAAATATTTGTGGTAATTAGGAGACTCCTTGCCTCCCTACTTTTCATTTTATTTGCCAGGCATGTTTTAACATTGCCTGTGAATCGTACATATACGATGATGCAATTGCTAGCCATGCTCACTCTGTCATCGCTAGGATGTACAATAATTCCAAACCCTGCTATCTGACCCTCATAGAAACATAGAGGAAACATAGAAGTTGATGGCAGATAAGGACTGCAAGGCCCATCCAGTCTGTCCTTTTCTTTTTCTACCTTATTAATGTGCTATCGACCTTTGCTCTGTCAGTGGCTTATCTATTCATACTCATCTGTATTGCTCCCTTATGCCTATCCCATACCTGTTTGAAGCCCTGCACTGTATTCATAGCCACCACTTCCTGAGGTAGGCTGTTCCATGCATCCACCACTCTTTCTGTGAAAAAGAATTTCCTCACATTCCCCCTTAATTGGCCTCCCTCTAATCTCATGCTGTGTCTGCTTGTCCTGCTATTTCTCTTATATTGAAACATGTTAGACTCTTTCCCCTTGTTAATGGCCTGAAGGTGTTTGAATGTTTCGTTCATATCACCTCTCTCCCTCCTTTGCTCAAGAGTATACATATTCTGTCCTCATATGTCTTCTGATGCAGTCCCTGCAATATTTTGGTTGCCCTTCTCTGGACTGCCTCAATTTGGTTAATCCTCGTTGGTATGTGTGGCTGAGTCATCAGTCAAAACATGACACACACTGGAGACTTTTAACACTTTCTGAGGTTCTGTCAGAAATGTCCCTGGTACAGGCAGGTCAGTGCGTTGGAGTGAACAATCATGGGTTTCTCCTGTAAATTGTAGGCCATGGGCCAACAAGGATGAAGTTTTGATAGGAAGGACAGTGATGTCATAATCTTGTAAAATGAGAGACCAGTGTGTAAGTCTGGCGTTGAAGCCAGAGTCATCTTTTACTCTGACAACAGAACATTAGATGGCAAATGATTGGAATGCAGTACAATGGGTGCATATCCAATGAAGTACATAAAGTATCTCACTGCCCAGTATGTAGCCAAAATATTTATTTCACAAAGGTTGTATTTCAGCTCCACTGGGGCAGACATCTGGGATGCATAAGCAATGGATCTGATGTGCCCATTGTATGTTTGAGTTAAAACTGCTGAGATTGCTATATTTAATGTAGCAGTTTCAAAATAATGCCCTAAAACTGTGTTAGGATTAACCAATGCTGGGACCATGGTCAGTGATCCCAAAAGAAAAGACAAAAATATCAATATTACTGCATCTTGCATTTTCTTGCAAGAAATGCCTGCCATTGTCTGTGCTGGGAATAACCCAGACTGTTCCTGGCTTGTGCCTGCTACTGCAGCCACAGTATGGGATGATCCAGGTGTCACTGGTGGAGAGGGTTCTGCATCATGTGCTGGCACTATCAGGGGTGCCTGCACAGTGGAGAAAAGTAGTGTGCAAGCTTCACTTAATTCTCCAGCTATGGATTGTGGTTCAGTAGCCATCAGTGGTGGAGAAAATAGTGCTGAGGCAGTTGTCAGCTCAGGTTCAGAAATCAAACCTGTAACCCTTCCCCTGAATGTGGCATGTGATGCTGTAAATATCACAGCCATGGGGCTTTCAGAATCAGGGTTGTCCCCTCCACCATCAAATATAAAGTGGGTTTCCCCACCGTAATGTTGCTGGGTGGTAGCAACATTGTTTTTAATGTTACAGCTTAAAGTATTAATGCACTGCATAGGAAAAGCAATATGTTCAGTCTTCTCAGGGAAAGAAGATGTTAAATTGCATAGGAAACAAAAATAAACTTTCATGTAATTAACTGCAATGTGTTATTTAACCAAGGCCATGCTAATAAAGCAAAAATAAGCTGTTTCTGCAGCATCAGATGCTGATTTCATGACAGATTGTATATCAGTCTTATTCAAAAGTATGTCAACATCATTTTTAATGAGAATCTTCTGTCCCTCAGAAACACTGATAACATTATTAATCATGCCAAAAAACTCTGGTATGTTTTGTTTGGTTATGACAGCAATCACAGGTCCCTGTGACTGCAGGATTGAATCTCCGTGATGTGGTGGTCAGCTGTTATGGTTTACCTCATGGGCATCATTGATTACTGTGTCATGACATCATCACATGACCATGAGCGGCCATCTTGGGGATGGTATGGGGATGCAACCTGATGAAATGTGCATCCACCATTTTGAGACTCTAATAATTCTCCATTTTGTGAATCACATAAAAGCAAGTGGCTAGCCTTTGCTCTAGTCCACCCCACAGCATACTGTGAGTGTTCAAAATCAAACTCTTCTACATCAGAAGAGACAAGGTCTATGGGCATTAAGTTAGTATGCCCTTCCAATACCTCTGGCTGACAGCACAAGTTCGCCATATCTGACTTTTTACTCCTACATTCTAAGTGCTCAGATACAGGAGTTGGCACACTGTAAAGTGCCTTTTTTACAGATTGCAAGACAATCACATCTTGTAAAATGTGTCTGTTATCGACAGAAGCTGTGTCATAGTTTATATTTAAAACATTCATTTCAAGTCTGCCATAACTAAAACATACTGAATCACACTGATCAGACAAGGTCCGGTGTTGAAATGCCAGCACATTCACTTTTTCAGTAATTACTTCAGACTTATCTCTAAGTTCCTTGTTTTCCAAACATAAGGAATCAATGTTACTAGCCAGAACACCATTTGTTTGAAAAATCTTTTTCATAACAAGTTTTGGCTTTTTTAGCATTATCTCTTAAGGCATGCAGGTCTTTGCTGCTTCTCTCGTTAAAGAGATGCTCATTTACTAGACGGACAGACTCCAGCTCAGTCTATATTCCAGTTATCTTCTCTGTATGAGAAGCCTCTTTCAGACTAATTATCTGCTTGAAAGAAGCATTCTCCATTTTGCAAGCAATATACTCAGATTCCAAAACATATATTTTATTTAGAACAATATCAAAACAATTAAACAGCATTGCAATTAATAATCCTTCAGGATCATTGGTACCATTTTTCAATTCCCCATAATGGGCAATGATATCCCTTATAGGGCTACCATTGGATTCTGCTACCTCAGGAAAATCACACCTACCGCCATAAGCAGTTTGGTGTTTATAGGCATCCAGCCTCAACTCAGTACTGATATATTTAGACATGTCATATAAAATAAGAAACCCTTAGCTGCCTGTGGATCAAAAACGTTGTTTGCAACCAAAGTTCATGACAGGACTCAAACAGCCTTTGGCGGATGTGGACTCCTAGATTAGTATATACCCATTAGGATTTGAATCCTCAAGAAAGCAGTCTATATGTCTTTTTTGGATCCCTTTACAGCTGTGTTCCCACAGAGAAAGAATAGGAAAGAAATTAAAAAATAAAACAGCTCATTACACAGAGACTGAATATCTGCCAAGAGATTGTTTTTGTCTGCACTGTGGAACACACAACAGACTGGAAATTTTAAACATTAGACACTTTGTTAATTGCTTGCTACTGGGGATTTCTCGACCATTGTTTTAATTTACAGAGGAAATTAAAATGAAACCTGGCAAACATCCAGACTCCACCCGTGGTCGCCATTTATGTAATCTAAACACTCTTGGTGTGTAGGATAAATAATAATAATAATACAGATTCTTGTGTCTCGGAGTCTGCCAAGAAATATTCATAAATAAGCAAGGAGTACTACACATGTCTATGTCCTTGTGAGATTCACAGGGACAACTGAGAAATTTCACAGGTTGGGCATGGTAAAGGATCATAAAGACATCATGCACTGCAGGAATCAAACCGGTGCAGCAGGGCAGAACAAGTAAAAATTACAAAGGTTGCTGCACTCCAGAAGTATGCATGAATGGGAACAGGTGTGATTTCCGTATAACCTATTACCTGTTTTGGGGAGGAAAAACAGAAGTTAGAAAAGTTCACTTTGCATAACTCTTAGTCCATATCAGAAACATGTATAGTTGGTCACCACACAATGTTCCACATCAGTAGAATATACCACCTTGGAGATGGCATTTTTCAGTTGGTAAGTTGAACAGGACACGAAATGTCAATGTCCACAAGGCATAAACTATGAACAGTTCCAGGGATAAATCCAAGGTTTCTTCAAGTGTTAGATGAAGATTCAGGGCAGGATTCACAAAGAAGATGTGCCTGGCGCAAACCAGATGTGCTGGCACAACTCAGATGCACTGAGCCCATGCATAGCCATTCACAGAGGCATGTGCCGTGCCAGGCGCCAAGCACAACAGCACTGTGAATCACCACAGGATGCGACGGTGCAACCGCAGGTGCACCAGTGCATCCAGCAGGAAGTCCTGCAACCACACAGGGGAGGCAGGCAGAACAACTGGAGCAAAATAGGAGGAGAGGAGCAACCACAGAGCTGGAACAAACAGTCCCATGGACACAGGTGTAGAGTAAAATATGTTTATAAAAGGCAAAGAGCAAAACAACTGTACAAACCAAAAGCAAAAGAAGCACAATAACAGGAGCAATATATGGCAAGAGGGGGAGCAGGGTTGGGAAGGAGGACAGGAAAGGGACAGAAACAGGGGACGGGGTATGGTAACTATTTACATGGGATGTCCCCCAGAAAGTGGCAGGGGGACACTAGCAGTGCCGTGCCCTGCTGCGCAGCACCCTGGCACAGACCGGGAGGTGCAGCATGATATCCCGCAGGGCAGCTGACAGGCGCTGAACAGTCAGTTGTGGAGGGTGCAGGGTGGCCTGGATGGTCACAATTTATCATCTGTTCCACATTCACAGGTGCAACACCACCACCACCACCACCCCGCAACAGCATGATGAACCAGAACACCTACAGCAAACGACAGAAAGAACACACACTGAGGACCAGAATATGGAACGCACCCCCACCCTCCAATAACTGCACAGAACCAGAAAGACAGCAATCATGGAAAGTGGTACTCACCTGCCCCCGGCAGGGCACCAGGCCTGGCACCCATGTATCTCCGATGACATGCCTGAGCTGTGGCTGTGGCCTGCCACCCTGGCCCCTGGTCCTGCAAAACACAACAAACAGCACCATGAGCAAACACTGCTACCATGCAGGATGCAGTCCCCCCAGGGCAGTGCATGGCCATACAGCAGACAGTGATGCCTGTCCATGAAGCACCAGGTGTCAGCAGGCACACACTGCCATGCCCTGCCCCCCCGGTACCAGGGCACTGCAACACGGGAGCACCATGAGGGCAGTGACAGACACACCCAGCATGTGCCACGGGTCAATGTCAATTCGCTCCCGACAATACGCGCCATGAAAGCTCGCTCCCGACAACTCATATACGTGACAATTAACTCCTCAGATTTCCCGCTCTCCGTCTTTTCACTCCCCATCGCTCAGTTAATAATTTACATGCCTAATAGCAACTTTGCACAGACCAGTCTTAGCCTCTGTTTTGGTCCAGTTGATTATTTCTTTTTAAGTATCATGTTTATTGAGCATTTTCCAGTGTCAGCAAGTTCAGCTACATTTCATAACATTCAGTAATTGCATATACTGTACAAAGTAAGGTGGGAGGGTGTCGGTTAACATTTCTTTTATGGTATCAGAATTAACCTTCCACTAACAACATCAGTAAGATACACAACCTCCACATTACTGCATATGAGGAACCTGTCCAAAAGTGAGTCTCTCTCAGTCAGGTATTTAGGTTTAAGATGGGTGCTGTTATAACAATGTACACTAGATCAGTAGTGAGAGGAGAGAACACTGTACCTGTCATTAGGTTGGAGGTAGACTGTTGCTGTTCAAAAGACGGAGAATAGAGAATAGAGAATGCCAATGCTATTAGGTTAAAGATGAAGAAGTTAAAATGGTATTCATATTTCTTTCACAATCCAGGATAGTTGAGGAAGCAGAAAATTGTTGCCATTAGGTGTGTGTGTGTTGGGTGGGGGACCATGACCAGCACTGTATCTCTGTGTGCTTTACAGTACTAAAGATGAGTCAGAGAGAATGCTACTAGATTGGAAAAGGTCCTGGAGCACTCAACAGAGGACTTCAGTTCAGTTCAGTGCTGGTCCTTAGTGGACTTTGGAGTTTTTGGCTAGTAATCACTTGTGGGAGCGAAAAAAACGAGGAGCGAAATGTCAAAGGGAGTGAGTTGTCGGGAGCGTATTGTCGGGAGCAAGTTGTGGGTAGTGCGTGTTAGCCAGGAGGCCAATTGAGCTCCATGTGCCACCTGAGAGAGAGCTGAACAACACCTGGATGGCAATTCACCCCTATGTGTGGCGATACCGCAGCTGCGCAAGCCGCCTGGGTCCCGCCTCTGGAGATCACCATAGCGATGCCTGCACTGCCCCCTGTGCATAGCATTCCAGTACAGCGCACAATCCATGATACTATGGAGGCCCACACCTGGGTCCTGGGCACACGGATGCCCTCCTGTCCAAACAGGCGCCCCTCCACAGCCATGACCTGTGCTACAAGATGTAGCAGCTCCATCTGTGACCAGTTCATGGCCCTAGGTGCCATTCTCCCAGCCCTTGGCATCTTAAACAGTGATCAGACAGTGGCAAGGTGCAAACAGGCAAAGCACCACCTAGTGACCGTAATGCACCACGTGAAAACAGTGAGGCACATGCAGCACAGTGCGCACTGAATGTGAAGCATGAATGGCCACTGGTGACGAGCCCACGCAATCCATCACGCAATGGTGCTGCATGGTCAGGTCATGGTTGAGCATGTGTGTTACGTGTGCGGGTGCCATGTTGTGCATGGCATGCACCATGACTGTGTACCACGCACTGTATGCGATCCATGGCCAGGGCCAGATCAGTACAGCAGGGACAGCGCATTGTGGGACACACTGCGCGATATGGCACATGGCACCATGATTGTCAGGCCCATAACGGTGCAACAGTACAGCGACAGTACGGCACATCATGGGGGATGCACCGTAACACATGGCCACCACGGATGCATGAAGGATGCGCCATGTACAATGCACCATAGTCATGCAGCTGTACCAACTAGGACACGCATGCGCTGGAAATGCACTGTACAGTAATTTGCGCATCACACAGATGCTCCATGCAAAGTGAAATGAGCTGGGAGCAATTATGCTGTTCAGAGAGAATGTGACCAAAACAGCTTCATCAACCATTCATGGGAAACTCAGCATATTAGCATCTCATTAAAAGGTGCTC
The DNA here is from genome assembly GCA_016271365.2 of Neoceratodus forsteri. Lineage (NCBI taxonomy): Eukaryota > Metazoa > Chordata > Ceratodontiformes > Ceratodontidae > Neoceratodus > Neoceratodus forsteri. The sequence continues at coordinate 53,379,178 of JADMNL010000025.1, forward strand.
AGGCCTCATTTTCATGCCCTGAGCCATAAATGCTCCCAATTTAGCAGGCTGAATCCAGGACACTGAGAGGAGTCAGTGCCTACAGAGTGAGTACACAGCCATGTTTACAAGGCAACAGCACACACTGGTGTGCCTGCATCGGAGTGTGCACTACAAGTGGAACCCCCTGTTCATCGCATGTGGGACCAGACATCCATTAGGTGGCACCCACAGCAAACTGTGTCATACTACAGCAGGGCAGTATCCGTGGGGCATTAATGGACCGGTCCATGCCATGACCACAGTGGATGTCTGGGTCACTGTGGCCCACACAACACAGCACGTATGGAGCACTGTTACTGATCACTGGTGTGGATGGCAGTGCATTGAGGTGGTGCAATTTGGGACAAGGAGGGGTTGAGACATGTACGGAGGACCACCCAATGTACACAGGGGCACAGGGATGGGACATAAGGCTGGGGGTGGCCTGCTCTGTGTGGTGGATGCAGCATCATGCTACTGGTAGGTAAGGTGCAGAGAGTGACACCTGTGCAGGCACACTGTCACTGCAGCCAGCCCACACACAGCTGCTGCCTCAACAGTGCCTACCACCACATGGTAGTCACCCTCCACCCTGCAGTCATTGCAGGGGTGGCATCCAGGCTGGATGTGGCACCACAGTGGTGGCACACATGCTGCAGGGGTACTGGGATATGCCCACGGCAGATGGGCCAGTGTCACATCCCCTGGTGTGGCTACACTGTACTCCCCACTGTGGCCTGTGTGCCATGAGTGGCACAAGTGGCATCCCACATGGCCAACAAACCATGGTGCATGTCCACCTGCATTTGGCTGCCCACACGTGCCTCACGGCACAGGCCACCAGCAACACGGACCATGGTGAGGCAACAGACAGCGGGAGAATGGTGCAGGTCCATGTGTACTCACAGGTGAGTCTGACACCAGGTTGCTTCCCCCCACACTAGTCGAAATGTCTGAGGTGGCAGGTGCCACCACCAGGTAGCGACCAAACTTCACCAAGGATGAAGAGAGGGCACTCATTGAGGCATGCCACCTATGCCTGGATGTACTCACTGGCAGGGGAGGCAGCCGGACGGCGCATGCAGAGGGCTTGGAAGAGGTGGCATGGCACATGAATGTGGTGGCATCATTCAACCACACTGTGCAGGAGTGCCATAAGCATTGGAATGATGGCTGCCAGAGGGCCAAGGAGAGGGTGGCCAGCATCCAGGCATCCCTGCAGAGGACATGAGGAGGACCCAACTCGGTGCCACAGCTCAGCCCCAATGAGGCCCTCCTGGCTGCCAGTCTGTCAGCGACGGTGGTGCATGGTGTCCCAGGAGGTGGCTTCCAGATGGGGGGCAGCCCATCGTAGCATGGTGAGTAGCTGTGCAACCTGGCCGGGCCCTGCCATGGACAGGCATGCATACCTGGCAGTGTATTGCTGACCATGCTGAGTGTGACGTTGACACTGTGTCATGTGCGCCCTGTGCATTAATCATGTTTTCCTTTCCCTTTTCCACAGCTCCATTGCGACTCCAGGGCACGGCCATGGCTGACCGTGCAGCCCTCGCGGGCGATGATGCGGGCCCACCCCATGGGGTCATTGACACTGACGTGGGTGTGTGCGTACCTGCGACGTCCACGCTCCCTGCACCACTGGTCATGGTCCCTGTGGCAGAGGGCCCTGTGGAACCCTCCACCAGTGATGGCGTTATGGCTGGTGGGTTCATGGCATGGTTGGGGGGCCTGGCTGTGTTGTCTGATGCTGACCCGTATGAGGTAGTGGACATAGCGGACACACTCATCGTGCTCGCCAGTGGCATGGAGGGTGAGGATAGTTGCACCGATGCATGTTCCACCATCAGCAGCGCCACTGCCATGGTCGACGGTGGTACACACGGTGTAAGGATGCCTGTGTAGGGGACCCTGGGTGACATCGACAGTCCCACAGCATTGGACACGGGTGCTGTGGTGGCACAGCTACCCGGGGCAGTGAGTGCCATGCCCCCTGCACCGCTGCCCAGTGCAGTGCTGGTAGCATCGGTGAAATACAGGCAGGGCGCTGGTGTGCATGCACCCACTACAGTGGACCTATCGGAGAATACACATGGACAGCCAGCGGCAGTGCCCAGCCAAGACCTGCACACATCACAGCCTGACAGGGCACATCCACTGCCCATGGATGACCCTGCTGAGGCTTACTCATCCCCTGTATGTCGGCGATGCCACTGTGCCACATCACCTGCCGACGACATGGGTGCCTACCTTGACCTGTTGTGGGCAATTGTGGACAGTCAGGAGGCACTCTGGGTGGAGTTCCAGCACCACATGGCCGTCATGGTTCAGGAGCATGAGTCTGCAGTGGTGTGGCATGCTCAGATGCTGGCTGAGACACGCTTCATGCGGGTGGACATGACCGCAGCCATGGAGCAGATCGCAGCTGCTGCGGAGGTGGTGGCTGCATCCACAGCACACCATGGACAACGTGCGTCCAGCCGGACACCCAGGAACACATTCTGGACACCCCGATGGTGGGGCCTGGTAAGTCCCCTGTTGCTGACCCCATTGCCACTGGTATCCACACCCACTGGCCATGGCTCGACTGGTGGGCATCAGACAGCCACCCCACTGAGCACCCATTCATGGTCTCAGTGCAGCACCCATATGGGGTCCCTGGGGACACCCACTGTGGCTGGCAGTGGTACCCTCATCACCAGCAGCCATGGCAGAGGCAGCCCGCATGTCTGTGGCAGTCGTGGGGCAGCCCTGTGATGTCCATGCCCATGGGCCTGTGGTGGCAGGTTGCACACCCATGCATACTGGATGCTCTGTGGGTGGTGCCAGTGCTGCTGTGTGTGGCAGTCACCTGCCACACAGTTGCCCAGGCACCCCACTCTGTGCTGCCTGTGCAGGCTGTCCGGTGTGTTTGTGTGTACCGCTGTCGTGCCATGTGTCATGGGAATGATGAGTGCAGTATGGTGCCTGCAATGACCATCTGTTGGCCGCAGAGCACACTGACCTGTGACAGTTTGGGCATGGCCTGTGTGGTTCTGGGGTGATGCGTGCATGGTGCCTGTGTGTGAGTGTGTCTGTCCCCCACCGTGTGCATGCACCTACGTATGCGCCCCTGTGAGGCATATGGTGCCCGCCATTCCACTGTCATGCTGTCCCTACACTGTATTGCCCGCACCTGCACACGTACCAAGCTGCATACTCACCTGCATGTTCCAAATTGTTCTTCCACCACTCATGCGTGGTATGCCCGTGCCCTTGCCACCAGCCTGGGAACCCGGCGTCCATGAACAACCTCACCTCCATGTCCCTCAGGGTGTGACCTGGCCACTCCCTCCACCACCCCCTCTTCCTCCCCAGAAATGTTGCCCTCACCAGCCTCAACAGGTATCCCATGGTCATGAGCCATGTTGTGTAGCATACAACAGGCCAGGAATATGCCACAGGCCTTCTGAGGGTGATACTGTAGGGCACCGCCTGACCGACATCAACACCGGAAATGCATCTTCAGCATGCAGAAGACATGCTTAATGATCAATCAATCAATCAAAACTTTATTTATAAAAAGGCGCCTTTCTAAAAACCAAGGCACCTGTACATCACATAATAAGACAATATTAATAAAACAATAAATTAAGCACACTAATAATACATTAAAAATCATTATATGCTTGTTTAAAAAGATATGTTTTAAGTGGCACTGTTTGATAGCACATGTTGCGATGTGTGACTCATTGTAGTGTTCTTCCGCCACTGTTCCGGGTCATCAGATGGTGGTGAGGAGCCAGGGTTGCAATGGGCATGCGGTGTCACCTGTGGGGGTAGACATGTCTCCATTAGTACATTGTGTTACACTGTGGCATGTGCTCTGTCCCTATCCCACCCACTGTGTTGTGTGCCCCTGTCCTGCTCCCCTGCCTGTGCAACCACATGCCTGGTGGTTCTGCATCCCTGCCTTGGCTGCCCCAGCCTGCCCCATCCATCTTGTGGTGCACATGGATCACGTGCCACCCTGCATCTGCCTATGCACCCATACACACCCCTGCTGTCCCAGAGCCCTCATGCCTGCAACTGCCCACTCACAGCTCACCCCATGTGTCCCGGATATGGTGCCACCCTGTGCTGTTGGTGCTCAGTCACTTGTACCTAACAGGTGTCCACTTTGGATGTCCCTGACCTCGAACCTTGTGCAGAGTGCTGACTGGTGCCAAATGTATGCATCATGTGCGCTCACAGGGTGTGTGGCACAGACATTGGTGATGTGCCCAGTGGCATCGCACACCACCTGGTAGTTCACAGAGTGGTACCCCTTTCTATTCATGTATGTGATGCCCTCCTCACCAGGTGGTGCATGGATTGCCACATGGGTGCAGTCGATGGCCCCTATGACACCTGGCATGTGTGCCACCCTGTGGAACCCCTGCACAGCTTCTGTTTGCTCTGCCTGCGTGCTGGGGAATTTTATGTATTCCAAAGCGTGCGGTAGCAGTGCAGTAAGAATTGTGTGAGGAGGCGGGACGTTGAGGCCTGTGATATGCCAGTGGTGTCCCCAGTAGGCCTCTGGAAGGTTCTTGTGGTGAGCAGGTACATGACCGTTGTCACCTTGGTCTACACCAAGATGGCATGACCTCGTGTGGTGGGTGCCTGCATCACATCATGGCACAGCTCACATAGCTGCCTCAGCATCATCTTGTTGAGGCGGTATCACCTGACTGTCTCTGCCTCTGTCAGCTTCTCAAAGGACAGCCGAGCATGGTACCACTATGGGGCCAGCCACCTATGGTTCCTTCCAGCACCCTGCCTCCTCCTCCTCATTAGGGCACCAGCGATGGCAACTGCTTCCAGGTTCATCCCCTCTGTCGCTGTGTCCCTCTGGTGCTGCTTGCTGTCTGGAGTTTTTAACTGGTGGTTTGTCTGCCTGTGCCTCTCCCTCTGTCTGGTTCCACTTCCCCTCTGACTGTGGCTGTGTGCTCCTGGTGTCGTTCCATTGATGGCCTGCTGGTGTGCTGGACATAAGTATCCTTCTTTTGTACTTATCTTTTTTTTTTATAATTTAAAGTTTATTGAAATTTTAGCATTTAAGTACAACAATATGTATAAAGCGTAATAAATATAAAGCCATGCAATATGCATATGTAATACAAGCATTTGAAGATACATAACCATTTAAGATATTACAATATATGAATTTGGGTAGAGTGTCTCCATAACCATCAAAACAGAACAAGACTAGTGCATATAATATAAGGACATCAATTATTAATTTTTAGAAAGGGGACAATTCACATATGGTTCTCAGACATCTAAAAATGTGTCTGTTCATTGCAACTTCATATAGGCTGTTCTTTCATAACTAGCTCTCACACTCAGGTCCTGTAACCATTCTTTAATTGATGGGGCTTCTTGGCTATTCCAGTGTCTAAGAATAACGTTCTTTGCTGTTATGAAAGCCGCAATCAGCCAGAGTTTTTGACTTGTTGATAAGCCAGAAAGCTCTGAACAGATACCCAGGATTGCAAAACTGGCTGAACAATGAAATGTGCAACCCAGGGCATTACTACAGATATATAAGACATTCACCCAGAGAGATTTAACACAAGAACAAAACCATAAGATATGAGAAAGAGAGCCCACCTCTTTTAAGCAACTCCAGCATATATCTGAAGTGGCAAGGCCAAGTTTACACATGTTATTAGGTGTGTAGTACCATCTATGGATAATTTTATACTGTGTTAGTCTGCCCTTAGCTTCTCTACAAGCCTTTAAAGTCATTTTTCCATATTGTCTGCCATTCCTCCAGTGAAATACTAATATTTAATTCCTGTTGCCATCTGTCTATTAATGATAAATTTGGGTCTGACTGTGAATCAAGCAATAAAGTATATATTTTTTATGACCCTTATTAGTCGAACAAATTTTATCTAGGTGATGTATCTGAGGGCCAGCTGAGCCATTCTCAGTTAGGACATTTCTGATCTGTAAGTATTTGTGGAACTCTGTCCTAGGAAGTTTATATTTTGAAGAAATTTGCGTAAAAGACATTAACATTGTTTTGCTGGAATCCAGATCTACTACAAATACAATTCCTACCCTTTTCCAAGTTGACCATGTTATACTTTTCCCTTTGACTTTAATTAAAGAGTTCCCCCATAAAGGACAATGTGGGGATGTCCTTGGAGACCAGCTCAATGAAGAGGCTACTGAGTTCCAAGAACTATAAACTTGAGTAAAAACAGAGTTGGGAGCAAAGAGTTTTTTTGTATCAGAGAACAAAACTATTCTTGGGTGTCTGCCCTTTAATAGACTTTGTTCTACCTGAACCCATCCCGGAACATCTTTTTTATTATTTCACCATAAGGATTTAATACACTGAGCAGCAATAAAAGCGTCATGTCTTAATTTAAAATTTGGTAGGCTGAAGCCACCTTTTGTTATGTGCTGTTGAAGTTTGATTAGAGAAATTCTTGGAGGTTTATTTTCCCATAGAAATTTCTTAATCAGTGTATATATTTTATTAAAGTAAATTCTAGGGATCTGGATAGGTAAATGTTGTAAAAGATAGTATATAATTGGCGCTAGCATCATATTGAAAGCTTGTATTTTTCCCCAAAAAGACAGACAAATTTTACCCCATCTAGTACAATCAGCTGATAACCTTTCTAAAATTGACCTAAAGTTTAATAAAACTATCTGAGAGATCTTAGAAGTAATAAGTATGCCCCAAAATGTAATATTTTGAGTTGAAATCTCAATATTATGTAACTTAAGTGTTGATTCATCATAAACCTTAGTCAATGGCAGTGCCTCAGATTTCTCAAAGTTTATCCTAAAACCCGAGAAGGAAGCAAAATCTTGGACAATGGCTAGAATTTGTGGAATAGATTGTTGTGGATTAGTTATTGAAAGTAGAATGTCATCCGCGTAAGCTGAGATTTTTTGTTCCTTTCCTATTTTAACACCTGATATTGTAGTTGAGCAGTGGAGTTTGATAAGGAGGGGTTCTAACGCTAGTAGCAATAAAAGTGGAGACAGGGGACAACCCTGGTGTGTACTTCTGTGTATTTGAAATTTACTAGAGGTTATACAGTTGATCTTGACTGATGCATATACTTCAAAGTAAAGAATCTGCACCCATTTGCAAAAATAAATTCCTAAATGATATTTCTCTAAAATTTTCATTAAATATTTCCACTCTATCCTATCAAAAGCTTTATCAGCATCTAAGGATAGAAGCATAGGACAGAATGGGTTATGTCTTGCCTTATGTATGATGTGTAGAATTTTGCGAAAGAGATCTGAGCTACAACGTCTGCATACAAATCCTACTTGGTCAGGATGTATTAATTTCTGGATAACTGAATTCAATCTATTAGCCATTATTTTAGCAAGAATTTTACAGTCCACATTAATGAGAGATATTGGTCTATAGTTACCACATAAAGTTGGATCTCTGTCCTTTTTGGGTATAACAACAATAGCGGCTTCCCTCATAGAAGGAGGTAAAAAGCCTGTTTCATTGGAGTTACAGAAAACTTTGAGTAAAGCTGATGCAGTTAGTTGTATAGTGGCTTTTTAAAATTCACTTGTAAGGCCATCTAGGCCTGGGGCTTTAGTATCTGGAAATGATTGTATAGCCTTCTGGATTTCCTCCAAAGTAATATGCTTGTCTAGCTTGGATTTATCCTGTTTTGATATAGAAGTTAACTTAATATCTCCCAAAAACTGCTCTAAGTCCTCCTGTTTAAATTGACCTTCAGATTTGTACAGATTAAAATAAAAATCTTTAAAGGCTTCTAAAATCTGCTCAGATTTGTGCACCTGGTTGCCATTTTTTTGTTTTACTGAGGCTACTACATTTGCCTCTGATAACTTTTTTAGTTTGGGAGCCAATAGCTTCCCCTGTACTTCTCCAGCTTCCCAGTAAGCTTGTTTGAGTCTAAACAAAGCATATTCTGCCTTTTGATTGTGTATTGTGTTGACCTCATATTTAGCATCAATGATCTCTTTGAATAATGTAAGGTTTTTAGAACCTGTGGAGATGAATGTTTTCTCTTTATTTTTTAAATCAGCCTCTAGTTGATTCAATTTTTCTAGTCTAAGTTTTTTACTGTAGGACGAGTAGGAGATAATGCGTTCTCTAATATATGCATTAAAGGCGTCCCATAAAATTGAGGTCGAAACTTCCCCATTGTCATTAAGTTGGAAGAACAACGTAATTTCTTTTTGTAGCAAATCTGGGGAGTTAAGCAAACTACTATTGAATTTCCAATTTTTTCCTGAAGGCAAAGTGAAATTTATGGATAGATTAATAGATACATGGGCATGGTCAGACATGACAATGTTACCAATGTGACTTGCCGAAAGACCTTGAAGTAAGGATTTAGCTATAAATATATAATCTAATCTGCTGTGAGAGCTGTGTCTGTTGAATATAAAGGTATAGTCTTTCCCTTTAGGATTAATAATTATCCAGGTATCACTTAAGTCAAATTCATTACATAGACCATTTAAGGCCTTTGAGGAAACAGAATGAGCAAATGGTTGTGAATATGTACTGTCAGTGAACACATCATAACAGTGTTCATATCTCCAGCTAATATGATTTCTCCAGTGGCATTTTTGTAAATCTTTTCAGCTACATTGGTAAAGAACACCTCCTGATTAATATTTGGGGCATATACGTTTACCAAAGATAGTAGTCTGTCTTCGATTTTAACATTCGCCATAGTAAATCTGCCATCTGTATCCAACACCGAGGACTGTATCACAACATTTAAGTTTTTGTGAAATAAGATGCAAACCCCCTTACTCTTAGAGTTAAAGGAACAGCCATGCAATGTACCAACCCAAGATCTTTTAAGTTTAGCTGTTTCCTGTACTGTCAAATGTGTTTCTTGTAAAAGGGCAATATCTGTTTTCAAATTATTTAAGTAAGTCAGAACTTTAGACCTTTTGATGGGGTTATTACATCCCTGGATAATCCATGAAACAATTTTGAGTGGATGGTTTATTGTAGCCATTTCTAAAATGGTCCACTAATTTCTATGAAAGACTAAATGTGAAATTAAATTTCAGGAAACACCTCTACAATTATACTTAAGCAATAAAACAATTAACTTACAATGTTAAAACAGCACAATAAATATATGAAAAAGGATATATGAAGTAAAATTAGGTCAAGTTTAAGTAAAACTTATCTATAGTTATACAGTAAAACACACTATAGCAAAAACATAACACTAAAAAGTATTTCAATATAAAGAACCTGCTGCCTCAAAGGTAAATGAAGACTAATAAAAAAAAATAGGAAATGAAAAACAAGTTTTTCTAAACTATGCTTATTAAGTAAAACCAGAATTCAAGTTCTCAAAGGTAGTATAAGTGGTTGACATATCCAGACTACCACACCTGTTAGATTTGGAATAGATATCATACAATACTAATTTAGACTTAAAGAAGTACAATTGCAATCTGTACACTGAAGGTACCCTTACTAAAATCTGAGCGCCAAACATCATATAAGTAATGTAATGACGACAAAGAAATTATTCTAGGTTAGAATGAGATATGACAAAGCAGCTCTGTGTCACATATTGTTAATAAGTATAACTGAGAAATAATAGCCTGCTGAGAACTATCATGAACACAAACATGTTCTAAGCAGAACTGCCTCTAGCCTAGTGTAAAAAACAAACAAAAAAAAAATATATACTCTGTTTGACAATGCTCACTGAGTGGCTCCCCCCTTTTCCTTTCCCTACTAATTCCTCCTCCCCATCTCCCTCCCTTCTACTCCCACCAGCTCTCCCCCGACCATAAGTTTTGCACCTTTTGTTATCTTTTGCTTCGTTGGAGATTGTATTCTATTGAAACAAAATTGTAATTGAACTGTAACTTTTTTGTTTGTAAGTACTGTGTCCCTTGTACTACTGTTCTGATGTCCTCTTTGTGATGAGGTACCTTTTTAAATGAGCCTCTGGCTCAAAGGTTTCTAAACTGATGTTTAACTAAATAAATAAATAATAAATAGAACAATATAAGGGAGTACTGTAGTATTAAAATTATGAGCATAAACCTAGTACAACATAAAAATGCATATGTTAGGTGACAACAGCCCAATTGGGAGCCAAATAAATCACAAGGCAAATAAACTATGCAAGCCTGCCATAAAACATTTAACATTTAAAAAAATGATTTGACTATATACTGTATTTTTTCTTTCTTTTATGCTGCGTGTCTCCCAAGGAAACACAATGATCGCCTTGCATATATGTGCAGCCCAAATTAGCCAAATGCTGCCACTAATATTATACATGACTTTTATCTAATACTCCTAAATGAGATCTTAGGCTTTATAATTATATATTGCAGGTCTTTCCATATTGTACAGGTAATTAACTCCCTTAAGAAATAATTCTTATATTAAATAATTTAAAAAAAGCTTGTGTTCTCTGACAAAAAAAAAATAATATTATATATATATATATATGGTGGGATATTCAAAGCGGTTACGTATGGTGCAACTGAGATGTGCGGAAATGGGCCAAAGAGTGATATTCAGCAGGAGCCAATGTGTCATGCAAATCGCAGTGCACCAATACACAACCCTAATGAATGCATGCGCAAGTGCAGGGAATAAGTGACGCAGTGTGATATTCAACAGCAAGCAAACGGCGCAAGCGCGGAGCAACAAGGACATGCGCGGAGCAAACTTGAGCCCATAAAATGAGGGAGCAAGCAAGGGATGGAGGCATGCACCACAGGGGAGCAGGAGAGAGAGGGAGAGCGAGTGGGCAGGCAGGACAGCAGGAGGGGTGCAAGACAGAGACATATATGCAGTCTATATGTCTTTTTTGGATCCCTTTACAGCTGTGTTCCCACAGAGAAAGAATAGGAAAAAAACTCAAAAATAAAACAACTCATTACACAGAGATTGAATATCTGACATCCGTGACATCTACGAACCCTTCCAATCAGGTTTCGTAAAAGACATAGCACTGAGACTGCACTGGTTCGGGTGCTTAATGATCTCCTGAGGGCGAGAGACCAGAAGATACGTTCTGTTCTAGTTCTTCTTGATCTCTCGTCAGTCTTTGACACCGTGGATCACATGGTGTTGTTAGCACGCCTGAGGCAGATTTGTGGGATATCGAGAATCGTCCTTCGATGGTTCACCTCATTCTTCACTGGGAGATCACAAAGAGTTGTGTCGGGGCCTTTTTCCCCTGGCCCAACATCTTTGTTGTGTGGGGTGCCTCAGGGTTCTGTGCTATCTCCCATGTTATTCACGGTGTATATACTGCCCCTCGGAGTCATTTTAAGATGGTATAAGCTGAGGTTTCATTGATATGCAGATGATACCCAGCTATACCTGTCTTTTGCTCATGACTAGGATGGAGCTCTCTTGGTGTTTAACAACTGTCTGAAAGAAATCCAGGGCTGGATGGACTCTAGTTGGCTAAAGTTGAACTCAGAAAAGACAGAGGTTTTGGTAGTGGACCCGGGCTGTCGGATAGAGGGGTCGCCTGTTGGTGCATCCTCAGGAATTTTTCTTGGGGGTGTATCACTTCCGACCTCTGAATGGGTGCGTAACCTAGGGGTTATCTTGGATGACAGACTGGCACTGCAGTCACAGGTGTCAGCATTCATCAAGACTTCCTTTTACCACCTTAGGAATATAGCTAGAGTGAAACACCTTGTTCTGTCTGACACGTTACCTATGTTGGTCCACACCTTCGTGTCCTCATGTTTGGACTACTGCAACTCCCTGTATTTTGGGCTTTTTGGGGTTGAAATCTGCCACCTTCAGCTAGTGCAGAACGTGGCAGCCTGGGTCTTGACTGGGACCAGTAGGTCTTGTCATATTACCCCGGTGCTGCGCGAACTGCACTGGCTTCCTGTTCGGTAGTGAATCACCTTTAAAGTCTGTTTATTGACTTTCAAAGCCCTACATGACCAGGGTCCAGCCTATCTGAAGGATCTTCTAGTCCCCTACTGCCCTGGCCGATCGCTTCGCTCGGCCGACAAGGGGCTGCCAGAGATTCCAAGAGTGAGTCTAAATTCTTCTGGTTGCAGAGCTTTTTCCTATGCTGCTCCCACTCTTAGGAACTCTCTACCCCATCGGTTACGGCAGTGCACCTCCGTGGAGGAATTTAAGAGGGGTTTAAAAACTCATCTCTATCAAATTGCCTTCTTATAGTATCCTGTATAAGTTGTTGTTGAAACTGTAGTTTTTACCTGTGCTTTATACTGAATTATAATGTTTGATTTTTATTATGTGTTTTGTATAGCGCCTTGAAAATCTGAAAGGCGCTTTAAAAATAAAATGTATTATTATTTATTATTATATTATTATCTGCCAAGAGGTTGTTTTGTCTGCACTGTGGAACACACAACAGACTGAAAATTTTAAACATTAAGCACTTTCTTAATTGCTTGCTACTGGGGATTTCTCGACCATTGTTTTAATTTACAGAGGAAATTAAAATGAAACTTGGCAAACATCCAGACTCCACCCATGTTTGCCATTTATGTAATCTTAAAACTCTTGGTGTGTAGGGTAAATAATAATAACACAGATTCTTGTGTCTCGGAGTCGGCCAAGAAACATTCGTAAACAAGCAAGGAGTACTAATAAAGTTTATTATACTACTCACACCAAGCATGTTACAGAGAAAATCACAAAGGAGATGGGTTTCTCACCACTTTTCCTGAATAATGTACATAATCTCCAGGATTGTAGATCTTAGGTTATCTAAGATCTTGTTTGCTGTCCCCATGCTCCAGCTCTCTGCCAGAGAGCTAATCTTCTAGATACAAACTAGTAGTGCCCAGAGCCCAGAGCCTAAGTATAGTTGGTTGGAGACATATACTGCAGATAACAGCATAGCAACAGGGATTACGACATAGTTACAGATATGAGGAACAATATGTATTGGTCCTAAGTCATGCTCCATTGGAGAATGACTAAGGAGACAGAATTACTTATGAGTATCATATGAGACAGAATATGCTTCATTAGCATTATAGCTTAGAAAAAGAAATGCTGACTGGTTCAAAACTACATGTGGCATTTCTTGCTTACATACAGTATAACATAGAGACATAACAAAGGCTTTCTGTCTCCGTCAGCTTGCTTAGAGACAAAGAGAACTGCTGACACACTATATATAATTATATGAGAATATAAGTATACAATAATCACTGATGATCCTTCAGAGTCATCATATCAGTAATTAGGTAGATTATATATGGAATATATATGAGAGACAAACATAATCTAGATAAATGTATTATAGTGAGGTATAATGAATCATGCATGACCAATATTAGCAGCAAAGCACGTTCCTAGCACCCATGCTTATATGATGTGTGCTCATATCTATAGGTTAGTGCAAAATAGCAGTATCACAGTACAATAGAGCAGGAATACAGTGTGAGGTGTACGTGAGGTGTATGTGGGACGATAGGGGGCATAACCCAGGCATAACAATGGCTTTTTTGCAGATGTTATGGAGCCACGGGTATTCATGATAGTGTGACTATTTCTTAGAGGCTTTAAATTTACCCAAGTGCTTATCTTTGGCTTTCATGGGTGAGAGAGAGCAGGTTCTCATGTAACCATTTAGTAATAGTGCTTCTAACTCTCTTTCCGACGTGAGGGGCGTGCTTATCTTGCCGAGAGGGGAGGATGTTAAGAAGGTTGTCAAGAACACCTGTGGGACCATGGCAGAGAGAACAGTAGCCCAATCTGTAACTGCAAGGTCTTGAAGAAAGAGTGTAGGGTTGAAGCAGAAGAAGTCTCTCACATGTATAATTTTGTGTGGCACTTTGGGAGAGGAGACTCTCCAGATGCAGTAGATGGGGGAGTGGTCTGATATTGAGTCAGGAAGGACTCCAGATACAGAGATCTTATCAGGCCTGTTAGAAACTAATCCAGGACTGAACCACTAATCCCAGGATGGTGGTTTTGTGTAGGCACACTAATGAGCTAGATAAGGCTGAGGGCCACCAGCAGTGGTCCATTCTGCTTGACATTGTCTCCAGACCAGTTTAGCTTGAGGTCACAACATATAAGTACCTCATTTGAGGAGACTTTAGGGCTAATATTATCAAGCAGATAGAAGAGCCCCTTGATGCCCTGCTTTGAAGGGTTATAAGCGCAAATGATGTGAATTTGTTTGGCATTCCCTTGAAGGCGAAGCCCATGAAGGAATTCACAGGTTGGGGGGGGAGCTATGTCATACTGGATTAGGGATATGTTGAGGTGGCCTTTGTAGTATATCAAAAGACTACCCCATGCTTTTTACCTATACAATCGTGGCACAGGAGGCTGAAGTTGGAGAGTGCAAAGGCTTAGTCAGGGGTGGTAGGCTTCAACCATGTTTCCATGAGGCACAGAATATCAGGGTTATAGTAGTCAGTTCAGGCAGTCAGTTCAGACAGATTGTGGATGAGACTGCAAACATTAAGATGTGCGATTGTAAGACCTTTAAGAGAGGACCAGGAAGAAGTGTTAAAGGTCAGTTAAGAAGTAGGTCCAGTAGATACAGGGTTCAGTTTGACACCTCCAGCAAGAAGGATAAAAGGAGTTGAGAACCAGAGAAGGAGGCAGAGCCAGCCCATCTTATAAGATATTTTATGAGGGTGGTAGCACGTGCATTTGAGTAAGCGAAAAGCAGCTCTCAAGGATTTAGGTGGTAAGCACCAGAGGGGACGCATGTTTGCTTGCCATGAGGCGATGAGGTTGGAGTGGGTATAGTCATCAATGTGGTGCATCTCCAGAGGTCCTACTTATAGTGGGAGATAGAAAGCAGGGAAGTACAGGGTAGACAGGGAACAGATTAGGCAGGTGAGGAAATACATTGCATTTTGTTTGTATATAGTAGATGCTACAGGAAGGGAGTAGTCAGTAATGCCAAGGTCAATGATAAGCATAGTTAAGGTGCAGTGGAGGCAATAAATTGAAGTAGGCAGTGCAGGACAACTTCTTTTTGACAGCCTGTAGTTTTAGAGTCTGATAATATGCCTGAAGAAATAGTGTGATTCTAGCCCTTTATGTAGGGCTGGCTACTACAGCCAGTTTCCAGATGGCAGGCTCAGCTTGGGAGAGTGGAGCTATGAGGGCTGAAAAACAATTTGATAAAGTGTCAAGGGAGGGGGTGGGTGAAAATTCATGTCGAAGCAAGGAGCTGTGCTAGCCTGAGGGCTACTTTTAAACATTTTTATTTTCTGGAGTTTAAAAACCATGTAGCATAGTTTCAACAAATTAATGAAAAGCCCTAACCTTTCTTGCAGAAAACCAACACATTCAGCATGAACAACAGCCAGGAGCAGCTAAGTATCAGAATAAAAGTCACGGTTTTGCTCCTAGGATTTAGACCAGGGATATGCTGCGTAGTAGATTTTGAAAAAGGTGCAGAACACCTAAAGGACCTCCGAATTGGCTACCTGAAGTGGAGCGCTCTCCCTGTGGCCAGGTCTGTGGTCAGTGGGTTGGTTGTAGCCCTGAGCTTCCTGCAAGAGACCCTGAAAAGAACACAGCTACCACAAATTAAGTAAGCTCACAGAAAGTGGAAGTTAACCAATTAACAATTAATTTTAGATTTGGGGAGGAATCAGCAGGGAGCCAAAAATTCATGCCAAAGCAAGGAGCTGAGCAAGCCTGAGGGCTGCTTTTAAACTTTTTTTCTTTTTTGGGGGGGGTGGGGTTAAAAACAATGCAGCACAGTTCCAACATATTAATTAAAAGCCCTAGCCTTTCTTGCAGAAAATCAGTACATTCAGCATGAACAGCAGTCAGGAGCAGGCTAAGAATCAGAATAAAAGTCATAGTTTTGCTCCTAAGATTTAGACCAGGCTTGTGCTGTGTAGTAGATTTTGAAAATGACTCCTGATGCCTAAAGGGGCTACAAATTGGCTACCTGAAGTGGATCTCTCTCTGTGGCTGGGTCCGCGGTCCATAGGTGGCTTGTAGCCCCGAGGTTCCAGAAAATGACCTTGAAAAGAACACAGCAGCCACAGATTAAAAACCCTCCCAGTGGCGTGGGCCACTTTAAGCGGCCCATGGTATACTTCTTAAATGGAGGGCTACTCTAAGTGGACCAAGTGTACACTGTTTACTTTTTAACTGATTATTTTAAATCCCATTAATCTTGATAAACAAATAATGATTTATTAGTAAATAGACCCCTTCCCCTGTCTGCTGTTAAAATTTTAACTCCGTAGCTTAATGCATGGTAAAGTACTGACAATTCAAAAACAAGCATTTGTCAATGCCGAATGTTTGCTTGCTGGCATTGGCATTGGTAGTGTAGGAGTTAGAGAGATGCATAATAGGAATGGCAGTGCAGTATTGAACTGAGGTCAACCCCACCACCACCCCCCTGCAGAGACCGACAGGCATTGGGGTATGTCTTTGGGTCGTCAGGCATAACGGCCATGCCATTTCACCACACCCTACCCTGCAGACACCAAGTGTCACAGTATGCCTTGAAGTTTTTGGGCTTTATGATCACCCCATTCCATAAGAAATACGGTGAGATAGGTGCAGTATAGGAGAATGGGGTGAACTTTGGGGCTGAAGAGTCCAAGGTACACCTCGATGCCTGTCACTGGCTGCAGGGTGTAGGTGGGGGTGGAATGGCAGGAGTATTACAGGTGACAATCCCAAGTCACACCCCTGATGCCTGCCAGTCTCTACAGGGTGGGGTGTTATGGTCGGAAACCCTAATATCCCAGGTGTTCGTTGGTATTTTCACTCCAAAATTTAAACATGTTTTTTTTGTGACCCCCCCACCTCATGAACAGTGGCAATATCAGTTCGTTAGCGGAAAGCTGATTTTGCACAGCGACAATGCCATTTGGCACCACTGGTGTGAAAACACATTTCAAACAGGATGTGAAAAATGACAGCTGTACTGTTTATGGGGAGGTGTGAAAAATGGCAATGTTGAAAATCTGCAGTGAAAATATAAAAAACTGGTGAAGTCACGAGCATGCGTAGAAACTGCGCAACGCACATCCGTAATGTAATTAGTTTTGGGATTTTTTACAGGAGATTGTCAAAACAGGCATTTTGGGACCTCCGCTCATGAACAATGTCACTGTGATTTTCTTAATCTGTCCCGAACAGTGATTTTCCACAGCAATCACGCATTTCTGCGTCGGAAGTGTGAAAACATATTTTGACCATGGTGTGAAAAATGACAGCTGTACTGTTCATAAGGAGGTGTGGAAAAATGCCAGTGTTGAAAATCTGGACTGAAAATATTACAAATTCATGAATTTACGAGGGTGCATGGAAACTGTGCAATGCTCGCTCGTAACACAGTCATTTTATGGACTTTTGTCTCCAAATTTTTAACATAGCCATTTTAAGACCTCTGCTCATGAACAGTGTCACTGTGTTTTTCTTAATTTGTCCTGAACATTGATTTCACACACCTGCGCCATCGTGCGCTACATGAGCGAAAACACATTTTGGGCTAGATGTGAAAAATGACAGCTGTACTGCTCATAAGAAGGTGTGGTAAAATGGCAATGTTGAAAATCTGAGTTAAAATATAAAAATTTTACGAAGTTGCGTAGGAACTGCGCAACACACGCTCGTAACAGTCATTTTTGGGAATTGTTTTGCCAAATTTTCAACTTAGGGTTTTTGGAGGCCTACCTTATGAACCGTGCCACTGTTGTTTCATTCCACGCAGTGACCACAAAATCACCTTTCGGGACCAAATAACAAAACGACAGTGACTGAGTTCATGAGGTGGGCCCCCAAAAATCCCATGTTGAAAATTTGGTGAAAAAATTCCCCAAAATGGCCGAGATATGCACCAAAGTTGAAAAAAACATTTATGCCATTATACAGCTTACCGGCATTTCTTCAATTCGTGGTCAGCTTTGAAGAGTGCAGACGTGTTCCCGGTCCACGAAGATTATCGCGCTGGCTCCTGGAGGTAAGTATGGGGTGGGGGTGGGAAGGTGGCAACAGAGGATGGGTGTGGGTTGGGGCAAGACAGTCAACGAGGGATCGTTTTTTATTCACAGTTTTTTTTACCTTGTTCAGGAAGATGACGCGGGACTTTTGCCATGCTGAGGTGGGCTCCCAGCATGGCAGCTGAAATGTTACTTTTGGGGGTGGCAGTGGTGCCAATGGGGGATTGGGCACCCCCGACAGCCATACCAACTTTTGCCATGCTGGGGTGGGCTCCCACCGTGGCAACTGAAAGTGGTAGTTTTTTTTGTGGGGGGCCGGGGACAGTGAAGCCGACGGGGGATTAGGCACCTCCGCCGCTATACAGACGTTTGCCTTGCTGGGGTGGTGTTTTTGTGTGTGAATGTATTAGAACTTCAAAGCAAGGTTCTTGTCATGATTGTTATATCATATTTCATTTCCCCATTATTTATTTATTTTTTTGCTGTTTTGGTTACTCATTCTTTATGAAGGGCTTGAAATTCAGTGTCTAGGCATGCTATGTCACTTTTGTTTTGCTAATGATCAGCAAGAAATTGATCTGATTTTGTTTCTTGTTCTGAGTGGTAAGAAGAGGGAACTGAGTTTTATTTTGTTTATATTATCTATTTTTTTTTCTATCATTTAGCAATGCTGTTCTATTTGCTAACGTCACTCACTTGCTGTTTGCATTTCTTGATGTTGACATTTGTGTGAATACATGAGAGGTGAAGGAAGGAGTGAAGACTAGGCTACCAATTGTGCTTCTTTTCATGTAAACATGAATGCTTTATTTTTTTTTTTGTTAGTTGTTTAACCAGGAGTAGCACACTAAGCTGAGTGCTTTTTTACAGGTGCAACCTGGGAGCACAGGGAAGTTAATTGACTTGCTCAGGGTCACACAGTATGCAAGTGGAAGCTGTGGGGTTCAAACCCAGTCTGGTCTGCTGGATGTCACCGGATTTCCAGCTCAGAGCCTTAAACCACTGTGCTATACTGCCTCCCTGAAGGATTGAGGATTATTGAAGATATCAAGCTGTATTTTTTCTTCATTATGATGGTTTTCTTTAGTGGTACTGTTTTGAAAGGCTGAAAAAAATCTGAGGATGTCATGTCCAGGCAGTTACAGTAATTGCCTTCATGGCTATTTGCATATAACCTGCATTTGATTGTGGCGGTACAGTATACATAAATCATTTTTTCCCCATTTGTGCTTGTCTGTTGCCTGATTGCAGCTTTTGGACCATGCACACTTGAAAGGCATGGCACAAACCATTGTGCTGCAGTTTGTGCTTTTTTTGTGAATCTTGCCCCAGGGCTTTTACTGATTTTAAAGTGCAAGCCTGCTTTTCCTAGTATTTTTCTGCCCAGAACTCTTGGGACCAACAAAACTGGGCCTAAAAATAGAAATCCCTAGAGCTTGGAAAGTTTTAAAATTTAGTATCAAAAGCACCTCCGCTACAAAAATGGTTTGAAGGGGTTTAAATGCAAACTGTACATTAATTTTATTTATTTAAAATGTGGTCACCAGTATAGGCACAGTAAGCCTGGACTGGTTTACAGGTGCATCCGTGGGTGGGTGGGTGGGTGGGTGAGGTAGGGGTGCTGGGAATCCTTCAAGGGGTACAACAGGAGTGAAACAGTAATAACAAAGTGATAGCAGTAGTAATGTAAACTTGTACTGTAAAAGCATACAAGTAAGGAATTTTGAAGAAATACAAAAACAATAGTTATGGTGTGAATAAGCATGTGATCAGGAATGTCATGCCAAGAACATTCTAGAAATGTGGCACATGTTACCCTTGAGCCTAAACGCAAACACTTACCATATACCAGAGGAGGAAATGGGAGGGGGCAACCAGTACTTAATTTGTAAAGAAAGAGTTGCCAGGGCTCTGAGTCCAAACACTAAAAGCCGGGGGTCTGGGGGCCGCCAGGTCCCCAGAAGCTATGGGTTTTTAGATGCTCTGTGGTGAGTTTTGGGGGTTATATTGCAGATAAAACACATTTCTATATCAGGCTCCCTGCCCCTGAATCCAGGGGAAGAAATTTTTTTTTGGAGGGGTGAAGTCAGGTTGGAGAGCCTGGCTGACTGGGCACTGATAAAGGATCATGGCTGGGCATGTAGTATAATGCAATGGCAAGATGCTGTGAATTGGCTCCATGCCAGGGTCTGGGCTGGTAAGCCCCAGCTAGCTCTTGGTTTTAGATGCTGTGTAATGAATTTGCGGGGGTTATATTTATATTCCAGAAAAAACACATTTCTGTGTCTGGTTCCCTACCCCTGAATCTGGGTAAGAATTGTTTTGAGGGGTAGAGTCAATTATTGTAAGTCTGGCTGACCACTGGTAAGGACTGTGGGCTTGTATAAAGGGCAAGATACTGTGGGTGTAGACAAAGGCCAGGAATCTGGGGGGGAGGCCCCGATAGTTTTTGTTTGGATGCTCTGTGGTGAGTTTTGATGGGTTATATTGCAGATAAAACACATTTCTATTCTGTGCCAGGTTCCCTATCCCGGAATCCAAGGAAGAATGTTTTGGGGACAAAGAATAGAAATGTGTTTATCTGCATATATAACCTCTGGCCAACACTCACCACAGAGCATCTGAAACCCAAGAGCTTCTGGTGCCTACTGGTCTCCAGACCCCTGGCCTTGGCTTTGGGTCAATTCACAGCATTTTGCCCTATACCAGAGTTATGGTATTGGAGACTGTGGCTGACCTCATTAAGCAACAAAATGTACCACATAACATCTAGCATGGTACAAGTAATTGAAGAACCAATTAAAACTGAAGCATGAAAAGGTTTTATAGCTAAAGGATCATGGGCATGTAGAAGCTATGGCAAGGTACTATGATCCAAAGGCCAGGGGTGTGGGGTACGGAAGGCCCCAGAAGCTTTTGGGTTTTAGAAGTGCTGTGGTGAGCTTTGGGGCTTTAATTGAAGATAAAACACACTTCTGTTACATGTTCCCTGATTGAAGATAAAGCACATTTCTGTACAGGTTCTATTAGGGAACCTGTAACAGAGTGCTTATCTTCAATAAAAACCCCAAACTCACCACAGAGCATCCAAAACCCAAGGGCTTCTGGCCTACCTATGACATTAATTATGCTCCTGCAATTAATTTGTTAGAATGGGAGGTTAGCTGCTGAAGTAAGAACATTTTATAATATGACATTGACATGGTCTAATACTTATCAAACCCCAGGCCACCGTGCACACCATATAATACCAAGCATTGGGCAAAGTTGTACCCTGCTAGATGCCATGTGGTATATGTTGTTGCTTAAAAAGGTGAGTAAGCGAGTCTCCAAAATCCTGACTCCATCCAGATGAAAAAAAAAAATGTTCCCCTATAAGTCAAGGGGATGCTCCCCTTGACTCCTAGGGGAACATTTTTTTATCATCTGGATGGAGTCAGGATATTGAGACTCTCGCCACCTTATTAAGCAACAACATGGAGGTACTAGGGAACCTGTAACAGAAGTGTGTTCTATCTTCAATAAAAGCCACAATACTCAAAACAGACCATCTAAAACCCAGGAGTTTCTGGGGGCCCTCATCAGAACAGGATATTTAAATGTCTAGCATTGCACCATCTGTCTTTTAAAAAAAAAATATTTTTCTAAAAGATTTTATTTAGTTACCTCTCTTTTATTTAAAGTATTATCACTACTGTCTCTTACTTATTCTTTTAAATTAATTGCCTAGATGTATACATTTGATATCAATCAATCAATCAATCAATCAAAATCTTTATTTATTCAGGCGGACATCATTGAGCATAGCTCATTTACAAGATGGACCTGATAGGTCAGAAACAACATAAAGGTACAATATCACACATATACAAATAGAGAAAGAAACAGAGACTTTAAAATGAACAGGTACAATAATATAAACATATATACAAGGAGGGTATATGAGGTTGGGATGTCGATTAATGGTGGTAACTGTCTCAGCCTTGAGCAGTGACAATGCAGATTACCAGTTTCCCAAAAAACAGAGAGACTATTGTGCACCAAATGTGGAGGTTTTTTTTTTTATTCCCCAGCTTAGGTAACTGAAAACACGAGCAATTTTCCCAATCTCTTCTCAAAAGATTTATGTCCATTACTGAATTTGGCAGTCATTTGTTTAATTCTCAGGCTGAATAAAATATCTTGATACCATTCTATGTAGGTAGGCATTTCCTGGTCCAAGCAATGTTTAAAAATTATTTTCTTAGCTGACGCTGAAACAACTGCCTTGTGGCATCTTCTGCGTTCCCTTGCAGGTATGCTGCTGCAATCCCACAGAACACATATTTCGGGGCTAAAGAGATTATCTAAGCCTAACAAAGGAGCCACTTTTGCTTTGATGGTGTCCCAAAGACATCATGATTTGTCACAATCCCACAAGACATGAAGCAAGGAGCCCACTTGTTTACTACACCTGGTGCAAACATCAGTCTGTAGTTTCCCCATTTTCTGTAACTTCACTGGTATATAACAAAGATTAAGAATGTTAAACTGCAGAAGTCTTGAGCTGTCATTTTTCATATACCTTTTATGTATAAACGTCCGTCCATAAACATTCTCAGCTGATCTATTTGGGAATTCACTCTGCCTATTTGGGAATTCACTCTGCCAATAAGGAGAGCTGTTGTCTGACTTCAGTGGGGAATAGGGATCAGGAAAAAAAATAATTGAATACTCTTGAGAAATGGAGTGTTGTTGGGAGGCTGCCTGGGATAAAGACAGCATGAGGTTGCTATCCTGATAGTGCCATGGCAAGGACCCATGATTAGCCACTATTTGTAAGAATCTGAAGATATTTTAATCATTTGCACGAGTTTGTGCTTAAAGGCATTAAAGGGATTGGGTCTACCTCTAAGGTTAAGTAAACTATATTACAAATGTAACCCAGACCAAAAAGCAAGTTTAACAGCGGCCTCATCAATTTTAAAATTAGGATCACAAAAACAAAGGTTGGTTGGGGTCCCTAGTGTAAGAGATATTTAAGAATTTAAGGAGTTGTTGTTGCACACAGAGGGGATATGCCTTTGTCTGGGGATGTGTTTAGGGACACAAAGAACTGCACTAAAATCTATTCTAATTGCTTCGCCATGTTGCTCAGTTCTGAGCCACTGTGGTTGGTAACCTCACTGTCATCCAGATTACTCATGATTGACCAGTCTGAGAGGCCAGCGGGTTCAGAGGAAGTGTATATTAATAAAAACTCAGTTATGCACAATAAGCACATTCAGGGTTAATAATTATATCTAGAAAATCACCCACACTCACAGAGCCATGTGAACGCAGTCAGTCGCCCAGCGCGCACGGTTCTAGGACACATGTAAATACACTGCCATGTGTCATAAATTTGAGATATTGAAAAGTGATTTTTTTTTTGCGAAAAGACCTATACTTTATTGTGTAATGCGCATAATGCTTTTTGGATAATTGCATCCTACGATTCACTAGCTGCAGTGCTTCCTGACTTCAAGAGTTTCAACTTATTGATTCACGTTGTCACTCAGACCACAGTTACTATGTGATACGATGTGATTCCAAAATATTAATTTCTAGCATGTGTGTCACTTGGACAAAAAAAACAAGCAAAACAAATGAATCAAAAACATTAAAGAAATAACCACATAAATAAAATACATGAATTAAAAATTCACTAGTAGCAATCTGTTGCCTGTTGGTGATGGGGAGTTTCAGGTGCCTACCACGCCTTCTACTGTACTTTATTGTACACCAGCTACTGTACTACAGCGAGTCTGCAGAGACATTGCCGCGATTACAGGTTCTTGGGGAGGAACATGACACAGACAGATTACAGACAGACTTTTGTTGTTTTGTTGGATAGGCTATTATTTTTTTATTTGCCACAGCAATGGATGAATCTAGTAGACGCTGACCTGAGTGCTAAGAACCGAACTCGTTAGTAGTAACTGGTTTACTTTCGAGACTATTTGGGGCTATTGACAAAAGCGCACACCTTATTTTATATTCACTTTCAGTCGATCACGTCCACTTAATGTCTGTGTGACGAGCAGCCTTCAGAGTTAGCACTGCTTTTTTGTGCTTGTGTCAAACTTATAAGAACTTGTTTGTGTGCGCTTTTGTCAATAGCCCCAAATAGTCTCAAAAGTAAACCAGGCACCAAAACTGTTTTTGTTTCACTGCTCTGAGTGCAATAGAGATCGCTGTGATGTCATCAGGCATTAGTCAAACTGCTCTGCCATTGGTTAACAGTCCTGTGTGACCAACCTCAAATGAAAATAAATGGTAATGACCCAGCTAGAATGATCACCATTTTAGGTCTTAGCACAGAAAATAATAATTTATCTGTCAGGTTTCATTCTCAGCTAGAGCTAGTTAGACAGATAGGAGAGATAGGCAGATCATGCAACACACACACACACGTATTACAAATGGCATGCCAAAGCATACAGTGTTTACAATTCATGCTTTTTCTATGACAACTTCGGTTTCCTATTGCTCCATCAGGTTTACGCCGCACAGTTGACTGATCACAAATCACACACACATCATACACTTTATGCTGTATTCAAGTGAGCACAAAGCAGCCAATGAAAACACAGTGCATGCATAACGCATACTACACAGTACATCATGATCACAAATCACATACTGCATAACAGTGCCAGACCATCGGGCCCCTGTACCGAGCAGCATCATAAGTAGGAATTATAGGTAAATGGGCAGACAGGCAGAAAACAATACCCTACGAACAAGAATCCCACACAGATGTAAATACGTGATCAATGAGTTCGCTTAGCACTCAGGTCAGCGCTACTAGATTCCTCCGTTGCTGTGGCAAATAAAAACATAGCCTATAAAACAACAAAAAAGACCCACTGTAGTCTGTCATGTTGTTCCTCCCAAGAACCTGTAATTGCGGTAATGTCTCTTCTCTGCAGACTCGCTTTGGTGGGGTCGATTTACCTTTTCAACTGGGCCAGGTTATAAAGCCTGAACTGGGTAGAGCGGCGGCAGCAAAGTACACTGAGTACTGTCTTTCTGCTACTAACGCATTTAAAGGGCAGCTGCGAGCTGCCAGTGTCACAGTGTGAGTCGGCTCAGTCGGAGAACTTAGAGGTGCCGGGGCTCAGCCCCGGAATGAAAAGAGGTGCCGGGGCTGAGCCCCAGCTAGCACCGGCACAAATTAAGCACTGGGGGCAACCACATTGGAAGGGTCAATGGAGCAGGGTGAGGGTGGATCCAGGGCAGGGTCCCCAGGCTACAAGGGCTGGGGGCATCTTTGGGAGGCTGGTAGGGTGCACTAGTTGTGGGTCATCCATGGTACTGGATATATAGTAGTCTGGAAAATTGGGGGAATGCATGGTATGTAGGCAAATTGCACAGCTAAGGGAGGAGGAGGTGGGATTGCTGCAGTGGACACTAAGATGGGAAAGGGAGAGGAGTAGAAGAGAGGACAGGAGGGGTCCCACAGAAGGAGCTATTGCAGCTGGGGGGGTAGGTGTGGTTAAAAAGGGGGGCTGCAGGGGGACAAGGAGCAAACATGGGCACAGGAAGGAAAAGATGGGATGGGGTATGGAGGAAAATAGAGGAACACAAAAGTAAGGAGGGGATGTAGGGGAAGGCTCCAGAGCGGATACAGGAATTCCAGATAGTGGCAGAAAAGGGAACAAAAGTAACCAGGGGTGATGGCAGGTAATAAAGTATAAGAGTCCAAAGCCTGCACAGAAGACAAGGGAGAAGAGAGCAATGGGAGGACCATCCACCAGAGAGAAACGGGTAGTGGGTCTAGAACAAAAAATAGATTTTCCCCACTAGGTGCACAAAATGTGAGGGAAGAGCAGGAAAATTGACTTGAACAAGCACACAGGGGAAATAAGAGAGACAGGGACAAATGAAGGCTCAGAAAAATTGGAAAAGGGGGATGCCCAATCAGGTAAGAACAATGGGCAAGCCCAAAAGGAGGTGGGGCAGTGTGCTCGGGTCCAGAGGTGCAAAAGCTAGATGGGGCAGGGAAGGATGGGGGCCCCCAGGAAAAATCAGTCAGGACACAGGCAGGGGCAGAAAGACACTGAGGAGAAAAGTTCACAGATAGAGAGGCAGAGGCGGGAAGCCCGGCAGAAAGCTCCTGTGGGGGTCACAAAGCTGAGGGGGCACAGAGCAAAGATAGTATTTTGGGAGGTGACATGGGCAGAGGGGGTATTGAGAATAGGGAAGTAAATAGGATGCAGGGTGTTGGGGGTAGGATGGAAGGGAGATGTAACCAGTAGAAGGTGGAGAGCAGGGTTCTACTGGTTGGGGAACTCTATAATAAAATTAATTGGGTGGGGGGGCAAGGGGGACAAAAGCACATTATGGGTGGATTATCTGCCTGGCATGATGGCAGCTAAGGTCATTCACTATATCCCCTCAAGGGGGAAGCAGCAGGGTGAGAAAACGCACCTGCTGTTCTACCTGGGCATAAATGACCTGGAGAGAAGTCACCTGATGGAGGTACAGGGAAGATTCAGAGCTCTTGCAAGATACTGTAGCAGTCTGGGGTTCAAATTAGTGACTTTTTTTGAAAGGTGCTACCAGTACCAAGGGCAAGCACTGATAGGCAGATGAGGATAAGGGAGTTCAATGAGTGGCTGATGGGGTGGGATGAGAAAATGGGGTAAGGATTAGTAGGGGACTGGGGCTGTACGTGGGGGAACAAGAGCCTGTTTTCACCAGACAGACTGCATCTGAATATGGAGGGGGTGGCAGTACTAAAAAGCAAACTAAAAGAATTGATAGCAGATACCTACAATTTAACCTAGGTTGGGGGGAATCTGCTCCACAAGGAAGAAAGTTTGGGGTGCTACAAGCCCCCCTAGGATAGCGCTACATTGTTGGGCAAGAGGGAGACAGGTGAAGGGGAACAATGGGGGAGGCTGGAGGAAGGGATTAGCAGCAAATGCCAGAAGTTTGGGAAACAAGAGTGTGACCCTGGAGGCCATCATGAGGGATGAGGGACTAGATCTAGTTGCAATGAATGAGACTTGGTGAACAAAGCATCACACCTGGGAAATAATAATTCCAGGATACAGACTGTTCGGAAGGGGCAGGGAGGGCAAGAAGGGGGGTGCCTTATACATCAGGGAAATCATTAGTGTAACTGAGGGGCAGGAGGAGGAGGAAGGGGAGACTGAGTTGCTGTGGTAACACTAGTTAGAAAGATGGATGAATCCCTGTGGCTGGGGGTGGTATACCAGCCTCCTGCACAAGGGGAGGAGGATAATAAATGGCTAACTCAGGCAATCATGAGGCTAGACTGGAAAGGAGAACTGCTACTGGTGGGTGACCTGAACCTCCCAGATGTTAACTGGGAAATCCCAGATGCTGCATCGGCAAGGAACAGAGATGTATTAGATGAGCTGCAGGGGGTATTCCTTCAACAGCTGGTCAGGGAGCCAATGATGGGAAGCAACTTGTTAGATGTAGTTCTGACTAACAGGGAGAGTGTGGAGGAGGTGCAGGTGGGAGAAGCCTTGGGCACCAGCAACCATAGCATGGTATGGTTCAGGGTTAGGGCAGGGAAGGAGACAAGTAAAACCAGTATGTCAGTAATGAACTTCAGACACACAAACTTTGATAAGATGAGTAAGATAGAGAAAAAAATGGAAGGTAAGGTGAATATAGACACAGTGGAGGAATTCTGGGAAGCTATCGGGGAGGCGTTCAGGAAGCAGCGGAAATGTGCATAAAAAAGGTCAGGAAGAGCAAAAGGGGGAGGAGACCACTCTGGTTTACTAGGGAGGTGGTGGGAGCAGTCAGGGAAAGGAGGAGGGCTTTCAGAAAATTTAAGAAGACACTCTGAGAGGAAGATAGGGAGGAGTACAGGAAGAAGAGGAGTTTGGCAGGGAGGGAGATCAGAAAGGCAAAAGCAGCCACTGAGGAGAAAATAGCTAAAAACACTAAGGGGGGGGGGTAAAACATTTTCCAGATACATGAGGAGAGGAGAAGGGCTGGGCAGGGTATTGCTAGACCGAGGGGGGAGGAGGGATAAGCTTGGAGCAGGACTACGTAAAAGCAGAGGCATTAAATAAGTACTTTATCTCTGAATTCACGGAAGAAGAGGAAGGCAGGGGCCCGGAGCTAAAGTCTAAGGGGGAGGGAGGGCAAATAAGTGGATCAGAGCCCATTCACTGTGGATAGGGTCAGGGCAGAGCTAGATAGACTAAGGGTGGAGATGGTGATGGGGCCTGACAGGTTACACCACAGAGTGATCAGGGAATTGAGGCACAAGCTTGCCGCACCATCACAAGGTTCTTCAACCTGTCCCTGGATACAGGGAGGGTGCCAGAGGACTAGAGGAGGGTGGACGTGATGCCCTTGCACAAGGGAGGTAGCAGGGAGCTGAAGGAGAACTACTGCCCAGTCAGTCTCATGTCTGTGGTGGGGAAGGTAATGGAGGCATTAATCAAGTAGAGGGTGGTGGATTACCTGGGAGGAGTGTGGTGTGCAGGACAACAGACAGGATGGCTTCACCAAGGGAAATCCTGCAAGACCAACCTAATTGAGTTCTTTGATTGGGTGACTCAGGTAATCGACCGGGGGGGGAGCAGTGGACGTGGCCTATCTGGACTTCAGAAAGGCCTTTGACACCGTCCCCCACAGGAGGTTGGTGAGCAAGATGGAAAGCAAGGGGTTGGGAGGGAAAATAGCAAGCTGGGTGGAGGCATGGCTAGCAGTGAGAAGTTGGAGAGTGTTACTAAATGGGGTGAACTCCGAGATGGCCAGGGCAAGGAGTGGGGTGCCACAGGGGTCAGTTTTGGGTCCGCTCCTTTTCAACATCTACATCAGTTATATTGCAGAAGGTTTAAGATGGAGGGTGTGCCTATTTGCCGATGATACAAAAATCGGCAATAGGGTGGACACCCAGGAGGGGTGGAGGACATGAGGAAATGCCTTTAGATGCTCGAGGAGTGGGAAGTGTCAGCTGAAATTTAATGCCAAGAAATGCGCTGTGATGTACCTAGGGAGTAAAAACATGCATGCAGTGTACACGCTGGGTGGGGAGGAAATCAAAAAATCAGAACAGGAAAGGGATCTGGGGATCATAGTGCCCTGAAACCTTAAGGTAGGGTTCCTATGTAGCAGGGTGGATGGAAGGGCCAATGGAATGTTGGCGTGCATAGGCAGGGACATTACTAGCAGAAGGAGGGAGATAATAATGCACATCTACAAAGCTATGGTGAGGCCACAACTAGACTACAGGGCTCAGTTCTGGAGACTACATCTCCACAAGGATGTAGATGCATTGGAGAGGGTTCAGAGAAGGGCAACAAAAATGGTGCACGGTATGCAGGGGAAGAGATACGAGCAGAAGTATAAGGAGCTGAATCTGTACACACTGGAAACAAGGAGGGAAAGGGGTGACATGAGTAATACCTTTAGATATGTAAAGAGGCTAAATAAAGTAGGAGAAGGGGGTCTGCTAAAGAGGAAGGAGGGAGCCAGAACTAGAGGGCAAAGCCTCAGATTTCAACAAAATAGATTCAGGGGCAATGTGAGGGGGCACTTCTTCACAGAGAGGGTGGTGGTGCCCTGGAACAGACTGCAAGACTGAGTGGTGGGAGTTAAAACAGTGGTGGAATTTAAGAGGGCATGGGACAGGCATGTGGGACTGAGTATTGGGGTGGAGGGCAGGGGCAAGTGGGGAGGGGGGTATATGAATGGGAGGGATGGGAAACTTGATGGGCTGAAGGGTCCTTTTCTGCCATCAAGCTTTTATGCTTCTAGGATTCTATGATAGGCACAGTGAGTCAAGGCTGGTTTACAGGTGCATCCGTGTGGGGGGGGCACAGAAGCCTTCAAGGGGTACAACAGGGAGTGAAACCATAATAAGAAAGTAACAGCAGTAAGAGCGTAAACATGTACAGTAAAATCATACAAATAAGGAATTTCGAAGAAATATAAAAACATTGGTTATGGTGTAAACAGGAATGTGATCGGGCATGTCATGCCAAGAACATTTCTAGAAATGTGGCACACAATAAAATACGAGTCTGTTGGGTACTACATTATGTCATGGTGTTATTGTGTCTGGCGGTGTGACAGTATGTATGGTGTGGAGTGGTGTGACAAAGTGCATGGGAGTATGGTATCATGAGATATGTCAGCATGCATGCTGGTATAGAGTGGTGTGACAAAGTGTATGGATATATGAGGTGTTGATGGGTGGTGTGATAGCATGTAAGGTGTCGAGTGGTGTGAGACTGCATGGGGGTATGGGTTCATGATGTATCTCAGTGTGCATTTCGGTATGGTGCCAGGTTGTGTGGCAGTGCATGGAGGTTTGAGGTTGTGAGGCTTGTCAGCGTGCATGGTGGTATGATGTTGCTTGGTGTGATAGCATGCGTTGGCTATGGTGTTGGGTGCTGCGTCAGACTGCATGGGAGTATGGGGTTGTGAGGTGCATCAAAGAGTAGAGACGTGCAAAATTATAACATTTCACCTAGTGAAATATTTTGCATAATTTAATTTCTGCATTACGCAAAATTTTTCACCTAGGCGAAACGTAATTTCGCCTCTGATTTCACTTTTGCGTAATGCGAAATTTCACCCACTTTCACCCAGTTTCACTTTCACATATAACTTTGAGTTGAAGCCACTCACATAAGGTATTTGAATTCCAAAAAAATACAAACCAGTCTATGGACAAGGCCCAGATGGCCAACAACCTTCGGCAGGAGCCGGCATTTCATTTGCAAACTCAATATATAGGGAATGCAACTGCACTATTTATTTTTATTTATTTATTTATCATGTCTAGGATTACAAATACCTTTGAGCCATGGCTCTTTTACAAAGGTTCCATGTCAGAGAAATACAAATTATGGGGAACATCAAGACAGGCATTACAACAATGTGGACATTGCAAACAGAGTACAGATTAATACAGTTCAAGGGTAGCATTGTAACAAGGCAGCCAGCGGCATTTGTCAGAGAAAATAGACAACAGATAAGAAGTGCCAGAGTCATAGGGAGAGGAAGAGGGTAGGGGGAGAAGGAATGTAGAAGGGTGGCAAGAGGGTGAAAAGTGCAGCATTGGGATACCAAGATGAGGGTAGAATCCAGTGGGGGGGACAACTAGACAGAAAGGAGAGTGGAGAAACAAAGTTAAGTTGGGCAGTCACAGGAGCTGTTGGTAGTGAGATAGTCCCGAGCCTAGTTTTAACATACCAATTGTCGGGGCAGAGGAGATGTGGGGCTGAGGCCATTGAACCAGAGTGCGCTCGATACAAAAGAGCGTTGTCCCTGTGAAGTGTGGCAGTGGGGACTTTCAGTAGCTGCATGGATCTCCTAAGGCCATTTGTTAATTCAGTGTTGTAACAGAGTTGAGACCCCAGAAGTGCAAGACCAAGGTAGATTTTTTCACCATGAGCAGGTGAGAAACTTTATGCGGTTTGATAGTTGAGCCAGCTGGTCTGAGTGTACAGGTCACATGTGTGGTGAGATGGTGAGCACCAGTGATGAGCTGACATGCTTTATTTAAGGTAGTTGAGAGGCATCTAAGGGTTGTGGTTGTCGAGCCATAAATGATGAGACCATAGTCTATTACAGAGATCACAGAGCTCAGGACTGCAACCTTCAAAGCTTCTGGAGTGAGGTGTGATCTGTGTTTGTAGAGAGACCAAGCCGTGTATTAGCAGCTCTAGCTACATTATCTACATGAAGTCCATAGAGAGATTAGGGTCAAGCTATATTCCTAAGTATTTGAAGGACCCACCTGATCTAGAGTGTTCCCTGGGTGGTGGAGATAGCCAAGTGGTAGCTTGTGGGTTATGAGAGCTGCAGAAGAGCATAGATTTGGTTATCTTGTCATTGAGGACCAGTTTATGATTAAGAAAGCATGTCTCACCGAACTGAAACCAAGTTGAAGGTTGTGTTGAAGAGTTGCAGGATCTTTGTGAGTGGAGAATACAACAGCATCATCGGCATATAGTATGATCTGCTCAGAGCAGTGGTGGGAGGGAGTTTAAGAAAGGCTAAAAGGAGGGGTCCCAGTATGGATCCCTGTGGGACACCGAGCAACAGGCAGGGTGTTAGAAAGAGCGCCTGCAATTTTTACCTCTGTGACCGGGTTTTCTAAGTAGCTTTAAACCAGAGAGAAGAGTCAGGTGATAGCCTGCATTCAGTAGTTGGTGTATTAATAATCCATGGTGTACTGTATCAAGGGCCTTGAGAGGTCGACTAAAAACGCCCCTGTGAGAAGGCCGTGTCAAGGGATTTGTGCAAAGCTCCAGTGAACCCAAGAAAGGCTGTGGTGGTGCTGACCTTTCCGAAGCCGTGTTGTTGTGGACAAGGTATATTGTATTTATCCAAGTGGCCGGTAAGTTGATCAGCCACGATGCGCTCAAGTGCCTTAGAGAGTGGGGGCAGTATGGAGATAGGGCGATAATTTGAGTGAATCGCCTTGTCCCCACTTTTATGGATGGGTGTCACGGTGGCTGTTTTCCATAGGTCCGGGAATTTTCCACAGCTGAGAGAGAGGTTTAAGATTTTTGTTAATGGATTACACATCATTATGTTGTTAAAGGGAATCTTGTAGGTGTAACCAGCTCTAGGAAGTAACACACACCACAGATAATAAGGGAATAAGGTGTTTATTAGGGGAAGGGTACACAGACACGGTACAGAATAAGTATAACAAATGACAGGCAGGATCAGGAGGACAAGGGTAATACAACAATGAGCGGGGAGAACTAACAGAGAGAGAGAGAACAAGAAAAGGGGTTGAATTCTATAGGGAGCATAAGACAGTAACAAACAACAGCATCAGTGGTCAATACAATTGTTTTACATACAAAATAAAGAAACAAGAGGACTTAAGGAATGGATGTAGATTAAAAAGGACAGAATATTTTTTTTTATGGGGGGGGACATACAAACAAAATAATGGAAGATAGAAAAATGAAAACCAAAAAGACAAATTAATTTTTGCTGCCACATTAAGTGCCACTGGGGGCCACCACAGAATTCCGACAGGATGCACGTGATTTTGTCAACATCACACTATAGCTTAGAAATCTCCCACCCGGGCATCACTAAATTCCTGTCTGAAATCGTTTAACTCTTGTCAGACATGCTGGAGTTCAGACAGGACAGCGGATAGGTCTGCATGTGTCACTGGCACTGCTGGCAAGGCAGGGGCTGCCTGTGCTACTGGATTTGGACAGGGAGGGCCCTGGAGGGGTCTTGATGTTATTGACTGCTGCTGTTTTCTGGTATGGCAAGCACAACAAGGATGTTAACTGGTCCAGCCATGCCTCCCTCATGCTCACGCCCTTCAGTGCTTACACCGGCACTGCTCCCCAGAGCTGTACCTGATGATTCCGCCACCTCCCACAATTTGAGGTAGTGGTGGACCATGTGGCTATGCTGGTCAGTTGTCCCAAAGTGGGATCCACACTTTCCTCGATGCACTTCCTGCCCGCATAGATTACAGGTGACCACTGGGTCACCAACCAATATTAATTAGAAAATCCCAGACGGGAGAACTCGGGATGACTGAGCCACGGGAACACAGATAATGCCTCAGGCACTGACTCCTCTGGCTGCTTGGGAGGGGGCATGGTCTCCTGTTACCTGGGTGGAGGAACAGTATCCTCCTGGTGCTGGGGAAGGGGCACTGTCTCTGGCTGCTGCTGGTGAGGGGGCACAGATTGCTGCTGGGTGCTGGAGCAAAAAGCCCCCGCTATGGCATTTCATTTGTGACGGTTAGCTGAAACGCACGTACAGGTGCGCCACTGTCTTCACCCTTCTCCATTATGTCCACAGTCCACAAACGCCACTAAATCAAATAAACAAAAAAAAGAAACAGAGATAGAGACTCAGAGACAGCCGGGGGATCACACACATACAGAATCACACACACACAAACACAATCACCAGGTACTAAAATAAGAACTATGAAAAAGACAAACAAGAAAAAGTTAGAAAAAAATAGCACAAATTAAGCAATTTGGGTGTAAAAGTGCACTCTGCAGTCACAGGGAGTATAAACGCTGCCTGTTTCCTCAAGATACATAATACAGGAAATGAACCACTCACTTACTGCCTGTTTAGACTCAACCATGTGACCACCAACAGCGTGAAATGCCCAATTTCCCCAAATCTTGCCTCAGATGTGCATGTGAAATTGGCGGTGAAATTTTGCCAGCAAAATTTTACTAAAGGCCATAATTTCGAACAGTTTATTAGGCAGAAATTGGCGATTTCACCATACTTCAATTAATAAAATTTCACTGCATCTGTATCAGAGAGCATGTGGGTATGGTGTCAGTTGGCTTGAGAGTGTGCATGTGGTATAGTGTCACTGTGTGTGTCAGCATACATAGAGGTATAGTGCAGGGCTGTGTGGCAGCGTGCATGGAGTATGGTTTTGGGTGGAGTGACAGCATGCATGGGGTATGGGGTTATGAGGTGTGTCAATGTGCTTGGGAGTTTGGTAATGCTGTGTATGTCATAGTGCACTGGGGTATGATGTTGGCTAGTGTATCAGACTGCACTGTGGTATGGTGCTATGTGGTGTGACAGCGTGTATAGTGCATAGTGTCGAGTGGAGCGACAGTGTACATAGGGCTGTGGATTTGTGTTGTCTCTCAGTGTGCATAGCAGCATGGTGTTGCAGTGTATGTCACATTGCATGAGGGTATTATGTTGCTTTGTGTGTAAGCATGCATGGTGGTATGAACCTGGGTGGGGTGACAGCAAGCATTGTCAGAATGCATGAGTGTGGTGTCAGCTGATGTGACAAAGTGCATGGGGTATTGGGTCTTTAGGTGTGTCAGCATGCTTGGCTAGTATCATGTTGGTTTGTGTGGCAATGTGCATGGAATGTGATGTCAGGTGCTGTGTCAGATTGCATAGTGGTGTGGGGTTGTGAGATGTGTCAAAATGCATGGCGGTATGGTGTGGGATGTTGTGACAGCATGCATGGAGTATGGAGTTGAGTGACGTGACAGCGTGACCATGGAAATGGGTATGGGGTCATAAGCTGTATCAAAATGCATGGAGGTATAATGTTGGTTTGTGTTACAGTGTTCATGGTGGTATGGTGTCAAGTGGTGTGACAGTGTGTATGGTGTAGAGTGGTGTGACAGAGTGCATAGGGGTATGGTGCCAGATTATGTGTTAGAGTGCATAGAGGTATTATATTGAGTGGTGTGATAGTGCGCGTGCAGTATTCTGTTAGTTGGTATGCCGGCGTACATAGGGGTATGGAATCATGAGGAGTATCAGCATGCATGATGGAATGATGCTCATTGCTCTGACAGCGTGCATGGTGAATGGTGTATGGTGTTGGGTGTGTGTCAGATTGCATGTGGTTATGGGGTCATGATGTGCATCAGAAGATGTGTATTTATGGTGTTGGTTGGTGCAACAGCGTGCATGCAGTATGGTGTTTTTCTGTGTGTCAGAATGCATGGGTGTATGGTGTCAGCTGGTGTGACATTGAGAATGGGGTATAGTGATGGGTTGCATGCCAGCAATCATAGGGTATGGTGTCAGGTGTTGTGACACAGTGCATAGTGGAATGGGGTGGAGAAGTATGTCAGCTTGCATGACAGTATGATGTTGGTTTGTGTGACAGCATGCATGGTGGTATAGGTTTGGATGCTTGGTCACACTGCATGGGCTGTGGGGCTGTGAGGTGGGTCAGACTGCATGGGAGTATGTTGTTCGGTGGCGTACCAGCATGCATGGGGTAATTAGGTGCATCAACATACATTACTGTGTAGTGTCACTGTGAATGTCATAGTGCATTGTGGTATGATTTTGGATTGTGTGCCAGAGTGCATGGTGGTATGGTGTTGGGTGGTGTGGCGGCACATATTGTGTCGAGTGATGTGACAGACTGGATGGGAGTATGGTGTTAGTTCGTGTGTCAGAGTGCATTGATGGTATGATATTCAGTGGTGTGATAGCATGCATGCCGTATGGGGTCAGGTGTTGTGACAGCATGCATGGGGTATGGTTCACCCCTGAGATGTGTTGGAAGTGGTGCTGCTCAAATATAACCCAATATATGGGGATTGAAGTGCCACTGCTAATACACCAGAGGGTTAGGTACTGTAGTGCTGCTGCCATCACACCCGAGGGGGATGTGATGCTGCTACATTCACCCATGGTAAGTGCTGGGAGTGGTGCTGCTGCCATCAAACTCAACATGTGGGGATTGTAGTGCTGCTGCGAATACACTAGAGGGGAAGGTGCTATTGTGCTGCTGCCATCACACCCGATGGGGGGAGGGGGACTGTGATGATGCTACTTTCATCCATGAGAGGTGTTGGGGATTGCAGTGTATCTGCCAATACACCAGAGGGGAAGGTGCTGTAGTGCTACTGCCATCACACCCGGGGTGCTGCAAAGCTGCTATATTCATCCTGAGAGGTGGGGGAAGTGGTGTTGCTGCCATCAAACCCAATATGTGGGGATTGCAGTGCTGCTGCCAATACACCAGAGGGCAGATACTGTAGTGCTGCTGCCATCACATCCAGTGGGGGTGGGAGGGGAGCTGTGATGATGCTACCTTCACCCATGAGAGGAGCTAAGGATTGCAGTGCATGTGCCAATACATCAGAGGGGAAGGTGCTGTAGTGTTACTGCCATCACACCTGGGGGGGCTGTAACTCTAACTCGCCTACCTTCAACCTGAGAGGTGGGGGAAGTGGTGCTGCTGCCATCAAACCCAATATGTGGGGATTACAGTGCTGCTGCTAATGCACTATAGGGCAGATGCTGTAGTGCTGCTGCCATCACACACTGGGTTGGGGAGGGGCTGTGAAGCTGCTACCTCCACCCCTGAGAGGTGGGAAGAGTGGTGCTGTTGCCATCAAACCTAATATGTGTGGATTGCAGTGTTGCTGCTAATGCACCATTGGGGTGGATGCTGTAACGCTGCTGCCATCACACTCGCGGGGGGAATGTGATACTGCTACCTTTACCCATGATAGGTGCTAGGAGTGGTACTGCTGCCATCAAACCCAATATGTGGACCCATCAAGAAAGCTGACACAGGGGCTTACCAAGGCAATGATCCAAGGAAATGTGGTTTCCCTGGGGGGGGGAGGGCCTTGCCAGACAAGCATGACCCAAACTATTTGATTAAATAACCAAGTAAGTGGATAAGTGGGAGCACTTGACGTGGCCCACCTGGATTTCAGAAAGGCCTTCAATGCCATTACACACTGAAGGCTGGTGAGCAAGCCGAGAATCCTAGCAGTAGGCATTAAAGTAATAAAATTGGTCGGGATCTTGCTAGGTAATAGGTATCAGAGGGTGATGGTAAATGGCGTCCACTCTGGAGAAAGTAAAGTGACCAGTGGGGTGCCAAAAGGGTCAGTACTAGGTTCAGTCCTCTTCAGTGCCCTAATTACCTACATTGCAGAAGGACTGGAAGGGAAGGAATGCCTGTCTGCAGATAACACAAAAATCTACAACAAGGTTAACACATTGGGGGTGTGTGTGTGTAAAGAATGATGGAACATGTAAAAAAGCTGAAAGGATGGTCGTGAGCTTGGCAGCTGGGTTTCAAAGCAATAAAGTGCAAAATTATGAACTTGGGGCTCAGAAACCTGATGTAACGTTCCAAATGGGGAGGCAAAGTAGTGGCAGTCACAAAATAAGAAAATGACCTGGTGATAATCATTACTGATGACCCAAAGACAGCTAAACAGTGTGACAAGGCAGTGGGAAAGTCTAGCGGGATGCTTGGATGCACTGGTATGGGAAATACCAGTGGAAAGAGGGAGGTGACAATACCCATACTTAGATCATTGGTGGTGAGACCCTACCTCGAGTTCTGTGTACAGTTCTGGAGATCCCGACTCCGAAAGGACATTGACAGGGTGGAAATGGTACAGAGGAGGGCAACCAAAATGGTGAAGGGCCTGCAGCAGAAGCCCTATGAAGAAAGCCTTAGGTAGCCATATATGTACTTCCTAGAAGGAAGGAGGGAAAGAGGTGGCTATGATTGAAAGATTCAGATACCATACAGGTATAAACAAGGTACATGGAGAGAGCATCTTCAGTGTGGAAAAGCTGGCAGTTTGCCTCCGGAGCTCCAGTTTTAAAGAATTGTGTTCACATACTCCCTGGAAGAGAAGAGGGAAGGGTGTTATTATGGAGAACTTTAAATACCTCATGGGGGTGTATAAGGTACGTGAAGGGAGCATTTTTAAAGCATGAGTAGGTTAAATTCCAACCAAACAAATCAGCTTATTATTTAAGTGTTGTCATATCTTTTTAAGGATACATTTATTGTGTATTGTATTCTTATTTAAATAATTAATGATAAATGGCCTAAACTAAACAAGTGCTAATTTAAGAAACATAGCAATGTGCATGTAGAAGAAGGATTTTACTATTAATTATAATAGTCTTAAGAGTTCTACATATTCTGTTCATTATAGATGTTTAATGTTTTTATTCTAACCTTTTATCAAATCCATAGTGCTATTTTTAAGCCAAATGAAGTGTCCATCTTATTTTTGTAAGAATATAACAACATAAAATTTTTATCGAATACCTACATTCTGGTAGAACTGGATGATTCAACCATCAAATAAAATTGGAAGAGTCTGAAATTATGTTACAGTTGTGAAAAGGTTCAAGTTTATAAAATTATATAAAATGTGTATAACAGACATGTTCCACACACCACATAAATAGAAAAAATAAAAAAATAAGAAAAAATAAAACCATGTATCAAAATATAAAGCCATATTTACAATCCAAAATTTGAATAACAACAAGGATTTGTTACAAAAGAAAGGCGTTTTGACTCACTTGGCTATCGTATGAAGCTATATTATTTGTTAGAACAGCTATAAAGTCTCTAATTTACAAATAAATTAAAATAAAAGACAATTTTCTATAACATACAGTAAATGCCAACCATTATTAATCATAATGTTAATTAATTTCTATAGCTTGCACTTTATTTTTCCATGTATTCTATGCACAGCTAATGTAAACCTTGCAACAGAGTATAACATAGCAACACTGTCTCAATTTAGCAGCAAGTCTCATTTCTAGCTTCTTGTCCTCGGGTATATTTGGGAAATTTACCAAAAATTTCCAAAGCCATTTATCATACAGTTTTTTAAGTGTACACAATTCAATAAAATGTATTTCGTTGTCCATTTACCTTTACACCCAAACTCACAATCTATTCCTTTTTGAAAATGTAACCAAGATAAATAGTATGTGTTCATATTATAATTTACATCAAAGCCTAATCTAGCAATGGTTTTAATGTGTAGATTGCTGTTACATTTAGTGATATATGATTCTCTTATGTGTATATCTTTTAAGATTTTTTTATATATAATACATTGTTTTGTTACAGTTAAACATTCCATGTCTTTCTGTTTATAAGTATCAGTTGTTCTGACCTTTCTGAGTTTTGAGTAACTGTTCAAATCAATAATCTTTTCTATACCAAGCATGGTTTCTAGACCCATCTTCCTCACTCTAAAATCTAATTCTTTAAACCAGGTCCAGTTTTTTAATGCCCTTATTTGGACCATTTATGAATATACTATGCTATCATCCCAGCAACTAAATAACAAAGGATTTTCTTCTTTATATTTAAATATTTTTAAAAGACAATTATATTGGCTGCATTCTAATATGGCTAGTAGTTATGTGAAGCCAGTTTCTGCTCTTAATAATTCTGTAGGAATAAACTAAGTCAGACCCAGTGTTAGTCTGATAAACAGGTTCTGAACTGATTCCAAATATTTAACTTTTTTGGGATCGCCCCAAATCTCTGAACCATTCAGAATAGCTGATTTCACTTTCATCTGTTATGTTTGGAGAAGTGCAGGAGCTGAATTATTAATAAATTGTTTTGTAAATTTAGTAATTGCTAAAACTGCCAGCCTAGCTCTTTATTTTCCTTGATATGAAGTTTCAATGTTTCTTTTGTATTAATTGTAATCCCTAAGTAGCAGAATTTAATGATGTCCTCCAAAAAACAAATTCTGCACTTTCCAATGAAAATTTTAATTCTTCAGTTGGTTCATGACCAGAATTTTATATTTTTCAACATTTATTTTAGACTGCAAATTATTTACAGTGGCTGTTACATGGTTTATGGTCTGTTGTAGTCCAATGGCAGTGTTAGATATTAGGCCATATCATCAGCATAAATAATTATTTTAATTTTATTTCCTCCTATTTTTGGGGCATCAGTATCATGATTATCTAATTTATATACCAGCTAATATATATAGAGATTGAAGAGAAGATGGGCAAATTAGCAACCTTGTTTAACAGCTTTCTCTACTTTGAAAGGTTTGGTTAGTTTGCCTTTGGTACTATACCAAATACATATAGCCAGCCAGTTTTTATCCAGGCTACCACCTTGGGACCTACTCCAAGGCTGGCTAACTTGTATATTAATCTTTTGTGTGAGACTGTGTCAAATGCCTTGCTAAAGTCTAGGTAGGCCATATCCACAGCCCCTCTGTGGTCTATTACTTTGGTCAACCAGTCAAAGAAATCTATTAGGTTCATCTGACATGAACTTCCTGCCATGAAACCATGCTGCTTTGGGTCCTGTGCCCCACTGGCCTCTAGGTACTCTACAATTCTTTCCTTCAGAAGTGATTCTATCATTTTCCCTACCACTGAAGTCAAACTAACTGGTCTGTAGTTTCCTGCCTCTGCCCTGCTCCCACTTTTGTGAAGTGGAATCACATTTGTCCTCCTCCACTCCTCAGGTACCACTCCATCCTCCCATGATTTGTTAAAGAGAGTAGTCAGTGGTGTTACTAGTTCTATACTTAGTTCTTTTAGAATTCTTGGGTGAATCCCATCAGGCCCCATTGCTTTATCCACCCTCAGTTTCAAGAGTTCTTTCAAAACCCTTTCTTCTGTGAATGGACTGGTACTGACCCCCCCTTTTCAGAGTTTCTCTCTTGTTTGGTTTAGGTACCTCCCCCTTCTCTTCTGTTGTGAATACCAAGCAGAAATATTCATTCAGTATCCCTGCTTTTTCACTGTCACCCTCTGCCCACATTCCCTCCCCTTTATTAAGTCTCTGTATTCCTCCCTTGGTTTTTGTTCGCTCCCTAATGTACCTATAAAAGGTTTTACCCCCCTTCTTCTTGACAGAGTTGGCTATCTTTTCCTCAGTTTGTGCCTTTGCTGTTCTGACTGCCTTCCCTGCCTCCCTTC
This sequence comes from Neoceratodus forsteri, assembly GCA_016271365.2. NCBI lineage: Eukaryota > Metazoa > Chordata > Ceratodontiformes > Ceratodontidae > Neoceratodus > Neoceratodus forsteri. The sequence continues at coordinate 53,420,359 of JADMNL010000025.1, forward strand.
TACTTTAACTGATAAAGTTCTCTGTACTGCTCCTTCTGTGTTTCCTTATATTTCCTGAATGCTATCCTTTTCTCCTTAACTGTCCCTGTCACTTCTTTTGAGAACCATAGTGTTTTTTTCCTTCATTTTGTTTTGTTGATTTGCTTCACACAATGGCTTGTTGCCTCTGTTATGGCTGTTTTGATTATTCCCCATTGTTCCTCCACCCCTCCTTCTTGCCCATTTGCTAGTGCTTTTCTGAGTCACTCTCTCATTTTCCCAAAGTCAGTCTTCCTAAAGTCCAATACTCTTGTTTTTGTATGGCTTGACTCTATGGCTGTGTTTATCGTGAACCACACTGTTTGATGGTCACTTGTTCCCAGATGGCTACCCACTTCTAAATCTGAGATCCTTTCTCCTTCCCAATTTGAGAGTACCAGGTCTAAGATTGCTCCCTCCTGAATGGGTTCCAACACTAGCTGTCTGAAGCATGCCCCCTGTAGGGCATCAAGAATGACCCTGCTCTTGGATGTGCCTGCAGTAAAGGTACTCCAGTTAACATCTGCCATATTCAGGTCCCCAGCAACAATATCTCCCTTTTTTCTGCCATTTTAAGGATGCCTTCTATCATTTCCTTGTCCATTTCCTCCCCCTGAGATGGAGGTCTGTACACAACCCCCATGCAGATTGTGATGCCATTTCCTGTCTCCAGGGTGACCCACAGTGACTTATCAACTTCCTATTTACTCTTTAGTTCTGTTGCTTTAATCCCTTCCCTTATGTAGAGAGCTGCTCCTCTGCCTCTTTTACCCATCCTGTCCCTCCTGTGGACTGTGTATCCTGGTATGTTGACATCCCTGTCATGGTTCTTTGTGTACCATGTTTCAGTGACTGCCACAATATCCAGGCATCCCTCTTCCATCAAGGCCACTAGTTCAGGGAGCTTGTTGCAAAGACTGTGGGCATTGGTACTCATCATCTTCCTTTTATTTTTTATGGCCTTACTCCTTTTAGCCCCAGCCCTGTCCTTACTGCATTTTTCTGCATTTACACCTGTCCTGCTCCCTACTGACTTCTCTAACTTGGTGTTTTCCTCTCTAACTACTGTGTTTTGTGGGAGGAAGCTGGGATTTCCCTGCTCCTTTTCAGTGCCTCCCCCTTGGCTAATTTAAATGCTTGCCAATGAAGCATTTAAACCTGTCACCTAGGAACCTGGGTTCCCCCGGGCAGATGCAGACCATTGTGCCAGTATAAGCCTGCATCCCTCCAGGTGGCTCCCCAGTCCCTAATCAAGCCAAAACCCTGAGCTCCACACCAGTGTTATAACCATTCATTGAATCACATGGTGCAGAATACCCTAGCATCATCCTTGCCATAGACAGGCAGCACCTCCAAGAAGGTTACTGTGCATGCTACTTGTCTAAAGCCCCTCCCCAATTCCACAAACTCCTCTTGCACTGCTCTGATCCCATTCACAGCCAGGTCATTTGTCCCTAGGTAGACAATGATGTCCTGCTCCCTCTCTCGTGCAGCTGCTCCTGCAATCCTGAGGATTCGCTTCCTGTCCCTCTGAGCCGTGGCACCAGGCAGGCACCTTACCTCCCTATCCCCTTCCTCACCCACTTCTACCCCCAATGATTGAGTCCCCCACCAGGAGTTGTTTCCTTCCCCTGTGGGGTTTTGTGCCACCCTCCTGTGGGTCTCCTTTGTGGAGGTTCCCAGCATCCTCCTTGGTTTCCACTGCAGGTGCCTCCATAGAGGAACCACTCTTTGCCAGAACACCATATGAATTGTGGAGAGGTACAACTGGAGGGATGCACCTCTGTTCCACTACCCTTTCCCTCCCTGAGCCCACCTTGGTGGAACCGCTTCTCTTTCTTGGCAACCTCTGAGGTAACGGTGGTGGCCCTGGTGGTCTCTGGGTGGGGGAAGAGGTTTCACGAATCCTAGTCAGGTCAGCCTGGAGATGGGCAACCTCCTCCCTCAGACTAGAGAGGTGCCTGCAAACAGGGCAGTATTGCAGCCTTCAGAATGTCTCCCGAAACACTGCTGCCCCACAGCCATTGCACTGCACCACTCGCATCTTGACTTATTTTGTGTCCCCTCATCTGTTGCTTTGTATGCTTACTGTCTCCTCCCTTTATGTATTTTTACACTTACTTTCCTACTGCCTATGCCCTTACAACTCTTGCCCTTCCTGTTCTGGGACAGGAACTTCCTGTAGTCTTCAGTAGTATCCTTCTTCCGTGCTTGGATTCAGACCTCCAGCAGCCGGGGGGGGGGAAAGAGTTTTTTTTTTAGGTTCCTTCAAGGTTGATGAAACTAATGTGTCTACATGATCCTTCCCTTCCTACTGCCAAACAAGAAGTTCCTGTTCTCAGTCAAATCCAGTGGCTATAAAAGTAGAAGTGGCTTAGGGTGGGGGTGGGAAGGAGGGCAATAAGTGAAAAATCTGTAGTTCTAGACTGCTGTTTCTTGCTCTGAAGCTAATGTTCTCCTCTGTCAAAACAGCAGGAAGCTGTAATTGGAGACACCTGCTTTTGTACTCCTAAGCTCCTAAGCCACACCCCCTAATTAACCTCAGCCTCTACTCCTGACTCAGTAAATTAAGCTGACACAGCCCCCTTCTTCAGAGAAACACACAGTGACTTTCTTCTTTTTTTTTTTACTTAAATGAGATCCCCTTCTTCTAATAAAGTATCAGTTTGCTTAATCCTAACAGGTACTGACTCCTGCTGAGATAGAAGTGATTTATCAGTAAAACATCTGTAGTTTTAGACTGCTGTTTCTTGTTCTGAAACCAAGGTTCTCCTCTGTCAAAAACTTCAGGAAGCTGTAATTGGAGACACCTGCTTTTGTACTCCTAAGCTCCCAAGCAACACCCTAATTAGCCTCAGCCTCTGCTCCTGACTCAGTAAATTAAGCTGATACAGCCCCCTTCCTCAGAGAACCACAGAGTGACTTTCATCTTTTTTTTACTTAAATGAGATAGTGGGGCCCCACAGGGCTACCCATCCCCTTGAAACACCTGTTGGCACAAGCCCCGAAGGGCGGCACTTCCACCCCCCACCCGTGCCCCAAACCGTGAGTTGCCTGCCACAAATGCATCATTTAACCCTCCCTGGTAGTCTAGTGGCCCCCTGATCATTATAAAATAAATATCTCCAAACTCTGGTAGTCCAGTGGCCCCCCCAATCAGTATAACATGCATACATGTATTGCACCAATTCCCTGGTAGTCTAGCAGCCCCCCCAATCATTATAAAATAAATGAATATCTCCAATACCCTGGTAGGCTAGTGGCCCCCCACCCAGCCATGCCAGCCCACCCAACACTCCCCCACCCATCCTCGGCTGGTGACTGGCACAATCCGCCTCTCACCTCCATGGCCAGCCGCTAAGTGCAGTATGAGCACTACTGGAAAGAGTATTGGAGATATTCATTAATTTTATAATGATCGGAGGGGTGCTAGACTACCAGGGAATTGGAGATATTCATTTGTATTATAATGTTTGGGGGCTGCTAGACTACCAGGGAACTTGGGGCAATGTTTCTGTATGTCACCATGTTCGGGGGTGGGGCCGCTAGACTACAGGAACTGGGGCAGAGATATGTATGTATTTCACCATGTTCGGGGGCCACTAATTACCATGGCTTTGCTGGGTATATGCCATTTCGGCTGGTGACTCGAGGTCAGGGCACGGTGAGGGGTTGACTGCACACTGCCCTGTGGACACTGTGCAAGGGATCTGGGGGATGGGGGGTGTGGGCAGCCCTGTAGTGCAATCTGAACAGTCGGGGGATGGGAGTGTGGGCAGCCCTGCAGAAGCCTATGGCTTGCTGGGCATGGAGGGGGCATCCATGTCCTGCTGCTGACTGTGCAGACATGTCGCCAGGTGCACCCACAGTTCAGCATACCTGGCCACATGTCGCAAGTCGCAGGACTTATCATGGCGACCCTGCCCTTCTAGAATAGGCACAGGGTCAATGTCACAGTTATGGGGTGGTGCAGTTGTGTTTACGCAAGCACTTGCCACCCTTCTAGAATCGGTCCCCCAATCTATTGTGGAGAATGTTTTCCTAAAACCAAACTGTTGAGTGCTTAGAGTTTTGTAGTCTGTTATCAAAGCATTTAATTCATCATTTAATTCATCAAGTATTATGCTTAAACATTTTTTTGCAGTGATACTGTGTAATGTGTTTGATCTGTAATTAGGTGGAGTCTGTCTGTTACCTTTTTTTAAATTGGGACCAATTCTGCCACCAGTTAGTCCTTTGGTACTTTCGTCATTTTAATTATAAACATATAGGGCTGGATATTCAAACTGCACCCAAAAAGTGCGCAATAGCAGGAGCAAGCACAAGTCCATTGCGCCCATGCGTAATAGACGTGATATTCAAAAAAGGAGCAAGCCAAATTGCGCAAACAGCCAATGTCTGAATATCGCACAACTTGCACCATAGTGCAACTAGGAAGGGGAAGCTGAGCAGATACGATGTGCTATAGCGCAACAAGGGCTGCCCAGCTGAGCAGCCCAGAGGCACCACAGCACAAGCAGGGAGCCCCCCAGCAGCAGAGCAATGGAACTGCACAACCAGGGAGGTAGGTAGGGGCCCACCACCCATGCCACAGATGGGCACAGGAACACACTGCAGAACTGACAATGCACCCCCACACCCCAAGCACAGCACAACTGGTGGAGGGATGGAATATCCACCAGCCCATGGGGACAAGCAAACAAAGCACAGCTGGGCCATGGTGCCCCATCACACCCACCGGCAAGCTGAGACTGCCACACAAGGAGGGTGGACCACCCCATGGCACAGCAGCCCCCGTGCACAGCACACCTGCACTGTGACCCAAGACACCCCCATGAGCAGTGACCATCACTGCAGGAATCCCCATGCATACCCCCCCACTGTCACACTGCAACCTCGTGTACCAGAGAACCATATAAGCCAGACCCACCATGAGCACCCAGCAGTGGGTGGCAGCACACGGCAATGCAGCAACGGCAGACACAGTGCCAACACGCACAATCCCCCTGAGGCACAGCTGAGAGACCGAACATGTGTCACCACAAGAGGTACCCCACACGGGAAAGGGTGTGCCCCTGACACCACCGCCATTGATACAGCACCCTGCACAGTAGACAAGTGTCACAGCGCGACCCACCACGAGCCACAGCAGCCAGCACAGACACCCACAGTGCTGCATGGAAGCATGCAGCACACCGGATGCAACACAGTGCAGGGGAAAACACACACCCATACCCTCGGGGACACCAACACAGGGACGCAGTAGTGTGGCAACCAAGCCCCCAGTGTGGGCCCATGTAAACTGTGCACACACAGCCTGCAGTCCACCGTGGCACAGGGGTGACACCCACCCACCCTGTGCATGAACTGTGGCCCTGTATGCCACCAGCATATGCCTGGATCACAAGTCACAGACAGTGGTGCACAGCCTCTGCAACACACACAAACCACAGCATGGAGGTGGGACAGCAACTGCGGAGGCCACAGTGTCACCCGAGGCAAACATGCACCACACCAGTGACAGGAGGCAACCCAGCATTGTGACGGTCATAGTGGATGACCTGCAGGAACAGCCACCACTGACAAGGCAGCAGACCTCGCAGGCCACAGACATGCAAGGGTGTCAGCTGCACAGGCCAAGGACAGGTTGACAGGGGCACAATGGACACAGAGCAGGTACCATGGACCACTGAGCACAGTAATGCAATGCACAGAGAACAACACACACCACAGATACCGACTGATAGCCACTCCCACACCAGAGACACTTCCCCACGCAGACACACACACACCCATGACTGAACCACCCCAGATGCCATGCACACCACTGCAGCTGAGCACCTATAGCCAGCTGCAAATCAGAGACCACCACAGTATTCATATCAAAATTACTATATTCAAAAAATATAAAAACAACAACAACAACTATATACATATATATATATATATATATATATATATATATATATATATATATATATATACAAACATGGGGTGGAGGGACAGGAACAAGGTGGGGGTGGGTAAGGGGCAGGGGTGAACAAATGGGAGAGGGAAGACGGGGTGTGAGGGTCGGTCAAAGAGGGGAGGTTGTGCTTGGTCACTGGCATCCAGCCTGCTCCTCCGCTGCCTGGGGCCGTTCCCGGGGTTGCCTCCTCCTCCTTACCCCATGCCGATGGAGATCCTGTAGGATGGCAAGGGATTCTGCCGCCAAGCGAACCAGATCCTGGATGGACCGCTCGATCCTCAGGAGTATCCGCACACCTAGGACAAGGGATCAGAGTCAATGAGTGTGACTGTCCATCCCCCTGCAGCCCACCCATCATGAATGGCATACAGCCATGTGCCACGCTCCTGTGATGGTGTGCACCCTTCCACAGTAACCGTGTGCACAAGACATGCCCAACCAGGAAGCAACAGCCATGTGTACCACTGCACACACACACCACCCATGTCCAGCACAGCACAACCAAGGCCGCGATCAGTAACGTGCATGCGGGTTGGCAGGCAAGTGCTACAGCCATGTGCCCAGTGCACATGGACCACCATTGACGCACTCCCAGACATGCAGTGCCACTGGACAGTGCTGACTGTCACATGTCGTGTGCATGGCAGTGGTGTCCATGGATGGTGGCCATGCCCTGCTCCCCACCCTGTCACACAGCATGCAATAGCAATCATGGTGTCATGGCACTCACCCTCACCGGGTTGTCGCTGGCATTGGGGTTGGTCCCCGACATGGTCCCGTTCAGCGTCCACCACCCTCTGCCGCTGCTCCGTGGCCCTCCTCCGCTCTGCCACACCTGTGGGAGACAAAAGGAGAGAAACACATCAGTACAAACCCAAAGCATATTCCCCCTGCCCCAATGTGTGTGCCCACCCACCCAGCCAGACCCATCCATCCCATACCCTGTAAACACTGCCACAGCCAACCCTAGACCATCCCTCCCCTATGTGCTGGACACATAAGACAGTGTTACTCATATGGACCATACAGGTGTGTACACATATCACCCACCTGGACAAGGCACCACGCCTCTCCTGGCATGCGACCGCAGATGTGCCAGTTGCTCCGGCTCCCTCCGTCACAGGTCCCCATACCGATGCCTGCACTGCTCAGCCATCCTCCTGTGGCCATTGGCCGCCTCCAGGTCATTGACCACCTCTTGCCAGACCTGGGTCCTGGCCCTGTCCAGTGACACCTCAGCAAAGAGTGGGCCATAGTGTGGCTCCACAATGGCCACAAGGTTGGCCAGCTCAAGGGCACTCCACTGAGGGGCTCTCCTGTGTGCCATCTCTAGTGCTATAGTAGGCAATATGGTGCTCCACAGCACGGCAACCCCATGTGGAAGTGCTGCACAATACATCGCCGCCATTCCCTATCGCGCTGCGGTACAGTGCCGCCATTTCCTATCGCGCTGTCACCGAACAGCGCGATAGAGCTGCAGACATGCCAGACGTATAGAGCCAAGGGGGCAAAGGTCGGGCACAGGGTCATGGATCTCTGGCACAAGGCCACGCACAGCGCCATCGGATGTCTATGCGTCTAGCATGATTGGTCACCTGTGTGCCATTGCCACAGCGAACTATTGCGCAGTTGTGCCACAGCACCATGTAGTGACCCTTGCCGTAGTGCCACTGGCACAATGGTGGCTGTGCCCTGAATTGCCTACCGTGCACAGCACATCATCAGCATGGCAGATGCCTGCGTAAGCTACCTGGGCATGTGCAGTGCGGTGTACTACGCAGCCACATAACTGCGCCATTGGCTCAGCACATTCAACCCTATTGCGCATAGCGCAACAGAGCGATATTCAGCCATCATGTGCAAATCATCCGATCAGCCATTCAGTGGCGCAGCAGCGCGATTTGCATCTCATTAAAGTTGCTCCACACCTAATTTGCATGGATTGCGCTATTAAAATGCGACACTGTCCTGCAGTGGCCATATTCGGTTACTGCAGTTGATAGGTGAGTTACATGCTGTGTGGTGAAGGAAGAGGTAGGCTGCTGGTTAACTAGGACCTGCAGCTTATCCATCAGGTAGGGAAATGGGCAGACTGGGTGGGCCAAGCGGTCCTTATCTGCCGTCAAATTCTATGTTTCTATGTTTCTATGGTGTTCTGGACTGTGGTCTCAGGGACTTGCTTTGTACTGCACAGTCACAGGTAACCACTGTCACCCATACAGGCTGAATAATGACCGAGCATGGACTGGGTGAGGAGGACGATGGTGGGCGGAAGAGGAGGCCCAATTTTACTAAGGCCGAGATGGAGGCACTCTTCGAGGCCTACCTGGATCAGGAGCAACTGCTCAGTGGATGGCGGGGCACCCCTCAGGCCCGTGCTGCTGCATGGGAGGAGGTGGCACGTGCCGTCAACCTGCATGGCAGTCACCAGCACTCTGTGCAGGAGTGTAAGAAGAAGATGGGTACCGACAGGAGGAAGGTGAAGGAGAAGGTGGCTGCCATCAGGGCGGCATGTGCTGCAACAGGTGGGGGCCAGCCGGAGGTGGTGCAGCTGACTCCGGCAGTGGACAGGCTCACTGCAAGCATGCAGTGCAGTGCCATTGAGGGTGTTCCAGGAGGTGGCTTCCAGACAGGTGGTAGCCCATCACTGCATGGTACGTCATGGTCTGTGGGGGGGGGGGGAAGGTAGATCACATGCACTAACATGTCCTTACTTTCTTTTACAGATCCTGTGCATCTGCAGGGGTCAGCAGTGGAGGGCCTGTCCACTGCAGACAGCCATCTGGAGTTGGAGGAGGGACCATCCACCTCTGCAGGTAGCCGGCGTGCATTGCGACAGTGGGTCTGCCTGGCTGTCAACACTGATGTCATTGAGACAGGTGTGGGGGAGGCGCTTCCTGTGTCTCGGCGGTCTGGCATCCAAGCATGCCAGCACGCTGTGGCTGTGGCTGTGGCACAGACCTGCACCATTGATGATGCAATGACCATTATGGGCAGTGACATGTGTGTGTCATGGAATGGACACACAGCAGGCCAGCACATGCCCATGGACCTGGCTGGTTCCGACATGTGTGCCAGCATGTCAGCACAGTCCCAGGCTGCGCCTGTCAGCACCGGTGGGGGCAGCACCAGTGGCTGGTCAGGTCAGTGGCACTGTTGCGGCCACAGCGGCAGAACAGCCGATCCCTCGGGCACAGCAGGTGGAGGGGCAACAGCAGCAGTCACCCACCGGGACTGGGGGTACAGGGTTCAGCGGTGGCGTCTGTGCACTGCCTGTGGACTTGCCCATACCTGGTCCTGGTGAGCAGTGCCCACCCTCAAGGGGTGCTGAACTTCAGGGCCCTTCCATACCCTGAGGGACAGGTTGCCGAGGTGGCAGACAACCTCTTTGACGAGCACACCCGCCTGCTGCAGGCATCAGTACAGCAGCAGATGCAGCTTGCAATGTCCGTGGAGGCACTGTGTGTGGCTCTGGAGTGGGTCGAGGAGCGACACAGCAGGGACACCTATAGGATCCTGTCACGGACTGACCATTTGCGGGAGGATGTGACCTCTGCCATTGACAGGCTACCACAGGCGTTGGTCGCTGTCGTGGCCACAATGGGCACACAGTCAGGTGCCCATGTGTCGCTCACACCATGCAGTTCACTATCCACACCCCGTTCCCGGCATCATGCGACACCCACCCTGTCGACGCCGGGTTCAGCTGTGGGCATCCCGAGCACTCCTGGTGCAGGTTTGTTCGGTGTGCTGCAAACACCTGTGCAGGCACGGTCGCGTTCACGCAGTGGAACCCATGGTGGACCATTGGTGCCACCCCATGAGGCCCGTGCTCAGCCTGCCAGTGCTGCTGGGTCTCGGCGGGGCTGCCCACGCATCCAAGGCGGACGTGGCACTGTGCCGCAAGACTGACCTGTCTCCCAGTGCGGGCCCTGTCTGGTGCTGCCCTGTGTGCATTGTGTGTTTTGGTGGGCAGTGCACTGGTGGGTGCCCAGCCCTACACGCAGACACACGGTCCACCTGCATACCCTCCCGACTGCTGTCCACAGGCGCGTGTGCATGATGATGCCTGCATTGCGCTGTACACCAAAGTGCGATGGTGCCCATCATCTGACACATGCACATAGACAGTCAGTGGACATGTTGGCCTGTGGACATGTGTGTTGCTAGTGTCTGTGTTCCGGCTCTGTTTTGCACCTGACCCCTGTGCACTGTGTGCCTATTGTGTGTGCGTGTGTGTGTGTCCGTCCATGTGGCATGTTACCGCTCACCCCTTCCTGGTTGTATGTGTGTGCTTCTGTGTCCTGCCACTTCCCTTGCTGTCATGCATCCCTGGTGTGTTTCCATGTGTGTACGTGGGTTGTGCCCTAGCCACTGGTGGTTGTACATGGCCCCATGACTTACCTGTGTTGGCTGAAGTGCTCCTCTGTGATGGTGTCCTGGTGCAGCTGGGCCAGCCGGATCAGTCGGGGGTCCCATTGTCCAAGGGGGGGCTGCCCATCCCCATCATCACTGGCATCACCGTTGTCCCCATCACTATCCCCCTCTTCGACCTGTATGGCTAACCCACAGTCTTTGGCCATGTTGTGCAGGATACAACAGGCCAGGAATATCGCACAGGCCTTTGAGGGGCTATACTGTAGGGCACTGCTAGAGGTGTCCAGGCAATGGAAATGCGCCTTCAGAATCCCAAACACCCGCTCAATTTATTTATTTTTATTTATTTAGTTTTTGTTGACCGGGCAAGTGCACTAGACAAATCCTGCCTATTTTCAGGCACGACCCGGGGGAGGGGGATCAATGATGTTGCGTGTGGTGGCTTGTGCCTCATTGAAACATTGCTGCGATGAGGTCGTGGGCCGCTGGTAGGGTGTGAGCAGCCAGGGATGGAGTGGGTATCCACTGTCACCTGTGTGGAGATAGTGGAGGTTAGTGTCTTGTTCAGGCTCAAGCTGCCCCTAACCCTGTGTGCCACACCCATGGCACCTGTGGCTTACCCCCCCTTACCCACAATTTGTCAGTTCTACATGCATACTCACCCACTAGATGTCCTGTGGGGATGTCCCCACTCTCGAATCGATGGCACAGTGCCCACTGGTACCATATGAAGTAATCATGTGCTCCCCCAAGGTGCGTGGCACAGACGTTGATGATGCGCCCACTGGCACCACACAACACCTGGCAGTTGACACTGGCATATCCCTTCCGATTCATGTAGGCGGCCCCATCGGGCCAGGTGGTGTGAATGGCCACGGTGCAGTCTATCGCCCCAGCACGCCAGGCATCACGCATACCCTGTGGAACTCCTGTATGTTTGCTGTGCCCGCCACGGGCTGGGGAAATGGATGTACTCCAGCATGTGGCAGCAGTGCGCTGAGGAATTGGGTGAGGATGCGTGACGTGGCCGACTGTGTTATGCCTGTGGTGTTCCCTGTTGGTCTCTGGCAGGTACCCATGGCGAGCAAGCACATGCAGGCTGTTACCTTTGTCTCCACTGACAGAGCATGACTCCGTCGTGTGGGTGCCTGCATCACATCACTGCACAGCTCACAGAGCCGCCTCAGTATTGCCCTGTTCAGGTGGTACCGGCCCACAACCTCGACATCTGAGTACAGCTTAAAGCTGGTGCGGGCTCGGTACTGCCTGTTGGGGGCGTACCACTGACGGGCCCTTCCACGGCCACGTCCCCCTGCAGCATGCCTTCTCACCCCACTCATTACAGCTTCCATGTGGAAGGTGGCACTGTCCATGTCCCTGGCTTGTGTTCCCCCCCAGCTGTTGTTGCTTTGTTCCCCCCGCTGTCCTGACTGCTACCTCCACTGCACCGGGTACACCTACTGGCCTCTGCTCACTGTGGCCCCACACACCTTCCCTTGCCCCTATTCTGTCCTCTTGTTTCCCTGGCCTGCCCTCCTTGTCCCTCTTGCTCTGTCTCTCTCCCTGCCTCATGTGGCTTCCCTGTAGCATTCTTGTGCCTCTTCCTTGCTCCTTTTATTTTGGCTCATTTCCGCTGTAAGGCAACTTCCGCCTGCTCCACTGTTGCAGTATTGCGCAAGTCTTTGGCAACATCAAGACTGCACACTTTATGCATGGTTCCACCCCTTCAAGTTGCACATGCTCATTATTATTGCTCTGTTGCTCAGCATGTTTTCAGTAGTGCAACTGCCTCCTGCTGAATATCGCAGAATGGCTCATTTTCTAACTTGCGCTGGCACAACCCTATTGCGTATTGCACAACCCTTTTGAATATCTGGCCCATACAGTATAGCTTATACAGAATATCTGCCCACCAATCCACATTATATTGGAAGAATTCCACAGGTGTACTATCAATACCAGAAAAGATAGTGTCATGTTTTTTGCCTAACTTTTTTTGCACTGCTACTTAAAGACCATTCATTTTTATTTTCAAATATAGGATTTTTCAATAAAAATTACTGTATTTGAAAATAAACATTATTATTGAAAAAAAAGACCATATTATTAATTATTAAGGAATAGTACACAACAGGGTGTGGTATATCATGAAATATTGCCATGCCTAGATGCATTATGAGTGACTCATGCACCTGAAAAGTTGAAATATACCATGATATTATTGTATACACCCTGGAGAGTATCATAACTATTGTATTAAGTGGTTTCTGTGCACATAAATAACTAAAAAAAATAAAATATTTTAATTTTCTACAGTGCAAAATTCATTTAGAAAAATAATTCCCTTACTTGTTTCATGAAATTGATAGTTTAAATCCTGGATGCTGACCAGCTGAAACAGGTTATCACACATGTCTATGGCCTTGTGAGATTCACAGGGACAACTGAGAAATTTCACAGGTTGGTCATGGTAAAGGATCATAAAGGTATCATGCACTGCAGGAATCAAACCGGTGCAGCAGGGCAGAACAAGTAAAAATTACAAAGGTTGCTGCACTCCAGAAGAATGCATGAATTTCACAGGAAGAAGACTCATTGCAGAGTCAAAAGCACTGGGGTTCTTTTGCCAACAATGGGCAGGGTTCACGAACCCTGTGAAAGTCCTGCAGCTGTAGCAAAACTTCGGTGCCAAAAGGTGGCCACTTGCAGAGCCACAGGGGTCCCGCAGCAGTGGGTATTCACATAGGAGGAGCCAGATTATGACCAGCTCCATGACTGAAGGCTACTTGTGGGTTGGGCTACCAGGGGATCGTCGCAGCTGCGGAGTGTTGCTACGGCCGGTGGGAACAGCTGTAACACCCTCTGCAACTGCTGCAGCTGTAAATTGCACACACCGCAGCTGTGGGCAATTTCAGTCTGCCACTGGAGTTGCAAAGTGGGAATTAGCTCCAAAACGGTTCGAGAATCCTGCCCAATGTCTTTAGCTGAATAAAGACTTTTCTAGCACCGATGTTTGTCTCCTGCTGTTTTGTGCTTTGTGTGATTATTTCACACATTCTCCTGGAGTGAAGCAACCTTTTGGTCATGGTAACAATGGCAAATTTCAAAGATGACCTAAACTATATCTAGACACTGGAAAATATACTGCACATTACTTTAGGGAGTGTTTAACTTTGTATTAGCACATTGTGCAGGTTTTCTTAATCATTGACCTTTGGTAGGCAATTTTTTAAGTCGCATGACATGGGGTTTCAACCTCAAGAACTACAAGTATCTGTAAAGATAGTAAAAATGCAGCCAAGAAGAGCTGGTGGTGATGGTGGGTTCTAGCACCAAAGCAACCCTTGGGATAAGGGCAGGGAGCTTGCCCCTCTGACAAGGGTATGCTGTGTGTCTATGTGGATGTGCTGCCAACAAAACATCTGTGCCCAAGCTCAGGAAAGGAAAGAGGACTTGGAAAGAAAAAAATGTGGAACAAAAATCCTAGTCCCCAGCGTAGATGACTGTTGCCAAAATATCCAGAGCCCATGTCATTTAGCTCTATTGCCTGCCATAGGATTAAGATCTGGGCTGGAGAGGGATGAACCTTTCCATACCTATCTGCCATGAAGGGTAGACATGTAAGGGACTGTGGCAGTGGCAGTGTATGTGGAGGACGGACTCAGCAGTACAGTAGCTGGAAACAGCCTGAAGGTACAGTGAGGCTGGAAGAGATAAAAACATCTATGAAAAAGAAAAGTACAATATCTATAGTATTTTATACTAAACACTCAATCCTACATTGGATATCAAAACCTCACCAACTTGTCCATTCTCTGTAAAGAACAATGACAATTGTTGCACATTTTTTGCATTCTGAAATTACAATCTGTTAAACTGAACAGAGTTTTTATTTACCCACCAGGTTACCTTGTTACTGACTATAGCAACTATATCCTTCTGCAAGATCATGCATTTTGTAACAGGAAGTAATGTTCTATCTGTGGACCCGCAGTAATTTACAATATCTGTATATGTATAGCATATGCATAGTAGCTGTATCTTTTGATGTCACATACACAGTTTGTACCCATCCCCATGAAGAGACTGAAAATAGGAATGCTTTCATAGATATCTTTTTCTGGTCTTTGCTGATTTCTGTGGTTCTTGGAAATAACTTGGTGGAAATTTTATTTTGGGATTTAGGGCCATATGTCACTTGGAATTCATCCATGTGACTTATTTTGTCCTCAGCTTTACTCAGTGGAGTGACTGCCCTATTCATAGATCCAGAAACAAATGATTTGATACATTTTATTGGGCCAACGTAGATGTAACAAAAAGAACAAAGTGCTTTAGCTTTCGGACCAACCCAGTCCTTCTTCAGAAGCTTAATGACAGTTATTTAAAAATCCCATACTTTTAACACCCAGATCATGCAGAAAAAAACCCAGAAAAAAGTCCCATTGGTTTAAAATACTCATTTAAAAAATAACACAAGACACATCAGCAAAGCTGAAAAGTACCAGTTCAGTTTCAACTGAAAGGGACTAAAGGTCAGATGTGCTTAGAGCATAAACACATGCTGGCAGTACACTGCACATAAATTAAAATGACTTAGAGATACTGTACCCTCAGAGTAAGATAACAACATCTCGAGCATAGAGTTGTGTAGCCCACTTGGGAGACAAAACCCACTTGGATTAAAGCCATGCTAAAATGTGACATAATTGTAAATTGAAACCAAGCTCCACAAAATAGAACTACAAAAAGTAAATATACATGGTATACAAAGGGTTTAAAGTAAAGTTTACCGAATGTGAGCAATAGTTTCACACTATATGGAATGTAAAACTAAGCTGGAAACATTACCCAACTATACTCACAAACTGGTTAGTATGCTCCATAAACCTTAAGGCCTTTAGTGTTGTAACAGGAGTTTATACATGATAGTATAAATTGGCAGTATAAGAGCCAAACAAAAAGCTGCTTGTCAAGGACCACCAAGAAACTAAGACCATGCAATCTGATATGTACAGATTTCAACTTGATGTACTGAAAATGTTTAAGGAATCTGAATAAGAAGTCATAGGAATTAAATTCACCCCCGTAGGAAGATTTTCTAAATAACTGTCATTAAACTTCAGAGGAAGGACTGGGTTGGTTCAAAAGCTAACGCACTTTGTTCCTTTTGTTACATCTATGTTGGTCCAATAAAAGGCATCAAATTATTTGCTTCTGGATCTGTTCTTACAAGGACCAATACGGCAAATACTAAATCTGTTTGTCTCCCTATTCATAGGTATCCACACATTAGCCTTGATATAAAGGAAGATTTGGCCATGTTGCAAATGGTTTCAAAAGTCACATTTCACTGTTATAACTAGAACAATAACAATATGACTTCAGAATGTACAAAACATGTTTCCTTGACAATCATGGAAGTTTTTTGTATCAGAGTGCCATTATTTTTCCCCAAAGCTCAGGACTCTAACCAGGTTGTAATACAGTTGTACAGCTTATACCAGTCTACTCAGAGAACATACATTTAAGCTAGTATAGGTATATAGACTCCGTCCCTTACTTCACAATTATCAGTTTTATAGTTCTAATCAAAGATGGGTTTGCCATTTTGAACAAAAAAAATCAACCATCATTTCATAGTTGCAACAATTTGGCACAATTTCTGTCAAAAGGGTGTAGAGAGAGGGTACCAAACCATTCTTACATGTATTGTACCATGTTATCCGGTGGGTACCAAACATCATGAACTTGGTGTTTTGGGCATTTAGAATGTGGAGGTGCAGTACTCTGTGACCTCACATCACAAAGATCATGATGGTTGCAAAGCTTTGTTTCAGCAGAATCATAGGGATTGCAAAGCTCCTTCACTGCCAAGTGTTACAGTCACACTCGAGGGAAAACATGTTTTCAAGTTTTCTAGAGGTGGGAATGGATACCATAGGAGTTATGAAGAAATCATAGATGGGCTAAACTGTAACCCCTGGCTAACCCCTGAATGACACCCCTGGTGGTAATCATTTATTTCCACTGCAGCAAAGTTGGTTTGGAGTTGACTGTACTCAAAGTCCAACATAGGTCTATTGCAATACAGAATTGTATTATTAGCATACATAGGTACTTAGCTGTGGATGCACTGTGAGGGCAGGTTGTTGTGGAACATTGAGAAAAACAAGGAGCCAATGGCTACAACCCATAGGAATGCCCTGCTATGAGGCTCCAATTTGGAGAGGGTGGTAACAGGAGCAATATCTTATGTACATGCTTCAAGGTAAAGTTTGAGCCACACTATAGCAAGGCAGGCAAATCTCAGTCCTGTTAGTATTTTAGGAGATGTTGATCAACCAAGTTAAATGCTTTGGTGTGTTCAATGCCAACGGCACCTGTGAGTTGACCTTTGTCTGCAGCCTTACACAAAACATTTTTACCTTGAGGAGTGCTGTGATAGTGGAGTTCTTGTGACTGATGCCAGCCTGCATAGAGGTAAGGGGTTGTTTTTAAAACATGTGGTGCGAGATGTGACAAAAACAAACCTGAACTAGTGGACAAGATTCAGTCTGGATATCAGTGCCAGCAAGCAAAGTGAATTTTATTAAAACTCCAGAATTTACAGGACTACTAAGGCCTAGTGTGAGATTTGGACATGAACAAATATCTCCAGATATTTGGGCAGTGCAGACAGGACAGAACTAGGACAGAACTTTTTGACATCCTTTCTCTCAATCTACACAGGAGTGTGACACTAGCCCTTTTCCAGACACCAAGAAGACAGCCTGTGGAGAGGGAAAGGTTAAAGACAGTAGTTATGGGTGCAGTGATGGCTGGGACAGCAAGCCTAAGGAATTTTAATTCCAAATATTTATAAACCAGATTTTTCTTTCATGTGTCTGGCCATCACATTTATCACTTTTTTACAGGGTGTAAAGAGAGAAGGCCTTTTGAGAAACACAACAGTAGCTGTCAAAATGCCAGATCATCTAAATGCTCTCCTGCTAACTTTCTGCTGCACGTGGGTTTCATTGCAAGCAACACCACAAGACCCAGGCTTATGTAAGTAGAAGAAATAAAATTCCTGGCTATCAGTATGGCCTGTATTGTTTAGTTATAAATTGGCTAAAGAAAATGTTGCTTTCTGATTGGTCAGTCAAAGAGCAAGTGATGCCTTTGGGAACATATTAAAAAACATAATAGTCGGACACAATTCATATTGTATTTCATCTATCCTCTATATATTTCTCCTCTCCTTTATTTATTACTGAAGAAATTCCCACAGAAATATGATCATTATTCCTTAGAGTTCATCTGCCTTTTTAATTTGCCCCCTACTTGAAATCATAATGCTCTGTTGTGACATCACAGTCCATTGCTATGGGAATAAACGGTGATGTCACAAGCGGAGTATTATGACATGTTGGGAAGATGCAATAAGAGCTGGTGAACCCTCAAGGAGCAACTCTCCTGTTTTCATGAATATGACCTCAGTAAAAAATGATGGGGATGAGAAATACAGAATAAATGAGAAATATAATCTGCTTTGTGTCTAAATATTATGTTTTTCAAAGTGTTTCTTGAGGCATCAGAGGCTGATTAAGGTGTGAAAATTACAATAAATCAATGATGAATCCAAGCATTGAATATATTGACAGCTAACACTATGAAATACATGTACACTATAAGAATACCTGTACATGAAGGCCTCTATATGGCAATATCAAACAACTCTCTGGTAAGTCCCATTGGCAATACTGGAACTAACAGAAAAATAAATTAGGGCAAGTCTGATAAAATTCCTTCATTCTGTAGCATTCCACCTTGTCAATAGCAACTACTTGCACAATGGATTCTAATAAACAGTACTCATGTGAATACTGTATGTGTGTTGGGGGAAGGGGGTATATTGACCTAAGTCCCTGGAGGGAACAAATGTTTGATTTACCTTCAAACTGTTTGCAGCCCCTACAACACAGAGGTAGCAGCTGTTGAACTGTATATATTAGGCCCGAAACACTTCGACAAGAAACAGGGATATGACTGTTTAGTTGCTTTGCACTGAACTGAGGCAGATGTGACTATCCACTCATGACGCTAGGCTGGAATGGCCCTGGAGGAACGTGCACTGAACTGAGGTAGATGTGACTATCCACTCGTGATGCTAGGCTGGAATGGCCCTGGAGGAACGTGCACTGAACTGAGGCAGATGTGACTATCCACTCGTGACGCTAGGCTGGAATGGCCCTGGAGGAACGTGCACTGAACTGAGGTAGATGTGACTATCCACTCGTGGCTAGGCTGGAATGGCCCTGGAGGGACGTGCACTGAACTGAGGTAGATGTGACTATCCACTCATGACGCTAGGCAGGAATGGCCCTGGAGGGCGTGCACTGAACTGAGGTAGATGTGACTATCCACTCATGACGCTAGGCAGGAATGGCCCTGGAAGAACGTGCACTGAACTGAGGTAGATGTGACTATCCACTCGTGACGCTAGGCTGAAATGGCCCTGGAGGAACATGCACTGAACTGAGGTAGATGTGACTATCCACTCGTGACGCTAGGCTGAAATGGCCCTGGAGGAACGTGCACTGAACTGAGGTAGATGTGACTATCCACTCATGACGCTAGGCTGGAATGGCCCTGGAGGAACGTGCACTGAACTGAGGTAGATGTGACTATCCACTCATGACGCTAGGCTGGAATGGCCCTGGAGGAACGTGCACTGAACTGAGGTAGATGTGACTATCCACTCATGACGCTAGGCTGGAATGGCCCTGGAGGAACGTGCACTGAACTGAGGTAGATGCGACTATCCACTCATTGGCTTAGGCTGGAATGGCCCTGGAGGAACATGCACTGAACTGGAGGTAGATGCGACTATCCACTCATGACGCTAGGCTGGAATGGCCCTGGAGGAACATGCACTGAACTGAGGTAGATGCGACTATCCACTCATGACGCTAGGCTGGAATGGCCCTGGAGGAACATGCACTGAACTGAGGTAGATGCGACTATCCACTCATGACGCTAGGCTGGAATGGCCCTGGAGGAACGTGCACTGAACTGAGGTAGATGTGACTATCCACTCATGACGCTAGGCTGGAATGGCCCTGGAGGAACGTGCACTGAACTGAGGTAGATGCGACTATCCACTCATGACGCTAGGCTGGAATGGCCCTGGAGGAACATGCACTGAACTGAGGTAGATGCGACTATCCACTCATGACGCTAGGCTGGAATGGCCCTGGAGGAACATGCACTGAACTGAGGTAGATGCGACTATCCACTCATGAGCTAGGCTGGAATGGCCCTGGAGAGCGTGCACTGAACTGAGGTAGATGCGACTATCCACTCATGGCTAGGCTGGAATGGCCCTGGAGGAGCGTGCACTGAACTGAGGTAGATGTGACTATCCACTCATGACGCTAGGCTGGAATGGCCCTGGAGGAACGTGCACTGAACTGAGGTAGATGCGACTATCCACTCATGACGCTAGGCTGGAATGGCCCTGGAGGAACGTGCACTGAACTGAGGTAGATGTGACTATCCACTCATGACGCTAGGCTGGAATGGCCCTGGAGGAACGTGCACTGAATTGAGGTAGATGTGACTATCCACTCATGACGCTAGGCTGGAATGGCCCTGGAGGAACGTGCACTGAATTGAGGTAGATGTGACTATCCATGCATGATGCTAGGCTGGAATGGCCCTGGAGGAATGTGTACTGAACTGAAGTAGATGTGACTATCCACTCATGACGCTAGGCTGGAATGGCCCTGGAGGAACGTGCACTGAATTGAGGTAGATGTGACTATCCATGCATGATGCTAGGCTGGAATGGCCCTGGAGGAATGTGTACTGAACTGAAGTAGATGTGACTATCCACTCATGACGCTAGGCAGGAATGGCCCTGGAGGAACGTGCACTGATCCATACTGGCAGACTTACAGTGCTGATAAGTTAGAGCCAGCAGTCCAGCATCATTCCTTATCTTGACAAGGGGTCAGGAAATGTTGAATGTTGTTCACTGCCTACCAGTGCATAAAATAATAATGTAACTGATTAGGTTCTACAGACTTCCTCTCATAGGTTTCAACTTTTTTGTAAAATTCAGGAGAAGACAACCATTTCTTTCTGATGAAACATGGTATGGACTAAAGTATGGGGAAAAAACATTTTAGTTTTGTAAGAGGAAGGAAGCAGAGAAGCTATGCAAAAGGGACTAGAAGAAACAACTGCTCAACATATCATCTGTTCTAAAACCTGATGAGATAATTACTGTAGTTCATTCATTTATAAGATGAAAACAGAGAAAAGAAGATTCACAATCCAAACTGGCTGACAGTCAACCAATCGAATAGATGAATTGTGGAGCAGGGACCAGAAAGGATACTTATAAGGCACTGACCTCACTCTATTTGACCCCCCCCCCAGAATATGGAAGATGGCACAAGATTTAATATAGCGAACAGCTCATAGTCAAAAATGAGAACAGCCTCCTCCAGGTGATCTGAAACAGATCTGGAATCAAAGATTGATCACGCAAGGAGCCATAGCAGTTAACCAGTTAAACCATGTCTTCAGCCAGAAACCCGGGCCAAGTGTACACCCTGGGGGGGGGGGAATGCTACAACTCTCGATGGCTGAGAGGGACCTGGGGGTGGTGGTGGATGTCAAGATGAACAACTCGGAGACTTGTATTAGGGCAGCAGCCAAGGCCAACAGGATGCTGGGATGCATCACAAGGGGGATCACCTCCAGAAGGAGGGTAGTGATACTCCCTCTGTATAACTGCTTGGTGAGGCCACACCTCGAGTACTATGTGCAGTTTTGGAGACCACACCTAAAGAGGGACATTAAACTCCTGGAGAGGGTCCAGAGGAGGGCAACCAAAATGATTTGGGGCTTGGGGGACAGGACCTATGGGGAGAGGCTCAAAGAGCTAAATATGTACACATTGGAAGAGAGAAGGGACCAGGGGGACATGATAGAGGTCTTCAGGTACATGAAGGGGTAAATAGAGGAGGAGCAGTCAGGGTGCTTGAAGAGAAGGAGGAGGGGGCAACTAGAGGGCTTGGGTGGAAGCTGGAGGAGATTCAGGGGAGAAAGGAGGAGGTGCTACTTCACTGAGATGGTGGTGGAGCCATGGAATGCGCTGCCCAGGGGGCTAGTGGAGGCAGAGACAGTGGAGGGGTTCAAGAGGGGGTGGGACAGGTACAGGGGAAGGGTTCTGGAAGCAAAATCCTGTGCAGCAAGAATATCCAGAACTGGGAAGGGAGAAGCCAAAGAAGGCGAGGGGAGCAGCAAGGTCATCTCCCAGGGTGGGGGCTGACCAAACAAGCAGACACGAAAGACCATTAGGCCTATTCTGCTGGCATTTTAGTATGTTAGTATGTCAGTTCTCTAACCCAGGAAGTAGAATACTGCAAGACCTGTAGAGTACACATAAAAGAAAATCAGGAGCAGGAAGCTATCTTGTCTAAGAAAAACATTTTTTCTCTGGAGATGGGGTACTCATACAGGAGCTATTGATACCAAATGCTGGATTGTCCATGACCTAATTTCTCCCTGCTGCTGGACAGCAATAGACTGATCTTGTCTTGTGAGAAATAACAGACCCAAGTTCATAGTTATTGTGCCATTTTGGAGGTAGTTTAGGAAAAATCATAATTTATTTAGAGAAATGCTTAAAAGAGCAACTCGGCAGCAGAGAAACTGAAGAAACTGGAGATGTCCCTGAAGAGCCACTGAAGTGTTCGGAGGAAACTGACTCAACTGGAGGCATAGAAAATGGCTGAAGATATGAACCTTCTTTCCCCATATGGGAGGAACAGGAAGACAGATGGAGAATGCTAAATGAGGATCCCCAAGGGATTGTTCAAATCTCTGTAATATTCATAATAATCTTCCACTCAAGCGTGCTATCACTGATGCAGAAAATATCAGCCAAAAAATGAAAACTCTGTGACTACCTGGGGACTTGGTAGTTTCATTGGAATGGGGAAGGCCCCAAACATGGTTTTATCTTTAAAAAGGTCTTTGTTCTTTACTAACTCCACATGCATTGTACTGAAATGTAAAAGAACAGCACATCAGGCTAGGAGGCTAGACCTAGCTGTAAGACTCCTTGCCAGAAGAAGATCTTAACTACTTTCCCAGATAGAATCACTGGAGAAACTCCATTGAGGGTGTCATTAGATGCAAGGTCTGAAAACCAGAAAGGGGTCCAAAAATCTTAAGGAAGCTCAGAGAAAAAAGGGAGGCCTGTCACAAGACACTTCTCCTCCTCCTTCCAATGTTGTGAGGTGGAGAGCAGAGGTCTGTACATATCATATCTAAGTCAGATCTTAGGTGAGAGAATACCAAAGTTGTTGCACTGAGGCTTAAACCCTGTATCTGAGGTGTAAATTAATTACTGTATATGTGTTCTGTTAATTTGTTAAAAGTTGCTGTCCTTTGGCCTCCCTCCTCCCCTGTGACAGTCCTAAGTGTAGCCTTGTGTGCCAGTAACAGAAATGCTGCCTATTGGAAATACAGATGCTACATTTAGGGCACCTTTGACCCCCTACCCCCTGAATTGCTTAAGAAGGACAGACCATGTTTCTGTTATCAGATGTTTATGTTATGGGAGATCAGATGGCTGTAGGTTCTATCCCCACACCAAGCACTTAGGTTAATATCTCAATACTGACACTGCAGTGCAGCATGAGGGGATGCTGCATTCCTGAGGTGCCTTCTTTCAGATGAGATGTTAAACTGAGGTCCTGTCTGCCTGTTCTGGTGGTTGATCAGGTGGACGTTAAAGATCCCATGGCACTTCTCAAAAAGAGTAGGGGTATTTCCCCGGTGTCCTGGCCAAATTTCCCCCATTCACTAAAAATACCAAAAGCTTAATCTGGTTCAATTTCAGTTGGTTACCATCGTATCCCCTCCCTCCCCGTCACCCCTGAAAAGTTGTCTTCTCGTCTCAGTGGGCCTACGGGTCAACAAAATTCAATAAATAAATAAATGTTATGTTCATCTCTACAGTTTACCACTTAATTCCATGCATGTTTAGAAAAGCTGAGAGTGCACATGCCTGTTGGCTTCCTCCCCAATTTTTAAAATGTGCAAAAAATATACACACATACACTTGTTGCAGTAGGATTAGGGTGGACTGGGCTGCTAGAAAAAACAACATGGACCCATTTCTACCTTTGTGGCCTGAGGCCGATTTGTGGTGACACAAGCTACAACTCAATCAGTAGTTAAAACATTAGTAGCTGTCTTATGCTGTGGAGGTTGGTCTCAGCAGCAAGCATGTTTTTGCACCATTCACTTTCTTATGGCTGCAGTGGGCAGAGCCCAGCAATCATGTTACTGTTTCAGTAGAAAAAGGGAGCCCTCCAGTTTCCTAATGGATTAGGTAATATTGGAGGTTTTGTGTTATCAGTATGCTAATTAATTGTAGCAGTCTGCTGGGGAAAGTTTCAAAGCACTATGTTGTGTGTTAAGCTTCAGACTGGCTAGAATTGTCTTTGAAGAAAGATTCATAGGCTCATAAAGATGTCAAGTCACTCTGGCTTTCAAAGACATAAAGGGTAACTGAGAGTGAGGAAGGAGGTTTCAGATTTCAGATGCCATGTTAAAAAAACCTCAGACAGGCCAGACAAAAACTAAAGCATAACTGAGAAATCAGACCAGAGATCTACTTTCACACGAAATGTACAGTTTTATTTTTCATCAGCCAATATTCTTTATTCCAAATCATACAACGTTTTGAGATCATAAAGACTTCTTCATCAGGGAATTGCCTGGAATTAACATAATAATCATTAAATGAGTATGCAATATTTCACTGCTAACATACCTCACAAAAGAATTCATATAATAATTTTTTTTTATTCTTTTGGTAATTGGGTAAGGCCCACTAGGCACAAGTGCCTGTTTTCAAGGGCAACCTGGGAGCTCTGAGATGGTTAATTGACTTGCTCGTAGTAACACAGTATGTAAGTGGCGGTTGTGGTTATCGAACCCGGGTCTTCTGAATGTACCAAGCTCATTCATTGCTCATTAACCTCTAGGCTGTACTGCCAGCCTCACTTGTAATATTGAGAGGAATAGTCTCCACATTATCTTAACAGTTCCACAATGTATGCACTTCCTTATCTGCTTTCTTTAAACATTTTTTCCAAAATTCTGTGTGCATAAACATATATTAAATTATGCTCCTAAATATCAATATGGACTCTGCAAAATCACTAAAACATGTCATTAAAACTTGTAAATGGCTACACAATTGTCTACAAAATTAGTTCATATTTAAATGCGATATCAAAACCTTCACCAGACACAAATACAAATAATTTCCTGACCCAAGTTTGCCAGAAAGCCAATATGTTATGGCTGCATGTGATAAAGGTGAGGAATAGACAGCGAGTGTCAAAACAACGAATTTGTAATGGTGACTACAGTTACGGCACCCATAATAAACAGTGACTGACATTTTCAGAAAATGTTCAACCCACACACAGTGCACACCAGGGAAACAGGGCACAAATCCTACATCTGATTACCTGTGCACCTAGGGACCTTTGCTGTAAGTGTGGGGCTCTGCCCACCACATCCCCCCATGGGGGCTGCACCCCAGACCCCTGCTGTTTCTAGGATTCCTACTCTGAGGTGCTCCTTGACACTGGGGTAGGTTAGCACCTTGGAATCACCGTTTCCACCTTGTCGCCATTAAATATAGGTTGCCGTTAATATGTTCGCTATTACACTGTCGCTGCTATCATGTCACCCAAATGTCTTTGCC
The DNA here is from genome assembly GCA_016271365.2 of Neoceratodus forsteri. Lineage (NCBI taxonomy): Eukaryota > Metazoa > Chordata > Ceratodontiformes > Ceratodontidae > Neoceratodus > Neoceratodus forsteri. The sequence continues at coordinate 53,445,510 of JADMNL010000025.1, forward strand.
GTATTGACGTGCTACCCTATGGGCTTATGCTATATGTTATTACAATAGAAAAACACGTAGTTCATCATACCATTCTTTAAACATGAAAAAAAGCATTTTCAATAGAGACAGTTAACTTAATTCACTTCACTCCTTCTTAAATTATGTGACCATTTTAGCTCCTATGACCCCTTGTGGTTGGCAATTCTAGGTGTCCACCACCGTATCCATGAAAAAATATTTTCTCATATTTCTCTGGAGCCTTTCCCCCTCTAACTTCATTTTGTGCACCCTCTACTTGGAGCAACTCTTACTTTGGAAGATGCTTCCTTCCTGTACTCTGTTTATACCGGTATTATATTTGTATGTCTCAGTCATGTGTCCCTTCCTTCTTTCCTCCAGGTGATACCTATTTAACTCCTTTAGTCTTTCCTCATAGATCTTATACCACAGGTCCTGCACCCTTTTAGTTGCCCTGCACTGCACCGCCTCCACCCTGTCAACGTTCTTTCTCAGATGGGTCCTCCAGAGTTGGACGCAATATTCCAGGTGCAGTCTCTCACAAGTGTCTTATACAGGAACAAGATGACCTCAACTCTTTATAGTCCAGATACCCTTCCCTATACATCCAAGCATCTGGATAGCTGTTCCAGTCACCTTATTGGACTGCCTAGTTTATCTTAGGTCCTCTGAGATGATAACTCCCAGGTCCCTTTCCTGCTTTCTGACTGTCAGTACCGCCACACCTAGTTCATACTTTGCCCCTGGGTTCTTGTGTCCTATGTGCATGATCCTGCACTGCTTTGCATTGAATCCCAGCTTCCATTCTTCAGATCATTTCTGCAGTTTTTAAGTCTTCCCTCATTCTTTCAACACCCACTGGCTTGTCCACCCTATTAAACACCTTTCTATCATCTGTGAAGAGGCATATTTTCCCATCCAGTACCTCAGCAATGTCCCCTGTAAAGACATTGAAGAGAACTGTCCCCAACCTGACCCTTGTGAGACCCACCATCATCACTTCTCTCCAGAGTACTCCCTGTTTACCACAACCCTATGACTCTTGCCATTCAGCCAGTTCTCCACCCACAGAACTATTTTAGGATCCACCTCTAAGCTGCGCAGCTTGTTAATCAGCCTTCTATGGGGGACATTGTCGAATGCATTTCTCAAGTCCAGATAGGCCACATCCACTGCACCGCCCAGGTCCACTACCTTAGTTACCCAGTCATGCCATAGATTAGTACAATGAGTTCATACAAAACACAGTGCTTATCCTAAATACGGTAAAAGTTACCGCTAGATGTATAAGCACATACATGCCATATAAGGTAGTGTATGTGTATTAGTGTGTGTATAACAATGCTCTCTGTGTGTAGACAGTGCACTGCTATGTTATACTGCAATATATATGCATATATGTGTATATGTATTAGTCAGTGTGTGTATCACAACAATTAGAAAGTGCAGTAAGATGGCTCAGTGGTTAGTGCAAAAATTGCTAGTCTACATTCCCCTGTTATCTAGATCAGTTTTAGCCTTAGGCATGTCATTGCTGACTTAAATTAGGAATGGGAGAGCCTCTAAAGGTTCTGAGGTTCTAAAAGGTTCTGATTAGCAACAACAAAAAAAAAGGTTTGGATGCTTATCCGCATGTTATCCCAACCTTCTATAACCTTTATGGTTTTATGGTAACTGTATGTGAAAAAATCATTAAGCAGCTTTTAATCAACATATCTATGGAAAAAATCAATTAAACCACTGTTTAGTAGTACTAAACAGCATCAGTAGTGAAAGGAGTGAATAATGTGACTGTGGATGTGTCTACTGGAGGATGGCGATGATTTGGCCTAAAGGCAGGCAAGTTCCAGATCTCTGTTTTCTTTAACCAGTATCATGAGTCTGACTTTTTGTAGAAGGGGATATGCTTGGCACCACTTTTGTTTAGCAATGGCTCTCAGTATGGAACATGACGTGACGCAGCATGGCAAAAAAGACAGAGCACCAGGCAGTCTGAAAGTCACCACTTCACTATTGTTACTACTACTACTATCAGCCTCAGGGTGAAAAACAGAGCTAAGCAAAATTTTTAAATTTTGATCAATCTGGTTAAGGCACATTTAGCTAAATGATCTCCTCAGAGTGAGAAAGTGACTGTGTGTGAGATCAGGGACTTGCCTGCCACAGCTGCTACCAGTACAATCATGTGATGTAATAGCTGCACCTCCCACCCACCTCCAGGATAATGATAATATAGTCCAAATGAATGAAAGTCCCAGATCTTTGCTTTTTATACCAGTCTTCTGAGTCTGACTTTTTGGAGAAGGGGACAATGTGTTTGTAATGTATGTCACCAATTATGTTCAGCAACGACTCTCGGTATGGAACAGGCATCCTGCAGAACATGAACACTAACAGAAGCATTGTACTGGAACAAGGCTCGTGAGTGATGTGACACGATAACTTGGTGTCCTGATTCATCATGAAATGGAAGATTAAAAAAACAAAAACAGGTTTGCACCAAAAAAAGTTGAAGTGGTGTGATTCGTGATGACCACCTATAGGTTGGGAGGGGAGTTGCTGGCAATCACAAGGGAAGAAAGAGACTTGGGCATCATCATCACAGATGACCTGAAATCATCCAAGTAGACCACTAAAGCAGTAGGTAAGGCTAGGGGGATGTTAGGGTGTATTAGTAGGGGTATCACAAGTCAGAAGAGGGAGGTAATAATCCCTCTTTACAAGACACTGATTATGCCCCAGCTGGAGTACTGTGGGTTATACAGACAGTATGCAACAAGTGGCACTGGTGCACTGATGACTAGCTGGCAGATATTAATTTACATACATACACACACACACACACACACACACACACAATTTATTTCATACACCACCTACGCTAAGGGCGATGCTGCAGGCACTGTTGCTACCCACACAGATTCAGGGACCCTGTTTGGCCTAACTCTCTCTGACACAGAATTGTACTTTCCCTTCAAGGAATTTATTTATTTATTTCATGTGATGTGATGGAATGCCCTGCCCACTGAGCCAAAGCTTATACACCACTGAGCAAGTACAGGGAGGAAGATGACAGATGACTGACTTCTTGGGGGGGTGCGGGTTATACAGACAGTATGCAACAAGTGGCACTGGTGCACTGATGACTAGCTGGCAGATTTATTAATTTACATACACACACACATAATTTATTTCATACACCACCTATGCTGAGGCAGATGCTGCAGGCACTGCTGCTACCCACACAGATTCAGGGACCCTGTCTGGCTTAACCCTCTCTGACACAGTACTTTTTCCCTTCAAGGATTTTTATTTTTTATTTATTCCATGTGATGTGACAGAATGCCCTGCCCACTGAGCCAAAGCTTATACCCCACTGAGCGAGCATGGGGAGGAAGATGACAGATGTCTGACTTCTTGGTGTGGGATGGTCACACAGACAGTATGGAAGAAGTTGCGCTCATTGACTAGCTGGCAGATTTCATTTCACACACAGACACAGAATTTATTTCACACACCACCTAGGCTAAGAGCTGATGCTGCAGGCACTGCTACTACCCACAGAGGTTCAAGGACCCTGTCTGACCTTAACCCTCTCTGACACAGTACTGTACTTTCCCCTTCAAGGATTTGTTTTTAAAATTTATTCCACATGATGTGATGAAATGTCCTGCCCATGGAGCCAAAGCTTATACCCCACCAGGGAGGAAGATGACAGATGACTGACTTCTTGGGGGGATCATGCAGACAGTCTGCAAGAAGTGGCACTGGTGACTGGCTGGCAGATTTTATTTCACACACACACATACACACACACACACACACACACACACACACACACACTTACACCTTATGTCACACACACCACCTAGGCTAAGAGCTGATGCTGCAGGCTTTGCTGCTACCCCCAGAGATTCAGGGACCCTGCCTGGCCTAACCTTCTCTGACACAGTACTTTCCCTTCAAGGATTTTATTTCACATGATGAGATGGAATGTCCTGCCCACTGAGCCACAGCTTATACCCCACTGAGTGAGCACAGGGAGGAAGATTATAGATGACTGAATTTTTTGGGTGGGCACACAGACAGTATGCATAAAGTGGCATTGGTCGGTCACGTGATTCAGAGCACTGGATAGCAGCTTCCTCCAAGAGCTCCAGCCACCTGACCATCTAATTTTGATTAAAACTGCACTTTGCCTTTGGTTGTGGACCTGCATTGATGGAATTTACTTACAAAGCTTGCTTCATTCCTCTGACAAGGTCCATGGAGGTGAAAATGAAAAAACTATGCTGAGACATACCCCACCATCTACTCTGGAGAAGGCCCCGAAAAAGCTAAGGCCTCTTCAGCTACACATGCGCAAGGCGTGGTCACTCCCAGCCCAGATCAAGAGCCTCTTACGCTGGCAAGATTTCTAGAGAAGTGTAAACCCTTTAAGGAAGAAATAAAGCAGATCACCAGGGAAATTAGGTCATTTTCTCAAGCTCTGGAAGATGTCACCAAGTGAACCTCGGATAATGAGGCTTGCATTTATTCCATAGAGTGCAAACAAGAGAAGCTTGAGCCCAAACTGGTGATCGCTTGCCAGTGCATATCAAAATTGGAAAGCAAGGTCGAAGTCCTGGAGGGCCACAGCCACCGCAATAACGCGGTATTGATAGGCTGACCGGAAAAAGAAGAAGGACTGGACCCGATTGCTTTTGCACATAAATATGCTGAGAATATTGCTGGACCATTTCCTTTTGGGCCAAAATATATAATTGAAAGAGCCCATCAGGCATTCCGTCCGATACCAGCACAAGGCACCCCACCATACACCTTCATATTTAGATTCCTGTATTATCAAGAATGGCACCACTTCTTAATGAAGGTGCAGGATATTCAAGAACTGAAATGGGAAGGGGCAAAAATTAGGGTAGCATAGGCTCTCCCACTATTTGTGCAGCAAAGATGGGTCTCCTTTCATCTGATCAGTTAGTTGCTGCCGGGCTCAAGTTTAAGATGGGGTATCCAGCTCGGCTACAAGTCTTTCTCTGGGTTGCCTATGATGACGTGGATTCAGTGACTGCTAGCCTCAAAGCAGCACTCCTGGATCTTTTCCGAGACCCCTGAATACTCTGTCACCTACATTGGGGTTCCAGCTATATGCCTACACCAAGGATAAAAATGCTTCTGGGTCTGAAGCCTGCTGCATTTGGGTCACTCCGATGGGACTAGCTCTATTAAAGGACCGATTGCAGTGGTGATTATTTCGGATAGCCTACTTTGGGGAAGTGCCACACCTTCGGATGTTTTGCAGATTTTAGATACTCTCTCCAGTTCACGTAGCACCATCAGCCAGTCTACCACTCACAACTTCATGATGCAGCTGTAGTTATCTCAAGCTTTGTGTGTGATGCCTATCACCACTAGAGAGAGACAGAGACAGCTTTTTATTCACTGTTCCACATTAAAATTCTCTCTTTTTTTTTTTACTGTTGTCCAAAGATAATCACCTCCAGGGATATCGCAATATGTTTCTATGTTTCTAGGTTACTTTCCATTTTACTGGAACAGGTGCAAGCTTTTTCAGGACAGTGCCCAGCAGATTAAGCAAGCGCCTTATCCTGGACTTCCATGTGTTGCAGGAGTACCAGCAATGTTGGATTCCCCTGGAGAAGGAGTTTCTTTTTTGTGCTGTCGGTTATCTTATAATATATTACATCTCCAGATACTTTATATAGGCCTTTGAAAGCTGAGATTAGCTAATAATATTTTTCAGGAATGCCTTACGGCTTACCCTATTAATAGCAGATCGATTATATCTGACAGGTCGTTATATAAATGTTGAGTTCCAATAGAGTTTACAGATAAAATCCTGAGTGTTGGATTTGGATTAGCCTGTCCATAGATAAGTGGGCTATGCTACTAGAGCTCAGTAGGTATTAGCAGGGGTGGGGTGGCTGGGGTGGAGGGGTGTAAACTTGGTGGTCTGTTTATCATGGGCCGTCACAAGAGGGGGGTGGGGGCAGGGGTTGGGGATGGGGGAGTTGGGGACTATTGGGGTCTTTTGAGCTTAGTTTTTGTAGTGATAGGTTTTGGGGACAGGTTTAATGATTTGGGGTTGGTGGGGGGGATGAGATGCTCAGAGCTCACATGGATAGAAGTACGTAAGACAAGTAAGTTCTCTAAAGTCCCTAGTTGTAATAATGAGCAGTATACAATTTTGAAACACCTAAATCTTATGAAAGCTGATATTATGTTTATACAAGAGTCCCACTTGCTTGACTCAGAGGTGGTTAAAATGAGGAGGTAGCAAGTAGGGCAGTTTTTTTTCCACAGAGGGGAACACTCAGAGTCATGGAGTAATGATCTTAATAAATAGATCTGTCCCGTTCTCGTCACTCCAAACCATTAGTGACCTTCTGGGCAGATTTCTTCTAGTTAAAGGTAAATTACCTACATTGGACATCTTATTAGGTAGTGTGTATGGTCCAAATGTTGATACTTCTGGATTCTTTGTACAGTTAATTAATGCTCTATTTCCCTTTCTGAATATTCCAATAGTTATTGGAGGGGACCTGAACATTACTTATAACCCTGCTATGGACCAGTCTGGCAACTCCCACAAAGGCATTTCTCCTGCTCAATGAGCATTCAGAGAATTGATAGATCAAATTTGTCTATGTGACATTTGGAGAGTCCTTCATCCCACTGAGAGGGAATATACATTCACCTCACAAATACACGGCACTTCCTCCCGTATTGATTATTTGCTCATCTCTCAATCCCTCATCCCTGGAGTTCTGGACTCCAGCATTTGCCCAGGACCACCCTCAGATCACTCATTGGTTACCTTCCAGACTTCTTTTTCAACTCTTCCTAAACAAGGAGGCAGACGGAAAATTAACAATCAACTCTTAAAGGACCCGGGAGTGGTTAAATACATCTCGGACCAAATTACACATTTTATTTCAACTAACTATAACTCCATAGGTAAACCCAATGTAGAGTGGTGTGCACTTAAAGCATACCTGAGAGGGGTTCTGATTGGGTCGGCCTCCCCATAGGAGGAAAAAACGAGAAAAACAATTATTGTCTCTCCTTTCTCAAATTCAGGACAGAGAATCCAAGCTTACTTCTCATGCCTCTGAACAGTATAGGCAGGAGTTAGTGAAGTTGAAGGACTCCTATTTAGATCTTCTAAGAGAACAGGCAGAGTTCACAATCCTGAAAGCCAAGGTGGCCTACACTGATCAGGGGGAGAATGCGGGCCGCATGCTTGCCCTAAGAGTCAAACAGCAGGAATCATCCAGACTAATTGTCACTGTCTGCTCCATGGTGGACAACTCCTTAGAAACCTCCCCCAGCTGACATTGTTGCAGAATTCAGTTGCTACTATAAGCAGCTGTATGGTCCTAAGGCAAATCTCCATCTGAGCAAGTTCTGGACAAATACTTATCAGAGTCCCATTTGCCTTCCCTTTCAGAATCACAGCAACATTCTCTAATAACTGCTATTTCTCAGGCTGAGTTAGGTAGAGTAATTAAAGACCTAACCTCAGATAAGACCCCCGGACCAGATAGCTTCTCTGCCAATTTTTATAAAGCATTTGCCAAACAATGAATCCCTGCTCGCTTACCACTTTATCAACATGTCCTTTCTGGCACTGAGTCTGATAAATCTCTGTTTGAAGCACTGATTGTTCTTCTACCCTAACCTGACAAGCATCCAGAGTTAGTGACAAGCTATAGGCTAATATCACTTCTCAACCAAGATATTAAAATTCTGACAAAGCTCTTGGTGGATCATGTGAACAAGGTTCTCCCAGATCTCATAGGACTGGAACAAGTGGGTTTTATGAAAGGAAGGTCCTCAGTAGATCATCTGCATACCCTCTCTCATGTCTTCTTGGCCTCCTGGGATGCCAAGTTTCCAGTGGCTCTGGTCTCCCTGGATGCTGAGAAGGCATTTGACAGAGTTAACTGGAGCTACTTGTTGAGTACCCTGAAGGCATTTGGCTTCCCCTCAGAATTTCAGAAATGGATCAATTCCCTTTATAAGTCTCCGACTGCATGGATATCTAGCAATGGGGTAATTTCTGACTTATTTCCATTATACTCGGGTATGTGGCAAGGTTGCCCCTTGTCCCCACTTCTCTTCTTTATCTACTTAGAGTCCCTCATATGCAGATTAACAGCTTGCCAGGAGATCCAGGGCATACCTCTCTGTGGTTAAGTAGTTAAAGTCTTTGCTTATGCAGATGATTTTTTCCTCCAACTGTCTCAGCCAGCGGTATCTATTCCACCAATGTTGGAAGCCATCGAGGGGTTTAGTAAAGTCTCTAACTATAAATTAAATATTGAAAAAACTGTAGTTTTCTCGCTTAACCATAGGGTACAGAAGAATGAAATATCTGGCCTAGGGCTTTCCTGGAAATCTGACTCTATGAGGTATCTTGGAATTGAACTTACGAGGAATTTAACTCGCCTTCAACAGCTCAGTTTAGATTCACTTGTTCATACGATTAGCCAAGACCTGAAAAGGTGGTCCCTTCTCCCCATGTCCTTTTGGGGAAGGATTAATCTGATTAAAATGAATGTTTTTCCCCCAATACTTTTACTCTCTTAATCTCCCGAACATTTGGCTTCCCTGGAATTGGTTTAAAACAAAATTCATAGCATTCTCACAGACTTTATCTGGGTGGGTAAAATGCCTGCCTAGGATGGCATTTCATAAGTTGGCTGCGCCCAAAGTTAAGGGAAGGTTGTGGTTGCCACACATCGGGCTTTATTACTGGGCCAGTCATGCCAATAAGTATCTTAGATGGATGACTATGGAGGATCCCCAGTCTCATCTCCCCGTTATTCCAGTTTGGCTTAAGGCAGAAATAGCTGTAATAAAAGATCAGGGTCTCTCCCCATCAGCGATGCTATGCATAAAAGTGTGCTCCCTTCCTTTACAATTACGGGCTTCTCCTATAGCAACCTCCATTAGGGTTCACTCTCAGCTCTGTTCTTTCCGAAAATATAATCACATGACGGACCTGTCTCAAACATTGAGGGGCAATCCTAATCTTCAGATAGATGGTAGAAGTCTCCCACCTGGCTAGCTCCCGCAACTAAGAGACTGCCAACTCAAATATTTTGTTAAAGAAGACGGGATGTGGCTCTCCTCTCCGGAAATTATGAACCAATTTAATATTCCGAATACCAACATTTTTAGAGTTTTCTAATTATGCCACCTTCTGATAAACGTCATGAGGGTTATACCCCCACAACCTGCAAATTTATCTTTCCAGTCAGAACTGGGTTCCCTTGCAGGCTTCCCACTAGCAGTTTCTGAAATATATGGCATTCTCTATAACTGGATCTGTCCTAACAGTTTTGCTCCTACAGCTTTTTGGTCTTCTCTTTTCCTAAGCAAAACCTTAAATTGGCCTCTCCTATGGCAAAATTGTCACAGATTCCTCAATCAAGATAGACCCTGGCTTATGCAATTTAAAATATTGCATAATCTTTATTATTCCCCACAAAAGTTAGTTAGCCTAGGTATTGTACCTTCCCCCATTTATACTCAGTGTAAGCACGAGGAAGGAAATCTGCTTCACATTTTCTGGAGTTGTTCAAAAGTAGCCCCCCATGGGCCATTATTAAACAGAGGGCAGATCCCCTTTTAGGTTTGTCTGACCTATGCACCACAGTAATATGCCTATTGGGGTATTTTTCATCTATTCCAGTCCTTAGCAGAAAATATGATATGGTGCTGATATCGTTGTCCATCAAAAAGGTGGTCCTGAGGCACTGGAAAGCTAGTATGGAAATTACTTATACAGAGTGGTTACAAGAGCTTTTGGCAAACTGCAGAACTGAGTGGACCATTGCTAGTCTTTAGAATAGATCCAAAAGGTTTAATAGAATGTGGGGTTCCTTGCAATCTTTGTATTTCCTACAACCTATCAGTATCGAAAACTCTACCTCTAACTGATGTGGTATTAGAATGTAGCTCTGTGCTACGTATATATGGGAGGGTAAGGGGGAGGGGGAGGAGGGGGAGAGAATAGATGCTTTATGTCTCTGAATAACTGTTGATTAAGCCATGTATGCTGTAGATCTATTCTCTGTATTGTAAAATCTTAATAAACTTTGGATGGAAAAAAAAGAAGTGGCATTGGTCAGTGTGTGTGTGTGTATCAAAACAATTACAAGGTGCAGTTAGGTGGCTCAGTGGTTAGTGCAAACATTGCTAGTTTACACATTTCTCACTGCCCACAATACAATTATTTTGTAGCCATATTGGCTCTTGTGAGAACTTGTTTCCTTTTGCTACCCCTTCCATATTTATTTGCTCATGTACTGCTGTCTATAGAGGCATCCACTGGCAGAAGTTGAACTACATACAGCATGGCAGTGTGTGGTGATTGCTGGATATGACAGTGGATCTGTCATATACTCCTACATCTCTCTGTTTGCATCAAATCCTCCAGCAGCTGCAAATTGCAATGAGAGGGGTAGCCAATAAACTAACTCTGAAAGTAACAAGTATGGTACTGTACAAACTTGGACCTGATCTCCAGTGCTTGGATTCAAGATCAGGATATTTGTATTATTATCATAACAAAGTTTGCCATTTGCCCCCCAAGACACCATTTTTATAAGTATTGCAAACAGTGAATGAAGAGACAGCCTACATAAACAGACAAGTTAAAAACTAAGCAAAGGCCTTAAATGGCATGCTTTATTCTTCAGTAATGTCTCTATGTCTTTTTATTTATTTTTTAAACATTGATATGAGCACAGATTTCCCTTAACACCATTGTTGCTGAATGAGAAAGTGTTGCAACCTTCAACTTCAGTGGAGTAGATGAGAGTTATTATGGAATTCCGTGGTAAAGAAACAGTATATGTTCAGTATGACATTCAGATTCAAACAGGGTTAACTGCTGCTAACATAAGTGTGGTGACAGTCACATGTTTCTGGTTCCAAGAGTCTGAGCAGCACTACAGCATGGGAAATCACTTAAACAGTCCGGAGCATCCTAATTTGCACAGAGAACTAAGGATGCACCAATTGCTCTTTTCCTGTTCTGTTCCTGTCCACAAGATCCCTCACTCACATATGCCTGGCTTAAAACACCGTCACAATCTGAGAGTTTTAATTAACACACCTAACTTATACTGAGTTGCTTTGAGTTGCTCCATCATCACCATATTGTATGGTTGTGGTTTTATATGCTGAAAACTCCAGTAAAAAACTATTCCTGCAAACTTATATTCAGATTTCAAGTGAATGAACCCTACTGATATCACTCGGTATACCATCGCTATGGCAACAACTTTACCATGCCTGACACTACAGCGACAACAGTGCCAGGTCACTGTAGTGTCGGTGTGGGACCCTGGCACTACTTTCTGTGGGTATTGCACCCCCTCCCTGAAGCAACTCCAACTTAGAGTTGATTAGTTAAGTTGAGGGAGTGTGGGGGCATAGCCCCCTGCATGGAGGTTTTGGGGGTGAAGACCCCCAAAGGAAACACAGTCTGAAGTGATTCCCTTTATGCCGACTGCAAATGCGGTCGACATAAAGGAGTCTCTGTAATGTCGGTCTACAACAAAATTGTTGACCGACTGTCATAGATCCATATCACTCCACAAAAGCTGAATACTACACTTCCCAACTGAACCACCAGAAGAAAGTCAATGAAGATACCTACTACACAATGCAAACAGATGAAAAACAGTTTTTAGTTGTGATAGTAGGCTCCAAAGCCTAAAAACAGTCATTTTATTAGTGAAATATCACATTCCAGAGTGTGTGTAAGTAAGCAATAAGACACAATGGGGTTTGCATAAGACAGTTCTAATGCATGGCCAGGGGGTGTACTGAGGCACGAAGCTGCAGGCCGAGTGCATCTAGCCCCCTATTCGTGCATAAGAACTGTCTAACAGACACTCGGAGTGGCTTACTGTGCTTATGAAATGGCCACCTGGACTGGAGCTGGGCAGATGTAATTCTCCTTCACAAAAGTGGGAGTAAGACAGAGGCAGGAAACTACAGACCTGTCAGTTTGACCTCAGTGGTAGGGAAAATGATGGAATCACTTTTGAAGGAAAGAATTGTTGAGTACCTAGAGGCCAGTGGGACACAGGACCAAAGGCAGCATCGATTCACAGCAGGAAGGTCATGTCAGACAAATCTAATTGATTTCTTTGACTGGGTGACCAAAGTAGTAGACCAGGGAGGAGCTGTGGACATGGCCTACCTAGACTTTAGCAAGGCATTTGACACAGTCCCGCACAAACGAGTGGGTCCCAGGGTGGTAGCCTGGGTAAAACATTGGCTGGACAACAGGACACAGACAGTAATAGTAAATGGAGTCCGCAGTGAAGAAAGGGGGGTTACTAGCGGGGTACCACAGAGTTCAGTACTGGGGTCGGTCCTTTTTAATGTCTTTATAAATGACATTGCAGAGGGACTGGAAGGCAATGTGTGTCTCTTTGCAGATGACACAAAGATCTGCAACAGGGTTGATACGCAAGTTGGGGTGGAAAGGATGAAAAGGGTCTTGGCAAGGTTGGAGGAATGGTCAAATGTATGGCAGCTTAGATTCCACACAAAGAAGTGCAAAGTAATGCACCTGGGAAACAAAAAACCCAGGGGAACAGTACACAATGGAGGGGTGAGATACTGACAACAACAAAAATGGAAAGGGACCTGGGGGTAGTCATATCAGATGACCTAAAGGTGGGCAAGCAATGTGAGAAGGCAGTAAGGAGGGCTGGGGGGAACTTGGGATTCATAGGGAGAGGCATCTCCAGTAGAAAACAGGAAGTTGTTGTCCCTCTGTGCAGACAGTTGGTAAGACCACATCTGGAGCACTGTGTTCAGTTCTGGAGACCCCATTTCTACAAAGGCATAGACAGGGTGGAGGCTGTCCAGAGAAGGGCAACCAAAATGGTGCAGGATCTGCACCAGAAGACATATGAAGAAAGACTAAAGGAGCTTAAGATGTATAGCCTCGAGAAAAGGAGGGAGAGGGGGGACATGATAGAAACTTTCAAATACCTCAAGGGAATCAACAAAGTCCAAGAGGGTAGCATCTTTCAGAAAAAGAGATGTGCAAGAAAAAGGGGGCACAATTTGAAGTTAGAGGGGGGAAGGCTCAGAGGCAGTGTGAGGAAGTATTTCTTCACAGAGAGGGTTGTAGATGCATGGAACAGCCTTCCTGAGGAGGTCGTAGAGTCAAAAATAGTGGGGGAATTCAAGAATGCATGGGACAGACATAAGGCAATTCTACTGGGGGTAGGAGGAAGTAGGCTGTTGGTTAACTAGGATGTGCAGCTTATCCGTTAGGTAGAGAAATGGCCAGACTAGGTGGGCCAAGCAGTCCTTATTTGCCATCAGATTCTATGTTTCAGATATATTTGGTAAGTAAAATGCATAGTATTAAATAAGACGAAACATAGATGTTTGTCTTAGTTTAACTGCCATCAGTTCCCTGTGTGTGTGTTTTTTTGAGCAAAGGACATTTGTCCTACAAATGCTTCTGTAGTTTTGGTCTGGTTGTCATGGCAGTATCCCCGCTAAGCAGTTTACAGTGTGCAAATGCTGTAAGTGGAGATGATTCAGATGAAATATATATTTTTTATTATTATTGGTATGTGCTACCACTGCTGGCAGTACAGGGAAGACACGGCGGTGCTGTTTCAGTGGATCAGGGAAAATGGGTGTGGCAGTTCAGCAGGGAACCGCACTATAAGTGAGAAGGTGGGCAGCATTGTTGAAACAAGCATCTTTATATTTAGATAACATGAAAAATCCCAGAAAAATTTCGAGGAGCTGAGGGGATAAGGGAGAGAAGTAATGAGGGGCAGGCAGATGGTTCATTGGTGAGGAGAGCAAGCAAGCGGCTGGCAGGGGAGAGATCCTGCCTGCTGTGGCTTTCTTTTTTGAATGCACTGATGAGGCGAGCGAGCGAGTCGGTGCCGCATGTGGGAGAGATCATGTCTGGCATGGCTTACTCTTTTGTATATGCTGTGTCTTGGATCTGCGTTATTTAGTAAAAAAAAAAAAAAAAAAATGAGAAGGATGGTAAAAGTGCAGAGAAAAAGGACAGAAGTAGTGAGGGAGCAGTGTTTGAGCATGGCAATGAGTGAGAGTGATCTGGTTGGGGACAGATCCTGGCAAGCATGCAATTTATTTTAAATTTGCTGCATTCAACAGGAACTGAAGGAGGTCTTTTTTTTTTACACTGCTTGTAGTTTAGTGTGAAGTGGTTGCTGAAAGAATAATGAGCGACAGGGTGTGTGTAGTGCTGGGATAGCATGCCGCCTGGGGAGTTGGAGCACGAGGGCCGCGGGCGAGTCGTCAACCCCAGCGTGGCGTGATCTAACGACACACACCCTGAGACGCTATCCTATTATACTATGGTTCGTTGTTATACAGAATAAAAAAAATCATTTTAAAGATGTTTTTGTGTGGAAACATATTTTTTGGTTTTAAGAGATGAAACAATCAAGCGCCATAAAATGCTCAATCAAATGCTCATCTACATGGGTTCACAGTGGGGCTGAGACTAGACCTCTGGTGACATGCTGGGATAACGCCATGGGTCTAGCCGCAAACTGACCAAGCACAGTCCAAGATTCTTTCTTCCCATTGTATAATGTTTTTTTTGGTGGTTAGCCTGACAGTAAGGGTAGCATCATTTGTGGCAGCGAACAAGATAATGGCTATCTGTTTTCTGAAGATTCGTGGTAAGCAGCTTCACTCATTTCAATGCCCAGTGGGCATTGCCGGGCCCGATTCCTGCGCATTAGACACTTTGCGCACAGTCAGTGGCCAATCCGATTACTTACAAATTGAAAGTTATTTCATAATTGGAAATCTACACATACCTCTGGGCGCTTAATGGAACTTGCATTCACCTCATGTCTAACACACCCAGAAGTGTGCCTACAGTCTCAACAGCATCTGGAAGTGTACGGACTTCCATACGCAGCACTACCCCATATACCAAACCTGTTAATTCATCTTTTATATGATTCTTACATAATTTGTTTCATTCCTATCACAACTGTCCCCAATGTCTTATGGCGTCTTACAAGGTATAAGAAGAAAAAAAAATCAACAGATAGTTGCCCACAGTTCAAAAGTCATAAAAAGTTGTTGTGTATGTTTGAGACATCACACAACCATACACAACAGCAGGCTGACTCCCCTGGCTACAAGGAGTGCAGTGATGGTATGGGAAGTATAGGGTGAATCAGAGGTTATGTCATAAAAAAGTTTGCACTGGCCATGAACTGAGTATTTGAAGCAGGAATTGGAGCATAGCCTTCAGTCCTGCATTATTACATAGAAACATAGGATCCAATTTTAAAACAGCCCTAGGGCAATGCAAGTTGTGCCTCTCTAGGGCTGTGGCAACTCCAGGTGCCTCAGGGACCCAACTCCCAATTTTATAAAAGGGGTTAGGGCAGCACAAAAGATCCAGGAGTTGCTGCAGCATTAGGCTTGTGCCAAACATTTGGAACACATGCGGGGACTGCCGCAAGGATCCAATGCCTCCATTTGGTGCAACACTAGAGGGACCATGAGGGTTGGGGGGGGTAAATATGAGTACAAGGAGAGGGCTGAGGCAGAAGGAGCATGGGAGGTACCCTAGGTGGTGTCGGGGAGACAGCAGCAATGACAGGGTTGTGATGTGGCACCCAGAGGGGAGTGCCAGTTTCATAGACACACTGCTGATCAGATAAGACTGCTTTGTTGGGGGCTGGTAGGCATGGGCAGTGACATGGCCCCAGGTGGGCACAGCCCTGGCACCTGCCGCAAATGTGCAACAACTTCCAACTCTGTGGGTGGGAGGCAGCCTACCACAACACGGAAGGGTGACTACTAGGAGACTGTTGTGGTACCTGAAGAATGCTCCCCTCCACCACTGGCAGCACTCAACCTGCAGCCACAGCTTTCTGCATACAGGGTTGTAAGTTGTTGCACCTATGGGGGAGGTGCCAGGGCTGTGCCCACATGGGCCATGTCACTGTCTATCTCTGCCAACCCCCCATGAAGTGGTCCCATCCATTCAACTCAGTGGCTATGCAATTGGCACCTTCGCCAGGTACCATATCAGAACCCTGTCATAGCAGCTGTCTCCCCTGCACCCCCTAGGGCACCCCCATGCTCCTTCTGCCCCGCCCCTTACTTTCACGTCTCCCCAATCATCACAGTGTCTGGGAGTGGCACATGTCTCTTAGATCACCTCCTGGCTGGTATAACTTGAGCCCCCTGCTGCATCCATGGTGGGGCTTCTGAAATTATAAATAAGGGTCTGTGCAGCCCTGCAGTAGTGCAAACCCCTTGGCACCTGGTGCAAGGGTTCTTCTGTCACAGTGGTGGAGTAGGGTGGTTTGGGAGCAAGGCATCCCGATATCAATGCAGCCTGCATTCAAAAATCGGGATTGCGATAAAGTTTGAAGCAAGGTGACACTTGCGTCATACCCATTTGGCACAGACACCTGGCATCAAACATTTCCTTTTTAAAATCAGGCCATAGAATTTGTCAGCAGATAAGGACCACTTGGCCCACCTAGTGCCCATTTTTCCCTACCTAGAGTGTCAACGTAGACCCTACTTGATCTCTGGCTCTTTCTCCACTAATATTCCCTTATGTCTATCCCATGCATTCTTCAACCCCTCCATTGTCTTCACCCCCATCACCTCGGCTGCTAGACTATTCCAGGAATTCACTGCTTTTTCTGTGAAGGACTTTCTCACATCTCTTTTGAATCTGCCCTCCTCTAACTTCATAGCATGGCCCTTGTTCTTGTGTATCTTTTTTTTGTAAGAAATACTCCCCTCCTGTACATTATTTACCCTTTTGAGGTATTGAAAGGTATATGTCATATCCCCCCTCTCCTCCAGGGTGTACATATTGAGTTCCCTTGGTTGCTTCTTATAGGGCTTTTGATGCAGACCACACACCATTTTAGTTGCTGTCCTCTGGACCACCCCCACTCTGTCTATGTTCTTCTGGAGATGTGGCCTCAACAATTGTACACAGTATTCTAGGTAAGGTCTTACCAGAAATCTATACAGAGGCATCTCCACCTCCCTTCTTCTTCTGGTGATACCTCTCTCTAGGCACCCCAGCATCACACTAGCCCTTCTAACTGCCTTGTCACACTGCCTAGCCACCTTTAGAATAGACATACATAAAATCACTCCAGGTTACAAATCCGAAGAACTCCGACTTTCTGCAAAAAAGTAGTACCTTCATTGAAGCATTGAAGGCATATATCTAGCTGAAGGCACTGTTCCCCAGTGCTTTGTCCCAACAGTTAGGCCTTCATCGGGGGCATGTCCCACACTGAAACTCAATACCCATTTAAAGCATGTTTTATTCCAGTTAATCATATAAAACCATACGTAATCTAAATAGTCACATTATAAAAAACACTCATTAACTTTCTAAATGCATAGCATTGTAAAGTGAAGGAACTGGGTGGGGGAATGGGGGGTGAGATTGGGGAAGGGGTTGGAGGGGTTGGGGTGGAGAGAAGAGGCATGGTGGGAACAAAGGGAGAATGGTAAGGGAAACGGAGCCTCCAACTAGGTGTATGCCTTCAATAAAGGTATTTCATTTTGCAGAAAGTCAGAGATCTTCATATTTGTAACCTGGAATGCGTTTACCTATGTCTACTGTTCATATCAAGGGGTAGCAAACCCTGTTTTCAGCACCCTGGAAATTAAATCCTGAGACACACCTGCACTATTGTATATTGGCCACCTTTAGATCATCAGAGATTACCCCCCAGGTCTCTCTCTCTCTCTCTCTCTCTCTCTCTGGCTTGGTGGTTGTCAATAACCCCCCACATGTTGTACTCTTCCCCTGAGTTTTTGTGCCCCAAGTGCATTTTTCACACTGAAACCTAGCTGTCATACCTTTGACCAATCCTTGAGTTTTCTCTGGTTTCTGCTCTTTCTTTCTACCCCCCCGTTATGTCCACCTATCCCAGATTCTGGTGTCATCTGCAGAGAGGCAGTCCTTCCCCTCTAGCTGATCTGCAATGTCAGCTATAAAGACATTAAAGATGACCGGTCCTAGCACTGATCCCTGAAGCATCCTGCCGGTTAGCCTCATCTCCTCAGAGTGAACTCCATTTACCTCCACCCTCTGTCATCGATCTCCTAACCAATTTCTTAACCCTGTTTAGCACCTTTGGTCTCACTTCTTAGCTACTCAGCTTGCTTAAGAGTCTCCTATGTGGAATGGTGTTGAATGTCTTACTGAAATCTAGGTAGATCACATCCACCACTCCACCCTGATCAAATTCCTTTGTTACACAATCAATAAAATCAATCATATTAATTTGACATGACCCCTCACCTGTGAATCATGCTGTCTCTGGTATTATAACACGTTATATTCAAGATGTTCCACTATCATCTCCTTCAGCAGTGATTCCATTAACTTTCCACCACTGATATCAGGCTGACTGGTCTGTAATCGCGTCTCTTCCCTGATACCACTTTTGTAAAGTGGTACATCAGCTCTACTCCAGTCCTCATGAACAACTCCTGTTTCCAGTGAGCTGTGACATAAGACTGTCAGGAGTGCAGTCAGTACCTCCCTACGGTCCCTCAATACCCTAGGATGTATCCCTTATTGGCTAACTTATAAGGCTTTTTCCTTTTGATGTTTAAGGAAAAGATGATTACTTTGAAGTAAGGTGATACTAGCAACTACTAATTATACCCGGGGGGGGGGGACATTGTGTATCAGGTTAATCAGTGGGTGGTTCAGACTTCATTTGGAGCTATTGGGTACAAAGAAACAAAACTCAGTGTAGGTACAGCGAGAATGGGGATTGATGAAGTGATGTGTCACCCAAAATGTCACTCAAAGAGTCTATAGTGTGTCATATAACGAATTTGAAAAAAAAAATACAACATAGCAGTGTCAACCCTGAATCTTTTCACTGACATGTTAGGTTTAAAATTTTCAGATGGCAGTCAAATTTCAGGAGGAGTAGAGGTGTGAAATTAGGCAGAGACAAAGCACAAACATTACAAGAGGTGGACATTTTGAGAGAGATAAAGACAAACATTTTGGACACACATGTAGGGAGAGAAAACATTTTATTTGCAGACTATGGAGTAGAAATTTCTGGAGGGGGTGTAAGGTTCAGGATGGTAGTAATGTAACCATTTGGGGAGGGGTAAAGGGTACACATTTCTGAAAAGTTAAGGGGACACATTTTCAGAAGTTTGAGGTGTTTGAATCTCAAAAGAGGCAAGGAAAACACATTTCTGAGTCAGTGGTTGTAAAAGCCTAGGAGATAAACAAGAAAAAAGGGTTGCTCAGGGTCCGATCTAGAATTGTTGGGGCTGCAGTGGTGTAGCCCTGCAGACCTTTTGGGATGAGTAAAGGGACTCTGCATTCCTACCTAAATTGCCACCCACTGTTCTGCCTACTGTGCCTGACTGCCTTGCTTGAATTGTGACTTTTTTCCCCATTCATTTCAAGTAGAAAGTGGGGGAAAAAGAAAAAAAAACACAGAATCAAGTCCTGTTTCTTTGAAGTGACTCCAACATGTATACGGATCATAAAACAACTGCTATGAATGGCTTTGTGATATGTGTGTGTGTGTGTGTGTGTGTGTGTGTGTGTTTGGGGGTGCATTATCAGCTACATCAGAACAGTAGGCAGCAGTGGGAGATTCAATGGCCCATAATGCATGCTAGAGCTTTCGTTTAATTTCCAGTTAGAGCATCCCTGTGTGACTGTACATGGCCCAGAGAGGATGACAGGACCAGAAAACAAAATATCAGAACTTATATAAACTCTAACATACAATGCAGGCTACTGAATCTCTCACTGCTGCATACTGTTCTAAGGCCAGCTGCAGGAGACTCTTGGATTTGTTGTAACCAAAGATGTAAAAAGTGTTAATCTGTTTTGTTCTGATGGTGCTTGCTACGATTTACTACAGCTTGCAAATTACAGAGCCACAGTAAAACAGCTAATTCAGTTGAAGGGAACATACACACCAACTATCATGCAGCACAGTGCAAGCAATAGAGGAACTCCAGCAAGTATACTGATTATAAAACAACTGCTGTGAATACCTTTGTGATATGAAAATCAAGGGAAATCCAGCACTTACCTAAAAACCATAAGTAAAAACTGCTCACGTGCATATAAAAATGGTGCTTACTTTATTCAAAGTGCATGGCGCAGAAAAAATCTCCCAGATGCATTTTGGAACAATACAGGCTCCTTTTTCAATGGATACAGATAGACAAATGAAACACCTTTATATACACATTTAACTGTGATGTCATACTGATGTCATCACAAACAGACCAGCAGTGTTAAAGTGACAGTGAGGTTAAAAGCATATAATATCAATAAATAAACAAACATGTCACAACAACATATTAAATATACAAAACATCAGAAACTATAATAGGAAGGTCTTCTCTTTAATATTCCCTAAGGATAGGTAGCTGTGTTGTAACAGTGCAACAGTGGCCCCTAGTGGCTAGTTTTATGTTATGTCTGCTGTTAATCAAAAGGCAGGGGAAATAGTTTTGCAATTTCTTGTGAGCTTATTAAAAGCCCTACCTCAGTGCCAAAAAAATAGATAGGGTGGTCAGCTGAATACTGACTGTGGAAGGTGGAAGACCTTCTGGTAGTGTGTGCTTTCAAACTGTTTGATTCATGTTAGGCTGAAAAAAAGCCTTGGAAACTGTTGAAGCTAAGCAGTTGTCTGACTTATCATTTTGCTTTCTGTATATTTTACTTGTTAAAAATAAAATGAAAAATGCAGCCTTGTGTTTTTTTATGTGCCTGACATGTGGTCTGTCTGAAATTGTGTTATTCTAAACCCACACCTGGTGGCACCCACCCCCTTATTATATGCACTTCTTTTACACAATTTCTGATACACAGTATTTCTAGTGACATCATTATGGGGTTATCAAAAGAGGTTTTTCCCATTAATTATTTAAAGCTTCAGTTTCCATTATTAGCAATTCCTCCTAATATAGCAACCTAATTAAGACTTAAAATTGTCCAACCATGATTTCAGGTGCCACCTCCTGGTTAGTGCAAGAGATACTTGGCACTGTGCTTGCCATAGAAAATATTTGAAGATGATGAACACCAACTGCTGCATTACTGCCTTACACTTCCCTTGTGGAAGGGAGTTTAGGCTGTAAACAATCCATCCATCCTGAGGATTGCACAAAAAAGGCTCCCTTAAGACCATTAAAACATAGCCCCAATGTTGTGAGTAAAGGAGCATTCTGAGAATAAGTTCTTTATTATTTTGCTTTGCTTTACAAAGGTGGCTATTGGCTAGTAATCTTCAATCAGGTTTTTATGCATTAAGTTTGCTTTCAATTATAGTCACACAAGTAGACTTAACCATATGACTGCATCTCACTTTTTTATCAGGATCCTTGCATTTTGCATATCACAATAGCCACACTTTAAACATAGAAATTTACGGTAGAAAAGGACTGCTAGGCCCACCCAGTCTGCCCATTTTCTCTACCTGCTGCAGAAACCACAGACCCTACTTGATCTCTGGCTTTGTTCTCTTTCCTATCACTCAGATTTGGCAGCTTGCTTATTGTGATACTTCACAATGGACCACCATACTACAATGGAACCAATCTGGCCCAAATTTCTTACCTGCAGCCTTGTTGGCTCTGGCCAGAGTTTCAATCAATCAATCAATCAAATCTTTATTTATCCAGGTGGACACTATTGAACAAGCTCATTTACAAGGTGGACCTGCAACACACAAGGTCAGGGTACAATACACTTATTTACAGGCAGTAAGGCAAAACATGTGAATACATAGTAAAGCAAGTTAAGTAACAGTAAGACAATCGGTTTAACTTGGGCACATATTATATTTCTAACTATATACTGTACATATCATGTTCAGGGATGAAAAAGGGGTAAATGGTAAGGCGGCTAGGTAAGGAGAGGGGGATGCAGAGTCAGAATTAATTGGAACCAAACACAAGTGCCGGTATCAAGGGGTGAGGGGGTGCGGGGGCAAGGGTCATAGTGATGCAGGGAATACACACTTATGGGTTAGGTTAGGAGGCTTTGGAAATGGATAGTACACAGAAAGGGAGCAGCTATAGATGGTGGAACCAGTGGCATACTTCTGTGACTGTTTTTGCATATAAAGTCTTGAACACTGCAAGACTAATTGGGGGATCTTAATTTCAAGGATTTCTGCAGCTTATTCCAGAGAGTTGGCAGTGAGAAGCATATGACTGCTCTTCCAAAACACGTACGGACCCTGGGAATCCTCAAGGAAATTAGGGAGCAGCTCCTTAGGGCATAGTTTTGGAGTCCACTTAGAGGCAGTAAATCAATGATATACTGTGGTAATTTACCAGTAACCACTCTGAATGTCCATACAGCTGCATTTCTATTGTGCCTGTACTGTAGGGAGATCCACCCCACTGCAGCATATAAGGAGCAGTGGTGGGTGGAGAAGGGGAGGCCGGTAATGAAACATAGTACTCTGTGGTATAAGACATCTAATTTACCCAGATATGAGGCGTTACAATGACTATAGATGAAATCAGCATAGTCAGTTAAGGAGATGAATGTGGACCGGACGAGCTGCCTTTTTGCCTCTGTAGTTAGAAGGCAGTTTATCCAATAGAAGAGACCCAGCCTCTGCCTCAGTTTTTTCAGTAAATCCTCCAAGTATTCCACAAAGGAGAGTTTGAGGTCTGGCCAGACCCCCATGTATTTAAACTTAGTAACAAACTCCAAGTTTTCTCCCAATGAGGTGGTGATGGGGGGGTAGAGTGCCAATAGTAGCAGGGTATGCCATGTGGTTGCCAGGTGAGAGTATCATTGCCTTTGTTTTCTTGGCATTGAGGAGCAGCTTTTTGCTAAGAAGCTGGTGCTGCAAGATATTGCAAGCAAGTTGCAGATCTTTACAGGCAGCTTCAGGTGTTGTCCGGTTTAGATAGAGTACCGTGCCATCTGCAAACAGGTGAATGTTGGCCTCCTTGATGCTGAAATCAATGCTGTTAATATATGTAGTGAATAGTAGTGGTCCCAGGATGGAACCTTGTGGGACACCTCTTAATAATGGTTTGAGGGAGAAATGCTCCCCTTCTGCCTTGATCTGCTGGTGCCTATCCGTTAAGTAGTCCTGGAACCAGCCCAATGAAATGGTGTCTAGACCTAAGGCTTTTAACGAAGAAAGAAGTAGGCAATGGTCGACAGTGTCGAATGCCCTGCTGAGGTCTAGGAAAACAGCACAGACAAACTTTTTGTTCTCTAGATCACATTGCCAATCATTTGTTACCTTGGCCAATGCCGTAACCGTAGTATGGTTAGTTTGGAAACCTGACTGTATAGGATTTAGAAAGTTTGTGTTTTCCAGGAAGACTCTTAGCTGGGCATTCACTGTTTTTTCTAAATGTTTTGACAGAATGGGGAGTAGCAAAACTGGCCTGTAATTGTTTAGATCACAGGGATCCCCAGATTTAAATAGCGGAATGATGTGAGCAGTTTTCCATAGGTTAGGGAGAGACCCCTGGGACAGTGACAGATTAAATAGATGAGTAATAGGCACAGCCAGGACATGCCAGGCAATCTTTAGGTAGTAGGGGTCCAGAGAATCTGCACCAGCACTTTTCTTAGTGTCCAAATGAAGGAGAAGGTCTTCAACCTCTTTCAGAGTAGCAGGTGAGAAGGAAAATGCGGCATTTGTTAGGTTGGGCTCAGGATGCAATACAGTCATCTGAGAGTGCAGGCTGCAAGCAGGCGAGTTGTCGAATGCTAGTCCAGCTGAGGCAAAATGGTTATTGAAAGTTTTTAAAAGTTCTTTTTTATCACTGATAATGACATTGTCCGAGGAGATTTTAGAGGGGAGTGCATTTCCTGTTGTATGGCTAGATAGATCTTTTACTATGGACCAGAATTTGGTTGGGCATTTTGAGGCGGAGTCTAGCTCTGTGTGGTAGAAATTAGACTTGGCTTCTCTGATCAACTTAGTGCAGGAATTTCTGGCAGTTCTCAAGAGACAACGGTCTTTGGCTAGTTGTGATTTGTGGGCATTTTTCCAAAGCTTGTCTCTTTTTACTAATGCAGACTTAAGGTCTGCAGTGAACCAGCGAAACGTTATAGAATTTATGCGGGTTTTGACCAGAGGAGCCTGGGTATTGAGGGCATTTGTTATAATTTCCTGGAAGATGGCGTGTGCTTTGTTTACTGATTTAGCAAGGAAAAAGCTCTGCCAAAGCAGGGAGTCTTTTAGTTCATTGATATAAACCAGCGGGTCAAAATTCCATTTTGATCTTTTAGTAGAGAATTTCATTGTGGATTTAGGCTTAGGGTTGGCTCTTACACCAGCAATGAAACAGTGGTCGCTAATATTGGCGTGAAAGATGCCAGCATGGGAGAAGAAGTGCAGTTTGTTTACTAGTAAGACATCTAAAAGGGTGCTACTCAAGGGTTTTTCTTGTTAGTGCATGTTGGTTCATCAATGAGTAATGAAAGTCCGTGGGACGCACTGGACAGCCAGTCATAGTTAAGGTCTCCCAGTATAATTGTTTTGAGGTTACCAGTGTCCATAATAGATGAAAGGTGAAACAGGAGCTGCAATCCAGCAGATGGTGGTCTGTAGCAGCCTATGATATGGATGGCTGTCGCAGGTGTGATTTCAATTTTCAATGACATGCATTCAAATCTGTTGGCAAGCGAAGAGGAGTCAAGGGTGGAGACTGTGAATTTATCCTTGATGTAGATGGCGACTCCGCCACCCCTGTTTTGTCTATTGGTTCTGAATAGCAGATAGTTGGGAATGCTGACCTTCTTATCAGAAGTGAATGGCTGGAGCCAGGTCTCTGAGATAACAAGTATGTCAGGTTCGGTGTGTGTAAGCCAAGCCTGGATAGAGGTGAATTTTTTTAAGAGGCTACATGCATTGACATGCATAAAACTAATTCCTTTTAACTTAGTGAGTGCTGAAGGTTATGTAATGTCTTTTGTTGGACCAGGATTGAGTTCAGCGTTGCCTGAACAGAGTAATAGGAGGAGTACAAGTTTCCTCAAAGCAACAAGGGATATTTTGGAGATTTTTGTCCTTTGTCGGCTAGATGAAGCATCCGAATATGTTTGCAGGAACCTATTTTTAGTAGTATGTTGTCCTAGCGATACCTAGCATAGAACCCTTGCTGCGAAGCACCAAGGAGTATAATTACTGAAAGGAAATGGTGGATTTCCTCCCACAGGCATCTGGCTTCTAGAGGCGCCCGAGTATGACACCCAACTTGGTGAAGGTGCAGAAGTGTAGGGGGAATGCAAGAATTAAATAATGGCTTAATATGTACATACTCTTGTGATGAAGGATATACCTCCCCATTTAGGTAGATCCTACCCAGCGGTTTCCCTAATAAGGGTATTATACATAGGGCGGTAAGAAGTTGGAGCCAAAACACCACAGACATGGTTTCAGTGTGTGCACTCAGGTAAAGAAGCTTTAAAAGAGGCTCAACCCCTTCAAGACAAGCTAGGAGAGCATGATTTCAATGTTAGGCAGTGCCTCAATGAGGACTAGCATGCCACTAGGTTAAGTAATCTAGATATATGTGACCAGTATAAGTGATTAAGAGAGGAGAATAGGTTAGGCAGGTGGAAGACCAATGACAGTAAGGAGCGGGGCAAGGTGGTCTATATAGAAATGAATGGGAGGGGGTATGGGTGGGTGGGCAAAAATTTGAGGCTTTGCCGTACCTCTCAGGGAGCGTAGTCTGAGCAAGTGGTCTCAGGCGGCGGCTTTGGGAGCGCCAACCACCCAGTGGCCGCGGTTTCCTGCAGCGTCTGAGCTGGGAGCCCTGTCAAGGGGGTAGCACTTTACCTGAAAAATGTAAAATGTTCCCTTTTAAAGCTCAAATTAAAGTTGCTTGGGGAAAAGGGACCATGAAAAGAGGACTTTCGCACTTTACTCATAATCATTCAATTTAAAATGAGTACCACACTCTCATATTCAGACAAGAGAGAGTATGAACAATGATTGGGACATATTTTAGTGATCCCAGACTACACCTTATAGAGGCATGATAGAGGGATGAATAGAGGTGGAGGGGTGGCCATCTACATCAGAGAAGGAATCAAGCAGCAGAGGATGCTATCACTGGGGGGAAATGGGAGGCAAAATCACTGTGGGTTTGGCCCACAGAGCAGGTAGGGAGACTCGCATAGGGGTTGTTTACAGGCCGCTGTGGAAGGGAGGAAAGAGATAAGGAACTGGGTGCTGAAGAAGGAAGGGGTGGCATATGGGGAGGTTGTAACAGTGGAAGATTTCAACCAGCCAGACATCGACTGGGACACCCCAATGGCCAGGAGCACTGGAATCCAGGCCTTGCGTGATGTCATACAGGAAAGCATGTTGGAGCAGCAAGTCAGGGATCCCCCCAGACAGTCAGCCATTCTAGATATGGTACTCACGAACTCAAACAGAGAAAGTATAGTATGGGTCAGGGAACCACTGGGGTCCAGCGTCCACAATACTATATGATTAGAGGTGGCCCTGGTCACCAGGAAGCCCTCCTCTAAGGCTGACATCCTAGACTTCAGGAGAGTGGCTTTCAACCATATGAGGGAAATTGTGCTAGACAGGTCAGCTGGGGTAGACAGCATCAGGGGAGAGGTGGAAAGATGGGGATTATAAAGTGGCCATTCTAGAAGCAACAAAAACTTGCACAAGAACAGTTTTGAAGAGATACAAGTACAAGAGACCAACTTGGTTCTCTGAAAAAGTCAGAGAGGCAGTGAAGGCTAAAGTGAAGGTATCTGTAAGGTACAAAGAAAAGCAGGAGAATGAAGAATGGGATGGGTACCAGGAGAAAACTAGAGAGACCAAAAGGGCAGTCAGCATCACAAAGACAGACACAGGGCTGTGTATTGTAGAGGGGGTCAAGGGAGGGCCAAAAGAGTTCATTAGATCAATAAGAGGCAAAAGAAGGATAGGAGGGGGAATTGTCAGGCTAATGGAAGGGGACACGGTAATCCGAGGAAGACTGGCAGAAACTAATTGTTCTCAATGACTACTTCTGCTCAGTATTCACTAGACGGGATAGTGGGTCCTTGGCATAAAGGCAAGTGAGAGAAGGGCCCCAAAAATGAAACTGCAGAGATTTACAGATGAAAGAGGCAAAAAGATGCTGACAGCCCTGAAGGTACACGAGGCTCCTAGGCTGGATGAGATCCATCTCAGGATGCTATGGGAGTTGACATCAATGTTAGCCAAAACCCTGGCACAGCTATTTAGAAGCTCTATAAAGAAAGGAATGGTTCCCAGGAACTGGAGGATGGTGGTCATGGTTCTGCTGCACAAGGGATGAGACAAGGAGCAGCTGGAAAAGTATAGACCCCTCGGCCTTACCTCCATGGTAGGGAAATTGATGGTGACACTACCAAAAGAAGATCTAATGGAATACACAGGAGAAACATTGACTTCAGGATAGTAAGCAGCATGGATTCATAATAGGGAGGTCTTGTCAGACCAGCCTAATTGCATTCCTTGACTGGGTAACCAAGGTAGTTGATAAGGGCCATGCTGTATATTTACTGTACTTCAGCTTTAGAAAGGAGTTCGACTCAGTGCCACATTGAAGGCTGCTGAAGAAGATGTGGGATCTGGCAACAGCTAAAGAAATAGTAAGGTGGGTAAGGAGTCAGTTGGAAGGGAGGCAGCAGACGGTTGTGGTGAATGAGGCCAAATCAGAGGAATGAAAGGTCAAGTCAAGTACCACAAGGATCTGTTATAGGCCCAGTCCTCTTCAATATGTTCACCAGTGATATGGGAACCAGAATCCAGGTCAGGTAATGTCTATTCATGGATGACACTAAACTCTGTGGTCCGGTTAATGACACGGAGGGAATAAGGAGTTGCAGAGAAACCTACAAAAGCTGGAAAATTGATCCAAAGTCTGACAGTTTAATTTCAATGTCAAAAAGTGCAAAGTTATGCACTCAGAGAACAAACACTCCAGAACAGAGTACTGCATGGGGGGGATTAAACTGGACACAACATCAGAGGAAAGGGACCTAGGAATCATTATTAGTGACTCCCTTAAACAAACAAACCAGTGTAACAAGGTCTTCAGCAAGACTAGCAGGCTGTTGGGGTGCATCAGGAGAGGGTTCAGCAGTAGAAGGCAGGTGGAACTATTACCGCTGCATAAATCACTTGTGAAGCAACACCTGGAGTACTGTGCCCAGTTCTGGAGTCCCTGCCTAAAAAAGGACAGGGACAGGCTAGAGAAGGAACAATGTAGGATGACCAAGATGATTCAGAGTCAGGCGGGCAGATACAATGAGGATTGACTAAGGGCACCGAACATGTGTTCACTCGAAACTTGAAGAGAAGGGGGGGATTTGGTAGTGACCTTCAAGTTCCTGAACGGTATGAACAAGGTGGACTGTGAGGAGTTACTGTATTTACCAGTAACAGAGGAGATAGGACAAGTGGTCCTGAGTAGCCATTATGGGTGGAAGGTTTAAAAAGTATGTATTATTTTACAGAAAGAGTGGCTGAGCCATAGAATGTTTGCCGGTAGAGGCGGTCAGTGCCAAAAGCATAAATGGCTTCAAGCATGGCTGGGACAGAGTCAAAAGGGCATTAGCTACTCATCTGGAGGTGGGGGGCAGAAACACAGATAACAAAGGGGGGAATACTGTAAGCAATGACCCTACAGAGACAATAGATCCTGGGATATGATAGGCTGAAATGGGCAGACTGGATAGACCATTGCTCTTTTTCTGCTGTCATTGACTATGTTTCTGTGTCTTGTTAATTTTATTTCTTTTCCTTGTTAGCAGTCAGCTTCTTTCCTGTAGCTGTTGGGAATATACAGGTTTGATTTAATTTATTTCCACTGTTCATTCTAGTCCCTTCTAACTATCCGGTGGGACTCCATTTTCTGGTTGTTGAAATCTCATTGTTCCTGACAGCTGCATAGCATATAAGAACTTAATGTACCAGCACCCTTTATACTCTGCAATATGCCTGTCTGCTTACTTATAGTTAAAAAAAAAAAAAACTTCAGCAAGTCGTGAAATAAAAGATTTACCTTCAATTAGCTTTGAAAACTGATTAGGAGTTGCAGCGTGCGGTTTTGCATTTTAAGTTGCATTCAGTTTGCATGTTTTGAGAGAGTTTTTCAGGTTATTCTACTTTCAGCATACCTATACATGATGTAAGTGGGTGCTGTGACACCATATTTGCACTGCTAATGCCGATCTCAGGTAGAAATGAGACTTCAAAAATTGAAATGGAATCACTGAGGATAGTTACAGGGGACTTTTTCTACTATTAGTAAAAGTAAACTAAAGCAACTGTTTATGTCTTGAACAACTACAGGACTGGGGTCACTGGTGACAGACAAACACAAAATGCACAATATGAGAGAGTGTAAAGGTCCTTTAATACTGGGTGACCATCAACAAAAACATACACAGACATACACTTCAAAAGTAAAGCTGATAAAACTTTCCTGGCCACATGCAGTTACAGTAATTAAATTAGCAAAATCCTCTTGTGAAAAGGTGAGGTACAATAAAACAGAAGCCAGAAACCACACACGCACATGCATGCACTCACGCACACACGCACTCATGCACTCACGCGCGCACACACACACACACACACACACACACTCTGCTGCTTCTGAGTGGAAGGAACTCATGTCATAATTCAGCAGATATCAAAAGGTTCCAACTCTTTCACACTTTAGTCCCTTCTACTGCAAATGAGTAGAAACTGGTCGGCCCAGTGGTGCTGAGGACTGAGGCACTGGATACTTAACTTGTGCTACACCGGTGACCCATATTCGGGAAGGAGCAGGGGCTGTCAGGGGTTGGCAGGGAAGCAGAAGGATCGAGCGTCTGACAGACTGCTCTCCTTCTCTGGGGAGGGGGGTTGCTAGTGATCAGTGTCCTACTGGCCCCTAGCGGTGGCTGGGGTGCAGTGCGCCAACATTACAGAAAGGGGAGGAGATGGGGCAGACACTTGGACAAGTACATGTGTGCTCTCTCCACAGACGTCTTTACACACCTCACCTCAGGAAAAAAATGGAAAAGGTCCTGGCCATGCAGCATGACACTGTCCCCCACAGACACCGCCCCTGAGAAGGCAGCTCCCTGGCTGGATCCTTTTCTGGTGGCTTGAGATGCTCCCCACTACCCTGCCATGAAGGGTAAGTCATGCAAGCACAAGGGAGGGGGCCTGATCCTTGGGGGATGGCGCCGGAGGGACAGCCGATGGTACTATGAGTGCTGGCCAGGACGGGGAAGAAATATGATACTAAAAAAAAAAAATGAATAGAAACTAATTTAAAGCAGCAGTGATATGAAATTGGGCAAAACATTTCAACATGTCTTTTTTCACTATATAAAACTGTAGGCGCCCTTCAGTTTTTTTGTGGTGGTAACATTTTCTAGTAACACCAAACCAACATTTGAATACTTTATCAATATTCTAATTTAGTTTTTCTTTTTAAGAGAAAAAGATGACCTCCACCATTTAGTTTAGAAAAAGCATTGTAGACCTGGAAAGGATAAGGGTTGAGACAAACAAAGCTCATGAAGCTGATTTTCAAAGCATCAGGAATAACCCAAAGGGCTCACTGCACTGCACCTTGCATCATTCTTGATTTTACATCACAGCCTAGACCACTTGGGAGACCACATGGCGCCAGCCGAGCTTGCACCATCCTTGCGAGGAATGCACCAGTGCACCGTAGCATGGCTGAAGAGGGCTTGTGCCAGGGCAGTGCTGCAGCATCCACTAAAATGGGATTTCATAATCCCCCCCAAAGGGCGCATTGTTTGCTACAGTTAGACCAGCCCAGAGCTGACCTAAGAGCTGGTGTATTACCCTTGGATCCGTTACTGAGTGGGAGGTGAACCTGTGCCCCCTGATGCGGATGGTCACCGGGGATATCTCACACCCACACTGCACCTGGACACATGGCTGACCACAAGTGGAGCAGTTGGCAGTATCCCGGTGTGTCAGGTATGATCCCTAAGCCCCCCCAATGGTGCCAGTTATGTGACTGCCCTCCCCACACAGACCTGCACCGTCACTGTGGTGGCCATGTGCTGTCTCCATGAGGGGTCATTTGCCACCTCCCTCATCCCATCCTGACCCATTCTGCCCCCTACAATCCCTGTCCTAACCTCCATGTCCCTGCCAGCCACCTGGGTGAATGGCTGCCAGGTCGCTGTCACTGACTGCTGATGCTGCATGACTATTCCATGGCTTGCGGCCATCTCCTCCCATGCGTCATATGTTTGGTGCAAGGGAGCAATCACAGCAACTGTGTAGTGCTTGGCTTCAGGACTCCTGCTGTTAAAAAATCCAGCACAGGGTCCCTGGTACACCATTGGTCAATGCAAGCAGCAGTTTTCCACAGCCTGCATCGGTCTAAGGGCAGCTTTAAAAATCAAGCCCATGATGTGCAACATTGGAGGTACTGTACCTAGTAAAGTAGTCTAGATTTGACAGATATGCTGATATTTTATTAACTGTAACTGAAATTAGCTTTTTGCAGAAACATTTCTATTGCATTGATACTTTAAGTAATAATGTAACAGGGAGGAGGTCTCAGTGTGCTTGGACATCAGGATTTGAAGGGGAAAGCTGTTCAGAACATAAAAAGAGAAAGATTTAGTAAAAGAAACTTTGCATTTCACCTTTAAAGAAATTCATTCTTGGGCTGAACTGTTCTCAGAAATCATTGCTCAGTGTTCAACTTGCTTCTTTTAAGAGCGGTTTTGGAGAAAGTGCTGTAGCACAGTTCTGAAGTCAGCTCATGAAAACTGACTTATGATAAGTATTTCAACAGAGAAACAGCTGCCTTGACCATCTTCATTCATAATTATCTTCTAGCAATAGTTGCATGACATTTACCGTATCTTTGCTATTTTTATTTAACATGTTGGCAGATGGTAAGGTGCTCCTGGAGGGGGGACTTTATCTGGCACCATACTAGAATGATTCTATTCTTTCCTTGATGTGTGCACATATTTAATTGTATTTTAACACTGGGATCCTCCACTAAGTTGAAAACTATAGAGCACATCTGTTTAATAAAAATGTCCTGAAACAAGTGGGGAATTAAAGAACGGAATGATCCCACCAAAGGGTTAGTCCCAGCCCCATAAGTCTTTATGATCTTTACTGGCATAGGTGCAGGAACCTGGAAGGGGAGCGGTGGTGGCAGCTGCTCCACTTTTTGCCCAAGAGCATTCAAAGTGCCCGTTTAATGCATGAATGGCTGGAAGGAAAGCAGTTATGGTCTTTTGTGTTATTACTGCAGCCTCCACTTTTCCCCATGTTCTGGCACCCCTGATTACTGGTCCCAAGATTTTGCCACCAGAGGGGTTAGTCCCATTCAAAGTGGCCAGCAAGATACCTCTCCTCCATGCAGTATAGACTGCCTTGTGCCCACAGCATAGATTTTAACCTCTCTCCTCCACTTCCCCTTCTCAGCTTCAGCTGCACAAAACCTAAGGACAACCTGCCATGTATATTCTTGCCTCTGATACACAGCTGATAACAACTGCACAATAGCATTGCTGTCTCATTTTGCCATTAAAGTTTTTTAATCTTTCCTTTTTTTTTTTTTGCAGATGCATCAATGATAGCTACAGCACAAGGTTCCTGTGCTACTCAGAAAGGTAGACTCCTTCACCATTTCTTAGTTTACCAAGATTAAGATGAATTAAAACTATGATCCCTATTAGACATTTTACAGAAACAGGCTTGGTGGGACTCCATCAGCCATTTCTTCATCTGTCCCGTATTATCCACTTTGGGGAAACCTTGTTCAGGGAGTGCTCATTGTTCAAGGGGTGTTAATAGTATTGTGGCCATTCCCCTACAGGCACATACTTACAAAAATGCTTACTGCAGTGTTCGTGCTCCTTGGTATAGTCCCAACATGACTCAGTGAATCTGCCCAGGGCTACAATGTTACTGAACCAATTCTAGTAGATCAGGGGTTCTCAAATGGTGATGCCAGCCTCCCTTGGGAGGCCCCAACCTGTTCCAGGGGAGGCTCAAGCAAGTCTGAAAAAGTACTGTATTTAAATTTTGAGTTTTATATATTTTGTATGAAGCGATGAAGCAAACTGAAAGAGGATAACAGTAGGCAATTTTTATGTATTTACTAATAGGTGACAAGGGAAGGTGAATGAGCCAAGGCTCATTTCAGGTGTACCCGGGGAAGGGTAGGTAGTGAATATATTTCAAAAGGTAACTGCGAAACAATCAAGAAATGTATAATGAACAATAATGCAAACAAATATGAATGATAAACTAATGAGTGGTGGTAATTGATCAATTTGTAGACTGGTGGCAGAACAGCCCAAATACAAGGGTTGAACACAGAAGTGCTAAAAGCAATAACAGGAGGGAGCAAAGTAATCACCGGGGGGGGGGGGGAGGTTACAATAAGCTGAATAATAATATTTGTTTGTTTTATTTATTTTTTATTTAGATAACATCTTTGAGCACAGGAGCTTTTTTTCAAAGGTTCCACATCAGTATAAGACAAAGAACTGAATGTGAGCTAAGTACTCAGACAGGTCCCAATGTATTCATGGTGTACTGCGCAAAGTACAATATGTCATTTCTCTTTGGGGAGGCCCAAGATTATTTCAGTTTTGGGGGAGGCTCAAAATCTTTTCCATGGATTTGGGGAGACTTACTGTGACAAAGTCTAAGAACTATTGTACTAGATAACTGGGTTTATTCATCTGAACTAGGTGTCTCTTTCAACACTGATGGTTCACTGAATCCTCAGCCCTTAACCCACTGCTGCAGCCTGTCCCCACTAATTATTGTTCCAAAGAGGTCCTGCACTCGAGGAACAATGGTGGTGTGCTACTACAGGGCGACTAGCCCAAGAATTTCAAAGTTTGAGAGGTACGGTGCTCCAAATCAGTAATTATGACAACAACAATGTGGCTCAACTCAAATGTTGAAATTTATTCTCCACCAGTGTGACCATATCGGGATTTTGCTTTTCTTTTATACACATACAAAGTTGTGGCATCATAGCACGGTGCAAAACATTCCAACCAATCACCAAACAGAAAACAAATATGGTAAGGATATAAGTCTATGTACAAGTGCGTGAAGTAAGTTCATTAGCTCAATTAACGAAGTCATAACTTTGAACTTTCACTCACATTTCAGTAACCTCATTTGCAAAATAAAGAACCAGCAGCTAAAGGTTAAACTGCAAAGACACTGACAATTGGAGCAAGTATAACTATGTCACAAGTTAACTAATCTTTTAAACAGCTCATAGGATCTCCTTCAAGGGATACACCAAATTTTCTGCATTAATATGTAACTTTCATGTATGTTATACAGCAAAGAATAAAGAAGTAATACAAAATACAAACATTTAAGTAGAAGAAAAAGATACCTTTCCTATATCTTTTCCTTCTACTCAAAATGGGCCTGGTTCTCAAAAGGTTATGCCTGGCGTAACTTGACTTGCTCCAAAATATATGGTGCAAGTAGCAAGTTATGTCAGCAGTTGCTACATATGGTATTTTGCAAAGCAGGCTGCTTGCGCCAAAGTGGACATATGCCACCAGTTACGCCCTAATCCCCCTGTGACATGGCACTAGGGGGTTTACGGCAGCAGTTGTGCCCTATTCTGGAAGGGCAGCAACCAAGTCCCAGGGTGCTGTTCTCAAACAACCCTGGGAGGACATCCGCCAAAATACAGTTACACCAGCTTTTAGCTGGTGTAACTGTATTTACGCCCTCCGGATGCTGCACCAATGTAGCGGTCTCCCCAACCTCCAGTACATGTAGCCCCTCACTCATGCCCCGCTCTCCAGAATACATAAAAAAAGCCCCACAGGGCTATGTATTCCCCCATGCCCTGACCTCCCAACATTCAGTACTAATGTCCCACAGGGCTATGTATTCCCCCATGCCCCGACCTCCCAACATTCAGTACTAATGTCCCACAGGGCTATGTATTCCCCCATGCCCCGACCTCCCAACATTCAGTACTAATGTCCCACAGGGCTATGTAGTCCCCCATGCCCTGATCCCCTAAATGTCATAAAAGCCCCACAGGGCTTTCTATCCCCCCATGCCCGATCACCAAAGTAGATGCCCCACGGCGCTAGTGCCCCCCAAGCGCCGACCCTCAATTACCGAACTGAAGTCATTGTGGTACTGTATAATGTAAAATATATAATCATAACCCCATTATCCCTGGTAGTCTAGTGGCCATCCACCTGGCAGTGCCAGACCACCCTGCCCCCCCGACTTGTCCCCAGCTAGTGACTGGCACAGCCCACCTCTCACAACCATGGCCAGCCGCCGACTGAGCTGTGTATGAGTGCGTACTACTGTAAATAGTATCTACTCAATGAATGAACTGTCATTTATTGAGCATGTACTAATTATAGTAATATTTGCTCATACAGAGCTCAGTTGGTGGCTGGCTATTGTGGTGAGAGGTGGGCTGTGCCAGTCACTGGCTGGGAATGGGTGGGGGGAATGGGGTGGCCTGGCACTACCAGGTGGGAGGGCACTAGACTACCAGGGATAATGGGGTTATGATTATATATTTTACATTATACAGCACCTCAAAGACTTGGGTTCAGAGACTGGGGCTTCAGAGGGGGCAAGATCAGCCTTGCAGGGCTGTTATCTATACATATGGGACTGGGGAGGTCTGATAGCCATGTGGGGCATTTATTAACAGTACTGGAGGATTGGGGCTGGGGGGGGGTCCGATAGCCCTGTGGGGCTTTTCAGGATTGATTACAGGGGATGGGAGGGGTGGGGGGCACTCGCACCCTACAGGACTGTGGATGTGGCTTGCGACATGCTCCTCAGGTATGCCCTTCTTTTGGCGTACCTTTGGGAATGTCACAAGTCGCAGGACTTAGCCACGGGGACCCTGCCCCTTACAGAATCAGGTGCAGGGACCTTGGTGCAACTGCATCCCTTGCAGGTCGCAACTTGCGACATGAATAGGGGTGTTTATAGAATTGTGCCCATGTACTTTATATTACTTCTTTATTCTGGGCCATGTAACATGTATGAAAGTTACATTTTAATGCAGAAAATTTGGTGTATCCCTTGAAGGCGATCCTATGAGCTGTTTAAAAGATTAGTTAACTTGTGACATATTTATACTTGCTCCAATTGTCAGTGTCTTTACAGTTTAACCTTTATCTGCTGGTCCTTTATTTTGCAAATGAGGTTACTGAAATGTGAGTTAAAGTTCAAAGTTATGACTTCGTTAATTGAGCTAATGAACTTACTTCACGCACTTGTACATAGACTTATATCCTTACCATATTTGTTTTCTGTTTGGTGATTGGTTGGAATGTTTTGCACTGTGCTACAATGTCACAACTTTGTATGTGTATAAAAGAAAAGCAAAATCCCCGTATGGCCAATGTCCCCTTGAAGGCACATTGCAGAGGTGCTAGGGACTCTCACACTGGTGGGGAATAAATTTCAACATTTGAGTTGAGCCACATTTGTTATTGTCATTATTACTGGTTTGGAGCACTGTATCTCAGGACCATTGTGCCCACTAATCACTCATGGGGAATGATACAACTATACTAGGAGGCTGTGTATAAAAAAAAATTATCTCTCCAGTTATTCTCACGGGGGAGCAGGCGGCTCTTGCCCCATGCACCACTTAAGTTTGTAGTACCTTGGGGTTGAGGTGCCGGGAAACCGGGCGGACCTCCCCCAATGAAAAGCCAAGGAATCGACGGGAAAGCAGCAGCTGAAGCTGAAAAGGTCCTCGGAGGGGCTGGGCAGCAGCTGTACAAGAAGCAGCTTAACCTGAACCTTTGCTTGAGACTTTTACTTGCCAGCCCTTTGTCCCCAAATGAAGCTCAAGCCCTGCAACTGCTTTGGCACCAAACTGCCATTTGAAGGAGGCAGCAGCGCCAATTGGCCACAGAAACTGTGATGCTCTGGCAGCCTAGGTTTAAAGGCTGTCCTGCCATCCTTATCTTTGGACATTATTCTCACTGGGGGAGTGGGTGGCTCTTGCCCCTTGCACCGCTCAAGTTTGTAGTACCTCGGGGTTGAGGCGCCGGGAAACCAGGCAGACCTCCCCCAACGAAAAGCCAAGGAATCGACAGGAAAGCAGCAGCAGAAGCTGAAAAGGACCTCAGAGGGTCTGGGCGGCAGCTGTACAAGAAGCAGCTTAA
This sequence comes from Neoceratodus forsteri, assembly GCA_016271365.2. Classification (NCBI taxonomy): domain Eukaryota; kingdom Metazoa; phylum Chordata; order Ceratodontiformes; family Ceratodontidae; genus Neoceratodus; species Neoceratodus forsteri. Next base: position 53,482,771 of record JADMNL010000025.1, read on the forward strand.
ACTGTACTTGATTTTTGGCCCCTCCACCCACCCCGTTCCCTCCTCCCCTTAAATGCCCGGTAGCCACGCCCTCCAGCTGACCAGGACCAATTGGAGCTGATATAAGGCGGGAACATAGCTGCCGTCAAAATTTCATTAGCACATCTGTTTCACCCTAGGGCTTCCTTGCAGTGGCTATCACTCAGGCTGATAGTGCATGGACATATATCTCAGGGGTGATTTGAATTTGTTAATGACTGTTTGCCAGCATAATGAATCTTGTCTGCCATACAGCACATCTACTGGCTTTTCAGTCTGTCAGCTGCATGTTCACTTTTCTCGGAAGGGTGCACTGTTTACTTGATTTGTCAGCTTAACTTTATATGGCCTACGTGTAGGATGACTGCCAGATTAATACTACCCACTGCACTGCCTTGAATTTGTCTGATTCCCAGTGTTAAATTTGTCACTTTTCTAGGAAGGGTGTACTGTTTATACGATTTGTCTGCTTGTCAGCTTAACTTATTATGGTCTACGTGTAGGATGACTGCCAGATTAATACCACCCACTGCACTGCCTTGAATTTGTCTGATTCCCAGCGTTAAATTTGTCACTTTTCTAGGAAGGGTGTACTGTTTATACGATTTGTCTGCTTGTCAGCTTAACTTTATATGGTCTAGATGTAGGATGACTGCCAAATTAATACTACCCACTGCACTGCCTTGAATTTGTCTAATTCCCAGTGTTAAATTTGTCACTTTTCTAGGAAGGGTGTACTCTTTATACGATTTGTCTGCTTGCCAGCTTAACTTATTATGGTCTACGTGTAGGATGACTGCCAAATTAATACTACCCACTGCACTGCCTTGAATTTGTCTGATTCCCAGCGTTAAATGTTTCACTTTTCTAGGAAGGGTGTACTGCTTATACGATTTGTCTGCTTGTCAGCTTAGCTTATTATGGTGTACGTGTAGGATGACTGCCAAATTAATACTACCCACTGCACTGCCTTGAATTTGTCTGATTCCCAGTGTTAAATGAGTCACTTTTCTAGGAAGGGTGTACTGTTTATACGATTTGTCTACTTGCCAGCTTAACTTATTATGGTCAATGTGTAGGATGACAGCCTAATCAATACTACCCACTGCACTGCCTTGAATGTATCTGTTTCCCAGCGTAATTAATATTGTCTACTAGTGGTTTTGCCAGCCTAATTAATTCTATCTACTGCACTGGCCGGCAACCCACCTGTCCAGTGATGCTAGCATAGCATGGCCTACTGTCATTTGCATTAGAGTGGGCTCATAAGCTCGAGCAAGTGTGGATGATAGCTACTGGACAACCAGCTGCACCCAGTTCTTACTGGTTGGGTGCACAGTCTATGCAATTTGTCTGATTGCCAGCTTAACTAATATTTTCTACTGTCCAACTGCAAACCTAATTTATACTAGTTACTGTGCTGCCTTGTAACCTACCTGCCCCATGTTGCATGCTTTGCATATTCAATTGTCACTTGTACTGAGTGGGCTCATAAACTCGTGTAAGTGTGGACAGTAACCGCTGGAGAACCAGCTGCATCTAGCTCTCTCCTCATTTGTGGGAGGGCCCACTGGCGGCCACTTGGGACCCAGTGGTTAGCAATTTTTTCTGTCGCTCCCTGACATCTACCCTAGTATTGACATGGGGTACCCCGAGCTTCTATCAAAGAAAGTGTCACCCCTGTTGCTCATGTGCACAATCACCTTCGGGACCCTCACTGTCTTTAGCATCCCCTGGTTTACAGGAGCTGGTGCTCCAACGGCGGGAGATTCCTGGGATACCTGTACCCAGTCGGTGGAGACTGACTGCACCTTCTCCAACCTTCTTGCAGTAGGCAGACCCCCTTCCTGGGTTCTCTGCAATCTTGACCTGAGGTGCTTCCTGAGCCCTGCCCATATGGTCAGACATTATGGCCACAAGTTGCCGGCAAAGGATGGCTCCCCTCCCTTAAGGTATCTCCTTTGGCTGCTTCTGGTTACCCTAGCGCTAGCGGGTGACATAGAGCTGAACCCTGGACCACCATGTCAAACCACCCCCTCTGTGATGGGCTGGTCGGCTGTCAAAAGGCTGAAAATAGCTCATCTCAATATCCATAGTCTTCTGCCTAATTTGACGGAACTTCACGTCTGGGTCACACACCATAGCCCAGACATCTTTGGCATAACAGAAACTTGGCCTAAACCCGCTATACCAAATTCTGTATGTGCCCGCCCTGGGTATGACCTTATCAGGCTTGATCGACCTGGGAAAAAGAGGGGGGTAGCATCCTGGTCTATTACATGAGCCACCTCAACCTATTGGTTCTACTCGGTTAACAGCCAGTGCAGTCCCCCTGTGAATCACTGCACACGGTACTGCGGCTGGGGATGTCCAAAAAGATACAAATCATATTTACCTACAATCCTCCCAAGGGAGGCCTAGAGGGACTGTTCATTCTCCTCAACACAGTGACCCGGCATAGCAAACTAATCATTCTAGGTGATCTCAACCTTAACTGGCTGGGTAGTAACACCAAAGCATTTGAGCCGCTGCTTGCTGGTCTCCCCCTGGCGCAGCTTACCAAGGATCCTACCAGGTACTCACCTAGTGGTGGGGCAAGCTCTGTTCTGGACTGAATCCTGACAAACAGACCAGAAAGGATCAGTTCTTCGGGCATCTTCTCCGACTCAATCTCTGATCACTTCCCCCGATGTACTGTGTGTGGAAGATCCCATCCCTGAAAATTCAGTATAAAATCATTCAGGTCAGAGACTACTCCAGGTTTGATCTTGGCTCCTTCCATGACGATATCCAGCACACTGACTGGTCAGCAGTATGGAATGCTCAGGACTCATCATCTGCTGTCAGTCACTTCCTCATCTCTCTTAGGGCCCTGCAGGATAAGCATGCCCCCCTCATCAGATGGAGGGTCAGGGGATCGGCCACAAAATGGTTACATGGCAGTCTCCTAGCCCTCCTGAAGTATAAAGATAAATGCTGGGCCAGTTTTAAGGCCATGGCAGATCAGGCTGTTTTTCAGAAGTACCGGAAACTCAGAAATGAGTGCAAGAAAAGCATAAGGGCTGCTAAAAGTGAGTGTTGCAAAACTGCACTGCTGAACTCAGCCAGGGACACCAGGAAGTTCTGGAGAAACATTAGAAAACATAGTTAGTGGTTCCCAGAGTGCTGAGACCTCTGATATGACTATTGATGGTGCCAGCTGCAATAACTCCGTAACCATCGCAAATACTTTTAACCTTTATTTTTCTGATCTGTCTGCTTTCACCTCATCATTCCCCCCTGGTGGAGGTGACAACGGTGATCATGCCCCAGCACCATCATCATCCCACCTGCCCTTTCATTTCAGGGCTATGATGGTGCAAGAGGTGCAGAGATTGCTCTCGGACCTCTCCTCCTTCTCAAGTGCTGGCCATGATGGCTTGGAACCGAAGCTAATCTGTCTAGGTGCCCCTTGGCTTGCCCCACTGGTGGCACATATCTTCAATTTGTCCCTGTCTTCTGGTGTTATTCCAGATATATGGAAGGTTGCCAGTGTGGTCCTGATCCTCAAACAGGGGAACCCCAAACTAATAGAGAACTACCACCCGATATCCATTTTATCAGCGGTCAGCAAACTTCTTGAGAAAGTTGTGGCAGGGCAACTCTCGGAGTACTTGCAATCACACAATCTACTATCACCTGTACAGCACGGTTTCAGGAAGTGGCACAGCACATCCTCTGCCCTTGTCACTGTCTCATCATGGATCAGGACGGCTATGGACCAAGGCAAACTCTCGGGGACTATCTTTATAGATCTCTTCAAGGCCTTCGATTTTGTTGATCATGCCTTGCTCTCCACTCAGCTCAGATCCCTTGGCCTATCTTCCACTGTGCTCAGTTGGTTCTCCAACTATCTACATGGTAGAATGCAACTGGTTAAATATGACAAGGAGCTCTCGGGCCCTATTCCTGTAACCATGGGTGTCCCCAAAGGCTCTGTCCTGGGGCCCCTGCTCTTTTCCATTTTTGTAAATAATCTCCCCTCAGTCACTGTCCACTGTAAACCTATCCTCTATGCAGATGACCTGGTCATCTTGACTCACTCCCCGGAGATGGGGGTCATCAATCGCCATCTGAGTGAGGACCTGGGGAACACTGAGTCATGGATCTCATCCCACAAGCTGGTTCTTAATCTAAAAAAAACCCAGGCCATGCTCTTTGGGTCTCTGGCCTAGATTAAGGCCTCCCCTGTGCCTTTCTGTGTCTCTGGTACCGATGGTGTTCCGATCCCTGTCATTGACAACTTCAAATACCTTGGGGTGACGCTGGACCCACAGCTTGACCTCGGCCGCCATATCCAGAATACATGCAAGACTGTCAACTGCAAACTGGGTCTGGCCTACAGAGCTAAAAGCAACCTTACTCTGGCCGCATGTATTGCTCTTGCCAGAGGTGTGCTCCTCCCTTCGCTATGTCATGGGCTCCTTCTGTTTGCCCGCTCCACCAAAGCCTTTCTCTCTAGGTGGTCTACTGCCTACAACAATGTCTGCCGCTTTGCTCTGGTGGCCCCCCCTGTCTCACCCACCATTGTGACCTCTACAGCAAGCTAAACTGGCTCTCCCCTTCAAACCACATTGACTTTATCCTAGGGTGCATCATGGGAAAGGTCCTTGGCACTGGTACCCCCAGCAGGGCTGGTGAAATTCCTTGTCCCAGCTGCTCCCTCATCCTATCATCTCAGGTCTCAGGGGCCTGCCACTCTTAAGGTACCCACTACTCGGACTCAAATGGGAGGTAGGGATTTTGCTGCGTGTGCTCCCAGACTATGGAATGCCTTCCCTGCCCAGGTCTGCACTGCCCCCTCACAGGGCTGCCTTTGTTCCTCCCTGTGGAACCACCTCAAACTTTCTTCGGCATGTGGTTGCCCAAAACCCCCATGATCTAACATTACACTCCTCTCTTCTGGACATATTCCTGAACAAAAAAGGCTTTATGTTGTATATAGTGATGTATCTGCTGCTTCTCAATCGTACCTTCTGTACTGCTCTTAGTCGCTACATGTCTTACCCTGTTGTGTATATGCTGAACAAAACCATGCCTCACAAGACTTGTAAATTGTTGATCTGTATTATGTTGTCCTCACATGATTTGTAAGCTGTTTCTAATCTGTACCATGTCATCCGATGTATTTAATTCTGTAATTTCCTGTATTCTTCTGGGTCATACCTGAAAATAGGCAATTGTCTTGTCTAGTGTACTGACCTGGTTAACAAAAGCTAAATAAATAAATAAATAAATATGCCTAACAGGGTAACCAAAGTGGGCCTTGTGGTCTGTATTAGGACCAGTTGGGGATTTCTGACACTCTTGATTTTGTTATCTGGTATGTGCATCCCAACCCAGGGCCTTTCGTGGGTATTGGTCCCGTCCCTAAGAATAAGGAAACATCTTTCTAAACATTGGGAGTCTCTTAGCTAAATTCGAACAATCTGAAGTCTGAGTGGAAACAGTATACACAGACATACAGTAACAGCACTAACTGAATTCTGGCTCACACCTAAAACTCCTGCGGCCCGATTCCAAAAGGTGCCCTTGGATCAAAGCAAGTTGTGTCCCTCCAGGGCTGCGGCGATACCCGGGTATGCCAGGGACCCTGCGCCATATTCCACAAAGAAGCAGGGTCCTGGTGCCAAAATCCCTAGGATTGCTGCAAGTGCGGCACAGTGCCCAACCAAGGACACGGCAGTGACACATGCTGCGAGGACTTGGATCCCCTCTTGCTGGCTCAACATGGGATGGGCCAGCATTGATGGTGGTGGTGAGGGGGGTAACCCATACCAGGAGGGCAGGGGCAGGAGGGGCATAAAGGGCCATAGGGAGGGTTACTGTGTCAGCAGGGAAGTGAGGGAGTGCATCAGCACACGGCAGGATGCATATGCCTGTGTATAACATATATGGAGGCATATGCATCATGCCGGGTACCAACACAATCCCTTACTGCACCGCTTACACAACAACCCTCCCTATGTCCCTCTGTGCCCCTTCTGCCCACCAACCCCTCATGAAGCCCACCCAGAGCAGTGTCCCAGTCTGTTGCAAGGGGCTTAGATCACCTCCTGGGAGGTCTAAGTAGAGCCCCTTGTGATGGCCACGGCGGGGCTTTCAGAATTAGAAATGTGATCCCCGCCATGGTGCAAGCCCCTTTGTGACCTGGCGTACCCAGATGCAGCTCACAATAGTAGTGCAGTGCCCCTGCAGAGCAGCGGATTCCCTCACTGGTGCAGACTGCATACTGGAATGGGAAATGCCACAAACACCGATGCAAGGTGCGACTTATAACATTGCTGTTTGTCGCAAGCACCTTGCATCAGATGTAAGTCTTTTGGAATTGGGTCACTGTCGCCCTCCCTGGCTTTAACTTAAAAGTGGTGGGTCATCCCAGTAAGCACGGAGGGTGCTGCGCAATTTACTACAGAGTAGGTGTTTGGTCTCAAAAATTGACCTGAAGGCTAGGACGTGTTACTATGATTGTTTAGCCATCAAACTGATACTGGGAAATGGGCACAAGAATCTGGTCCTTTTGATCATGTATATCCCACCAGGTAATCGGGATAAGAGCTTGGACACTTTCTGCAACTACTACACTCAGATTAACCAGAACTGGAAAAGAAGAGTTCTAGGTGACTTGTATGTCAACTGGAACTCTAAAACCAGCAACAGCTACTGTGATCGAATAGCGAGTTTGTTTTAACCCAGAAGGTCACAGAGTGCAGCACAATGAATTACAAAATGGGCACCCAAATTCTCAATGACTGGTTACTGACAACTCATCCCGACAGGAGAAAAGAGGTTACAGTCCTCCCTGAGAACATAAGCAACCACTCACTTGTTCAGTGCACATCAATTCTAAACATTCCAAGCACCCCCTTTCCCCTGGTTTATACTTAGCCGAGTCCTAAAAAAAGAAAAAGGTAGCCAAGTTCAAGAGTAAGGCAACTGAATTGACATGGGCCTCCTTGACTTGATCTCAGATGTTGACCTGGCCCTAAACTTCCTGATATCCAAATTCAGCAAAGTCTGCGATCACTTTGCCCCGTCCCAAAACAGGTGGTCAGAAATGTCACCAGTGCCTGTCTCTCATCAGATCCTGGCACTAATGAATGAGAAGCAGAAGTAGTGGGCTACTGCCAGGGAATCTGGGTTCACTGCTTGCCAGTAGAAATAGAGAGAGATAAGAAACAGATGCACAAAGGGAGTAAGGGTAGGTACACCTGACTGCTTTGGAACTCCACTAATGTTAAATGGAAAAATAGCATGAGGTTCTGGGAAAATGTGTTTATTTATTTAAATTTTGGTAACCGGGTAAGACCATTGAGACAGAATGTCCCTTTTTCGGGGGTGACTCAGGGGTGGATACAATAGGAGGTACAAAATAGGATAACAATAATTGAGGAATATGTCAGACACATAGACAGTTGTATAAAATATATAAATAAAACATGCATTAGCAGAAAAAGTTACAAATCAGGCAAAAAGAAGATAACTTTGGTGATGAAATACATATGAGGCACACAACCAGTATTTCCGAAAGTGCAACAATATACACATGAAATGGTATCAATTACAAATTACTCAGACAGAACCTAAGGGTGGAAATTAGAGAACTGTAAGGAAAAGAAAAAGAAAACTGGGACAGAAAACAGATGAATCAGGGCACAGAGCATAGTTAGATAAAGTCACTAGGAGTGAAGCCAAGGGAAGAGTAAAGTAGACTAGAGCAGGGCAGTGGTGCAAGAGTGCAAAAAGACATAAGGGAAGAGCAGGGGGACGGGGCAAGGTACATGTAAATTGGGAGTGTGTGTATTAGTGGCAAGCTCCCTTAGGGAGATGGACTGAATGCATGCTCTTTCATGTTGCTGGTGGTGACAACATAAAAAGACCTTCTACTTTCTCTACTGGTTGGTGTGTTCTTCAACTGTTATGGGTCCTTTTTTAACTTTGTGACTGATTTTGTATTTACATTTAACACCATAACCATTGATCCTGGTGCACTCACATTATGTTCTACCATGTAAATTGGGAGGAAGAGGGGCAGGAGTGAGCAGATGGCTATAGGTGGGGGACATCAGGTACAGGTGCAACTCAGGGAGGAGATTAAGTCAAGAAAATGTTAATCTCCATAACAGAGCAGAACAGAAATAACCAACAATATTTAATATTGATGTTTCTGTGGTCCTAGATCCCACAGATCTTGTGAACACATTCAATAAGGAGTTTACAGACATGAGCTTCTACATTCCAGATGGCTCTCTCTTTGACAATCTAGACTCAAACCAGTACCAAGTAGAGGTGGACGAAATCTGCAAATTTTGCGCATTTCATGAAATGCGAAATTCCACCCACGAAATGCAGAATTTTTCCTGGGAATGGCAGAATTTGGCCACTTGCAATTCTCATGTGGAATTTTGCATTTCACACCCATGAAATAGTCCACGAAATGCATTAAATTCCCAAAATATTTCACGTGGCAAAATTCCCGATTTCACCAGAATTTCACTGGTGAAATTAAATTTCGCTGCATCTCTAGTACCAAGTGGATGATTCAGACTCTGATCAATCGAAATTCTACTTTAACCCATTATCCCCAATAGTTTTGTATGAAGTTTGAACCATCCATTGCATAATTTGTTACAGAAAGGCTGCCCAGGTGACAATGAGTTAAGGCCATTTCAGAAATGTGGACACTAAACTGCATCAAAACTTTTTAGTTAAAACCAGGGTGGGAGGTGACGCTATTGACATGAACCTGCTATCCCTGGCTCTGAAGGAATTGTCTTACCCTATTACTAAAATATTCAGTCTCTCATCATGTTGCTTCCAATTCCCCGGAAAGTGGAAGTCTGCGTTGGTCACACCTGTGTACATTGGTGATGAAGGAATTAATACTGCTAACTGCAGGCTGATCCTCATCACCTCTCCCTGGTCTAACTTTCATCATACCTCAACAAATATGCCATCCAGTGTGCTCAGTATAATGGTTTCTGGAAATTCCATAGTACTAGCACTGGATTGATAGAGGGCAGTAACTTCGTTCACTAGGCACTGGAGAGCAGTAATATGATTAGGGCTATTAATGTATATTTGCTTGACCAAGGCTTTTCATCTAGTCGATCACAAGTTCTTGCTACAAAAATTGTTAAGCCTGGGCCTATCACTGAACACTGTTTCATGGCTTGAGAGCTATCTAGCCAATCAAACCCAAAAAGTTAAAATTGAGAGTACAACCTTCATGGGCAGGACAGTCTCAGTTGGGGTACCACAATGCTGTACACTGGGCCTTCTACTATTTGGTCTTTTCACTAATCAGTTGCATGAAGCCTGACTCTCTGCCAAAATTCTCTTGCAGCGATTTCCTCCATACACCACAACACAGACAGCCTGAGTCATGTCCTGCAATGCAACTTTGAGTCCGTTGAAACCTGGTTCTCCACTAATAGCCTAGTGCTCAGTTACATAAAAATAAATAAATCAATAAATAAATATTTTGTCCAGCAATGCACACCAGAAGGAAAAACGTCCCCTTAAACATTTTAAATGCTGTGGCTGCTAGGCTAGGACAGGTATAGGTCTTCAAATACCTTAGGATGCACCTAGATGATACTCTCTCTCTTTTATCCCCCATGTGGATAGCCTGGTGAGAACAGTCAATAATGGACTGGGTGCCCTGTACAGAAACCAGAATAAACTTACCCCGGAGGCTAGACACCTAATTGTGACAGGCTACATCCTAACTCTGATTGACTGTGGCCTTATAATCGACTTTGTGGCTAGAGACTCAGTAATGGATAGAGTCAGAGTTATATGAAATAAAGCTGTGAGAGTGATATATAATAAAGCCTGCAGTGCAGATAAATGTACCCACAGTTGTGATCTATATGCTCTAACCAAGTGGCTACCCCTTGCTAGCAGAATCAAGTTTCAGACCTGTATGCTGGGGAACAACGTTCTCTTGAGATGTACTCCCCAAAACATAAAAACCTTTACAAGCTTTGTTGATAACCTGTACCTCACTAGAGGTATAACCAAACACTGCATCATGAAACCTTTCCACAGGATCCATTGTGGGCAGTATTCTTTTGTGGCTGAAGCAGCTAACTGTCTGAATGACCTTTCAAATACACTCCATTATATGGCTAATTTAAATCAACTTAAAAGCTCAATACATGCACATCTAACTGAACAAGCTCACCGTTCCTGTACCTAATGATTAGTGGCACTCTAGGTTACCCGTGCATTTTTTGTATGCTTTGTAAATCTGTATTGCCCTCGTATTTTTGATATCCTTTGTAATGTCTCATTGTTATCTGCCTTGTATTGTCACATTGTAACCATTCCTGACATGGAACCTTTGAAAACTTGCACCTGTGCTAAAAGGCTTTCCACGTTACAGTAAATAAAGGAAATATTAGCTGTAGTCCAAATCATACAATACGCATCTTGATGTGGACATTTGAAAACTAGGGTAGATTTATTTTTTCATTAACTGTAGTTTTGAGCTACATTAATGCTGACTTCAAATTATTGAATAGGGCACTGGGACTCCATTAGACAAAACCTTTAAAGTGAGTTTCCACCATCCCAGGGTGAGAGGTAGTATATACTGGTACTGCACATTGACATTAGTCGAAGAATCAATGATGTAAGTGAATTTCTACGTAGTACATAATCAATGGCATTCTAAACAATGCCTTTCTAAAGAACTCATTTCGGAAAAGTAGTAAAATGTTCCCAAACAATGGTTTAAAACAATGGCTACTTGATACCACTCCAGTATTCCATGTGAAAGGATCAAATTTAACAAAGAATTTATTTCCATAGAGGCAGATAAGAGTTTAATTCAACATTTCTAAGAAGAGAAGTATGGTAGCATGTAGAAAGTGAACCAAAGTCAAAATACCAGAGAAAGTATTATGGGCATGCAACGCTTTACTCACATATGTGTGTGTGTGTGTGTGTGTATGTGGGAGGGGGGGGTGCAGGCTGATAAGACTTCATGAGATCAAAAGTCCCTTAAAACAGCTATAGGCATGGGGAGGGGGTGTATCAAAGCTGTGATATGGTTATCTAATGCTGACAGAAGAAGGGTGCAATGTATGGTAGTCATCTGGTATTGCTAAGGGTCATGGGAAACTGAGAGGGGTTCTACTGGACATAAGTGAGACCCATGTGTATTAGGATCAGGAATGAGGCTGAAGAACTATCTGAAAAAATCAATGGCCAAGATGAAAAATTTGTGAAACAATAGCTCAGAAGCATAACTGAAGACAAAGGGGGAGCAGGGGACCTTTACCAACACAGTCTCCCCAAAGGGCTTGATGTATAGCTGAATGCCATGCAGCTGATGATATGATGTCATGTGACACTATGGGACTTGTTAGCCAGCATGTTAGTGGCTGAAACCCCTATTTACACTCATTAATGTCCGTGCAAGTCATTTGCATTGTGACATAGCCCACCCTCCCAGCAATTTTGTAGTTCTTTGTGCATGGATCCAAAGGCTGGTGGCACAATGGGGTGATTAACTACCCCCTACCCCTCCCACACACATTTAAAGCTACCACTCTTTGCAGACTGAGTACTGAGACCTTGAAGTTGTTCAACAGGAAAATGATTTATTTTAAATGAGAATCAGAACCACAAAGAAATATTATTTGTTTTCACTAAAACAGTGTGTTGACAGTGAAACAGTTCTTAATTTCATTTATAGAATCTTCATCCCTCACATACTTGGTGGATACAACGGGTTCTATGTCTGATGATATACAGCAGCTGAAGCTGGTCAATGGATGGCTTCTTGATCGGGTCTTGGCACGATTTCCTTGCGGTGTCCGACAGTATACCATGGTAGAGTATAATGATCCAGGTACTGTAACCTGAAAAGGTTTGTCAAAAAACATTCATTCATTGTATGCAGTCATTGAGAAGCCAAAGTACTCATGGAAACCACTCATAACCTTTTTACCAAAAAATTACTTTTAATCTGTCCTGGGCTTGAATCTGAAATGCCCCTAGTTATTTCTATATTAACTGTTTTTAAAACCATTTAACAATACTTTGGGTGTAGCATCAATGTTCTCATGAGTTTCTCAATATTTCAGTTTGCAATTTACATAGAATAGCTTGACTGAGAAGCAACATCTTGTTCTCTCTGAGGTCCTGATTCCTTCCAGCTTTATAGCTTGGAGGACTGAAGCACAAGGAGGTCAAGTAACACGTTCGGTCTTTAATGGTGAGCCAGTGACAGTGGTGGGATATGAACATGAAAACTCCTGCTTCACAGATGTGTGTTGCAACCACTGGACATCATTGCCTCCTTATTTGATTGTGTAAACTGCCAAACTGGTGAGTTGCACACAAGGGATCACAAACCAAAAATGAACTAACTTTAGATAAAGTAAACCACATACCCCAAGAACACAATTGTATTGAGGGGATGCGATGGGGTAATAAATGGCCAAGTGGCATTTGTACCTTGTTACACCTACATGGTGCAATTATTTTGAGTTATCACACACCATCACTATTGTTTGTTTTGTATAATACATTTCATTAGTTACAAAAGACTGTATTTTAACTTTTTGGGGGGAAATTCAAAGTTTTCAGCAATGAAAGAATAAGATAGATAGATAGATGATAGATGATAGATAGATAGATAGATAGATAGATAGATAACTTTATAAAGCTCCCGTTTCCAGAGACTCAGAGCACTGTACATTTAAAACAAGCATGCACACACATTGTAACAACAATAAGAATACTCAGCTGGGAGTCAGCATTAATTAAAACTATATATCTATTCATATTAGCACAGCATAAAACCAGCGGAAACATTAGAAGTCTGCTGAAACAAAAAAGTCTTGAGACCCTTTTCAAAGGCTTCTACTGAGGGAGCCTCCCTAAAATATCTAGGCAGTGAGTTCCAATGGATAGGTGCGGCTACTGAAAACTCCCTACCTCCCAAATGCCACAACCTAGCCGTGGGAACTCCAAGGAGGCAGTCCTTGGCAGAACGGAGAGCCCAGGATGGGTGATGAGGGACAGAGAGATCTTGCAGATAGACTTGCCCCATTCGTGTAGGGTCTTGTAGGTCAGGAGCCCTACCTCGAAAACAATCCACCATCTGACCGGCAATACTAAATGACGTATTGTTTAATTTCAGTTGACTTCCTGATTGAACAGGTACGAGTGTCTGACTCTGTGTGTGTGTGTGTGTATATATATATATATATGTGTGTGTGTGTGTGTGTGTGTGTGTGTGAATGAGTGAGACAGGTTGATTTGTGTCTTGGAGAGCTAGTTGAGGTTTTGGATATTCATACTGGCAGCAGGTGGAGAGCAGTGGTGACTAGAGATGTATTGAAATTTTAATTCACAGGCGAATTTGCCACGAAGTGGCAAAAACCTGCATTTGTGGAGCTTCGTGAAGTTTTCCCAGACCTCAGCAACTTTGACTTTACCTGAATTGAGAAATTTTCGCCTCAAAATGCAGAATTGTACCCATGAAAATTCTGCACTTCGTGGCAAAACCTGGCACTTCGCAGATCAATCCATATTTCACAAATTGTGCAGAATTCATGAATGAATTCACTGAGTGAATTTTGTTGACTTCGCCCATCTCTAGTGGTGATAGCTTTCTCATCATAATTTCATGGTAAGAATTGGCAGTGTTTCTCTGTGAGTAGTTTTCATGTACTATATTTTTTGTGAAAGATTTTAAAAACCTGTACTTCTCTAACTGTAGATAGGATTTAAATTACTTTGTCCTGCAGAAACATAGAAATTGTCAGCAGAAAAAGATCACCTAGCCAACTCTGTCTGCCTCGATTCTCCCTGTCTATTCTGTCTCTGCAGACCCTACCTGGTCTCCATTGACCCCCTCCACCTATTTAGCAATATTCCCTTAGGCCTATCCCATGCATGCCTGAAGCCTCTTTCCTCATAGGGTATGTCCATCAGCCCCAGGATCATCTTTGTCACCTTTCGCAGCACCGCCTACACTTTCTTGATGTCCTTTCTTAAATAGGGCACCAGAATTGCAAACAGTACTTCAAGTGTGGTCTCACCAGCAACCTTTACAGTGGCAGGATGACTTCCTCCCTCCTTGAGGTGATTCCTCTGGCTACGCACCCCAGCACTTTTGTTAGCTTTTGCTGCTGCCCTGTGGCACTTCGCGGAATGTTTCAAGTCCCCATGACTGGCACCCCTAGGCCCTTTTCCTCATCCAAAATGGATACCTGCACTAGTGCACCCCCCCCCCCCCCAGCCAGTAGCTAGTCCTGGGGTTTCTGAATCCCAGGTGCATGACCTTGTACTTCTTGGTGTTAAACCCCAACTTATTTATTTGTTTATTAGATCATCGGTTTACAGACCTTTGAGTCATAGACTCATTTACAAAGGCACCTCATCAAAAGAACAATACATCAAGAGCAAACAAAACAGTACAGTACATAACGCTTAGATTAAAAAAGCAACCAGTGTTACAGGCATTCATTGGTGGTACATGCTTGGTAATAAGTAGATCACAGTAGTCATAATATAGGTACATGAGTACCATGTCAGATAGCAACCAGAGATATTTTATTACATTAGTCAGCAGATGTTGCCTGAGACCCCAGGTATATACAAGCAAAAGTAGACAGGGCAGACCCAGCCTAGGGGTGAGGGTAAGGGGCAGATGGGGGATTATGTGCAGTTGCAGCAGTGAGTGCTTGTCAGATGGCTTCTGAGGGAGACCTTGAAAGGACCAAGCTTAGTGGAGTCAGTTATGTTGGGTGGGAGGGAACTGAACCAGGAGGGAGCCCAATAGCAAAAGCATCTCTGGGCCATAGAGGTCCTTACCCTGGGGACAATAAGTGAGGTTTTGACAGTGCTGCGGGTGGAGACTGAGGGGGAGGCATGCTACAGAGAGGTGGCAACCGCGGGGAGAGCCCTAGCAGGGTCTTTTTTACAAGAAGGCAGCTTTGGAAGCAGAGTCTTTCTTCAAGGTTGAGCAAGTTGGTGGTGGAGTGCAACAGGCACGTATGGACGCACCTAGGGGCTCCCAGCATTAGCCTGCAGGACTTGTTTATAGAGAGCTGGATTCTTGCAAGCACAGTGTTGTCATCTGCAGCATAGATGGGCAGCCCATAGTCGATTAGCAACAAGACAGAGGAGGTGATTGCCAGTCTAAGGACCTCTTGTGGTAGGCAGTCCCTATGGTGGTATAACAGTCCAATCCTGACATTGGTGGCAGCAGAAAGGGCATTGATATGGGAATGGAAGGAGAGTGCTGAATCAAAGGTAATGCCCAGATACTTGTAGGAGGAAACCTGCTCAATGGGGTTCAGGCACAAGGCATTAAGAAGGGGGAGAAGGACTTCTTTAAGTACATCAGGGAGAAAAGGAGCTGTAAGGACCACATAGTAAGGATTAGGAAATAGGGGGGTTGGGTGGAAGCAGGGTACGATAAGGCGGAAGCACTAAATGAGTACTTCTACTCAGTATTTACTAAAGAGAAGAAGTGGGTGACACCCAAGATGGGAGAAATAGCAGGACCAGGGGGAAGTGGTGACAGATGGGAAATCATGGAGGCAGAGTTCGAGAGGGTTTGAAGGCACTGAGGTGGACAAGGTGCCAGGCCCAGATGGCATCCACCCCAGGGTACTGAAGGAGCTGGCAGAGGTCCTTGCAGGACCTTTGGCAGACCTATTTAATGCCTCACTACATTCGGGGTGTGTACCTCAGGACTGGAGGATGGCTCATGTGGTGCCCCTCCACAAGAGTGGCCCCAAGGATGAACCGGGAAACTACAGACCAGTGAGCCTCACATCCATCGTGGGTAAGCTAATGGAGACTATCCTGAAGGAGAGGCTGGTGGCCCTCCTAGAGGCCAAAGAACCACAGGACAGCAGACAGCATGGCTTCATACGTGGCCGATCCTGCCAAACCAACCTGGTCGAGTTCTATGACTGGGTAACTAGGCAACTGGACAGGGGACATGCAGTGGATGTCCTGTATCTGGACTTCAGTAAGGCATTCACTCCAGTGCCACATGGAAGGCTGGGAAGAAAGTTAGTAGGCACAGGGCAGGTGCAATGCTGGTGAGATGGGTGAGAAACTGGCTGCAGGGAGGCAACAGAGGGTGGTGGTGGGTGGGAGCTCTCACACCCAAGGGCAGTGACGAGCGGTGTCCCACAGGGCTCGGTGTTGGGACCAGTGTTGTTTGGGATATTCATTGCAGACATATCATGGGACATCAAGAGCAAGATCAGTCTGTTTGCTGATGATACCAAGGTTGGCGTGGTGGATGGATGACCCTAGGGGATGGCAGGGGTTGCAGGGTGATCTGGCAAAGCTTGAAACCTGGTCAGACACCTGGCAACTGGCTTTAATGCCAAAAAGTGCAAGGTGATGCATTTTGGGATGAAGAACCCAAGGAGGACTTACCAGATGGGGAGTGCAGCTAGACCAGACAGAGGAGGAGAAGGATCTGGGTGTGCTCATCACAGGGTCAATGAACAACTCGGCACAGTGTAGGAAGGCAGCTGCAAAGGCCAACAAAATGCTGGGTTGTATTGCAAAGGGGTATATCCTCGAGGAGGGAGGAGGTGATTCTGCCACTGTATAGGTCATTAGTTAGACCACACCTGGAGTACTGCGTGCAGTACTGGCGTCCGTATCTGAAGAGGGACATCAAGTTACTGGAGGGAGTGCAGCGCAGGGCGACAAAGATGATCAAGGGTCTGGGGGACTTATCATACGAGAGAGGAGGTTGAAGGAGTTGAACATGTACTCACTGGAGGAGAGGAGAGACGGGGGACATGACTGAAACCTTTAAATACATGAAAGGAATAAACAAGACAGGTACAGAGGGGCTGTTCAAAGTAAGGAGGAGAGGGCCACCAGGGCCATGATATGAGACTGGAGCGAGGAAGGTTCAGGAGGGAGATGAGGAGACACTTTTTTACAGAGAGGATGGTGGCTGGGTGGAATGCGTTACCTGCAGAAGTGGTATGCAGTAGAACAGTGGACTGCTTCAAACGAGGATGGGACAGGACAAGGGGGAGGGTTAATGAAGGGGAAGGGTGGAAGGGAGGGGCAGCTGCAGAATAAGGGGTGCTAGCTGCACATTCGAGCAGACTTGATAGACCTCTAGGCCTTTATCTGCTGGCAAATTTCGTATGTTCGTATGTAGTGTGCTAGGCAGTATCATGAGAGGGGCACCACTGGCTTTCCTTTGGCGATGCGAGAAGAGCATAGCTTTGGTCTTTTTTAGGTTCAGGACTAGCCTTTGTGATGTGAACCAATGCTCAGTTCTATCAAAAGCTTGTTGGAGGGTGGCCTGGAGTGTGTTGGGGTTGGGGTCGGCGGCAAAGAGCACAGCATCATCCGCGTAGAAGAGGATCTTACTTGGGCAGGCCAAGTAGAGGGAGTTGAGATAGAGACTGAAGAGGAGAGGGCCTAAAATGGAGCCCTGTGGAACCCCAGAGTAGACAGGTCATGTGTCAGATAGGGTGCTATTGATTTTTACATACTGAGTTCTGGCAGAGAAGTAGCTGGTGAACCATGCAAGGGGGCCTGGGGAGAAACCAAGGCATCTGAGGGAGTCAAGCAGGAGGGGATGGCAAACCATGTCAAAGACCTTGGATAGGTCAATGAACACGGCACCAGCAGGATTTCCGGCATCAAAAGGAGAGTGCAGGAAGTTGGAAAATTCAAGTAGCGTGGTTGTGGTGCTGTGACCTGCATGAAAGCCATGCTGTTCAGGGCACAGGATATTGTGCATGGCCAGGTATTTGGCAAGCTGGTTGGCAACTACTTTTTCAAGGGCCTTGGAGAGTGGGGGGGGAGGATGGAGATAGGGCAATAGTTACCTGGGGTCGCTAAATCGCCGCTCTTTAGGATGGGAGTGATGATGGTAGTTTTCCATGTGCTGGAGAACTTCCCCAGGCACAGAGAGCAGTTGAGTAGCTCGGTAAGTGGGACCAGAATAGAATCCAACATCAGAGAAAGTAGCCTAGTGTCCAGTAGGTCGGTGCTGGGGTTGTTACTACTAATGGCTTTTTGCAGAAGGGGTCTAGCCTCCAATGGGGAGATGGTATGTAGGTAGAAAGGAGGTGTCTGGAGAGTGGGCAGGGGTGCTACTGGGATGGGGTCAAAGAAGTTACTGGGCAGGACTGAACTCAGGTCTGAGAAAGTGTGGTTTAGGCAATCTGCAATGCCAAGAGGGTCAAAGCAGACAGTTCCATTAAAG
Organism: Neoceratodus forsteri; assembly: GCA_016271365.2. Classification (NCBI taxonomy): domain Eukaryota; kingdom Metazoa; phylum Chordata; order Ceratodontiformes; family Ceratodontidae; genus Neoceratodus; species Neoceratodus forsteri. The sequence continues at coordinate 53,501,060 of JADMNL010000025.1, forward strand.
GAGAGTTGAGGGTGGGGGGTGAGGAGCGGGATTTCCCATTCAGATCCTTTACATTATCCCAAAAGTTTCTAGCCAACCCCCAGGAGGAGACAAGAACTGCCATATACTTGACCAGTGCTCAAACTTTGCCAGGTCCTCCCTGAGATTTTGCCTCCCTTTCTCACTGTTGACTCTCACGCAGATCTTTGTGTCATCAGCAAACAGGCTAATTTTACTTTTGATCCCATCTGCTATGTCCTCGATAAAGATGTTAAATAACACCAGTCCAAGCACTGAGCCCTGAGGGACCTTACTGGTTACAGGTCTGGGTTTCGAGAGTTCCCCCCTTACAATTACCCTCTGCTGTCTGTTCTGCAGCCAGCTCCTGACCCACCCCACCTTTTACTCCCTGGCTCCCAGGTTCCTCAATTTGCTGAGCATCCTTCCATGTGGCACTGAGTCAAAAGCCTTGCTGAAGTCCAGAGACAGGATATCCATGGCATGGCCCCTGTCGAATGACCTTGTGACCTAATCAAAAAAGTTAATTAGGCTGATCTGGCAGGATCTCCCCCAGACAAACCCATGTCACCTTTTGTCCTGGAGACCATTTGCTTCCAATAAGATCATTAATCTCTCTTTTAGAATGGTCTCCATTAGCTTCCATACAATGGAAGTAAGGCTGACCAGTCTGTGGTTACCCAGCTAGTCCCTGGGTCCACTCTTGTGGAAAGGCACCACATGAGCCATCCTCCAGTCCTGGGGCATGCACCCCATCTCCAGTGAGGTGTTGAACAGGTCTGCCAGAAAGCCTGCCAAGACCTCCGTTTACTCTCTCAGGACACTTGGATGAACTCCATCTGGTCCCAGAGCCCTGTCCACCCACAGGACCTTTAGACTCTCTAAAACCCTATCCACTGGGATTTCCCCATCTGTTACCCCTACTTCTCCTGTTTCTGTTATTCCATATTAATTGGGAAAGTCCATGATCTGCTTTCGGACACGACACTATCAAATGTAAAAAATACAAAACCTGTGACTAATACAGAACAATGGGGTGAGGTTACTCGAAGTGACTAAGGGGATTCATAGATACATACATAGATACATAGACAGTGTCGGCAGATAAGGGCCTATGGCCCACCCAGTCTGCCCATTTGAGCTTGTTCATATGTTCGAGAGGCCTTTTACTGTGTGAGCAAGTCCCTGCCCTTGTGCTTTGTGAGCAGAGGCCTGCGGGTGACTTGAAAGGAACAGTCCCAAGAGAAAGCTGTAACTAGTTACAGTATGTAGCAATATGATAAAGTAAGTAAGCCAGAAGAACCCTGGACATACCACCCTGGGCTCTTGAGAGGTTCCTGTGACAAATCCATAACGGAGTAATCAGGTTAGCAATATTTTTCCATGATGTCAGAATGTATTTATCCAGTTAGTGCTTTTTTCATGTCATAATTGATTTATAAACTGTGATAAGTGATTTTTTCAGTTCCATATTTGATGTAGACAGTAGCCTACCCATGTAATATAAGGCTGTGGAAAGTATTTCTTATACAACCATTGAACAACTGAATGAGAACAAAACATTAGATTGCCTGGTACCAGGTTTTCTTTAATATTGTCTTTAAATCTGTAAAATAATGAGGTGCTGATTTTATTTCCTAGGTGTTGGTCCCAGCAGATCTACTATGTCCAAAGATGAATTTGTTAATTTCTTTAACCAGATTAAGGTAGATGGGGGTGGAGACTGTCCAGAACTGTTTATGGCAGGACTAAAACTGGCGTTAGAGGCAACCCCAGTTCATTCTTTTATACTGGTCCTGACTGATGCATCTGCAAAAGATTACAATCATTACGACCTTGCGAACAACATTTTTTCATTAATAAAAGAAAAGAAGCCCCAGGTATGCAAAACACATATAGGATATTTTCAGTATGTCACAGTAGCATTCTGTAATGTATTACAAAACAACTTTTTGTGTTTTAGATATTTTTCCTGGTTACTGGACTTTGCTCACAAGCGAACAGCCCAGACTTTCTAATATACAGGCATCTGGCAGAAATTACTTTTGGGCATGTGTTTCACATTGATGTAGGTGAAATTGGTAAAGTAAGTAGATAATATTTGCTAATCTCTTAACCCTTATCCATTGGACCACAACATCTAATTATGTTATGATACAAAGGGACTATTTTCAGTAATCAGTGAACTCCATTTTTGCATATCAGCGAGGCAGTAATAATTTGCATACCCATGATGCTTTGGACTGGGTTTTGACACTTTAGAGTGTATGTGTGTGATTTGGAGAGATTTACAGAAACCAAACATTGAAGAGAAATATTTTATATAGCACTTTTCATACACATAGTATCCCAAAGCACTTTACTGTAAGTGACTGTAAATGTGTAGTGAGAACCATTTTACACATCAACACACACACACACATATATACAGTATGTATATACATGTACATACTGTATAGACACATGCACACGCATAAAGTATGCATGTGCACACGCAGCCTTGGATGATTGCATGAACTAATTTTATGTAAAGGGGAATGTTGGTCAGGGCACTGGGGAAAATCTACTTTTGGGAGAAGGGTCTTTGGCTCATTGTTTCCACATGGACACCCATCAGAACAGCCCCAGAGATGGGCAGAAGGAACTTTGGTTAACCTTCTCATGTGACGGATGGCATTGTTTGACACTACAGCATCCCTTTAGTGCTTTACTCTGGTGCCACCATCTGTGGTATGAGCCCAATCCCTGCGCAAGACAATGACCTACAACCTTCAGGCACAGAGGCAAATGAGCTATTGTGACACCGTAGAGCATTTTTGTCAGCAGAGTTGTGCAAACCTCCTTGAGTTCTGCTTTTGAACTTTGACCATCAGTTGAACCCCTGAAAAGTTCTACTTGTTTATTAAGGTTTTATAGTGTATCGTGGAACGCTGTTCTGCGTGGAAATTCATGCCTGGAACAGCGTTGTTGTGCTGCACCCTCTACATCATGATCTTGTTGTGCTGCACCCAGTACGTCACCAGTGCAGCACAACAAGATGAAACGCAATTGCGCACGCGCAATTGAGCGACCAACAGGGATGCAGAAGTAAGCGTGCTGCTACCGATGCCAAAGTAAGCCTTATTTTTTCTTGTACACTTGTTTGTGGGGTCACGGAGTGCTGCTTATGGTTGCCCATATACTATAAAAGATTGTGCATGAGCAATCGTACACAGACAAGGTAGTTGAAAGATCTCGAGGTTTCCGTGGTAACAGACCTCTCGAGCTCTGCTCGAGAGGTCTCTGGTTACCACGGAAACCTCTCGATCACAACTGCCTTGTTGTGTATGATTGCTCATACACAGTCCTCTATATAGTATATGGTAGAATGTTGTTATGGATAGAAATCCATAACTAGAATGGAGTTGTTATGCTGCAGTAGCTATGTCATCACAGCTGTTATGCTGCACTAGCTATGTCACTGCTGCAGCAGAACAGCTTGGAATGCTGCCACATAGTTGCTTTCCTCTATCCAGTTAAGCCGGAAGTTAAATTTTTTTTTTTAACTTGAACTTGCAGAAACATCTGCAGCACACTGTGTCAGTTAAAACAAAAGAAAATGTTAAAATTTCTATTCTCAGTTGTCTTCTCCAGCTGGTTTTGTGTGATTTTTCTATGCTGTGACTGCACATACACTATAAAAGATTTTATAAAATGGGCTAAAGAAATCAAACATCCTGATTGGCTACTACATCATCTGAGCCGTGTCCTTATCAGATGGTATAGTAGCCAACCGGCACTACCCTCCACTCCTTAGCCACACAACATCACGGAATCACTGAGCTGTGCCAGCCGAAAACAGAAGCACAGGCTGGCACAGCTCACAGTGCGACATCCCTATGACTGAGCTCTGGTCTGCCCGCCTCCTTTTCCTTGACACCACAAAACACAACATCCACATTAAAAACAACTCTCTGTATCTTTTTTTTAACCTGCTCCTATTTAGTTGTTTTTTTTTAAACACAAGCTACCGATACAAGAAACATGACATAAGCAAATCGCAGCTTCACATGACTACAAGCAAGTGCCAGTGTGTATTGCCATAGCAACGCTCGCTCATGCTTACACTAACTTCTGTCAACCGTGGACTCCCTCCCTCTCAATTTAAAACAATATATCCACATTACAACAAATAAAATGGCATCAGTCAGGTTCTGTAACTTCTGGCAACAAGAAACCTCACTGAATTCATTACCGCCAAACCCAAAACGGGAAGTCGCTCGCTCATGAGTCAGCTGGTTCAGTGCTTGACACCTACTGTTGTCCTGTGGCACTGCATGACGTCCTTTGCCCGACTACACATCAAAAAAATAAATACAGATATACCATCAACAAGCATATAACCAAATAAATACAAAACTAGCATCAACAGGCATAGAACACCACATTAGCAACAAATAACACAAATATGACAGACTACAATACAAACACCAATGCCCTCTAGTGGCTGACTTTTATATGTACTCACTACTAGTACAATACAAGAACAGGAACTACTTTTCAATTTCTTTACTTATATTAACATACTTTTATACATTTTTTAAAACTTCATAACTAAAATTTTTAAATACATTTTTTTTACAAAGGAGCCCATTTTATAAGCGCAATAACACACTCTGAGGTGTGGGTTATTGCCTGATAAGAGCACACCCAGGTGCATAAGGCACTTGGTGCAAGCGCCTCGTGCCTTACTACACCCCTGGGCGTGCTCTTATCAGGCGATAACCCACAACTCATCATGTGTTATTGCTTGCCTATATGAGTAGTCAAACACAAACAAGGAAATTCTTGTATTCTTGTAACTCTTGTGCTGTGCTCTCGCGGTCATCTGTTACCAAGGAAACCTCTCGATACAAGAATATCCGTGTTATGTATGACTGCTCATACTCAATCCTCTATATTCACTTGTGTGAAACAATGGTGATTGGGAAAGGCACACTGAGTCAAGGCTCATTTCCAGGTGTGACCCAGGGAAAGATGTTATGGGGGCGGGGGGCAAATCTTCAGTGCAAAGAACTATGTTAATTCTTCTATTAGGTTTGAAAAACACAACGTGGACAAAGTAAGAGAATGAAAAATTAGGGCTCAGAGTCACAAGAGTCTTAGAAAATGGTGCTGTGGTGTTACTGGAGGTTTTTATCCATAATATCCACCCTCGTCCCACAGCTCTGAGCCTTGTGGCCCAATGTGAAGCTTCAGGTCTGGGGCCATGCCACATGGGTCTGCTGAAAAGCAAGAGATCATTCATACCATTCTTCACTCAGGACATTGATAATAGCTTTCATTATGCATGGCCTAGTTTGAGCTCAGATTTTCAGGGTGGCCTAGTCACCAGCATACATCATGACCACATAAGTCTCACCTTGTTACTGCACACCAAAATGTGTTTTGAGGGGTTGACCCCCAAAACATATTTTGGGTTGGACTAACAAGGTGCCAGTGTTGGGTAAGTTACTTTTTCTATTACTTTTGGAAACTTGTTCCAGAAAGCTCTGTGCAGTCACTAGCAAGGATGGAGAAGTACTGGAAAAAGTAATATACCTTATATTTACAATTACTTATGGCTTTTTATACAAAAGAACTACGTAACTGTAACTCATTACATTTATTTGAAAGTAACTAGTAACTAACCTATTACTTTCAAAAAATGTAATCTGTTGTAGTTATTTATTATTTTTGTATTGTTTTGTATAAAAAGAAATGAAAAACTATAATTGTAAGGTGTATTTCTTTTTCTAGTACTTCTCCATCCTTGCTAGTGACTGCACAGAGCTTCCTGGAACAAGTTTCCAAATGTAATAGAAAGTAATAGAAAAAGTAACTTACCCAACACTGCAAGGTGTTAATTATATTGTTGTAAGGTGAGACAGCAACTTGGCTGTCCTGAAAAGTTGAGGTAAAAATGGCAACAATTGGCCAAATTATGAATAAAAGAAGAAAAACATACAAACAAACAAACAAACAAAAACCATGGAGGCCCCCATATTCAGCACCATCTGATAGCTCTGCCCAGAGAGTCTACCTGTGACACAAACTCTGTGACCACCAGGTTAATACAGTGTGCTAATCAAGGCACCTGTAAAAACAAACATCATTAAAGGCATTAACAATGTCTGATCCATCGTCGCTTGCAATAAGCCCTGTTTTTAATGAGAATGAGTGCAGTCAGGTGTCTACCTCCTCTAAAAGTTAAGACAAAGAGCACGATTCTCAAAGCCCCCCTGAATGGCACAAGGCATGGCTTGTGCCAAAAAATACACCTGGAGCAATTCCCAAAAGCAGCCTGCTACAAATACCACACTGCCGGCTCTGATCAATATTCGGACTGTTAGTGCACTCTGATGGAGCTGTATGAATATGGGGCCGTACCAGTGCAAAGTGAGTGCACTGCACGTACATGGTCCAAGGCTGAATATGGCCCACAGGGGAGCCCACTGGAGATAGTGCTGCCTAAAATGGAATAGTCCCATTACTCCTGTGGGCCATATTCTGCACTAGCATGATGAGTGCACTGGGCATACAAGATGTGTCGGAGCCATTTGCATACCCGTTATGGCTCATTTGAATGCAGCATAGTGCTACAGTCCCTAGCTAAACTGAACAGCCCAGGTTTCTAGAGGCCCCCCCGAACACCCATGAACACCCATGTTGTACAATATATGAATATCCCTTTCCTGGTAGTCTAACCATTCACGTCATAAAATAAAACACCTTATACTGATGGTCTAGTGGACAACCCTTCCCCGATCACCAACAGTATGTTGTAAAATAAAACACCTTATCATGGTAGTCTAATGGACCCCCTCCCCCGATCACCCGTGTTGTAAGTTACATTTCCTTTCCCTGGTAATCTGGTGGACCCCTCACCCCCCAACAGAGTGCTATCCTACCACCCACTGAGGACCCCCTGCACTGCCCTCACCCTGGTTACTGGTTGTATGTTCAATGATGGGTGACTGACACGGCCCTCTGCTCACCTCCATGGCTGGCCACTGTGTAACAGTCACTGAGCACAATCATGAGTCTGTGGATGGCACTTCGTCAGAGGGTAGGGAGGCCCCAGACTACCAGGGAAAGGAAATGTATTTTATAACATTGGCAATTGGGGAGGGGGGTCCACTAGACTGCCTGGGTAAGCTGTTTTATTTTACAACGTGGAGCTTGACCTGTTACTGCTGATTATTTGTTACTGCAATAATAGATATAAACTGCTGCTGTTTTCTTGCAATATTTACAATAAAAAACTGTAATAAGAGAATAGTTTTTAAAGCCTAAATACTTTACCACAGAGTAACACAAGAACCTACTAACCACTTGTATGTAAGATTTCGGAACAAAGTGACAGGGTGGTCCATTAGCAAGTACACTGCAAAAGGAAACAAAATACTGTCGTTTTAGTAAATGCATGCTGAAATTACCTCCAATACAGTAGATTGGTGGGGTGAGGTAGTACAGTATGGGCAGACTTGACGAATCTTCAGTCTCCTGACATGACATTCTATGTTTCTGTCCTAATACACAACGTAATAACTAAGTTTCCAACTACAAAGTCTTAAAAAATAAGCTGCTAATTTTTTTTGTCTTTGTAAAGCAAACAATGAGACCATCCCCCTCAACCTTTTGTCCCTGAAATGTGGAGCATAGACACTCCAGCTGTGGGACACTGACCCTCGTAATGTAGGACATGTCATCAAACACGGAGATGCAAGCTCAAAACACCATGGAAACTATTGACTTTATTTGTGCAAAGTTTAATTTTGATTTGCAGTCTGATAGCGTTATGAATTAGTGTTATGCATTTCTACTTTAATGTCTGAGTTTACAGCACTATCTTTTCATGGGCAACACCTTTTTAGTGTGGGACAGGCATTGGACATAGTAATTTCTGAGGGACAAAATGAGGAATGTTCCTCATTATGAGGGACAGCTGAGAGGTGTGAATCCACGATCATGTCACACTGACTGAAAATACCCAGGATAAGTGTACGTGTTCAGCTTTACTGAGGACTGAACACATTAGAAAGTTCAGAGACAGAGACCCCCATGCAAACAGTCCAGCAGCTGGTGGACTCTTTCCGTGGGGGTCTTGGAATTTTTCTATGAGTTCAATTCTCAATTAAGCTTTTGTTATGAACTTACAGACATACCCTGGGTGTTTTCAGTCAGTGTGACATGAAGCCTGGTGGTTTACTTTACATAGTTCTAAACTTACTCATTGTACAATAATTGTGTTTTGAGCAGCATTTTTGCTGTCACCAGTTTTCAGGTTGTCTTGCGCTTGCACAAACAACATCTTCTGGTAGTAATAGCACACTGAGTGGAGTGCCAGTGTTGATGAATGCAGGGCATGCTTTAGTAGGCGCATCCCTCATTCCCCAATTAGCCAGCATGCTAACACTGACGCAAAATTTATGTAATGTGCCACCAACTTGAAAGGAATGTGCTGCTGCAATCAGAGACAAGCTCATCATGCAGTGGCAGAGATGACACGCCTCCCGTACATGCCTTTCCTGGTGAAACATTTCAGTAAACATGACGGCGGCAGGAATACCACCACCACACAATCCCCAAACAAAGCCAACACACAGGGTGCAATCCCGTGTCGGCATCTTCCCCACCCCCATTGTATAGCACACTGAAGTCCACCCCAGTATGCCACCACTCATACAAAGCTGACCGCACTGCATGTTCCCCCACCCTCATTGTGTGGCACAATCGAGCCACCCCAGTGTGCCTAACAAATGGCTTCATGGATATTGTTTTTTCCCGAAAAAGAAAATGACCTCTAGTTATTCATGGTGCCCACTTCCCCAGCCCACACCCACCTCCCACACCCCTCAATCCCATACTTACCTCTAGAGGGCCAGCGCTGCAATCTTTGGTGGAGTGGGAAAATGACTGGACTCTTCAAAGCCCAACTGCAAAGTGAAGAAATGCTAGAAAGCTGTATAATGGCATCAATGGGGGGGGGGGATTCAACTTAGGTGGATATCTCAGCCATGTTTTTGAATTTTGGCTCCACATTTTCAACGTGGGGTTCTTGGGACCCCACCTCATGAACACATGTACTGTCATCTCGTTATTCATTCCAGAAAGATGATTTTGTGGTCACTGCATGGAATCACCTTTTGGGACCAATTAATGAAATGACAGTGCCACTGTTCATGAAGTGGGGTTCCAAAAAGCCTATGTTGCAAATTTGGTGAAAAAATTCCAAAAAATGAATGTGTTATGAGCGTGCATTGCGCAGTTTCACATACCTTCGTAACTCGACAGTTTTAATAATTTCACTCCAGATTTTCAACATTGCCATTTTTTTACACCTCCTCATGAATGGTACTGCTGTCATTTTTCATATCCTGCCCAAAATGTGTTTTTGCACATCTCGTGCACAATGGCGCGGTCGCTGTGGGAAATCAACTTTCTGGACAGCTTAACAAAATCACAGTGCCACTGTTCATGAGTGGAGGTCCTAAAATGCCTATGTTGAAAATTTGGTTAAATAAATCTCCAAAAATAATTACGTTACAGGTGTGCATTGCGCAGTTTCTACACGCACTCTTGACATCACCAATTTTTCATATTTTCTCTCCAGATTTTCAACATTGCCATTTTTTTACACCTCCTCATGAACGATACTGCTGTCATTTTTCATATCCTGCCCAACATGTGTTTTCGCACCGGTAGTGCCAAATGGCGCAGTTACTGTGCAGGATCACCTTTTGGCTAATGATCTTATAGTGCCACTGTTCATGAGGTGGGGTAACAAAAAGCCCATGTTGAAAATTTGGAGTGAAAATACCAACAAACACCCAGGGCATTGGGGTTTCCAATTGTAATGCCCTACCCTGTAGAAACTGACAGGTGTCAGGGTTGTGACTTGGGATTGTTGGCTATAATGCCCAGTCCATTCCACCCCCACCCCCATCCTGCAGCCAGTGACAGGCATTGAGGTGTACCTCAGACTCTTCGGCCCCAAAGTTCTCACCTTTCTCCTATACTGCACCCATCTCAGTGTGTTTTCTTATGGATTGGGGTGAGTGTGAGGCCCGAAGACCCCAAGGCACACTGCAACATTTGTTGGTGTCTGCAGGGTAGGGTGAGGTGAAATGGTGTGAGCATTATGGCCGATGACCCAAAGGCACACCCCAATGCCTAGCAGTCTCTGCAGGGTTGGAGTGGGGTTGGCATCGGTTCAATGCTTCATTGCCATTCCTATTATGCATCTCTCTAGCTCCTGCACTATCAATGCCAATGCGAACAAGACAACATTCAGCATTGACAAATGCTTGTTTTTCTTTACTTCTGTCTCCTGAAGAAGACTCAATTTTTGTAGCATCAATTCTAACAGTATCTACTTTCATCATTAATTGCATTTAACCTGTTCTTTTCATTATTATTAACAACCTTTGTGACCTCTGGTGCCCCTCCGGAGCCCCTCCGGTGCCTATCATCAGGCCTTCCCCCATTCTTTCAGTTTCATCTGCTGCTCACCTCTGTTGACAAGCTGGTAGGGATCCTCATGGGGTGAGACCCACGAGTGCCTGTGCCATCAGACGTGGGGGCCAGTGTACATGGGGGAAGGGTTCTGCTTAATTCGCTGACCCGGGCCTTGACTCCACCTTTCAGCAACATGACACAAGGCAGCACCCTGTTAGGTCATAATAATACACGGTGTGCCCCTGGGGAGCAGGCAAGCACTTTGGCCCACCACAGGGGTCACTAGTGCTGCAGAACCTGGCGCCTTCCCCCACCTGACAGGGAGTACTGCTGCATGGCAGAGCCTTCCCAACCCCCCCCCCAGCCAGCACCCCAATCTACTCTCATACATGTCTCACCAGAGGGTGACATGTGACCCATGAGGCTATCAGGCAGCCCAACACATCCATTTAATTCTGAACAGAACTTTCAACCTGACATACTTGATTAGCAGGTTATAAAATGCACAATTAGGATTTTCCATCCTATTTGCAAAAGTTCATTGAAATGATCTTCAACAAGCTTAATATAATTTACAAATATTAAAATATGTTTCTTTATTCAGTTTTTAAAAATTGTTTGTAAAAGAAACACTGATACTGTCATTATATTACAGTATGCCTTAAAGTATGGAATAAAATTACATTTAGCTAATGGAATATGCAGTCTCTGAATACATTTGTTTCATTTATATCTTAATGCAGTAAAATTGTTTTCTCTCCAAGGTTTTTAGATACCTGGATGTTGCTCTTGCCAGGCCTATCAACAGCACCACTATCCTACTGTATAAAAGGTATAATCTTGGAGGAACTCATTCTGAATACTTTCAAGTTGGTGACCGTTTCACTTCCATGTTTGTAGCAACTGATGGTCTGGTTCACCATATTGGACTCATCGGTCCTAATGGTAAGTGCTGTTGAAAAGAGGGAAAAAAAACAAGAATTTGGGTTTATTGATTTTAAAGGGATCTGGGTAACTGATTTAAGTTATTAAAAATTACTAACATATTTAAAGGGGGTGGATTTGGGGTTAATGGTGATTCATTCAAAAAGATTGTTTATGTCTGTGAATAAGGGCTGAAATTGGTTTCAGCTATAATAAAAACATTGTTATACATTAAGCTAATGGGAGCAGAATCCTGGTAGGAACCAATGAGTTAGCACCACTGACGCTGCTCATGGATACACATTTAAGCAATAAGGCATGATTGGAGGCTAGATTAACAGTCTGTTAATCACCCCCAGGAGCGTCATGTGGCCTGAGGCACAGCCGAGTGGCATAGTTCCCCTAGGGGGTGATTAACTGTTAATCTAAGTCCTAGGAGTGCCTCATTGCTATTGTATGGAAATGAAAATGGGAAATTGTTTAACCTGGAAAGGCACACTAAGCTGGAGTTTGTTTCAGGTGCGACCTGGGAGCAAAAGGGTGCAACCCAGAGGCAGTATAGCGCAGTGGTTTAAGGCTCTGAGCTGCAAATCTGGTGACATCTAGCAGACCAGCACTGGGTTTGAATTCCCCAGCTTCTGTTTACATAGTGTGTGACCCTGAGCAAGTCATTTAACTTCCCAGTGCTTCCAGGTCGTACTTGTAAACAAGCTTTCAGCTTAGTGCGCTACTCCTGGTTAAACAACAACAACAAAAAGAAAAGGAAGTTAAGTGACTTGCTTAGGGTCTCACAGTATGGAAGTGGTGGCTGATGAGATGCAAACCCAGGTCTGCAGCTCTGTGCTCTTCACCACTATACTATACTATACTGCCTGAGTTCAAAAGAAAAGTGTGAGAGGTGTACATTTTTAAAGTTTTCCTCAGTTTTCTGATAAAATAGTTTATCCACGAATTGCTTGAAGGGGAACAGTCAGCATTAAGGACTCCACACTCAAGTGTGGGGCTGGTCCCAATGTGCACATTGTGGGCAAAAACATTTTGGTTTACTTCCTGTTTACTGTAGTATAGTAGATTCAATCAGACTAACTTTGCTTATTTGTAGGCTGAAATCTTTTACTACAAATCCCAGAATCCCCTGCAGGTCACATTAGAGCACTAGGCAGCAGTGGGAGATTCAATAGCCAGCAATGCATGTAAGAACTTTTATAAGCTCGGATCAGACAGATCAGACGTTTTGCAGGACTGCTTTTCTGTAGGGACTAAGTACAGTTCTCTTTCACTGAACATAGCCCATGGAGGACAGTGGAAGCAGCAAACAAAATATCAGAGCTCGTATAGCTGTAATATTCATTGCAGGCTATTGGATCTTCTCACTGATGTCTACTGCTTGATATCATCTGCAGGGGATTCTGTGATTTAGAGTAACAAAAAGATGTCAGCATACAAGTAAGAAAGTTAGTCTGATGCAATCTACTTTACTACAGTAAACAGTAAGTAAATCAAAAGATTTTTGCACACAAAGTGCACATTGGGACCAGCCCTACGCTTGAGTGTGTGTTTGTGTTGGGGGGGGGGACTGTTCCCCTTTAAAAATGCTGGTTCAGAATCAGAACGCATTGTTCCAGTCATTCAGCAGTGTTGGAGAATAGAATGCTGAAAAGATGAATTCATGCACATTGGTGATCAGGTTGTACATGACAATGTAACAGAGATTAGTGTAAGGCTGTCAGAATGCTGACAGTCAATCAGAATGGAACATTTCAAAGACCCTTTTTATGAAATACAATGTGCAGTAACAAACAAGGTGCGCTGGGGTAGGAAATGCAAGGGTTCTAGAGCAACAATACCATCTGCATTTAGTGGTACAACATACAAAACACAGGAATCAAACTCATAATTTTAGTGCATATCTAATGCAAAAATACTTTTTGAGTCCTCATTTCTTCCTGTTGGGTACAGATTTATGAACATCTGATTTTATTAAGAACATCTAGTCTATTAGTACAAAAAACGATTTACTCCGCGTTAACTTAATCTGGATATATTTATTTTTTAAATATTTTAATGGCCAAATGAGGCACCCCCTGAGCTATGGCTCTCCTTTCTAGATGTGGTTTGGGGAAAGAGGGACAATTGGGTAAGACTGGATACAACAAGATAGATAAAGCATTATTCAGTAGAAGAGTTACTTTGTGAAATAAAAAAGAAGTATTTTTAGCACTTGCCCTGATATCATATTTGCATGTCCTACGATTTGAAGTAGCTTTGAAGTAATTGTGATAGCATATCAAGAAACAAGGATGCCAAGTCAGGGATACGATATCAATTAGACATTTTATATACAGCTTGGTTTGGCTTGCACTGTTTTGATCTGTAACACTGTAGGTCTGTATAATAAATCATTCATAAAATCTGTTGTCTTGTTTTTCCCCTAAACCAGGCATATATTGTATAGTGAGGGTTTGTTCTGCATGGATATTCATACCAGCTGTAACTTTGTTGTACCACAGTTCAAAGGTTATAGAACACAGTTGTGCCTTTCTGTGGCATAACAAGGTTATAGCTGATCTGAAATTCGTGAGGCAGATAGTGTTGACAGTGGTGTTGAACACATAACAGTCCGTTCAAGTTCCGAACTGAAACTGCCAGCACATTTGCTGCTGCAACGAGAGTGCTGTGAAAACACTTTTGTTACAATAAAAAATTAATAAATAACACTATACACTATACAAAAATTATGGTTGGGCAACCACATGCCCAGCCGGCCTGTGCTGCCACCACAGGCTTCTGATCACACTGGTCCTGTCAAGCTTCGCTCTTGAGGTCTTATGTAATCAGAACTCCTCTGTGGCAGCACAGGCTGGTTGAGCACGGTTGCCCACCCAGTATAGCCTATTTTGTATGTACTAGATACATTGAAAATACAACTAAGAAACCTGTATGATTGCTTGCTTAATGACTGCTTTGTTCCTTCATTGTAATTAGCCACTGAAATCACAGCCAAGACACGCCTGTCAGAATCTTGGGGAAGTATGCATACGGTTGATCGGCCACCTAAGGGAAACTGGTCCTTAGAAATAAGCGTTGGGGGGCCACAATCAGTTACAGTTTCAGGTTTCTCAGGTAATGTTTTTTGTAATTTTATTTTAAAATTTACAAATAATTTGTACTCTTTTAAAATCAAATACAAATCATTGTACAATACACTGAGTACAACGTGTCCCTGTAGTGCTGCTTTGTAAATTCGATCCATGTTATGCATACTGGTATTGTTATAGGTACGTATGTAGTTTTGGTTTGTATTTTATTGAGTGTTTGAGGATTGTGGCTTTAAGGAGGCTTTAAAAACATATCTTTTTAGCCTAGCATACAATGAGTTTTGAACGCTGTTGTCAAGTCTAATTTTAATATTGTTTTAATTATTTATTGTTTTTATCATGTAATGTACAGGTGCCTTGGTTTTGGAAAGGCACCTTTTATAAATAAAGATTGATTGATTGATTGATTGTGTGCTAAGGCACTGTGGTCATTCTTGCAAATGGGCATGTGTGCCCAATTAACTCACATGATTAACAAATGCATTTTAACATAGTAATCTATTTTGTTAATTTCTTAGACACATGTTTTTTGCAGGGAATACAAACCTTGCTTTAACCATTCAAGAGTTGCATACGTGGGTTGCTTCCATAAAATCTGTACATCGCATTTCATTTGTTTGCTTTGAAATAATCTTGCACTTCCCCCCATTTAGGGTCCCTTGTTTATGTTGTAATCTTCTCATCTGATATTAATTCGTATACTTATCAATCAGTTTCAGAACCTGGTGACATAAGTCTCAGTTGAGTGGCAGATCACAGTATAAGTTTCAGTGCAGGCCCTCCACTCAGCTGGTGTTACCAGGTTCAAGAACTGATCAGCAATTATTGAAATTAGTACTGGGCCACCTCAACAACAGACACTAAAACAGGAAAAATGCAGGATTATTTCTAAACCAACAGTTAAAAAAGTACAGTACAGAGATTAAAGAAAAGCCATTCATGGTGAATGTAAGGAGTCAGTAAGGAAGCATCTAAGATGATTATTTTATTGAATGATGTTACCGATAGCCAGCAAAGACTATAATATAGAGAATAAAGGATAGGTGAGTGTGTGTTATGGATTTTTTCACACACGGATCTATAGACCTTGAGAGCGAAGCCCGAGAGGTTAATGTGGTCATCACACACACCGAGGGTGTGTGAAAAAATCCATGACATCAAACTTACCTATCCTTTATTTTTTATAATTGCTGGTGTGGCGGTTTAGACTGTATTTCTAGCAGCTTGAAAGAAAAATACATTTTTTTAGCTAGATTACAGTATTATTTTTGAAGAAATTGAACTGTACATGAAAAAAACACAGTTGAGGATACTGCAGTTGAAATATTTTTTGCAAAACAATGGAATGCAACACTTTCTTTGGGGAATGTTTTATCAACTGGATTTCAAGTTGTTATGAAGTGTCATATCAACGGGATTTCAGGTTGTTGTTGTCTTTGAAGCATAATAAACTGAAATCTGGTTGATATGCATTTTTAACAAAACAGTAATCCGGCTGATATTTATGGTCACCAGTAATTATATACAGTAATAGTTAAGGTAGTTATTGTCTCTGGAACCAAAGAAAAGATGGCTAAACCTGACCTCCACTGACTACTTTAATTGCACTATGCATCTGAATGGGACCCCTATTACAATGACACTGGGTTCAAATAACCCCAGTCACAATAGTGCAGTCAAGCAGTGCACTGTAAAAATAGCACTGAATTTGTTTTTGCTCAGGACTCCACCACCTGCACCCCCCTACTAAAAGATTCTCACTCGGTGGGGGGGGCAGATCCTGGGGAAAGTTAAAATTCATGGGGCTGTGGAATACTGTTTCCATGGCCCCATGTAAAAATAGATTAAGTCCCTATATGTGTAAAATGCTTGGAAAACAGGATTAGAACCCTGGTCTTCACTACTACTAGCCAAGGTGTTTTATGCACCAGTCCACTACGCCACAGGATCAGCTCGTCTAGCCTCCTGGATTCTAGTGCTCTTGTTTCCTGTGAGCACCATGGACAGTGACCAGGGGAGCACTTCCTGAAAGTGCTGTATATCCCCTCTTGCTGTCTATGTTGGCACTACATGAACTAGTGCTCTGTAGACTGGCACTATTCGTGTAGCACTAATCTAACCGGGTACCTATTACAACTGGTGTAGAGTAGGTGGGATGGGACAACACCAGCTTTTCTTCTGATCCAGAGAAAATAGCCAAGGTAAGAATAGACTATTTTACCATACTTACTATTGCAGTAGCTGACAGTAATGTTTGTAAGAGAGCCTAAATTATCTTTTACACAATAAAATGCTAGTGCAGTTTTTTTATTATGTGCAACACGAATGGCTACTCTAAGGAGGCTACACACAAGCCATAGTTCCAGTTTTATTAAAAAGAGATAGGAACATGTTCCCTTTAATTTAAACAGACCCTGAAGACCCATTTGTGGTGTCAAGCGTATTTGACTTGACATTATTTTGTTGAATTTTATGAATCAGTATTTACTGTATGTGTGGTTTAATATATTGTTTTTATCTGAAATTGTGTGTGTGTTAAAGTGCCTTGGTATTGGAAAGGCATGGTATAACTATTATTATTATTATTAATTGCATTTTAGGCCTCAGCCAACCCAATACAGCATAACGGGTTCGACGTATCCCTGCATTACCAGCTTCCAAGCTTGCACCCCCCAGGTACCCCTACAGAAAATGTGGGTTACCTTCAGCTATAGCACCTGATCAAGGGCTTTGCCATGTATATATCCCCCCTCCCCATCTACCTAATATAATCCTGCCTTACTGACTTATAAGCTGCCCTTTGATTGACCAAACACTGCCACACATCAGAGTATTAATTCAAATATAGCTAATGTGCATAAGAATATGTTTCTTCTATGGGGCAACCAAGCCCTCCCTCCCTCCCTAGCACATTGCCGGGGAAAGTGCTCAAAGCTTCATTATCCATGGTGAGGAGTCAGATCAAGAATCACTCCGCTATCTCCCCATGGAAGTTTCTGCTCTAGCAGCTGCACCACCAAGCTGTCCCCAAATGTTTGTTGTTTTAATATTCATTATGTATTCATGTATGTTGTTGTTCAGTAAGTAATATGAATATAATGTTTGGTAAGTGCCTATTAACCATCATAATCAGCAGTCACACAGCTTTTTTATGCACTGTTTAGAATTTTAAAAGTTGTTAACCACACTTCGGAACTTCCAAACAGTGGCATAACAAAAAAGAATGCACCAGAGTTCCATAATTCTCACACATAGAAAGCAAACAGTGTTTTTTGACCATACACTATAAACGATGATGGCTGGGGATCGGGTGACAATCACGCTGAATTCACCTCTCGTGGTTGCTAGGGCTACAGTAAACTTCTCAAGCTGCGCTCTCGAGGTTTACCATGTTGATCTAGCAACCACTCGAGGTGATTACAGCATGGTTATCACCCGATCCCCAGCCATTATCCTCTATATGATGTTGTTATGTAGTAACTGTATGTTGTTGTTGGGTAAATAATATGAATATGATACTGTTGTTACATAGTAGCTGTATATTGTTGTTGGGTAAATAATATGAATATGATACTATTGTTACATAGTAGCTGTATGTTGTTGTTGGGTTAGTAGTATAAATGAGTCTATTGTTATGTAGTAACTGCTTCTCCAATGGCATACTCTACTTAAAAATGAGGCACAGAATTTTATTACCTCAATGCAATTTATCCCTAGAGTATGGAATAGTTAATGAATAAATAAATACAACACTGTTTAAATGCATTTTCTTCATCTGCATACTTTAATGTTTTTCATTTTTTTTACAGGTGCAAACACAAGTGGTAAGTAAATTCTTCTGTAATTAAATGGAAAAGAATTGGCTTCAAATGTTATGTGCAAAATTGTGCACTACTTGCAACCCTTGCAGTTTGGAACAAGATAAACATATGATAGTGGACATAAAAATATTTATTGTGAAGGGATATTTTTATTTTAGGAAGTATAGCACAGCGGTTTAAGGCTCTGAGCTGCAAATCTAGAGACCTAAATTTGAATCCCACAGCCCCCACTTGCATACTGTGTGACCCTGAGCAAGTCATTTAACTTCCCTGTGCTCCCAGGTTGCACCTGTAAACAAGCTTTCAGCTTAGTGTGCCATGCAAGCAATAAGACACAATGAGGTGTGGGTTATCTCCTGATAAGAGCATGCCCAGGTAGCGCCTTGTGCCTTATGCACCTGGGTGTGCTCTTATCAAGAGATAACCCACAACTTGGAGTGTCTCACTGCACTTATAAAATGGGTTCCCAAGTCACTATTTATGGAAAAAAATTAAAAATGAAAAGAGGTAAAACATTTTAAGAATGTGAGCTTTTAAAACATAAACTTGTAAAATAGTCCCTTTATTTACAGTAGGTACTTACTATGCCCCCCCATCTCCTCACCAGACAAACAGACATAATGGTTAGGTTGTTTTGTCTGGATATACTTTTAGTTCCCCTTTGTGTTCCTCCTGTTCAGATACTATGAATTATTTACAGTAGTTCCCGTTTAAACATAATGTAAATGTTGCACTGCCGCAGCGACCAGGTGCTTTGAGAGCGAGTAGAGAGCTTTTAGTTGTGTGTGTCTGCTCGTAACTGTATAAATTCAGGAAGACACAAACAGTTTTTAATTATTTTTTATTTATAGATTTTTTTATTATACTGTAGGGTTTGGTTGACTATCGATGCGAGTGGCTTAGTTGTTTTGGAACTAGCATATCCCATAGCGGCCACCGTATAGAACTGTTTCCGGGTTGCGTTGTTGTTTTCAAGTTTCTTTACTGCGTGGTGCCGTGATAGTGTGGACAAATATAAGCAGTTTCTGTTTGATGGAAACGTTTCAAGCAGAGTTTGTGAAGGGGACGGGGTAACGAGAGTGGAAGCAGCATGCTGTGAATGGGAAAGATGTTGGCACTGAACGCTTGTTATTTTAACAGTGTCAGTGAGGTATTTATGTTTTTTTTTTTTTTTTATGTGAGGGGAAAAAAAGATCTGGATGGATTTATTACAGCGATTTTGTGCCTAAAGAGAGACAGATAGGCTACTGTTGCTTGATGCCTGCTGTTACAGTGCTGCAATATTTACCATTGGAGTTGCTCATTGTGTGGCTAGTTTTCAGAAACAGTTTGTAGCATGGGCAGGTTAGTGATTTGTGGCTGTTGTGAGGTCTTTCAGGGGAGAATAGTGCCGGTTGGCATAGATACATGCTGATAAGGACACAGCTGAAAAGTCCTTTCAGCCAATCAAATTGAGACTTTTTATAAACCCATTTTATAATCCTGGTTAAACAATTAAAAAAAAAAAATATATATATATATATATACAGTATATCGAATACATGATGGGCAGATCATGCGCTATGGCAAATATTGTCACTTCTGCATCGTGAGCTCTGGATATCTCATTCGTGCCTTCAGCACTCGTGAGATATCCAGAGCTCACTCTGCAGGAGTGACAATATTTGCCATATCACACTCATGCCCATCATGTATCCCCTATATACTGTATACAATAGGGCCAAGAGTTTTATAAGTTTTGTTATGCTGTCTTGTGTTCTGTTCCTGTTTATGTGTTTGCTCACTCTGTGTGTGAGTCTTTCTGAATGGGCTGGCAGTGTTATAAACTCTGGGAGACACACAAGTGTGTTTTGCAATGCTAAATGAGTTAGTTTTAGGTAGGAGTGAGTAACAATTTTGTGAGGCTGTATTGTTTGGACGTCTGGCTGCAGTGAAGCTGAGAGCATCACAGTAATTGTAATGAGCTGAGAGGCAGAGTGTCAGAACAGCTGATACTGTTTTCAGTGGTAATTAAGTTAGCTGCAGGCAGAGTGCAGAGATTTCTGCGAAATTGTGCTCTTTAGGATTCTGACTACAGTCAAGCTGAAAGTATCACAGTAATTGTAATGGGTGAGAATCAGTGTTTGAGGAACAAGTGAGAGTGTGTTTCAGTGGTAGTTGAGTTAGCTGCAGGTAATAGTTTAGACTGTTCTGTGAAGCTGTGCTGTTTAGAATTCTGGCTGCAGGCACAGTAATGAGCAGGAAGTTGGGGGGGGGATAGGTGTGTTTTGTAATGCTCACTGAGTTAGCTGTAGGCAGCAGTGAGACCTCTGAAGTAGTTCTGCATTTGTGTCTATGGTAACGACACAGGTGTTTCTTGCATGCTGAGGGGAAAGCTGCCTAGAGTGATGACCTTTTGTGACCTGTGTGTGTAAATGGCTGATATCATCACAGTAGAGCAGAGGATAAAAATATCACACTGCAGTGGATGATACACTGTTTTATCTCACTCATTTACCACTCACCCCTAATATATATATATATATATATATATATATATATATAGTGTATAAACTCATCACTGATGATCCCTCAGAGTCATCATCTCAGTAATTAGGTAGATTATATATGGAATATATGTAAAAGACAAACAAAATTCATTATTGTGAGATATAATAATCATGCGTAATATAATCCTATACAGGATGTAAACATTAGTATATATTAGCAGCAAAGCACATTCCTGGCACTCAGGCTTATATGATGGGTGCCTAAATCTACATGTTAGTGCAAAATAGCAGTATCACAGTATAATAGACCAGGAATACAGTGTGAGGTGTTTGTGGGATGATAGGGGGCATAACCCAGGTGCAACAATGGCAACCACCCAAGGTATGCATATATCAGAGCACAACCGCACACCCTAGAGTGGGTTATCTATCTTATAAAATGGCAAAATAGTTTTTGGGGGTGAATGTGCAGGTGTGCGGCCATGTTTGATATACACACGGTCATGTGATGTGTTTTAACCAACCAACAGAGATAATTTTTCCAAACCAATTTTATAAATATATATATATATATATATATATATATATATATGTAATAATGGGTGAGTTTGGGATTGGGGTACAGAACTCCTGGGGAGGGGATTTCTGTAGTGTACCATGGATCAGGGATGCTTGCCTCAGCCACAGGGAGCCTGCAGAAATCCCCTCACATGTGTTGTGTGTTTATCACATG
This sequence comes from Neoceratodus forsteri, assembly GCA_016271365.2. Lineage (NCBI taxonomy): Eukaryota > Metazoa > Chordata > Ceratodontiformes > Ceratodontidae > Neoceratodus > Neoceratodus forsteri. Next base: position 53,522,601 of record JADMNL010000025.1, read on the forward strand.
GGAGAGGTTGCTGCAGGTGTGGGGACTTAGGTGCCAGGACCCCTCCTGTACCAGGATCTGGTGCAAGGTCCCTGGTGCACTGGGCTTTGGTGCAAGGTGCTGTTTGCAGTAGCTTGTACCATTCTAAGCCCTGTTGAAAATCGAGCCCTTTGACTTGTCTTTAAAAGCCCATCATCCTGTATGGTCTGAGGAGCAATAACTGAATTCTTGTTCACTCCAGGGATACCTCACCCTATCTGATAAATCAACCTTCAGTTGTATTGCCCCTATACTCTGGAACAAATTACTGGCTACTCTTAAACTAGGATTCTTAACTGAGTCTAATGCATTTAAATCATTACTTGACAGCCATTGAACTGACACTTACAATTGCCCATCAGTTATAAAAAATACTTTAGCTGCCACTACACCATCTCCCTAGGCTGATCATGTACGTTTTGTTCCTTCTGATAACTCATCTACTGTATGTAAGAGTTTCAAAACACATCACAAAGTCACCAGCTGCTGCAGTATCACTAGTATTGCCATAGTTATTGTATTATGGTTCCTTAAAGGAATCAGGAAATGTGCACTAACTGGCAACAGTTCCCAATGTTTCTGTTTACAGAAATTTCATTCCTCCATATGAGTCATATTTAACTGTACCAGAATAAATACTAATGTGAAAAAACTGTGTTTTTTTTAGTTCTTTTAATGACAACATTCTGTACAGCTCTCGTCATGGAACCAGTAATTTGGAGTTTTTGCTGTGTCATGATTTGTGTACAGAATGCTAAGCATGAGCTGTTGACCTATTGGAAACATCCTCAGAGTTCTATACACAAACCATGAAATACTGTAGTTAAAACTTCAGATCACCGGTTCTGTGAAGAGAGCTGCAACAGATTGCTGCCCATAAAAACAATGCAAAATACAGTTTTTCGCATCACTTTTTATTTAGGTACAGTTACTTATGAGGCATTTAGGCTTATGGATATCATTTCTGTAAATGAGAACAAGATAAACAACTGCAAATTAGAAATTGTTTCCTATCCACTTTAAATTATGTATTTATTATTTCTGTGTTATGCTGTTATACCTATGATCTGGGTGTGTATTTCAAAAAAAATTGCATTAATGCACCAGTTAGAGTTCAGATTAAAGTGACAAAAGTAGGGATATATCATGTTAGGGTTTCCAACCCTAACTCCCCCCACCCCCAAAAGCGGCAGAAGGAGAAGATATTACAGTTTTCACTGTCCTGAGTCTTGGTGAATCAGTGGTGCGGTATTCCTTGGGGTTCTCAACCCTAACACTCTCCCCATTGTGGTATATTCTTCAAATGTACCGCACTGTGTCTTCCCACATGTTGTCAACAACCTGTATGCACTGCCTGAAGAAAACAGAGCACATCTTACCTTAATTAGTCATGGAATGGGGTGAGTATTAGGGTTGAGAATCCTAATGAAGACCCCACCACTGATTCACCAAGACTCAGGACAGTGAAAACCATAACATTTTTCCTTTTGCTGCTTGGTGGGTTTCGGTGGTGAGTTAGGGTTGGAAACACTAACACCACATATCCCTACTTTTGTCACTTTAATCTGAACCTTAACTGGTGCATTTATGCAGTTTTTTGCAATTAATATCCTTACTTTTTGAGATAGTAGAATCGTATCCTCATTCACGCAGGTTCCTCTGTGCCTGGGCATCCATGCCTCCATTGAAGCACACATGTCTCTGAGTGGGAAATGTAGGGCCCTCTGGGTCATGCACTTCCATTCCTCAGAAAGAAAATTATCTGCTTCATCATAATTCTGTTCTTTTTGTGGAGATCGCTTCAAAGGGGAAAAAAAATTAAGTGTGTCTCAACTCTGGCGATTGATTGTATATGGACAAAAATGTTGGTTTTTTAGCCATAGCTCAGTACAGTTTTGCCACAGTGATATTAAATTTGCTGTGTCTGTAGTCCAAGACGTGATACAACCTTAGGGCTAGATATTCAAAGGGGCTGTGCCTGGCGCAGCTGAGCTGCACCAGTGCAACCCCAGAACTGCACCCCAGGGCAATATTCAAATGTGGGAATTGCACATCACAATTCCAGATGCACCAGGGTGGAAAGATAATGTATATGGCACATCTCCAGGGGACGTGCCCATGCATATGTGGCACATCCTGATATTCAGCCTGGGATGTGTGGCGCATATGCTGGCACACTCCTGAGATGTGCTGCATACCTGGGCTCAAAGTTGAGCCTGTACAAAATGGCTCAAGTGCTCTCCACCCACAGGTGTGCTGCTGTATTGCAGTGTGCAACACAGCAGCCACTAGCCATGGGTGGATACCCCCAGAACATGGTGTACAAGCATCCACATATGTCTCTGATGGTCCAGTTGTACCCCCCTTCCTGTCTGTACCTCCGATCACTGTATACAAATAGTGATAGATCCCTGCTAGTCCAGTGGTACCCCCTCCCCACCCGACCCTCCAATTGCCGAATAAAAGATATTGTTATATCCCTAGTAGTCCAGTATTTCCCCCCTGACCATACCTCTGATCACCTGTAATGCTGATGCATATGTTCCTGGCAGTCTAGTGGTACCCTCCACCCTGCTGGTAACCATGATCACCTGTACCATTACCCAAATCAGTTCCCTGGTGGTCTAGTGGCACCCCCACCCACACAGGACCCCCAGCCTACCCAGCCCCCCATCACTGGTGTGCAGCAAACCCACCCGCATACTACTGCAGCTGCCTACCTAATGACAGCTTACAGTAGCATCTATAAGTCCATTGGACCACACTGTGGACCAATGGGCTTGAAGTGCATACTCTCATACTCATTCACAAATATGTGAATGAAGTCATTTGGAGGGTCGGGTGGGGAGAGGGTACCACTGGACTAGCAGGGATATTAAATTCATTTCTATTAAGTGATCAGAGGGTTGGGTGGTGAGGGGGTGCCACTGGACTTCCAGGGATATGGCATTAACTTATATGTGGCGATCGGGGGTTGGGATGGGGAGGAGGTACTACTGTTGTTCCTGGTATAGGGACCGCATGCTGTGCAGGGTGGCAGGCGCATTTCACTGGTCAGCCCTGCACAACTCATACAGATGGGGCCATAATGACATGCAAATTAACCCATTTGTGCCTTGCATGCATTATGGCTCAATTTGCATATTGGTATCTGAATATCAGAAATTTTCAAAACAGCATATCTCTGATGCGCTTGTGCATTTCCCATTCCTGGTATTCAGACTTGTCTGGAGGGATGCACCAGTGCATTGTATTTGTGCAGCGCTCATTATGTGACATATTCAGAAGGGATGCACCATTGCCCATCTCTTTTGAATATATCCCTTAGTTGCTGCAGCGCAACTCAGTTGCGCCATTGCCAGGTGCAATTATGAATATTGGTCCATTACTGTTTTTCTGATGATGATCAGAGTTTAATTGTGGATTTGGCATCATGGTGAAGTGGGGATGAAATTTTGGGGTGCTATGCATATGCCATGAAAATTTGGGGGGCTATTATGTGTTATTCCTGTGGTACTCATTGAGACCTTTTTTATATATAGATTGTCCATTAACTACAAATATTGGCAGTTATGGCTTGTTAAAGTTGCAGTGTTATTCTATAGGAATTTTCATTTTTTAATGTTTTCCATACAGTATATCTATTTTCAGATGGTATTTCTTAGGGGCTTAGTGTTACAGTACTCACTGAGACCTTTCTTTTCATGTATGGCTTGTCCCTTAACTGAAAAAGAAATAATGGAGTTACAGCTTATTAAAATTGCCATTTTATCCTATGGGCTTTTTCATTTTTAATTTATATGTTTTTATATGGCCCCTGAATGTCTTGCAGGGTATTATATATTATTCTTGTAGTATTCACTGAAACCTTTCTTTTGATATATAGTTTGTCCCCTAACTCCAAATATTAATGGGGTTATGGCTTGTTAAAGTTAAAATATGCACACACACAAAAAAAAATCCTGTTTTGTGAAATCGTGTTGTTCCCATGAAAGAGGATTGGTTCATATGAAAGAAGAATGTGAAAAAAATAAGTCCTAATTCTCCAGTTGCATGAACCAATCATGTTTTGTAAAATTGTGTCATTCTCACAAAAGAGGATTGGTTCATATGAAAGAAGAATATGAAAAAAAAATAAGTCCAGATTCTTCTTTCATATATGAACCTAATCTTCTTTTGTATGGCCCTATTCTTGTTGTGTGAGACCATACGAAAGACGAAAATTTTCTCATGAAACAAGATTTTTAAAATGTTTAAAAAACACATTTCTAGGTCCTTTTTCCAAATATTAACTGCAGAATCCACCTAATAAGGGTCCTGTTCAGCAACATACAGATCTGGTGTCTTTGCAGGAAATTATTTTTATGGGGTTTCAAAAAAACATTTTTTGAAAGAAACAGAAACAAGATGACTGCCATAAAATAGAAGGATTCTTTCTTAGAAAACAGGATTACTCTCCTAATGAAAGAGAATCCTGTCTTGTATGACCAAATCTTCTTTTTGTATGAAACAGCTATCCAAATGACTGTACTGAGCATGCTCATAACCGAAACCTCAAATCCTTATAACTCTGCAAAGGATTAATATTTTTTCGCCAAGTCAATGCAAGGCGCCATTCTGGGGAAGGCCCTTTCTACCCTGAAAATTTAAGAACAGAACTCTAAACTGCCTGCAATTTAGGTTATGACAAAAAACAACCCAACCCCCTATTTGTTTTCCTTTTTTTTATTATCTGGATCTTAGAATCAGTTCGCAAGTCAAGAGGCCTTGCCCCCAGACCATGCATACAAAATGTTGTGCAAATCCAGTGACCTGAGGCAAAGCTTTAAAGTGCACATTTAGGGGTCTAACATTAAACAGGCTACTGAACCCTAACTATAGTGTTGCTACCGCACCACTATAATACATTATATCATAATGCAGGTGCTACTGTATTCTGTATAGCCGTCTTAACCAAGACCTCCTTGTAACTGAATATTATCTAATGTGGTCTCTTCCTGGTAAAGTAGATAAATACAACACAAAATAAACATTTGTGCATAGCTTGCCTCCTTTAAAGATATGTGCAAGATGGCATTTTCAAATATTGGTCTAATAAGTAAAAATAAAATCTTTGCATTTTGTGCTCTACTGTGTGTACTGCAGAGCTCTTAAATGAATGGCTTCATGATTCTAAGGGGAAAATGAAATCACGATTTATGCAGTAAGGTATGATGAGGTGAGGTTTCTCTCCCTTCCCCCAAGCTGTCTTATTGCTTGGAATGAAAACGTTATTGCCAAAAGTTTGTTTTACAATTTTTATTTGTCTATAAATTATAGCTGCACAGTAGTGCAGCTATAGTTAGGGTTAGTGCAAGCATTTACTGTTAAAGGCCAATTTTTGCAGGTTAATAACTTTGTGCAGGTTCAACAGATCTGCTTGAAATTTTGCATGCATCATTGGAAAGGACAGGAATACCTTGTGTAGTTTCTGAGATACAGAGTGTTGAAAAATAAAGAGATTTTTATGTTTTTTTGTCAACCTGTATCTCAAAAATGGTTGTAGCTACAGGGCTGAAATTTTCAGGGTAGAAAACTGTGGCCTCACAGATGTGCCTTTTGAAGGTTTGATGAAAAAAAATATTAGTCTGTTTCAAAGTTATAAAATGTTCTTTTCCCCATTATTTCCTATGGGAATAAAATACTGTATATACTCGTGTATAAGCCGAGATTTGTGCACCAAGTCAGCATTTCAATTTAGGGGGTCTTGGCTTATACACGGGTCAGTCATTATGGCACAGTAATATTAAGGGTCAGGCAAGATGAGTCAGCATAGACAGCAAGGGAGAGGAGTCTCCTTCAAAAAGAGAAATGGGAAAGGGAATGGATAATGGGTGGAATGGATGCCAGGAGTACCGTGGCAGTGAACGGCAGTGTAGAGTGCCCCAAAGACAGAGCTGATCAAAAAGAGAGAGAGAGAAGGGAACAGAAAGGGAATGGAAAGGGAATTAAGCATAGAAGGTAACAAATTGCTCAGGAGGAGGAAGTAACAGAGTGGGTCAGTAGCTGGGGTATTGCAGGTGCCTGCCGGCATTACAAACCATGAAGGGCTTTGGCATTTGACATCACCAGCAAGACACCTGGATGAAGGGAAGCACAGCAGACATGTGACATGTGGCCAAGAGGGAGGGGGTTGGTGGGTTGTTGAGTGACTGGTGGTAAACAAAACAAAAAAAAATTGGCCGAGACACCACACCAAGACATCACACTTACCGAAACAACACTCCCTTGCCTGAGCCTTATGTAGTTATTCAGTTGTAAAACTTGACATTGGCTCATGCGCGGGCTACTGCATTTTTTGTGAAATCAATGCAACATTTAGGGAGTTGGCTTATACACGAGTCAGCTTATATGTGAGTATATACGGTAGATGTCCCTGGAGGCATAGGATTCTAGTTCAGTGCAGAATCCTGCATCAGCATAGGATTCTAGTTTGATGCAGAATCCTGCAATGAACTACCATGTTAGATTCAGAATGATGATGGTTATTTTGCTCTTATGTTGTTTCTTGAATGTAATATTGTCTCTTGAATTGTCTTGCCAGTTGTTATTGTACACTGTACACAATACGTATTTTCCCATATGCCCCACCCCCATGATGCATTTTGAATCAAGCAGGAGCCTGCTCAGCATGCCTTCCTGGTAAAACTCTTAAAAAAACAAATAAATAAATAATCAATCCTGCATTGAAGTGGCACTTTACGATGCAGAGTCCTGCATCTAACTGCCATGTTACAATGCAGAATCCTGCATCAAACTGTCATTTTTCCAGGTGTACCCTTTTTTAATTACTGTTTCCCAACATCTGGGTGCCCAATCATTGTGTTGGCATTTCTTTAACCCTCCATTACTGTGGCGCACTGGGAAGACCACCCCTAGTGCACCGAAAGCATTAACCTTCTGATAACTTTATGTTGTTTCCAACACTGGGATGCCCACCCCCGGTGTTGGATGTCCACCCCACAGCCCATTCTTATTATTCTTTGCTGACATCAGGGTGCCCAATGCCCGGGTTGGGATTTATTTCTCCCTCTAATACTGTAGCACACTGGTGAGACCACCCCCAGTGTGCCAAAAAACTTTGCTTTTTTTCGGTGTTGTTTTTGACATTGGAAAGCCCACTCCCAGTGTTGAATGCCTCCCGTTCTAATATTAATAGTGTTTACCGTCATTGAGGTTCCCAATCTGTGTGTGTTTATATTATGATCCCCCCCAGAGATATATGGCACACTGGGGAGCCCACTCCCAGTGCCCAAAAATAAAGTTATCCCTGCCGTAAAAAGAGAAAACTGTCCCCGTCTTTTTTTTTTTAATTCTAGAAAAAAAATAATGGTCCCTCATCGTCTCCCCTGTCCCCCTCCCTATCTGGACCCTCCCACTGAGCACCCACCTCCCCATACCCCCTCTCACCATATACTTACATCTGGAGGTTGGTCGGCTGTTATCTTCTCTGGACTGGTACACGTCCGCACTCCTCAAAACCCAACCGCAAACCGAGGAACCTAGGTAGGCTTGTATTATGGCTATCAATGGGGTTTTCAACTTATGCTGATATCTCAGCCATTTTTAGGAATTTGTACGCCAAATGTTCAACAGGGGGTTCTTGGGACCCCACCTCATGAACACTGCCACTGCCATTTCATTATTCAGTCCTGAAAGGTGATTTTGTGGTCACTATGTGGAATCTCCTTTCTGGACTGATTAATGAAATGACAGTGCCAGTGCTGAAAATGTGGTGCAAAAATTCCCCAAAATGGCTATATTATGAGTGTGTGTTGCACAATTTCTATACGTATTTATAACATTGCCAATTTTTAATATTTACACTCTGGATTATCAACATAGAGATGTTTTCATACCTCCTCATGAACAGTGCCACTGTAATTTTTTACATCCTGCCAAAAATTTATTTTCGCAGCTGTGGCTCAGAATGGCACAGTTACTGTGTGAAATCAACTTTTGAGATGTACTAACAAAATCACAGTGCCACTGTACATCAAGTGGGGTCCCAAAAAGGCCATGTTGAAAATGTGGTGCAGCATTTCCCAAAAATGTCTGTGTTATGAGAGAGTGTGTTGCATAGTTTCTATGCTTATTTGTAACTTTGCCAGTTTTTCATATTTTCACTCCAGATTTTCAGCATTAGGATTTTTTCACACCACTTCAAGAACAATACACCTGTCATTTCTCACATCCTGCCCAAAATGTGTTTACACAGCAGTGGCACAAAACCACTCAGTTGCTGCTCAAAATCATCTTTTGGCACTGAGTAACGAAATAAAGGTGTCAGTGTTCATGAAGTGGGGATCCCAAAAGGGCGTGTTGAAAATTTGCAGCAAAAATACAAAAAAAATCCCAAAAAACTCCCACAAAACTGGGATACTACTATACTATTTCAAAAAGTAAGGAAATTAATTAACAAAAACTTTGTTTAAAACAAAGTTAGGGTTCTAGACATGGATCTTCAACCAAAGTGATACAGGTCAGGAAATTGGATGTTAGGGTTTACAAGTGTGATACCCCTTCCCCACCAAACCCTACCATTGTAACTGCACCCCCCCACCTCCCACATCCAAACAAGTGTCAGGGTGTGCCTTAGGGTTGTGGGCCCCATCCCATCCAACCCTACCATCGCAACACCACCTCCACCCTTCACACACCAACAAGTGTCAGTGTGTGCCTTAGGTTCATGGACCCTAACGCTCACCCCATTCTAAGTGTAAGGAACCTGACATGGTACAGTATAGGACAATGGGGTGAGCATTAGTGTCCATGAACCTAAGGCAAACCCCGACACTTGCTGGTGTGTGGAAGGTGGAGGCAGTGTTGCGATGGTAGGTTGGGTTGGGTGGGGCCCACAATCCTAAGGCACACCCTGACGCTTGTTTGTGTATGGAGGGTGGGGGTGTGGTTACAATGGGAGGGTTTGGTGGGGGAGGAGTATAACAGTTGTAAACCTTAACATCCAATTTCCTGACCTATATCACTTTGGTTGAACACCCATGTCTAGACCCCTAATTTTGTTTTTAACAAAGTTTTTGTTAATATACTAACTATTTTTGTTCAAAATATCTAGCAAGTAAATCTATTTAAACAGAATGCCCATCAGCCAGTGCGAATGCTCCTGTGCCAACTGGCCCCTTATATATATCCTTTAACTACTCAGACTATTTCTTACTGAAATTGGTTTTATCTCTTTAAACCTACTGATGCTCATTCTTTTATGTGAAAATATTTTTCAGGTGTTACTCTTTGATTATTGCAGAATAATAATAGTATTTTTTTATTCACAGCTGTAACCCAGTGTTCAGAGTGTCACGTCAATGCAACATGTGAAACATACGATGACATTCACGAATGTGTATGCAAGGATGGATTCATTGGTGATGGCTTCAGTTGCTCTGATATTGATGAATGTGCCTACTCATGGTCACAAAGTTGTACTTCTGGCACCTGTGTTAACACATTTGGTTCCTACATTTGCAGGTGTTCAAGTGGGTATAAAGAGAATCCTCCTGGAAGTGGCTGCAGAGATCTTGATGAATGTTCTCAGCCTGGTTTAAATCGCTGCCATCGATCGGCAGTTTGTATTAATTCTGATGGTAGTTATTCCTGCAGCTGTCCTTATGGTTACGTTGGAGATGGCTATCACTGTGAGGTAAATGAATGCATCCAAGGTACCCCATGTGGTTCTGACATGGAATGTATTAAAGTGCCTGGCTCATACATCTGTTCTGACCCCTGTGGTAACCATACTGTACTTAATGAATATTGGAGAAGTACAAATGTATCCTCCGCAACTTTTGGTGTTGAACACTGTGATGATACAAAAAAAGGCTGGTACCAATTTGTAGGCAGTGGTGGTCTGCAAATGCCTGAATTCTGTGCCACAAAATCATACTGTGGTACTGCTGCCCCAATGTGGTTAAATGGCTTACATCCATCAAGCAGTGATGGGATAGTAAATCGCACTGCTTGTGTTAATTGGGAGTCCAACTGCTGCTACTTGTCAAACACTGTAAAGGTCAAAGCCTGCACTGGTGGATATTATGTTTACAAACTAGAAGGAACACCAAGCTGTCCTCAGTCCTACTGCACAGGTACTGTATATATTGATAACTGTCATATTTCCTTGACAGCTGCTTGAGCTATGAATCCTAGTATGGACCGTACATTCATTTTTTAACAAATAATGCTTGATTCAAGCAAAGTTTTATTCACACAGATTCCAGCTATTCGATAAATCCTTGTATATCACTGTCCTGCGCTGAAGATGAAGAATGCAGAAATGTGAATGGGGCCTGGGGATGCTACTGCCAAAATGAACACAGTTCGAGCACAAGTAATGGTATGTGAAATAGCATATGGACATGAACAGAGCTGATAGTTGAAATTTGGAATTTATTTTTTTGTTGCCCAAGGAAAAGGGGGGCAAGACAATATTGTTTAGTTTCAGCCCAGGGAGGGGGGCCATTTAAATACAAACCAACTGCAATTGAACCACATGAAGCTGCTGGTGATAGTTTTAGTGAATGGGAGAAATTCAGCCAGGACAACTGTGAAATTCCCAACTCTTCTCAAGAAGGGTGATGGGACCTTTTGCGCCCACCTGAACAACCAAGGTTGAAGGGATCTTGGCTTAATGTTGCATCTTTCCTTGATAGTTTTAAAAGGTTTTCAGTCTTTTATACTTATTTTCTTTTGCAAAACATCACCATTTCTGTTTTGTTGAGGGGGGGGTATATTTTCAGTGTTTGTAGCTACGATGTTTGTAAGCTACTGGGAGACATTTTTGGCATATCAGTTCATATAAAATTAATTTTCTGCATACATAGGAAAATGAATCTGACACTCTCAGGTGATGACACATTTCAAAATTAGTAGTATAAAATGGGTTGGACATTTCTTGCCTCCTAATTTGCTAAATACATTTTTAGGCCCACGTTTCAGTCCTCTACAAATGAATGGTTGGAGAAAGTATAGTGCAGTGGTTTAAGGCTCTGAGCTGCAAATCTGGAGACCTGGGTTTGAATCCCACAGCCCCCACTTGCATACTGTGTGACCCTGAGCAAGTCACTGAACTTCCCTGTGCTCTCGGGTCGCACCTGTAAACAAGTTTTCAGCATTTGTGTGCCACTCCTGGTTAAACAATTGAAAAAAACAAACAGTTCAGGCAGTGGGAATTGTAATATGAACAAATCTCATGCAGCATTTGTGAGACACTTTACTACTACCTAATTTCCATCACGAACATGTTTTACCCCTTTACTCACTGACATCTATCAACTAGGCTCTAAAAATCAAAGCTTCCTCATATTTTAAAATAAACAAAATATGAAAGTGACTTCCTCCACACCAGTGGAACTGAGCAGAACTCTACATTTTTGTATTGCAAGACCAGGACTGTCATTTCAAGTGTCATAGGAGTTGCAAAGCTACTACACCCACTAGATTTTATTTATTTTATTTTTTTACTTTATATTTACTGTACTAGGAAAAGACTTTTGAGCACAAGATGCTCTTTTACAAAGATTCCACTTCAGGAAAGTACACGGTACATTGGAGAATACAAGCAATACAATGAATAACAGAACACAGCAGACAAGTACAAAAATGGCTATCACAGTGCAGCACAGCTTACACTGAGTCATACTGCAGAAGTCCAATAGGGTGCAGTAACACTGAGACAATTGCAGAGTTTAACAGTGAGCACATCACTGGGACATAAGAGAACAGCTTACTCAGAACAGCTTAACAGTGAACATTTTCTAGATTCTAGGGAATCCCAATTGTAAGTGTTTTAGGGGTTGCAGTGGACATCATATTGGTTGCAAAGAAATCATAGGAGTCTCAATTGTAACCCCTGACTACCCCTACATGACACCCCTATTCATGTCATCCATACATTTCAGGTGAAAGTCACTTTTAGAATGTTAGAGGTGCTATTTTCCCAGTGGTGTAGGGATACGTTTTAAAAGCAGTAGTGCAAAAAAATTGGGCAAATGATTTGACCCAACTTTTTTTGAACTATAACAGTTTCCATGTATCTCTCAATTTTATTTTGTGGTAACATTTGTAGGTCCAATAATATCTGAATATTTTCTTGATGGATTAATGTAAAATAAGGGTTAGAGGTGTGAAAATAACAAAAGCTGATGGTGCACAGCATATGAGATACCTAGAAAATAGATTTGACAGGGTATGCTAATATCCATATTAATCATAGCTGAAACTAGCTTTTGGGAAAAACATTTTTCATTGCACTGCTGCTTTAAAATTAGTATTATACATATTTTGAACCAAAAACTTTTCATTTACTTATTATTACATTTCGACCCCATTTATAATCCCAGTAAGGAATCCAGGGTGTACTTTGTTGTGGTATAATGACACTTCTTTCGTGGTTGAAAGCACTCAGTGATGTCTTGTGCCTCACAGTGTACCAAAGGCATTCCATTACACCACATCAATTTGCAGCCTATCATGGACTAGATTCAGTAGCCTGAAGGTTCTGTCTTAGCTTTTATAATCTCTGATCATTCTGCTTTTCTTTAGGGGCTAAGTAAGTCCTCTGTGAGTGTACTTTTCCCAAAGAGGACAGTGGGACTAGCAAACAAAAGATCAGGGCTTATATAAACTCTAACCTGCACTGCGGCTTATTGATCCTCCCATTGCTGCACTGCTGCTCTGATCTCAGTAGCAGGGGGTTCTGGGATTAGTAGTTATAAAAGATAGCCTAGAAGTAAGCAAAATTAGCTTGCTACAATCTACTGAACTACAGTAAACTGTAAGTAAACCAAAATGCGTTTGCACACAAAGTGCACAAAGGGACCAGCCCCACACTGGAGTGTTTCCCTTTACAGCAGTAGTGCAACAACACTTGGCAAAAATTTGACCCTGCCTTTTTGTTTGAGAAGAAACAGAAGAAGAAGAATTCGCATTGATATGGTGTTTTTCATACACATTGTATCATAAAGTGCTTTACAAGCAATACTAGACTGGTAGTGTAGTGACTGAATGTGTAGTGGCAGCCATTTCACACATCAACATCCATACACAGCTTTGGGCAATTGAATGAACCAGTTTTATGGGAAGGGGAATGTTGGACAGGACACCAGGGATAGTCCCCTACTCTTGGGAAAAGTGCCTCGGGTTCTTTTACTTCCACCTGGACACCCACCAGGACAGCACCTGAAATGGGTAGAAGGTGCCTGTTTAATGTCTCATCTGAAGGACAGCACACCACCCTCCTAGTAGTGCACTCAGGAGCCAGTGTTTAGGTATGAGGTATGAGCCCAATCCCAGTGTGGGACAAGAACCCATGACCCCAATGGTCCAGAGGTGGATTTGTAACCATCTGAGTCACGCTGACACCTATATATTCCACTATAAAAGATTCCAGGTATCCTTCAGTTTTATTTGGTGTTAAGTGTTTTTGTTCCATCAAAAATCTGAGTATTTTAAAAATGGTAACAGAAACATAGAAAAAAAAGACAGTAGAAGGAAACCAAGGGTCCATCCAGTCTGCCCATGTATTCCTTGGACCTTCTCAAATCCCAGGACCTAACCACCTTCTGCCTATTGCCTCCTACCGCTCCCGTTGCTTTTGATCACACTTCAGCCTTGTCCCACCCCAGCTTGAATGATATCACAGATTTTGCTTCCACTACCTCAGATAGCAGTTTATTCCATGGCTCCATGACTCTTTCTGTAAAATAATGTTTCCTAAGCTCCCTTTTGAAGCTCCCTCCCCTTTAGCTTCCACTTGTGTCAACTAGTGTTAGAGTCGGAGACTCTGTTGAACAGGTCAGAGAATGGCACCTTATTTATTCCTCTCAGGAACTTGTATGTTTCGATCATGTCTCCCCTCTCCCTCCTTGTCTCCAGTGAGAACATATAATTCTGTTTATATCCTTTTTCAGATGTGGACTCCAGTGGCAGAGCCAGGTTTAGGAATGTTTGGGATCCAGGGAGGACCATTAGGTCAATCACGGGCTCCACAATGGGCACTAAACAGTGAATAAAGTTGGTGGCAGGGTGCCGCTATTCACACTGGGGCAACCAGGAGGGGTGACCGCTTCCCCCCCCTTGCTCCGCCACTGGTGGACTCCAAAACTGCACATAGTACTCCAGATGGGGCCTTAACAGGGACCTGTAGAGTGGCAGTAGTACCTCTTTCCTTCTGTTGTCGAATCCCCACCCCATGCACACCAGCTTTTTGTTGGCCTTGCTATAAGCTTTGTTGCACTGGCTTGTCTGTTTAAGGGTGCTGTTTATGATGCCACCTAGGCCCTGTTCTTCCTGTATGGCACTGAGCTGGACTCCATTGAGGTGATACTCTATCCTTGGGTTCCCTTTGTTTTGAACTTCAGCTGCCAGATGTTGGACCATATTTCCAGCCTCTGTAGGTCTTTTTGTAGGTCATTAACTGCCTTCTCACTGTCAACCCTAACTCCTAGCTTGGTATCATCCACAAATAGGGCAACTGTGCCCTGAATATCTATGCCAATGTCACTGATAAAAACATTAAACAGGACTGGCCTCAACACTGAGCCTTGGGCACACCGCTAGTGACCATGCCTGCATCAGACCTCTCCCCATTGACCATGACTCTTTGTTTTCTGTCCCTAAGCCAATTACCTACCCAACTCACTATGCACTTGGCTACACCCAGTTCCTCCAACTTTTTCATCATGTGGTTGTGCGGCAATGAATCAAAGGCCTTACTGAAATCAAAAGTAGAGGAGGTCCACTGGGTGGTCTCTGTATAGCTCCCTAGTGACCCAGTCAAAAAATGTCATTAGGTTCATTTGGCATGAACTTCCCACCATGAACCCATGTTGCCTGTCATCCTGCAGACCATTCTTATCTAGGTACTCTAAAAAGTCTTGTCTTATTAAGGTTTCCTTCAGTTTCCCCCACTACCAACTTAAAGCTGACCGATCGGTAGTTGCCTGCTTCCTCCCAACTCCCTTCCTTGTGGAGAGGTTCCACATCAGCACTTCTCCAGTCTCCTGGCAATACCACCATCTCAAGTGATCTGCTGAATAAATGTGCCAATGGGCCTGCTAATTCACTTGCTAACTCCTTTAGCACCCTTGGGTGTATTCCAGGAGACTTTGGTGACTTGTCTTCCCTGAGTTGATCCTGGGCCTCTGTAACCCGACTGTTGATGAGTGATGGTGCTTCCATTTGTGGAACACCTTTGTCGGCAGCCTTGATGCCACTGTCTGGTACTGGGCCTTTGTGTTGCTCAGTGAACACGGAGCAAAAAATGTTGTTCAAAACAGTGGCCTTCTGCTTATCCTCCTCCACTACTTTGTGACTGTCTTTGAGTCTAACTATTCCTCCCCATTCATGTTTCAATTTAATTATTTTTTCTCAAGAAAAAAAAGATGGTCACCACATTTGGCTTAGAAATAGTATTATAGATATGGCAAGTGTGAGGCTGATGAGGAACAAGACCACAGTTATGTCGAACTTGATTTCCTCAGTCCACCTGGTGTGCATCACATCACGGAGACCTGGCTGGGTGATGATGCGGGGCCAGCGTTGGAGGCATTGGTCCCAGCCGGGTATTCTGTGGTGCACTGCCCAAGGATGCATCACAGGGGTGGGGGTTTAACCATCTGTTTTAGATCTGACCTGAACTTCTCAGTGCATCTGGTGGGTTCTGCCAGGTCATTTGAATATGTGGCAGTGCGTAGTGGTCCAGGTGCAGGCTGCAAAATTCTAATCGTCTACCGCCCTATAAGACTGGGGGGAGTATTTTTGCAGGAGGTAGTGGACTTCATCATCAACAAGTTATTGGAGTCACCCAGATGGCTTATTCTGGGTGATTTCAATGCCTGGATCGATGATGAATCCTCACAATTTGGCTCTGACCTCCTCCAGGGGATTACATCGCTGAGCCTAGCATAGGCAGTTGGCTCTGCAACCCACCATCACGGCCACACCTTGGACCAGATATTCTCGCTGGGTCTCAAGTTGACTGACCTCATGATTGATCGGATTACTTGGTCCAATCACTGTAACATGAAATTCCCAGTTTGGGGCTCTCCCTGTTGGTTCCTCCCCTGTTGAGATGGTCAGCTACTGCCCTTTGAGGGGTTTAACCCCAGAAGGACTGATGGCAGTGGCTGACTTTTCCAGTGTCAGTGCTAGCAGTGAGATTGGCTTGGGTGAATTGGTGGCAGTCTATAATTGGGCTGTCTCTGAGGCACTCACTGCCATCACACCGGCCCATGTACAACCTAGTTCCTCTCGCCTAAGACTCCTATGGTTTGATTGGGCTCTCTGGGCGATAAAGACCATGTGTCAGAGACTGGAGCATTGCTGGCAGAGGACCCAGCTAGAGGAGGACAGACTGGCTTAGCGAAATCTCTACGGTGACTATCAAAGGGCAATCAACCATAAGGTAGAATTCCTGTCCAGAGAGAGATTGCTGCAGGGAAAAATAGACCAGCTCAGCTCTTTCAAACTGTAGACAGGCTTTTCCATCCTGTCTGTTTGCAACCAAAAAAAGCTTGTTTAACAATACAGTGCAGTGAGTTTGCTCTATTTTTCTCTGACAGGGTGTCTTCTGTTTGGGCTGGGACCTTGCCAGTGGGATTGGACCAGACCTGCAGGGTGGGGCTGGGTTGGAGCAGAAGCACTCCTAGTGCTTGGGAAGAGTTTCAGCCTGTGGGGGTGCTGAGGTCTCCGAGGTGATCTCGAAGTTGCGGTCCACTTGTTGTGAACTGGATCAGGTCCTGACATGTCTCCTAGTGGGATGTCCTGAGGTCATAGGCCCAGTGATCACGAGGATAGTTGGCTGCTTGCTTTCTGAGGGGTTTTTCCCTGAAACCTTGAAGGAGGCGCTGGTGAAGCCCCTTCTGAAAAAACATCTCTCAACCCCAATGTCCTGGCAAATTATAGACCAGTCTCCAACCTCCCATTCCTAGGGAAGGTTGTCAAGAAAATAGTGGCTCTGCAGCTTGAGGAACACTTGGAGGCCTGTGACATCTATGAGCAATTTCAGTCCAGATTTAGGGCAAGGCACAGCACTGAGAGAGCACTGGTGTGTGTCCATAATGACCTCCTCATGGCCAGAGATTGCGGAGAACGGTCAAGTCTCATTCTCGATCTATCTTCTGCATTTGATACCGTGGACCACGTCATGTTGCTAGATCACCTTAGAGAATGGTGTGGACTCACCAGTGTTGTCATCAGCTGGTTTGAGTCCTTTCTCTCAGGCAGGAGGCAAAGGGTGGTGATGGAGACATTTTCCTTCTCCTCCTCCCTGCCTCTGGCCAGTGGAGTCCCTCAAGGCTCGATCTTGTCACTGACATTGTTCTCAGTATAGAAACTGTCCCTGGGGAGGATCATCAGACAATACAGTGTGAGTTTTCACTGCTATGCAGATGATGCTCAGCTGTATATGTCCTTTGTACCAGGGACAAGTGCTGCTGTTGAAGTGTTGAACAAATGCCTTGCAGAAATCCAGGACTGGATGAACTCTAACTGGCTGAGATTCAACCCTGGCAAGACAGAGGTACTAGTGATTGAGCCTGGCTGCAGACAGATTGAGGGCGCCTCCAGGATGACAACAGGCTTAGTCCTGGGGTCATCTCTGTTGATGGCATCCCCTATGGTGTGAAATCTGGGCATGATCTTTGATGTCAAGCTGACATTTGAGGCACAGGTGTCAGCTGTCATCAAAAACAGTTTTTACCATCTGAAGAACATTGCTCGGATTAAGCCCCTAATCCTGCCTGAAGACCTGCCATCACTGGTGCATGATTTTGTCACATCGAGGTTCGACTACTGTAATGCTCTATATCTCAGGGTCAGTTGGGGGGGCACCTCCGCCGACTGCAGATGGTGCAGAACACAGTGGCCAGGTTGCTGATGGGATTACCTAGATCCTGTAACATGACCTTGGTCCATCAGGGCCTGCACTGGCTGCCAGTCAGGTGGCGGGTTCTCTTCAAGGTAGACTTGCTCACCTATAAGGCCCCATATGGATCAGGGGGAGGCTTCTAGCAAGCAGTTAATAGAATATCCCTAGACATGGAGGGTACCTTTCTGGCCAAGCCCCACACCTTGGGTTTCACCTGGCCCTCAGACAGGGCTATCATAGGGTGTCAGCTGTCAGATGCAGAAATGGACAATTAAACAGTAACCACCACAGAGGGTGCTCTCAGAGCTGCCTACCACTTTATGGGCTGGCCCAGTGGCATTGAGGGTCGAGGTGCTGGATGCCACACCTCACGCCATGCCAATGACCCAGGTTTGGGAACGAGCCTGGGCCATCAGGGATCAGTGGGAGGGAGGCCAGGAGATTGATTAAGCAGCCATAAGGCAGCCCTCCCCCTTCCAGGTGGGGACCCAGCCGCTCCCACAGCAAGGCTGTCCCCAGGTGGATGCCCTGTAGTACTGCAGTTGGGAGTGACTATAAACTGGAGGGTGCTGCAGGTCACTGCGTGCATGTGCCTCCACATGTGTGTGAGCAACCACAGCAAGGGATGGTGAGAAATTAAGGAAAAATGGAGTTGGCAGGCTCCAAGATGTCCCTGCAGTCCCCGTGCGGCCCCCCCATAGTCTAGATGTTGGTCTCTGGGGGGGAGGGAAAGTTAATGCTCTTCACTTTGGCCCTGCCACAGGGGGGTGTTAACCTGTGGGGGATCACAGGGAGGGTCAGGTGCAGGGGAAAACTGAGGACCGGAGACCAAGCCCTTCCAAGGGGGCGGGGGCCGGAACCACCTGCTAGATCCACCCATGTATCCTCATCGCCAAGTAGGCGGGAGGTGGAGACAGGGATCAAACAGCAAAATTAAAAAAACACACATTTATTCCTTACTCCCATTCACTTCTGAGCGAGCCTCATCCAGGACCAGTCCTCTTGGAACAGGATCTGGTCTGTTTTGTGTTTTTGTCATGTTTACTAGCATATTTACAGTTACACACTCAAAACATGATCCCAAAACACTGTCCTGGTTAGCACTGATAAGACTGACTAGAGTCTGACTCTATACATAGGTCTAAATCACAGTTTTAGGGTCCCTTACATCAAGGTCATATCCTTGTCCATACATATGGAGCCAATGACTCCCATCATTGTAGATTACCAGTATGTGAGATTATACCTGAGGCTAGAGCCTCTCTTCTGTGCTTGTGCTTTCTGAACTTATGAGATTTACCATCATACTGTATGACTATGGGATGCTCTTCTTTTCACACATACTGGATGATTCCTTAGGTTCAGGTCATCTGGTGTGCAGGAGGCAGCCCCACTGTAGAGACTTTCACTAAGGCATAGTTGGCTAATAGCCACCCCATGGTGGGTGCCTCTCATTACCCAGATTCTTACTCACCACATGGTGTGCTGGGCATCAACGCAGAAAAATAGTCCTCAGCCTGTCTCCTGACAGCTGCTGGCAATCACCCCCAGGGCTTTTGCCAGACGCAGCATCTCTGATTCACATTCTACATTTGGATTTCCTAAAACAATAGTAGGCACATCTGTAGTTCAACGTGTCTCACCAGAGCACTCACCACCTTTAGTATTGCTGGCAGCTTCTCCACCATAGCAGCAGGACTAATATCATCCCCCTTGTGGTAACACGTACTTCGATGAGATGCTCCATACACTGCAAGTCTGCTAGGGACATTCCTGGAAGGGTAGTCACTAAGGATACTCACACCCCCAATGATTCATTACTCTCCCATCAGAATTAATGGTAATCTGTGGCTTCATGCTCCAAATGCCCTGAGTCCTCATTGTAGCCCTGGTGTTTGTCCATTGAGGCTTCCAGACTGAGTTCTGTGATTCTGTTTCACACACACACACTGGATAAATAGACAGCTACTTCTAGTGAGGGCCGTTGTCTCCTCTGGTGACTGAACTGAGATGTGTACACTAATTGGGTTGTGTAGCTAGAAAGCTCAGATATACACTGTTGCAACATACATAATTCAATCTGTTTAGCCATGATAATGAATTCCAGTATTGTGCTGTCTGCTTCAGATCCACAGGTAGTTTACAATATATGAACTATCTGAAGCTGGGTGGAATGTATCCTCACAACTCTGTGGTAGAGAACTGCTAAGGTAGTGGTAACAGCTAGAGACTTATTCAATTAACTTGAGTCAATCTGCAGTTGTCAGAGGATGAATTAAAAAAATGATGTGAGACATGAAGGTGAAAATTAAACTCTCTTCTTATGTATACATTCCTGTGAAGGAAAGGAGAGCGTGTATTGTCTTTTAGGTTGCTCCGTAGTGTGAGAAAAAAGACCTCCAAAATACCTTAAAGTATGCCACTCAGTGCTCTGAAACAGTCATTACAATGGAAATATTTACTCTCTGTGACCTTTGTGGAACCAGTACACACAGAGCATCACTGGCTTACCAGAGTCTTCTAATATGAGGCAACCCCCACACCCCATTTATTTTAAACATTTAGGAGAAAGTTGACTTGAGACTGGCAAAATATGCTCCCCCTACAAACGTGCAGACCCAAATGTGCAATCGAACATTCTCTGGGCAACTGTTCAATATAAGGTACAATGGTGTAACTAGTGGGACAAATTTTAGGAAAAGTAATGTATTAAAGGCTAAAAATCTAACTCTTACTATATTTTTAAATTTTTTTAAGACATTGGCAAATTGCATCCTGAGCTGACTTGTGGTACATCCACAATAAAAGCTTCTTTTAGTAAATGTCAGTTGAACCGCGTGGGATTTAATACTTCAACAATCACTCTGAGAGATGGGCTGTGTGTTGGTTTCAAGGACGGACACAATGAAGGGACCATTTCATTTATCACAGCTACCCACAGTGGATACTGTGGCACACAGCTAATGGTAAGAAGCATGTTACTATAGTACTGTTTGTGTAGATGAGGGCATAATGTATTTTTTATTAATAGGCGTCAACATTATATTATAAAATAAAGATATATCATGCATATATACTGCATTTATTACAGTTTTATAGAAATATTGATTGTTGAAAAAACAAAAACCAGGTGAATGATCAAAGTACTGTAAAGTATATTTAGATGCCATCATGCTTAACTTCAGGTGGGGAAGTAACATGTTTTACAGATTAAGACATAAAATGATTTCCTAAAATAAAAAAATAAAAAACTGCAGCTTGTTCTTACAGTAGGTGACCTTTGTTGGCTGATGAAGAGGCTTCAGCAGAGGGATCACATTTTGACACATTTTTGCTGTACCCTCTCTGTTTGGTACATGCAGCTTATTATTTCCTGATAGTCCTTTATGCAGGCAAGGGACACAAAAGTAGCACTAAAGAAAAAGACAGTGGCCCAGATATTCAAAAGGGTTGCGCCATGCGCAACAGGGTTGCGCATGCGTAAGTCCTACATTGCGCCATTCTGCGATATTCAGCAGGAGGCAGTTGCGCCACTGAAAACAGGTTGAGCAACAGCACAATGCAAATGAATGCATGCTCAACAGGAGGGGGAGGAACCATGCATAAACTACATGCAACCCGATATTCAATCGGGTTTGGAAGGTTGTGCATCGCAACCCCAACCCTCTTTCTGCACAACTTTGAGCCAAAAAGGGATCAGTTGAGGGCCACCATCAGGTGAGCTGCTGTATTGCAGGGCACAACACAACAGCTGCCACCCGTGGCTGGCCCCCAACTCAGTCCCTGTGCCCCCCACCAGCCCGATCGCGGGCAGAGCGTAAAACAACCCCACCCACACATCTCCCAATGCCCAATCATTGGGCAGAAAGTATCATAAAACCCCGCAAACAGCTCCCAATGCCCGATCGCGGGCAGTATGTATGAATACACTCCCCAAACGGCTCCCGATGCTTGATCGCGGAGCAGAGCAGTAAACAACCCCCAGTGCCCAATCGCGGGCAGAATGTAAAAAGCCCCCAACCGAATATCTCCCTGGTGGTCCAGTGGACCGTAATGCCGATCGTGGGCAGAATGTCAATTACAACCCCCAAACATCTCCTGGTGTCTAGTGTCCCCCACCCCACCCACCCACGAAGCCCCTCCACCCCTCCCCTCCACTGGCAGCCGGTAGGCAGCAGCATCCACCGCCTGCCGCCCCGCCCACCGACCCTGACTGTCAGTAGGGCTGCCGCCCATTGGTGCAGAGCTAGAGCCAATGGGCGGTAGCCATGCCACGCACATGACAGTCCAGATTTGTGAATGATGTTCATTCACAAATCTGAACTGTCATGTCTGTATAGGCTACATGCCCATTGGCTCTAGCTCTGGCACCAATGGGCATGCAGCCCTACCGGACAGTCAGTCATCGGGCAGCAGGCGGCATGCAGGTGGGATGCTCGCCCGCCCGCTGCCAGTGGGGGAGCGGGGTGAGGGGCTTCGTGGGTGGGTGGGGTGGGGGACACTAGATACCAGGGAGATGTTTGGGGGGTTGTAATTGACATTCTGCCCGCGATCGGCATTACGGTCCACTGGACCACCAGGGAGATATTCGGGTTGGGGGCTTTTACATTCTGCCCGCGATCGGGCACTGGGGGTGGTTGTTTTATCGCTCTGCCCGCGACATCGGCATCGGAGCTGTTTGGGGAGGTATTCATACATACTGCCCGCGATCGGGCATCGAGCTGTTTGGGGGAGGTATTCACATACTGCCCGCGATCGGGCATCGGAGCTGTTTGGGGAGTGTATTCATACATACTGCCCGTGATCGAGCTGCAGGGTGCATCGGTCCCGGATGGCTGCTGCCTGGCAGGGCGCCAGGCAAGTCCTCGGATCGGGCGCACTTCCATGCTAATGGCATGCAAATGGAGCCATAAATAGATGCAAATGGCCCCTACGCCTTGCATGAATTATGGCCCCATTTGCATGTCACCTTTGAATATCAGAATTTGGGCGCATGGCGAATGGTATTTGCGCCACCGCAAGTTTAATGCTCAACCTGACAACTTGCGTGTGGCGCAAGTTCCACTGCACCATGCACAGTGGCTGTGGCTAGGGGTGATATTCAAAGGGTTGCTCAATGGCGCAACTCCTTTGAATATCGCCACACCCCTGGCAACAATTATTTTGAGCAGCGCAAGGGCTTGCGCCTCAGAATGGCGCAGTTTGAATATCCGGGCCAGTATGTTTCGCACTTTATTTTTATTCACATATAAGTGTAGATTGCAGAGAAAAAGTGAACAGCCCTTTATATGCAACCCTACCAGTCATGGAAATGTGAATAATAAAGCTGTGAGAAAACTGAGCATAACATATTACTTGCAGACTGTGTGAGAGGCTATTTTGCACTATACATTGCTGCTTAAAGCAGAACCCTTGTAAATTATTTCATGGTGATTTACATATACTTCTCATGATGCTTTGCATTATTGGGATATTGCTCATTTTGTCCTTTGAAAACTGTCTTTATTGCCAGTGCCCTTTCCAGATAACACTTGCCTTAATGCTTTTGTGCTATGGTTCATTGTGTTTTAGAGTACCTGTAGTATCCTATTTTGGGCTCACGATGATCCAACCCCATAAGACCATCATATGGCTGGTTCCCCCTTCCTCTGGGTTGAGCTACAGATGAGGCACACTTTTGAGTCCTGAGAAGAATGGATCATGTGTCTTGTTTTCTGGTCTCAGTCTTTGCAGATTGTTTGAGGCCATTTGGCACCATACATTCCTATTTAAAGCAGAACCAGCCTAAATTATTTCATTGTTATTTGCATGTACTTCCTATGATGCTTTGTATAATTGTTGTGTGTGTGTATAATTTTTGAATAACAGAATATGCAGTATGTCACTAAAGATGTACGTATGACCATGCTAACATGCAATTTTAGGGAAGAGAAAGGCTATTGTTCCATTGAGTTCTTTCCCTCACCAGTTCAGTGGAAATACCTTTGGCACCCCACTTCCTCCAAAATTACCTATGATATTAAAATTTGAAAGTAGATACAGTATCAGCTGACACATCCTGGTCCGGGAGTATTTGCACACACACATCAATCATTCTGAGTAACAGAATTCCAGGATGGACTCTGTTCCTAAAGGAACAAATTCCTGGAGTTCTTAACAGCTGCATAATCATCTTGAGGCTGATCTCACAGCAGACCAGGAGAGGAAGGCAGAATTTGTTGTGGTACAATGTACCTAGGTTTGGGCAGATATTTTTGTGCATATTTGCAATGTGGGTGAAGAAAATGAGGTTGTGGTCTTGACACAGAACAAGATATTTGAAGTGGAGGAAGGCACAAAGTAGGTCACCATGCAGTCTTATGAATACAGGGACATGTTGGAGCCTCAATAATCCCTGTCTAGAGCCAAAATTCATGGAAGCATTTTTTTGGCAATAAGTAGGAAATGGTTTAGCAGAACCAGCACTGGCATTACTAAAGTCCTGCCTGTTCAACAATTCAAGCTCTGAGACAAAGGCTTCAGAGGCAAAAGGTACTATACCATCATTATACATGTGTATGCATGAGGAAGCACAGATGGACTAGGAGTCATTAAGAAAAATGGAAGAGAATGGGCACCGAGTGAAAGGTCTTTCTAAAATCCAGATATAGCATGCCCACCACCTGTCTCTTATCGGCTACCCCTGTTAACTAATTAAAACATTTAATCTGGGTTGTCTTGCATGATCTTTCCCTCATGAATCTGTGTTGCCTGTTATCCTGGAGAGTGATTGTCTCTAGGAAATCTACCAATCATCCTATAGGAGAAATTCTAGCAATTTTTCCACTACAGATGTCAGGATGATTGATCTATAGTTTCATGGATCATACCTACTGCTCCTTTTTGTAGGGGCACTACATCAGCTGTTCGCCGGCCGCTAGCTACCCGTCTAACATCTCAGTGATTAGTAAGCAGTTATAGATATGTACTAGTTATACTGTTAGTAACTGGTGACCCAGAGTAGATTGACACCTCAACAGCAAAACTCAAGAAAGGACCATTACAGAGGCAGTCGTGTAAAGGTACGGGTTTCACTAACATGGTTTCTCATGGCATCCTGCCCCAATCCCCAAAACAACTCCAATCTGGAGTTCATTATATTTAAATGCAGGAGGTGCAGTGGGCAGAACCCCTCCACTTGGGGTGTGTGGGGGGATCAGGCCCGTGAAAAAACATTTGCAACATTGACGGCCCCGTGCCAATTGTGCTGTCGCTTTGAGGGATATTAGTGGAATGTCTGTCAACATTCTATGGTGCTTCTGTTAGCAACTGTACCATCTCCCTTGGTAATCTTGGGTGCATCTTGTTCAGTCCCCTGGGTTTCCCCATTTGAACCTCTCAGTCTCTCAAGCACTCTACCTTCAGTGATGGGAATGCTATTGGGCAGTCCCCTCCACATCCCTATCCTCCTGTTTAATTGCACAGTCATGTAATGGGTCGTTCTCTTCTACTGCGAACAGTCATTCAATATGTTAGCTTTGCCTTTGACCTCTTCCTCCATCAATGCTTCCTGACTTAACCTAATTATTTCTTCTAAAGGATTTAAAGTGTAAAAAAAACACACATTTCGGGGTCATTTGTCCAACAGTTAAGTGCAAATTCCACCTATCGGAGTCCGATGAGCAAGATAGATGTCTTAATCTCTCTGCAGGATGTCATTTCTGTGGGTTTAGAAATGTTATTTTTGAAGAAAAAAAAATGAAAACAAGATGGTAGCAAATGAAAAAGGATTTTTTCCTTACAAAAAAGGATTAACCCCAAATAAAAAAGGATAATTTGTTTGTTTCATGCAGCTATCTTGAAGTGCTTACTAAGCATGCACAGAACTGAAGTTTTAAAAATGAATAACTCAGGAATGTATTGATATTTTTTCACCAAACCAGCAGAAGGCACTGTTGTATGTCAAGCCCTTTCTATCCTGAGATTTCAGACCAAAAATTTCCAAACCTTCTGGGTGTTATGGCCTGGCAGAAAAACAGCAAAAACAAACAAACATCAAAATTCACTTTTTCACTATCTAGGTCTCAGAACCTGCATATCTGACCAGAACAAAAATTGGCACATCTATAGACCTATCCCATGAGACCACACATGCAAAATTTAGTGCAAATCTGTTTAACAGTTGAAGTTATTAAAATGCAAAATTATGGGTTTAACATTAAAGTGCCTATTCAGTTTAATGATAGGGGTGCAATTGTGCCCCTATGATATATATATATATATATACACACACACACACACACACACACACATTATAGTGGTGCCATAGTACCACTATTGATAGGGTTGAGTAAGCAGTTTAATGTTAAACCCCAACTTTTGCACTTTAATAAGTTTGCAACCATTCAATGGATTTACATGACATTTGGTATGCATTGTCCTGCATATAGATCTCTTCAGGTGCCAGGTTTTATTTTGATCAGATGTGTAGTTTACACACAGTACATAGTGAAAAAAGTGTGTTTTTCACCTTTTTTCATCAGTTTATGCTGATTATCACCCATCGTGCTGTGGCTACACCATTTAGAAATTTGGTCTGAAATTTTCTAGGTAGAAAGAGTTTGCCCCTGAGAACAAGCCACTGTTAGTTTGGTGACCAAAAAATTAATCTGTTCTAAAGTTATTACATTTTGAAATTGTGGGTTCTGAGAATGCTTAGGTCAATCTTTTGGATAGGTGTGTAAATTGGGAACAAGGATTTGACTCATGAACAGTTATTTTGGCAGCTCATGAACAGGGATTTATAAAATCCTTGTTCATGAGAAAAATTCCCTGTTCACCAGCCGCCATCTTGTTTTCACTTTTACTCATCAAACAAAATGTTATAAGTTGACTCGGGGAAGTGTTGTGAGGTAAACCAAGCACGGGTTTTGTTCAGGGGGACATCCTCTACAAACCCATGCCTTTAGTTTATTTTAGTTTGGTCCCAAAATGTGGTTTTGAAATGTTAAAAATCCTTGTTGATGACTTGCTTCCTATCCTTGTTTGTGAGGTGTCAAAATCCCTGGTCATATTGCCAGCACAGTGGTGTAGAGGGCTGATGCATTACTGCCTTACCTCTTGGAACACCAGTGACCCATGTTGGTGGTGCAAGTGTGTAACTAGGGGTTGGCCAGGAAGGGAGAGGATTGAGCATCCGGAGGACAGCTCTCCTATACCGGGGATGGGTGAGAGCAGATACAAGTGCATGCCTGGCCCCTAGCAGTAGCTGGAGACTAACACACTGGCTGCAAAAGATAGGAGTGGAGACAGAGCAGATGCCTGGGGTGCCATGTGCAGAAGCATGCACACGGCTTGGCCATTGGCGTCATTGCACACAGTGGCTCTGCACTCAGGGACAGGAGAAAAATGGAGGCTGAAACAAAATTCACTGAACAGCAGGATCATACCGGCCCCTCAGAGGTGCTGCACCCAGCTAGCTAGCACCTCAACATGCCATGAGGTAAGTCCCTGTGGACACTGGGGTGATGTGGCTGGAGGGGGTGGAAGAGACAGTCATTGGTAGTGAAAAGAGAAGTAAAAAAAAAATCCCTGTTCGTGAGCCAGTCCCTGTCATGAGCTGCCACAATCCCTGTTCATATGGGCATGACCAGATGGCCCTATCTCATGGACAAGGATTTCTCACGAACAAGGATTTTGACAGCTCATGAACAGGGATTCGGCTCACAAACAAGGATTTTGACAGCTCACGAACAGGGATTTTTAAAGGTTGCTGTTTCTTTGCCATTTCATTGCAGAGAAATGGTTAAGACTTTTGCCTTGGAATTTACAGGGTAGAAGGGGGGTGTACCAGAGATGTGACTTATGCTAGTTTGGTGTAACAATTTGCATAGGTTACATAAGTATGGCATTCCTAAGTTGAGAAATTTCTCATAGGAAAACATTGTTATGGATGTGGCACCTTTTGGTGCTTATAACTCAAAAACGGTTTGAGATATGGAGTTTTCGCTAAATGTAGCTTAGTACACCAAAGCACGCATGCAGGTTATCAGTCCATGATTGCAACTGCAGTAGAATTTTTTCCAAGGTTGCTATGATTAATGACATATTATGCCATTTGCAGCACAAGGGTTACTTGGAATATGTCTAGGCCTGCACTGCATCTCTACAATTATAGGTAGGCTCCAGGCCTTGCGCTACCACATATGGATACCATTATGCAGTAATGGGACTGCTGGGCCATCCATTATGCAATACTGGGAGTGCAGGGCCCTAGAGGGTCCTGCATTTACACAGGGAGATGACAGTTCATTACAATGTCTGTACACTTATGGATAGATATGGGCCCTGCACTCCAAAAACCTGATACCATGCGAGCGCAGGACCCAGAGGGACCTGCGCTGCCAAACCATATAAGATTAAGAATACACTTTCTCAAAAAGTAAGATTTAGTTTAGTTGCCGTATTGGTCCTTGTAAGAACAGATCCAGAAGCAAATGGTTTGATACCTTTTATTGGACTAACTTAGATGTTACAAAAAAAAAAAGTACCTAAGCTTTCAGACCAACCAAGTTCTTCATTAGAAGCTTTGGGCAGTTATTTAGAAAATCCCATACTAGTAACATTCAAATCATACATAGAAAACCCAAAAAGAATACTCATTGGTTTAAAATACTCATTGATGTTGCAGTATGTTAGAACTCTTAGTTCACACACAATGGGCCCTATGCACAAACAGGTGCGAAGTACACACCAGAGGCATGTATCCCACCCATGAAGGGCTGCACCTGTGAACAGGTGTGCACCCAGGAGTATGCACTACTGGAGCACACCTGTCCATGGCCCCACCCCCCCGGCACGCTTAGGACAGAAATGCAGACCAGGTGGGCATCCAGTGGAATGCCTGATCCAGTCTGCCGGTGGATTCCTTGCACCTGCTGGAGCATAGAAATGGCTACACGTGGCAACCAGGAAGTGGGCTGGTGCCCAGTCGGTCATCCCAGACCCCATTTGGCCTTCAAAGGATCCTTAGTTTAAAACAAACTGGTGACATGTGATTCCTCTGATTTAAACTGCTGTTATGATTTAAATGAGTATTTTAAACCAATAAGAATTCTTCCTGTTTTTTTTTATGTTTGATCTGGGTGTTACTAGTATGGGATTTTCTAAATAACTGTCAAAAGCTTCTGAGGAAGAACTTGGTTGGTCCGAAAGCTTAGGCACTTTGTTCTTTTTGTAATATCTAACTTGGTCCAATAAAAGGTATCAAACCATTTGCTTCTGGATCAAAAAATAAGGAAATTCATTGCAAAAAACCTTTGTTAATGCATCAGTTAGGGTTGATGTTGGGAGTGCGAGCCAGTGCTTGAAACAGCAGCTCCTCAACTTTGACTTATTTTTATCAATTTTAATGTAAAAACAGTTAGTCCGAATTATTGTTCACAGATTAGATAGTTGCGATATCCATTCCGGTAATTTTTTTCTCAAAATTATGGCAGTGCAGTTAAAAAAATGTATTCTGTTTCAATAAACTTAAAACTTCCTGATGGACTTATGATGTCATCGGGCCAAAGATGTTCTAATACTCCGAGCTCTGACATTCAGTCCTTAATGGAAAAGCTTAACAATATTAAAATTGAGATAGTTACAGTTAAACAGTCAGTGGCATATTTAAAGAATGACTCCACCGCAATAACTAAGAGCTTGGACATAGAAACATAGAATTTGACAGCAGATAAGGACCGTTTGGCCCACCCCAGTCTGCCCATTTCCCTGCCTGATGGATAAGCTGCAGATTCTAGTTAATCAACAGCTTACTTCCTCCTGCCCCCCCCCCACTATAATTGCCTTATGCCTGTCCCATGCATTCTTGAATGGACTACTCAGAGGATCAAATTGAACATTTTAAAGAGACAATAACTAGCTTGGAGGATCAAATTTATACTTAAAGTAAACAACTACACCAACTAAGTGAAAAAATAGACAACCTTGAAAATCAGGGGAGAAGAAAGAATTTAAGGGTCCTGGGGTACCTGAGGGACTGGAAGGAAACAATATGATAGAAGTTCTTCAGCAGTTTTTACCAAATATATTAGACTTTCACTAGCCCTGGGTATTAGAAATAGAAAGTGCGCACTGTGCTTTGGGTCCACGTCCCACAGGCAGGTCAGAGACCTAGATCCATTCTAATTTACTTCTTGAGATTTTCAGTTAAGGAACAAATATTAAAACTTCCAAGAGAAATGAAGCAGCTAATGTGGAGGGGCAACAGAATTTTAATATTTCAGGACTTTTCCTCATTGGTTATGGAGAAAAGAAAAACTTTTAACGATGTAAAACAAAGGCTTCCAAAACTAGGAATGCTGTATTATTTCAAATATCCTGTCAGTCCGAACATCGTGGAACCTAATGGTAATGTGCTGATATTTACAAATGCTAGGCAGGCCATGGCTTATGTGGTCAATTGTGAACTCTCAGTTACAGTTAAAAGCACTCATACAAAACTTTTTAACAGCTCTCATCTTTCAAAAAAGCAGAGCGTGGACCCAAATGTTCAGTCTCCCCAGACACGCTCTCCACCTCGTGACCTACGTTCTAATATGAGACAATCTGTCACAGCAATGCCACAAACTCAGTCAATCGGTAACCCTGATGCTAAAGCTCTACAGGCTTCCTGCCCACTCGGGCAAGCACTGCATCCCCACGGCTGCCCTTAATTCTCTGCACTGCCTGCCGACTACTATGACGAGACCAGGAACCCGCCTGCTGTCACCGGCCCACCATTCTCTAAGCACAGGCTTCCTGCCTGCTTGGACAAGCACTGCATCCTCGTGGCTGCCCTTAATTCTTTGTGCTGCCCACTGACTACTACGGTGAGACCAGGAACCTGCCTGTTGCCACCGTTCCCTAAGCACAGGCTTCCTGCCCGTTCGGGCAAGCACTGCATCCCTATGGCTGCCCTTAATTCTCTGCACTGCCTGCCGACTACTACAGCGAG
The DNA here is from genome assembly GCA_016271365.2 of Neoceratodus forsteri. Lineage (NCBI taxonomy): Eukaryota > Metazoa > Chordata > Ceratodontiformes > Ceratodontidae > Neoceratodus > Neoceratodus forsteri. The sequence goes on from JADMNL010000025.1 coordinate 53,553,515, forward strand.
ACCAGGAACCCGCCTGCTGCCACCTGCCCACCATTCTCTAAGCACAGGCTTTCTGCCCGCGCGGGTAAACACCGCATCCCTGCAGCTGCCCTTAATTCTCTGCACTGCCTGCCGACTACTACAGCGAGACCAGGAACCCGCCTGCTGCCACCTGCCCACCATTCTCTAAGCACAGGCTTTCTGCCCGCTCGGGTAAACACCGCATCCCTACAGCTGCCCTTAAGTCTCTGTGCTGCCCACTGACTACTACGGTGAGACCAGGAACCTGACTGCTGCTAGACACCCACCCACCCACCGTTCTCTAAGCATAGGCTTCCTGCCCATTCGGGCAAGCACTGTATCCCTGTGGTTGCCCTTAATTCTCTGTGTTGCCTGCCAACTACTACAGTGACACTGGGAACCCACCTGCTGCCACCCGCCCACCATTCTCTAAGCACAGGCTTCCTGCCTGCTCAGGCAAGCACCACATCCCTGCGGCTGCCCTTAATTTTCTGCGCTGTCCGCCGACTACTACGGCAAGACCAGGAACCCGCCTGCTACCACTCACCCACTGTTCTCTAAGCACAGGTAATTTTGCTGAAGACATACCTTCAGCCCTCTGCTGCTGTTGCAGTGAAGATATTTGAAGCATCTCAAAACTCTGGCACCATCCTACTGCAGTGCCCTCATTGTCTGCCCACCATCTTGGCGAGCACCCTGAGTGGCTAACTGTGGAATCCAGCCAGGCTGCTTCCACAGACTGTGCCGCTAAGTTCAAATTATTTGCCTAGCTCCGGTATACAGATACGCAGTTAAATCCTTCAGTTTGTACAAAACTAATTCTTTTTTTTCTTTCCAGGACTGTTAGCTGCCTGCATTTGATCCTATCACTAGAGAAGAATAGGGAATAGTTACTGTTGTAGCTAACTAGTTCTTCCAGCTGTTTAGCCTAGCCAGACCCCTACTGTTCGAGAAATAGGAGAAAATATTGCTGTATGCTGAGCTAGTTTTTCCAGCTGTTTTAGCACAGCCAGCCCCTTACTGTTAGTGTAAAAAAAGAGAAATTACTACTGTAAGCTGTGCTAGCGTTCCCCCGCTGTTTTAGCCCAGCCAGACCCTCATTTCTTTTTTTTCTCTCTTTCTCTCCCCATTTGTCTCCCTCCCCCACCAGTTCTCAGCTGGTGGCTGCCTGAGGTCTGGGACCCCCCCCGATTTAGTTAATCTTGTTGTGTGCATAAACCCCTTTGCCTAATTGCTAATTTTCTAACCCTCCCACTGAGTCCCCTGACTTTTTCTCTGACCTCTGTCCCTTTCTCTACAGCCTTCCTGCCCACTCGGGCAAGCACCGCATCCCCATGGCTGCCCTTCATTCTCTACGCTGCCCTCTGACTACTACGGCGAGACCGGGAACTCACCTGCTGCCACCCGCCCACCGTTCTCTAAGCACAGGTAGTTTTGCCAAAGACATACATTCAGCCCTCTGCTGCTGTTGCAGTGAAGATATTTGAAACATCTCAAAACTCTGGCGCCATTCTACTGCAGTGCTGTCATTGTCTGCCCACCATCTCGGCAAGCTCTCTGAGTGGCTAGCTGTGGAATCCAGCCTGGCTGCTTCCCCGGACTGTGCTGCCAAGTTCAAATTATTTGCCCAGCTCCGATATACAGATACACAGTTAAATCCTGCAGTCTGTACAAAACTGTAATTCCTACTATGGATTTTTCTGCCCTCCCACCCCCTCCCCCACAACTTATTAAATACACTGAAACCACTCCCCTTTCTGTGCACCTCCTGCTATTGGCCATCCCGACCAGTACAAACTTGAAGCTGCAGATCACCTCCAAGAGTGCGTTCCTGCTTCCTCCAGGACTACATCTTTTGGCTGCAACTCCTCTTGTCCTAGCAGTCCCCTGCCCCTTCTTTTACTACTCCCTCCTCTCTCCCTTCATAAGGCAGACCTCTCTAATATCCCTTCTCTCTTGCTTCTTATCTCCTTCCTCTGATTTCTCTCCTCGCTCCTTGCTATAGCCAACATAACTAAATCTCTACTGCTACTTCCACCTGTCACCCACACTCTCACGGAAACATGAAGCTGTCACTTCATATATTATGGGCCATCTCCCTTACTGCTGTGCTGGTACTGACTAACTTCTGTGCCATGGTGCTGGCCCACGACCAACAGTGCCACACCCTCCTCTCTCCCCCCCCCCCGTCTCAACCTCCTCTCTCTACTAGAATAAAGTCCACCCTGGGAGACATCTCTCTGTTCCTCACAAAGGGGAACGTCGCCTCCTTGGCCACTACCTGGCTAACCTCTCCTGGTTTCCCACTATTCCCTCCTGCCCATACTTTCTCCTACCATCACTACTCTCCTTTGCTAGAGACACTGAAAGCAACCCTGGCCCAACAAACTCCCATATCACCCCCTTCTCCAGCATCTGGACTAATACCCCTCATCTTTAAGTCGCACATGTTAATATCTGCAGCCTCCCATCCAAATTCACTGACCTTGAGGCATGGATTGCACTCTACAAGCCACATGTTCTGGGACTCACTGAAACATGGCTAAAGCCACACCTCGCTGAAAAGACCTTCTAACTACCTGGCTACTCCTACCTATGCCTGGACAGGCCAGGCAGGAAAAAAGGTGGTGGTGTGGCACTGCTCCTAAGGGAAACTGTCTCAGCTAGCATCATCCTACACTCTGACCCTTCCTCCCCTAGTGAATGGCTACTCTCTGAACTGACCCTGGGATCCTCCAAGAAACTCTATATTGGCTGCTGCTATAACCTCCCTGTGGCCTGAATCGTGGGACTCACTAGCCTCCTCCAAGGCCTGAGTTCTCTAACTCCCCATAAGGAATCTATCCTGCTTAGCAACTTTAATCTAAAGTGGCTGAGCTGTCACCAGCCTGACTATGTATCACTGGTAAAGCAGCACAACCTGGTGCAGGCAATTACTCTCCCCACTAGACTTAATCCATGCTTGGCCACCCAGACGCTGCTGTACTGGATCCTCATAGAGAGGACCAAGCATTGCACACTGGCACTATGGCCAACTCTATGAGTGATCACTCACCGACCTATCTCCTCTGGTCTTCCAAACTAAAGCGCCCCCCCCACCCAAATACCTATCCCTCAGGAATTTCAACTGCCCTGGTACCACAAATCTACTCAAGGAGGCCTGGTCCATGGACAGATCTGTGCTTTTTTCCCTTTCTGATGCTGACATGGTATTTTCCACTTTTACCTGGACTCTTCAAACTCTCCAGGACCGCTTTTTCCCTGCTACTACCAGACAGGTCAGAGGCGGGTGCTCGCAATGGGTCTCCAAAGACCTCCTAATCCTTATGAAGGCCAGAGACTATGCCTGGTCTACTTTCAAAGCTACCCCTTCTCCAGCCTTCTGGGATGCTTACAGGAGCCTGAGGAACAAATGTAAACAACAAGCCAAATCTTTGAAACAGACCCACTTCTGCAATTTGCAAAAGGCCAACCTTGGGAACCCTAGAAAATTCTGGGATTCAATCAGCTCCCTACTAACCCCCCCACTCCAGAAATACTGCACCACACCTCAACTCCCATGGCGGGCTGTTTACAGACCATCACGAAGTGACCTGTGTCTTCAATTGCAAGTTCACCGACTTATTCATGTACCTAAATAAACTGCCAACTGCCAACTGCAAAGTCCAGTCCCAATACCGGATCCATTGCCATCCTCCTCCAGCTCTGCCAATCACCCGCAAACACCCCCTTTCTATTTTAAAGCCCTCCTCCATACACAACACAGTTAAGCTACTCAAAAGTCTACCTAACTGTGGGTCCTCCTGATCTGATGGCCTATCACCTATCTTCCTGAAACTGATCTCTCTGGTGATTGCCAAGCCACTCACCTTCGTCTTTAACCTTGCCCTTTTCACCTCCTCCATGCTTGACTCATGGAAGACAGCTAAGGTTATCCCATTCTTAAATCTGGGGACCCAAAATCCTCCGATAACTACCGTCCAATTTCCATCCTTCCTCATCTTAGTAAACTGCTCGAGAGAGCGGTCCACAATCAACTCACTGAGTACATAGGCAAACACACCCTCCTATGCAACCAACAGCATGGCTTTCACAAAAATCATTCCACCGCCACTGCCCTTGCCCTTCTGACTGACCACATCCTCTCTAACATGAACTATGGTAAAGTCACTGGGGCAGTTTTCATCAACCTCTCTAAGGATTTTGACATGGTCGACCATGCTCTCCTTACCTCCAAGCTTGGCCTCCTTGGTTGTTCTCAGACAGTCACCAACTGGTTCACTAACTACCTAACTGGTCACTTGCAATACGTGTGCATCAGCCAAACCTGCTCCCTCACACTGCCTGTCTCTGTAGGGGTCCCTCAAGGCTCAATCCTGGGTCCCCTCCTTTTCTCCTTATTCATCAACTCGCTTCCCTCTGATTGCCTCAACTGTCACTCTCTCCTGTATGCCAATGACCTTGTCCTCTTCCACAGTGACAAATCCACAGCCGCAATCTCCTCTGTTCTTTCATACAGCTATGCTGCAGCTTACAGCTGGTTCTCAAAAAACCTCCTCTTAGTAAATGCCAAAAAAATGAAATCCATGCTGTTCAGATCTAAGACCTACCTTGCCAAAACTAAAAACCACGTCCCCTTACATATTCTCACCCCTGACAGTCCAGCCCTAGGGGACGTCGATACCTACAAATACCTAGGTGTACTACTTGACTCCTCCCTCACCTTCGATGAAAATGCATATTCCCTTGTCAGAAGGTTCCATCAGAAGTTAGGTGCTGTCTATAGATTAAGGCAACAACTCACCCCTGAAACCAGAGTTTCCATTGTCCAGGGTAATCTTCTCCATATTCTCAACTACTGTTCTCCTATCTATGCCAGGACCTCTGCTACCACCATGGCCAATCTCTCTGTTGCCTATAACAGTGCCTGTCGCTTTGCGTTATTGGCCCCATTCTCCCACCACTGCACCCTCTATAATACCCTTGGATGGTTACCACTGCAAGGCCACTTTGACCTAGCCGTCTGCTGCATGGTGGACAGCGTCATCCACATGGATCAAGAATCCCCCCCTAACTGCCTTCCTGACAACCCGAACTCTTTACCGCAACCTCCGCTCTAATGGTACCCAGCCTTTTAGCTGTTCCTAGGGTATCCACCAACATGGGTAGCAGAACTTGGTTTGCTGCTGCCCCCCTACAGTGGAACAAACTGCCGGCTGAACTCCATTCTATTGACACTCACTCCAGTTTCAAGTCCCATCTCAAAATTTGGCTACTGGCAAATTCCTCCTGCCGCTGCTCCTAGGGGTTACCCACCTACCCATGCTAGAGTACCCACATTAGACTACTCCCCAGCCCACAACTGTTGCCTCATTGCCTTGTTAATTAGATTTATACAGTATATGTGACTTCCTGCCTGGACATATTGTATACATATTTTTCTTACTGTATCTTCTGTGTACTACATTGTACTATGGATGCATACTGTATATTTTCTTAATGTATATTCGGTGCACTACATGCCAACTGCTCTATCTATCATACCTTATACACTGTGCTTACGATTCTTGTTTTCTATCAGTCCTCTTCATGTCCCATATGGGAATCTTGTACTGGCTGTTCTCAATGGATTTATGCAGCATGCTTGAACACTGTGCTCAATATTGTTGCTTATATCTATTTCTGTTTCATGTGTACTACAGTTATCTTGTATTCACTGTCACCCTGTGCCATGTGTTATGGCCCGGGTCATGCCTGAAAATGGTCCCTGGGATCAGTGCACTTACCCGGTTATCAAAGTCATAAATAAAATAAAGCCCCAAAGGAAACAACACTGCATTCTTACTCTCATATTACTCAGAAAGGATCTGATACAGAAACAAGTCAGACTTCAAGTATTTCCCAGAAAACGAGAACAGTCACTTGCCAATCCCCAGAATTAGAAACAGAAGGACAAGGAGCAGATTGAGGAGCAGAAGCAGTGTGAGATCATTTGGATCCTATTCGATCACACCACCACCAGAAGAAATCCCTTAGAGCTTTGATTGTGCATACTCCCCGATGATGGTAGCACAGGAAGAGACCTGAGATGACCTTTGACATGCTTTTAGAGGAAAAGCCCTTCTGTGATTGGTCCCTTTTTATGCTGAGGTCAAAGGGAAGTATTTACAATTCTCCTCCGACACCTCAGCCTCACAGTTTTCGGTGCCAGCATCAGATCCATGAGATATTAAATAGACTGTACTGACTGTCCTCTCTCCAGGAAGGTAAGGGGCAAAAACTTGTTTTTATGGTCGAAGAACTTCAGATAAACTGATGACTCAGCTTCGGTGAGACTATGCAAGGAGTGCAAAGTAAGGGGAAAAAAAGAAAAAAAGGAAAATATTAGCATTAACATCTATATACCTGCTGTTTTATCACTCTGCTGGGGCTTGCATCAATGTTTGTAGTAAAATTGCTAAGAGCTCTACAGTCAGCTCTAAGCTTCTCATGATGAAAGCACTACTACATCTTTGTTATAATTTTCTTTGAGTAGAATTAAACTGAAGTGAGGTTTTTTTCCATCTTATTGCGCAAACAGCTAGAGTTGTTCTACAACTTGCTGTCTCACACACTGTTAAACCATTTGGTGTGCAATACTCTCTCTGCTAGTGAATAGGTAATTGGATTGGTTGCTAATAGAGCCACAGTTGCACTGGTTTATTTATTGCAATTCCTTATTTTATTAATTTTTTTTAATTAGCATAACATTTTTGTAGGATAGTGTCATTTAAATATAGACATATTGCTATAGTAGTGCTTTGCTGAAATGAGGGTCCAGCAGTCTGAAGAACATAGAGATATGCATTTACAGCAATTCTATGTCTGGTCTGAACTTTACCCTCACCTCTTCTCCACTGTCAAATCGGCTTTTAGAGTGGAATAGAGAAAATGGCAGTTGGGCTTCACGGGTAAGTTGGCAAGTAAATCACCATTCTTATGCATAAAACAGCTTCCCGTGCTCAGCCATTTTCTACTAAATTTCTATGCTTTTCTTTCAGTGTTATCCAACAGAGTGTTGTTTGTGATTTTGAAAGTTAGTGGGGTCACAGAGTAGAGGGCTGAGGCATTATAGGATGTAGAATGGAGTAATTTGATTAACTAAGGCCATTACGAATTAACTGCCCTTGCATAATAGCGCATACATCCTTCCCTTATGTCTTTTTTTCTCTCTTTCTCTTCTGCTCCCTTCTTGCTTCTGACCTTTTTTATTGCTGTTATATATATATATATATATATATATATATATATATATAGATATATATATTCTATGTGGGTATGATTAAGGATTGATGATTAATAATTATTGGAATGGACTGACTTACTTTTCAAGAAATGCAGTACAGAATTAGCAATATGCATATTTATGCCAAAGTTGGGGACTCCCATTGTGGCTACCTGTACACGACAGCATAATCCAGTGCCTTGGATTACTATCCGGTACATGTTGGGCAACAAAAGTAGAATAACAACTTACTTAGCAAAAAACTTTTTTTTTTTCAGAGAAATACTGACTTCTTCTTTTTTTGTTTGTTTGTGTTTCCTTTTCCTTAAATTAACTTGTTTAAAGTACATAAGTGTTGACTTTGTTAATAGTGTTGTTTAGCTATTATAGTTGCACTAATAATCTTATACTGGGGCCAGGATATTCAAAGGGGTTGAGCCTGGCACAACTGAGTTGCGCTGGTGCAACCCCGCATTGTGCCCCAGCAGGATATTCAAATGGTTGCCAGGCACAGCGCATGTCCCAATGTGCCGGGGTGCAATGTGATCCTAAGTGGTGCAGATGCAGGTGGCGTGCCCATGCATATGCAGTACATCCCAATATTCAGCCTGAGATGTGCGGTGCATATGCCAGCATAACCCTACACTGCGCTGCATGGGGGGGAGCTCAAAGTTGAGCCCCAGACAAGCAGGAGCAAGTCCTAGCCATCCACAGGTGGGCTGCTGTATTGCAAGGCACAACACAGCAGCTGCTAGCTGTGGGTGGCCACCCATCCACCCAGAACACCGTTGCTGGGCACACATACCCCCCTGGTGGACCAGTGGACCCCCCACTCACCCTGTACACCCAATCACGGGTTGTAGTAAATAGTAGATATCCCTGGTGGTCTAGCAGTAACCCCCTGTACGCCTGATCATGGTCTGTAGTAAATAGTAGATATCCCTGGTGGTCCAGTGGTACCCCTCCCCACCCACCCACAGAGGTCCCCTGGCCACCCAGCACACCCCATCATCAGTGGGCAGCAGAACCCCACCCGCAGACCACCTGGCCACCTGCCGAATGACAGCGTACAGTATGAGCTGTACGCCTATTGGTCCACAGTGACCAATGGGTTTGCAGATCATACTGTACTACACATGCGCAGTGTGTGCACCCACCATGCCATATTCAATGGTGCTGAGCCATGGCGCATCACCGTTGAATATCGCCTGTTCCTGGCCCCGGCACAGCCCAGTTACACTGCACCCAGGCTTGCGCCACTGCCCGGCGCAGTCTGAATATCTGTCCCTAAGTGTTTAGTCCTTGAGGGTTTAAGAGAACAACCTTTTGGTTTTGTTTCTATTGAGTTCTATTTGGGTTTATAAGATGTCACATTATAGAATTGCATCTTGGAATGTTAATGGTTTGAGGTCACCAGTTAAAAGGACAAAAGTACTTAACTATTTGAACAGGAAAAGGCTGATATTGCCCTTATTCAGAAGTCTCACTTAACACATGAAGAAGCACTTAAATTACAAAGATATTGGGTAGGTGTTGCTGAGAGTGCATGTTTCTCCTCAAAAAAGTGGCACCTCTATTTTGATCAGAAATGGGATAAATGTTAGTAAGCATAATCATTTTTCTGATCCAGAAGGGCAATATCAAATCCTAACTGGTACACTGGATGGACAAAATTTAGCAATATGCAATGTATATGCCCCCAATTCAGGGCGTTGTGAGTTTTTCAAGACTCTAGCAGTAACTCTGAGTGCCTTCACTGACTATGAAGAAATTCTTGGGGGGGATTATAACAAACTAATGGATCCTATCCTAGACAAATCTACCTTGAATAGAATACAAGTATCCACTAAGTCAAGAGACTCTTTTAAAAAACTTGCAGCTGACCTAGGACTTGCAGATTCTTGGAAGGTTGTTAATCCAGGAAGTAGAGATTACTCTTTCCATTCAAATAGACACTTAATGTACAGTAGAATAGATTACATCTTAATTCCTAATTGTAAAACAACTGATATTTTAGAAGCAAAAATAGATAATATTATAGTATCCGACCATGCCATGTTAAGCCTTGATCTAGTTCTTGGAGACACTAGAGAGAAATCACATAGGTGGAGGCTTAACGCCAACCTCCTAAAGGACAGAGAATTTCTGACTTGGGTTACAAAACAAACAAATGAGTATTTTGAAATCAACAATAATGGAAAAGCATCAAACTTATCCATTTGGGAAGCATATAAAGCATATGTTAGGGGAAGAATAATGTTATTCAGCAAACAAAAACAGGGAAAAAAATAGGGCACTTGAAGAAAAAGAATTAACAAACATTTCCTTCTTATCCAAAAATTCTCACACACCAAAAAGGGACATTCTACATAAAATGTCAGTACTTAAAGGAGAAATTAATACAATGCTCTTGCAGAAAGCAGAATATGCACTTTTTAGGACAAAACAAAAATATTGGGAGGCTGGGGAAAAAGCAGGAAGACTCCTTGCCTTAAGGTTAAAAAGACTTCAACAACAAACTATTATAATAGGCATTCAAAATTAACATGGAAAAACACTTATTAAAAACAAAGAAATAAATAATGAATTCTATGAACAGTTTAAAAATATTTATTCGGATAAAGGAAACTATCTGCATGGTGATCTGAATACATTTTATGCAAATCTTTTAAGTTTCAAACTTTGTCACAACAGGAGAAGGAAGCTCTGGGTAGAAACATCTCCCTTGAAGAAATACATCTAACAATACAAGACTTGTCTACAGGCAAAATGCCTGGTCCTGACAGATTTCCTTGGGAGTATTATAAAAAACTTACACCCTCAATACTGCCTCTTTTGCACGCAATCTTACTGGAAGCATGGGAAAAGAAATCACTTCCACCTTCTATGAGGCAGGCCTTTGTAACTTTGATACCCCCAAAAAACTAGGACAATTTGAATGGCTCCAATTACAGACCAATTTCTTTAATGAACACTGATTATAAGATACTTGCAAAAGTTGTAGCCAAACGTATGCAGAATGTTATAACTAAACTAATTGGTCAAGAACAGGTGGGGTTCATTAAGGATAGATCAGGGGCTGATGGTACTCATAGGTTACTTAATTTAATTTGGTCAGCTAATAAGGATAAAATCCCTTATGCCATTTTATCACGTGATATACTTAAAGCATTTGATTCAGTTAATTGGACCTTTATGGCAAGGGTCTTAAGGGAATTTGGCTGTGGATCAGATTTTTCTAAGTGGGTAGCTATGCTCTATGACAAACCCGAGACACAAGTGCTGACTAATGGTATGTTGTCTCCTAAAATTGTATTATCTTGTGGAACTAGGCAAGGATGTCTGTTATCCCCCTACGTTTTTATTTTGGGATTTGAACCCCTGATACAGACAGTTAATAACCATAATGAGATCAAAGGCATAACGTTTGGGGGGGAAAGAACATAAAATCTTCGCTTTTGCGGATGACCTGCTGCTTTCACTTGGAAACCCAGTATATTCATGTCAGTGTTTGAAGGCAACACTTACAGCTTTTGAAAACATCTCAGGACTTAAATTAAATTGGGAAAAAAACACAGGTGATACATAATGGCCTGAGCCCAAAAAAAGAGTCATTTAGAAAGCCTTCTTGATAAAAATAGGTTCAAATCTAGTATTACATACTTAGGACTGCAGATCTCCACCAACTTGAAAGAACTTACAAATCTTAACTATTGCCCCCTAATAAAAGATATAGAGCTAGATTTATCTACATGGGGAAACTTAATTTATCACTGTGGGGAAAAATAAACACAATAGAAATGAATATTGCTCCCAGACTTTTTTTTCTATTCCAAAATCTGCCTATTTTGGTGGGGAGAACAATCTTTAAATGGCTTGATCATATTATAAGGAATTTTGTATGGCAAGGGAAACCACCCAGATTGAGTATTTCCAAACTAAGAGTGTCATATACTGCTGGAGGTTTGGCTTGCCTTGGTGGGAAAGGTATCAGTTAGCCTTCATTTTTAAACATGGTTTAAAACATTTTGAAAATCCACATGTGAATATAAGTGGAGAACCTCAGCCTTTATAGTTAACTATGGAAAGAAATGCTCTAAAGCCAAACTCTGGCTTTGATTTTTTATATATACCGCAAAAACCTAGTTTTTTGGATAATCCCTGTATCCTTGGTTCTGTGCTAACGATTAGGAAAATAAATAGTACAATAAATCAGAAAGGGATTCCTTTAGATTTAATGCCATTATGGGGTAATACTTAACTACTCGGAGGGCAAAGAGGTTACTCAAACAAAGAGTGGTCCAGATGTGGCATTAACAGACTGGCTCATTTAGTAGACACAAAGACTAGAATTTTATACTCGTTTCAAGAACTTACAGAAAAATATAAAAGCCAGAGATATCAATTTCATTAGTATTTGCAGTTAAGGGAAAACCTTAATAGATCTAACATACTGAATAAGGACTTCTATCTGCCAATAACTGAAGATTGGGATCAATTGATATGCACTTCTTTACAAAAAAAGGGGACAGGAATCAGATATAGAATACTGACTAGTAGTTTAACCTCTACTTGTTTGACCATTGAGGCCAAAAGGAAATGGGAGGAAGAACTGGGTCTCAATATTTCTGATGAGGAGTGGGATACGGCATGGGGAATAGCCAACAAGAACTGCAAAGAACTTCAATGTAGGGTAATTCAATTTAAAATTCTGCATGGATATTACCGTGGTCCAGACAAACTGCATGCTATGGGATACTTGAGTAGCTCTGACTGTTGGAGATGTCACCATCCTGGTGCAGGGCTCGTTCATATGATATGGGAATGTTCAGTGTGTATAGACATATGGAAAGACATCCAATCCATTTGTATTAAGGTCACAAAGCAAACCATTCATTCATCTCCACTAATTTTTATTCTAGGAATAATTCCGGAATCTTCGAATCTAGATAGATTTCAAGAAACTAGGGTTTTTTATGTGGCCCTTAGTATGAAGCGTTTAATACTGCAGAAATGGCCCAGTACCCTTCCCCCTTCTATTAGTGAATGGTATAGTCAGATGGTATACTTGTATAACAATGAAAGAATATGCTACTGTATTGTGGACAAATTAGATATTTTTTTATAAAATTTGGTCACCCTTCTGGAACCTGACTTAGAAGAGTATATGTCTGATACTCGCAGAAAACTAGTTAAAAATATTCAAACCCTTTATTATTGTATACGATGGCTATTTCTCAGATGTTTGATGGTTTCTGGATATTCTCATTGACACTTAATTGGTAATGAAATCACTTACCTTTTTGAACTTTTTAACTTTATTATATGATTAGATGTAGATTTTATCTCCAATAAGAATTTGTTTATCCTAAGTTATTACTTTGAATGTTCATACTTGTAAAATGTTTTGCAAACTGGTTTAAAATCAATAAAAAGTATTATGGGGAAAAAAAGGGTTGATGCGACAAAGGTATGGAAATAAAGCATTACAGCTGAGACCCTAACACTCCCCACCTAACCACCCCACCCCACCCTCCACAGCCAGGTGATGTGGTGTGCCTTGGGGCCATCGGGCCTAAAACTTTCAACCCGCTCTTTTATACTGTGCCATGTTCACTTACTTATACATGGAATGGGATGAGAATTAGGGCCAATGACCCCAAGACACACCCTGTTGCCTGTTGGTCTGTGGAGGGTGGAGGGTGGGGGTGGGGTGGTAGGGTGGTGGGGTGTTAGGGTTTCAACCCTAACACCTCATTTCCCTACATTTGTTGCTTCAACCCTAACTGATGCATTATTTTTTTTGTAATGAATATATATATATATATATATATACACTTTTCTATTTGCTTCACACCTTCTTCTAATCTCAGTCTTACCTCAGACTTCACTTTTTTCATCTTAATAAATCCCCTTGTTCTCCTAGGGGTGTTGGGAGTGGACACAAGTTCATTTTCGGTGAGAGGCCAGAAGGGACTGGAAGTCTTAAAGGAGAATAAGGCGAAGGGATGGGATTCATCCAAGGGTCCTAAAGTAAGTGAACACAGTGCTCGCTGCCACTCTGGCAGCACATTTGAGCACCTCAGTGGAGATTGGGGAAGTTCTAGAGGACTAGAGGAGGGCTGATGTGGTCCCTCTGCACAAAAGCGATAGTAGAGACAGAGAGAGGATGCTAGCAACTACAGGCCAGTCAGTCTTACATCAGTGGTGGGGAAGTTAATGGAGACACTACTGAAGGAGAGGCTTGTGGATCACCTGGAAGCAGAAGGGTTGCAGGAGCACCAGCAGCAGGGTTTAATGGGGGGAGTTATGTAAAACTAATCTTATAGATTTCTTTGACTGGGTTGCCATGGAGGAGGAGGAGAGAGAGAGCAGTAGATATAGCCTCTCTGGCTTTAGTAAGGCTTTCGACACTGTGCTGACACTGTGCAGTACAGAAGGCTAGTTAAGAAACTAAGCAAGCTGGGGTGGGGGAGGGGAGACATTAACTAGCTGGGTATCAAGCTGGTTAAGCAATAGGAGGCAAAGGGTGGTGGCAAACTGTAACCACTCAAGCAAAAGAAGAGTGACTAGAGGTGTGCCACAGGGTTCAGTGCTGGGATCAGTCCTCTTCAATGTTTTCACAAGTGACATTGAGGAGTATCTTGAGGGTAAGATGTGTCTCTTTGTGGATCATACAATAATCTGCAATATGGTTGACACTCAGGCAGGGGTGGAGAGAATGAAAAGGGATCTGAGGAAACTAGAGGAATGGTCTAGGAGGTAGCAGCTGGGTTTTAGTGCCAAAAACAGCAGGGTTCTGCTGGTAGAGCTGTGGAACCCAGGGTCTGTAAGTAAGATGGAAGGAGTGAACCTTACAGTCACCAAGCAAGAAAGAGACATAGGGGCCTTCATATCCGATGACTTCAAGGTAGCTGGCCAGTGTGACAAAGCAGTGGAAATGGCTAACAGGATGCTGGGGTACATTGGGGGAGGGATTTCTAGCAGGAGAAAGGAGATGGTTCTGTCATTGTATTGCTCCCTGCTGAGGCCCCACCTGGAGTGCTGTGTTCAGTTATGGAGGTCGCACCTCCACAAGGGCATTGAAAAAGTGGAGGTGTTACAGAGGAGGGTAACCAAAATGTGAGGGGGTTGCACAAGAAGCCATGCAGGGAGAGAATGCAGGAACTGAACATGCGCTCCCTGGAAGAGAGGAGAGTGAGACGGGACATGACTGAAAGTTGCAAGTACCTCACAGGAGTGAACAAGGTGCAAGTGGAGGATCTATTTCGGAGAAAGGAAAGCACTGGAACAAGGAGGCATGCAATGATGCTAACAGGCGGAAGTTTAGGAGAGATGTGAGGAAATTCTTCTTCACAGAAAGGGTGATGGATGGCTGGAACAGCCTGCCAGGAAAGGTAGTGGGGGTAAAGACTGGTGAGCTTCAGGCATGCATGGGATAGGCACAGCGATATAATAGGTAGAGGAACACGGGGAAGGAGTGGCACCTATGACCAACTAGGGTCAGTGGTGACAGAACATGCAGAGACAAGGGGCAGACTGGATGGACCTAAAGGCCCTTTTCTGCTGACAAAATCTATGTTTCCATGCTCTTCGTAGGTATGCTTCATTGCCGTCCTCTTGTTAGCTGCCTTTATATCTCTTGAATGACTTTCTTTTTCTATCACCAACTCTTTTACTGCTTTCATGAACTACATCAGCCTTTTTGTTTTTTTGCTTTTAGTTTATTTATTAATTGATTTATTATTGATTTATTGCAAAGGTTTTATCAGGAAAGACATACTGAGTTTGTAACCGCTCATTTCCAGATGTGTCCTAGGGGGAGGAGAAGAGAGGAGGAGAGAACAGATATAAAAGACGGAGTAAAAATATATACAATCTAAAATAAGTATATCAAAAACAAGACACTTACTTAGTTACTTCCCTGATTCAGGTTTGCAACTTCTGCTAATCACTTTTTAAAAAGTTACCATTTGGCATTCACTCCCTTTATTTACTGTATACTATTTTTTTGGCTGCCTCTCAGTATCTCCTGCATTCTTCCAAAGTCCACCCTTCTGAAATCCGAAACTGTTCTCTGGTATGTGTCCTGTCATTCTCTAGTAGAATTTGCATCCTCACTGTCCCATGACCACTTGTTCTAAACGATTCCTGGACTGTGACATTCTGGACTTTGTCCCCATTGGTGAGAACTGGGTCCGATGTGGCACCCTCTCTTGTAGGGGTCTGTACTAGCTTTGTAAGGAATGTTTCCTAACATGCCTTCACCCAGAGTCGATTCCTTCCACTTGCTACTACTGGGACACTCTAGTCTACATCCAGCATATTAAAGTTTTTTTTTCTGAACAAGTCCAACTCGGTCCTGAGCCCCGCACCCAACACCCTCATCTGCTGTCTTTGGGACTTACCTTCCCCAGTGTTTCTCCCTGGCTTACCCCCCCCAGGGTGGGGCCTTTGGGGGGGCCCTTTCTCTTGGTGGATGTCTGGATCTGGTGTCGGGAGGTGCCATTGGGCAGCAGTGCGGGGTCTACAGTGTGAGGTGGGTGGCATCCTGTATGATCCTGAGTTTTTTTCCATTGTTCCTCCCCTGGCAGGTGGGGCATGTAATGAAGTCAGGGGTTGTGCATGCTGACATCTGCCCCACCTCCTAAAGATTCTAGCTCCAGCTGCCAGACCCCTGGACTCCACCATGGGTCAGGTGAGCACCGGGAACATTCCCCACCCTCCTGCCAGAGGACGAGATCAGGCCATAGGATGCTCAGTCCTCCTCCACTGTCTAGTCCTCCGAAGCTCAGTCTCACTTCCAAATCTGTTTCATTGGCATCATGAGCGATAGTGCTACCACTGCACTGGCAAGCTGGCTACTAAAGTTGCCCAATACCAGCATCTGAGTTCTACTGCCTTCCTAATGACCTCCACTACTTCCCTGTCCACCTTTTGACTCTGCGATGGTGGTGGTCTGTATACAGTTCAAATCTTGATCTTCCTCTCATTACCCATGACGACCTGCATCCATAGGATTTTCAACCCTTTAGTCTCTTCTCCTCTGGTGTTTTTCTTATCTGTCACCTTTATTCTTTTCTGAATCAGTAAAGCCACAAGTTCTTCTTTCTTTCACCCTGTCCTTTCTGAATAACACATAGCCTGGTATAGTCAAGTCCCAGATATGGCTTGGTTCTGGCCACAATTCTTTGACTGCTGTTATATCCAGCTGCACTTCAGCCACCATTGTCTGTAAGTCTAGGTCACAAAAGGTGACAGCAGCTAAGGATCGTATGGCCCACTTAGTCTGCCGTTTTTCCCTACTTTATGCATTACACCAGACCCTAGTTCATCTGCAACTTACCCTCTCTTCCCTAGTGCTTGAGTACTCTTAAGTCTATCCCATGTATTCTTGAATTCCCTTACTGTTTTTGCCTCCACCACCTCCACAGGGAGGCTGTTCCAAGTATTCACTACTCTTTCTGTGAAAAAGTACTTCCTCACATTGCCCCTGAACCTACCCCTTCAAGCCTCATATCATGCCCCCTTGTTCATGAACACCTTCTTTTCTGAAAGATGTTACCCTCTTGTACCTTGTTTATACCCCTGATGTACTTGAATGTCTCTATCATTCCCCCTCTTTCCTCCAGAGAATACATATTGAGGTCCTCTAGTCTTTCCTCATATGACTTTTGGTGCAGTCTTTGCACCGTTTGTGTTGCCCTTCTCTGGACTGCCTCTAGTTTGTCTATGTTCTTCCAGAGATTCAGCCTCTAGAACCAGACTCAGTACTCCAGATGAGGTCTCACTAGTGATCTGTACTGTGGCATAACCACCTCCTTTTTTCTGCTGGTGATACCTCTCTCTCTATGTACGCTAGCATCCTACTTGCTCTCCCCACAGCCTTCTCACATTGTTTGGTTACCTTTAGGTCATCAGGTATGTTTATCCCCAGGTAATTTTATTGACTGGTGGCCATCAGTACCTCCACCCATCTTGTACTCCTCCCTTGGATTTCTGCACCCCAAGTGCATGGTTTTACACTTCTATGCATTGCATCTTAGCTGCCATATTTTTAACCACTCCTCAAGCATGTTTAGGTCCTTTCTCATTTTTTCAGCCTCCGCTGGAGTGTCGACCCTGTTGCAGATCTTAGTATCATCTGCAAAGAGGCATACCTTCCCCTTTAGCCCCTTTGCAATGTCACTTATGAAAACATTAAAGAGTACTGGGCCCAGCACAGATCACTGTGGCACCCCACTGGTTACCCCCCTCCTTGGACTGAACGTTGTTTACCACCACCCTCTGTGTCTTGCCACTCAACCATTTTCTGATCCAGTTTACCACCTTAGGGCCCACTCCCAGGCTGTCCAATATATTTATCAACCTCCTATGTGGGACAGTGTTGAAGGCCTTGCTGAAATCTAGGTAGGCCATATCCATCACCCCTTCCCTTACCCAGTCAAACAAATCTATCAGATTTGATTGACAAGACCTTTCCTTTGTGAATCCATGCTGCCTTGGATCCTGTGCTCTGCTGAATTCTAGAAATATCACAGTTCTTTTCTTTAGCGATGACTTCATTAATTTCCCCACCATTGAGGTCAGACTGACTGGCCTATAGTTGCCAGCTTCCTCCCTGTTCCCATTTTTGTGGAGAGGGACTACATTTGCCCTCCTCAGGCTTCTGGGGCTCAGTTCTCAAAAGTGATTGAAGGCCGCAAGCACCGGGTGCACCAAACAAACAGCGCAAGGGGCTTGTAGCATTCCCCGGCCAGCAATTGGGATTCTCAATCCCATGCATCACATGCCCTGAGTTAGACCAGCTTTTCCTGGTCTAACTTCAGGGACCTTGTCAATGGGTTTCACCTAATATTGGGTGCAAGCCACCATGAAAAGGATAACGTGTCACTAATGCACGTAACCTATAAGAATTGGGTACACGGTGCAGCACTGTGTTTGGGGCAGTGCAGGGTCTGATGCAGGGTTTATGAAATCCCTGTGTCAGCCTTTGAGAACTGAACCCTGTGTGTTTACACACATTACCCCCAGTTCCCCTTGACCTTCATTTTCCATGCATGTTTCTGCCCAGTTCGCATTTTTGTTCCTGCCTTTGCTAAGGGAGACCAGTTAGATCCCCATCTTTTTGTGATTATGTGTGACCCCAAATGAGCTGCATCCCACTTTCCTAGTTTAAAGCTTCCTGTCCTGGATGTGCTGCACAAATCTTCTCCTCAACACCCTCATACCCTCCATGTTTGGATGTAGGCCATCCTTCTTAAAGGAAACTGCACCCTCATATCTTCTAAATTTTAGTTGATTCCATGTCAACAGAAAACTCTTTTCCAGTAGCTGATGGGGATATTATGTGTTTTAATGTTTATGAAGTGTGTTAACTGGTTGAGTGTATAGTTTAAAAAGTTTCTCCAGATAAGTTTAATTCTGTATGAATGTTTTAAACAGTTGTTCATACAAGGTACATGTTTTTATTCCCCTCATATTTCTATACATAGATTTCTGTTGTACAGTTTTTTTTATCATACTGTACAATACTATCAAGTTTTAACTTGGACATTTGTGGTATTAAATCTAAGGGTCTTGCTTTTAATTTTGAATGTATTCTCCCAATACACTCATTCATTAAAAATTTCAATTAGAGGCCCTGCCTGCTTGAGTGTTCAGCTTATCTAATGGATGTCCTTGAAAAGATTCCCAGTAATAACAAACTAATGGGATGCTATTCATTCCATTTAAAATTGTGATTTTTTTTTTTAAATAGGCACTTTTAACCAACGAGAATTTTTCCTTATTTTTTTATGTGTGATCTGGGTGTTAATAGAATGTGACTCTCTGAACAATTGTCATAAGTCTCCGAGGAAGGACTTGGTTGGTCTGAAAGCTTAGACATTATTTTCTTTTGTAACATCTATGTTGGTCCAATAAAAGGTATCAAACCATTTGCTTCTGGACTAGCTGTCCTATTGATTCCACCTTAAAATGGAATAATCTGATTTGGCTACTCTTGGATGACTACCAGTGGCCTCTTATTAAAATTTGGTGCAGACCACACTGTTTTAATACTTCCCTGCATATAAGAGTGGTATTTGTTTATGACTTGGTAGAGTGACAACTGTGACAGAGAAATGGCCTACCAACCAGCACAGTATAGCCTAATGAAACACCAATATCTTGGATTTAGGTTCAATATCTGTACATGGCCAGAAATAGAACATCAACCTACTTCATGTAATTGTCTTTCTCTGTACCATTTGATATTCTGTAGTTTAATTTTGTTACATTATATGGTTTAATTTTATGAATTGTTTGTTTTCTTTTACATAAAACCTAATTTTGTTTGTGTATTAGAGTTATTCTTGGTGGCAGTTAATAGAGTATTACATAGTCTTGTTTTTAACACATAATGTTCAGTTTTATTGTTAATTTAATTCATTGAACTCATATAACATACAGAGAGTTCATGGTTATATTTAATCCAGGGTTTTGTTGGCATTATCTAGTAAGCCTATATGATAATTTTGTCTATAATTTTTCCCTATAAGTTTGTCTCCTGGAATGTCAAGGGCATTGCTTCCCCCATTAAAATGAAAAAAGTGCTTAGTTGTTTAAATAAGCTAAACATGAGCATTGCTTTTATTCAGGAGACTTGCTTACAACCTGGGGAATGTGAAAAATTGAAAAGAGAATGGGTAGCCCAATTAGAATTTAGTTCCTTAAATTAGCTGTAAGAAAAGAGGTACTGCCATTCTAATAAAAAAGGAGTTGAAGTTATTAACAAAGACTATATTGCTGACCCTGAAGGAAGGTAGTACATTTTATTAGGCAAACTAGAGGGTCAGAATATACCACTATGTAATATTTATGCCCCTAACTTGAAACAGGATATCTTTAGGAACAGTATTACTGCTGAGCTCTCCAAATTCTCTATGATTTAATTATCAGGGTGGGGTGGGTTGGGGTGGGGATGACTTTAATGAGATTCTGGACTCCATTGCTGATAAAAATTACACAAAAAGCAAATTTTGTAGAAACTAAATTGAGATTCTCCTTTAAGAAGATATCTGATTTGAACATTATACACTGGAGATGGGCACACCCTAAAGGAAAAGTTTTTTTCCCTTTTCTGTAGTAGACATCTGACACACAGTACAGTACAGCAAAGTAGACTATCTTTTTGTTTTAAATAAGCTTGCAAATTTAGTAGTAGCTGTTAATACTGAGTCCATTCTTATGTCAGATCAGATCCTAATCAATACCTCCTTAATGGTTGGGGAAGGAAAACCAAAATCCATTAGATGGAGGCTAAACACTAGTTTATTCCATGACAAAGGATTTGTCAAGTGTTTGAACAGAGACCAAAGAATACTTCTCCATCAGTGATCATGGGGAAATATCTCAAGGTGTTATCTGGGAAGCTTACAAAGCTTATATTATGGGGAAAATTATCCAATTCTCTTCTAACAGGAAAAGAGAGAAAAATAATGTTTTGTGAGGAAAGGAACAATAACTCGAAGAGTTGGAGGATAAACTGGAAAAAAAAACTAAACTAGCAGAGAAAATGTTACTGCACAGAATCACCTCTCTGAAGTATGAAATCAATAGTTTTATATCTGAGAAAGTAGGATACGCTTTATTCAGAACCAAACAAAGATACTGGGAGGCTTGTGAAAAATCTGGATAGCTGTTAGCCTATTAAAAAAAAAAAACATTGTTACTGGTATCAACAAGCATTTGTCAATATCGAACATTTGATGCTTCTTAAACAATTTTTTTTTTATTTTGACCCCAACTTTTGAAGATACTTATTTTAGGATTCACCTTATAGACATAACATATACCATTTATAGTATATTGGCTGAAATATCAATTATCACCAGAGGTGCGAAAAAACATGTCATCCAGGACTATGAGGTGGTGTGGAAAAATAGCAATTTTGTAAGTTTGGAATCAAAATATTGAAAATTATCAAAGTTATGAGTGAATACTGAAATGGTGTAATGTTCAGTCATAACCTGGACATTTTGCCGTATTTGTGTGCCACATTTTCAGCATAGCCTTGTTATTAACCCACCTAATGAACCCGGTAGGTGAAAATGTTCAAATCCCTGCCAAAATGTCATTCCGCTCCACTGAAACATCATTCCAGGCCACAGGTATGAAAACACATTTTGGCCAGAATTCGAAAAATGACAGTTGTCACAGTCATGGGGTGCTCAGAAGAAATGGCTATCTTGAAAATATGGGGTCAAAATATTGAAAATGACCAAAGTTACAAGCCTGCATTCATAAATTTCAATGTAGTCTCATAACTTTATTTTTTTAATATTTTTGGCCCCAATTTTCATTGTAGCCTTCTTGTGACCCCACCTCATGAACACATGCAGAGTAAATGTCAAAGTCCTGCCTGAAAGGTGATTTTATGCAGCAACTGCAAAATCATCTTTCGTGACACAAAACATATTTTGGCCAGGATCTGAAAAATTATAACTCTCACATTCATGAGGTGCGATGAAGGAATTGCTATGTTGAAAATTTGGTGTCAAAATATTGAAAATTACCAAAGGTATGAGCACGCATTCACAAATTTCAATGTAGGCTCATAACTTTGCTGTTTTTTAATATTTTTATGCCACACGTTCAACATAGCCTTCTTATGACCCCACCTCATTAACAAGGGTGGTTAAAATGTTCAGCTCCTGCCCAAAAAGTAGATTCATGCAGTGACCACAAAATTACCTTTTGGGACAGGTTTACCTACTTTCACTGCCATTTTTTATGAGGTGGGATCCTAAAAAAGGCACGTTGAAAATTTGGGGCAAAAAATATTTAAAAGTGGCAACGTTATGCCACTAAGTTCAAAACCCCATTGAAATACATTGAATCGCACTCCTGATTTTCTCAGTTCACAGTCCAGCTTTGAAATGTGAATATGTGTCTGTGGTCCAGAGAGGATTAGTGGCACAGGACCACCAGTGGGTAGGTAAGGGCTTGGAGGTGGGGTGGGTGCGTAGGGGAGGGTCAAGTGCAGGAAAAACAGCGCAACAGACATCAATGGCCAGTTTTCTTTTTTACTCAGTTTATAAAAAAAAATGTAGATGGACGTTTTGCTTTATTTCAGGTGTCGACACTGGGGTATTGGGCACCCCCAGTATCAGTGTTATATTTGTGTGTGGCGGGGTGTGGGGTGGTGGGTGCTGAGTGGGAGGGTTGGGTTTTGGAAACAGTTACTGGGTAGCCAGAAAGTTATATCGATGGATAGTTTTCTCTTTTTTTTCAGGCTATAAATATACATAAAGAAAACCTATGAGGTGGTGATTCTGGAGGACTGGGCACTCCCAGTGTCAGTATTATATTTGTGTATGGGGGGTAATGGGTGCTGAATGGAAGGGTTGCGTGGGGGAACAAGACTCATGAGAGTTGAAACACTAGGGGTAGGAGCATTTTCTAGTTTGGCTGTGTATCACTGAGTATTGTAACTTGTAAGTTGTGAAGCCATATGTAAAACCTTTTGAACTTAACTCCAGGCTTCCTTGGATTTCTGTGTGCACAACGCATCTTTTGCATGGTACTTTATTGCATGAAGGAGCTGCCTTATTAGCAGAGCAGCACCGGCTGGGTTTTGCTGCTCACTGTATTTTGTCTTTGGACTTTTGTTTGGTGGGAACAGTTACAGGAGAGCCAGCAAGAGACATTGATAGATGGTTTTCTTTTTTGCTGGATATAAATATATACTGTATATACATAAAGAAAACCTATGAGGCGATGACACTGGGGTATTGGGCACCCCCCCAGTGTCAGTGTTATATTTGTGAGTGTGTGGGAATGGTGGGTTCTGAGTGGGAGGGTCGGGTGGGAGGGACAGTTACAGGGGAGCCAGCAAGACACATCATTGGATGGTTTTTTTTATATGAATATATATATATATATATATATATATATATATATATATATGTATATACATATATATTTGCAAAAAAAACATGTGTTATGCTCTAGCTTACAGTAGGGTCAAGCTACAAAAGAGTAGGAAATGTGGCATTAGGTTTTTCCAAGCTAATGCCAGACACCCACCCTGCACACACTAACAGGTGCTGGGGATATGTGTGTGTGCTTTGGGGTCATTGGCCCAAACACTCACCCCATTCCATATGTAAATAAGTTGAGATGGGCACAGTATAGGATAATGGGGTGAGTAATAGGACCTATGACCCCAAGGCACCCCTGCAGCATCTGTTGGTGTGTGCAGGGTAGGTGTGGGGGTATTATCTTTGAAAACTCTAATGCCACATGTTCCTACTTTTGTGGCTTTGACCCTAACTAGAGCATTAACACAGTTTTTTTTAAATTTATTTCCTTACTTTTTGAGATAGTATAATAGTATCTTTATTTTACTGTGGGAGCACAATGCGTTCCCATCCCTCTGTAGATGTGTGTATAATATATATAGTGCACTCCACTTATAATGGACACTTATAATGGACAATCGGTTATAATGGACAAAAAAATTATTTCACAAACCAAATATGTCAAATCCAATGCATTTTTCTCTGGTTATACTGGACAGAAACATTGCTTATAATGGACACTATGACATATTTATTGGCATTTATAGTGCTTTTTTGGGGGACAGTGCAGAGATGATGAGAAGATTTGGCAAATATAGAATTTAGATGGAGGAGTTACAGAGATTAAATTTCTTAGAAAATAATTTTCCACAAAAGATGCATACACTGTTTTAGTTAATTACACTAAAAGGAAATTATTCTATATTTGAATAAAACCCTTACAGTAGAATTGCCTTTGTTCTTACTGTCCTAGAACCCCAACATTCAGACACTAGAGTTACTATCTTACCTTCTGAAATAAACTTCCTTAAAAAACTCAGATTCCCTGACAGTTAAATAAACACACAAAATACAGATACACATCTGCAAGGCTGGATTCTGAGTAATCTGTGAAGTTTTAAAATAGGTTCTCATTCACTCTCAGCCCATACTCACCCACATAGGCATACCTAACACATAAGCTCCCCTCTCTGAATATAATGGACACTGGATATAACGGGCAAAAGTTATGTGTACAGATGTGTCCACTATAACAGGCTTGCATATATACAGTACATATATATATATATATATATATATATAAATATATATAAAATCACACATGCCCACACAATGCAAAGCATCATGGGCTGCATATGCAGATCACCACAGAATGTTATGCTGGTCCAACTTTAAGCAGAATTGCATGGTGCTGAAAGGCCTCTCACACAGTTTGCAAATGGTGCTAACATATATATATATATATATATATATATATATATCCTTTTGCAGACTATTTCCAGATACTATGCCCTTAACTGACTTTGCAAAATAGATTGTTTTGGTGGGGATTTGACAATTTTCTTTAATGGGTATATGAGTGTGGTAATAAGCAAGCTATACTGATTTAGAGGGTGCTTCCACTGAACAGGTTGAGCAATTCAAGTATTTGGGTGTGTGGTTTGATGCCTCCCTGACTTACTCATTTTAAATTAAACAGGTTAGCAAAATCATAAATCAAAAAGTGGGTATTCTTTATAAATCTAGATACTGTTTGTGTTGCTTGCACACATGTGCAAGAAACACATTGTGTCAGCCTCCTGCAATAGCGAGTTATGGAGGCGTGTTAGTCTTGTGCCGAATGGCAGTAGTCCATTCTAGGGCTGGTCTCTGCCACAGCCAATAGAAGAGCATGCTGTCCATCACAGCAGTTAATGAGCATGCCACAATGTGTAAAGAAATTTGGCCACGTCACCACGCAATCCACTGTTTTGGTGCATTACAAGCTACCAAAACAGCTGATTGAGTGGTGTCCCCATGGTGACGGCTTCTCTGTCAGCCTCTCACAGTCCCCATGAAGCTGATGGAAAGCCACTGCCCACTGTTCAGTGTGCCTTCCAGGAGAAATATTTCAAGGAAAAAAAAAGAAAAAAAAGCCGATGGGGTGCCCAATCCCCCTGTCGGCATGACCCCCTCCCCAGTTCATTTGCTGACAGGGTAGCCCAATCCCCATCAGCATAATGCACCTCCCCCCATTTGTTGTTTACCGAGGGGGTGCCCAATCCCCCCTCGGCTCATGCATCTACCCCCAGCACACTGTATGGCTGACAGTGTTGTCTAGTCCCCCATCAGCTCCACTGCCTCCCAAACAAACTTCCATCTGCCACACTGGGAGCCCACCCCAGTGTGGCAAAAGTCTCTTTAGCCAACTGGGTGCCCAATCCCCTGTCAGCTCCACTGCCCCCCCAATAAACTTCCATGTGCTATGCTGGGACCCCACCCCAGTATAGCAAAATTCTCCTTGGCCCACGGGGGGTGCTCAATCCCCCATCGGCTCCACTGCCCCCCCAAACAAGCTGCCTGGTGCCATGCTGGGAGCCCACCCCAGCATGGCAAAAGTACCCTATTGTCTTTTAAAAAAAAAAAGACCTAGAAGAACAAAACGGTCCCTTGTTGATTCTCCTGCCCCCTCCCCCAACCTGCAGCCACCCTCTGCGTACCTCACCTCCCCACACTCCCACCTCACCCCACACTTACCTCCAGAGCCCAGCACGATGATCTTCGATGGACTGGGAACATGTCTGCACTCTTCAAAGCTGACTGTTAACTGAAAAAATGCCGGTAGACTGTATAATGGCATAAATGTTTTTTTTTCTACTTTGGTGCATATCTCAGCCATGTTTAGGAATGTTTTCACCATATTTTCAACATTGGATTCTTGGGACCCCACCTCATGAACTCAGTCACTGTCATTTTGCTATTTGGTCCTGAAAGGTGATTTCATGATCACTGTGTGGAACCACCTTTTGGGACCGATTAATGAAATGACAATGTCACAGTTCATGAGGTAGGCCCCCAAAAAGCCTATGTTGAAAATATGGTGAACAATTTTCCAAAAATGATTCTTTTATGAGCGTGCATTGTGCAGTCCCTATGCACGCTCGTAACTTTGAGCATTTTTAATATTTTCACTCCAGATTTTCATCACTGCCATTTTACCACACCTCTTATGAACAGTACAGTTGTCATTTTTCACGTCTTGCCCCAAATGTGTTTTTGCACATGTAGCCTGGCCAATGGTACAGTTGGTGTGCGTAAATCAATGTTTTGACATATTAAGAAAATCACAGTGATACTGTTCATGAGGTAGACCCCAAAACCCTATGTTAAAAATTTGGTGAAAATATTCCCCAAAATGACTGTTTTATGAGTGTAAGTGCTGCGCAGTTCTTATGCACGCTCATAACTTCAAACATTTTTAATATTTTCACTCCAGATTTTCAACATTGCCATTTTACCACACCTCTTTATGAACAGTACAGCTGACATTTTTCACATCTTGCCCAAAATGTGTTTTTGCACAGGTAGCGCACAGTGGCATAGTCGGTGTGTGAAATCAATGTTCGGGACAGATTAAGAAAATCACAGTGACACTGTTCACAGGCAGAGGTCTTAAACTGGCTATGTTAAAAATTTGGTGACAAATGTTTATAAAATGACTGTGTTATGATTGTGCATTTTGCAATTTTCAGGCACCCTCATAAGTTCACAAATTTGTAATATTTTCAATCCAGATTTTCAACACTGGCATTTTTCCACACCTCCTTATGAACAGTACGCTGTCATTTTTCACACCCTGGCCAAAATGTGTTTCACACTTCCAGCACAGAATAGCGTGGTTGCTGTGGGAAGTCAGTGTTCGAGACAAATTAAGAAAATTACAGTGACACTGTTCATGAGCGGAGGTCCCAAAATGCCTATGTTGAAAATCTGCTGTAAAATATCACCAAACTAATTACATTATGGGTGTGCGTTGCACAGTTTCTAAGCACACACGTGACTTCATCAGTTTTTTTATATTTTCACTCCAGATTTTCAACATTGCAATTTTTTACACCTCTTCATGAACAGTACAGGTGTCATTTTTCACATCCTGTTCAAAATGTGTTTTCACACCTTTGGTGCCAAGTGGCGCAGTCGCTGTGCAAAATCACCTTTTGGCTAACAAACTGATAGTGTCACTATTAATGCAGTGGGGCCACAAAAAGCTCATGTTGAAAACCTGGAGTAAAAATACCAAGAAACACCCAGGGTGTTAGGGTTTTTGACCATAACTTCCTACTCTGTAGTGACCCTCAGGTGTCAGGGGTGTGACTTGGGCTTGTCGACAGTATTGCTCATGCCATTCTACCCCCACCCTGCAGCCAGTGGCAGGCATTGAGGTGCATCTTGGACTCTTTGGCCCCAGAGTTCACCCCATTCTCCAATACTGCACCCATTTCAGTGTATTTCCATATGGAATGAGGTGAGTGTAAAGCCCGAATACTCCAAAGCACTCCTCAACACTTGCAAGTGTCTGCAGGGTAGGGTGAGGCGAAATGTCATGACCATTATGGGAGATGACCCAAAGGTACACCCCAATGGCTGTCCATCTCTGCAGGGTGGGGGTGCAGTTTGCATCAGTTCAATACTTCACTGCAATTCCTATACTGCATCTAACTTCTGCACTTCCACTGCTAATGACAACAAGCAACACTTGGCATTGACAAATGCTTGTTTCCTTTTGAGACAAGAAAATTGATTGCTGTTGGGCCATTGCTTGTTCATTTTGATAACATTTGTTATCTTTATGTAAACCTTAACAGTCACAAGTTTAATGTCTTGTCTACTGCTTATAATTCTATCTGTCGGTTTATTTTGGCTGCTCCTTACAATACTCGTTATTGTGATCTTTATTCATAGTTAGGTTGGATGTCCCCGAGAGGAAGAATTGACTATTTGTTAGGATATTTGCTATATAAATGTGTCTTTCCCGCTGGTAATTACCCTTATCTCATTTAGTTGAAGCTTTTTCTACCCTTCCTAAGTTATGATCTGCTAATTGTACTTTGCTGAGCACTATTATACTTAAAAAGCAGCGTGGGTTGTGCTCCTTTTCAATCACAGCACTCTCATTTTGCAATGCATTACCAGAGGCTGTTCATCTCTCTCAATCTTTAGCAGGGTTCAAAATGAAGTTTGTCTTTATCGATGCAAAGCTCAGATTGTATTCAATTTAAAGGAAAGCTGTCATCATGCCAGCCTCCTGCCCTCACAAGGCTTACCCTCTGGTTAAGCCTTTTAAGTATGTTGTGGCATTTTTCCTGCGTAGCAACATACTTTATTTTAATTGCAAAAAGTCCACTACCTGGAAGTATGGTGGACGCTATGAGAGCTCCATTATCTGTAAAGGGTGTGACGATGCATCATGTGCTTTAATACTTTTGTATTGAAGCGCATGGTGCAGCGCCACACCTTTACACATAGTGGAGCCCCACTAGCATCCGCCATACTTCTGGGTGGCAGACATTTTGCAATTAAAATAATGTATGTTGCAGAAGGAGAAAAAAGCTGCAACATACCTAAAAGGCTTAACCGGAGGGTAAGCCTTGTGGGGGCGGAAGGCTGGCATGATGACAGCTTTCCTTTAATTATTTTTTTATACTTTATCATTGAATGCTAATTGTTGTTTTCTTAGTGTCTATGTCTTTGGGTCGGGCCTGAAAAAGGACCTGTTCAGTGTCACTACCCAATTAACAAATTTATAAATAAAAAAATAAAAATATAACTACATTAGGAAATCAAGAAATACAATCAAAGCTATCCGAAAAAGATCTTGGGATAATAGTTGACAACAAATTAGACTAGAAAAAACACTGCACAACTGTCATTAAAAGGGCCAATTAAACTATAGGAGCAATAAAAAGAAACATAACAAGCAGAACCAAAGAGGTCTTAGTGCCGTTTTACTTGTCATACAAGATGTCAAACCTCATCTAGACTTTTACAGCCAGATTTGTTGTCCCTATACAAAAAGAGAAATAGATAGACTGGAAAAAGTACAGCGACGGTTTACCGAATCCATAGAAAAAACTAAATACGCTATAGTGTGAGTAAGCAATAAGACACGATGGGGTGTGCATTAGACAGTTCTAATGCGGCTAGAGACTTAGTGAGGCACAAGGCCACAGGCCTAGTGCAACCAGTCCCTAGCCGTGCATTAGAACTGTCTAATGCACATCCCCAGAGTGGCTTATTGCACTTATAAAATGGGCCTGTGTATTCTAAGTGGGGGTTCTAGTTTTAGCTGTGCATTAGACACATCTAATGCACAGCTAACAACCAATCATATTACTGGAAATCCTTTTCCCATTTTATAAGGACAGATTAGCACACCAGGGACTGCATAAACTGGAAACCAGAAGAAAACAAAGGGAGATGTTATTTTATTATGATGTAATGAATGATGTACATATGTTGACTGAATTAGACATACAATACAAAAAATTAGACTCTATCACCAGATGACATCCCTAACAAGTCAAAATAAATAAATTCAAAACAAACAAAAGAAAATATTTCTTTATGCAGAGAGCAGGGAACTTATGGAACAGACTGCCTAAAAACATTATAATTAGCAAGGCCAAACAAACATTTAAAACAAACTTAGACAGATACATTGTGGAAGGTGCAAAATTAGATTATTACTGTCTGTACAAATAGGAGCCACACATGGGTCTCGGCCAGTCCTTGCTCCTTATGCATTAAGTGAGAGACAATACATGTCTGGATTCCATGATTTGTTTTTGAATTAGGAACAGAATAAATCTTTCCTGTAATTATAAATATCGCAACCTTTATTTATTGTCAAAAGCCTCTTTTTGAAGTCTTACAGTTAGTGTCAACATCTCCATCTGGTTGAGTTCATTAATGTGCTCCACCCCCACCCTTTGGTAAGACTGAACCTTTTTTAAATGGAAACATTACTTTTATAGTGAATGGAAATAGAACCATTGATTGGGCAAAAGACCATAACCAAAAGTAAATATGCCTTTGTGGTACTGTTCGTGGTATTTGCAGGACTTTAATGTGTTTATCTTTTTTTCACAGAAAAATGCAACACATGTTACCTATGAAAATGCAATACATTTGGAACCGAAATCTACAGAAAGGGTCATCAGAAACAAAGAAACCTACATCAGCTACAACTGTACATATCTGCTGGACATGCGAACCAGTCTTGCGGCAGCAATTAATCCTGTAATGAGGTAATATATTTTAGTTTTATACGGAATAAAAGTACATTGCCCTGCAATATGTTTCACTTTAAGTATAAAAGTACAGTTAATTAATAGTCATATAATTACTGGTTATTTTAAATGCACACATAACTATGCTGTAATTATGCATTACAACTGGCCATGTGTAATCAGGTCCTGTCAATCAAGCACGTGGTTCTAAACTGCTTGGCATAATCTCACAATTCAATCAAAAATGCTATCAGTAATTATAAAAAAAATATATATGGGTTGGTGTGTGTAACTCAACATTTTATACACGCTCTCAGTGTGTAATGCTTTTATTAACTCTGCAAACTTTGCTCTTGGGGTTTATGTAGCATCACACGCCTCAGGTGTTATAAAATTCCAGTTACATATACCAAACCATGTACAGTATTATTCTTTATATAATGCATGGTTAGATATATTCTCCATATGGAAACTGTAGATTCACCACCCCATAACTAAGTAAGCAATAACCCACGACAGGCCATGTGGTTACTGGGGATTAATCAACACCCTGGGTGCGTTGTGAGTCATGAGGGTGATTGGGTGTGCATGAGTGGGTTATTGCACTTATAACATGGGTTATGTTTAAACAATAAAAACATTTTTTAAATGTTTTTTTTTGTTTAAACAGCAAGAAAGGTGGTGTGTACTGCCGCCTTGCAAAAGAGTCCCCACAAAATACTACAGTTTCCTGCTGTAATGCAGATAGAAATGTCACTGATACACCACCTAGATGATTTGTGGCATTTCCTTTGCATCATATTGTCCCCTACCATTCCTATAAGGATTACTATAACCACCGACCCCTCTGACAAGTACACATGCAGGAAAAAGATGGATTGTGAGCATTTGCCAGACAGACACCTAATATAAGAGACCACAGAGAGGGAGTGCAGACTGCAGGAATTTAATACTCACCTGATTCCTGGCAGCTGACTCTTGCACTCTCTCACATGTTTCACTGTTACTTTCTCTCTCGTTACCACCCCATTGCTGATTTGCTAGCTGCACTGTCTTAGCCACAAAGCTCCATCATGCTCGCATTCCTCTACTGCAGACTGTAGCTTACAGAATAGATTAGAGCATCACCATTAACTCTCACACTGAACACACTGTGTGTCTTCCATCCGCCTGTCAGTTGCTGCTTAGTTGCTTTTTCCTCTGCCTCTCCTCCGATCACAACTTTGAATATGCAATAACTGACAGCAGATCAGACACTTGGTGGAACAGGGGTCTAGGACATTTGCGGGGTGGGTGGGTTGCTAGGTAAGCTTCTCAGTGTGAGTGTCTCTGCATTGGCAAATGTGCAAACTGGAGGTGATTGCCGCAAGTTTACTGAAGTCTGTGACCGCTGGCAGACATGTCTTGGCTACTGTGCCCAGAGGTCCACTGCATGTGTGGGTGTGAATTTCTGTGCATCTCACCTGGGGAACAAACAGAGCAGATGCAGGAGCACAGACACACTATGGGCTCGCTGTAAGGGATGACTGTACAAACCTTTAACACTGCAGCCACTGTGCACAAAGTTTTAACACTACAGGCACTGTTGGTGGATTGTCTGTGCTACAGTACAGACAGGCTTGTGTTACAGTGGGATTGCTCACATAGCAAGTAAAACAATGTCTGCCTGTGACACTGGATTTCAAGCACAGTAACGAGACCCTCACTGAAACTTATGAGTAATGATCTAAGTAAGAGACTGCTCACCCTCAGCATGCCTGTAACATAGACTAATCAACTGTCAGGTGACAGTTCTTAACCAATGAATTTAGTGACATTTTGCTACCTATGTTATAACACAATTAAAACATTGTGACATTATCATTTAAAAACACCCTGCTACATGGACTTATTAAAGGTTGTTTGACTTTTATTTACATCCAATTACACATCTACATTTCACTAATATAAATCAATTACAACATCATTCATGAGTCTAAAATATCTAAATAAAAAAAAAAATGACATCATCAATAGCAACTTAAAAATCTTTCCACCTCAGCTTCAAATCAATACTTTAAGGTCCTCTCAACCTTTTATTCCACAGCCCAACACAGCTAAGAACACAAAGTGCTACGCAAGCCCTGTAAGAGGCAGATAGTCACTAACTGACTATTCACAGCTCAGTTAATCTCACATTGCTGCCATCCACCCAGCCGTGGAAATATGTAAAATGCAGGACTCTGATAAAAATAAGATGTTACATCTTAGCTGGGATTAAAAGATAAAACAACACTGTAAAAACATGACAACACATATTACAAACATTTCATATTCAAGCCATCTGAAACATCGTGGAGATACTAGCCATCTTTTCTTCAAAGCACTAGGTTTAAAACACATGAAAATTCTGGAATTGCACTGATTGAAGAAACAGTGAAAAAGCAGGACCTCACACAAAACAGTGCATCACACATCTCTAGGATCTTAGCCGATGCCTACAGTAGAAAATACTGTTAAAACTAAAAACAAAAATGTCTGAGTATGTTCCCTGGTATTTCTACATCCATGCTATGTTCATCATTTTTTTCTGTGCATGACGGTTCATGCAAACATTTAAAAGCAACAAAATCGTATTTCTTTTTTATTGCTTTATTGATTGCTTGACCAGTAGGTGAGCCAGTTCATATGGGCCTATTGTCAGCATGCCTGGGTTTCAGAATTAGAAGATGAACGTGGACCATAATAAATTACAACTAGAATAACAGTTTGCAGTCCATCTGTTATGGGGCTGTAAATCCATTGAGGGGTTCCTGTGACTTTGTAAACCTTGAGTGTGAAGCTCAAGAATTTGTGACATCACAGGAGTCCTGGGATGGATTTACAGCAACCGTAACAGATGGACTGACATCTTTTATTCTCTGTAATATAAAGTTTCCATTTTTTGAACATGGTGTCCCAAGCAAACACATTACCTGCCTACAGTAATAAAAAAATGAACATTTTGCCAAACAAATGCATTACCTGTCTGCAGTCAGTAGCTGAGAGTAACACCTGGCTTACTGACAGCATTGCCCGTCCTCCCTCAAGTCATGGAGCTGTTTGTAAGTGGGTGAAGCATACTTGTCTGCAATACCATCATTTTGATGTCAGAGTTACAGCATTATGGATTCCTGATCTCACAGTGGTGGTATTATGGTATTATGACTCTCAGCCACTGCCAACTTTCCAGGCTGGAAATGGAAATTATATGTTACTTGTTTCAATGTGTCACATACTGGGGCAGATATCAGCCATGAAGTATAGCTTGCAGGCAATGCCACCAAATACGTTTGACACAGTTTTACCAAATATGTTCAACACAGGCAAAATCTCATTAATCGCACATTTGCATCTGGAGGTATCATTTCACTATGCTAAGACGCTTTCTTTAACAATACTGTATACTTGCATAGGTATAGAACTCAAAAGGCCTCACTAAACAATAGTATATGCCATATACAGTGTACTCACCTATATGTCAACCTCACATGTAAGGTGACTCCATTTTACCTTGTCATTTTTAGAAAAATTATAAACATTATTGTGCTGCTCAAATTTGATGGAAAATACTGTTTTGTGACCAACATCGGGCACAGAATTCGCCTTTGTTGCTCTAACGTGACACACAGTCGGGTTACACAGTTGCAAAAATTCTTTATCATTGTACGCCCTGCAGGCAGCTCGGCTTCACAGATAGAAACAGAGAAACATTTTGTAGATGTCGCCTGACTGTGGAGAGCTTTAAAGCAGCTCTAAAAACATATTTATTTTTGCTGGCCTTCTTAGTTGACTAATATTTGACTGTTCTTTTTAAACTGAGGAGTTTTATTGCTGAATTTCATTTGTTTTTAATCTTTGTAAAAGCACTTTGATACTTGCTGAATTGCGATTATTGAAATAAAGATTTTTTATTACTATTATTATTATTATAAGGATCACTTGACCCAATTAGTCTACCCATTTTCCCTGCCTACTGGAACACAACAGACCCTACTTGATCTCCGGCTTAACCTTCCTTTCCCTAACCACTAAGGTTTCCTTATGCCTATCCCATGCATTCTTGAATCCTGTTACAGTTTTTGTCCCCACCAAGTCTGCTGGGAGGCTGTTCCAGGTATCTACCACTCTTTCTGTGAAGAAGTACTTCCTCATGTTTCCCCTGAATGTACCCCCCTCCATCATCATAGCATGCCCCTTTGTTCTTGAGCATCTTTTTTTTCTAAAAAAAATACTTCCCTCTTGTACCTTATTTATACCAGTGAGATATTTGAATATCTCTGTCACCCCCCCCCTTTTCCTTTCCTCCAGGGTGTACATATTGAGGTCATATAGTCTCTTATCATAGGGATTCTGGTGCAGACCCTGCACCATTTTAGCTGCCTTCCTCTGGACCACCTCTACGCTGTCTATGTCCTTCCAGAGATGTGGTCTCCAGAACTGGACACAGTACTCCAAATGTGGTCTCACAGATGATGTATACAATGACATTACTACCACCCTCCTTCTGCTGGTGATACCCCTGCCTATGCACCCTAGCATCTCACTGGCTCTCCCTACTGCACTGTCACACTGTTTGGCCGCCTTTAGGTCATCAGATATGATTACCCCCAGGTCTCTTTCTTGTTTGGTGGTCAACAGTACCACTCCCCCCATCTTGTACTCCACTCCTCAGTTTCTGTGCCCCAAGTGCAGGATTTTGTACTTCTTTGCTTTGAAACTTCGTTGCCACACTCTTGACAACTCCTCAGACTTTCTTGGATCCCTATTCCTTTTTTTCTTTTACCCACAGAGTGTCTCCCCTATTGCAGATCTTTGTGTCATTTACGAAAAGGTAAATCTTCCCTTCTAGCCCCTCTGTAATGTCACTAATAAAGACATTAAAGAGGACAGTCCCAGTACTGATCCTTGTGGCAACCTGCTGGGCACTCTCCCTTCCTCAGAGTGAGCTCCATTTACCACCGCCCTCTGTCGCCTATCCCCCAACCAATTTCTTACCCAGTTTACTACCTTTGGACCCACTCCCAGGCTGCCCAGCTTCTTAACAAGTCTCCTACGTGGAATGGTGTTGAAGGCCTTACTGAAATCTAAATAGGCCACATCCACCACTCCACCCTGATCTACTTCCCTGGTCACCCAGTCAGAGAAATCTGTCAGATTTGTTTGACATGGCCTCCGCCCAGTGAATCCATGCTGCCTCAGATCCTGTAAGCCACTGGATTCAAGATATTCCACTATCCTTTCCTTCAGTAGAGATTCCATTAATTTCCCCAGTACCAAAGTCAAGCTGACTGGCCTGTAATTGCCACCTTCCTCCCTGCTACCACTTTTGTGAAGTGGGACTGCATCTGCCCTCCTCTAGTCCTCCAGAACCACTCCTGTCTCCAGTGAGTGGTTGAACAGGACTGTCAGAGGTGCAGCCAACACCTCTCTGAGCCCCTTCAATATCCATGGATGTATCCCATCTGGGCCCATTGCCCTATCCACTTTCAGATTTGTGAGTTCCTTCAGGATTCTCTCCTCTGTAAATGGACTAGTGGCCACCTCTTTTCCTTTGATGCTCTTGTCACTTACCTGTGGTCCCACACCAGCCCCTTCCTCTGTGAACACTGAACAAATATATTTGTCCAGAATGTCTGCTTTTTCCTTGTCCCCTCCACACCCCTACCCTTCCCCCTTAGCCTTACAATCCCTCCCATGGTCTTCCTCCTTTTGTACACTTACCTGAAAAATGTCTTGTCCTTTCTTTACTGCCTTGGCTTGTTTGGTCTCTGTTTGCACCTTTGCACTCCTGACTACTTTCCCTGCCTCTCTCTGCTTCTCCTGATACACCTTCCTATCCTCCTCCCTCTGTGTCTCCTTGTACCTCCTGAATGTGAACTTTTTTTCATTTGTTTCCCAGCCACCTCTGTTGAGAACCTTAGTGATACCTTGTTCCTCTTGCTTTTGATTACTTGCCTGATACAGAGGATTGTTGCCTTTGCTATGGCCCCCTTTAGTTTCGCCCACTGTTCCTCCTCTCTACCCAAGTCCTGCCCCCCTTCCAGGACACCTCTGAGGCATTCCCCCATCTTTGTAAAGTCAGCTGTCCTGAAGTCCAGAACCCTTGTCTTTGTGTGGTTCAATTCTGCCACAGATAAGTCCATTTGCCCTTCTTGTGGGCCTAGTTTTTAGTATCGAAAACTAGACTTATACATGAATATATACGGTATATGTGACAGAAATTCTACACCAAGTCGGGAGTATTAACAGGTTTCGGTAAACTTTGCAGTGATGAGTTTTTGGGTGAGCTGAGAGGCCAAAACCTCAGACATTGTTAACTGTGCACTGTATTTCTCCTGAGTAGTAACAGCAGTCTGATACTATGTAACCTTGCTTTTTAAGTACTATGTTTTTTATGTATAAATGTATTGTATCTGGACTGTACGTAGCATTTTGTTGCAAAAAGGATTTTTCCTAATCATTTGTTCCTGTATAAAAATAAAATGTTGTCAATCAACCAGCAATATTGTGGTAGAAGAAGGATCAATATGTGGGACGTAGGGCTTGTTTGGAAAAAGCCTGCCTAGCCTCCATCATAAGCATATCTTTACTGTGATACAAAATGCTGAGTTTTTGGTTGACTTTCTTAGAGACCAATTCGACTTGAATGGATAATACTGAGTTCTGACCCAGTGTTATAGTTACTGTAGGTATTTGAAACTGTGCACTTCTTGAACTGCATCACAATCCAGCTAAACAGTGTGTAGTAAATCAGATCAACTATCATGTAGAGATGTGCGCAGTCAGAAATTTTGCTTCGCAAAATGCTTTGTGAAGTTTCCCACTGTTGTAAAGTGCTGCTTCATGAATTTCTTTGCACAGAGAAGTGCCTACTTTGCTAAGCAAAGAACAACGCAAAGTGGGGGCGTGGCTAGCTTTTGAACATGGCAGTCACTTTCTAGCCAGCTCCATTAGGCACTATCATTGAAAGCGTCTATAAAGTCCCCTAAACCCATCACAATTTGTAAAAAACAGCCCTGGGGCAACAATCAGTTCATGGTTTCCGGCAAATCAAAAAATCGCTAGGCTAAACTGAAATTTGGACCAGCACGCCAGAGGGGGAGCTGCAACAGGACTTGAAGGTCTGCTCTAGCCCTTGGGCCCACCGGGCCACCGACTCTGCCCATTCCTCAACTCCCGAAATGTTGGAACTCAAGTGCTCCCTTACAGGTGTCCCTGCAAAGCTAAATCCAAAGGGCCTATCACATATAAAAATACCAAAGTGTACATTTTCCAAGACTACAGTTGTGAATTGCAGCAGCAAAGGCAGAGATTTAATGTGGTCAAGAATAAGTTATACAATATTGGCTGGTCTTTTGCTTTCTTGTATCCTGCTGAGCTGAAACTTGATAAGCCTGGACAATCCCCTATCTACTTTACTTGCCCGAAGATGGCGGAGAGAAGGGTGGAGGAAGAAAAAGCCAGAAGGAAGCATGTTGGTGTTTCACCAGCCAAGGAGGAAACCGGAGACAGCCAAGTTCCTACAGTGTCTCTGTACCAGCTGTTTGAACTTTTTCTCTCTGTATCCTTTGTGCTCTAAATCTGAGTGGCCTTGATTTAAGGCTGGTGGTTTATCCTCGCTGCTTAGTTACACTCTCAAGTCTTTGCCAGCCCTGCAGCAAGAGGACAAGGAGGCAGTATAGCGCAGTGGTTTAAGGCTCTGAGCTGCAAATCTGGTGACATCCAGCAGACTAGACCTGGGCTTGAATCCCACAGCTTCCACTTGTGTACTGTGTGACCCTGAGCAAGTCACTTAACTTCCCTGTGCTCCCAGGTCACTCCTGTAAAAAAGCTTTCAGCTTAGTGTGCTACTCCTGGTTAAACAACTAAAAAAAAAATGCTGGCGTCTCTAGAGACTGCATATTAGTTGTGTGAGCTCATAGCCCCCTCGACCATGGCTAGGGACACGGGTACTGATGGGAGGGGGCATACGTGTTCTGTGTAGAATTCACCCAGACTTTGCTCTCTTTCTTTAGTGGCTCTGTAACAAGTCTGGACTCAAGCCTATACTTTATGGATCATTGTTTATTTTATGTCAGCCATCCGAAGTCTGTTTCTGATTGCCGACCTGATTATTATCATTGAGGTGTTCACAACAATGTTTAAAAATGTGCATTTTGTGGTATTTCACCATTGTTAGTGTCATCTGCACACAGCCATGAGCTAGTCTCCTGGTTCTATCTTTTTCCGATGTGTTGTTGTGGTCTAGGTTGCCCCTGGCCTGTTGTCAATAAGGGGGGCCTTGTTTATAAGTTGTTGCTAACCTCATGCTAGTAAAGATTTGCACTAACATACAAACACATTATAACACTGTTACTGGTTACCAGATTTTTGCAGGGGATTATAGTCATGCTTTTTTTTGGTCTGAATGGGGGGTGGGGCGGGGGGGTGATCAAATGGTTCGAAGAATTAGCAGGTTTAGGGGCTATTGAGTGGAGTGGGTGATATGTTCTCTGGTTGCTGGGTAGGGGGTAATAGCAAGGGGACAAGGGGGAAGTGGTGGAGGGTGGACATGCTCATTGGCCACTTGGAATAAATAACTCTGTGTATCCAGTGTGGCAGTTGGGCCTTCCCCGCACTTCTGGCGCTTCGAGGGGAGATGGGGAGTCGAGTTTAGGATGCTTTACTTTGGGGAAAATATGGATGTTGATGCTTCAGGTGTACATTGGGACCTATGGCACAGAAGGAGGGTGTTTGGAGAAGGATAGCAGACTGGCCTGGGGAGACCGGCCAGGCCATTTACCACCCATTACGTTTTCCTTAGGTGTGTTGTTTCCGGGTTATAATGGCTAATACATTTCAAATAGCCACCTGGAATGTTAATGGGTTAAAATCAGTAATTAAATGAAAGAGGGTACTGACTGAGGTAAAGAGAGCCAAATGGCGTGTGGTTATGCTCCAGGAGACCCATATGACCCCAGGAACAGCACTTCAATGGGGGGCACTTGGGCATCCTCCACTTTCTCCTCTAAGGCCAGAGGTACTTCTGTTTGGTTCCCCTGGGCACCCAGGTCTGTGTTCTGGGGCAGGTCTCAGATTCTGTGGGCAGATACTCTCTGGTCAGGGCTGAAATTTGTGGTCTGGGCACCTTTTTCTTTGGCTCCATTTATGCACCTAATGTGGATGACTCTGTCTTTTTCCGGAGACTGCCACTTGATATGGCTAATTGGACAGGCCCTTGGATCCTGGGAGGTGATTTTAATTGTGTGAGAGATACAGTCTTGGACAGATCCAACACTTCCCCTGTCCCCTTATCTACCAACGCCAGGGCATTGGGTGAGCTGGAATAGGAACTCAATTTAATTGATCTCTGGCGGCATAGGCACCCTACAGGTAGGGATTATAGCTTTTATTCTCACTCACACCACTCTTACGCTCAGCTGGACAGACTTCTGGTTATTCTATCTCTCCTGGCTTTGACAGACAAAGTACACTACTCAGCCATTATCTTATCGGACCATGCTTCCTTAACTATGGGTCTGCTTGCCTTTGATTCCCCCCCAGTGGTGCGTCAGTGGAGACTAGACCCCCTGCTTCTCAAAAATCAGGACTACTTAGGTACATTGTTCAGGACCATTTGGGAGTTCCTGCACTTTAATAAGGCTGGGGACACTTCTCACTGATGCAGGTGGGAGGCCCTAAAGGCTTACATTTTGGGGCCAAACCATAACTTTTGCATCATATTCCAAAAAACAGGGAGAGAGTGACATCTCTCGCTTAAGAGAGAAAATTGAAGCCTGTGAATCTGCTCATAGATTAAAGCCTACCCCTTCACTGTATAGGGTAATCCAAAAACTAAAATGGCATTACAATACCCTTGGCAGTGCCAAAGTAGAGTGGGCCATCCTTTTAAACCAAGCTGGAGCATACTTCGACGGGGATAGAGGAGGGAAGCTACTCACTTGGCAGCTATGCCGTTGAGAGGGAGAGAAGTCAGTGGGACAGATACATGACCAAACGGGAACCTTCGTTCAGGAACAGGTGGCCATAGGGGATGCCTTCTCTGCCTTTTATGAAAAACGGTACACTTCCGAGGTTGCCTCAACCCCTCAAAGAGTTGGACCTATTTTTTTGCAAAGGCCCCTATTTCAGTAATTGGCGAGGATATGGCAAATAAGTTAGAGTTACCTTTCAACTTTCAACTTTTCAACTTTATTGGATATCAAATTGAGATAGTATTATCTCTTTTACAATTGTATGTAAATATATAACATCACAAGACAAAGTAGAAAACTTACATACAAAATTTCAGTTTCAATATAAAATTACATTTTACATTTTAAATATGAAGCATAAAAACACACTTTATCCATAGCAACTACAGTGTTTGTTATATCTATCACCAAGGAGGAGGCGGTACGGGCAGCTATGAGGGTCCTCAGAGGGGGGAAGGCTCCAGGACCAGATGGCCTCCCTATAGACTTCCTCAAAAAATTTGCCTCTCTGCTCATAGACCCCTTATTCGCTATGCTTAAAGAAAGCCTGGCAGAGGGTGAGTTGCCCCCCTCCACACAGTCAGCCATCATCACTGTGTTACCTAAACCGGGGAAGGACCCCTCTTTTTTTTTTTCAACTTTCTTTCCCTCTGGTTGCAGCGCCCTGGATCATCTCTCAGGCAACCTAGTCCTTTCCTGCCCAGCCTGAAGCCTTCCCAATCTGCACCTCCTCTCTCCTCCCCCTCCCCGAAGCCAGTACCCCCGGTTTAACCCACCCAGGGTGGGTCGTCCTCTCCTCTTGGGTGTGCTTACAAGTCAGACTCTGGCTCAGGTAGGGCTGGGGAACGGAGGACCTGGAAGGTCAGTCGGGGAAGGCCCGGTGGAGGATATGGTGGACCGGTGCCATTGCCTACCCAGAGCGCAATTGTTATCTGTGTTCTTGTGAGCTTCACCCACTCCCTCCCTGCGTGGTGCACAACGATGCTCTGGTGCACGGCAACCCTGCCGGCATTGACCATGCTGATTATGTGCCTGTCTGGCTGCTGTAGTGCCTCTGGTCTCTACCGGGGGTCACCAGCACACCAAGACAAACCTCCCATGCTACCCGGGGAGGACAGCACCGCATGGGCACTCATTCTCAACCCTCCCCCGGCCGACCCCTGGCGACCTGAGTACGCTGCCGAACCTGGGTCGCCGGCGTGGTTCGAAGTGTGGTGTCCAGCGCTTCAACCCTCAGCGCCACCAGGCTGGCTGGAAGGACCCCTCTTGATGTGCCTCATACAGGCCGTTATCCTTACTGACTGTGGACTACAAAATAGTGATGACGACCTTGGCTTCCTGATTAGACCCAGTGCTCCCTTCACTGATTCACCCACATCAATCTGGCTTTGTTCTGCGGCAACAAGGGAAGCACAATATCTGCCACACATTAAATGTGATCCATAGATGGGGTAAAAACAAAGGGTCATGGGGCAGCAGTCTTTGCTATTGATGCAGAAAAGGCTTTTGACCATGTGGAGTGGGGCTATCTATTTGAAACCCTCAGTAGGGTGGGCCTGGGGCCAGGTATCAGATCTTGGGTCCAAATTCTCTGTAATGAACTGCAGGCCCAGATAGCTGTTAATGGTATGTTGACCCCCTCTTTCACCTTAGGGCGGGGCACTAGGCAGGGTGCTCTCTCACCGCTGCTTCGTTCTTTCCCTGGAGCCTCTTGCAGCAGCTCTGAGAATACACAAGGGAATCAGGGGCCTGAAGGGGGGGGTCTGAGCATAAAATTGCTCTGTACGTGGACTATCTGCTTCTGTGCCTTCAATATCCTGCACAAGATTTGCCCCAAGCACCTCAGTTAATGGGTGAATATGGTAAACTGTCTGGTCATAAGGTCAATTGGACCAAAAGCGAACTTCTTCCCATTGGGACAAAGGACAGAGCGCTGTTACTTTTGAGCTTAGGAGGCCTGCAACTACAGTAGTTAAAAGAATAAAGTATCTGGGTGTCTGCATTTCTGCTCAGACAAGTTCACTATATGCTCTAAATTATAAACCCCTCCTGTCTAAAATTGCAGAGGACTGTGAACGTTGGACGGCTCTGCCATTGTCACTATTGGGGCTGGTAGAAGTAGTGAAAATGACCATTTTGCCCAAATGTCTTTACTTGTATCAATCACTCCCTATTCAGCTACCTAAGGCACACTTTAAGCACCTTGGTGCTGTCCTACACAGATTTCTGTGGAGGGGCAAAAGTGCAAGAATTAAAAAAGCTATACTATAGCAACCCACGAATCTGGGGGGGATTGGTCTCCCTAACGTTCAGGCCTATTACCTCGCTGCTCAGCTCACCTTTGTCCCTGTGGGACATTTGAGGAAGGGGGTGAGTTGGCTGGGAGTGGAGGAGGACACACTGCTGGGCCCACTGAAAGAGGATTACCTGGTTGTGGTCTTGTACTCAGACCATTCTTATACCATAACCAGTCCATTCACAGCAAATTCGCTGAGGGTCTGGATGGAAGCACACAAGTGTATTGGACATCCTCAGCAGTTGTCTCCTAACCTGGGTATCTTGCCTTTCATAAAATCCAAAGGCCCATGCACTACTGGTCTAATACAAAAATTGCAGGAGTGGAGACATAGAGGTCTGGTTTTGGTAGGTCAGTTCTATATAGGGGGCATGATCAAGGCCTTTGTCACTACATGTGCAGAATAGGGTATCCAGCCAGGTGATTTCTTTGTTTACCTCAGGGTTAGACATTGGTTTGGGTCCTCTCTAACCACTGAATATGGTTGGTACCCCCCTCCTCACTGGAAGAACAACTGTTTCACCCGCAACCGGGTTATAAAACTCTCTCCATTTACTACTGTATCATCCAGGGGCACTCCTGTCAGTCATCCAAAGGGATCAGGAACAAGTGGAGCCAGGATCTCCTTGTTCCAATAGATTTTAGAACATGGTGCCTGGCCAGTCAACACCTCCAGCTACATTCCCACAGTAATAAGCTCAGACAAATCCAGCTGAATTTTATGTACCGAGCATACCTCACCCCTACAAGGATACACACAATTGACCCTCTCAGACCTAGCATTTGTCCAAAATGTGACATCCAGGAGGGTGATTTTCTCCACATGTCTCTGACTTGCCCTCGGGTATCCGCATTCTGGCACCAAAAGCACCACATAATGAGTAGAGTCCTGGGCTACCATCCCTCAAGGTCTCCTCTCGAGATACTGTTGGGAACTGACCCACAGCACCAGGATGGGTCCCTGCATAATCCCTTATGGTCATTAACCCTGATTAATGCCAGAAAAACGGTGGCACAGGCATGGATTTCTTCCTCCCCTCCCACAATAGCCCATTGGATAAAGAACCTTAAGATGTGTCTGACCCTGGAGAGAATCCAGCTCCAAACAATGGGCAAGCAGACAACCTTTTTACAAGTCTGGCAGCCCCATATATCTGCCATTGAGTCCGGTATATTACCCTTATAAGAATATATTGCCCGTATAAGAACTGCAGCTGTTTAACCCTGCTAATCTGACCCCTGGATAAATGTCGCCTGCTCATTGTATCTTTAATATAGCACGTATTGTCGGAATGTACTGATAGTCTGACATTTTGTAATATCCATCTGATCTAGAACATGGTCTTATGCTGTTTGTCTGTTTATACCTGGCATAATGTATGTATGTCCATTACTGTATGTATGCTATATTCGTATCGTTCCAAGCCCAGCATCCAATCAATAAAATATTTTGAGAAAAAAAAAAACAACGCAAAGTGACTACTTCACACTTTCATTTTTGATTTTTAAAGCAAAAAACATTTAAACCACCCCCATCCTCTGTATCATGTAGCCCACCACTTCCAACTATGCCACATGGTGTTTTTTTCCCCCATAAAGTTTTTCATTCTGTGGTACAATGCGGGTGGGCTACTCAGCCCTGTCCCTGCCTCCTCTACATGATCTGCACCTCCCCCAGACTTACCTAGCCCATTTTTTCACCCACAGGTTGCCTCCCTATGGAGGGGCCAGGAAGG
The DNA here is from genome assembly GCA_016271365.2 of Neoceratodus forsteri. Classification (NCBI taxonomy): domain Eukaryota; kingdom Metazoa; phylum Chordata; order Ceratodontiformes; family Ceratodontidae; genus Neoceratodus; species Neoceratodus forsteri. The sequence continues at coordinate 53,597,919 of JADMNL010000025.1, forward strand.
GGAGGGCCATCATCCCCTAACTGGTGACTCTTATTCAGAATTGGGGTTGGTGGTCAAGATAGCAATGTAAGGATGGGGGTAGGCTGGTAGGGCTTCATTTAGCTGGCACCAACCCTTTCCTGTTTCTCCCTGGGTTCTGCACCCACAGTGGCAAGGAAGTCGGTGCATATGGAGGAGCACTCATGATATGGAACTACAGGTCCTCCCTATGTCACTCGTAATTCCAGCGCTACCACCCAGTCTCCACCAGGTGGCAGTCAAGGACCAAGACGGCATGCCTCTCCACCTTAGGAGAGAAGAGCGGTGCAGCGGACATGCAATCCTTTTTCTCCTGGCCAACCCACGCCAACCTGAGCTAGTTACCAAACATGCATCGCCGGTATGGTAGAAGGTAAGGTGCATAGCATTCCAGTCCTTTGCACCTCTGGGTTGAACCCAATGCCACATGCTTTTAAATAAAATCCTTCCACCTGTTCCCCTACTAGGCTCCACTTCCCTCCTCCACCCATACCCACTAAAGTTTAACAGGTGAGCCAGTATCATATATTGCATCCCTTTCCCCACCCACAAAAGCAAGTTCCCCTCCTCCCCCTACCTTTTAGTGATCACAGAAACCCCTCTCCCTTTACCACCCTGTTGCAAAACAGCTAAAGAAAATCTCCTCCCTCGAGCCCCATAAACCCCAGTTTCCAGCAGAAAGTACCTGCCAGTACCATCATATTTCATCTCTTCCCAGCCAACAAAAGCAAAGTTACCACACCTCCCCTCTCCATCTCTTGCCCAATAAAAAACCCTCCCCAAAGCCCCAACCCTTCCAAACCACAGTTTCTTGCAAGAAGCTGTAAAACAGAAAAATATCCCCCACAGGAGCCAGCACTCCCGCACTCTTCCAAGTCTCTGAGCAGAATGAATTTTGAGTAATGCATATATAGAATAAAGTATTGGGAGGTGTGTGTAACAAGAATTTTACACACACCCAAAGTGTTGGATACTACATCCAACACCAAGTGTGCGTGTAAAATTCGAGTTTTACACACCACCCCATGTTTAATTTTTAATAATTGCTGGGTATTGTTTTTCACCTCAGCAATCATATAACATAAGAGGATGTCTCTGCGCAGCCTTGCCATGTTCTGATCAGGTTTCAGTGGTTCCGTGGATAGACACAGCTGTTGAAGACAGCCTGTTTCTTTACTTATTTGTTTTAAGTTTTGAAAAGGAAAAACTGGGCTGTTTCTTTTTTTTTTATTGACTTACCGCTGAGACTGATTGCCCATATGAGCTCTGGTGGTAAGTCGGCGTCCAGCAGTGAGGAAGTGAAGAGTGCCACTGATGCATGAGCAGGATGAGGGAAACCCAGTGCGTGTTTGCCATTATAAACACTCCTTTATAATGGCAAATTATGCCATGAGTTTCCCAATGGGAAAAACAATACCCGGTTATTATAGCCTAGTAGTTTGACCAGTGTAGTGTTTATTGAGTGTTTGGAGTGAATAATAATGGTTTTACTATGGCGCTGCGACATCCGCAGTGCTGACATCCCTGACAGCGACAGCCGCAATGTCGGGTGTTGGCATTGCACTGTCTGGGATGCATCTGTGTTTTAATGGGGGGCTGCACTCCTCAAACCCCCATGTGGGGGGCTCTGCCCCCCACACTCCCTGGTCTCTAGATATCTAACTCTGAGTCGGAGTTGGACCGGGGGGGGGCACAACACCAGGAAATGCTCCGCCGGTGTCTGCTGTTCACCAGCACAGTGACTTGCTGCATTCAGGCGAGATCTGTCGCTGTGCTGAACTTCATGGTGGTGGTGTCACCCTTGTGTTGGCACACCAATAATAACAATGCCACCACCTCACCCCCCTTTTTTCTCTTGCCAACCTGGTCTAAAATATTATACTCATCAACTGAGTCCATAGCATTATAGAGGTCTTCAGCCAAGCTTCACTCAGGACAACCTCATCATAGCGACCAGTTCAAAGCCATGTTGGAAAATTGGCAGGAGACTACATACATTATAGCCAAGTGAGTAAAGTTAAGACCTGGAGCCGATATTCAAAATCACACAAAGTGGAGTGCAAAAATGTGTGCTGCCCCTTGTGATTACCTGGGTGGCCGAGGATGTCATATTCAGATGACTGGAACACCGGTGCTGTTTGACTGAACATAGGGCCATATCAGCGCAGGTCTAAGCCACTCAGCACTGCCCCAACAGGATTCCTGAAGTACAACACCAGAATGAATAGCGCTAGACCACTAGCCGCAATATTCAAAGGGACCCATGCAAATTAGCCTATTGTGTGTGAAAGGTGCTAAGGGGCCATTTGCATGGGTAGTGCGGCAGGTTACTGCAGCACCAACCCCATAATTGTCAGGTCCCAGACATGTCGATATCCCTGGCGGTAGTGGTCCCCCCGATCATTGACCTATTCTGTAAATAAAGAGATATCCCTGGTGCTAGTGCTAGTGGGCTCCTCTCTGATCTCTGGCCCATTCTGTATAAAAAAATGTCCCTGGTGCTAGTAGTCTCCCCTCCAATCGCTGGCCCAGTCTGTAAATAAAAAAGATATCTTTGGTGGTAGTGGTCCTCCCCCCTCTGATCACTGGCCCATTCTGTAAATAAAAAACTATCCCATGTGCCAATAGCCCTGCCTGATTGCCCTCACAAAGTTTTGAATATTGGGCTCCTGATGTTTTATTTAATGGGGCGATAATATTTTCCTGGACTGGTCTAGGGCTGCATTCCATGTCACCTGCTAAAAGAAGAAAAAGATGAAACAATGACTAGATATACAGTATGTGTTTCTCTTTGATGTGGTTGATAGAGAGAACTGGGGCCAGATTTTCAGCCAGTCAGGGTCGAAGTCCCACTTCACAGCCACTGCTGCATTACAAAATCTCGGCACGTGTGGAGGTTCCGATCTTCAGCCCATGCTCCACATGGACACACCAAAGTAGCAAAGCACTCACCAGTGAAGTGTCAGCCAGCTTTGAAATTAGGCAACAAAGTCAATAAGTTTCAAAGGATTTATTGCTGAAACAAATGCACAAATTGCAAAGCATGTAGCTGAATAGCCACACAAACCCCTGTGCTTCAACCAGGGGTCTTCCTGAGTAGGGAGATAACCTGCCCACCCCTCCCCCCGTGTTCAGTGATGCTGCATTGTGCTGTAGTAGTGGACAGCCATGGGAGGTGTCCTCCTGGCTCACAATGATGGTACTTGTCACATTTCTGTAGATAACAAAATCCAATAAATAAATAATTAAATAAATGTAAGAGCCCCGCATGCAGCTTTGGCGGTAAAAAAGGATGCCCAGGCCTTTGTTTAACAAAGAAGCTATTTAAAAAGTTCTGCTGGCTCTAGCAGATGCATCACTATCACATGGGACAAGAGGCATTGTGGGAAACGTAAAGAAAAGAAGCAAGGATGGAGTTCCCCAGGTGCCATAAAACAATTTGGCAAATTTAGAAAGAAATCCTAGCAGCAAACTAGAGAAAGGACATGCTAGGATTACAAACACAAAAACACTCTGTACAACAATTTTTTATTTTGAAAATTTTGAATGCAGTTCTCTTTTTAAAAGAAAGAAATACAGGGGTGCCGTGATGTTTTTAGATGTCTTGTATCTGTTTTCAAAATGACAGGTTCATAGTTCGTTGGTTGGTTCAGAATAATAACTAAAATACCCAGTGAAAATATAACTTGCCATAAAGCTATTTAAATCATTCAAAAATACATAAAGAATGACAAATATGTCAATATAAAAGAAACATAGTTGCACAAGATAGGTAAAAATGTACAGAGTTTAAAAGACCACAACTGTGGGAATTTATTTCCACACCACCGTCCTGCTAAGATCCTTACCTTGATGAATCATATTGAATTACTAATCTAATGATGGTTTCACACATAAGAATATATTTGTGGCTCCAAAAAAGCTTGAGAACCTCTCTGAGTGCATCAGAAAAATGTGATTCTGAATTACCAGGAAACATCTTTAAACTCAGTAGAGCTAATGTGATGTACCACAAAACACATTTTGAAAGAAAATAAACCCATCAATCTGCATAGAAATGCTTCCAAACAGAGAGACTGCAAAGCAGTTTGAAACAACGTTAGACGGTGTCTCCATCTTTGCTGCACAGTCCACAAATAAGTCACCCAAGGCACATATTTTGTCTATTACATTACTACCCTGGAGCAACAATCAACACTATGTTTGCTTCACAAACATGTAAGAAACAGCAATCAGCAGTCCAACAAACTTCTACCCTACAGGAAATGTTTTAAAATCTTTAAATAAAACTGACCTGCACTGAGCAGCACAGATCTAAATAATAAAATCATGCCAGTCTATTTCTCCATCAGGGCATGCATGTATCACTGAAAATGTTATTGTAACAACTTCATGAAGTGATATTATCCTGATGTTTCCCTGATTTTGGCCATGTGTTGGTGTGTACTTGTTCTCCAAAGTCACAGCCACACCCCAGACAAATCTGGGTTTCTTTTTATAAAGATCGAATGAAAACAAGGTGCATGTGATTCAGCAGCCCTGCCCATTTGGGGCAGTGGACGTAGGTAGCAGGGTGCAGAAAAAGCCCCACCTTTTGGTGGCCAGAGGGCAGCATGGTGCAGAAGCCCCAACTGTGGAGGTAGAAGCCCTGGGACTCTAGGACTTAGCAGAGTACAGCAGTCCTGTCTGTGGAGACTAAAACAGTGGGCGTTGGCTGTGCCTGTGGGGGAGGGGGGCAGAGGGAAGCAGGGTGCAGCAGCCTCCACTGAGGGGGCAGGAGACGGGGCATCAGGATGACATATAGTATTTCTAGTTATACACATACATGATGTATTTTCACACAGAATCCCTCAGAGAACTAAAGTTTGTGAGTTCATACAGTACATGTTCCTGAAATTGCAGTGTGTGGCAGACACCTGTTTGTCAATCTGACATATCAACACTATTGTTCTCACATGAACATATTCATGAAGGCTACATCAGAGGCACACTATTTCTGTGACTTAACAAACTTTAGATTTATTTTATATCCATTAAACAATCCGGTGTTGTATTGCCAGAAAACAATGCAGAGTTTTGATGTGATAGTACTGACTGCTGTGATACAGGCAGGTGATTTGTCACACACATTCATTTATACCACTTCAGTGCATCACTGAAACACAAATGACCAACTCTTTATGAGAACAGAATGATAGATTGTAAACTAATCGACCTAAACACAAACCAGATGGGTTTGTAACACACTTGGAGTAAAGACAATTAGCCCTACAGACTGCTTTGACTGGGAAGTGCAACAGCTTCTTCAGGCAATTAGGGGCTTAATTGCAGCAGCAACAGACTGGACAAGAATGATGTCATCACTCACTGATAGGAACAAAAACATCTTCACTGTTTTCAGTTACTGCAGAACACATTAACAGATGCTTGATTTAAAGAAAACCACAAAACCAAACAGCATGATATTTTCAGGAAATGCTAGTCATGACACAGGGACTTGACCTCAAGTTTTTATTTACAATCTGTAAAACTTCTTCATTTGATCTTTAAAACATGCTTCTAGAAAATTCCTTTTGAATGCCAGAAAACTACATTTTGATGCTTTTTAAAATTTATTTAAGCAAGAAACTTGCAGAATTTTAGCGTGCAAGAATGGTTGCTTTGGTTTTAAATATCAAGCCAGTTGGAAAACAGTACTTATACACTCCGAGTGTTCAGCATGTTACCCCATCTAAAGAGGCATTTGCTCTCAAAACTCAGTTTGGTGATATTGATGAAAATGACGTTGATGTTAATTATACTGAAATTTAAATACAGATTCTGTATCTTCTTTGTAATTAATTTTGTAGTTCCCATAATATCAGTGTTGGGGGGCACTGCAGCTTACACAGGAAAAATGGCCCCGTACCAAGATCCGGAGTTTACTAGGCCATATGAAGGATCCGTGGTAGTGCAGGAAGGCACCATATTGCACATTGGGTTGATGGTGGAGGACGCAGAAAAGTCAGGATTCATCTTGCTGATGAAGGGCTGTTATGTAACCCTTACCAGAGATGCCTCTGATCCTGCAAAATATTTCCTTATTAAAGACAGGTAATGTAATTAAAGCATTTGTTAATATTCTTTATCCTCACTAAGTGGCTGGTCAGGAATGTGTATGTAGATCTTTTTATTTCAGTAATTGAGATATGGTCTAATTAAGCAAGAAGGCATGACAAGGGGTGTGTTAAGGGCCGTTAGCCCACCATAACACACCCCCCTGTCATGCCTTATTGCAATTATGAAATGGGTCATTTTTAGTGAATGTTATGCCTTTTTTAAACATTTTACTTTTAGCTAGTCCATTGTGCTGGGATAACAGCCCAGCTGAAAGCTGCTCTTGGCCAGTCAGGATCCAACATTCTTTCTACCCATTCCATAATATGAGTTTGTATTTTGATAATAAATGGTAAAATGTAAATGTCATTGAATTAACAATGTGTAGGTGCTATCAAGCATATATAACCCCCTACTGGCCCCCTTATTTAACCAGAAGGGCACATCTCTCACCACCAACACAGGTCTAGGGGTAGAAACAGAGAGGGGGGGGTGGAGGTTACATACTAATTAAACAGTTACACAGCAACTAGAAAACTGTGTGTGATTGCCCACCATAGACAAGATAGGATCAACGCAGAACATAACCAGGTGTGGCACTAAATACCTGGCACACACCTGGTGGGACCAATGCATGGCCAACAGCCCAGGTCCTGGGGAGAAAACATTTGCTCTGGGCTATGCTAGGTTTGTACTTCTGAACAGGGTACCCAAAGTAATTCCACATGGGGAGCAATAACAGGAATGTCCTTACCAGGTTGGGATTCTAGAGTGTGGCTTTATTCTATAACACCACAAAGCGAAGATGGATCACCAAGGGTTATTCACACTGTAAATGCAGACATCTAAGGTACAGAACTCCAAGAATTCCCATTTAGCATAGGGTAACTGTAGAACTTGTGGACTAGCCACCAGTAGAACACACTCTCCCTCGACTAGGCACATACAGACAGTACTTGATCACTTTCCATCGACTAGGCACATCCGGACAGTACTTGGACAATTCCCATATTGCGTAGGATGAATGTGGTACATGAACCACACAGAGCACTAGAGGCTGAACACTATAGAACCCACTTACTAGGGGTAACTGGAGGAAAATCCCACTCACTGGGGTAAATTGGAGAAAATCCCATTCACTGGGGTAAACTTTCTTCAGGCACTGGCCACATGCACTGAGAGGAAACACAGGTGCCCTTCCAAACCTGGAGCGGTTAACTGATCATTCCAGATGGGGGCTCTCCCACCTTTTATTTCTTAGTTCATACTCGGCCATTCATCTGGTAAATACATCTCACACACACTGTAGAAACTGTAGATGCTGTCTTGAAATGTATATCACACTAAACATAATAGTTCTGTACATGGACGGTCACATACTGGACTCCACTGTAGGCAGACAACTTTTAAAGAAAAGTCTAAGGTGACAGGGTCCCTTTGTCAGAGAATCCGCCTTTAAAAAACTGCAGGTACTCCTGGGCAAACTCCAAACAAACAATGTACTCACAGAAAGTTGTCATGCAAAGGCAGCTTCCAAAGTCCTGGGAGGATCAGGGGACTGCCCCCACATCCAAGAGTCCTGCTCCATCCCTGCTGGGATGAAGCACAGGAAAATCACAAATTGGAGATGGTTTCCACCACTTCAACAAGCTGGCAAACTGGTCCTTCACTAGGGTGAGAAAAGAAAATGAACAGGAACTATGCAGCTCTATGTCAGAGCTGCTACAGGAGCTGCAGCTACACTCTGCAGCCTCCCACTCGAACTCCACTTCAGAACTCCCTCGAACATTCTGTCTCCCTCACTCACAGCTACTGGAGTGCAGCTAATGCAGCTGTGAGAGTTTCGAATGACATCACCTCCCCAGCTCTCAGCTGTGACTGACAGCAGAGAGGGAGACAGAGTGGAATCCAGTTAACTGGCATTTCATTAGCTGCCTTCCCTATTTACCACTAATTCTAACTGGGGTTCAAATAACCCCTGGGAACAAGGGGGTTACACATAGCTTGTAGCACCTCTTATTCAGTAGCAATGCATATTCTTTTCTGCATTTACTCATACATACGTAAGTAGGCTCATAGGGAAACTGGGCAGTTTAGGGATGGGTAAAAAGGTGATGAACTAGGTAAGTAGTTGGTTAAAGAGCACCCGTTTAGGTGCAGTCCTCAGTCTCCCCCCCCCACCACTGTAAGCCAACCCATCAAGGATGTAAACAGCCCTTGTTTGAGAATTTACATATTCAGTGTTTGAGCAGGGGAAGGGATTGAAAATCCTTGTATCGAGGAGCTGGCAGCCAGCTCCTTTCCCCCCTTCCTGGCACACTAAATGAGGCCCTCAATATGTACACTCCTGAAGCAAGAAGTGAAAGGGGGATATGATAGAGACATATAAATACCTCACAGGGGGAAATAAGGTACAGGAAAGGAGTATTTTGCAGAGGAAAAGATGCGTGAGAACAAGGGTCATGCAATGAAATGGAATGGGGTAAATTCAAGAGAGATGCGAGGAAGCACTTCTTCACTGAAAAAGTAGTGGGTGCCCGGAACAGTCTTCCAGAGGAGACAGTGGGGGGAAAAATTAGCGGTATACTTCAAGCATGCATGGGACAGGCACTAGGGTATCTTAGTGTGAAGGGGGTCAGAAATCAAGTAGTGTCGGTTGTGACAGTATATGCAGGGAAAAATGGGCAGACTAGGTGGGCCAAGTGGTCCCTATCTGTCAGATTCTATGTTTCTATACTATTAAAGATTAATTCTACATTCACTGTGAGTGATTGTTTTGCTGATGTCAAACTAAGCAATAGAATCGGTACGTAGGGTTGCAAGCAGTCAATCCGGTTTAATTCTGTTTGGGCCTTGAATGCAGCCTGGCAGGAAGCACTCCCGACTCTAGGCAGTGGGCTTGGTAGTTATGGAACTCTCCGTACCATCTGTGTGAGTATGAACAGCAAGTGGAGGGGAAGCAAATTTACACTGAGAACTTGTAAACAGAACTGGGGCTCAAATGACAGTGGCAGATATGTGCTGTACCTGTAGCTTGTGCAAGGCTCTTCAAAAGAACCCCGTTAAAAATAGAAGCACTGGCCCATGCCTCACAGTTTGCTTGCAGGTTTTGTAGAGAAATTGTTATTCTTAGTTCACAAGGAATGATAACAACTTAAAAGGACTCCTGTTTTTTATCCATTTTACAATTTACTTAAACAGTATTGCCCATCTGAGACGTAACATAACATTCTGGGCAGACTAAATCAGCCAATAGACTTCTTTTTTGACATTACTAGGGCTGATCTGCATAGCAAGCCAGTTTCTAGTGTGATCGAAGAAGTGTTTTGTAGCCTCTCCCATTGAAATGCATTGGGAGGAACTGAAATATAATTTTAGCTGCAGAGTGGAGCTCTGCAAATCATCTTGCTATCACTTGGGGGGGGGAGTGTAGTTCAGACTTCCAACGAAGTACAATTTTGAAGTTGGAGTATGATCCCTCCACTATATGAAATCACTCTGCTGATGGGGGGGGCAAGGGGTGAGAAAGAGAGAAAGAGTTCCTTTCTTACATGCAGCACACTCATGTTGGCTCAAATTACAATCAGTGGATACAATCTATGGGCCCTATGCACTATCGTGCGGAGTGGCTATGCGCCGAGTACCTGTCCTGCGTAGCCAATCTTCACCCATTGCACCCCCTGCATGGCCAGCTGCAGTATGTAGCTAATGGGCATGCAGCCTCCTCTGCTGGACCACACAGAGGGCAGTGCAGTTGGGGCGGGCAGGGGGCATGCCGGGGAGGGGCGTGCCCACACTCTGTGACATTCACAGAAATGCAAAGCGCCGGACATGGGGGGCGCACAGTATGCAGAGAGGAAATCCTGCCATAAGGTCTGCATGCCCCCGGGATGCCATCTCTTCAGTCGCTGAATGTAAGGTGAGGCATGCCTTCCCCCAGACCACGAACAAGGAATAGTTCTTTGGGAATGGCTGACCGGACACCAGCCCACTTCTTGGTTGCTGCATGTGGCACAGTGGTAGTCATTTCTCCGTGCCTGTGGGTGCAAGGGTTCCACTGGTGTACCGGGTTAGCCATCCCTTTGGATGCCCACCTGGTCCATGTATCTGTCCTCTGTGCTCCTGCGCACCAGGGGTGCATACCTCAGGTGTGCACCTGTCCGCAGGTGCAGCCCTTTACGGGCAGGATATATGCCTCCGGTGCGCACTTACGAACATACGTACATACATACATACATACACTTCCCACCTGTATTTACATAGGGCCCAGTATAAACAGCACTGCTCTCTGCTGTCTTTTTCATTTGGTCTTAAATGACACTTAAACAGTCTCTTTACACATTTTAATCTAAACAATACCCTGTTGGTCAAAACTGAGTTTGTAATAAGTAATAGCATTGCTCCAGCAAATATTCAAATTACACATCTCTCTCTTTCTCTCTCTCCCTCCCCCAACTGTGTGTGTGTGTGCGTGGCAGTGTACAATGATTTACTGCTGTCTGTAGAATTTTTCAAACCTTTTAGGACTGATCTCAGACTGAATGATATACAGAGCTCCACCGTTCCTCCTTCTTCTCTCTCTCTCTCTCTCTCTCTTCTCCTCTCTCTCTCTCTCTCTCTCTCTCGCGCTCTCAACCAGACTTATACAGGGAAATGCTGACAAGTGAAGCTGACCAAACATGGTAACTTACTTGATTTTCTTGTTAACTTAAACTTTTAGATCATTTTCCGACCTTTTACAAATAAAGCACACTATGTTCACTGAATAGAGACTGATGACTTGGTAAAAAAAAATGATATATTTCTGAAGTCATTGACCGTAACCTACAGAATATGTATGTAATGCTCATCTCTGCTGGGCATGATGGGTGCACAGTACTATATGGCACAGGTATTTAATTTGTTTTGTTTTCAGTTTTGTTTGTTCTTCAAGTCTGCATCTCCTTACCCCTCCCCCAACAACCACCACACACATCTGTGTCTAAATTTGCTCTGTAAACCAACAGTGCAAGTGCAAAACTATAACAGCTGTGTGCCTTATTCATGTAAGTCACATAACCTGTCATACATGGAAATGTAGCCCTCCTTCCCTGTGTCTAGGGGTATGGATGGAATATGTGCTGGGGAAGGGGTGCCCACAGCAGCAGAAACACTTCCAGTGGTCATGTTACCCAGGTCCAGATGTCACACACAGGGTCGATTTTCCTCACTTTTGCTGGATGAAAACAACAGGTTAATGCATATCACATAGTTCCTTTCAATAATGTAATGTCCACACAGAACATGAAGAAACAACAGGGATCAAAAAATTCATTAAACATATTCACACATAGCACTGGGAGAAGCAGTTAATTCTTGAGGAACACATAAAATGTTCATGCGGCCAGTATAGCCATAATAGCAGCTTTTACCTGAACTGAGGAGGTTGCACAGTCTTTAGGCAAGATTAACTTGGGACTAATATGGTCACAAAAGTTTGAAGGGAGCCCCTTAGCAGTTCACAGTGCCTAACAGCTCATTGTTCTTCACAGGCACCTAAACTCTCAACGATCCCCATCTTCTTGCTCTCTCTCTTTTTCTGTCTCTCTCTCTCTCTGCACTAGCTCAGCAGGTCCCCCTCGAACATGCTATCCTCGTACAGGGGTGCCAAGTTTTGAAAAATGTTGTGGGTGCTCAGGGTAATTATAAAAGGCCTGGGATGGATTTGGGGGCCACCTAGGCCCCCAGAAGCTACATGATTTTTCATGCTTTGTGGTGCATTTTGGGGGTTATTTTAATACATTTTAGAATGTATACGCACCACCACCTCCTCTACTCCACTGCAGAGGATGTAAGAGTGCCTTTGTGGGCTCCTTGATACCTGGCAAGGTGCAAAGACCCATAGCAGGGTGCTCTGGAGATCTTTGATGCCTCCAGGTGTTGCAAGCATGCCGATATAAATTTCAGGTAACAGTGCCACCACCCCATGAGATGTAAGTGTTCCCTGGAGCACTCCATACACTGTCTCGAGAAATTGTATCAGTTATTATGAAAGAAAATAATGCCTGTGCAAGATTTGGGCTATGAAGATTTTTCACACACCCTAGGTGTGTGATAATCTAATAGACCCCTCAAGCGAGAGTTTTTTGTGCTTATCACACACCTCAGAGGTGTGTGAAAAATCCTCCTAACACACACTTGCACTGCATACCTCTCAACTGTTACGAAAGTCACATAGCACTATCATTATTTCAGTCACATTTTTGAATTAAATTGATAAAGCATTCCTAACACTAAACATTTGGGGCCCACAATTCTTTAGAGATATTATTCTTTAAAATTAGAAAGTGATTCACATTCTGGCCATTTCCTCTGGAATTGGAAGGTCAGTGCTATGCATTTCAGTGATGAAACACAGAGGTATGCTGCACGGACATGTTTCTCTAAGTATTCCAAAGTGTAAACATACACACACACACACACACACACACACACACACACACACACACATATAGAGCAATGTCTCTTTTTTTGTCCTGCCATGACACTCAAGCTCTTGCCTCAAAAATCAGGGACAAAGTGCCAGAATCAGGGACACATCTTAAAAATGTAATAATATTTTCTCAGAAAGCTGGTAGAATAAGGGGATTTCTGTAAGATGCATTTTCTGAAGAACAAGTTTGTGACTTTAATGTTTAGCATTATTTTGTGCTTACTATCCCCACGGTTCAGTCACAAAACACAAATTTTATAAGGGACAGGAACATTTTGAGGCAAAAAACTGGAACATCCCTGAAAATAAGGGACAGCTGAGAGGTTATATTTTCAATGGATCAAAGAGAAGGGAAGCTGAATGGAGTCATTTGCAATTAGAAGAATATTTATCATTCCTGATCTTTCGGCACTGATCAGATGAGGAGCTTATATCCTAATACCTTCTTCTCATAGAGGGGGAGGGTGTAGAGGCCTTGCTCCCTTGGGCTAAATAGGGCTAACCAACAGCAGAAGCTGCAACAAATCAGATCAAATTAAGCCATCAAAAAGCAGCCTTGAATATTAAACCTACTGTTAGTACCAAAGCATCAGTGGCACAAAAATGCATTTATCACACTTTAAAGAAGCTGCACCTCTTTAATCAGATTACCTGTGGTGCTGCTCCCTAAGCATCTGAGTCAATACTGTGGGAAATCATGATGTGTCTTTGACCACTAATGAGCTCTTGACAGCAGAACCAGGTGACAGGGACTGAAACAGTGAACACAGAACTGGGGGTACAGGGCTTGTGTCCTGGGACCAGTGTTGAAATTACAGGGGGCTTGTCAGGGCTCACCCCCCCCCAGCTCTGAAGACAGCCCTGGTAGCTCATGATTCACTGTCACTGACTTATAATAATAGGAATGGGGCTCAATTTACAGATATGGACCTCTGTGTCCCTCCCCCAGCACCCAAAACTCAAAGTTTAATTCCAACACAGCTTGGGACTGGGCTATGGAGATAGGGTTTGGGGACAACGCGACCCAGTGCCAGTAAGTAGAATAGGGCTGGGGAAAAGGGGACACGGGGCTATGGACAGGGAGACACCTAGTCCGGGGGCATGGAGGTAGAGGACACAGGGCTAGGAACTGGATATGCAGAACCTGAGACAAAGAGCAGAAATCTGAGGGCAGGGTACACAGAACTTGAGACAGAGCACAAATCTGAGGGCAGGGTACACAGAACTTGGGACAGAAAGCACAAATCTGACGACAGGGTACACATAATGGGATAAGAGCACAATATAAGGGCAGGGTACACAGAATGTGGGACAAAGAGCACAAATCTGAGGGCAGAGTAGAGGGGACACAAGACTGGGGACAAGGGGACACATAACATTGGGGCTGGAGCACCAACAGTAACTGGATAAACAGAAGAGAACTCATACGCACAGACACACAGTGTAAAATCTAATTGCAGTGTCTCTTCTTCTTGTATCCTGTTACAGTAACCAGATTACAAAACTTATTTTTATATTTTTATGTTAGTCCATATCCATTCATATTCAATCAAGCCAAGCAGAAATCAAAAACCGGGGAACTATTTACTCAGCTGTGCGTCTCTGGTGGCTTAATTTACTGTCACCAATACAGACCCTTTTTTATTTTTGAGGAGCCTATTCAGGCAGGAAGTTGAACAAAAATAAGAAATGAGTGATTCTTGAATCTTTCCTCTGCTGTGCAACAACAAGTCTACTTTGCTCTCCTGTTTTCAAAACACACATTCACCATCCCTATTCCTAACAGAAACACTCAACCACTCTCTCCCTGACCTGCTCTGTGCAGATCTTTTTTTCCTTTTTAGTTTAGTTTCTAAATTGTCCGTTTCAGACGAGAGCGAGACATAAACAGTTGCACATTCTCACTGACCTTATGCAGCGCGGGAGGGAAGGCTCACTCGAGTAGTGTAGCTGAGATTGTGAGACCGTAAATTGTAGCCACATGGCACGTCTCTGAGACTCCCAAGGACAGGATCATGTGATGCAGAACAGTGAGACTTTTAAAGAAGAATCCTCTCGATTTGTATGCACACCCGAATGTAGATGACTTGCTGCCAGACTGAAGTGGAATGGGACAACCAGGTGTGTTCACAGTTAAAGGAGCAGCAGTGCAAGAAGTACTGTAATGTAAAATACACAACTGGGCCACTGTACTGCTGCTTTCAGTTGTTTTACAGTGGAATGGAATGAATTAAAATCGGACTGCTCATATTCTCAGCTAATATGATGAACAGTCCGTTTTTTTGCGGGTGCCCAGTTTAGCTTTGTGGGTGCTCAAGCACCTGAGCACCCGCGCTGTCGGCGCCCCTGTCTTCATAGCTTGTGGATTTGTGGGTTCTCTCATTATGACCCCTGTATCCTTTCCCAAAACTGGCAGCGACTGTCCCCAAATTGAGAAGGGGAATAAGTCCCACAGAGCCCCAAGTCAACTCGTTCTCTGAACACTACTCTCCATACCACATTCTTGCACAGCGGATCCCTACGCAAATCAATGAAGGCTGCCAGGTCAGTCTGCAACTCATGGCTGCTGGCTCTCCTCTCAACTTTAGCTGCCCTCCAAAATACTGTACGGCTTGCTGCTACTGTCTCCCACTTCTTCCTCTGTGTCCCCCAAGTGTCACCGGCTGCAGGTCAGAGTGGGCAGCTGCCCCCTCTTGACCATGACTCACTCACTCCCTCTCTGCTCACTTTTCTGACCAGAACTTCCCCTCCCACCTAAACTGCTGGGCTTTATCCCCCCACATACCCATGGTGACCTCTCGACCCACAGGAGACTCCACCCAAGTGCTGAAAAGAATTAACCTTTTTCCCCACTGGGCGGAATTACGCCACAAAAACCCAGGGAGGGACAAATACACTAGCAATCTCCCCGAAGGGGCCACCCCTGGTTTCACCCCCACAGCCTCCCATAGAAGGCTGTTCCAGGAATCCACCACCCTTTCTGTGAAGAAGTTCTTTCTCGCATCTCTCCTGAATCTACCTCCTTTCAGCTTCATATCATGACTCCTTGTTCACAACACCTTTTTTCTCTGAAACATATCTCCTTCCTGTACCTTATTAACCCCCAAGAGAAATGTTAAGTCTCCATAATATCCACACTCTCACTCCACTCCTCCAGGGTGTACACATTGAACTCTTTCAGTTTCTCCTCATAGGGCTTCTGATGCAGACCTTGTACCATTTTAGCAGTCCTCACCCCTCTTCTTGCCACTTTCTCCTTTTTTCAGTTGTTCCCCTTCCACACCTTTCTTCTTTGACTGTTCCTTCCCCCTTCTGGCTTTGCTAACCTCCTGTTTCCTTGAACGGCTTGCATCCTGGTGGCACTCTCTCCCCTTGGGATCTCCCTACTCTCTATCTCAGGTTGTGGTGGCCCACTTTCTGCCTCCCCTATTTCTTACGCATGCCCTCTTGGATACTTTAAATGTCCATCAAAGTAACATTTGAATCATCTATTGAGGACTGTGGTTGCCTCCTGGATGAAAGCAGGCCATCACCTCAGTATAGGTTCTTATCCTTTCAGGTTGGTCTACAGTCCCCAATGTAGCCATACCTCTCCGCTCAGCACCATTCCTTCTACCATTATTTGAAGAACTTGGTTTGGAGCTCCCTTTCCTTCCTCATGAAGTACAACAAGCACTCACCACTCACATTTTAAATACATAGGAAACGTAGGGTCAACCAGATAAATGATCTATCTTTACCAAAAATAAAATGTACACACAGAGCTGACTACAGTAATTCATCTTTACATTTAAGCCTATGAAACACCCTTATCAAGCTAAAGCATTAGCAGCCGTAATGGCTCTGATCAGAAATTGTTTGTTTTACCTGTAAATGAGAAAGGGGTGCACCACGCTGTTGCTCCTTGCAGCTGCCTATAACACTTTGCTAACTTTCTGTTCTCTGCAAGGAGAATAGTGCACAAGAGCCTGATGAACAGGTGGGTAATCTTTTTTTTTAATTTTTATTTAGTATGCTTTTGTTGTTGCCACCAGCTGCTCAGAACCTCTGCTGGTCATGGACACTCGCTCCCACCTCCTATCGGAGGTGCTGCTTCAATACCCCCTGACTTGCCCCTCAGGGCGGAGTGTGGAACCCCTCCCTCAACGGTGCTGCAATGATGGGATAGGTCGAAGGGGCCATCCTGAAGTCTAATTGAAGCCAAGGGAAGCTTCATCTAGGGGGGTTGGCAGCATTATTTTTCTCCCTGATGCAGGGGCAGGGATGTGCAATGACGTCCAGCGTCCGCCCCGTCCCTGAGACTACTTGTGGTGCTGGTGAGTGTTGTACACCTAGCCACCACTAAGTGTCCGCATTGCACTGAACACTAAACCCCCTTCCCCTCTGTAGAAGGACAGCAGTCGTCAGACGCTCAATCCTTCTTCCCCCAGATGGCCCTCCGACCGCCCGGTTCCTTTCCTGAACCAAGGTCACCGGTGTCACAAGCAGAAATTCAACCGCTGTGCCAGCAGGCTGGCTTGACAAGTGGGTAATCTTACATGAATGTGTAGCTGACCTAGCTGATCAGGAAATCCAGGGAAATGGGTTGCACAGAAATGAGGCTGCAGTGCACCACCTAAGAAACAATGACAGGATGGAATTTGGAAAAAGGCTGTGTATAAATAAGCAGAAAAACAATTTAAAAAGTAGTGATGTGCAATGTTAGATTTTTTTAGCACATACAAATAAACTCTCCTGGGGTGCAGTGCTAAGGGGCTGCTGTATTGCCCAGGTGTTCCACCCTTTGGATGTGAAGCAAAACCAAGGTTCTGTCTGCCTTTTCTGAATGTTGTTCAGGTGGCGTTAAAGATCCCATGGCACTTCTTGAAAACAGACTGGGAATGTCCCTGGTGTCCTGGCCTGTTGCCCCCATTCAATAATACCACCAGCAGCTTAATCTGGTTCAGTTTCAGTTGATTTGCATTCTACCTCCACCCCTCAGATGTTGCTCAAATTAGGCAGTATTGTCTAGCCCTCCTTTTCCAAGTAACAAAAATTAAAGAAACTACACAGCGCCCCCTCTCTCTTCCACAACACCATGTTGTACTTTGTCCTTCTCTTAACATCATTACAATACACATCTGGGGAAGAGGTAAGCTTTCGACATCAATGATTACTGAATATAAGCCAGCCCTACAATGACTTTTATCTAATTAATTACAGTATGAATTTCTTAAAACTGCTTATTTAAACCCTGCCGCAGGTAACACTTGGATGTTTCTTTCCTGCTCTGGTTCCATCAAGTGCTCCTCAGTGTCAAGGGTTGAACTGGAAATTTTTAAAGGAAACATCATCATCATATGTGTGTCTGTGGGGGGTGGGAGTGGGGGTGTGTGTGTGGCAGGTACCAGTAGAAGTAGGGGTTGCTGCCCGTCATGTTTAATACAAAAGCAAACGGAGGTGTACGAGTACTAAGGCACATTTTTAGGAGGACAGGAGCAGAGTTCCTGCCTAGTTATGTCACTGCTTACTATACTAAAACTACAGTAGATTAACTGATGTACTATAAAATAACTGGGCTCCATATTTCCCATAGGGAAACCCAGTTACAATTTGTCATTATAATCAGCTGTTTATAATGGTGTTCATGCACCGGGTTTCCCAAAGAGCCTACACACACACACGCAAGCTGTTGCAATGTACGCAGTTGGAAAGTAGGGTTGTGTAAGGATGGAATAGTATTTCCTGAATACCATGATTAGTGGGCTTTCTGAATATTTGGGAGTGACTTCTGAATAGCCCACAATTCATGAAGTATTCGTATTTGGGAAACAAACTACAAATTAAAAACCCTTTCCTGCTCTGCAGACCAGAGCTAGTCTCCTAGCTACTTATCCTAAAACTTAGCAATAATCAGACACATCCCATCCCATCCACCTCCCCCTTTATCCCATATCCCAGATTAGGCAACAGTTTATTACCAGCTCTTGACACACTGCCAGGAGCTGACACCATCTTTGGAATGCTCCCCCACTCAGCTCTGCTTCCCATATGGGCACAAAATTCCCCCCAAATCTAAAGACAAAAATGCAGTACCCACCACTGAGTGCCCTCACTCAACTTGTGCAATACCTGCTTCAGCTCTGCAGTGCCCAGTGTGCTGCCTGAAAAAATGAATGTGTGCAAGAACTAGCTGAGTATGGCGGCACAGTTATGAGGAAGGGGCAGGGCAGGAGGGGCATCTTTAGTTACACTTGGCAGCCTGATTCGCCTCAGGCTACCCAGTGTCACTAATATCGCTCCTCCTGCCCCACCCCCTTCCTTGTGATCGTGTCTCCGTACTTGGCTAGTTCTTACACACATTCCTCTCTTCAGGCTGTACTATGTACTGTCAAGCTAGAGCAGGTGTGCGGGTGAAGATCTGACGGGCTTGCCAGACTGTTGTCTTGCCATCAACCCAAATCAACATTTGGGGCAAGGTGGGACAGAATGTGCATTGCTGTGTTTTTTGTGGTGATGTTGGCAGTGGGGCTGAATGGGGGAGCTTTCCAAAGATGGTGTCAGCTGCTGACTGTATACCAGGTGCAGGCAATTTGAAAATACAGGCTGTTGTGGGATCTGGGACATGGGGGCGGGGGGTGGTGGGTGGCATACAACTGATTATTGCAAAGGGGAAGAAGGGGAGCCAAGGGTCTATCCCTGGCATTCTAGGGAGAAAGGAAAGAAAGAAAAGTATTGTTTGATTCAGTGCAGTTTCATAGCCTAATGCATGTAATGTATACTGCATACCCAAATATTTTAGTACCAAATAATAATTATTCAGCTGAATATTCAGGACAAGGTATTAGCACAGCCCTATTGGAAAGAAAAAGTGCCAGACGGGCCTTTCAACTCTCAGTCAGTATGGAGCTCAGGCTGCAGCCTGCTCCATGAGGGTGGGAAAGGTGGCTTGCAGCAAAAATTGGAGCCCAGCACTTATATGAAAGAAAACTTGGGTACTGTGTAAAGCTCATATTTTATACACACCCTTCATATGGGGTGCTATTATAAACACCTCAAGCTTCGCTCTTGGGGTTTATGTAGTATCCCACACCTCAGGTGTGTGTAAAATTCTCATCAGGCAGTCATCAGGGCATTATTTAAGCAATAAGGCATGGCAGGGTGTGTGTTATCATGTAATAACATCACTCCTGGGGTAGGTTGAAGCACGAGGTGAAGCCGAGTGCTTCCACCACCCCAGGAGTGACATTATTATACAATAACACACACCCTGGAGTGCCGTATTGCTATTATACAATGGTTCATTGTTATACAAAAAAAAAAAAAAACATTTAAAAAATGTTTTTAGTAGATTTTTAGTGAGTTTCTTAAGAGAAGAGAAAAAAAGCAAACGCTGGTCAATAAGCTCAGCAAGCAAAGCTAATGCTGATGTTATACTGCAATATCAGCACTGTCTCAGGCACACACTGACCAATCAGAATCTGGGATTCTTTCTTGCCATTGTATAATCTACATTTTATAAGTGCACTAACTCTCAAGCAGCTACTAGCATTCACTAGAAAATGAATTCTGTCAGGACTTATACAAACATAGAATATGACTGCAGATAAGGACCACTTGAGTCATCCAATCTGCCCATTTTTCCTTACCTACACTATTACTGCAGACCCTACTCGATCTACTTTCCCCCCTCTCCCCTTCATTTCCCCTAAGACTCCTAATACCTATCCCCTGCATTATTGAACCCCAGCACTGTTTTTGCACCCCACCACCTCTGCTGGAAAGCTGTTCCTCACATTCACCACCCTATCGGTGTAGAAGTACTTCCTCACGTCTCTCCTGAATCTACCACCCTCCAGCTTATTAGCATATCCCCTTGTTTTTCAGTACCTTTCTTTCTGAAACAAAATTCACTCCTCAGTTGTGTATCTCTGAGAAAAGAGTACCAGAAAGTTGGTGGACCTAAAGACTAATTGTACAGAGTAGGGCTGAGTGAAATGTGGAATTTGGTCGGCGGAATTGGTGCAGAATGGTAATTTTTCTGAATGCATTTTAGCCCATTTTTTTTAATTCTGCAGAATTACAAAAAGCATTTCTGTGTAAACCATGTAACAATGTTCTGTAGATCACGTGAACCACAGAATCATTTTCCATGGACTACCAAAAATAGAATCCACAGTTTATTTAAACTGTGGGTTGTTAAGCCACAGAAAAACATTTTGCAAACTGGCTCGGTGGTGTTGAGGGTTGAGGCACTGGACACCACACTTTGTGCCATGCTGACAACCAGAGTTCATGAGCAAACTTGAAGCATTTGGGTCTGGCAGGGAGGAAAAGGTTCAAGTGTACGCCAACAGCTCACCTTCTCCGGGGAAGGTCAGGGAAGGTCAGTTTGAAGACCCCAGCAGCAGTATGCCTCCTAGCAGCAACTTGGAGGTATTGAGCTGATGGTCTTCCACATCTGGGGTCATAGGCCATGGCAGACATCGGAATGATGTGCACAGGAGTATGCGTGCCTCCCCTGGGTGTCATTGCACATCTGCACTTGTAATCGGGGGCAACCACGTAAAACAACAGAAAAGCCACAGCTCCTGGATAGACAATGTTGACCCAGCACCACGCCCTCTCCTGGGTCCCAATACATACCGGTCTCCAACTCCACCCTCAGGTAATTGGAGTTCAAGTCTGGGAGCGCCAAGGAGATGAAGGTGGCTCCGCCTTGGGGGTGCAAGCCACAGTGGTTACCTGAGGGTGTGTCGCAGGTGGACCAGAGGTTTAGGAGAGAGGATCTCGGTCAGGGCGGGATCAGCTGGGTGACTGAAGGAGTTCCAGAAGCTGGTGATTGGGAGGGAAAAAGAATTGAAAAAAACAACTAATTTTATTTATAATTTGGAAGACCCTTGAGCCAGAGGCTCTTTTACAGAGGTTTACATTGGGTATAAACATCGGATACAACAGCAGAGGGGTGCAGAATACAAACATTGGTATATAGACAGGGTTTTTACAACAAAAACATATGGGATAATAAAAAGCACGAGGCCGCAGGCCGAGTGCATTCAACAACTGAGGCGTGACGTTATCCCACACGACACACACCCTAGAGGGCATTATTGCTATTATACAATGGCTCATTGTTATATATAAAATTAAAAAAATAATTTTAAGGAATGTTTTTAGTGTGGAAAAATATTTTTATTTCTTAAGAGGAGATGCAAAAAAAGAGGTCATCTAGCTCATCATCTAGCTCATCTACGGGTTCACAGTGAGGCTGAGATTAGACCCGTGATGTTGTACTGGGATAACATCATGGGTCCAGCCCAAGACTGACCAATCAGAGTCCAGGATTTTTTCTTGCCATTGTATAATGTGTTCTGTTCGTCAGCAATCTCATGAAAGTACGTTACTACCCCAAAAAAAAAGACAGAATGAAAAGGAGAGACAAACACAATTTTGCTACAAAAACAATGAACAAACGTTCAAGCTTAAATGAACTTGGATACTGCTCTGTGAATCACAGTAGGATAATGTTTGATTTTCTTGTTGTTTAACAGCTGCCCTAACACAGAAGAGAATGTAACGGTTACAGAAAATGGGGTATCCCTCCAGGGACGATTCTCAGTTCAGTTGTTTACATATCTCAGGAAGATTAAGGAAGTTTACTTGCATTGTGAAGTAAGCCTCTGTGACTCCAGAAGTGGATCATGTGTGCCAGTAAGGGTTTTCTTGTAATATATCCTTGTATAAAATATGGAAATTGTTTGTATGCATGGCAAAACACTCCAATGACACCATTTATTCTTTCAGCAGTGTTCCAGCTCTGGATCATCTCAGGCTGAGGGCACAGAGCAAGGTGAAATCTTTACACTGGGACCCATTACTTCCTCAGGTAGTGTGATTTTAAAATGTATATTTTTACTTAAAGAAACTGATTGTTGTAACACCCTACTGTAGCATGATGTAGCACGTAATAGTTATTACAAGGAGCAAAGCTATGTTTTCAGGCCAGCACAATACAATTTTAACTTCATAAAATAAACTTCTAGAATAATGGGAAAGAGGCTACAAATCATATTGCAATGCAATATGGATGTCACTTTTTCCATCAGGGAGTAAGTGTCATCTAAACCCACTGCTGTCAGCAGTTGACCTCACTGATATTATTAGGAGATTGAATGTTGATTTCATTCAGTGTGCGCCAGTCAGCTTTTACTGTGTCTGCTGGGAGTACAGCCTAGAGGTTAGAGTAATGAGCTGTGAATAAGCTTGGTACATCCAGCAGATGTGGGTTTGATTGCCACAACCTCATCTTGCGTACTCTGTGACTCTGAACAAGTCGCTTAACCTCCCCAGTGCCCCTGGGTCACCCCTGACAGCAAGCAGCTGTGCCTAGTGAGCCTTATCAGGTTACCAAAGAATAAAATAAAAAGACTGTACAGTAAAAGCCAAAAAGCCAGCTCTTAGCAAAGCACTGGTTGGTCTTTCTATTTTAAATCCCTTGGATCCATATCACATACAAAATAACAAATTGGGAATGATCAGTATGGCTAAATTAAAGAATATAAAGTTGTTGCTATTTGACTCTAGATTTCACATTAATCAAGATATACAGTAAATGGTTTGGAAAATTGAAGTCATTAAATGATTTCTAATGTATGTTTTTATTTCTTTGCGGAAATATTTCACATAAAATGCCTTTAAACTGGGAGTTCCTGATTAGTGTCTGTAGCAGTGAACTTCAGACCTCGTTCTTAGAACAGAGCATGAAAGTGGGCTCCATGTTCCTCTTACCAGACTGTCTGTGCACCTGGTGTGCGGCAACAAATTTACTGCCATTGTCCAAATAATTTAATATCCATGTATGACCTCTTTAGGGTACACACATTTTGGGAGGTGGCGCTGGGGTAGATACCAGGATGACAGAATTCCAATCAGAAGACAATCACTGAGGATGCTTTGCTTCATTTTTCGTGACCCAAAGTTGATGTTTGGGAAAGAGTGCTTGCCAGTATGGAGAATGTCTTTTCTCCGTTTGCCAGTCAGAATAATGATTTATTGGGAACTTTCACATTTGGGCAACAGTAGTACGAATCATATACTGCTATAGAAAATAGGGTAGCAGACCAGTTATTATACATTATTTATCATCAATTAAGTGTTCTAAGCTTACCTCAGAAGAGTTGGATATAACTATTCACCCTTCACTAAAGCACATATGGGATATTCTAATTCTGAAAATACGTACAGTAAGTGGTAGCTTTACCAAGGGTTTAGGAACAGTACAAAAACTGAGGGTTCTGATATTTGGGGCTTGCACCCACCAGCTCTGTGGCTATCACACTCGTGAGTTTTACCACCTCCGCATATTTTTTTATCATCCTCTTCCTTCAACTGTGTATGTGTACACTATGTGTACATCACATGTTCTTCTGAAGTTCAGTATGCTACGAACCCGCCATTTATTGTATGTTGGAGGAATGCTTTCCTACCAGCTGCATGGTGTATAGTGTTACAGAACTCCATGAAAGGAGACCTTCAAGTATGACTCAATGAGGTTTTAGGCAGAGGGCAGAACTCTACACAAGAAGTTGGGTGGGTGGGCAGGGAACTGGGCTCTGCCTGAGTAGGTGGGTGACTGGGCAGGAGTCCTCACTCCTCCTGATGAGGGAGGTAGATGGAAAGGAAACTGGGCTACACCTGAGTAGTTGGATGGCTGGGAAGAGGGCTAGGGCCTGCCTGGGCAAGTGGGTTGGTGGGCATGGTACTTGACTTCAACTGAGGAAGTGGGTGGGCTGTGGAAATCAGTGTAGTGGCAGATGCTTATGATGCTGCCACATCTGCCTATTCTCTGCAGCTTCTCTACTTTCTCTGTCAAGGGTTTTGCCACCCATCCCTTACTAGATTCCCATCTCTGCTTAAAAGGGGTGTGTGGGGTGGGAAAGGGGGAGCATGTGGGCTTATGTGAGGTACGTGGAGGCCCATGGATGACATAGTAGGTTACTTAGAAACAGAGGGGACCTGCAGACCAGATAAAGGAGTTCATGGACAAGGTAAAAATCAAGGGCTGGATATTCAAACTGCGCTACTCTTAGGCACAAGCCCTTGCGCTGCGCAAAATAGTTGCGCAGGGGTGTGGCCGAGGCGATTTTCAAAGGAGTTGCACTATTGAGCAGCTTCTTTGAATATCACCCCCCCCGGCCACAGCCACTGTGCATGGCGCAGTGAAACTTGTGCCTCCGCAAGTGGTCAGAGTGGAGCATTCAACTTGCGGTGGCGCAAGTACCATTGTGCCATGAGCAAATGTCCGATATTCAAAAGGTGACATGCAAATGGGGCCGTAATTCATGCAAGGTGCAGGGGGGGCCATTTGCATCTGTTTATGGCCCCATTTGCATGCCATTAGCATGCAGGTGCGCCGATCCCTGAGGACTTGCACCTGGCGCCCTGCCAGGCAGCAGCCGTCGGGAACCGACGCCTCCTGCAGCCTGATTGCGGGCAAAAGTGTAAGAAATCCCCCCACCCCCCGACTGGCCTGATCGCGGGCAGCAAGGTGTCCCCCCCCAGAACATATCCCTGGTGGTCCAGTGGACCACTTAGCCCGATCGCGGGCTGAATATTTAAAACAACCCCCCAGAACGTAGCCCTGGTGGTCCAGTGGACCAGTAAGCCCGATCGTGGGCTGAATATGTTTAAAAAACCAGAACGTAGCCCTGGTGGTCCAGTGGACTGCTAAGCCTGATGTGGCTGCATTACGTGGTGACCTCCCACCCCAAGACCATATACCTGGTGATCTAGTGTCCCCACCCCACCCACCCACGAAGCCCCACCACCCCGCCCCTGCAGCCGCAGGCGGCAGCACCCCAACCCGCCTGCTGCTCCGCCCGCTGACTGGCTGCCCGGTAGGGCTGCACGCCCAATAGTGCAGAGCAAGAGCCAATGGGCGTGCAGCCCATACCATACAAGGCAGTTCAGATATGTGAATGAATTCATTCATTCATTCACATAACTGGACTGCCTTGTACAGTGGACGCTAAGCCCGATTGCTGGCTGAATATGTTTAAAACAACCCCCAGAACGTAGCCCTGGTGGTCCAGTGGACTGCTAAGCCCGATCACGGCCTGCACTGTGTGGCGACCCCCACCCCAAGATCATATCCCTGGTGATCTGGTGTCCCCACCCACCCACCGCGAAGCCCCACCACCTGCTCCCCGGCAGCGGGGCGGGCGGCAGCATCCACACGCCTGCCACCCCGCCACCCGCCGACTGGCTGCCTGGTAGGGCTGCACGCCCATTGGTGCAGAGCAAGAGCCAATGGGTGTGCAGCAGCAAGTGCCAGATTGATCTGGGAAGTAGATTCTGTGCTCAAACATGTGTTAACACAAGTAACTGGGGCAGACCTTGGGCCTGGTCATGTGGATAACTTGTGTTAGGTGTCATCTGCTGGCACAACTGATTTATCCAGCCATCTTCCTTCAAAGGTATGCACATACTACAGTATCCTGGGAGGTGAGGGGTTTTGCTTGGTTACCTATGCTGTGATGTGCACTACCACTATGCCACTACCAGGAGCCCCTCAAGAACACCACACTGCTCAACTCTTCTCCAGGATTTGAGCATCCTCATAGATGCATAGTCATTATCTCTGCTGGACTGTTTTATTCAGCTCAGGACATTAACCTTTTGCCATTTTTTAACATTTAGCTGTAACACTTAATTTTATGTGTCATTAACTACACTGTAACTACTGTATAAGTACACCGTAGCTGTACTATAATTACTACGTAGTTATTAACTTGTTTCACATTTGTGAGTTGTGTACTTAAACAGTTTGCATGAAGTAATAGTTATATGTGCAACCACTATGGTCTCCCTTTCGGAACAAATCAATTAGTTCTGACAAATGTAACTACACATTAAATAGCTGTTGCAAAGTGTAACACAAATATGTGGTGCAGCTACTGTTGTACCTCTTCTGGCATTATGTAATTTGTTCTTACAAAGGCAGCAACACATGTAATAGCTATTGAAAATTATAACAGCAAATCTACTACATAACTACTATGTTACTAATTTTGGCATTACTAAGTTTGTTCTTACAAGTGTAAACACATATGAACGCATGTCCTGTGCACAGTTTCAACAGCCCAAGTCTATCTGACATTTATTTAGAGGGTAATCACACAGAAAAACTTAAAAGTGTAATCAGAATTATAACTAAAATATGATTACTCTGTAATTTCAATCTGCTACATTGAAGTGCACAGAAGCTCTGTGGGTGGTAGTAACACAGGATATAACCACGTTTATCCATGTATAAAATATGATGACCAGTTATTATATATAGATAGATAAGAAACATACAATAATATATTTTTATTTCTGCTGTATATGGATAGATACATATAGATATAGAATAGGCAGTAGAGAGGTTCTGGGGACAGGGGAACCTTGAGAGTGAAGCACGAGAGGTTCATATGTCCCCAGTACCTTGAGATGGTTTTATTACCGAGTGATACACACTCACCTATTTGTTTTATATATTTTTTTAATATATAGATCCAATGAGAACATTTACTCGGATCAAAAGTGGGCATCTGTCTACTTCAGCTAACACTCGTTTTAGGCACCTGCTGACTGCTCTGCTTAGCTAGGAGTGCTGTGCTGAAGACTTGCTCGCTTGATTCTTACCTGTCATTTATGTTTCTCTTTTTCCTCTTTTTCATGGGGAGATCAGTTAAAGCAGGATTGACCAGAAATTTTGGAGGTATTGGAAAGAAAAAAATAATATATGCTCCTACCATTGAGGAGATTTCTCTCACTTAGTGAGAGAAAGAGCCACCATGTTTTTGAAAATTGTCCCACCCGCCCACACAGGAAAGGCTGACAATCAGAAGGCACACTTAGGAAGATGTCGGGGGCAGATATGCACTTGCGCTGTTCAGTTTTGATGATAATAGTATCATTCAGGTATGGAACGATGGTATTACCACATCTGAATGATACTATTATCACTGCTGAAGAGTGGTATTACCAGTCAGCCAATGATCCAATTATCAGGAATTTTTTGTATGCTTTGGTGTGGTATTAAATTTGAAAGCCATTATGTCTATATATATATATATATATATATATATATATATATATTATATACACATATACACACACACACACACCTCACTCTCTGATTGTCATTCCCATAATGTTTGTTTCCCTGGTGCCTAGTGGCACACCACACCCTACGATTCCCCTCCACATAAGTAATTTATGTATCCCTGGTGTCTAATGGTGCCCCACCCTCCCATGCCCAACCCTGTAACACTGCACTTTATTTCTGGTTTCCATTGTCACCCACTACCTTTCGATTGCCATCCCCCTTGGTAGTTTTGCTTGCCCTGGTATCTAGTGGACCCCCACCCTCCAATGTCTCTCAGAGCCTGAAAACAATATCTCATTTAAATCAGCAATGACATGCATAAGGGTGAAACTAATCTAGATAGCAGGGGAATGTAGGCTAGCAATTTTTGCACTAATCGCTCAGCCACCTGCCTACACTTTCTAATTGTTGCGATACACAGAAAAACTGAATAATACATATACACATGTATGCATATATTTCTATATGTCTGTCTGTATCTATCTCTACATCTATCTATCTATATCTATATATATATCTGTATCTATATATTCAAGTATAACATAGCAGCGCATTGTCTATGCACACAGAGCATTGCCAGACAACATTTTTTTACATAGATCCTAAACTCTGTAATTCCATCTCAATTCACCTCAGACCAGTAGAAAAGTTTATTAGTTTGCATAATATCAAAAAAAAAAAAAAGGCACATAGAACAGTCAATGAAACCATTGCCTTGTTGTTTACTGTCAAGGCTATGATTACACTATTTCAAAAAGTAAGGAAATTAATTGCAAAAAAACTATATTAATGCATCAGTTAGGGGTGAACTTAATGCCACAAAAGCATGGAAATGTGGCATTAGGGTTCCCAATCCTAACTCCCCACCCCCAAGCAGCAAAAGGACAAGACCACACAAGTAACCACAGACAACCATCATCAGGTAAGACAAACAGCACACAACTGTTTCCAGTTGACACAAATGCAGCAACACTGATGTGCTACCTTTTGTGGATTTGTAGCTGTGGCATGCAAACTGCAAAATATGCACACTCAATTGTCACTGGAGATAGAAATACATGATACTGGTGAATGCCTGGAACATTCTCCCAGGATTGGTGGTGGGGGAAAACATGGTAACAGGATTCAAAAATGCATGGGGTAGACAAAAAGGAACTTTAGTGGTAAGGAAAGGGGGGATCAATAAAACAAGTAGGGTCTGTGGTGTTACAGTAGGTAGGAAAATGGCATACTTGGTTGGCAAGGTGGTCCTTATCTGCCATCAAATTCTATGTAACCATAACATGAGGGGCCACAGTTTAAGCTGGAGGGGGAGAAGGTCAAAGAGGGAGGTCAGGAAGCAATTCTTCATGAAGATGGTGGTGGACACTTAGAATGTGATGCTGGAAGAGGTAATCTCTTTGAAGACAGTGGGCAGCTTCAAGAGAAGCTGGGATAAGGCATGGGGAAGGTAAGGATCATGGGTAGGGAAGATGGGATGAGTGGGGATGGGGTTGCAGGGACAGTAGCTTACGCTGTGGGCCCTGCAATATGAGCAGACTAGATGAACCACATGGCCTTCTTCTGCTGGCTTCTTCATATGTTCATATGTTTCTGTGTTTCTATACTGAAATCACCACATGCTTCTGTATACAGAAGCACAGACCCCTCCAGCCAGATACAGCCCATGATATCCAAATTACAAGACTTCTTTTCTCTGTGCCTCTATTGTCCCAGCCTTTCTGAAGTGTCACATAGACATGGCCACCTTAAAACATACACACAGTTGATGAGTCTGTGGCTTCTGCAGTTACAGGTGTAAGACATACACACCGACCTCTGTGTGTAGAAGTGCAGATATCACAAAATCCATGATACAAAAATTACAGCAGTACTTTTGTCTGCAGAAGCAAAGTCCCCTGAGGGTCCTGTGTCTATTCAGCCAGAGATGCAAGACATACACAAACTTCTGGTTCCAGAAGAGCATGTCCCTGTGGGGCCTGCAGTTATGAGGACAGAAGTACTGTTGCAATGTGAGTATCATGGTTTCAGCAGCAGATTTTGACATTTTCAAGGAGTAGCAGTTTTTGAGTTATGCAGTTGAATATAGAAAGCCATGCAGTAGTGAATTATGGTATCTAGTGAGGTACCTCATACTCTGTGTATGAGTACTTTTGGCTGTAGAGACACTGGCCCCACAAGATATCTGTCTGTAGAAGTGCAGACCCATGGGGTTTGTGTTTCTTCTACCGCAAGTATTCATGCTCACTCTATGGCATACACACACAGATGTGACTGCAGAAGGAGAGACTCCTGTGGGGCCTGTGACTATGCAGCAGCATATACAACTCCAGAAAGGTAACACATCAGTGCTACTGTATTTGCGTAATCTGGAAACAGTTGTATGTTGTTTGTCATACCTGATGATGGCTGTCTGTGGTTGCTTGTGTGGTCTTGTCTTTTTGCTGTTCGTGGGGTGAGGAGTTAGGATTGGAAACTGTAATGCCACATTTTCATGCTTTTGTGGCATTAAGTAACTTAATTTTTATGACATATATAGATATATATATCCATAGATATATACATATTAAAAGGATACATGATGGGCATAAGTGTGATATGGAAAATATTTTCACTCCTGCACAGTGACCTCTGGATATTTAATTGTGGCTTCGCCACTCGTGAATATCCAGAAGTCACTCTAAAGGAGTGAAAATATTTTCCACATTACACGAGTGCACATCAGGTATCCATTTATATAATAGGAGTGTGATCACACTGTGATGATGTCATCACTGTGTGATAACTGGAGAAAATGCTGGTTATCACACTCTGGTGATGTCAGCAGACTGTGATATCTCATGGTGGTGGTTTTATGCTGAAACAAAGAATGGCATATCATTTCACCCCACATACATATATATATATATATATATATATATATATATATATTAGATAACCCACTCTTAGGTTGCGGTTGTGCTGTGATATATGCACGCTTGGTGTGCATCAACCACCCAAGGCGTAGTATATATCAAGCGCTACCGCATAATCGTAGAGTGGTTATCCATCTTATAAAGTGGCAAAATTGTTTTTGGGGGTAAAGTGTAGTGTGCAGTTGCACTCTGATATATGCTACGGTCATGTGATGGGATCCAACAAATCAGCAGACATAATTTTTCCTACCCATTTTATACATATATATATATATATATATATCTCGATATATTGATATATTTATATATATACTGTATATATATATATATTATATATACACACATTATAGTGGTGCGGTCACACCACTGTAGTTAGGGTTCAGCGGTCACTTCTATGTTAAACTCAAA
This sequence comes from Neoceratodus forsteri, assembly GCA_016271365.2. Lineage (NCBI taxonomy): Eukaryota > Metazoa > Chordata > Ceratodontiformes > Ceratodontidae > Neoceratodus > Neoceratodus forsteri. Next base: position 53,628,958 of record JADMNL010000025.1, read on the forward strand.
ATTGTGCGTGATAACTTTGGACCCATTCAAAGGATTTGCTTGAAATATGGTATGTGTGGTGGGGAATGGTAGATCTCTTGATTTGCCAAATTGCATTTTGGTCGGACTTACAGTCTTTGTGTACGTAAACGTTGAAAAATGCAAAATAATCCATTTACGGAGGCAGCTTTTGGGATTTTGGACGTGGCCCTGCACGGTCGTTGTGTGGTGTGCCACTCTGCAAGATGGCTTGTTTGAAAGAGCTTTGAGTGACCAAACATGCCGCTTTTTGTTTGGTGAAAAGATATTAAGGCATTCAAAAGTTATGCCACTTTTAAGTTCCCATTATAAGTCATTGGGAAAATTTATATATATGTTTTGCGAACAAAGAATGGGGTTCTGGCCATCTCATCCTGCCTGGCAATCAAGGAATTTGCAGCCTCACAGTTCAGGAATCTTTGTCCCCAAGAATTTTAAAAATTCTTTGATCGTGAGGTCCATCATCTTGTTTTTGATTTTCCAATCGGAAAAACACAAATATCTCGGCTCAGGGGTCACTTCTGAAGTAAAACTTGGATGGGTTTTACACATGGGACTCTGATCTATCAAGCATGACTTTGGTTTGATCGAAATCAATCTAAAGATAGAGTTCTGAGCTATTAAAATCTTAGTTTGCGGCTCGCTAGCGATCTTTGATCGCTAGCCTGCAAATTCTTTGATCGTGAGATTCTTTGATCGCGATCATGCATCGAAAGCGAGGGACCAGATGGCCAGATTTAAAAATGTTTTTTTCTCAGCCCAGGGGTGCCCTAGAAACTTAAATGAGGGTGGGATTTGCTCAGGGGGCTTTGTTCTGCCCCATCTGAATAAAAATAATCATGTTTTAAATATCCCTGGTAGTCTAGCGGCCCCCCATCATGATAAAATATATAACAATCGCTAGTGACCCCCCAATGTTCATAAATATTGATTTTATATATCCCTGGTAGTCTAGTGGCCCCTTCCATCATAATAAAGTATACAAGGATCTGCAATTTCCTGGTAGTCTAGTGGCCCCCCCAATGTGTATTTGATAAATATTAATTTTTTATATCCCTGGTCGTCTACTGGCCTCCCCGATCTTTATTTAATTATAACTAGACTACCAGGAAATTGGACATCCTTATCTATTTTATTATGATGGGGGGCTGCTAGACTACCAGGGATACAAAAAGTAATTATAATTTAATACAGATCAGGGGCTCACTAGGCTACCAGGGATCTAAAAAAGCAATATTTATCAAATACACATTGGGAGGCCACTAGACTACCAGGAAATAGCAGATGGTTATATATTTTATTATGATGGGGGGGCACTAGACTACCAGTGATATGAATTACAATTATTATTTTATACAGATCGGGGGGCCACTAGACTACCAGGGATATAAAAAAACAATATTTATGACATAGACATTGGGGGGCAACTAGAGATTATCTATTTTATTATGATGGGAGGGCACTAGACTACTAGGGATATTTAAAACATGATTTTTTTATTCAGATGAGGCAGAACAAAGCCCCCTGAGCAAAACCCAGCCTCATTTAACTTTGTAGGGCACCCCATGACTGAGAAAATACATTTTTAAATCTGCCCATCTCGTCCTTCGCTCTTTGTTTGTGAGCAAGCAATTTCTTTGATCGCGAGCCTGCAAATTCTTTGATTGCGAGATTCTTTGATCGCGATCATGCGTTATGAGTGAGGGATGAAATGGCCAGATAAAAAAATCAATTTTCTCAGCACAGGGGTGTCCTAGGAAGACAAATGAGGGTGGGTTGTACTCAGGGGGCTTCGTTCTAACGAACCATGGAGGCAGTTTACTGCAATTCTTTGATTTTTTTAAATTAGAAAAGTTTTTATTTGTTGGTTGTGACCCTTCAAATTCTTTGATCACGAGCATGCAAATTCTTTGATCACGAGATTCTTTGATCACGATCATGCATTGCGAGTGAGGGACAAGATGGCCAGATAAAAAAAATCAATTTTCTCTGCTTGGGGTGTCCTAGGAAGACAAATGAGGGTGGGGTTTACTCAGGGGGCTTCATTCTGATGAACCATGGTGGTGGTTTACTGCAATTCTTTAAATTTTTTACATTAGAACAGTTTTTATTCTTTGGTCGTGACCCTGCAAATTCTTTGATCACGAGCCTGCAAATTCTTTGATCGTGAGACTCTTTGATCGCCATCTTTGATCATGAGGGAGGGACAAGATGGCCAGATTTTTTATAATGGAATAGATAGGGAAATTTTACCAATCTTTAAGATTGAATATCTCGGCAACGGTTTGCCTTTTTTACTTGAAATTTGGAGGGTGTTTATGGCATGTCCTGTAGATGTGAATTTTTTTGGGGGGAGATATTGTGTGATGCACTTTACATGTTGTGGACAGTTTTGGATTGTGCTGGTAGCTTGAAATTGATAGGGTGCCTAGCCTTAGTGTCATGGAGGTAGTTTTCAGTTGTTGTGTTTGTTAAATGTCAACAGGTGTGGAAATGCACCACTCTGATGAATGAAAATTTCAAATTTTGACATGTTATATCTCTTGGTCTTTTACTTGAAATTTGGAGAGTGTTGATGACGTGTCCTGTAGATGTCAATAGTGGTGTTTATGTGTTGGAAAATATATTTTTTGCAGATATATTGTGTGGCGCAGTTTATGTTTTGTGGACAGCGTTTTCTATTGCTCTACTAGATTAACATTTATTTGGTGGCTGGCCTTGGTGTTGTCAATGTACTTTTTAGTCATTGGGTGTGTAATGTGGCCCAACACTTACAAGTTGGTGGGAACGCAGGGGCTAAAAGGGCCAGCGCCCACCAACTGTCTATTTCTACTTTCCTATTCTTTCTTAAAAAGTAAGGAATTCTAAGCATAAAACTTTGTTAATGCATCAGTTAGGGTTCTTCTACAGCAAAAAGTGAGGAAATTCAATTTAGGGTTCCCACCCTTGCACCCCACCCAGCTCCCCCACCAACAGGCATCTTGGTGTGCATTGGGGTCATCAGCCCTTTCACCCAATTCTCCTACACTGCACCACCTCAGCTTGTTTATACATGGGATGGGGTGAGGTTAGGGCTAACAACCCCAGCACACACCTGATGCCTGTTGAGTGAGCGCTGAGAGTAGGGGTGCAAGGGTGGGAACCCCAAAATCGCATTTCCTCACTTTTTTCACTCGCCAGAAGAACCCTAACTGATGCACTAACAAAGGTTTTTTTGCATAGAATATATATATATTTATATCTATATGTGTGTGTGTTTGTGTGTGTGTGTGTGTGTGTGTGTGTGTGTGTGTGTGTGTGTGTATATATATATATATATAAAACTACTAAAAGTACTACTACACACACACACTAACACACATACACTGCCTTATATGGCATTTATTTACTTATACATCTAACCCTAACATTTACTGTATTTAGGATATGCACTGTGACACAAAAATACACATGCACTGCTTCATGTTTTGAACAGTGCACACTCTACAATATATCATTACAGCCATTTGCAAATGAACTAGGTAAAGGTTAATGTACCAGGAAAGGGTTAACAGAGTGCCACACAGGTGCATGGACACACACACACACACACACACACACACACACACACACACACACACACACACACACACACACACACACACAACACACATGTTCCCCTATAAGGAAACACACAGAGCCCGTTTTCTCTGCCTGCATGCTACATTCCTTTCTTTGCCTTCTTTGTTGTACTAACTTTCACCAATCAATTTCAAAACTAAAAACAATAACCAGAATAACTAATATAAAAAAATTAAGTGATTTACATAAGTTAATGTGTTATTTACTGCTGTCCTTTTTTACCTCCTGCAGATCTCCTGATCTGATAGCAACACTTTACTCTGTGTTCTGAAATCTGAACTTCATGTCTCAATCTCAGTTACAGCTTACGGCTGGGAAATGCTAATAAGTTGACATGTTTACTAAAGACCATAAACTATGGATCTTTCTTGTAAGAGAATACTCCCCAGATTGAAGCTAGTAATTACATTATCACACAAGTCCTTTTATGCACAAATTAAGATTGAAATACATGTACTGTTACCGATCATTATTTTCCATCAAAACTTAAAAACACTGTCATAGTGAAACAAATGCTTTTTTTTATACAGTGAAAAAATAGTGTGGAGTAGGAACATACTAGACTGCCTCTAGTGGAGTAATTGTAATGCAGCTCCAATTTTATGATGTCCCTTCAAAATCTGATGAGCTCCATATTTCTACTGTGATAGCAAGACATCTGCAGAGCTCCACCCTGTTGCCAAAAAATGGCAGTGCTCAGCCCAGTTTCATGGGGTCATTACTAACAGCAGCAACAAATTAAAGGTGTATGCTCCCAATGCATATAGAAATTGAGGTGACTGGTGACAAAGAAACAGCCATAACTTGCACTATAGGATTATCCTCCCAGCTCCCCAGCCCAAAATGGCCATGTCTTAAGACTGGCCCTCTCCTGCCCCAATCCATGATATGAGAGGGCCAGCAGTATTTAAAATCCATGTTCAGTCGATTTCCCTTCACTAACCCTCAGTGCACCTCTCTCATTATCATGTATGCAGTCATTTGAATCTATAAGCAGGGGAGTGAATGACCAGGAGGGAGGGAGAAGAATGGTATGCATCATTGATGATGCTTGACAGACAGAGAGAAATGCAAATATAGAAAATATACTGTAAAACTAATAATTTTCACTCAAATTAATTTTAGCGCAAAGACATATACAGCCATAAGTGCGGTAATTAAATTTAGTGCTACAGTAAGTCATTAGCACCTTATTCACTATAATGTGAATACTTAAGCAATAAGGCACAACAGGATGTGGATTATTGGTGGTTTACCCATGCCTTGTGTGGTGTGTTAGGAGGTGTTCCTGAGTGACTTAACCACACAAGATGTGGGTAAATCCCCAGTAACTCACACCCTGGAGTGCCTTATTGCAATTATACAATGGATCCATGTGTAAAATAAATGTAAAAATGTGTTTAATTATGTTTTTTATAAATGCAATTTGTCAGCCGTGGGTAATGCAGGATTTACCCACGGTCATGTGACATGTTTTGACCAATGAGGTTACAGGATTTTCACACACCATAGTATAATTTCAATTACGAACTGGGGATTGTAAATACGGGAAGCTGATTGGCTGAGAGGTTTCTGAAGCCGTGATGATACCAGGCTACATCATCACGGCTTCAGAAAACCTCCGGTCACCAGCCTCCTCACTCACAAAACATTCCTCCGTCAACAGCATTCCACAGATCCCTCACCATGCTTCACAAAACTGTTCCCACACAGAACATGCCCTCCTACATGTCTCGGAAATGATCAGTGCAATTGTTTCCCATGACCATGAATTGTCATCATGCTAACCTGTACCATTTAACCATAAACGAATTACTTCTAGTGCTTGTCTCCTCCTTGGCCCTGGTCTGTCATCATGCTTTCATGTAACACCTTGATGCCTCTGTCCTCCCTTTGATACTGGTCTATCTTCCCGCTTTCTCCAGCCTTCTTTTCACAACTCTGTACTGCACTCATCCACAATCTACACGCAATCATACTATAAAAGTCCTAACTCCCCTTTTCCTCTCCCTGTATGCCCCCACTGCCGCATCAGTTCTACCGACCTATCCTTGGGACTTCACTTCTCACAATGTTTATCCTTCGCTTACATATTACATACCCCTCCGGGTACCCCATCTGCCATTAGTTGGTGGTTCTCCAAGCCATTTTCATGGCTAGTACTAGTGACTGCCCCTGGTAAATGAACTAACTGGTACTTCTATACAGAGAACATGGTTTATACACAGTTGCATGGTTCAATGGTGGACCTGCCCCCTTGTATTTGAATCCTCCTCTGTTATGGCTTGCCTTGTCTTCCTTTTATCATTTGACTCCCCTATTACTGCACCATTGTGTTTGTGTTTATATACTTATTTATATGTATTTATATGTTTTTATGATGGATGTTACCCGACCCTGTTCTAACCAGGTCCATCTTGTCAAAGAGCTCTGCTCAATGATGTTCACCTGGATAAATAAAGATTTTGATTGATTGATTGAAACACACAAATTTCAATGTAAAATAAGAAAAAACAACAAATCAATCCAATCACAAGGCGTAGCTGCCATGAACTTGTGGTCGGTAACTCCAGACTTGCAGTTTCGATAGCAGCAGCACGCGAGTGTCAGCAACGGGCGTCTTTTTCTTTTTTCTTCAAAGCAAGACTAGAGTAACAACTACTCATGGCCAAAGATTAACAGCGCTACCTGTTCAGATGACTGCACAGCCCTCCCCCATGCTGTTCCTTATCACTAGTATTCATTCTCTCACCCTAGCTGCATTCCTGTAAACTGATTTCTCCATGATGACTCGTGGCATCGGCGCTCCAGTTCACTGTGCAGCTTTTTACTCATTTAAAAAAAAAAAAACCAGTAAGCTCCACAAATCCCTTACACACCTCTCGCTACAACAAAGGAACAGAAACAATTCATATCCGGATGCGATGTAGAGCGAGACATGAGTTCACACAGACACAACAGCCCAACCTCTATCAACTGCCAGTATAATAGTGCCACCTACTGTCTTAAGAACTATTTTATCAAAATGTGACCCTACACCACCCAAAATTCATTTGAAAACATTTTAAAACCTCTTTATTTTACTTTTTTATTTTTAAACCCAGTTCATAATAGCAATAAGTCAGTCCAGGGTGTGGTATATCATGGGACATCATCACTTCTCGGACGGTTGGGCCTTTTCGGCCTGCTGACCTCGTGCCCAACCACCAGCGTGGCTGATATCCCGATATACCTGTCTATATTGCTTAATATCTTTACATTTATTTTAGTGCAAATTACTACTTCAGCGAAAATTTTTTGTCAGTAAAAATTTCAACTTTTACAGTACTAAATGTATGCTGAAATGTGCCTAAATATTACAATTTTGAAGGTTCCTTAGATGTGATTGCCCTACTTTAATGCTAATAGATTTTGATTAGTCATGATTGCTACCAAGGTATCCCTGGTTAATAGGCTTCTCAAATCTGGGAGTCTTACTATTGAACTTATCTGATATATGATCTGTTAGTGATAATTTCTCATATGTTCTCTTTTTTAGGTGTGGATGCATCTTTAATGATGTCTTTGGCGTTGGCACTGCTGCTGTACCATCTGTTATACTTTTCGGCATTCTTATGATTGTTAACTGTCAGACTTTACAATCACAAAATAGTTTATTACCATTTAAAAATATGCATGCGATGAAATGTTATGGCTCTGGTCTCCTATGTAATAAGAAACCTCAAGGTATTAGTAGTTGTGCTATAACCACGTACCCCAGAGATGTAGTAGTAGTAGTAAGACAGAAGGCCACACACCAAGTGCCTTCCGCCCCTGGAAGTATGGTTGCATTACAGTTATCAACATAACTTTTGATACTGTGGATCATAAGCTACTCCTCCTAGCACTGAAGAACATTGGAGTAGATGTCTTGCCTCTGTAGTGGTTCACCAACTACCTCACTGAATGTAAACAGCTAATTAAGGTGGATGGTGTTCTATACTCTATGAAAACCACCCAAAGAGGTGTCCCCCAAGGATGTATACTGGTCCCCTTTTTTTTTGCCATCTACAGTATATTAATAATTTACATAATGGAATTAATTCTGCAAATATACATGTATTCGCTGATGGCACAGTTGTATGTCTATAGACCCTCCCCTGAGCTTGCTTGCAGGGACCTTTAACTTGAGTTCAGTCACTTGCAGGAAAACCTACTGCATGTGAAGCTACTCTTAAATGCCAAAAAAAATGAAGGCCATGCATATCGCCCCCTCATCTGCTAACTATAAGCTCCGCACCCAGGTGGCAGCTCCTACATTGTTTACTCTCTTGGGGGAGCCATTAGAGTTTGTGGAGAACTTCAGATACCTAGGTGACTGGGTAGACTCTAATCTGGCATTTACAGCTCATATAAAGAAGCTTTCCAAGAAATTATAACAGAGAGTTGGGGTATTCTTTCATACAAGACATCTACTCACTCAGGACAAGAAGAAAAGGCTAGTACAAACTACATCTTTGCCGTTGCTGGATTACACTGACTTTTTTTATGGGCATGCTACAAACTCAGCCCCTTGCCAGTCTACATTCCCTGTATCTTCATGTGCTTAGATTTATCTCTGGTGCCCATTTTACCACCCACCATTGTGTGCTTTATGCATCCATTGGTTGGAGCTCCCTGGGTTTCAGGAGACATAAAAATGCTGTTCATTGAAGATACAGAGCCATTATCAAAAAGCTCTTACAATATATCAGTAATTGCTTGCCCTTAAGCGCTGCTTGTGGTTATACCTTTAAGACATCACTCTTACATTACCCTATCAATCCCCAAGGCTTGAATGTATCATGGACTGGCAGCAATAAGTCACATACTCCGAAAAGTCTGGAATAAAACCATAAAAAACACTACACCTCACTAATCCTGTGACATTGTCCTGTTTCAAAAATATGTCCCTTCGGTCATTCAAGGAAATCTGCAATTCCTTCCACCATTGACCAATCTCACTATGAACTGTATCCAGAGTTGACTCTCTTCCCATTGCCCAGCCCTCCCTCCATTGACCAGCCCCACCTCTTCCTCAACTTTACTTCTATGTCCTCACGTCTTCCCCCTTACCCTGTCTGTCACTTGCCGGAGACCAGGGTTCCATGTGCAAGTAGTTACACTACTGTGTATAGCTGTTATACCTTACTGCATATATTGTTACTATGAATTTACTGTGTCCTACTGTACCTGTGTTGAGCATATCTATCAACACATATTTACACTTTTTCATGCAATGTACATTTTCATAGCCATTGTAACCTGTTGGTAGCCTCTATATTGAGGATGTACGGGATGCAAGCCCCTCTGTATTCCTGATCATTGTTGTACATAACTGTGTATTCCTTGTATTCTTGTTCTATTGTTGTATGTATCTTTTGGTGTAGTCTATCCTTGTTGTATAGTAATCTAACCCACTGGTAACTGTAACAGGTCCACCTCACAAATGAATTCCTCTCAATGGTGTTCCACCTGGATAAATAAAGAACTGAATTGAATTGCTTAGTAATGATTGCTGCTAAGGTATCTCTGGTAACAAGCCTCTCAAATCTGGGAATCTTACCATTAAACTTATCTGATGTATGAGCTGTTGGTGATGGTTTCTTATTGGTTCTGTTTTTCAAGTCTGGATGTGTCTTCAATACTGTCTTTGCTATTGGCACTGCTGCTGAGCGGATCCACGACTGGGGTTCGACAAAATTCTCATTGAATGCCCCAACAGCGAAACCGGCAGGTCGACCGCAGTCAGCAGTCAGCTGCTGGTTTCTCATACCACAAAGTGTTTTCTTTGGGGGGGCTTTGCCCCTTGAACCTCCCATGCGGGGGGGCTGCACCCCCTGCACCATCCCCACTAAGGATTATCAACCTGAGTCAGAGCTGATTCTCGGGGTACAGGACCCTGACAGACAGTGCCTGGTTCCAGTGGGTCCGGTACAGTGGCATGGCACTGTAATCACTGTGGGGGACCTCGCTGTCAAACTGTCACTGTTGGGTGGGTATACCCTGCTGAGCCATCTGTTATAAATGTTGGCATTCATATGGTTGTCAACTCTCAAATTTAACAATCACAAAAAGTTTATTTCTTTTTTAAAACAAGCATACAACAAAATGTTATAGATCTGATCTCCTATGTAGTAAGAAACCTCAGAGTGTTGGCATCTGTGCTACAACCACATACCCCCAGGACATAGCAAGACACAAGGAATATGCCAAGTGCCTTCCACCCCCGGGAGTGTGGTTCTAGCATAACTGCCAACACCCTGGAATTTATTTTTTACTCATAAAATGGGTAATTAGGTAAATAAAAAATTATACAGTTTAGACAATTAAAATAAAAATCTGTTAAAATTTTAAATAAAGTAGTTCCTCGCCCATTGAGACCCACTAGGTGGAGCTGTAAGGTTTATTGTTAATGTGCCAGCTGTTTGTGGGAACTAATGACAGCTGTTTAAAATCAGAACATTCTAAATGATTGTTAGAATTTCTCCTTTATGGCAATATTATTCAAAGTACCACATGAGCTGAAGTGTTAACTTATTGTGCTGACTAAGCATAATAAGATACTACTTCAGGTTATGTTGTACCACGAATAATATTGCTGTACATAGAAACATAGACTTTGATGGCAGATAAGGACCGCTTGGCCCACCTAGTCTGCCCATTTTCCTACCTACAGGATAAGCTGCAGATCCTATTTAACCAACAGCCTATTTCTTTCTACCCCCACAAGAATTGCCTTATGTCTGTCCCATGCATTCTTGAATTTTCCCACAGTTTTAGACCCCACAACCTCCTCAGAAAGGCTGTTCCATGTGTTCACCACCCTCTCTGTGAAAAAATACTTCCTCACATTGCCTCTGAGCCATCCCCCCCCATCTTCAGATTGTGTCCCCTTGTTCTTGCACATCTCTTTTTCTGAAAGGTGCTACCCTCTTGGACTTTGTTGATTCCACTGAGGTACTTAAAAGTTTCTATCATGTCCCCACCCCCTCCTTTCCTCAAGCTCCTTTAGTCTCTCCTCATATGGCTTCTCTTGCAGACCCTGCACCATTTTAGTTGTCCTCCTCTGGACTGCCTCCATCCTGTCTATGTCCTTGCGGAGATAGAATCTCCAGAACTGGATGCAGTACTCCAGATGGGGTCTCACCAACTGTCTGTACAGAGGGATAACAACCTCATGTTTTCTACTGGTGATGCCTCTCCCTATACATCCCAGTATCCCCCAGCCCTCTCTACTGCCTTCTCACATTGCTTGCCAACCTTAAGGTCATCTGATATGATTACGCCCAGATCCCTTTCCATTTTTGTTGTTGTTACTACTGCCCCCCCCATTGTGTACTCTTCCCCTGGGGTTTTGGGGTGCTTACTTGCTCACATTTGTGAGCGTTTGGTTTTTGAGATATATACATGGGCCCAGATATCCAAAAGAGTTGAGCCAATAGGGTTGCGCCTGTGCAAGTCCGAAATGCACCATTCTGCGATATTCAGCAGGAGGCAGTTGCACCCCGCAAATCATGCTAAGCAACAGTGCAATGATAATGAAGACATGCGCAACTGAAGGGGGAAGAACCATGCATAAACTGCACAGCCCAATATTCAGCCCGGGCCATGCAGAGTTATGCAGGCGCAACCCCCACCTGCGCCTGCACAAAGTTACGCTGAAAAAAAAAAAGGAACAAGTCGAGGGCCACTCACAAGTGAGCTGCCGCATTGCAGGGCGCAACACAGCAGCTGCCACCTGTGGGTGGCCCTGGATTTGTTCCCGCTGCACCTGGCGGTGCTCCCCATGCCCCGATCGTGGGCTGAAGTGTCCTCCCCCAGTAGCCCGATTGCAGGCAGAACAGTAGTGTTCCCCCCTCCGAGCAGCCCGATCACGGGCAGAACAGTAGTGCTCCCACCCCAGCAGCCCGATCATGGGCATAACGTTATACTCCCCCCATTAGCCCGATCATGGGCATAACCAAACGCCACCCCCGAGCAGCCTGATCGCGGGCAGAACAGTAGTGCTCCCCCTCCAGCAGCCCGGTCGCGGGCATAGCGTTATCGTCCCCCCCATTAGCCTGATTGTGGGCATAACCAAGCGTCCCCAGCGAGAAGTAGCGATCACGGGCATCAGACCTCCCCAAAGTCCAATATCCCTGGTGGTCCAGTGGACGTGTAGCCTGATCACGGCGGCATCCTCACCCCCTGCCATGACCGAAATCACTGGTGATCCTAGTAGCCCCCACCCCACCACGCCCGCGAGTCCACCACCCGCTCCCCCGTCAGCCAGCGGGTGCAGCACCCCCGCCTGCCACCCCCGCCCGCTGACTGACAGCTCGGTAGGGCTGCGCCCGTTGGTTCAGAGCATGAGCCAATGGGCATGGAATCCATACCGTACAAGTCAGTCGATATGTGAATGGGTGTGCAGCCCTACTGAGCTGTCAGTCGGTGGGCGGCGGGTGGCAGGTGGGTGGGGTGCTGCCGCCCGACCGGCTGATGGGGTGGGGTGGTGGGGCTCCTGGGCGGGTGGGGTGGGAGCCACTAGATCACCAGGGATTTCGGATGTGGGGGTGAGGATGCCACCGCGATCGGGCTACTCGCGGTCCACTGGACTACCAGGGATATTGGACTTTGGGGAGGAGGTTCGATGCCGCGATTGGGCTACTCGGGGACGTTTGGTTATGCCCACGATCGGGCTAATGGGGAGAGCAATGTTATGCCCACGATCGGGCTGCTGGGGAGACTACTGTTCTGCCAGCGATCGGGCTGCAGGGGGCGTCGGTCCCCGACGGCTGCTGCCTGGCAGGGCGCCAGGCGCAAGTCATCAGGGATCGGCGCACCTGCATGCTAATGGCATGCAAATGGGGCCATAATCAGATGCAAATATCCCCCACCATGCGCCTTGCATAGATTATGGCCCCATTTGCATGTCACCCTTTGAATATCGCAGGTGCTGTGCATGGCGCAATGGAACTTTTGCCACTGCATCTCAATGCTCCACTCTGACCACTTACGCTGGCACAGTTCCACTGCGCCATGCACAGTGGGTGTGGCCAGGGGGCGATATTCAATGAAGTTGTGCCATAGCACAACTCCGTTGACTATCGCCCTGGCCACACCCCTGCACAACTATTTTGAGCGGCGCCGGGGCTTGCGCCACAAAATGGTGCAGTTTGAATATCTGGGCCATGGCATTTAATATCCCTGCACATAAGCATAGAAAACATTCAGTTGCATAATGAGACTCACAAGAGAACTTCATGAACTCAATCTTATGATAACTACGACACCAAAACCACAAAACTACCCCTCAAATTTTGATAACAGTGTGCCTTCACACACTGAAATAAATATGAATATTGTTTTATTTCTTACACAAGGGACTTCAAAATACTGCTCACAACTAAGTATAACATAGTAAAAAAACTATTTAAGCAATAATGACTGAACAGCCAGTCATTTCATGTTGATTAATGACTGGCTGGAAGAAAGGGTGGCCCAAGGCACAGCCAAGGGCCTGCCCCACCTAGTCAGTTGTTAATCAAAAGGAAATGACTGGCTGTGAGGTCATTATTGTGATTATAAGTCTAGTCACATTACAAACAGGGAACATCTTTTTTTTTAAGAGTATAGAAATGCGTTCTGCTCTAATCTGTTCCAGGCATTTCTAAGGGCTTAATGCCTGGTATAGCAGCAAATGAGTGCACATTTATCTCATAAATAATTAATTAGACTTATAATTCAGTGGTAGTACTGCTCCTCATGATACTACCCAACCTCCCTAGTAGGGATAAAGGCAGGTACAGATGATGCCATAGAAGGGTAGTTCCTTATATAATAAAGCCATACATAAATAATGTAGAATATACAGCACTGTGCCAAAGAAATAAACCACAAGTCTAATAAAAGACTATGACCCTCTGGACCCATATACAGTATGGGTGGGATATTCAAAAGGGTTGCGCCATGCGCAACAGGGTTGCGCATGCTCAAGTCCTACATTGTGCCATTCTGCGATATTCAGCAGGAGGCAGTTGCGCAACTGAAAACAGGCTGAGCAACAGCACAATGCAAATGAATGCATGCTCAACAGGAGGGGGAGGAACCATGCATAAACTGCACAGCCCGATATTCAGTCAGGCTGTGCAGAGTTGTGCAGGCGCAACCCCAACCTCGCGCCTGCACAACTTTGAGCCCAAAAAGCAAGTTGAGGGCCACCCACAGGTGAGCTGCTGCATTGCAGGGCGCAACACAGCAGCTGCCACCTGTGGCTGGCCCCCAACCAGTCCCTGTGCCCCCAGCCCGATTACGGGCATCAATAGCTCCCCTCCTCCCATTCCACATCCCTGGTGGTCCAGTGGACGAAATGCCCGATCGCGGGCAGAAAGTATACAGAACCCCCACATCCCATGTGCTTGATGCGGGCAGAAAGAATACGAACCCCCCATCCCATATGTGCTGTCCTTGAACAGTAAGTAAATTACCCCCAAAACATCTCCCTGGTGTCTAGTGTGGCCCCCACCCACCACGAAGCCCCACCACTCCGCTCCCCAGCAGCGGCGAGCGGCAGCATCCCACCCGCCTGCCGCCCGCCCGCCGCCCGACTGACTATTCACAAATCTGGACTGTATATGCGGTGGGCTGCCGCCCATTGGCTCTAACTCTGCACCAATGGGCGTGCAGCCCCTACTGACTCAGTCAGTCGGGGCCCAGGGGTGGCAGGCGAGTGGATGCCTCGCCCGCCGCGGGAGAGGGCGGGTGGTGGGGCTTCGTGGGTGGGTGGGTGGGGCCACACTAGACACCAGGGAGATGTTTTGGGGGCATTTCATTTACTGCCCGCGATCGGGCACATGGGATGTGGGGGTTCTGTATTTCTTCTGCCCACGATCGGGCACATGGGATGTGGGGAGGGGCCTGTATACTTTCTGCCTGCGATCTGGCACATGGGATGTGGGGGGGGTGGTCTGTATACTTTCTGCCCGCGATCGGGCATTTCGGTCCACTGGACCACCAGGGAGATGTACAGGAGGAGGTGGGGGAGCCACCTGCTGCCCAAGATCGGGCTGCAGGGTGCGTCGGTCCCCGACAGCTGCTGCCTGGCAGGGCGCCAGGCGCAGGTCCTCGGGGATCGGCGCACCTACATGCTAATGGCATGCAAATGGGGCTATAATGACATGCAAATGGCCCCCCCTGTGCCTTGCATGTATTATGGCCCCATTTGCATGTCACCTTTTGAATATCGTGATTTTGCGCATGGCGCAATGGTACTTACGCCACCGCAAGTTAACTGCTCCACTCTGTCAACTTGCGCTTGCGCAAGTTCTACTGCGCCATGCACAGTGGCTATGGCTGGAGAGCGATATTCAAAGGAGTTGCTCAATAGCGCAACTCCTTTGAATATCGCACGGGACACACCCCTGCACATCTATTTTGTGCAGCGCAAGGACTTGCGCCTTTGAATGGCGCAGTTTGAATATCCAGCCCTATGTGTTCAACCTCTAACTAACAAAACAGTTATTAGGGTTTTTACAGTTTATGTATTTACCACAGTAGAGGCAGAAATATACCAGAACAGAGACAGCACTGTAGTGACAGTTCCTTGACTGGGCTTTTTCAGTAAGTATTTGGAGACCACATATGTATTCATATTTTAAGAGGAATCTCTGTATAATTGCAGCAGTCTTACAGTAATAGTGTATATACTCTTTAATTACTAATTCTATTTTAAACTGAATTGAACATGTGGTCTGTTTGTTTGGCACAGTGCTACATTCTGCCTTCTTTACTTATGGCTTTATTATATTACCATATAGACCAAGTATTAGCTTTTAAAGAGTAACTTTTTTCCCCTGGTAGAAATTGCCTCTCTAGGGCATCATCTGTACCTACCTTCATCCCTACTGGTGCCACTATTGCCAACTGGATTCACATTGGGCAGGGGGCTTGTTACTTGACCATGGCATCATGACATTGTCCTGTTACCACGTACAGCCTTTCCCACAGGAGCACACGCTATACAAGGCACAGAAATCACAGCTCTCCCATCTACCACCTGAGTAGAGTAGTAAGAGGGTTGGCTGATGCCGAAGACCTTGAGTGAAAGGCAAGCAGCTTTTAAAACATTGTGTATTGTGAACTAGACATGCACTGCCTTTTCCTTACCTGTCAATGTTTATGGTGAAGCCAGATTATGTTTCAGCATGAAGAGTGTCTACTGGAATGTTTAGACCAACCTCAGTAAAGCAGTCAGGCTTCCGTAAAAAACATGTAGCAAACGTTTGGAATAGAAACATAAACATTGCTGGCTAAAAAGCATACAGCACAATACGATCTCATTCCAGCATTAGCACATGGTCTTTACATTCACCGGAGTGTACCATGCTAACTTTAGAATAAATATTTATTAAATAAACTCTGCTCAGAGCCAAAATGACTTCTATGTGGCTTTAAAGGGACATTGTCCATTACCAAAGTTAGGGTCTGGCCCAGTGGCACAGATGGCCGAGGCACCTTGAGTGCCTTACCTCTCCCATACTGGTGACACAGGTTCAGAAGTGACCTTAAGCTGCCAGGGAGTCAGCCAGGGTGGGAGGGCTCGGAGAGAATTGAATGGCTGCTTGGCAGGTCTCCTCTCCAAGAGTGGGAAATGAAGAGTTCCCAGCTCTTGGTTGCCATCAGGTGGAAGCTCAGTGCTAAAACTGAGCAAATGTTGGGCTGGCACTAGGCCAGGTAGGCAGAATGGGGTTACTGGTTCTGGCATAGGCACCGGGTTGTATGGGCCCATGGGGCATTGGCCCCAGCAATATTTTTTAACCTGGGCTGAGCCCCAGCAATATTTTATCACATGTTCCCTTTTTTTTAATATTTTTTTCCCCTGGTTAGTTTCTCTATGTGCGCGCGCACCCCCTCTGCTGACTGTGACTGAGCCGACCATGTCATCCCCCCCCCATTTAATTGGCTGGCGGTGCTTCTGGCATTATTCGAAAGTGGCGCCTTTGCTTGCTTGGTTTATCACCCCCCCCAAAAAAATCTTTGTGACTGGTGGTTGGCAAGTGGTAATTTTCATTTTGCCGCACTGTGATTGGCCAGGGGGAGGAAGTTTTATTGGGCGCAATACGCTAATGCCATACACGCGCATGCGTGACCATGGGGCAATTCTGTGAGTGAGGAGGCTGGTGCTCAGGCAAGGGCAAAGGTTGCCATCGTGTTGTGCAGCAGGCCGGCCAGGCGTAGTCAAGGGCAAGGTCAAGGAAAGGTGGTCCAGGTGTCTATCCAACCCAGAAGAGAGGAGCTTAGCTAGAGATGGAGAGCATTCCAAGCCAGTGCCAAAGACTGGTGGTGCAATGGGAGCCAGGAGAAAGAGAGATGGAGTCTGGGACAGGAGTCGGCCAGTCTGGAGTCTGGGACACCACGCACCACCACCAGGCAGCAAGTTACAAGGAGGGCTAGACTAAGCAGCAGAGAGGGATTCAGGGGAATACTCTGCGAGCAGCTGAGTTGGGGTTGGCAACTCGAGTATGGCTGGTGGGGTTAGGGAGGTTGGTTTAGGCAGGCAGGAACGGGAAGCGGCAGGTCTACAAGTGGCCGGGTGGGTCACCAGGTGGTGGTGAGGGTCCTTTGGAGAGGTCCGGGTGGCTGGTGGCACCAGCAGAGACTACAGCAGCCAGCAGGTCAACTGGAGGAGTGAGGTGAGAAACAGAGGAGGAGGAGAGCATCAGCACAGCCAGTCAGCATCATCCCAGCAAAGGTAGGCACGACAGCATCAGCAGGAAGAAGTTGAACTGCTTTATTCGGTTGGAAATAAAATAAAAAGTTTTAACAAAACCCAGAGTTTTATATGTGAGCAATAGTAAGGAGATAGTGTATATACATGTGCTATTTGGCTTATTTGCAGTTACATCACTGTGGCATTGGGTCATGAATGATCTCCTTGTGAAGGACCAGGGGATTTATCAGTGGTAGAGCTCCTTGACTTGTGCCCAATATTTTATACTGCTGACAACCAGATTCTTTTTAGTTGTTTGCCTAAGAAAGTATTGAAATGGTACCGGTTTTTCCTATTGGAATGCCACTAGTCAGTGGACGTGGGGAATTTCTCTTTGTGATATTGATTCATTGATTGCCACAGGGATCACTTATGTACCCATTGTTTTTCTTGTTCCCAGTATATGCAGTGATTTGAAAGTACAGTTTTGGGTTAACATTTCTTCTATGCTGATAATACTCAGATATATTGAAAGGCTTTTGTCCACAGTTCAATGGGGCAGCAGGTGATGCTTTATCAACACATGTTTTTGGATGCTAACTGTTTTGCTTTAGCTGCCATATGGCTGCCATTTTGCTGCCTGACTGCCTCTCTCTCTTCGGTCTTTGCTCCCACCTTCATCCTGGTCTTCCTCCTACTTGCTGGATGGTTCTACAGTGTCAGCTCTCTCCTGATAGCTGCTGCTTGGGTGTCCTATTTTGAGTGCTGCACTTTTGCTGTTCCAAATTTATACTGTATATATATATATATATATATATATATATATTGGGCCCAATATTCCAAACTGCACCTGGCAATGGCACAAGTGGTTGAGCAGCGTAACTGAGTTGCGCTAGAGCAACAAAGGGATATATTCAAAATGAGATGTGCCATGGCTCATCTCTTCTTAATATAGCATTTAATGCGCACATGCAAATACAGTGCACTTGTGCATCCCACAAACAGGTCTGAATGCTATGACTTGTAATGCTCCAGCGCAACTGTAGCTGTGCTATGTGCAAAATTCAGATATTCAGACCTGAATATGCAAATGGAGCCATTATGCATGCATGGCACAAATGGAGCCATTTGCATGTCATTATGGCCCTATTTGCATGTGTTGTGCCGGGCCAGCCAGTGAAATGCGCCTGGCACCCTGCACAGCATGCAGTCCCTGTACCAGGGACTGCTGTAGTACTCCCACCCCAACCCATAACCCCGAGCACCATGATTTACAACTATTGAATTCCCATGGTGGTCCAGTGGTACCCCCCTCCCAACCCGTACCTCCAATCACCGTATGTAATGTAATTTCATAGCCCTGGTTTTCCAGTGGTTCCCTCCTCCCCATCCTAACCCTCCGATCACTGAAAACACATGTTGTAATGGTCCCAGGTAGTCCAGTGATACCCCCACCCCATCCTGACCCTTCCATCACCGAATATATACACCTGCATCATCCCTGGTGGTCCAGTGGTACCCCCACCCACTCTGGACCCCCAGCTCACCCAGTTCCACCCCCCCAGTCATTGGCGGGCAGGAAACACCCTAATACCACCACGGCTGCCTGCCGAATGACAGCTTACAGTGATCGCTGCAAGCTCACTGGTCCACACTGTGGACCAGTGGGCTTGCAGTGCATGCTGTAATAATTCACAACTGAGTGAATGAAGTCATTCATTCAAAGAGCTGTGCATTAGTATCCCTTACCCTCACAGAACCAAACTTGTCAGCTTGCCACTCACTCGCTGCTTATCTTGTCCTGCTTTCCACTCTGTTCCTGCCTATGCCCTGGTATAGAATGGTGAGCCTGTGTCCTCCCGCTCATCCAGTTCAATAACAGTCTGTAAATTCTGCTCCCACAGTAGCCCTAGCACATGACATGCTCTGCCCCAAGGCAGTCACGGGATGAGATTAAAGGTGCCAATCTAACTCACAAAGTTTAGTTTCTCAGGTCCAGCACTACGCTCTGCAGCCACAGTGGCCACAGCACAAAACATTCTCTATCCCCAGGCTGTCCCGAGTATGAGATTTCAGAAACTGCATGCAAAGCCCAGCCTCTCAGATTTGGCAGTACATTCTGCTTCTGCAGTTGGCACAACACCTGGAGCGTACCTGGCATGCTTTGCCCCCAACCAGCCCCAGTTTAGGATCAGGAAGAATGTTGACAGTTGCATGGTTAAGGTAAAAAAAATAATCACTTTTATACATTGTCTTCACTTTATTGAGGTCCCCTGGCTCCTTTATTTTTAGTTGTTCTTTTCTCCACCACCCTAAGACCGACCAATTAGGGTTTTCTTTTTTTTTTTTTTAAATACATCCCCTTTTACATGTGGGGATTGGCACCAGAGCTGTTAAAAGAGAAGGGTTATGAAGGCAACTTGCTGTATTTTAGCAATGTCACAGCTGCTTGTCTTTATTTTGTAAATCTCCTGATTGTTGGCTGTGGCATTGTAAGGAAGTGAGTAAGGGAAGGAACTACCTCGCAGCAGCCAATTGTCAAAAATGTAAGTGTTGTATTAATGCAACTGAACTGAAATTGTGCGGGGCATGCCGGAGTGGCTCACAAAAGTTGATTGTTACCTTTCTTGATAGTGGCTGCTTCCAGGGAAGAAGATGAAGATGCCTGGTTGTTCTAGCCGAACAACCAGACATCTCCCTCAGAATCGCTGTATCCATGTGAGACAGCCATTACTGTTTGCAGTGGCTCTGTGATGGAAAGAGAACTAGGAGGTTTTTTGGTAATCAATACTTTGCTTCTGAAACTGGGCCTAAAATGCTCCAAAATGCATTACTTTACACCTACATTTCCAAAATTTCATGGGGGGAATGCCCCCAGACCCCCCCTACAAAGGTTTGGTTTTCATGGGTGGGGTTACAAATTTACAAACCCGGCTCCTATACTTGTAAGCAGTGCATAACTTTGTACTTCATTCATTTTAAAGTGTAGTACATTAAGTATGGATTGTGAGACACATTATACATTTGCATACAACGACACGCTACATCTGCACAAAAACTGCTGCAATTATTAACTTTAAGGACAGATTTGTCATTTGGTAACACTGTTGTTCATTAATTCTAAGTGAAATTTAAGCCAAGTGCACCCCCCCTTCTGTCTGTTCTTGGATCCAGCACTGACCCAAAGGTCAGTTATGAAAAAAGCTCAGCAAGCAGGCTGGCTCAGGCCACGTATACCACATCCTTGTACTGCTTTTCCTCTTCTCTATCTCAGAATAGGAGAATTCTTTCTTCTGCTTTAACTTACATTTTGCCAAACAAAACATCAGCCCCCATTTTTAGACTGTGTGGAGCTAAACATGCAGGGGATATGCTACTGGGAACAGCACGGTTAGTGCCACCTGGTACATGCCATTAATCTAATGCCGGGTACACACTGTATATACTGCTGTGCCATGCAAAAGAGGAATTCTCCCTGCATACAGGGTACAGCTTTACATACAGTGGTTCTGAAAGTGCTAAACAGCCAAAGTCGCAGCACCTTTACCATAGTGCACAGCAGTGCATGTTGCCTCCCAGTTTCCGATCACCAGTCCAGTCCCCCATAACCTCATCTTGTACAGATCCATAGAATCTACTGTACTGGTCCCAAACCCCTCAGTTGCCATTCTGATCCCCCATGAACATGTTATTCGATGTTCCTTGGCATCTTGTGGACTCCCACCACCTCAGTCACTGGACTGAACCCAAATAACCCTTTATCGCAATAATTCCTTGTGTCTAGTCATCTTCTCAACCCCACCACCCCCCGATAGCCAGCTCAAACTCAAATAACCCTTTATGTCAAAGATTTCTGGCATCTAGCAGTCACCTCACCCCACCCCACCCTGATCATTGGTTTGAGCCCAAATATCTCTGCCGTCTAGTGGCTTCTCACTCCCTGATCATCAGTCCCTCCACTTACCCAAGCTGGCTGCTTCCATTGGGTGACTGTGACTGGCACAGCCCCTCTGCTCACTACCTCTGCCTTCTGCTGTCTGAATGATGGGGAGTGAGATTGCCTCGGTTGTGGAAACAGCTGTTTCTACAGTAGGTGACCACCTTCTCCCTATTTCTCAGATTGCAGCTGGTCAAGGGGTGAATGGAGGGATGTGCCAGTCCCCATCACTGGAAGGGCTGCCAACTGGGATGAGTGGGGACACAGGAAAGGGGCAGAGTAACATGAGTGAGTAGGATGGGGAGGAGAATAAGACAATCAGGTGTGGGGACCACTAGACAGCAGGCTTTATTGACTAATGGATTATTTGGGCATGGACTGGCAAGTCTGGAGTGGGGGGACTACTAGATGCTAGGGATCATTGAGATTAAGGGTTTTTTAAGTTTGAAGCAGTGAATGGGGGTGGGGTGGATCCCTACACATCAGGGAACTATGAAAGTAGGATTATTTTGGTTGGGACAGCTGATCGGGGGGGGGTAGGGGGAAAGCACAGATCCACATAATGCCTTCATGCAATCATGCATGGTACATGGTGGAGATGCTAATATGCACATAATGCCATCAAAATGGGTCCTTTATTGCCATGTGCCATATGTACTTTGACTCCTAGAACCCCAATGGTTCACCTCTGACCCCTGGGTCAGGGGAAGGGCCTTGACCCCTGACCCCCCAAAAAATTTACAAACCCGGCTCCTATGTTTATAAGTGGTGCATAACTTTGTGCTTCATTCATTTTAAACTGTAGTACATTAAGTATGGCTTGTGGGACACATTATACATTTGCATACAATGGCACACTACATCTGCACAAAAACTGCTGCAACTATTAACTTTAAGGAAGATTTGTCATTTGGTAACACTGTTGTTCATTAATTCTAAGTGAAATTTAAGCCAAGCGCACCCCACCTTCTGTCAATTCTTGGATCCACCACTGATCCCAAGGTCAGTTATGAAAAAAGCTCAGCAAGTAGGCTGGCTCAGGCCACATATACCACATCCGTGTACTGCTTTTCCTCTTCTCTATCTCAGAATAGGAGAATTCTTTCTTCTGCTTTAACTTACATTTTGCCAAACAAAACATCAGCCCCCAATTTTAGACTGTGTGGAGCTAAACATGCTAGGGATATGCTACTGGGAACAGCACGGTCAGTGACACCTGGTACATGCCATTAATCTAATGCCGGGTACACACTGTATATACTGCTGTGCCATGCAAAAGAGGAATTCTCCCTGCATACAGGGTACAGCTTTACATACAGTGGTTCTGAAAGTGCTAAACAGCCAAAGTCGCAGCACCTTTACCATAGTGTACAGCAGTGCATGTTGCCTCCCAGTTTCCGATCACCAGTCCAGTCCCCCATAACCTCATCTTGTACAGATCCATGAAATCTACTGTACTGGTCCCAAACCCCTCAGTTGCCATTCTGATCCCCCATGAACATGTTATTCGATGTTCCTTGGCATCTTGTGGACCCCCAC
Source organism: Neoceratodus forsteri (assembly GCA_016271365.2). Lineage (NCBI taxonomy): Eukaryota > Metazoa > Chordata > Ceratodontiformes > Ceratodontidae > Neoceratodus > Neoceratodus forsteri. Next base: position 53,651,781 of record JADMNL010000025.1, read on the forward strand.
CACCTCAGTCACTGGACTGAACCCAAATAACCCTTTATCGCAATAATTCCTTGTGTCTAGTCATCTTCTCAACCCCCCCAACCCCTGATTGCCAGTCCAAACTCAAATTACCCTTTAGGTCAAAGATCTCTGGCATCTAGTGGTCACCTCACCCCACTCCACCCTGATCATTGGTTTGAGCCCAGATATCTCTGCCGTTTAGTGGCTTCCCACTCCCAGATCATCACTTCCTCCACTTACCCAAGCTGGCTGCTTCCATTGGGTGACTGTGACTGGCACAGCCCCTCTGCTCACTACCTCTGCCTTCTGCTGTCTGAATGATGGGGAGTGAGATTGCCTCGGTTGTGGAAACAGCTGTTTCTACAGTAGGTGACCACCTTCTCCCTATTTCTCAGATTGCAGCTGGTCAAGGGGGTGAATGGAGGGGATGTGCCAGTCCCCATCACTGGAAGGGGCTGCCAACTGGGATGAGTGGGGACACAGGGAAAGGGGGCAGAGTAACATGAGTGAGTAGGTTGGGGAGGAGAATATGAATAAGCAATCGGGTGTGGGGACCTCTAGACAGCAGGCTTTATTGACTAATGGATTATTTGGGCACGGACTGGCAAGTCTGGAGTGGGGGGACTACTAGATGCTAGGGATCATTGAGATTAAGGGTTTTTTAAGTTTGAAGCAGTGAATGGGGGTGGGGTGGATCCCTACACATCAGGGAACTATGAAAGTAGGATTATTTTGGTTGGGACAGCTGATCCGAGGGGGTAGGGGGAAAGCACAGATCCACATAATGCCTTCATGCAATCATGCATGGTACATGGTGGAGATGCTAATATGCACATAATGCCATCAAAATGGGTCCTTTATTGCCGTGTGCCGTATGTACTTTGACTCCTAGAACCCCAATGGTTCACCTCTGACCCCTGGGTCAGGGGAGGGGCCTTGACCCCGACCCCCCAAAAAATTTACAAACCCGGCTCCTATGTTTATAAGTGGTGCATAACTTTGTGCTTCATTCATTTTAAACTGTAGTACATTAAGTATGGATTGTGGGACACATTATACATTTGCATACAATGGCACACTACATCTGCACAAAAACTGCTGCAACTATTAACTTTAAGGAAAGATTTGTCATTTGGTAACACTGTTGTTCATTAATTCTAAGTGAAATTTAAGCCAAGCGCACCCCACCTTCTGTCAATTCTTGGATCCACCACTGATCCAAAGGTCAGTTATGAAAGAAGCTCAGCAAGCAGGCTGGCTCAGGCCACATATACCACATCCAGTACTGCTTTTCCTCTTCTCTATCTCAGAATAGGAGAATTCTTTCTTCTGCTTTAACTTACATTTGCCAAACAAAACATCAGCCCCCATTTTTAGACTGTGTGGAGCTAAACATGCTAGGGATATGCTACTGGGAACAGCACGGTCAGTGACACCTGGTACATGCCATTAATCTAATGCCGGGTACACACTGTATATACTGCTGTGCCATGCAAAAGAGGAATTCTCCCTGCATACAGGGTACAGCTTTACATACAGTGGTTCTGAAAGTGCTAAACAGCCAAAGTCACAGCACCTTTAACATAGTGCACAGCAGTGCAAGTTGCCTCCCAGTTTCCGATCACCAGTCCAGTCCCCCATAACCTCATCTTGTACAGATCCATGGCATCAACTGCAGTTGTTCCAAACCCCTCAATTACCATTCTGATCCCCCATGAAAATGTTATTCGATATTCCTTGGCATCTTGTGGACCCTCACCTCCTCAGTCACTGGACTGAACCCAAATAACCCTTTATCATAATAATTCCTTGTGTCTAGTCATCTTCTCAACCCCTCCACCCCCCGATTGCCAGTCCAAACTCAAATTACCCTTTAGGTCAAAGATCTCTGGCGTCTAGTGGTCACCTCACTCCACCCCACCCTGATCATTGGTTTGAGCCCAGATATCTCTGCCGTTTAGTGGCTTCCCACTCCCAGATCATCACTTCCTCCACTTACCCAAGCTGGCTGCTTCCATTGGGTGACTGTGACTGGCACAGCCCCTCTGCTCACTACCTCTGCCTTCTGCTGTCTGAATGATGGGGAGTGGATTGCCTCGTTGTGGAAACAGCTGTTTCTACAGTAGGTGACCACCTTCTCCTATTTCTCAGATTGCAGCTGGTCAAGGGGTGAATGGAGGGGATGTGCCAGTCCCCATCACTGGAAGGGGCTGCCAACTGGGATGAGTGGGGACACAGGGAAAGGGCAGAGTAACATGAGTGAGTAGGATGGGGAGGAGAATATAAATAAGCAATCGGTGTGGGGACCACTAGACAGCAGGCTTTATTGACTAATGGATTATTTGGGCACGGACTGGCAAGTCTGGAGTGGGGGACTACTAGATGCTAGGGATCATTGAGATTAAGGGTTTTTTAAGTTTGAAGCAGTGATTGGGGGTGGGGTGGATCCCTACATACCAGGGAACTCTGAAAGTAGGATTATTTTGGTTGGGACAGCTGATCGGGGGGGGTAGGGGGAAAGCACAGATCCACATAATGTCTTCATGCAATCATGCATGGTACATGGTGGAGATGCAAATATGCACATAATGCCATCAAAATGGCTCCTTTATTGCTGTGTTCCATATTTGCTTTGACCCCCTAGAACCCCAATGGTTCACCTCTGACCCCTGGGTCAGGGGAAGGGCCTTGACCCCTGACCCCCACAAAAGATTTACAAACCCGGCTCCTATGTTTATAAGTGGTGCATAACTTTGTACTTCATTCATTTTAAACTATAGTACACTAAGTATGGATTGTGGGACACATTATGTATTTGCATACAACGGCACACTACATCTGCACAAAAACTGTCGCAACTGTTAACTTTAAGGACAGATTTGTCATTTGGTAACACTGTTGTTCATTAATTCTACCTTTCTGCCCATATTAATTTTTATTTGCCACATTCCCATTTTCGCTCACTCTACTATCCATCTATCCATTGAAACTGCAAGGCAGAAATTGTGTCTCGAAAATCAGTTGTTTCGGGGTGCGTGGTAATGTACATTTACAGCTCTGTTCCTGGTTTATCTAGAGAGCTGAAAAGGGTTGCTAGAATACATGTGCTTATCTTCATTTACTGCTGTACTAGTTGGATTCCCTGGAGTACTCACATTTTGATTCCGTGTACTATCCTGTGTACTGCTCCAGGACTCAGAGCCTGTAGGGGTGGTCAGTGTAAGTGCACATGCCGTGTGCTCTGACCGTGTACCCATTGCTCACTTTAGTTGTGAATGTGCTACTGTGTGCTGTGTAATTTACTGATAGAAAATCTGGTTATAAAATTCTGTATTTTTGTGGGGAGTATGTGACTTCCAACATTGCGCGATCTACTGTGGGTGGGTGGGTGAGACAATGTTTTTGATATTTTTCTCTATCTTCTGGTCAATCTCAGTACTACACAACCATGCATAACTAAGGAATTAATGCGTGGTTGAAAACGTGTCATGTGATCTGTTTCCAACAATTAGTTTTGTTTCCCACTGAGCTTTTGCTAATGCCATGTTACAACAGAAATTAATTAACCTAAAAAGGTTATTATTCCAAAACACAAAACTACATCTCAAACTTACACTCCGTAGACTTTTCAAATGATAAGAAGAGTACTGAGATAATTCGACTGAGAAAACAGAGCTTGTAACATGGCATTAACAAAAGCACAGTGAGAAACAAAACTAGTTGGTGGAAACAGATCACATAACACATTTTCAACCGTGCATTAATTGCTACAGTGATCATAGTGCCACCTTTTTCAATGGCACTTGCAGCACCTCCAAGTGACTTACCTGAGTATGCTGAAATACCTGCGCCATCATGTTCCTAGCATTTTGTAACAACATCTGTTGCTATGGTATCCCCACTGCATTACAAGGGTTGTTGATGGGTTGGCTCTGTGGGTAACCAGGGTACCACTACCTATAAATTCTTATCACCCCATCCAGTATTGCCTGCTAGTCCTACTGCCTAAAAGTAATCTGATACTGGCAGAAAGTACCACAGCCTTCTCTTGAAGTTCAAAGTTCTTTTTGAGGAACAAAGAAGGGAATTGACTCATACGTTACCTATAAGCTCATTAGCAAGGCCACTGATTTTTGATGATTAAAGTTATGAAATTCTATTTTCAGTACTTAAAATTCTGGGAATTGCACTGGTAAATGTAAATCAAATTTCCAGATTTTACTGGGATTCTACTTCATTCTGTTAGTATGTGTATAAATAATCAGAATAAAAGAAGGCTTAATATACAGATAAGCAGATGAAGCAAATTGACAATAGTACAGGAAGCAATTATAAGAAAAACACAAGTTCTGTAGATGCTTTACTGATCTGGTATAAAATGCCAAATTCCTTGAAATTCTTTGTTCTTACTGGTGTGCAGGTAGTCCAAATTATGGAATTTTACTAGGTTTTCTGATAAATGAAAGCCAGTGGCCTTGTTCATTAGTGTTTGTGGAACTGTGGCACTGATCCGACACCTGAAGAATAGTATAAAAATAAATTGACTTGTTACAAATACTGTACACATATTGACAAATAATAATTTGGTTCAATATATGTGTATTTAAGTCTGATCAAGAAATGTGCTGTAGCGGTGTCAAGATTATTCAGAACTGTGAACTCCTTGGACTAAATGTTGCGAGGTCCTGCAACCCACGCAGCTGTTGCTGCTGAAACTGTCTCTCAAGTGTGGCTGACACTATATGGTAACCCTCTCTTGGTGCCAGTGGGGGCCGGGCATAGCCCAAGGATACCTTCAATGTCTCAGGATAGGGTGGCATGCTCATTGGATGCTGTGATCGCAAATTCTCTCACTGTAAGTATTACCTGAGCAACCACTCCCGTCGTCACGGGGCAAAAACCACACCACTGGGTTTTGTCTTAACGTCGCTTTATTTGATCAAATATCTCACACATGCATGTGGGACTTCTACAATGGAGAAGTTCCCTGATTACAATTTACAGTAGCTTTTTATAAGCTAGATTTTGCACTTCTTATCTTGAAAAATACCAACATTTCAGTATAAGCCAATCATAAGACAGCATAACAAGTTTTCAGCAATGTAAAATAAAACATGCAATTCATTTCTTTCCCATTACTGCCTGATACATATGCCTGGGTCAAGCTGACCTGAGAGAGACAATGAGTTTCACTCACACCATAGCAACGTACAGCTTATCTTCAATGCCACTACGTGCTCTTATCTTTATATTTTGTCCAAGCCTGCCATGCAGGCTGGTATCAACTCAGTTCTTCTCAGTTTTATCTAGCTTTCTGTTTTTACAAATGTACTTCAAGTAACCTCAGTACAAATTCTATAACCCTTAAAAGAACAAAACATGAACTCAGAAATGTCTACTACATTCATTATTACTTTGTTACAGCATGGCTTTTAAAGCAAGCATAGCTTCAAGGCATTTAATAGCAAATATAGCTTTAGGATATATAAAAATTCCCTCACACTATCCCCCCTTTTGATACTACGTATCAACTAACCGATCCCTTTTTACTTTTTTTCACTTTATATTTTGGTCACAATCTGGCTCATTTTGTAATGGAAAACACCCCCTTCAGTTTAATGGGGTCCTTTTGTTTGGGTTGTAGCAAGGGGGCAGGTGGGTGGCGTCCCGTGACACCATTGTGTTGCACAGGCATTGTAGGAGAAGTTTGATTAGGACAGTCAGAGCCAAATGTGCCAATATGACCACTTACAAGTACTGTCACCCAATGGAGAAGAGTAGCACCCAGCCACCAACTACAACCTAATAGCCATGACCATAGGTCCCATATTTATATGAACAAGCTTAGAAAAAATGCAAGGCTGGAATTTGTGCATATCTGACCCGGCCTCATTTTATGCTTTTAGCTATTTTTTCTCATTGTATAGAATTTTACAATTAACCCTTTTAAAGTCTTACACACACATATTAAGTGACATAGTGGTATTTTCCACTTGCAGCCTTTTGCTACTAGATACTAATTTACATGTTGGCATCATTTAGTCATTTACTAACCATTTTACCTTTACTAGCCCTTTAGCAATTTACACTAGCCATTTACACCTTTTTATTTCCTCAGTTTTATGGTTAGTCAACTACACATTGTTGATAAAAGTTTGGTCACTGATTACTAAAACCTTGGCCACTGACCACTGTTAATAATTTTCACCCTGAAGATAGGAGGCCTGAGGGACTCGAACATTCTAAAAATTGAACATAAATGTAAAGATATTAGTAAATAACTGAAGGTTACAAAAAAAAACAAAAAAAAAACTAAACATTTCTACTTTTAGACTGTTAGACTAGGTGACTAGGTATATGATTTAAAACTGGTTGCCAGCATACACATAGTCGAGGCATTTATAAAAAGCATCCTGTTTTGGAGTTGGCACAGGGGTGGTTACAGACGGAACACAAATCGTGAGTTTGTAAAACATAATACAGAATTGAGGGATGTCAACACCACAATTGAAATATGTGAAAAATGCTAACATGTGACACCACATATAACACAATATAACATGACAATTTGTTGATGAAAAAGAGTTCATGGAATTCACTTTGAGAGTGAATAAGGTAGATGCTACCTTGTGTTGAGTGTGGCACACCCTGGGAGCTTGATTGAAGAATCTGTTGATAATGTCTCTTGACAGATAAGTCCTTATAAAACATAACAGTCCATGAAATTAACAGTTCATAAGTTCATATAAGTATCCACAGGTTGATGTAGTTACAGTACAGATGAAATGTCATTTGCAGAATGGTGGTAACCCCACAAGGCATATGGGGCAATGCAGACAGTAATTTAAAACAAAACACCAGCATAGTAGAAAAGTCAGTGTTCATTTGTGGCTAGCTGCTGGATGGCTGAGTAGTAGACACACTGGCCAGGGGTGCATTGAGTCCTTTTAATGGAATAGCCACACACACACACACTGGCATGGCATTTGTTTTGTCGTAGTTGATTACACCCTTGCATAAAGATTACCAGTCCATAAAAAGGTAACAATTGACAATAAACCATTAAGAACACAGTCCATAACAGAGCAATAGGGTTGTAGAAAGTACCAGCCATGTTTGGAACAAGCAGCAGCGAAGAAAATAGATGTATTGCTTGAAGGTCAATTGAAGCAGAATCTTCTCGCTGGAGTTGAGGAGTGCCCTTCCCAGACTTAACTTCATAATGAAGCAGAAACAATAAGCTTGATTGCAGAGTCTGAACTGACTGGACCTTCTTCAGTTGATTTAAAGTTCTACAAATAGGTGTAATTTTGCTGAAAACATTACACTTGCAGAGGTAAATAATAACGGATTCATGCAATAGTCCTTATTAGGAACCAGTCAGGCACAAAGATGGTGATAACATCAAAACTGTGGCAGTTGTTTTCTTTGTTAAGGAAAAGATGAAGGTCTTGGCAACTTAGATGAAAGTATTACTTCTGTTGAACGTGGAGATCTTATGTGTGCCACACCTTGAAACCTGCAAACTTGCAAAGTGTGTTAGACACTGAATTAAAAAACACATAAATAACAATCTTTTAAACCAATAACTTCTTGTTTTGTAAAGAGTGGTGTGACAGAGCCTAAATTCTGGCAATTTAGAAAGAGAAAAAATAAAAATTGGACATTAACCGCACACCTGGGGGTGCAGGCCAAGGTTCAATTATACCATTTGACCATCTGTAAATCATGACAGTGTTATGGTTACCTCCTGCTTTTAAATTACAGAAGCAGTTATGACAGTGATGAACATTATTTCCCTGTCTGTTGCAAGCAGGCCTGACTGAGACCTGAGTTATAAAATCTTGTAATGTTACAATACATAGATACATAGACAGTGTCAGCAGATAAGGGCCTATAGCCCACCAGTCCACCATTTGAGCCCTGGAAGTCCACCTGTTTTCCCAGAAGTCTGTTTTCCCTTACCCCTGACCTCCAGAACTCCTCCATGTCCACCCCATGCACCCTCAAATCCCGTGACCGTCTCAGCCCCCACCACTTCCTCTGGCAGGGTGTTCCACTTGTCCACCACCTGTTCTGTGAAGAAATTCTTTCTCATGTTTCCTCTGAATCGTCCTCCCTCCAGCTTCATCCCATGATCTCTAGTCCTGAAACATCTTTTTCACTTAAAAATAGTGTTTTTCTGCACTCTGTTTCTCCCTGTAAGATACTTGTATGTCTCTTATCATATCCTCTCTCTCCCTCCTCTCCTCCAGGGAGTACATGTTCAGTTCCTTTAACTTGTCTTCATAGGATTTGTGATGCAATCCATTTCTGCACCATTCTCACCCCTTGTACTCCCTTCAGACCCATTACCCCCTCTTCCTCAGTAAAGACTGAGCAAAAATACCTGTTCAACATGTCAGCTCCACTGTTGTCATTCTCCACGTGACTCCCATTTTCCCCCTTTAGTCTCACTATCCCTCCCTTTGTCTTTTTCTTTCTTTTACTTATGTACCTGTAAAAGGTTTTGTCCCCTTTAAGCACTGATTTTGCAATGTTTTCTTCTGTCTGAGCTTTGGCTTCCCTTACTGACTTCCCTGCCTCCCTTTGTTTCTCCTGGTACTTCTCCCTATCCCCTTCTGCCTGTGTCTTTTTGTATTGCCTGAATGCTATCTTTTTGGCTTTCACTTTTTTGCTCCCTCTTTGGAAAACCATAATGGTCTCCTCTTCCTTTTCCTCTTGCTAACCTGCTTAATGCAGTTACACGCTTCAAACATATTGTTCATAACAATATGCCTTTTACACAATGCAATTAGTGGGACAAATACATATGTTGTTGGCCTATGCCAATTTAATAACAGTGCCTATTGCACCTGTGACAAGTGAAAGGTCTACCTTCTTTACCCTGTATAGTGAAATACTCCAAAGTACTGAGTGGGGAAGGCTTGAAGCATAGGTTTGGAGTACAATCTAAATTTTGCATATTATAATTGTTAAAATTTAAAATGACAAAACTTGCATAGAGTACACTCATTCTTTCGGGGTACCTGTGAGTAATAAGACAAACAGAGCATTAATTTTACCTTTGGTTTTGCTTTGGAACATATTGTAGGGTGGGTCAGCAATGCTGGTCCCAGTATTTAGGTTTGGTTATGAGCATTAAAACGTTATACATGTGGAACACTTTTCTGAATACACATGATACAGTGTAGCAAGATGTATATCAAAACGTTATAACATAAACATGAAACATAAGCATGTTTGTAATAGAACAATTTCAGTATTGAGCATAATGCATAATGCATAAAATACATTTTAAACAACACATATAGACTGTAAACTTAGCTTAGAGTCCAGAAATGTTAAGAGTACTATGAATTTACTGGTTGAAAAAATGCATTCATCGCTGTAAGGCAATGACAAAAGTTGTTTTGCATTTGTTTTAACAGGATAAAAAGCTGAAAAGACAATCAAAGAATGAATATGTGTGGACATACATACACAACTTTACCCTCCAGCGTAACTGATTACTTGCTGGGCAGAAACCTTGTACCAATAATAGGTGTGAGATTTAACTGTTTGCACTAGAAAAACAGAAGGGCTTGGGCTGGGTTATGCTGTTAAAATACCTTGGGTCTTTTTTTTTTTAAACCTGTAAATAAGAAACAATTATTGGCAAATATACATTTTCTTTATTTACCTTTGGGGACCAGTGATGTACCTTGCAAACCTTGCAACCTTTGTGGGTACTACACTGGAAGGGATAGAGGAAAGGTAGCTTCCCCTCCCCAAACTCCTACTGGTGGAAGAGACAGCTTGAAGTGAAAGAGACAGCCTGAATACTGTAGCAATAAAAAGGTTAACTGTGGATGGTGACATGATCCCCACCTACTACACTTTAAATTATAACAAGATAATATTACAATTAGTTTAGTAAGTTTCATACCTTACTATAAAGATGGGGAACTTCTTTCTCTAGAAGAAGAGAAGAAACACAAACAACAAAAACAAACACACACCAGTTTAAAAATAAAACAAGATTATTTCCATAGGATAAAAGAAGCCAAGCGTCCCTGGGTTCCCTTATCCTAAGCATGACAAAATGTCAGCTGAATTTATAAAAAAATCCATATTGATGGTAATACCGTACGTACGTATCTCTAGAATGCATTTCAAAAAGACAAAAAAATGATTACACCATGGTCACACATAAAAACAAAAGCCATTGTTTTTAACTGTAGATGGTAAACTCTCAAAAACAGCCGTAATAGTCCTTTTTTCAAAATCGTACTATATATATATATATATATATATATATATATATAAAATATGGGGAGATGATGAATAATCCTCCCCTTCCAGCTGGAGTATTGCCTGTGTTGGCTGCAAGTCAGAAGCAGTGAGATAAGAAGAAAAGTTTGTTCCTCTTCACTTAGAATACTAGTTTTGCAATAAAAGTCAAATTACATGGTTCACTCTTGGTGTGCTTTCATGAAAACATACATTTTGTGTGAAAAGTTGTGCTTTAGGTATGGAATACACATCAAGTTTGAACTGGTAGTAATATAAAATGTTGAAACACAAGAAGGTCAAATAACATGCAAAGGTCACAGAGTGTACATGCAAGGGTCGTTTCAAACCCAGTTATTTATTTTTTTAGTGTCCTTGAACACTACTGATATTAAATATCTTTACAATAAAACTGCTGGCCAAGACAGTACACACACATACACATACACAAAAAGAAATACTTAACACAAAATAAGACTGACATTGTTTCACACCAATTTGCTGAGGTAATGCCCATAGTTTCATTAGAAAACTGTACATTTTTTAGATATATGTGCTGCCTCCCCCTGTCTTGTAACACTGACAATTTTTAAATCAACACATTTATACATATCACCATGCCAAATCTTTCCAGAACAAAACACTTTTTTAAACACATTCTAACTCCTTTCAACACCTTTAAAACACAACACAACGTACCATCTGTAAGTGAACACATATTGTATAACATGGTTACACCTTTTGGCACCTAAGCAAAATATGGCACCTGCCATTTTGCAAAAGTTTCTGGTTATAACTAAAAGTATGATAAAGCCATTTATAGCTGTTAACACATTACATCTTCACCTAGCAGTGGCTTGGCACATTGCTTGCAAACTACAAATCTTTCTGCATTGCGATCTATATGACGTCATATCTCTTCACCTTCAACACTACCTGCTTCACCCAACAACTACATACAAAAGTTCTTCACTGACCCTATCTAGGCAGCACAAATGTTCCATTAAAAATAAAACCAATTAAAACAGTCAGATATGAGGCAAAGAAGCTTCCTCTTTCTTTTTACTGTAACATGTTATGCACTGAAGGCAGTCAATCCTGTCTACAACCTTGACAACAGAACATAATTACAGAACACAAATATAAACTAGAAAATATGCACAAGAAAGAGCATTACCTTGTTTAGTATATGTATTACAGAAATAAAACAGACAGACATAAAACAACTTTGAATAAAAAATTCAGACTTACCCGTGCCAAGGTATTTTTTCTTCTTTTCCAATACACAAGTCTGAGTAAGAAAACTGACTGCAGGACCTTCATGATAATTTCCAAACACTGCAGCTATTAACCCTTTCAAAGATTTTCTTTTGGCCATTTTAGTAACCTGCCAAACCAAGTCTTTTTCCAGAGCTCTGGTTTGCAGTTTAAAACAAAACGAAAAAAATCTCTAACAGTACTAGGTTGAGATCCATCTGGTAGAGGTCCTGAGTACTTAGGTTTGGGACAAATGTTTCAGCCTCTATAGGAGGCAAGGAACTGAAATTAATACAAAAACTTGAAACTATACAGATAGGCAACATGGGGGGTAGGATTTTCAAATCATCCTGTCTGTAGTCACCTACTGTGTGTACATCCACAGTAGTTTATTTTTCTTTCTCTAGATGTTGCTTATCTAACGTTACTTAATCAGCCGCTGCTTTTCTCCTAAAAGCAGCCTGAACTGTAAAAGCCATCATTGGCTCTAACAGTATATACTTGCAGCAAGCACAAATTACAAGTACAAAGGGCAGTGCAGTTGCCCTTGTAATTTGTTTGGTCAAACTTGTCAAACATACATTTGCCGGTCCAGATAATACTAACTCTGGACCCAGCTATTTTTTCCTTGTTTCCCATATTATCTAGGCCTGTCCTTTATAGTGCACTCGCTCCAAGGTATTCTTGTACTTACAGTGATGATGAGTGTCTGGCCCCTAAGCGTCACGTCTGATGGGGTTCCACAAAATGTCCTTCTTTTTGTCCAGAAACAACCCAATCATGAGGTGACACGGACCGAAGAACTCATCCTGCCGATTACGCCAAAACTGTGATCGCAAATTCTCTCACTGTAAGTATTACCTGAGCAACCACTCCCGTCATCACGGGCAAAACCACACCACTGGGTTTTGTCTTAACGTCGCTTTATTTGATCAAATATCTCACACATGCATGTGGGACTTCTACAATGGAGAAGTTCCTGATTACAATTACAGTAGCTTTTATAAGCTAGATTTTGCACTTCTTATCTTGAAAATACCAACATTTCAGTATAAGCCAATCATAAGACAGCATAACAAGTTTTCAGCAATGTAAAATAAAACATGCAATTCATTTCTTTCCATTACTGCCTGATACATATGCCTGGGTCAAGCCTGAGAGAGACAATGAGTTTCACTCACACCATAGCAACGTACAGCTTATCTTCAATGCCACTACGTGCTCTTATCTTTATATTTTGTCCAAGCCTGCCATGCAGGCTGGTACAACCAGTTCTTCTCAGTTTTATCTAGCTTTCTGTTTTTTACAAATGTACTTCAAGTAACCTCAGCACAAATTCTATAACCCTTAAAAGAACAAAACATGAACTCAGAAATGTCTACTACATTCATTATTACTTTGTTACAGCATGGCTTTTAAAGCAAGCATAGCTTCAAGGCATTTAATAGCAAATATAGCTTTAGGATATATAAAAATTCCCTCACAATGCTCCCCTACATTATCAGCAACACACCATGTACACCTCCTGTCTCCTATTTGTCAGACACTGCAGTGATCACAGCACACAGTGCTTAAGCAGTTATCACTGTTCACTAGGGCTGTTACTATTCACTAGGGCTGTGCATGGGGCTCCTGGGGACGGAGGTCACCGATCTGGTTGTGGAACCGGTCAGGTGGTCTGACCATCACTCTATAAGGTTCAGTTTCATGGCTCCCCCTGTGAGACCTGTCTCTTTGGGGATGATCTGGTACTGCCCTTTCAGGGGTGTTACCCCCGAGGGTCTGATGGTGGTGCTGGACCTATCAAGCAGGCCATTGGAATGCTTGGATCCAGGGGACCTGGTATTGCACTACAATAGTGCGATGTCTGGGGCACTGGATTCTGTAACTCCAGTCCGAGCTCACCCTCTCTCTCTTCGCCCTCGGTTCTCTTGGTTTAAAGGGACCTTGAGGGAGTTGAGGAGAGTAGAGAGAATGTTGGAACATTGTCGGCAGAAATCTGGCCTGGAGGAGGACAGACTTAGATTGATGGCTCATTATTTGGACTATCAATCAGCAATCTTCCACAAAAAGGTAGAGTTCCTGTCCAGGGAGATTGCTGCAGCAAGGAATTAACTGGCACAGCTCTTCTGGACTGTTGACAGGCTATGCAATCCAGCTTGTCTTTAGAGCCAGAGAGCCTTTTTGCAATTTAAGTGTGACAAGTTTGCTCAATTCTTTGTGGATAAGGTGTCCTCCACCAGGTCAGAGATCTGCTTGACTTGTTCAAATGAGTACAGCAGAGGTCAGTGTGAGGGCACAGGCACCCAGCCTGTCTGGATGATTTTCGACCTGCCAGCGATAGTGGATATCGTGAAGATTGTTTGGGGTATGCAACCGACTTGCTGTAGTCTAGATCCTGGTCCAATCCACCTCCTTGTGGGGTTTGTGGATGCCATTGGACTGATCCTTGCTGAGATAGTCTGGTGTTCGTTGGATAAGAGTGTGTTTCTGAGCCCCCTGGAGGAGGCAGTGGTGACACCCCTTTTGAAGAAATCTTCCCTCAACCCAGACTGTCTTGTGAACTACAGGCCTGTCTCTAATCTGCCCTTTTTGGGCAAGGTTATCGAGAAGGTAGTCACGTTGCAGCTCGAGGACTTTCTTACCACCCATGAAATCTATGATCCTCTCCAGTCTGGTTTCAGGAAGAGGCATAGTACCAAGGCAGTGCTAGTTTGGGTACCTAATGATCTCCTGATAGTGAGGGATCAGAGGAGCCATTCAATCTTGGTCCCCCTTGATCTATCTCTCTGCAGCGTTTGACACCGTGGATTATGTGGTGCTACTGGAATGCCTGAGCACCATGCAGCATGCAAACACTTCAGCCTACCCTCAGGTCAGCTGTCATACCATCCCCTCTGCCTTCAGCAGCATCTCAGATGTCCATCCTGATGTGGACTCCCTTTAACAAAGAGCAGACCCATCTGCTACCTTGGTCTGCAGCTTGGTCCCTTGCACCAGGTTTCTTAGCATCTTTAGTACAGCAGGCAGCATCTCTCAGGAACAGAACAGTGATTGCCTCCCAACAGAATAAACACCCATATTCAGGGGGACCCTCTGCACTTTAAGGCCACCAGGACCTTCCCTTGTGGGGCAGCCTATTGGGGTATCCATGCTTTTCCAATGGCTCCCTTACATTTCCCACAGAATAAATGGTGATCTATGCTAACTGCCGCCACACTTAGAAAGCATTGGAGTTGCCACAGCTGTAATGATGCCCATCACTGGAGGCTATCTGGAGACTGTACAATGAGCTCTGTTGTTCTCACACACTGGATCCATTGACATCTGCTGCTGTTAGGGTCCATTTCCCCAGCAAGCGGCATGGCAAGTCACCAGAGGCAAAGGTACCCTGGAGGCCCACCTGCATGCTGCTATTACGCTGCCATTTTGACACCAACTGTCCTGCCAACTACTGTGACCTTCTAAGCTCTACTCAGGGACCAGGAATTGTGAGGACAGAAAGGCTAGTATAATGAGGTAGGCATGGGCACTTCAGGTGGCAGGACTGGTCGAGCCAATGCCAGGATCCGGATCAAAGTCTGCAGGAACTAAAACAAAAAACAAAACAAAAAAAAAAAAGAACAATGATGACGGAAATGATAATTAAATCCCTCAAAATGGACTAGTACTCTTATTATGAATGTGTTTTCAGACATATGTTAGTGAGTGGTCTTGTGGACAGGAAGAGAACAATTGGTGCAGATGTGCTGTAGGAAGTTGTGGACTTTATAGGGGAATTACATTGCTGTATTGCTGCTCCGCTTCTTAAAAGCAGAAACAGCACAAATGCTTACCTGCAGTTGACCCTGTCTGCAGTTAACCATGTCAGAAACTGAACATCTAGAGAACATATACTGTTCTTTTCCCCTAGCAGTTTATAATAACTCTCAGTTACGCCACTAACATTTCAGGCTATGGCACTTTGCCATTCAGCAACAGTGATGTTAAGGGAAATCTGTAGTTAAATTGATCTTTATGAAATAATAAAAAGACCTAGAGATATTACTGAAGAATGAAACATGCCATTGCAAGCTTGTGCTTAGCTCTTACTCACCTGTTTATGTAGGCTGTCTCTTGACCTGTAGTTTGTAATACATATATGCCTGCTAACCCTTCCCACGCTGTGTCTTTGTGGTAATCTCGTCCCGGGTATGAGCGCATTGAGAACTGGACTCAAGCAGGTAGGCGGTTTTCCTCAGGTGGACTACTTCACCATACAGGCCACTGTTATTTCATTGCGTCAAACCCTTTGACTTCATACTGGGTGAGTACTTGCCATAACTATGTAAACATCACTATAGTAAGGCTTTGCCTTACAGTTACTTCTATTATCATCAACTCTGGATTGTTACTATTTACAGTTGCCATGGTCTTTTCTATAGAGAGACCCATGGGAGAAATTATCTCATGAAATGTACACTTGTGGCCCCTTCCACAGGCAGGGTAAGACAGAATCCACGTGTGTGAGTGTGGGGGGGGGGGCAATGTCTGTTCTTAGTCAAAGTGCCAGCCGTTGACAAAGTAACATGGTACTTGAGCATGTTTCCCTTACAATACTGCATTAGTTGGTCCAGCCCTTGCATAACACATCACTTGTGGCATATAATATGGGTCACCTGCTTTGACCTAATCAGACAGACTCATCTATAACCTGGCCCAACCACTATGGGACTCGACTGACCCTGCCATCTGCACAGGTGCAATGACGATTACCCAAATGTTACAGTACCTTCACTCCTGTCAGTTAATTACCTGACCCCAGGAGGTTAACTCTGGGTCCAGATTAACCTAGGTTACCTGTATTTTCCTGGTAGTGGATTCTTATGCTTGACTTTGTGGCTGAACTGGGAGTGGGCCAGCAAGAGCCCATGGTGATCTTCTGTGAGAGACCCAACACTGTTCCCTGCTAATTCCTAAGGTGCCTATCAGGTGTGGGTTAGCTGGCATGCCTCTAGTTAGGGCAAGGTAGTGGCTGGTCTTCCTCCATGCTGGCATGGGTGAGGCCTTTTCCCATTCCCCAGAAGGGTGAGGAAAATCAGTCTGCCTCTCTGGGCCTGATTCTCTCTTCTCTTCCTCTCTGGTCTTCTCAAAAGGTGATGAACTGCTCACTCCACTATGTCTGGTTCTACTAGCCTCCTCCCTATATATGCAAGGGGAGGAGGGTGGACCATGCATCTTCATGTCCAGGCCTCACATGGTGAGCCAGGAAGCAGAAGAGCACAAATTTCCAGACACTCCATCTCTAGTTTGTCCCAGCAGAAACAGTTCCAAATGTACATGTTAACCCTCAGAAGGCTTACTAGTAACTGGCCTTGAACCTAGGTGGAGTGGCTGGATACATATTGAAACATTGCCCTTGGGTGGCAGATTATTTATTTATTTATTTTAAATTGGTTAACTGGGTAGGCCCACTGAGACTGTGCAGTCCCTTTTCCAGGGGTGACCCGGGTCAAGGTACGACCAGTTAGCACATAAGACAATAGTTAAACAGAATAACTTTGAGAAAAGTAGACTAGCAACTACACAACAATAGAATGCAGATGTATACACAGTCAAGTACAGTAGACCTATAAAAACAAAACTTTATGCTTGGTATACAATGTGAAAAAAACATTTATACAAAGCATACAGTATATACAATGGTGAAAAATCTGTGAATTTAAAAGGTATGGAATCTAGGACATACAGGTAAACAAACTGGGAAGAAGCAGATATTCTGAGATTAAGCATTTAAATGTGGCAAGAGAGTTTAGAGAAATAGCAGAAAAAGGCAGGGAGTTCCAGGTAGTAGGAGCCGAGTAGGCAAATGATCGCCTGCCTATTGTGAGGAATGGAAATGGGGTAGACAGCAAAGGAGCAGAGCAGGATCTAAGTAATCAAGGGGAAGGTTTAAGTCTTAGAAGATCACTCAGACAAGGAGGAGAGAAGAGGAAGGTGAGTTTGTATATGAAGCAGGGAGACAGAGAAAAACTACAGCTTGTGGTCACAGGATGGCCAGTCGAATGCTGTTAAAACTTTGCAGTGGTGGGTAGAGATGCCGCAAATTTAAAATCTGCCGGCCACTTCACCATAGCACTTGGCTACATGGAGTGCCCCATAGGAAAGGCTCACTTTGCCTTGTTATTATTACTTTGCATTGTCATTCCACCTTAAACGCGAAGTAAGGCGGAGTGACAACAATATTGACTGCATCCCACCCACACAGTCACCAGAATGAATGTGCATCCCCAATGTGCTACTGTCTTGTGTCCAAAAAACTCCCCAGTGCTGACAAAGTGAAATGAGAGTGTAACAAGAAATGCAAAGTATCCCAAAATTAATGGCACACTCAGTCATGCGCACAGTGGTCTGGTCACACACAGAGTCAAAAGAATTAATGTGCATCCCCAAAATGCTACTGTCTTGTGTCCAGAAAATTCCCCAGTGCTGACGAAGTGAAATGAGAGCATAACAAGAAATACAATCTCCCAGAATTAATGGTGCCATGTAAAGGCACAGACAGATTAAGATTGCGCTGCACTATCAAGGAATACATATGAAAAGGTACAATAACACCTAGCCAGTGCTCACAAGTCACAAATCCAAATCTGGAAAGAAATACATTTTTCCAGTTGGGGAATTAGTGCACGGCAGTGACAATCCTCTTCCAGTAAAGATACCATAAAGCAGTATAAAAAAAATAATTCAGGTGCGGTGGATAGCAGGTTCACACTGCTGCAACTACTCTGTAACACAATAAAAGGTGTCTGATTTAATGGCACACATCGCACACACACTCACACGCACACTCAAGTAATGCGTAGCAAATTGAAAACCCTTAGTAATAAAACCAAATGTTTTAAACAGATAAATTGTACACTGCTGGGCCACAACAATCAGCAAAAAAATGTCAAGAATTACTTTAAATATTACTGTGTGTACATTAACACAGTTACACAAGAAAAATATAACCTAAACAGAAAGACTGCCTTTTTCTCCCAGTTAATCTACCTACACCACAAATACGCCCCTCCCCCAAAGCACACTTCACAGTACACAGACTGACTGTTTTAAATTAACATTCAAAATCCACACACAACAATAAACACTCGATTATATGAGCACAGAAGGATGTCCTGCAATCGATGTACTAAAATTTGAGCAAAACATATTACTCAAAAAGGCATTTTAAATAGCTTTTAGAGGTTTTGAATCACAGAGCTCTGAGAGAAAACTGTCTCCAGCTACCACGGCACACACACTACCCAGGCCAGAAGTGAGGCTGTGCTGAACAATCTAGAACCCATGTGACCTGAAATCCCATGAATAACTGCAGAATTTCATTTGGAGCTCAATTACAGGGCAAAGTGAGGCAAATTACATTGATTTCAATGTACTTTGCCTTAAAGTTGGTGGAGAAGTGGTTTGGGGAAGGCGGAATAACGCAAAGTCATTGGTTTCAATGGACTTCTCGTTCCTCATTATGAAGCGAAGTACTCCACTTCACATTGTGGAGTTCTCCGCGGATTCCACGTTTCTCAGTGAATCACTTCACGGAGCAAATTGGGGCCACTTTGCCCACCACTACTTACAGTACTGTAACTCACATGCTGTATGAGAAGGAACGTAAATGCCTATGGCTGTATTTCCCCGATGGGCTGTAGCACAAAACTCCCAGACTTAAAAACACTCATTAATGAGTACAATTGTAGGGTGGTGAAGCCTGAAGAGATAGGCAACAGATGCAAGGAAGGATGCATGGTCAAAATGTGATGTATATTTCTAAAAACATTGGTTTTGTGAGGAGGGTTCAGCAATTGCGGGGTGGTGAAGCCTGGAGAGGTACTACAAAACATGCTTACAATACATCCAAGTAACTAGTCAAAAAATTAGTGTTGTGATTCATGACATGATCGTGAATCGTGATTTGTGATTGCATTTGTGACCGTGATGATGAAGAACATGATTC
Source organism: Neoceratodus forsteri (assembly GCA_016271365.2). Lineage (NCBI taxonomy): Eukaryota > Metazoa > Chordata > Ceratodontiformes > Ceratodontidae > Neoceratodus > Neoceratodus forsteri. Next base: position 53,671,300 of record JADMNL010000025.1, read on the forward strand.
GGTGTCGACGATGTGAGATAACCAATATGAAAAACTGTATTGGGAATGCAAGTGCCTATGGCTGTACTTCCCCGATGAGCTGTAGCTCAAACTCCCTGACTTAAAAATGCTCATTAATAAGTACAATTCTAGGGTGGTGAAGCCTGAAGAGATAGGCAACAGATGCAAGGAAGGATGCATGGTCAAAATGTGACGTATATTTCTAAAAACATTGGTTTTGTGAGGAGGGTTCAGCAATTTGTTACTTCAATTGCAGAGGAATGGGGAGTGATCGCTAAAGCAATCGGAAAGCTCATGCCACAAATATGGAAACAGACCCCCTATGTTTTTTCATGGCAACCAAATCTGCACTAAATCTGTTGCAACAAGTGTAATTGTGTATCTTTTCTAGTAAAAGGATATTGTAGCCATACTGGCACTTGGAAAACAGGATTGCTGGGTAGTTTGATACCTTTATTGGATCAATGTATGTATCGCACAAAGATGGTATAGTGCACAAGCTTCTGGAGCTGCACAAGTCCTTCATCCTCCCTTCTGTACAAAGCATATTTGGGCCAGTAAAAGGTAACAAACTACCCAATGACTCCTATGTCTTTTCTATGCATTTTGAAAGCTGGGCAGAACAACTAGGAGCATCTTTATTGGGGGTGATGCCAATGTTCAGCTCCCTAAGCAGATCGACTGAATATACAGCAATGTCAGACGCAGGGATTCAAGTCTCAGTATAACATTTAAAAATGCTGTCAGCTACAGATAATAGAAACATTGATATACTTGCTAATTTTAGTTTCTCTAAGTGCTTCCTGTCCTATGCAGAATTAATTGTTTCTTCAGCTTGGCTTTCTTGTCAGACTCAGCTACATACTTCAGCTGTGATGGTTTGTCTCAAGCAGACTATTCTATGCCTCTTGCTTAGAATAAATGTGCTTAATAGCAAGGAATCCCATTAATACAATATCTGAACATACAAATGTGCCAGCAGAAACAGACCACCCAGTCTAAGTCTGCTCAAGTGGGCAGCTAGCACCCCTAGTTTGCAGCTGCCCCGCCCCCCTCCCATTTGTCATCCTAGTGCCACCCCCACCTCCTCCACCTCACTCTCCCCTGTTCCCTGTCCCATGCCCTTTTGAGACTATTCACAGATTTACATGATACCACCCATTCTGGTAGGGCATTCAAATTTGCTACCACCCTCTCTGTGAAATAGCGTCTACTCATTTCCTTCCTAAATCTTCTCCCCTCTATTCTTAGTGCATGCCCCCTGGTGACCCTCCCCCTCCTTAACTTAAAGACCCCATCTGCCCCATCCTTATTGATCCCTCACAGATACTTGAATGTCTCTATCATGTCCCCCCCATCCCTCCTATTCTCCATGGTGTACATATTCAGGTCTCTCAGCCTGCTGTCATAGTCTGTCCCTTCCATTCCACATATCATCTTTGTTGCCCTCCTCTACACCCCCTCCAGTAGCCTGATATTACACTTTAGGTATGGCCTCCAAAACTGCACACAATACTCTAAGTGCGACCTTACCAGCAACCTGTAGAGGGGCAAGTTCACCTCTCTTCACCTGGATTAAAACCCCCTCACTATGCACCCCAGAATTTTGTTCACTTTTGCAGCCACTCTCTTGCACTGGACAGTGTTGTCCATGGTCCCTGTTATCATTACCCCTAGGTCCTTCTCCTCCTCAGTGATCCCCAGCTTAACCCCTCCCAGCCAGTATTCTCTCCTTGGGTTCTTCACCCCAAAGTGCATAACCTTACACATCTTTGCATTGAACCCCAGCTGCCATCTCTCTGACCACTCCTCTAGCTTTCTTAGGTTCCCCTGCAGCTGTTTCCATCCTTCTTCTCCATTCACCACTGCTCTGATTTTGCTGTGGTCAGTGAACAGACTTATCTTGTTCACCACCCCTTGTGCAATGTCTGATATGAAGAGCCCAAACAATACTGGTCCCAACACAGAGCCCTTTGGCTCCTCACTTGTTACCGGCCTCTGAGTTGAGAGCTCCCCTCTCACCACCACCCGTTGCAGCCTCCCACTCAGCCAGCTTGTAATCCAGTTCATCATTTTTGCCCCTACCCCTACACCAGTTAGATTCTCCCCAATCCGCCCATGAGGCACAGAATTAAAGGCCTTGCTGAAGTCCAAGTAAAGAACATCCACCGCATGACCCTTATCCAGCTCACCTGTCACCCAGTTATACTATTGTATCAGGTTGGTTTGACAAGGCTTCCCTGAAATAAACCCATGCTGCCTCACATCCTGGAGGCCATTGTCCTCCAGGTACGACACCAATTTTTCCTTTAGTATTGTCTCCATGAGTTTTCACACTATGGAGGTGAGACTTACTGGGCAATAATTACCTGGTTCATCCCTTGGTCTGCTCTTGTGTAACGGTACTACATGCACCATCCTCCAGTCCAGCGGCACACATCCCAACTCCAGTGAGGTGCTGTACAGATCCACCAGTGGCTCTGCCAACACCTCCGCCATCTCCCTCAGCACCCTGGGGTGGATACCGTCCGGCCCTGGTGCCTTGTCTACCTTCAGTGCCCTAAGTCCCTCTAGGACTCTACTTACCTCAGTTCTTCCATCTGTTGCCTCTTCTCCCCCTGTCCCCACCCTCCCAGCCCATGATGGTAGCGGTACCACTTTTCTTCCATGAACACTGAGCAAAAGTATTCATTCAGTGCTTCTGCTTGCTCCTCACCCTTTTCCATCCACTTCCCACCCCTATTTATCCTCACTAATGTCTCCTTGCACTTCCTTTTCTCCCTGATGTATCTGAAAAAGTCTTTCTCCCCCCGTTAATTCCCTATGCTAATCTCCGCTCCCTCTGGGGCCTTGGCTTCTCTCACTTTTCTGGTCACCTCCCTGGACCGTCTTACATCCTCCTCCTTGTCCACTTCCTTCCCTGTCCTCCTATACCTCTGGTGAGCCTCTCATTTTGCTGTCACCACCTCCACTACCTCGCTGTTCAACCAGCATGGTTTTCTTGCTCGGCTCCTCTTACTCTGTGTCTTGGTGCAGGCTTCTGTTGCCTCTGTAATCCCCCATTTAATAATATCCCATTTCTGTTCTGCATCAATCTCCTGCCTTATGCCCTCTAGTTTCCCTTTCAGTACTTCTTGCATCCTCCCAAAGTCTGCCCCCCTGAAGTTTACTACCTGAGTAACTGATTTCTGTGGCTCCCCACACATCGTGATATTAAACCACACCGTTTGGTGATCGCTGTCAGCTAGTGGATCCTCCACCTTTATTTCCCTTACTGCCTCCCCATTCGACAACACCAGATCTAAAGTGTTCTTTAGCCTAGTAGGTACACTAACTAACTGTGTCAGGAGACCCTCCTGGATTACATCCAGGAACATTTGCTCCCTAGCACTGAAGGCGACTGGAATGCCCCAGTCAACCGCCGGCAAGTTGAAATCGCCCACGATGACCACTTTCCCTTTTCTATATACCTTTCTGATTTGTCATGCCAATTCCCTGTATAGCTCCTCAGACTGGGACGGTGGCCTGTATACCACCCCAAACCTCAGTTTCCAACCCCTTGAATCTAGGAGCTGCAGCCAGATTGCCTCTGTTCTCCTTTCTTCCCCCTCATCCCTTGTGCAGGATTTCTGCAATATCTAAATGTGAGCCCAAAAAGACTACACAGCAAGTCTAGCGGCACTCATTAACAAATTCTGGTGAGAGCCAAGAGGGCTGCAGCTGAGCTCGCAGAGCTCATGGAGGAACACAGAACAGTCTGCCATATCCAAGATGGCCACCAGGGCTCTGTGCACATGCATGAGCAATTGCGCATGTGTGGCTTCACTTTTACAGTATGGTGAAGTCACACATGTGCACTGTGCTCCGACAGCCATCTTGGCATGGCATATTTGTTCCCCCAGGGGCTCAGTGTCCATGCCCACTGAGCCATGTTGTAGGGGGATGAGCAGAGTGTTTTGAAGTTGCGGTACAAGAGTACTGCAACTCCAAAACTGTGCTTTGGTCTCTCGTTTGTACAGCTGCAGTGCTGGCAAGACAACTGCAGGCTCCACCCACTGCAGCTGCAGAAACAAACAGGAGGCATTTTTCTCACAAGAACTTTTGTTTTACTTCCAGTAAAAGGACGTCACGGTGCAGTACAGTGACTTGAACCCCTTGATTGTTGCTATCCCGAATTTGGGTAGTCATGAATTTAAACACAAATATGTAAAATCCTGTGTCAGCAATTGCTTATCGGTGATGGAGTAGGCAACTGAGCCACACAAAATTAACCAGCTGCTATTTTCTGTTTGTGCTGCACTGTGTTGTGACTTTGCACTGTACTGCACTGTGACGTGCACTTTCTAGCAGTAAAACTAAAGATCTGGTAAGGAAAAAGCCTTCTGTTTGATTTTTTATGAGTGCTGATTGACTTGGTTGTGTAGTCCTTTTGTGCGCACATTCAGACGCTGTACTGATCAGCTTGATACTTCTAAGCTAGCTGGGGCACCAGTGTTGAGACAACTGAATAGTGCACAAAGTGGACACTGTGTGGCATGTCTGCAGGCTGCTGCTACTAGCTGGTTGGGAGGGCAGTGTGACGGAGAAAGATAAATAAGGCAGGGCAAAGCCATAATATTTTATTTTCAAGTAAAAAAACAAAACAAGCATCACACATCTGCAACAATAATTGCCTTAGAGGCAGTTTTCTGCTGAACACATATTCTTTCTTATAACTACAGTACATCCCTTTTATGTAGGTTCACTATTTTAAATCCACTATACCAGGAGTTGCACCCATATGAAGTTCTAAATTAGTGAAGCACTGGGATACCTGACTATTGTGTAGCAGCAGTCTTGGTCCTGTGAAGACATCTCCTAACTCTGATATCTGCAAAGCTCAGTTTTGCGTGTCTTTTGGATGAAATGAAGTCTGCACTAATTGAAGTATTCTCTAGTACATTGCTGTAGCATCATTTTGGGGACCGATTGGTTTACAGCTTGTGTGACTGCATTCTGTTTATTGTGCTTCTGGGGCTGGCAACCCCTGCATCCACACCTGGTCTATGTACCATGGGTGTGCTACCGTACATCATAGTATATTGACATGAATTCTGACATATCAGCACCTGGTCCAGCATGTCAGCACCCTAGGCCAGTACCTGGGCTTGCATGTAGGTATCTGGTTCAGCATGCTAACATTACATGCCACAAATTATTACAGCCCCTACTGTTTGCGTTCTTTAGCTCTACTTTTTTCTTCCTGTGTCTCCCCATCAACCCCAAGCAATTATCCAGGCTCTTCACCCCTAGCTAGAGTCCCACTCTGTACTTCCCCCCACTTGCTTCCTGGGGCAGAACCACAAGGGTGGCAAGTCAACTTCCCTTGAACACTCACAGGCAGAGAGGAATACAGTGGACTCCACTGGGTCCAAGTATATTGGGTATCAAAGTGCATGTCAGGGAATTTTCCTTCTGTTTTTCCTACCCCAACAAACACCCACATGCAAGGGCACTACAGCATGCATAACAGTGGCTTGTGTGTTACCACTTGGAGCTGGCAGGCATTTGCTTTCCCCAGTTGGTCACCATGCACTTCTACTTGTGGTGATGCAGGTGGCATTGCTTTGGCAGAGACCAACATCAGCCTTCCTAGGGGAAGGAGAACATCATCGTGATGCTTATTCCTTCTTCTTCTGCTCACCCTGTGATGATCCAAGCTCAGGCATGAATCCAGGTTGCCTGCATTGTTGATGCACCCATCTATTAACCTTGCTGTTCGTTTGGGACAGACTCACTGTTCTTACAGTTACCTGATATTGGTAAACAATTATACAGCACATTCTAATATTACAGCCAGTGCTGGGGAGGGGCTTGATTTTATGTGATGTATTTTGATCAAACAGTGTGTCTGCAGTTTTCAGTACATAGGGGAATTTTACACAGGAACAGTCCTTCACAATGTTGCTCCTGGTGTGACACTTTTAATTTGACTCCCAGGCTTCCATTACCCCAGGTCTCCCTCCTTTTCCCTTTTTCTACAAATAAAGAGATTGGGACTGTTGGTAGGACAGCACCAGAGGGAATCTGAAAGAGAAGATTGTGTGAGGAAGAAAGATGGAAATGGGGAAGGATACCATGAAAGAGAAAGGGGTGGTACAGGGACAACGAATGAAGATATGTGTGTATGTGTGGTTATGTGTGTGTGTGTGTGGTGGAGGGGGGATGGAGAGAGAAGAGAGAAAAAGATAATTAAAATAAATTGAGCTCCTTCAAATATGGACAACATAACTTAGTATTTAGGCAACTATAGTACTACGCAGTCTATTTACATCAACATATCCATAACATGGTGCTCAAAGTATTTGGAAGTTTGTGCAAACTTTTTACCTAAATTGTGGTGCAAATAATGAACTCTGAAGGATCAGAAAATTCTGATTTTTCTATACAGACAATCAATGGCCATCTGATCTCTGATGTGTTGGTGTGGTGCAGTACTTGTGTAACAAACATTTGGCTTAATCTCCATTATTTCCACTCATTTGAAGGTGCCATAGACAGAGACCTAAGGAAATTGGGGTTCCCAGGTAAGGAGCACAGGGGTCTCAGGCAAATATCAGAGTTTGGGGGGGGAGAAAAAAATGGGCTTACAGCCCTGAGGTGTGACTCCAGTTGGTTTAAGTAGAACCTGCTGGGGAGTGGTCAATCAGCTGATCACTGAACCCAGCAAGCTGTCAGTTCACTGGGCAACTTATTGCTGTGTTGGTGTGGTGTACTGCTTATGTAACATATCTTTGATTTATTCTCCATTATTTCAACCCTGATAGAGGTGCCATAGGCAGAGACCTTTGGCAAAAGTAAATTGGAGTTACCAAGTAACAAGCCAAAAAAGTTAGGAAAATAAAACTGCAGAACGCTCTCTAACTCATGGAACTATTGTATCCCTAGGCATGAAGGAAAGGATAAAAACCTTGTGGGGGGGGACCTCTGGGGATCAAAGACCTTGGGTATGCCTTCTCTCCAGGCCCCTTAAGTACTGAACATCTACGTACTCTAGCTAACCATGTAATCAGGATACAGGTTGCTGGAGTCATGACAGGAGAAGGAGCAATTCCCTAGCTGATGGTGCTGGATCCCATTCCAGTTGCTGTTTAGCTGATTTGATTGAGTGCAGCAGCTAAACAATGGAAGGGTTATATAGGCAGTTGGAGTACAGATGCGATGTACCTAATTCATGCTGCTTGTAGTTCTTGTTTGAAAATGGTGGTGTATGGTACGTTTTCACCTGTATGTTACTCCATACTGAAGTGTTGTTTTTAGATCAGGTGTTTTTCAAGTCTGCTGGTGTCATGCCTTCAGTACAGCTGGCCAAGCACTAGAACCCTGATGTGTTGGCCTGTTTATGACATGATTAGCTCGTAGGTCATAGAGGAAGTAGTGAAATGCCAAATTGTAGGTGCTGCTGGAAGCCTGTCTCATAGCTGATACAGTAGAGGTGTTTCCTGGGAAGGTAGAAGGCCGACATTGCAAGTAAGGAAGACCTGTGACTTTAAAATGACAGTTGATAAGTTATGGGAGTCAAAACAAGCAGATCCCTTGAGTGGATTAGTCAGTAGCAGGACAAAACCAGAAGGGGAAATGCATCATGAGACCCTGCTGCCTGTTTGTTGCTGCATTTCTAGCAGTATGAAGCCATAGATGATGAAACGGTACTGAGTTCTTGACAGAGGAGTGCAAGTGACTGCTTAAAAACTGGAAGGCAATGCCTGCTGATGATGGTGGGGATTGTCCTGGTATGAAACCAGAGTAGATGAAAGCATACACTGTCCTCGATGTGCGCATCATAGGAGAGGTTTGACGGTTGATGGACTGATGCCTGTTGTTGTCGGTGGGTGTTTGCCTGTAGTATTAAGTCATAGGAGGTGAAAGCATACTGTGTTCCTTGGGTCATAAAGTGGGCAACAGTCCTAATGATGGATGACATATGCCTATGTCGTGTTAGTGGCATTGCCAGCAGTATGAAGTCATTGGAGTTGAAAGCATCCTGAGTCTTCCAGGCAAGAGCAGGAAAAGCCTGACTGAAGAAGGGCTGCTGTTTTATTGTTGATGGGCATTGCCCATGGTACAAAGTCATAGCAGGTGAAAATGTGCTGTCTTTGATGGGCAAAATATAGACAGACTGAGTACTGATGCCTGTTGTTGTCGAAGTGTGTGTGTCTGCTGTATGAAGCCACTGAGGCAAAAGCATACTGTGCTATTGGTAGAGGGCATACAACTGCCTGACTAACAGAAGGCAGCTAGCTAGTTCTCTTGGAGGCATTGCCAACAGTACAACATCATAAGAGGTGAAAGCATACTGAGTTATTGAGACAAGGGTAGAAAAAGCTTAACTGATTGGAGGGCTGAAGTCTGTTGTTGATGCTGGGTGTTGCCAGTAGTACAATGCCAAGGGAAGTGAAATTGTAGTGTGTTTTGATGAGCAGAGTGTAGAGTCTGAACAGACTGGAAAGAGAACACCAACGATGCTCAGGCAGGGGTGCTGAACTCGGAAAAAGAAAGCAGCACACAAAAGGAAAAACCGAGGCGCACCCAAAACAAAACAACCCGGAGATCAGGAATTCTGCAACTGTGATTTATTGTACACAGACCAAAGACCACAAAGTGACTTGTACCCCAGCACTTTGAGCCCTTGTGGCATCTGACTACGCCCTGTCCCAGGACTGTAAGTCATTATTGACACCTAAAATGAAAATCTGAGACTCAGGCGATGGAGTGCTATGTAGGTTTTGGCATATCTTAGCAGATCAGGGCCTTACTTGGAAAATTGGTATAAAACCCAGGGTTGTGTATAGAAAGGGGAAATCTATTAAAGACCATGTTGTCAGGAGCCATTTTACCCCAAAAGCGTCATCAGTCCAGTGGGCCACGTCACTAGGCTCGCTGGGCCCCCACCGGTGTGGCATTTGCAGTGTTTTTTGGTGTGGCATTTGCAGTGTTTGTCAATACATGCAATGGGCAAGACATTTATTAGTCCAAAAAATGGAATGAACTTGGAAGCTAAGCATTTTATTACCTGTCGCATTACTTAGGTAGTTTATGCACTGTGGTGCAATTGCCCAAATTTGTATGTTGGTATGACTACTCGTAGTTTAAATGAGTATGTACAACATCATATCCACTACATTTTGAATGGCCATTGTGATATCATTTTGAATGGCCATTGTGATGGCCATTGTGGGGGCTCACTGGGGTGCCTGCCATGGAAACAATTTATGTACTTTTAAATGGCATGGGGTCATTATGTCGCAAGACATAATGTCGTATGGCGTGATTAATACCATGAGGCATCATGTCTTTGTTCCATGGGGGGCTATACTCCCCACCTCCCCCATCACTGGGGGCTGCACCCCCCAGACCTCCCCCCACTAAAGATTCTCAGCTCCAGGGGGAGTCCAACTCAGGGAGCACACAGGTCCAGGTTTCAACCTAGTGCTGTACACTATTAAGTGTGTGACATTATGAACCAGTACGCTTTTAAATTTATATGTATTGATCTTGTGCCATCCATCCCCCATGGGGTGATTGCTGTAAGAAGTCATTATAGAAAGCAGACACATTTTTCAACTTAACGCACTCTTCCCTGGTGAAGTGAATGAGAATTGGGACATTGTACCCAATGGGCTAGATATTCAAAGGGGTTGTGCCTGGCACAATTGAATTGCACCAGCACAACCCCAGAAATGTACCTCAGGACAATATTCAACAGAGGGACTTGCACAGCACAAGTCCCACTGCACCGGGGCGCAAAGATAATGTATGCATCACATCCCCAGAGGGCGTGCCCATTCATAGGTGGTACATCCTAATATTCAGCCCAGGATGTGCAGCGCATATGCCTGCACATCCTTGGGATGTGCTGCTTACTGATGCCCAAGGCTGAGCCTGAAAACAAAAGCTCAAATGGTGGCCACCCACAGGTGAGCAGCTGTACTACAAGGTGTATCACAGCAGCCACCAGCTGTGGGAAGCCACTCACCCACCCAGTACACTATGCAGAAGCACCCATAGCATCCCTGGTAGTCTAGTGGCACCCCTTCCCTCCCCATTAGCTGCGATCACCCATAAAACACATCCTCAATCAGTCCCTGGCAGTCTAGTGACACCCCCCATCCTGCCCGTAGCTAAGATCACCTGTTAAATAAATCCCCACTCAATTCCTGTCAGTGTAGTGGCACCCTCTACCCTGTCTGTAGCCCAATCACCCATAAAATACATCCTCAATCAGTTCCTGTTAGTCTAGTGGCATACCCACCCCGCCTGTAGTTCCAATCGCCCATAAAATCAATCCCCAATCAGTCCCGGGTAGTCTAGTGGCAACCCCACCCCGTCCATAGCCCAATCACCTACAATAAATCCCCAATCAGTCCCTGCTAGTCTGGTGGTACCCCCCTCCCTGTAGCCTGATCGCCTACAATATAATAAACATGTATCCCTGGTAGTTCAGTGGTATTCCCCACCCCTCCTGATGCTATGATCCCTGTAAAAGTACTGCGCTGTACATCTGTGGTAGTCTAGTGGTCCCCCCCCCTCCCAAAACCTCCAATCATTGAGCATATGGTGAACACCCCTCCCAGGTGGTCCAGTGGCACCCCCACTCCCCCCCCACGGAGGACCCCTGTCCCACCCAGCACCCTCCCATCAGCGGCGGGCAGCAGCATACTCACCTGCATACCTCTGTGGCTGTCCGCTGACTGACAGCTCCTGTATGGGCTTGCAGTGCATACTGTACTAGTCATTCACAAATATATAAATGAATCACTTTGGGGTCTGTCGGTGCGGTGTTCACCAACCTCTCAAAGGCCTTCGATTTGGTCAATTTCAATATATTGTTAGGGAGAGTGACCCAAATAGGCATGTCCAAACCTTTTCAAACTTGGTTGCTTTCCTATTTGACCGAGCATACACAACAGATGTGCATAAATGGAATACTGTCTGATAGGGAAGGTATTTTCAGGGGTGTCCCTCAAGGTTCGATTCTGGACTCCCTATTGTTCATGATGTACATAAACCTCCTCCCATCATATATTAAAAACAGTAAGATTTATTTGTATGCTGATGATATGGCTTTAATGGGAAAAGGCACAAATATAGATAGTTTACAAAAAACTCTTCAATCTGATTTTGATATTTTAAAACATTGGCTACTTCAATCAAAAATGGTTCTTAATACAAAGAAAACTCAAGTAATGTTGTTTCATTCAAAAGGTAAATCATCTCATAACCAGACATTAAATATGCATACAGTAAGTGGACAAGTGTTAGAGCAAATTTAGGTTTATAAGTATTTAGGAGTTCATATAGATAGCACTCTTACTTTTTTCTGTACACATAACTAATGTAGTTAAAAGGTTAATTCCAGATTGGGTGTGCTTAGAAGGAAAACTTCGATTCTCCCAAGAGAATCAAGAAAACAGAATGGCTATTCAGTTACTTCTACCAACATTGGAATATGGCAGTGCAATATACCAATTTACTTCAAAAATATTAAACCGTCTGGACAAAACATGCTACAGAATGGCAAGAAATGTGACGAAATGTCGTCTTTTATTTATCAGTGTACTCTGCTTCAAAATTTAGATTGGGATTCCCTTGCAACTCGTAGAAAAAAACGAGTAGGCTATAAAGCTTATATGGAGTACGGAGTGGGGGCAGGCATGGAATGAACTCTTCTGATGTTTCTATCCCTCATAAGTATAATTTGAGGGATTTGAAACACAGATGCTTAAAAATCCCTCTAGAAGTCAACATTTATAGTACAATGCAAAGACGTTTTATCTACCAAAAATATGGAATGAGATAGACCCAGAAATTAGGATAATTGACAATTTTGGTCAATTTAAACATTCTTTAGATTTAGTCTGGAAAGACAGATGCATTTGTTATGGTACTATTGACTGACTTCTCTTCCTGTTTGTTCATTTAGATCGTAATTGTCCAAACTCTTTTGTTTTCTCATTTCTGGGTTGGGTTAATTCAGTTGGATTGGGGGGGTGAACCACTATATCACTAGATATTATATGTGTTATGTCCCCCCTCCTTTTTCCCTTCCCCCTTTCTTTTTGATGTTCCTCTCCCCTAACCTGAATCTTAGAAAATCTATTTCATATTAAGGCTCCTACACATGTCCTTGTCCATTAAATGGATAATACTCAATCTTCACATAAGATTCCATACCTTGATTCTATGGCATATTGTGGGTTTTGTTTCGTATGAACTGTATGAAATTTAATGAGTGTTGTATTCAAGATTGTTCCTGTAATGTTTATTACATGATGATTTATTGAATTGTGAAACTGTGATCTAAAACAGGACAACTTTGATAAACAGGGCCTGTTGGTCCTAAAAGTTATTCTCTTGTTAAAAAATAAAAGTTTTTATCTATCAATCTTATCTATCATATTTGTGAATGACTAGTGCAGTATGCACTGCAAGCGTGGACCAATGGGATTGTAACCCATACTGTAGCTGGCAGTCGGTGGCCAACCACAGAGGTATGCAAGTGGGTGTGCTGCTGCCCGCCATTGGTGGGGGGTCACTGGGTGGGCTGGGGTCCTGTGTGGGTGGGGAAGTGGGGGTGTCACTGGACCACCAGAGAGGGTATTTATATCCGATCGGCAATCAGGATTATGGAAGGGTGAGGGACCACTAGACTACCAGGGATGTACAGTGTAATACTTTGATTGGGTTCAGAGGATCGGGAGGGGTGGGGGGGTACCACTGTACTACCATGGATATATGTTTATTTTATTCTAGGTGATCAGGATACGGAGAGGGAAGAGATGCCACCAGACTACCAGGGACTGATTGGGGATTTATATTATGGGTGATTGCAGCTATGGGCGGGGTGGGGAGTGCCACAAGACTATCAGGAAATGCTTGGGGATTTATTTTACAGGCGATCATAGCTTTGGCGGGGTGGGGGTGCCACTAGTCTGCCATGGAATGATTGGGGATGTATTGTATGGGCGATTGTAGCTAGGGGAGGGAAGGGGTGCCTCTATACTACTGGGGACATGTTACATTGATATTCTATCATAATCAGGGCTACTGGGAAGGAGGGAGGGAGGGTGTACCACTAGACCCCTCTGGCAGCACCACATGCTGTGCAGGGCTCCATGTGCAGTTTGCTGGCCAGCCCTGCACAACTCATGTAAATGGGGCCGTAATGACATACAAATGGCCCCATTTGCACCTTGCATACATTTTGGCCTTATTTGCATATCGCTGGCTGAATATCAGGAAGTTGTGCACTTGCGTAACTCTGTTGCGCTGGTGCAGTTCCCCGTTCCTGGCATTCAGCCCTGTCTGGGGGTTGGGGGATGCACCAGTGTATCATATTTATGCAGTGCACATTACCTGATATTTTCAGAGGAGATGTGCCATTGCTCATCTCTTTTGAATGTATCCCTGAGTTTCCCCACTGCAACACGGTTGCACTGCACCACCACACGTGCCATTGCCAGGAGCAACTCTGAATATTGGGGCCTATATCTAAAAAAAGTGTCCCTTAAATTCATTGATTAACTTATAAAAACATTTTTATTTAATTTTCAATTTTTCCAATATTCCCTGTAAATGGTCTAGGTCATGAATGTACAGACAGAGATTTATTTTATGTACCTGACCTGAATTGTCAGCACTGTTTTCTGCGAGGTCAGTTTGGGTCTATATAGTCCTATAAGAATGTGGCAGTATTTTAGACAGCCACATAGTTGTTATGCCGATTCCAGTTTGTTTAACTTACATTGTTATACTTTTCTGTTTTCTTCTTTATAGGTGGTTCCTGAAGCTATTGTACAGCGGTGTGACATTGACTGTACTGCAATAACCTTGCTAAAAGCTGTACATTTGGATTGTTATATAGACTTCTGGCTTTAATAACTTTCATTGGCTGGTTGCGATTATTTTGAAGATCTATCCTTCTTGAGCTAATTATCTTTATTTGTCACTATTCCTGTTGAGCTCTTTTTCACATTTTTTGTATGGTTATATATATTATTAACTTATTAGTTGCACTGTCACTTTAACAGTGAGCCTTAAATGAAGGCATTGTTTCACTGGTTGCTCTCCCCCTCCTCCAATGAAGAGTCCACAAGGGCTGAAAGCAATGGGGTACAAGTCAGTTTGTGGTCTTTGGTCTGTGTACAGTAAAGCATAGTTGCAGCATTCCTGATCTCTGGAGTCTTTTGTTTTAGGTACACCTCGGTTCTTCCTTTTCTAACCAGATTAGGACTGATGACTGATGTTGCTGGGTGTGTTCCTGCAGTCAAAGTCAATGGGGGAGAAAGCATACTGTGCTGTTGGGGGCAGAGAGCGAGAGACAGCCCGAATGATAGAAGGCCAAAGCCTATTTGTTGTTGGTGGCATGCCAGCAGTACCAAGCCACGGAAGCCAATGGCATAACATGAAAACATAGAAAATACCAATAGAAAAAGACCATGGGTCCCATCCAGTCTGCCATGTTTCCCCCTATCCCTCCCCTAGTTGTGGTTATTGCCCTCACCTCCTGCCTTGTCACTGCCATACTGCTTTCTCACTGTGTAACTATTAAGCCTTTTACTCAGTGCCAGTTGCATTTGAAACCATAAATGAATCTTGCACCCACAACCTCTGCTGGTAGGCTCTATCATCTCTCTCTCTCTCTCTCCCTTTAATAATTGCTAACTTTTGAGCAGTAAGGGCAATTAATATAGTGTGTAGCCAAATCAATGTGGTTTCATACTGACCATAGACTTTCACTATTTCAAACCAGAAAAAAATCCACAAAATTATATAACGTAATAAAATGTGTTGATCAATAGGTTAAAATTGCACATTCAGTATATCGATAAATTGTTATAATATCAACATAAATTATCCATGTCTGTCCTATGCAGAGCTTTCATTGAAAAAGTTCGTAGTCCCAATGGTTTCAAAACCAGACCTCTAAAGAAAGTTTTAAACAGAAAAAAGGTTACATTTTGAAACATTACAGAAACATGCTGTGGTTTTTCACAGAATTACTTTTGAAACAAACCGCTAAGACTGTGAAATAAATCCAGAACTTCTGTAACTTCCTTTTTTCAGACAGTGTTCAAAAGGGGCTGCACAAGACACTGCCACATTATTCATGTTTATCGTGACACAGCTGTATAGGTAAGCTTTATTTCACTATTTTTATCTGGTATAAATGAATAATTTGTATAATATTCATTAATTAGTTGCCTACAAAAGCGTCCTCTTATATGGGTGTCATAGTTCAAGTCTTTGAAATGTCACTGCCACTGTAGGTTGGGATGATTTGTTTAATTACAGAGATATTATTCAAGAACAAAAGGTTATTTATGTAAATGCTTGAATTAAATAACATATCAAGAGAATAAACCTCATGAAACACGTATGAAAACATAATGGTGGGACCTACTCTGCATACTCAGCTCTTCTTCAGCTTTTAAGTTAAAATAATAATTTGTTAGCTTCTTTTTAATGTAAAACTGCGGTCTAAAGGTTTATAATACACTAAAGACATATTATATGTTCTTTATTAGTATATGAAGGACCTGGATGATGTTAGTACTGCTCTCCCAACTAGTCCTTTTTTTACTAATAAAGGACTGCTGCATCGGTCCTTATTGGTTAACCAAAGAATAGTATGCAATTATTTTTTTTAAAATATTTGGAAATTCTGCATAAAGACCTTTCAGCATATAGGCAGTGCCAAGGAAAAATAAAGTTAGCCTCCACCCTTCTGTGTTCTCCATAGTTCTGACACTCACCACATACAGCCCAGAAAGTTGATTAGCAGTATGGGGTAAGCACTGATCCCTGAAATTAGGTTGCATACCTGTCTCTGCCCCTCCCAGTTCCCTAGTTGGTCAGAGGCTGCAGTTTCTGGGGGATGACTGTATGCTGCTTTATGTATTACACAGGCCAGGAGAGCTGTAGATGAAGATTCTCAGTGTTATAGCCTAGCAATTATTAGTTTTGCTTATAGAAGAAATAGCTTCTGATTTACTACTGTGCACCTGGGTGGCTGGGTGCCCCTGTCCAGGGTATATAGAACATGGGGGTTTACTAACATTATTAATATTCATTCAGATGGGCAGTGCTGGAGTGGAGGATAATTTTTAAGATGGAACCAGGGTTCTGGGCATTCATGGAAGGAGTGGGACCCCAGCAAAATAAAGTTCATTCTTAAACTTTATTTTTAGTCAAGCTGTTGATCTGTATCCCCCGCAGCCCCCTTTTACTCCAGCTATACAGACCCATCACCTATCCTCCCCAGGACTTACCAGCCATGATTTCCCCATGGTGGGGCCAGGGAAAGCAAGGCTTTCTTCCCCAGCCAGAAGTTGGCTATGCCCAGTTAGTGGTTTGGGGCACGCAGTGGTTGTAATGTCATCGTGACAGCATTTTCTTTGTGTCTTCCATTTTCTCCCCTTGCATGAAATGAAAGAGAACAGTGATTTCATTTGAAGGAACATCTACAGCAAAGTAAGTGTACAGTATTACTACTGTAAATCTGAAAATGATTGCAAAAAAGTTCACTAGAAAATGTTGTTTGCTACAAAAATATTTCCATTTGTGAGAGTAATTCAAAGATTTAAAGATAAATTCAAAGATTTTCAAAGATATTCAAAGACAAATTTTCAAAGATATTCAAAGATAAATATTCAAAGACATTCAAAGATAAATGGCTTATTTTCAGGCAGCTCATGGCATGTCTACTACATCACACAAGTGGGGATTCATTTTGACAGAGAAATTGTGTCATTTGTGTTGATGGCATGTTATTTTTTTTACAGATATGTCACACACACAAAAAACATTTCTTAGATTTGCTACAGTGCTGTGCTTTGCCTATAGTGGGGTAGTTTACTAATGCTCGATGACATCAAAATGGAGCTATGCTGCATTCAAACCAGGTATTCTAATCAGTGCAGTAAAATCAAAATAATTCAGTGGTGTCAAAAATTAATTCTGCAGCACTGGAGGGACTCCAGTAGTATTGCTGATGTAGAATGCAATGTTACTATATCACTAGCATTACATAGAAAACGTATAATTGCAAATATAAACCATACAGTGAACTTTTATTCAAAAAAGTTTCTTTACATAATTGCTAAAGTCAAACACAAATTGAAATAATTTATATTTGGAGCCAAAACATCAGTTTTATCCATGGTCACTTTTGCAGGTGAAGGATTAAGCTGCAGCTGACCAGCTTTCATATTTTAAATATTGAACCCTGCAAAAACATATTTGGTATTTATTTTTTAAAGCATGTGTAGGTTAAATTCCCACCAAATAAATTAGCTTATTATTTAAGTGTTGTCATATCTTTTTATGAACACATTTATTATGTATTGTATTCTAGTTGAAACAATTAATAACACGTAGCCAAAACGAAACAAGTGCTAATTTAGAAACACAAAAATGTACCTGTAGAAGGATTTTACAATAAATTATAATAGTCTTAAGAGTTCTATATATTCTGTTCATTATAGATATTTAATGTTTGTAGTCTACCTTTTCATCAAGCCCATAGTGCTATTTCTAAGCCAAAGGAAGTGTCCATCTTATTTTTGTGAGAAAAGAACAGTCTAATGTATTTATTGAAAACCTACATTCTGGTAGAACTGGATGATTTTACCAGTAAATAAAACTGGAAGAGTATGAAATTATGTTACATTTATGAACAGCTACAAAGTCTCTAATTTACTATTAAAATAAGACAATTTTCTATAACATATAAAGGCTAACCTTTATTATTGAGAATTAATTTATATAGCTTGCACTGCAATATTTTTCCATGTATTCTATGCACAGCTAATGTAAACCTTGCAACAGAGTAATACATAGCAACATTGTCTGAATTTAGCAGCAAATCTCATTTCTCGTCCTTTGGTATATTTGGGAAATTTACCAAAAATTTATGAAGCCATTTATCATGCAATTTTTTTAAGTGTACACAATTTAATAAAATGTGTACCATTGTCCATTTACCTGTACACCCAAACATAGAACATAGAAACTGTTGGCAGATTAGGACTGCCTGAGCCATCCAGGTCTGCCCGTAAGCCCTTGTACTGGATTACTGCTTGTGACCCACCTGCTACTGTACCTCTATGGTTCCCCTATGCCTGTCCCAAGCATGCTTGAATCCATTCACAGTGCTCTCCCCACCACCTCCTGAGGCAGACCATTCCATGTGTCCACCACCCTCTCTGTGAAGAACTTTCTGATATTCCCTCTTAACCTCCCACCTTCCAGTTTCATGCCATGCCCACTTGTTCTTGTGCTCCTCCTGTACTGGGAAATGTCCCCCCTCTGTACCTCATTTATACCTTGAGGTACTTAAATGTTTCTATCATGTCACCTCTTTTCCTCCTCTCTTCCAGCGAGTATATAGTGAGGTCCCTTAATCTCTCCTCATAAGTCCTGTGTTGCAAGCCCTGTACTATATTTGTCGCCATTCTCTGGACTGTCTCCAGCTTGTTAATGTCTTTACAAAGGTACTGCAGAACTATACACAGTACTCAATGTGAGGCCTGGCCATGGTTTTATGTAATGGCATCACTACCTCCCTCCTTCTGTTGGTGATACTCCTGCCTATGCACCTCAGCATGCCACTGGCCCTTCCAGCTTCCTTAGCACTCTGCTACAATCTATTACTTTTTGAAACTGCAATTAAGATAAGTAGTATGTGCTCATATTACAATTTACATCAAACCTTAGTCTAGCAATGGTTTTAATATGTTGACTGCTCTCATATTTAGTGATATATGATTCTCTTATGTGTATATATTTTAAGTTTTATATATGTAGGAGGTTGTGGGGTCAAAAACAGTGGGTAAATTCAAGAATGTATGGGACAGACATAAAGCAATTCTTGTGGGGGGAGTAGGAGGAAGTAAGCTGTTGATTAACAAGGATCTACAGCTTATCCAATATGTAGGGAATGGGCAGACTGGGTGGGCCAAGCAGTCCTTATCTTCTGACAAAGTCTATGTTTCTATACACACACACATATATACTGTATATATGTACATATATATATATACGTATATATATCTATATATCTATATCTATATCTATATCTATATATATATATATATATATATGTATATATATATATATGGGATACATGATGGGCAGGAGTGAAATATGGAAAATATTCTCACTCCTGCAGAATGAGCTGTGTATTCTCATGAGTGTCGAAGGCACAAGTGAAAATACACTGCTCATGCTGCAGGAGTGAGAATATTTTCCAAATCCCACGAACTGCCCATCATGTGTGTGTGGTTTATACCACTGGGGTGAGAGCATGAGCAACATTTTTTCTGTTTTTGTGTGTTTCCTGTTCATTATGTGTGTGTGTGTGTGGGGGGGGGTTCTGAATGGACTGGGAGTGAGGAACAGAGCTGAGTGTGTTTTGGAAAGTTAACTGAGTGATTCAGAGGTTCATTGACAAAGATAAACTGCTTCAGGTAGCAGTAAGAGAGACAAAATGCTTTGTAAAAGTGTCATTTAGAATTCAGGTTGTTTTCAGGCTGGAGATGAGCACAATTTGAAACTCAATGGGACACAGCTGACAGTATTTGGCAAAGCTAATTGAGTGAGTCAGAGGTTCACTGAGAATGATTAACTTTTCATAGGTAGCAGCAAGAGAGAGAAAGTGCTTTGTCAAATAGTTTTATTTAGAATCCAGGTGATTTTGTAGCTGAGATCAACAGCTCCCAGGTTGCACCTGTAAACAAGCTTTCAGCTTGGTGTGTCTCTCTCTCTCGGTAAAAGATAAAGTGTTTTTTGAAGCAGTTTCCTTTAGAGTGCAAGCTGCAGTGAAGTTATCCTCACTCTGGTGACATCAGCAGAGTATGGATAAATATTGATATCCTCACTCTGCTGATGTCACCAGGATTTATTCTCACTGCAGTGGAAATAACACATGATATTTATTTATTTTATTTATTTAAACAGCAGTTTGGAAAACCTTTGAGCCATAGGCTCATTTACAAAGGTACCTTGTCACAGTAAGACAAACAAAAATACACAGTATAACAGTACAACACAGTATAACAGTAACTTAAGACATAGATACAAACAAGCTGGTACAGGTAGGATTGATGCAAACAATACCAGCGTTATGTTGTCCTTAGCAGCTTAGTAGTAAGCTTTGTCATAAATATTGAGTACAGCTTTGACTAGTGGCAATTACAGCTTCAGGTGTTAATAAGGTGGTTACGTAAGGAAGTTTTGAAGCACGATATAGTTGGAGCTTCGGAGATGAAGGGGGGCAGTGTGTTGAACTCACATTCACTAAAAATACCACCAATCCCCCTCCCCCGGGTTGTGCCTGAAAATAGGCAGGATTTGTCTAGTGCACTTACCCGGTCAACAAAAATGAAATAAATAAATAAATAAATGAACCAGGAGGGGGCCCTAAAGCTGAAGGCTCTTTGGCCATGAGAGGTCCTAGCTCTAGGGATAACAAGAGAGGTTTTCCCAGAGGTCAGAGTATGAACTAGTGGGACAGAACGGCGTATGGTGGTGGTCAATCCTGGTGGGGATAGCCCAAGGAGGGTCTTTTTTGTAAGGGTACAGGTCAGATATTTGAGGCGCTCGTCAAGATCAAGTACCAGCACTTTAGCGTACAGTAGACAGGTGTGTGTTAGCCTAGGTGCCCCAGTAATTAACCTGCAGGCCTTATTCAGAGTACTGCGAATTTTATGGAGTGCAGTCTTATCAGCAGCACCATACACCAGCAGTCCATAGTCCACTAGGGACAGGATAGAGGAGGTGACTGCAAGTCGAAGAGCCTCTGGGGGGAGGCAGTGTTTGTATCAATGTAAGATGCCCAGTCAGATATTAGTGGCAGTGACTAGGGCAGCGATGTGTCCATGGAAGGAGAGGGAGGGGTCAAAATGTATCCCTAGGTATTTCTAGGAGCAAACTTGTTCGAGTGGGAAAGAGGACCCAGAGTAAATGAGGAGTTTGAAGTTTGAAGTTGCAGGACTTGTTTTGATATCCTACTGAGAAAGCTCTCACCCCTGTGGTATAAATAAATACACATATATATATATATATATATATATATATATATATATATATTATAGTGGCATGGTAGTGTCACTATATAGGGTTGAGTACCCCATTTAAGGTTAAATCTGAAATTTGGCAGCTTAATAACTTTGCCACCATACAATGGATTTGCCTGAAGTTTAGCATGCATAGTCTGGTGCCCTAGATCTCTGGACCTACCAAGTTTCATTGTGGTCGGATGTACAGTTACAGACCTACAGAGTGCCAAAAAAATGCACAAAGTACGCATTTTTGCGTATTCTTTGCTCCTACCTACAGGTCACACAGTTTGTGTGACAGGTCTGAAGCCTTTAGGGAACATGCAGCTGGGGTCCCCAATGTGCCTTTAGAAGATTTCGTGGACAAATATTAACCGGTTCGAAAGTTATAAAAAAAACAAGTTTCCCATTATAATCAATGGGAAATGTTAAAATATGCAAAAGTGTTGCAAATGCACTTTTTGCTTTTGCAAATCACCCTTGTAGTGTCGCAAATCCACCATCTTGTTTTCAGTTGGTGGTCACAGAAATGCTTGGCATTTAAATTTGGGACCCTTCAGGGACACAATTCTTGTTGCGTTCACCTAGTCAAGCCCTGAGGATGCTAACCATGTCTTTTTTTTGGGGTAAAACACACCAGAAATATATTTTCAAAATTTTTGCAAAAAGTTGTGTTGCAAAGTACTTTCATATATGTGACACTTTCATGATTTCATTTGCAAAAGTGTTGTGATTTGCAAAAGTACTTTGCGACACTATGGCCAAAACAATAGGTAATCTTTGCCACCCTGCTGCAAAAGAATGGTTTGGTCTTTTGGGCTGAAATATGGAGGGAAGAAAGTCAAGGTCCCACAGTTGTACCTTTTGGTGGTTTGGTAACAAAATATGAAAGGGCTGCAAAGTTATGGCACTCCAAAGTTGGCAATTATTCCTAGGATAACATTACAGCATCCTCATATCTTGAAAACGGTTCAAGATACAGACTTTTTGTCGGAAGAATACTTAGCCCGACACTAGGGGGCTAAGTGCAAAACTAGCCTTGAATGTCATAAATAACATGAGATTTTAAATTGTTTTCTACTTTGGACGGTTCCTGAGATATAAGGCATTTAGTATTCCAAGTGCTCATTTTCTGTTCCGAGGGCTATTATTATGCATACATTTTTTGTATTCAATGCGTTTCTGAGTGCAACATTTTGGGAAAAAAGGATGTGCGTTTGTATTACTGTTACCATTAGTATTTCTGCTTGCGTTTCCATTACCGTTTGCGTTAGTATTTCCGTTTGTCACCGTGTGCACTACCCTTTGCATTTTTCAGTTGTGCTGCATTTGCATTACTGTTACCATTTGCATTTCCATTTTTGTTTGCATTTAGTTTTGCATCACCATATGTGTTACCATTTGCATTTGTATACGCGCTTGCATTTGCATTTCCATTTGCATTACTGTTTCCTCTGGAGTCATCATTTTTGTTACCTTAACCATTTGCATTTTCAATTGCATTACCCTTACACGTTTGCATTTCCATTGCCCTTAGCATTTGCATTTTTGGTAGCTTTTCCGTTGTTGAGTGTGTTACTGTTTCCTTCTGCATCACGGCTGCTGTTACTGTTTGCATTTCTGTTTGTGTTTCTGGTACCGTTTCCATTTTCATTACCGTTTTCATTACCATTTGCATTTCTGTTGCTGTTAGTGTTTGTGCTACCGTTTGCATTACCATTTCTGTTTTTATTTACATTTGCACTTGCGTTTCTCTTACCGTTTGCATTATTGTTTCCATTTGTGTCACTGTGTGTGTTACCATTTGCGCTTGCATTTGCATTACTGCTAGCATTACTATTTTCTTTTACCTCACTGTTGCCATCACCATTTGCATTAACATTACCATTTCTGTTTTTGTGTTTGCACAGTGCAGTGCAAAACATTGTTTTTCCTATTTTTCTGTACTGTCTTCCACGATGCATAGCACAGCCAGTGTATGGTTGGTTGATCTGAAACTTACCACATTCAAAGACCTTTGTTCAGGGAATGTGCCACTTTTTGATTGGTGAAACATTGTTGTTCCTGTCCAGACTTATTGCCATTTGAAGTTGCCCCACCTCATAGTTGCTGACTTTTCGGCTGCCAAGTCTGCCATTTTAGTGCATTTTCAGCTGTGATTTCTGCCATTTTGTGGTGGAAGACTTCTTAAAGATGCAGAAACATAAAAATTGAATATCTCTGGAACAGTTTGGTCCTTTCACATGAAAGTTAGAGGGTGTTGAGTGGATGTTCTGGAGATGTGAATTACATTGTTTACATGTTGGAAAACGAATTTGCTGTGGATATACTGAGTGACACACTTAATGTTTTGTGCTCAGTGTTCTGCATGGTGCTACTGGCTTGATATTTATAGTATAGGTAGCCTTAGTGGTACAAAGGTGCCTTGCAGTGGTTTGGTATGTAAAACATAAACAGGTGAGGAATAATGACACTCCAACCAATGAAAATTTGATTCATTCCACTTCAATAACATTTGAACCATGTGTCCCATTTGCCTGGCATTTGGAATATAGAAAGATTTATAATATAATAGATATTTGACTGTAACAATTTTTGGGTTGCTGGCACTTATAGTTGCTGAATTGTGCCTGTACAATTGTTTGCTCGTGGTGCTCTGTGACCATTAAATGGATATTCACACAATTCTGGACACATGGTGTACTATTGTACTTGTCTTCTTTTACCAATTTTCATTTCAGTCGGTCATACAGTTTTTGCACAGTTAAGTGACAAAAATTCACATGGTGGGAGCATGGGGCCCCACCACCACATTCCATTTACTATTTATAGTGCACATTCTCCAAAATGAGGGAAATTCATGACAAAAAACTCTGTTTAATGCATCAGTTAGGGTTGTTCCACAGTGACAAAAGTGAGGAAATTCGGTGTTGGTTGTCACCCTTTGCACCCCTCGCCCACACCGCCTCCACCAACAGGCATCTAGGTGTGTGTTGGGGTTATCAGTGCTAACTCTCACCCCAATCTCCTAAACTGCACCACCTCAACTTATTTACACATGGGTTGGGGTGATAACTAGGTTTGATTATCCCAACACACACACCCTGATGCTTGTTGGTGGGGGCGGTGTGGGGTGCAAGGGATGGCAACCCTAACACCAAATTTCCTCACTTTTGTCACTGTGGAACAACCCTAACTGATGTATTAAATAGAGTTGTTGCCATGAATACATTATATATATATATATATATATATTGTGTGTGTGTGTGTGTGTGTGTGTGTGTGTGGGTTGAGTAGGTACTTTAATGTTAAACCCCAATTTTTGGCCCTTGATAACTTTGCAACCATTTAATGGATCTGCATGAAATTTGGAATATATGGTCTTGTATAGTAGATCTCTTAATTCATGAAGTTGTGTTTTGGTTGGGCTTATATTTTTTGCAGAGAAAAGTGCTGAAAAACACATTTTTCACCACGTTTGACACGTTTATTGCCCATCATGCTGCAACCACATCATGTGGTCTTTTGGTCTGACATTTGGAATATAGAAAGAGTCTGCATCAAAGAACAATCCATCACTGGTTTGGTTAAATATTAATCTGTACAAAGTTATGTAATTTTTAATGTTTGGGTTCTGAGCATGCTCAGTTCACTCCAAGATTTATATGTATGCTTTGCAAAAGAGGATTGGGCTCACGGTCAAGAATTTTGTCAGCTCACGAATGAGGGTTTAAAAAAATCCTTGCCTGTCAGAAAATTTCTTGTCCATCTTGTTTTTTAATTTTTTCCCCAAAACAAAATGTTGTAGCTTCTTACACGGGTAACGTCTTGTTGTAATAAAGCATGGGTTTGTTCAGGATGATGCCCTCTACAAATCCATACCTTTGGTTTGCTTTGTTTTGTCCAAAAAATGGGCATTTCAAATTTAAAAATTCTTTGTCCACGACTCACTTCTTATCCCCTTTTGTGAGCTGATAAAATCCTAGTCCACCACCCGATCATCTTTCACAAGGTAGCAAAATCCTTGCCCGTCACTTAGGGACCAGATGGCTCTTTCTCACAGACAAGGATTGACTGACTGTCAAGAATTTTGCTTCTTCATGAAAGAGGATCAGCTCACAGACTGGGATTTTGTTAGCTCATGAAAGGGGATTGGTATTTTGAATCCTCTTTTGTGAGTGGACAAAATCCCAGTCCATGAGCTGTCAAAATCCTAGTCCACCACCCAATCCTCTTTTGTGAGGTAACAAAATCCTAGACCGTCACTTAGGGACCAGATGATCAAAATCTGTTGGTCAAGGATTTCTCATGGACAGTGATTTTGACAGCTCATTCACAGGGATTGGTCTGATGGTCTGGGATTTTGCTGCTACACGAATAGGAATTTTTTAACTTTTACAAACTTTGCCACTGCATTGTAAATTAATGGTTTGGTCTTTTGACTTGCAATTTTCAGGGAATTAAGGGGATGCCCTAGAGATGTAAATTATGCTACTTAGGTGTTGGAAAGTTAAGTGGTTCCATAGATATGCCTTCATAAATTTGAGATTTTTCCCATAGAATAACATTGTGACACCCATAGTGACCTTCAGTGCCCATATCTTGTAAACAGTACAAGACACAGATTTGGTCAAGTCTTGTTGCATGGAGGTCTTGCTGCCATGATTACAACAACACTTGAATTTTTTTCTTAGCTACTATGGTTCCTGAGATCTTGGCAAATTACTGTTACAAGGGTTCTTTGCCATATAGGGCTTCTGTATGGCTCTGTGGCAATGTGTAAGTGGGAGCACAGGGCACAGAGGGCCCACACTCTCACAGAGGCATATTGTTATAGTCACATGGGCATCTTGGTGGCCCAGCACTCCCACTAACAGATGCCACTTACTAGTTATATTATACTTTTTCCAAAAGTAAGCAGATTAATTGCAAAAAACCTTGTTTAAAGGGGAAGCAAACATTGCAGGGGTCACTTGTATTGTAAACGCCCATGAAAAGATATTTCAAATGAGGCACTGGACTTCCTTGTAGGTGTCAGGAGTCCAGAGATATGACTATCTAATGAATCTGTAAATCAAAATAAGGCAGCAGCCATTTTAAAATAGAAAGTGATGTCACTGAGGGGCTGGCTACATGTTGTTAATTACAGCTTGCCCCTCAGTGACATCACTATTGGTATCATTATTCAATGAAATGGTTGCTGCCTTGTTTTGGTTTACAGATGATTGAAGTATTAATATCTCAGGACTCCTGACACCTACAGGTATGCCCAATATCTCATTTAAAAGATCTTTTTATGGGTTGTCACAATTTGAGTGACTCCTGCAATGTTTACTTCCCCTTTAATGCATCAGTTAGGGTTGAAGCAGCAAAAGTGGGGAAATGAGATGTAAGGGTTGAGTGCCTAACTCCCCCACCACCCCACACAGGGTGTACCATGGGGTCATGAGGCCTAACTCTCACCTCTTTCACCTTTACTGTAGCATGTCAACCTGTTTACACATGGAATGGGGTGAGAGTTGGGCCTAGTGGCCCCATGGCACACTCTGGCATCTGTTGGCCTGTGTAGGATGGGTGGTGGGGGGGGTTAAGCACTCAACCCTAACATCTCATTTCCCCACTTTTGTTGCTTCAACCCTAACTGATGCATTAAACAAAGTGTTTGCAATAAACAAAAATGTGTGTGTGTGTGTGTATATATATATATATGTGTATGTGTATATATATATATATATATATATATATATATATATATATATATATATATATAAATATTATAGTCATGCCCCTATAGTTAGGGTTGGGTAGGCATTTTAATGTTAAACCTCAAATTTTGTGAATTAGTAACTTTGCAACTGTTCAATGGATTTGCACGAAATTTGGAATGCATAGTCTGATATGGTAGATCTCTTGATTTACTAAGTTGTGTTTTGGTTGGATATATGGTTTCTGTGCAGTGAAATGCCAAAGAATGTACTTTTTGCCAGTTTGGATGGATTTTTTTGCCCTTGGTGTTGTGACCACACTGTGTAGTCTTTTGATCTCAAACTTGGAATGTAGCAAGAGGGTGTGTCAAGAAACAACCCAGAATTAGTTTGGTAAAAAATATGAATCCCTTCCAAAGTTATTAAATTGTTAATTTTTGAGTTCTGAGCATGCTCAGTTCACTCAGAAATTTATATGTATATTTAGTGAAAGATAAATGGTCTCACGAACAAAGATTTTATCAGCTTGTGAAAGAAAAATCCTAGTCAGTCAGAAAAATGCTTTGTTTGCGAGCCACCAACTTGTTTTTAGTTTTCCAGTCAAACAAAATGTTGTAGCTTTCTCCATGGGTGACTTTTGGGCCAAATGAGGCATGGGTTTTGTTCAGGGTGACCACCTCTACAAAGTCATGCCTTTGGTTTGCTTCATTTCAGTCAAAAAATAGTTTTTTAAAAATTAAAAATTCTTCTTT
Organism: Neoceratodus forsteri; assembly: GCA_016271365.2. Classification (NCBI taxonomy): domain Eukaryota; kingdom Metazoa; phylum Chordata; order Ceratodontiformes; family Ceratodontidae; genus Neoceratodus; species Neoceratodus forsteri. The sequence goes on from JADMNL010000025.1 coordinate 53,698,855, forward strand.
TGTGACTCGCTAATGATCTTCTTTTGTGAGCCTGCAAAATCCTGGTCTGCAATTCGATCCTAGTCCATGAGCTTTGTTTGTGAGGGGACAACCAGATTGCCAGAATTTCATGACCAGATGGCCCAGAGAAGACCAGATGGCCCTGAGGATGACCAGATGGCCCAGACTGGTGTGACTAGATGTCTGCTCGAGGACTAGGATTTTGTTAGGTCACGGACTAGGATTTTGCTATCTCACGAGTGGAAATTTTTAAAAGGTGCAAAAACGTTAGAATTGCATAGCTTATTAATTGTTTGGTTTTTTTTTACTTCAAAATTTACAGGGTAGAGGGGATGCCCTACAGGTATGAATTATGCTGTTTAGGTGTTGGGGAATTAAGTGGTTGCATAGATATGCCATGACAAAGTTGACATTTTCCCCATAGGATTACATTGTGGTGTCTGTCACTCCTTTCAGTGCCATTATCCTGAAAATGAAGCAAAATACAGAGTTTTCACTACTGGTGGCACAGATCACTATAGAGTAAGCTTGCAGTAGAATTTTTGTTTTGCAGGTTGCACTGTTAATAAGATATTTTCAAATTTGTGTTACAAGGGTTCCTTGCTGTATAGGGCTGCTGTATAGTTATATGTAAGTGGGGCCCATGCTCCCACAGATGCATATTGTTATGCAGAACTGGGCAACTTGGTGGGACCATGGGGCCCAAAGGGCCCTGCGTTTCCACCAATACATGTTTTTTACTAGTTATATTACATTTTTTCAAAAAGCAAGGACATTCATGGCAAAAAACTGTGTTTAATGCATCAGTTAGGGTTAAAGCGACAAAAGTGAGGAAATTAAATGTTAGGGTTGAGCACCTAATCTCCCACAATCCACACACCCATCCTCCACAGACTGATAGATGCCATGGTGTGCCATGGGGTTGTGAGGCCTAATTATCACCCCATTCTCCTTTACTGTAGCATGTAAACCTGCTTAAACATGGAATGGGGTGAGAATTGGGCCTGATGACCCCATGGCACACCCTGGCATCTGTCAGTCTGTGGAAGATGGGTATGTGGGTTGTGGGGGGTTAGGTGCTCAACCCTAATGTTTTATTTCCTCACTTTTGTCACTTTAACCCTAACTGATGCATTAAACACTGTTTTTGCTATATAGTATATGTGTGTGTGTATATATATAGATATATATATATATATATATATATATATACACACACACACACACACATATACATAATACATTGCTTTGTTACAGTTAAATATTACATGTCTTTCTGTTTATAAGTATCAGTCATTCTAACCTTTATAAGTTTTGAGTAAGTGTTCAAATCAATAATCTTTTCTAGCCCAAGCATGGTTTCTAAACCTGTCTTCCTCACTCTAAGATCTAATTCTTTAAACTAGGTTCAGTTTTCTATTGCATTTATTTGGACGGTTTCTGAATGTACTATGCTATCATTCCAGCAACTAAATAATAAAGGATATTCTTTTTTATATCTAAATATTTTAAAAAGATAATTATATAGTGTATAGTGGAATGTTGTTCTGCATAGCATTCCATCCCTTTCAAAATGCTGTTCTACATCAGTTTCAATGTCATGGAATGCTGTTCTACACTACTGTGGAAGAACAGCATTCTAGAACCTCTAGAGACTGCTTGAGTCTGTTTCATTTTGAAAGCAAAAGAACTCACAAAACACATTTTCCACACAGTACCATACAGTATAAAAAATACAGGATGAGCAACTCTATGCACAACCAGTGTGTTTTTCCACCTCAGGGTTCTGATTCCCATGGACCTCTAGAGCTTTGCTCTCGAGATCCGAGGGACTCAGAATCCCTCTATGGCAGAACACACTGGTTGCGCATAGTTGCCCATCCAGTATTCTCTATATAGTGTATAGTAAAATGCGGTTATGCATGAAATTACATGCCTGGAATATGTTTGTTCTGCTGCAGTAGTGATGTCACTACTGCAGCAGAACTACTTGGAATCCTGGCACATTGTTGTTTTTTTTGTCAATTAAATTTTGTTAAAGTAATGTTATAACAAAAACAAAAATCAGTCACATACATCTTTTATAGACTGTAAAGAAACATCAGAAAATAAATGTTCAACACAATTTCTAAGTAACTAAAATTGTACTAAACAGACAGTAAAAATAAGGCAGCAACTGTTAAAAATACCAAGAAGTGCTGTGCTATTAACAGCATACTACAATGCATTTGAAAGAGATATAACAAAATTAACATACTTGCAAAACTGCAGATTTTAAGGCATATTCTCACACTGTTAGTTTGAATTGGGGTAAAGAAAGTGCCTATATTTCCCCTGATGGTAGTAAAACAAAGATCACAATCAGAACAGAAAGAAAGCACAAAAAAGAGAGATAGTAAAGATGGAAATAGAGGAGGGAGTAGAGAAAGTTACAGGATGGCTATAGACATGTTTAGAATGTGGTCAGCCCAATGAGAAAAAAAAACATCTCTTAAATAGAATGGAATCTTAGAGATACTGTCACTCTGAGGTAGGGGATACAATGTATTTTATTGCCCATTGGGAGCTGTAGCCACATTACTGCAAACAACTTTAAATAAAACACCCCAACTGTTGAAAAACTGGTGGCCTTGATTATGCATACAAAGGGCCAGTTTTTCTGTGATCAGAATCTTCAAAATGCAATGTTTCCAATCCAATAAAGATGGGACAGTCTCAGACAACCAGTTACATAAAATAATGTTCCTGGCTGACATGCCAATTAGCCTCAATGAATACTTTTGCTCTAGAGTCCAGGTCTGATGTTCACTGAAATGCCCCACTATACATGTTTCTTTATTAATGCAAGTTGACAAGGCTGGGGCACTCAAAAGAAAGTTCTTAATTTCCTCCCATAAGCTTTGTACATAGGGTCATTCCCAAAACATATGAATCAAAGACCCATTGGATAGATTACACTTAGAGCAGGTTGGAGAAGTACATAGGCCCATCTTATGCATTAAGTAAGGGGTATAGTAAAGATTGTGCATGGTTTTGAATTGTATCAATTTAGAGTTTACAGCACTAAAGGCCTTAGTACTAAAATTCCATATCCTGCCCCATTTCCATCTCTGAGTAGGAGTGTTAAGGACCTCAGATCACCACCACACACATTCAGAAGCACTCCACCTAACATTATCTAAAAATAAATTATAGAAATTAGAGATCTTAGGTGAAGTATGGATACAGCCAAGAAATTCATTGGTATTACTGTTCTAATAATCTGTTGGGGACACTATTTTAATAATTATTTGTTTAATAACCTCATAAAATGTGAAGTCTATAACCGGTATGTTATTTATGTGCACTACAATATTGAAGGGCTTAAAGTTTTCCTGACTTACTATGTCTCTTAGACATTTTATTCCATTCATTGCCCAATCCAGCCTCTGGTCTCAGTGGGCTTACCTGGTTTTCAAAATCTAAATAAATATTATTTATTGAAAACTTGGGTTTACCCCATAAGGGTTGTGAGCTAGATTAATTCATATTCAAAGCAAGTAATTCACTCCATTGGCTGATCTGTTTTTAAAGAATCTGTAATAGCTTATTTGGTTTGAATAATTTAGCTTTAGCAAACAGCAGTGCATTAATGTTACTACCTTGTCTTGCCAAAATTTCAGTTTCCATGAGCAACCATTCTGGAATATATTGCTCAGGAGAAACACTCAGTGATCACTTGGAGAACTGCAGTGTCCTACATGCCAAGTAATAGAAGTAAAAATCAGGCAATTTTAGTCCTCCCCCATTTCTTAGCCCTAGACATCCTGACATGAGATATTCTGTGCCTCTTAAACACCCAAATAAACTTCATATCCAGTCCATTTAGGCCAGAAAGCCGTTTTTTAGTGATACAGCAAGGCAGCATTAGGAATAGATATATAGCCCTAGGTAGGAGGTTCATTTTAATAGTCTAAATCCATCCCCATAAACCCAAAGGTAACTTGTTCCATCTATGAATGCCCTCTTGGGTATTATGTTTGAAGATTTTTAGGTGTTGTTGAAGTGTTTCAGAAACTGTTCTATATACTCGAAGTCCCAAATATTCAATATAATCTTTAGACCAGGAGATTCCTGTACCATCCAAGTCATCCTTCTTACACCCCATATTTAATGGTAAGAAATGCATTTTGGATACATTGAGTTTATAACCAGAAACTTGTCTGAAGATATCAATAATCCTCAAAATCTCTGGAATTGATGTTTTTGGGTTAGTTAAATACAGTAGTATGTCATCGGCATAAAGGAAGATCAAGGCTTTCCTACCCCCTATCTTAACCCCCTCAAATTTCTGGGATGCATTAATTTTCTTACTAGCAGGTCAATAGTAAGACTAACTAGAAGGGGAGACAAAGGGCAACCTTGGCTAGTACCTCTCTCTCTCTCTATAGGAAAAAAGGAAGACGTAATCTCAATAGTATTGACAGTGGATGAGGTATTACTATACAGAATTTGAATCCTTTTAATGAAATTTTGGGAAAATTTGTAAAACTGCAAAGTACTAATAATAGGTGGCCATAGCACTCTGTTGAATGCCCTTTCAGCATCCAGAGATAACAGCCCCATAGGTTGCTTGGTTGTATTGGCATGCAACATGATGTTAAACAATGTTCTACTATTGTTGGCCACCAGTCTACCTTTCATGAATCCAGTTTGTTGGGGGCCTCTGATATGGTGAATTACCTTCTCTAGTCTGCTGGCTAAAACTTTGGCCAATATTTTAATATCATAATTAATTAGAGAAATAGGTCTATAGTTTGAACACATCAAGGGATCTTTCCCTTGCTTATGTATTAGAGTGATTAGCCCTTGTGTCATACTGGGGGGAACAAAACCCTTGAGAAAAGTTTTGTTAAAAATGGCTTTAATGGATCGTAATAATACTTTGGATAAAGACTGAAAACCCATCAGGCCCTGGTGCCTTATTCTTTTTTAAACTATTGACTGCCACGAGTATCTCCTGATCCAATATTTCTGCATCAAGCTCTTTTAATAAGTACGTGGGTATGTCACGCAACAGTATGCCCTCACAAAAATCCTTAAATGTAACACTATTACTGAACACCTCATTACAGTAGAGTTTTTTTATAGAAAGCAAAGAATTTGTCATTTTTTTTATGTCCTGAGATAACCGAATTATCACAATGTCCTTAAGCATTGGGATAGATGTTGATGAGCTTATTTGTTTTAACTGAATTGCTAGGATTTTTGATCATCTGGGTCCTGAATTGATGTAATTAATTTTAGCTTTACGAATGAAAAACTCGGCTTCACCTCTTATTAGTTCATTATACTCTGATTTCAAACTGGACCATTCCCTTCATTTAACACTGGATGCATCCCCAAATAGATCTTGTTCTTTCTCCTTAATTCTACTTAATAATTTATTTTTCTTTTTGTCCCTTTCTTTTTTTATAGGAAGAGGCAGCACTAATGATATGGCCTCAGAGGCACGATTTCATACATTCCCAATTTGTATTCCAGGAGGTATCCTCTGGCTCGTTAATAGTTAAAAATTAATTTGCAAGGCCCTTGATTTTAAGAATGAAGTCAGAGTTTTACAGTAAGAAATTATTGAACTTCCATCTCCTACTCCTACCATGGTTAAGAGCTTCTTTAAGAGCAATTCACATCAGAGTATGATCAGATATGACTTGCTGTAGTATTTCAGCCAAGATAATTCTGTTGACTACCTCTTTAGGTATAAAGATTTAGTCTATACGAGATCCAGAGTGGTGGCAACTAGACCAAAAGGTGTACTCTTTTGTGTTAGGATTCACAGATCTCCAGGCATCCACCAAGCCCAGATTGTCTGTTAAATGAGATAGGTCTTTATCTGTCTTTGATAAGGTGGGCCTATCAAGGACTGGATCCAAAATGGAGCTGGTGTCTGCAGCTATAATTATGTTACTGTCCATGTACTGGGATAAGCTGTTAAATACGGTGCTAAAGGTATCGTGAGAGGGAGAGTTTGGATCATAAATATTAAGCAGGGTGACATACTCCTCTCCCAACTTCCCACTAAGTATCAAAAAATGACCTGATGGATCTTCTACCAAGCTACAAAACTTGAAGGGCAAGCCTTTTTTAGGTAAGATTAGGACCTCTGCCTTTTTAGAGCTGTTCCCTGCCCCATAGACCTGCCCCACCCACTCCATTCACATCAAATCATAGTGTTCTTTTTTGAGATAAGTTTCTTGCAAAAATACAATGGCTGGATTCATTTTCTTAAGATGTCTAAGCACAGAATAATGTTTAATCTTATGACTGAGCCCTCTAGTGTTCCATGAGATAAGCACCAAGCCTTCTGCGTTAGATCTAAAAGATATCACAAGTTTTAGATAAAAGTGGATGAATAATATAACAATAGCCCATCCTCTGAACCATGCCACCAAGAATAGTATTTGGCAAGAGAAACTATCCCAAGAGAAGAGAGGGGGAAGAAAGAAAAGAATGCAACATGAAGTGCAGAAGGTAGAGAAAGAAGAAACAACAATAACAAGAGTTTTCAAAAACTGTGTCGTAACCCCCCTTCCCCACTATATTTTTGAAGGTAAACAAATGATATAATAATGTTCTGCACTGGATTGGGAAAGTATCATATTTTGGAAGTTGAACGATTCCTTCAACACCATTTGCACCCATTACTCATCTGGATAAACACTGCCCAACTGAACAGTTGCCCCCCCTTAACAAAAATAAGATCCATCATGACCTAAACCAAACTAGATCGATAGATATGTTTATATATTTTTTGTGACATAGCAGTAGACAACGTTAAACAGTTCTTTTAACTCTTAATAAACAGGTGTCAACAACATAAGTGTGCAAAACATTAATATTAAAGAATTGGAAACAATCTACATTCTACCTTATTAGGTTATTTAAGCTGAAAAAAACTAATAGGTAAACAAACAATTAAAACTAGTACTGCAATATGCATATTTATATCATAACAAAGATATGTAAATTCTACTTTATGGTAAAGGAGCTGAAAAGGGCTTAGTATGGCCCAAACAAAAATACAATTCTAATGGTAACAAAAACATTGCTTGTTCTGTTATCCTGCGCTAAAACTGCACAACTGTATAAGAGATAGGCTCCTATGTTTTGACAGAACTGTTTTAAAAATTAATAAAAACACCTTACTTTCCATGGTGACACCTCAGGAGGCATCTGTCTGGCGAAAAGCAGATCATTGGTATGGGTAGCAGGCACATCTTGCATAAAGTTGTGAACAGCTCTTGGGCAGAGATTATAAAGGGTAACAGCAAATTAGAGTAATCACTCCATAAAGTAAATTTAAACTCAAGGCAACATTAAATTAGAGGAAAAAGAATAATGCTGACAACAAGATAGTTCTCTCCAACACTTATACCATATACACCACCCTGGAAACAAAGGCAGTAGTGTAATTAAATAAGGTATTGTGCTAAAGTAAATCCTTTAATGTCTGAGCCAATTGCTGAGCGAGTGAATAACTCCTCTTAGCGCATGCAGATTACAGCCGTTCAATACAACCAATGTGCATAGAAGGAGATTGCATATCCTACACGCTCGCGAAAAAGAAAGAATTCAGACCCATGTTCCATTAAGAATTTAACTGAACTCCTTGGTCTGTTGAAAAACAAGTTGGAGGACACTGAAAAACCTGGTATCCTCACAATTCCACCTCCCTATGAGCATTGTGGTCCCTGAACAAAGATCTCCATACTGGCCCCTGTTCCCCCTGGTTTGCTACAAGAAATTGTTGGTATCCCCATGTTATAAAATGCTGCTTTAAAAAAACAACTGAACAATTAAATGCTATAGAAAAGTCTTATTTTTTTTCTATAAATATAAAATATGCTCCATAAAATAACTACACCAACCTCCTGCTCAGATTGGAAAGGATACTTTAACTTGAGAGTGTGCCCCAGAGTTAAACAACTATTCTCTATCTTTTTTCCCCTCATTAGAGGGTAGTTCCTCCCTCCTCAACATAAGAGAGGAAGCCAGCACCCCCAAGGGCAGAATGAACATAACTCCACCGTAGGTCAGCACTCTTCATCTCTTGGGTATTATTTCATTGAGCATCATTGGAAGCCTGAACATCGCATGGAGAACCAACTTGAGCCAACACTACTAAGGAAATAAAATTGAACAACTTCCTTTGAAAGCAGTAGTACATCAAAGACAGCCCAAACACTGATACCCCAAAATAGGGAGTGGGACCACGGAGACCACTTAAACAGTTCTGTACACTAGCTGAGAAGTGGCTTACAGGTACCAGGCCTAAAAGTTCCCTGAAAACTGGCAAAATATAAACATGGGTAGTATACAAAAACAGGGAAAAGAGAAAATTAAAAAGAAAAAAACAATAAATAACTAAAATTTCTTGCATGCCAATTGGTTGTCAGAGCACCTTACAAGTTACTTTGGGTAGGATATATACTCTCTAACATACTGTATTAAAACTTGAATGATAAGAAGAGTTCTGGCAAATCCTTTTTGAGACCAGCCTTGGCAGCATCAAAACCATTGTATTCCTTAGGGCCCTCAGGCAAATAGACCTTCAACAAGGCTGGAAAAAATAGACTGTAGCACAAACCCACATCATGGATTCTTTTTTTGATAGGAAGAAAACCATCGCATTTTTTAATTATTTCAGGAGGGAGATCATTATATATAGAAAGCTTTCAACCATCAAACTCAATCTGACTTTTATTTCTAAGAACTCTTTGGATAAACACCTTCTGTTGAAAGTTTAATAATCTTAAAACAAACGAGTGGGGCCTCTCATTCACAGATGGTTTAGGTTTCAGAGAACAATGAGCTCTCTCTCTATCACATAGGTTTTGTTGTCAGGGGTGGTCCTGTAAGTGATATCAGTAATTTATTAGCAAAGGAGATAGTGTCACTGCCTTCAATTCCTTCACGAAGCCCCAAAATCCTTAAGTTATTCCGTCTGTTCCTACCCTCTAAATCTTCTATTTTCTGCTCCAACTTTGTTAATTTCTTGCTGTCATTAACTCTTACTGCATATTCCCTCTCAACCCTGTCTTCTATGCTACTAATCCTGGTATCTGCATCATCTAATCTTGTTTTCTGACTTTCCAGCTCTTGTTTTATTTCCTTCAGACCTTCTGCCATGTCATTTAAAGTTAATTTCATAGAAGCAATCTCATTCATGATCGAATCAAAATGAGCTACAGTAAACTGTTTCTGTGAGGAGGGGATTTTAGCCCCAGATCCTCCTTCTATTTCATCATCTGAGGATAACGGTCTCTTGAGAGGATTTCTATCTTGTGGCATTTCAACTAAATTTTCTGCCATTCTAGGTAAAAGTGGAATTAATATGAGAAGAAACTGAATACTTGCTGTTGAATGTTTATGTACTTATTTCCTCAGTAGAAAAGGTAAACCTTTCACCTTAGCTATACAGCCGAAAGACTTCGTGTCAGTTAAGAGGAAGTTTAACTGATCACAGAACCCTAGAAATGTATCTAAAATGTTATGTGAATTATGTCATCAACACTCGGTTTAAGAAAATTAGTTCTAAATAAATGCGGATTCTTTAAAACAATGGTCAAATTTTTTTTTGAATATTCATGAGGGGGAGATACCAACATGGAGCTCACGTCAGCACGTCCTGTCGATCAGCTTCTATCCGATATAATCCCTGGCACATTGTTGCTTTCCTCTATTTAATTCTGTGGTGACAGTATTCTAGAACCTCTAGAGACTTTTCAAGTAAGTTTCATTATGAAAAAGAGAGAAAAAAACCACAAAGCACACATTTCACATGATACTACTATACACTATAAAAATACAGGAAGAGCAACTTTATGCACAACCTGTGTGTTCTTTCACCTCAGGGTTCTGATTCCCATGGACCTCTCGAGCTTTGCTCTCGAGGTCAGAGGGAATCAGGACCCCTCTGTGGCAGAACACACTGGTTTTGCATAGTTGTACATCCAGTATTCTCTATATTGCCTACATTCCAATATGGCTACTAGTGATGTCAAGCCAGTTTCTGTTCTTAAAAATTCTGCATGAATAAACTGAGTCAGGCCCTGCGTTAGTCTGATAAACAGGTTCTAAATTGATTCCAAATATTTAACTTTTTTGGGATCGCCCCAAATCTCTGAACCATACAAAATAGCTGAGTTCACTTTCATCTGTTATGTTTGGAGAAGTGCAGGAGCTGAATTATTAATAAATTGTTATGTAAATTTAGTAATTGCTAAAACTTCCAGCCTAGATCTTTTTGATTTTCCTCGATATGAAGTTTCAATATTTCTTTTGTATTAATTGTAATCCCTTAGTAGCAGAATTTACTGACTTCCTCCAAAAACAAATTCTCCACTTTACAATGAAAATTCTAATTCTTTGGTTAATTTATAACCAAAATTTTTGATTATTCAACATTTACTTTAAGCTAAAAATTATTTACAGTGGCTGTTATGTGGTTTAGGGTCTGTTGTAGTCCAATGGCAGTTTTAGGACCATATCGTCACCATAAAGAATGATGTTGATTTTATTTCCTCCTATTTTTGGGGCATCAGTATCATGGTTATCTAATCTGTATACCAACTGGTCTATATAGAGTTTGAAGAGAAGAACGGCAAATGAGCATTCTTGTTTCACATCTTTCTCCACTTTGAAAGGTTTGGTCAGTGTTGGATCAGTATGCCATTGGTACTATATCACATTTATATATATACATATAGTGGCATGGTAGTGCCACTATAGTTAGGTTTGAGTACCCCATTTATGGTTAAAGCGTGACATTTTGTACCATAACTTTGCCACTGTTTGATGGATTTGCCTGAAATTTGGCTGACATGGAGCATTGGCATAGATCATGAGATATGCCAAAATGTCGTACTGGTCATATACACAGCTGTGGAGTTATTAAGTGACATTCCACAGTGCATTTACACTTTTTTTGTGCATTCTTTGCTTGTGCCTACAGGTCACGCAGTTTGCGTGACTGGTCCAAAAACCTCAGAAAACATGCAGCTGGGGTGCCCAATGTGCCATTTGAAGATTTTGTGAAAACATATTGAACAGTTTAAAAGTTATTCAAAAACAAGTTTCCCATGATATTCAAGGGAAAAGTTAACAAAAAGTTTGACAGTGTCACAAATGCAGTTTTTAGTGTCACAAATGACCCCTGTAGTGTTGTGAGTCAGACATTTTTTTTTCAGTTACTGATCACAGAAATGCTTGGCGTTTAAAATTTGGACCCTGTAGGGACACAATTCTTTTCGTGTTTACCTAGTCAAGCCCTGGGGATGCTAGGCATGTCTTTATTTTGGGGTTAAACTCCCCAGAAATGTGTTTTTAAATTTTTTTGGAAAAGTAGTGTCACAATGTAGTATCACACCAGCGACACTTTCATGATTTTGTTTGCGAAAATGTCATGATTTGTGACACTACTATTCAACACTATGGGGAAAACAACAGGAATTCTTTGCCATCCTTCTGCAAAACACTAGTTTGGTCTTTTGGGCTGAAATTTGGAAGGAAGAAAGCCAACATCCCACAGATGTGTCTTTCAATGGTTTGGTGACAAAGTATTGCATGGATGCAAGGTTGCGGTGCTCCAAAATTGATGATTTTTCCCATAGACTAACATTGCGGTGTCTGCCGCACCTTTCTGGGCCCGGATATTGGAAATCATTTGAGATACTTTTTTTTTATCTGAAAAAGGGAAAGTCATAAATCATACAAAATTTAAAAATTTTTTATATATCTTACGGTTCCTGAGATATAAGCAATTTAGTATTCCAAGTGCTCGTTTTCTGCTCCGAGGCCATTTATTATGCATACATTCTTTGTATTCACTGTGTTTCTCTATGCAGCTATTGGGGAAAAAAGGCCATGCGCTTTTGTTACTATTACAGTTATCATTCCCACTTGCATTTCTGTACCTGTTTGCATTACCATTCCCATGTATGCCACAGTGTGTGTTACCCTTTGCATTTTCGTTTGCACTTGCGTTACTGTTAGCATTTGCGTTTCCACTGCAGTTTCTGTTTGTGTTTTGATTTGCATCACCGTGTGCATTTTTATTTGCACTTGTGACCACCCTTCCATTTGCTTTTGCATTTCTCTTTCATTTGGTGTTATCATTGCTGTTACCGTTACCATTTACGTTTCCAGTTGCGTTACTGTGACCGTGCACATTACAGTTTGCATTTGCATACACACTTGCATTTGCATTTCTGTTTCCATTGGCATTATTGTTGCTGTTACCGTTACTATTTGTATTTCAAATTGCAGTACCATGGCCATGCGCATTTTGGTTTGCGTTTCCATACGTGCTTTCGTTTGCGTTTCTGTTTTCTTTGGCATTATCCTTGCTGTTACCCTTACCATTTGCATTTCCAATTGCAGTACCATGACTGTGTGTGTTACCAGTTGTGTTTCTGTATGCAATTGCATTTGCATCTCTGTTTGTGTTACTGTTTGCTTTGGCGTTACTTTGTGCTTGTGTTTCTTTTACCGTTTGTGTTACCATTTACATTTGCATTACCATGTGTAGTACTGTTTGTGCTTGCATTTCCATTGTGATTACCATTACTCTGTGAGTAAAAATCATGTGGTCAGGCCCCGCACTCCCACCGCCACATTCCATTCACTATTTATAGTCCTCATTCTCAAAAAGAAGGGAAATTCATGGCATTAAAATTCTGTTTAATGCATCTGTTAGGGTTGTTCAACAGTGACAAAAGTAAGGAAATTTAATGTTAGGGTTGAAACCCCCACCCCCACCCCAAGCGGCATTGGGGTGTGTGTTGGGGTTGTCGGTCCCATCTCTTACCCCATTCTTCTATACCTCAACTTGTTTAAACATGTGATTGGGTGAGAGTTAGCTGAAGACCCCAACGCACACCCGATGCCATTAGGGGTGGTTGGGAGAGTACAAGGGGCTTCAACCCTAACATCGAATTTCTTTACTTTTGTTGCTGTGAAAGAACTCTGATGCATTAAATGGAGTTTTTTGCCATGAATATATATATATATATATATAAAAGATAAAGAACCTCTGTGCGCAAACACTGAGGCAAGGGTTACCCCAAAGGGCATTTGGCTGGGAAGCCAAGTTTCAAGAAAATACAAAATCACACAAGCCCACACAATGCAAAGCATCATGGGCTGCATATGCAAATCACCACAGAATGTTATTATGCTGGTTCAACTTTAAGCAGAATTGCATGGTGCTGAAAAGCCTCTCACACAGTTTGCAAAGGGTACTTAGCGCCCTTTGCAAACTGTGTGAGAGGCCTTTCAGCACCATGCAGTTCTGCTTAAAGTTGAACCAGCATAACATTCTGTGGTGATTTGCATATGCAGCCCATGATGCTTTAAAAATATATATATATATATACACACACTGTGTGTGTATGTGTATATATATATATATATATATATATATATATAGATATAGATATAGATATAGATATATATATATATGTATATATATATATACATACACATATATACAGTATGTATATATATATATATCTATATATATATATAAAGATAAAGAACCTCTGTGCACAAACACTGAGGCAAGGGTTACCCAAAGGGCATTTGGCTGGGAAGCCAAGTTTCAAGAAAATACAAAATCACACAAGCCCACACAATGCAAAGCATCATGGGCTGCATATGCAAATCACCACAGAATGTTATTATGCTGGTTCAACTTTAAGCAGAATTGCATGGTGCTGAAAAACCTCTCACACAGTTTGCAAAGGGTACTCAGCGCTCTTTTGCAAACTGTATGAGAGGCCTTTCAGCACCATGCAGTTCTGCTTAAAGTTGAACCAGCATAACATTCTGTGGTGATTTGCATATGCAGCCCATGATGCTTTGCATCATATATATATATATATATATATATATATATATATATATATACACACACACACATACACACATCTGAATATAACCTCTGCAACAGTTACAGCAATTTGTCATAATTTCTGTAGGTCTTTAGTATTTCCTATATAATTTTCCTATTAATATTGTCAAATGCAGTAGCAATATCAATAAATGCAAAATATAAGGTGTTTTTACCCTGTATTTTAGATTTCCTTATCAAGTGGTCTAAAATTAAAACACAATCTATTGTGGATAACTTTTTCCTAAAACCAAACAGTTGAGTCTGTTATCCAAGCATTTAATTCATCAAGTATTATGTGTGAAAAATGTTTTGCAGATACTCTGTAGCATGACTGGCCTGTATTTAGCTGGAGTCTGCTTATTACCCCTTTTTAAAACTGGAACCAGTTCTGCCACCAGCCAGTCCTTTGGTACTTTTGTTGACTTAATTATAGCCATATATAGCTGATACAGAATATCCACCCACCAGTCCATGTTATATTGGAAGAATTCCACAGGTATACCATTAATGCCAGAAAAGGTAGTGTCATGGTTTTTGCCTAACTTTTTTTGCACTGCTACTTTAAGACTATTGATTTTTATTTTAAAATATACTATTTTTCAATAAAAAATTTCTGTATTTGAAAATAAACTTGCTTATTGAAAATAAAACCATTGAATAATTAAGGAATCGTGCACAACAGGGCATGGTACAACAGGGTGTGATATATCATGATATATTGCGATGCCTAGATGCATTATGAGTGACTCAAGCACCTGAAAAGTGGAAATATACCATGATAATATTGTATACACTCTGGATAGTATAATAACTATTATATTAGGGGTTTTCTGTGTACATAAATAAAAAAAAAATATATATTGTATTTTTTACAGTGTAAAATTCATTTAGAAAAATAGTTCCTTTACTTTGTTCATGAAATGGATAGGTTAAATCCTGGATGCTGATCAGCTGAACAAGGCTATCACCCATGTCTATGGCCCTGTGAAATTCACAGTGGCAACTGATAAATTTCACAAATTTGTCATGGTAAAGGATCACAAAGGCATCATGCACTGCAGGAATCAAACCAGTGCAGCAGGGGAGAACAAAGAAAAAAATCACAAAGGTTGCTGCACTCCAGAAGAATGCATGAAATCCACTGGAAGAAGAGTCATTGCAGAGTCAAACACACTGGGTTCTTTTGCCAGCAAATGGGTGGGATTCTACAAAGGGTTATGCATGGCGTAATAAGAATGGTGCAAGTAGCACTTTACAGTATGAGCTGGGACATTTGGGATTCTGCAAAGCAGCCTACAACATGCCACAGGCTGCTTGCACCAAAGTGGACGTGTGTCACTGTTTGCACCAAACTCCCCCATGACATGGTGCAAGGGGGTTTATGGCAGCAGCTGCACTCCATTCTGCAAGGACAGCTGCCAAGTCCCCAGGTTTGGTATTCAGAGCAATCCCCAGAGGACATCTGTCAAAGTACATTTACAGCGGCACTTAGCTGGTGTAAGTGTACCTTGCCTCCACTGGGGGTTGTGTCAGTGTGCTGCCAGCCCATCCACCAGTACATGTGACCCTCCAATGCCCCATTCCCCTAAAATAAGCCCTGCAGGGCCAGTGGACCCCCATGATCCCACTCCCACAATAATTTTGAAAAAAGCCCCACAGGGCCATCGGACCCCCATGCCCCAATCCCCCAATAATGTGCAAGAAAAGCCCTTCCATCCCGCTCCCAGTAATATGTTTGTAACAGCCCCACAAAGCAATGGGCACCCCATACCTTGAACCCAATGTATATATGTGGCCCTTGTGGACTATTGCCCCCTCATGCTCCTGGTATATTAACAGTAATTGCACCACAGGGCTAGCAGCCCCCCCATGCCCTGATCCCTGAACTGCAAGTATGGGTGGTAATGCAAACTGTTACAATACAAAAAAAAAACACAGCCCCATTATCCCTGGTAGTCTAGTGGCCCCCCTACCCAGCAGTGCCAGACCACATTACTCCCCCCCCACCCATACCCAGCTAGTGACTAGCACATCCCACCTCTCACCACCATGGTCAGTCACTAACTGAGCTTTGTATGAGTGTGTACTAATGTAAACAGTATGCGCTCAGTGAATGAGCTGTCATTCCTTGAGGGCATACTATTTACAATAGTACACACTCATACAGAGCTCATTCAGCAGCTCGCTGTGGTGGTGAAAGGTGGGATGTGCCAGTCATTGGATGGGTATGGGTCAGGGGAAGCAGGGTGGTCTGGCATCCCAGTCCCCAGTGTAGATGACTATTACCAGTATATCCATAGCCCATGCCATTTAGCTCCATTGCCTGCCATAGGATTAAGATCTGGGCTGGAGAGGCTGAACCTTTCCATACCTCTCTGTCATGGAGGGTAGACATGTGAGGGACTGTGGCAGTGGCAGTGTATGTGGAGGATAGGACTCAGCAATACAGTAGCTGGAAACAGCCTGAAGGTACAGTGAGGCTGGAAAGGATAAAAACATCCATGAAAAAAGGAAAACATAATATTTATTGTATTTTCTATTTAACATTCAATCCTACAGTGAATATTCAAACCTCATCAACTTGTCCATTATCTGTAAAGAACCATGACAATTGTTGCAGATCTTTGCACTCTGAAATTACAGTCTGTTAAACTGAACAGAGCTTTTCTTTACCCACCAGGTTACCTTGTTACTGACTATAGCAACTATATCCTTCTGCAAGACCATGCATTTGTAACAGGAAGTTATATTCTACCTATGGACCTGCAGTAATTTACAATATCTGTATATGTATAGTATACGTATCTTTTGATGTCACATACACATTTTGTACCCATCCCCATGATGAGACTAAAAATAGGAATGCTTTCATGGATCTCTTTTTCTGGTCTTTGTTGTTTTTTGTGGTTCTTGTAAATAACTTGATGGTAATTAAATGTTAGGATTTAGGGCCATAAGTCACTTGGACTTCATCCATGTAACTCATTCTGCCCCCAGCTTCACTCAGTGGAGTTACCACCCTGTTCATAGGCATCCACATGTTAGTCTTGATAGAAAGGAAGATCTGGCCATAGTGCAAACGATTTCAAAAGTCACATTTCACTGTTATAACTAGAACAACAAACTCTGGCCAGAGCTGATAGGGCTGTGATAAGCTGCCAAGTGAGCAAAGTTACACGTGTGTGTAGAAATTATTGAACACCTGGGTGTAACTTGACCAGTTTTTGAGGGTGTTGAATGAAATTTTCCACATGGACTTTTGGGACCCCTCCTCATGAAAAGTGCCAGTGTCATTTTGTTCACTTGTCCTGAAAGGTGATTTTACAGAGCAACTGCACCATTCTGTGCCACAAGTGTGAAAAAACATTTGTGCTGGATATGATAAATGACAGCTGCACTGGTAAAACAGAGGTGTGCAAAAATGGCAATGTTGAAAATGTGGCATGAAAATATTAAAGCTTGTCATAGTTAGGATCGTGCATGGAAACTGCACAATGCAGACTTGTAACACAATCATTTTTTGGAATTTTTTCAGCAGATTTGCAACATGGGCTTTTTGGGACCCCACCTCATGAACAGTGCCACTGTCATTTCATGAATCAGTCCTGAAAGGTGATTCCATGCGGAAACCGCAAAATCACCTTTTGGGACTGATTCATGAAATGACAGTGAAGGCTTTCATGAGATGGGGTCCCAAGAACCCCATGTTGAAGATGTGGGGCCAAAATTCCCCAAAATGGCTGATTTATCAACATAAGCTGAAAACCCACTGAATGGCATTATAGCATGCTTACCTTTGATTCTTCATTTTGTGGTGCGGCTTTGAAGAGTGCAGACATGTCCCGGTCCAGAGAAGATGACAGTGCCAACCTCCAGAGGTAAGTATGGGGTAAAGGGGATGTGGGAGGTAGGTGCTCAGTGGGTGGGTGGGGATGGGGCAGGGGGGACTGGGATGATGAGGAGGGACCATTTTCTTTTTTACAGATAACAAAAAACATGTGGGGGTGGTGTTCTTTATTTATTCATTAATTTACTTCATTTACGGGTAAGTATACTGAGCTGAAGCCCATTTTCAGAAATGACCCAGATTTACAGGAAACAAAAAAACTCAGACATTTGGGTGCCCTGGTGTGGGCTACCAGTGTGCACATGAGTGTGGGGGTGGGTACATGATGCTGACACAGGAATTGGGCACCCAGATGTCAGCAGAGGGTGGGGAAAAATACATTTGTGTACACTGGGGTGCATTTCCAGTGTGCCACATGAGTGGGGGAGCTACATAATAATGACTCAGGGATTGGGGACCCCAATGTCAGTGTGGAGATGGGAACAGAGGTAGTGGGGAGGACAGCAGCAGTGGGAGGGTGTGAGGCAGGGTTATTTGTTGCCAGTGCTGGTGGTGGCAATGCAACTGCACATGATGCGCAGCTGCTGTGAAAGGCAGTTTTGCCATTCACAACATGACAGAAGCAGCAGAGTTGCGCATGTGCATGAGTAGCACATGCGGGGTTCACGCCCCGGAATGCAGAAGTAATGGCCAAAATAGTGCAGCTGTTATTCTGTAGCGGCCAACCATGGTGGAGTTTCCAAGCTCCATTAGACTTTTGGAGGCACAAATTGAAGATAGAGAGGGGACAGCTCAGAGGTAATATGAGGAAGTATTTCTTCACAGAGAGGGTTGTAGATGCATGGAATGGCCTTCCCAAGGAGGTTGTAGAGTCAAAAACAGTGAGTGAATTCCAGAATGCATGGAACAAACATAAGACAATTCTAGTGGGGGTAGGAGGAGGTAGGCTGTTGCTTAACTAGGATCTGCAGCTTATCCATTAGGTAGGGAAATGGGAAGACTAGGTGGACCAAGCGGTACTTATCTGCCAGCAGATTCTATGTTTCTATGTTTCTGTGATTTGACCTTTGTCTGCAGCCTCACAAAATATGCTTTTTACCTTGAGGACCCAGTGGAGTTATTGTGACAGAAGCCAGCCTAAATAGGGGTAAGGGGTTGTTTTTAAAACGTGGTGTCAGATTTGACAAAAAAAATCCTGCATTAGTGGAAAAGATTCAGTCTGGATATCAGTGCCAGCAAGCAAAGTGAATTTTATTTGAACTCCAGAGTTTAGAAGACAGGCCTAGTGTGAGATTTGGACATGAACAAATCTTTATTTATTTATTTATTTATTGAATTTTGTTGACCCAGTAGGCCCACTGAGACTAGAAGTCCCTTTTTCAGGGGCGACCTGGGGAAGGGGGCTATAGATGGTAACCAACTGAAATTGAACCAGGTTAAGCTGTTGGTGGTATTTTTAGTGAAAGGGGGAAATCTCTCCAGATATTTGGGCAGTGCAGACAGGACAGAAATAGGACAGTACTTTTTGACATCCTTTCTGTCAATCTACACAGGAGTGTGACACTTGCTTATTTCCAGACACCAGGAAGGCATCCTATGGAGAGGGAAGGTTAAATACAGTAATTAAGGGTACAGTGATGACTGAGACAGCAAGCCTAAGGATTTTTAATTCCAAATATTTATATACCAGATTTTTCTTTCATCTGTCTCGTCATCACATTTATCACTTTTTTACAGGGTATACAGAGAGAAGGCCCTTTGAGGAAACATACAACAGTAGCTGTCAGAATGCCAGATTGTCTAAATGCTTTCCTGCTAACTTTCTGCTGTACATTGGTTTCATTGCAAGCAACAGCACAAGACCCAAGCTCATGTAAGTAGAAGAAATAACATACCTGATTATCAGTATGTCCTGTATTGTATAGTTATAAATGGCTGAAGAAAATTTTGCTTTCTTATTAGTTTGTTAAAGAGCAAGTGATGCCGTTGGGATAATATTAAAAAACATAATAGTTGGACACAATTCATATTGTATTTCATATATTCTCTATATATTTCTCCTCTCCATTATTTATTATTGAAGAAATTCCCACAGAAATACGATCATTATTCCTTAGAGTTCATCTGCCTCTTTAGATTGCTCCCTACTTTAAATCATAATGCTCTCTTGTGACATCACAGTCCATTGCTATGGGAATAAACGATGATGCCACAAGCAGAGTATTATGACATGTTGGGAAGATGCAATAAGAGCTGGTGAACCCTCAAGGAGCAACTCTCCTGTTTTCATGCATATGACCTCAGTAAAAAATAATGGGGATGAGAAATACAGAATAAATGAGAAATATAATCTGCTTTGTGTCTAAATATTATGTTTTTCAAAGTGTTTCTTGAGGCATCAGAGGCTGATTAAGGTGTGAAAATTACAATAAATCAATGATGAATCCAAGCATTGAATATATTGACAGCTAACACCATGAAATACATGTACACTATAAGAATACCTGCTTGCTAGAGAAGAGCCTCTATATGGCAATATCAAACAACTCTAGTAAGTCCCATTGGCAATACTGGAACTAACAGTAAAAGAAATTAGGGCAAGTCTGATGAAATTATTTTGTTCTGTAGCATTCCACCTTGTCAATAGCAATTACGTGCACAATGGATTCTAATAAACAGTTCCCATATGGACCTGTGTGTGTGTGTGTTTGGGGGTGGGGGTAGACTGACCTAAGTCCCTGGAGGGAATAAATGTTTGATTTACTTTCAAACTGTCTGCAGCCCCTACAACACAGAGGTAGCAACTGTTGAACTGTGTATATCAGGCCCGAAACACTTCGACAAGGAACAGGGATATGACTATGTAACTGCTTTGCACTGACCTGAGGTAGATGTGACGATCCACTCATGACGCTAGGCTGGAATGGCCCTGGAGGAATGTGCACTGAACTGAGGTAGATGTGACTATCCACTCATGATGCTAGGCTGGAATGGCCCTGGAGGAACGTGCACTGAACTGAGATAGATGTGACTATCCACTCATGATGCTAGGCTGGAATGGCCCTGGAGTAACGTGCACTGAACTGAGGTAGATATGACGATCCACTCATGATGCTAGGCTGGAATGGCCTTGGAGGAATGTGCACTGAATTGAGGTAAATGTGACTATCCACTCATGACGCTAGGCTGGAATAGCCCCGGAGGAACGTGCACTGAACTGAGGTAGATGTGATTATCCACGCATGACGCTAGGCTGGAATGGCCCTGGAGGAATGTGCACTGAACTGAGGTAGATGTGACTATCCACTCATGATACTAGGCTAGAATGGCCCTGGAGGAACGTGCTCTGAATTGAGGTAGATGTGACTATCCACTCATGATGCTAGGCTGGAATGGCCCTGGAGGAACGTGCACTGAATTGAGGTAGATGTGACTATCCACTCATGATGCTAGGCTGGAATAGCCCTGGAGGAACATGCACTGAACTGAGGTAGATGTGACTATCCACTCATGATGCTAGGCTGGAATGGCCCTGGAGGAAAATGCACTGATCCATACTGGCAGATTTATAGTGCTGATAAGTTAGAGCTAGCAATCCAGCATCATGTTGAACATGTACTCACTGGAGGAGAGGAGGGACAGGGGGATATAATAGACACCTTCAAGTACATGAGAGGAATAAACAAGACTGGTACAGAATTACTATTCAAAGTAAGGGTGGGGAGGGACACGTGAGGCCAAGATATGAGGTTGAAGGGTGGGAGCTTCATGAGGGAAATGAGAAGACACTTTTTTATAGAAAGGGTGGTGGCAGAATGGAACACGCAACCAGTGGAGGAGGTAGCCTGTAGAACAGTGGGCTGCTTCAAGAGGGGCTGGGATAGAGTAAGAGGGAGGGTCAGGGGAGCAGGGGGTGGTAAGGAGGGAGGGACAGTTGCAAAATAGGGTTGCTAGCTGCAAAACTGAGCAGACTCAATAGATGAAAAGGCCATTTTCTGCTCTCAGTTTTTGTATGTTCATATTCCTTACCTTGACAAGGGGCCAGGAAATTTTGAATGTTGTTCACTGCATACCAGTGCATAAAATATTTGAGTAACTGACTAGGTTCTGTAGACTTCCTCTCATAGGTTTCAACTTTTGTGTAAAATTCAGGAGATGACAACCATTTCTGTTTGATGAAACATGGTTTGGACTGAAGTATGGGGAAATCCACCTAGTTTTGTAGGATGAAGGAAACAGAGAAGTCATGCAAGGGGGAACAGGATGAACAACAGCTCAACATACCTGTTCTAAAACCTGATGAGGTAATTACTGTAGTTCATCCATTTACAAAATGAAAACAGAAAAGAAAAGATTCACAATCCAGACCAGCTGACAGTCAACCAATCGAACAGATGAATTGTAGAGCAGGGACCAGAAAGGATACTTATAAGGCACTGACCTCACCCTATTTGCCCCCCCCCCAGAATATGGAAGATGGCACAAGGTTTAATGTAGTGAGCAGCTCATAGTCAAAAATGAGGAGAACAGCCCCCTCCAGGGGATCTGAAACATCTCAAAGACTGATCACACAGGGAGCCATAACAGTTAACCAGATAATCCATGTCTATTTTAACAGGCAACAGCAAAAAATAAAGTATGAGAGAAGTTAGCACACAGGCTTGAACTTAGCTCTCCAGCCCAGAAAGTAGAATACAGCAAGGCCTGTAGAGTAAGCATAAAAGAAAACCAAGAGCAGGAAACTACCTTGTCTATGCAAAAAAAAAAAAACATATTTCCTATGGAGACAGGATACCCATGCAGGAGCTGTAGATATCAAATGCTGGATTGTTCATGATCTAACCCTGCTGTTGGACAGTCATAGACTGATTGTGCTTTGTAAGAAATAACAGACCAAAGTTCATGATTATTTTGACCATTTTGGTGGTAGCTTTGGAAAAAATAATAATTTACTTAAAGAAATGCTTAAAAGATCATCTCGGCAGCAGAGAAACTGAAGAAACTGGGGTTGTTCCTGAGAATCCTGGAAGTGTTCTGAGGAAACTGACTCTACTAGAGGTATAGAAAATGGCTGAAGATATGAACCTTCTGTCCCCATAGGGGAGGAACAGGAAGACAGGCAAAGAATGCTAAAAGAGGACCCCCAAAGGCCTGTTCAAATCTCTGTAATATCTATAATAATCTTCCACTCAAGTGCTCTATCACTGATGCAGAAATTGTCAGCCAAAAATGAAGATTCTGGGCCTGATTCCTGCACAGTTATGCATGTTGCAAAGTGGCTTGCGCCAAACAAAATGGTGGCAGTGGCACTTTGCACCATGCATTACAACTATCAATATTCCAGAAGGCAGCTTGCGACATGTCTCAGGCTGCCTCTGCCGAAGTTGTTCTATGCCACTGGTTACACCATAAACCCCCTGCAACATGGCACAAGGGGGTTTATAGCAGCAGTTATGCTCGATTCTGAGAGGGTGGCTGTCAGAACAGCAAATGTGCTATTCCAAGACAACCCCCCCAGAGGACATTGGTCTAAGTACAGTTAGATCAACTATTAGCTGGTCTAAGTGTACTCTATGTCCACCGGGGGTGCACCTCTGCACCTGGTGCCCCAACAACCACTCCCACAGTCCCACATAAGATCCCCCACCCATACCCCTTTGGCAGGAAAACCTTCTGCTGGCTGCTGGCACCCCCACATCCCCATCCCTGAGTACTGCCCCACAAGGCAGAACATGTCATTCCCCCAATCCCCAAGTATTGCCCCACAGGGCAAAACATGTTATCCCCCCAATCCCAGAGTATTGTCCCACAGGGTAGTTCACGTCCCTCGGTTCCCAAGCCATGATTCCCAATCCCCAGCTTACCACTATTGGCATTTTTGCCATGCCAATTAATCCCTGGTATTCCAGTGGCCCCTCACCCCACCCGGAAGTGCCAGTCCACCCTCACCCCCACACCCGTTACCAGTTGATGACTGGCACAACCCACCTCTCACTTCCACAGCCAGCTGCCAATAGTATCAGCCTCACAATGAAAAACAGAACTAAGTAAAATTTTTTAATTTTAATCAATCCAGTTAAGGCGCATTTAGCTAAATGATCTCTTTAGACTGAGAAAGTGACTGTGAGATCAGGGACTTGCCTGCCACAGTTTCTACCAGTACAATCATGCCATGTACCAGCTGCATCTCCCACCCACCCGCAGGATAACAATGATATGGTCCAAAGGCAGGCAAGTCCCAGATCTCTATTTTTTTTTAAACCAGTCTCCTGAGTCTGACTGTTTGTAGAAGGGGAGAATGTGTTTTTAATGTATGTCACCAGTTATGTTCTGCAACAGTTCTCAGTATGGAACACAACAGGTAGGGCATCCTGCAGAATGTGAACACTAACAGAAGCATCGTACTGGACTAAAGCTTGCGAGTGGCATGACCTGATAACTGGGTGTCTTGATTCATCATGAAACTGAACAGTAAAAGATTAAAAAAACAAAAACAGGGCTGCACAAAAAAAGTTGAAGTGGTGTGATGCATCATGACCATGAAGTACGTGATTCCTTGTAACGTGACGTGAGTCAGGAACTTGACACTGGCAATGCTTCTCAGAGCACCATAAACTGGATGGAACTGAGCTTCCACAAACAATTGCCACTGAAAATTTGAAACACCTACAGCTGTACTTTCCTGATGACAGATGACTGACTTCTTGCCAGGGGTGGGGAGGTCACACAGACAGTATGCAAGAAGTGGCACTGGTGCACTGATGACTGGTTGGCAGATTTTATTTCACACACAAACACAGAATTTATATTTCACACAACCATCTACTTTAAGGGCTATGCTCAGGCACTGCTGCTATCCATAGAGATTAAAAGACCTTGCCTGGCCTAACCCTCTCTGACAAAGTACTGTACTTTCCCTTCAAGGAGTTTATTTATTAATTGTTTTCTTTATTCCACTTTATGTGATAGAATGCCCTGCCCATGGAGCCAAAGCTTATACCCCACTGAATGAGCACAGGGAGGAAGATGACAGATGACTGACTTCTTGGGGGGTGTCACACAGACAGTATGCAAGAGGTGGCACTTGTTGATTGGCTGGAATATTTTATTTCACACACAGACATAGAATTTTTTTTGCACACCACTTATGCTAAGAGCCAATGCTGCAGGCACTACTGCTACCCACAGAGATTCAGGGACCCTGCCTGGCCTAACTCTCACTGACACAGTACTGTACTTTCCCTTCAAGGATTTTTTGTTGATCCATGTAATTTGATGGAATGCTTTACCCACTGGGTCAAAGCGTATACCCCACCATGCGACCACAGGGTGGAAGATGACAGGTGACTGACTTCTTGGGGGTGCACACAGCCAGTATGCAAAAAGTGACACTGGTGACTGGCTGGCAGATATTATTTTACACACACACACACACACACACACACACACCACACCCACACTTCATTTCACACACCACCTACACTAAGGGTGGTGCTGTAGGCACTACTCCTGCCCACACAGATTCAGGGACCCTGCCTGGCCTAACCCTCTCTGACACTGTATTTTTTTCCCTTCAAGGAATTTTTTTTTTTCTATTTATTCCATGTGATGTGATGAAATGCCCTGCTCATTGAGCCAAAGCTTATATCCCACTGCATGAGTACACTGGGAGGAAGATGACAGATGACTGGCTTCTTGGGGGGGTCATACAATATGCAAGAAGTGTCACTGGTGCACTGATGACTGGCTGGTAGATTTTATTACATACACACACACATTGTATAAAAAATAAAATAAGAAAATAGACATCTCCACTGCAGTGACTGAGCCTGAGCACAAGCAGGAGAACTGAGAGAGCTGACTTGTTGAGGTGCAATTGGGCAAACAGCAAGAAGGTTAACTGGGAGTGTTGTCTTATTGGTGGCACACTGGCACTATTCAACTTCACCCCCCTCTGCTAGACTGCTACCTCCAAAAAAACCCGGCAGTCTGGCTCTGGCACTTAATAGTGAAGTCTCGCTTCAATCTCTTGTTCTCTTCTTTGTTGTCTGCATTCAAATTCTTACAAGTTGCCCCCCCGTCTCCAATTCCTCTTCCCCTCCCCGAGTTTCCTCTCCCAACAACTCCCCACCCCAAATCCCTGACTTCCACACCCAGTCCTCGACTCAATCCTCTCCCAAGTCCTACACTCCCGGTCTCCTACTCCCCACCCCAATCTTCTCCAAGTTTAAATTTCAAATTCACTTCTTTTAGTTTTATATATAAAAAATGAAATTCGTCTTTCTCTTTTTTTAAAGTTGACTTCTTCTCTTGCTCAAGGGGCAAAAAAAATGAAAGCAGCACAAGAACAGAAACAGAATCCCACTCTGCACAGAGCAGCCTACAGAAGCTGCTGCTCCTTCTCCATCCCAACTCCTCTGTGTAGCTCTAGGGTGGACCACATGGGGTTGCTAGTGCAGCAACCCAATCAGGTGCCACTTTAGAGAGATGGACAGCTCAGCCATGCAATGAGGAACCACAGTTTCATCTCTGATCCCTCCTGTGGATTCCTCCTGCTCTGGTGCTTCTCGTGCTGTACTTTCCTGCAATATAACAGCCATCCAAACTAATCCAAATGGCTGAAAGTGTTTGAAAGCCATTTGTTTCTGAACACTTTGGCATGTTCAGGTTGGTTCATATTTTGGACAAACCAGTTTGGCCATCCCTAATATAAATCAAGTATCTAGTGGCAACCCCCCACTCTCTGATGTCCCTCGGTGCCTGAAAAGAAGAAAATGGTCCCTCAATGTCACTTTTTTAATTTGCAAAAGTGTATGTAGACAGTGCACTGCTATGTTACACTGGAATATATATGCATATATGTATTAATGTCAGTGTACTAATACATACTAATGTCAGTGTATGTGTATCAAAATAATTGCAAGGTGCAGTTAGGTGGCTCAGTGGTTAGTGCAACAGTTGCTAGGTTACATATTTCTCACTGCCTGCAATACCATCATTTGCAGCCATATTGGCTCTTGCCAGAATTTGTTTCCTTTTGCTACCCCTTCCATATATTTTTGCTCTGCACTGCTGTCCATAGAGGCATCCACTGGCAGCAGTTGGACTACATGCAGCATGCCAGTATGTGGTGAATGCTGGATATGACAGTGGATCTGTCAAATACTCCTACATCTCTCTGTTTGAATTAAATCCCCCAGCAGTTGCTATGAGAGGGCACAACAACAAACTTGCTCTGAATGTAACAGGTATGGTACAGTACAAACTTAGACCTTACTTGTAGTACTTGGATTCAAGATCAGGACCTTTGCATTATTATAACAAAGTTTGACATTTGCCATCCTAGGACACCATTTTTATATGTATTACAGACAGTGAGTGATGAGACAGAATACATAAACAGACAAGTTGAAAACTAAGCAAAGGCCTTAAATGGCATGCTTTATTCTTCAGTAATGTCTCTTTTTATTATTTCATAAAGATTAATATCAATCAATCATCTTTATTTTACCAGATGAAACACACTTGAGACAGATTCATTTGCAAGGTGGACCTGGGTAGGTCATAACAAAAACACATAACCTAAATGTTGCTATAATACAATGAGACAATAGTCCATGTAGAGCAGTAGGCTCCCTTAGCACCATTGTTGCTGAATGAGAAAGTGTTGCAACCTACAATTTCAGTGGAGTAGATGAAAAGTATTATGCAATTCTGTGGTAAAGAAACAATATATGTTCTGTATGACATTCAGATTCCAACAGGGTTAACAGCAGCTAACATAAGAGTGTTCAAAGTCACATGTTTCTGGTTTCAAGAAGTTAAGCAGCACTACAGCATGGGAAATCCCCTAAACAGTCCACAGCATCCTAATTTGCACAGAGAACTAAGGATGCACCACTTGTTGTCTTCCTGTTCTGTTCCTGTCCACAAGATCCCTCAGTCACTTATTCCTGGCTTAAAACACTGTCACAATCTAAGAGTTTTAATTAACACACCTAACTTATCCTTAGTTCATTTGAGTTGCTTCATCATCACTGTATTCTGTGGCTGTGTTTTTATATGCTGAAAACGTCACTAAAAGTTTGACTACAAAAAAATATTCTTGCAAACTTGGATCCAGATCTCAAGTGAATGAACCTACTGATATCACTCTGACAAAGCTGAGTACTACATTTCCCAACTGAACTACCAGAAGCAAGTCAATGAAGATACCTACTGCACAATGTAAACTGATGAAAAATGGTTTTGAGTTGTGACATTAGGCTCCAAAGCCTAAAAATAGTAATTTTATTAGTGCAATTTCACATTCCAGAATGTGTGGTAAGAAAGCAATAAGACACGATGGGGTGTGCATTAGACAGTTCTAACACATGGCTAGGGGGTGTAGTGAGGCATAAGGCTGCAGGCCGAGTGCATCTAGCCCCCTAGCCGTGCATTAGAACTGTCTAACACACACCCAAGAGAGGTCTCTTTTTGTGCTTATGAAATGGCCATCTGAAGTGCAGATGTATTTGGAAAGTAAAATACATAGTATTATCTGTGAAAAAACATAGATCTTTGTCTTAATTTCCAATAAAATAGTTCCTCTGCCATTAGTTTCCTGTGTGTGTTTTTTTTTGAGTGAAGAAAATTTCTCCTGGACTTCTGATGACATCACGGACAGCAGTACACTAAAGCGAGCTCCCCCTCCTAAAGACCCTTAAAAACCTTGGAAAATAAAGAAAAACAGCACCAAAACTGCTAAGATGGCAAGTACTAAAACTATAAAGGACACTCGGGGTAGATCTAAAATAAAAGGAACAACATGGTACTCCAATGCAATGGGATTTAAGCTGCTACATTGAGAAGACAGTAGGAGCCCATCTCCTGAAAGTATACCAGACACGGATGCAGAGAATGATCAGCTCTCCCGATTCTGCCTTGAGAAGCTCTTTAGTGAAATAAAAGAGATGAGGGCTGAAAATCGAGTGGAATTCAAACAATTAAATCAGTGCCTAGTAGGTCTGGAGAAGAG
The DNA here is from genome assembly GCA_016271365.2 of Neoceratodus forsteri. NCBI lineage: Eukaryota > Metazoa > Chordata > Ceratodontiformes > Ceratodontidae > Neoceratodus > Neoceratodus forsteri. Next base: position 53,727,655 of record JADMNL010000025.1, read on the forward strand.
AACTGGGGAAGCTGAAGATTGCATCAGTAATACCGAAGATAACACATCCAAAATGGGTCTCATAATTTAAGCTCTGGTAAATCATACTGAGCAGCTGCAGAATAAATGCACTGATTTTGAAGGCTGATCTAGGTGACAGAACATTCGGATCCATGGACTACCTAAGGGTCAGAAATGGGCCGAATGACTGACTTTATGTCTGACCTCATAGCAGATGTTCTCCAGCTGCCTACAGGATACCAGTTAGGTATCGAGAGAGCACATAGGGACTTACAGGTAAAACCCCCAGTGGATGTCAAACCCAGATCAGTAATTCTTAAATTCAATAGCTACAAGATAAAGGAAGATATCCTCATGAGGGCATGGCAGCAGAAGGAAGTAAAGTACATGGCAAATTGACTCTACTTCAATCACAATTATCCAGCAGAAGTACAGAAACAAAGGTTACAGTATGCCCCAATCCTGAAAATTCTTTAGGCTAAAAATATTCATTTTAATACTTCTTACCCGGCTCAGATACGGATCTTCTGGCCAGAGGGAACTAAGATGTATGATTCAGCTGAGGAAGCGGGAAAGGCCCTAGTGGAGAAAGGCCTACTGGAAGCATCAGCAGAGATTACCCAGGAACCGGCACCACAGGCATCTACTCGGGCCTCCTATGATTGGCTAATCACTCTTAATAAGAAACGATGAGGCTGAGGCCCTCAGACACCATCATCATTACTCCCAGTCGCAGCGATTAGAGCAGCCCTGCAGAAAGCCCAAGAAGTCAAGAGGTCAAGAGATGCAGATACACAGGACTGAAGTGAGAGTCTGAGCATATCCTTTATGGTAAGTAGCCGGTTATTTTGTTAGTGATTGAAGAGCCTAAGATGACATTAGACTCTAGCTAAATATGTTGTGGACTCTTTCGGCCACCTACCCCTGTACATTTAAGGTACAGTTGAACCTGAAAAGACCTGGGACTTTATAATATTCTTTATTAAGCTTTCACACAAATGGACCTCCCCGTTAGTTTAGATGCATAGATTTAAAGTGAATTAATTATTTAAAGGGGTTTAAACAATGTAGTACGAATCAACTAGCTGGGAATCAAGAATTGTTTCTTTTTGGTGCTCAAACAGAAATCAAAGCAATGAAGGGTTGAGGGGGCAGTTCTGTTAAATGAACAAGTTGGCTAACCACAAAGAGTTGCTGTTTGACTGCTCCATTTTAGGTAGCTCGGACAAAGTAGTTGGATTTTTCAGCCCGGCCTAGCTACTGGTGTCACAAGGCAGCTGACTTAAGCTAACAGGAGCAGAATTTCTCGAGCATAGGCTCTGTGGGAGAGCTGCTGATAAGTGGCTAGAAGTTTATTAGCTTCAACTCCCATGCCTGGTATTCCTCCCTAAATTTGGGAAGAAATACTGGATGAACAGAGATCTAGAAATATGATAGATCTCCACTTTGGAAGTAGAACAATGTATAAAGTTATGGATTTATTACAGGTTGTGTTGTTAAATTTTGGTTTTAGTTGGTTGCTTGTTAAGGGGGAGAGATTTTGACTGTCAAGTGGCTTGAAGTACAGGAGAGAGAATTGGAGAAAGAAGAGTACATTACATGAATAAAGTTATTAACCCTAAGCAACAAATTACTACATAAAAATGACTAACTCAGATCCCCAATATTAGCTTATAATATGAACGGGTTAGCACACCCCATTAAAAGATCCCAGACTATGTCTTTCTTAAAGAAATATGGATCAGATATCATTTTACTCCAAGAGACCCATATGAATAAGACAGAACATGGGAAATGAATAAAATTTGGGTATAAAAAAGTAATTTAATCTAAGTATGGTAAAGGCCGTCGGAGAGGGTCTGCTATTTTCATTCCCCACTCCACTCATTTTGAACTTATAGATATGATGGTGGATGAGCAGGTAGATTTGCAGCTGCCAAAGGAAATACTGATGGTAAAAAGATTACCTTAGTCTCTTTGTATGCTCCGCCAGGCACAAAGTTTTCCTTCTATCGGGATTTTTTTCTTAAAATCATGGACTAGAGAGAAGGACACCTAGTGATAGGTGGAGATTTAAATTTAAGACTTAATCCTAAAATGGATTCCATAGCACAACCTGCTAAAGGAGAAGAGGGGGTCGCCTGTAGAGTAGCTAAGCTGCTAGGGGAAATAGGCCTGATGGATGTCTGTTGTTCTTTGAACATTAAAACAAGACAATACACTTATTTCTCACCCCCTCACCAAAGCTTTTCTAGACTAGATTATTTCCTCACTCCCAAAGAGTCACTGGGACTCTGCAGATTATATAACATCAAAATGAGCCCACTGTCTGACCATTCTCTGATATATCTAAAATTAGCAATAGGGCCTCCAAAATGCTCCACATTTTGGAGACTCAATACATCTCTCCTGCAAACAGAAGAGACCCAAGAGATAATAGTGCAGACCATTGAACAAGCAGTTCAAATGAATAAACACCCCGATGTATCCCCTGGGCTCTTATGGGATACGATTAAGGCCATTGTTAGAGGAAAGTTTATGGAGATCTCATTTCGATTAAAAAAAAGAAGAAAAAAGACTAAAGGAATTACATAAAAAAATACAAGAACTAGAGAGACAGCAGTAACAGAGCATTAATAGAGATAGAGAGAAACAACTGATAAAATTAAAGGCAGAATATCTAAGAATCCTGGACTATCATGTGGAACAAAAACATATTTATCTTAGACAGAGATTTTAACAGGGAGGGCCTTGAGCCCTTAAATTACTAACTAGTAGACTGCATCAGTATAGGAGTAGGGCAGTTCTTTTGAAAATCAGAGACTCTGTAAAACAGACATTGCAATATAAGACAGAGGAAATAGCGGATGCCTTTAAAAAATACTACGAGAAACTATACAGTGGAGGACCGAAACCTACAGAGCAGGAGGTTAAAAATGTTCTGGATTCACTGGGGCTACCCCGACTGACTCATATCCAGAGGGAAGTACTAAGTGGGCCCTTTTTGGAAACAGAGATTATAGCAGAAATTAAGAGAATTAAAACAGGTAAATGTCCAGGGTTTAATGGTCTGCCCAGTAAATTTTTCAAACAATTTCAAGAGATGGTCTCCCTTCTGCTGTGAAAAGCATATAATTGTCTCCATAAGGATGAGGGTAAGATGCCTCCCTCTTGAACACAGGCAATTATATCTGTGATATCGATGCCGGACAGGGACACTACCAATTGTGCATCTTACCACCCTATTTCTATACTAAATACAGGTTACAAAATAATGGCAGGAATTCCAGCTAAAATGGTGGAACAGGTTTTGTTGGGACTGATACACTTGGATCAGGCTGGCTTTGTACCGGTTTGACAGACTGTTCATAGATCAATCAATATAATTGAACGTATACAGACAACAAAGCAGTCAGCCTATATTATGAGCTTAGATGCAGAAAAAGCATTTGATCAAGTATGCTGGGAATTTTTACAGGCCTCCCTGGCCAGCTTCGGTTTTCCTAACACCCTTCTTAACATTATAAATAAGATGTACACCACTCCAGTGGCATATGTAAGAGCTAATGGATACATATCAGCGCTTTTTGGGCTAACTAGGGGCACACGTCAGGGTTGCCCCTTTCATCGCTTCTGTTTGCCCTTTATATTGAGCTGTTGGCCCAAAGTATAAGGCTTGACAAGGAAATAGAGGAGGTAATGTGGGGCAATTTAACACACAAAATTGTATTACATGTGGATGACATCTTACTATACCTAACAGAACCTGAAAGCTCCCTGCCTAAGGCATTTCAGCAGATAGATGCCTTTTCTAGACTTTTAGGCAATAAATTAAATTGGACAAAGACAGGTGTCTTAGAACTAAATGCACAGATCCCTCAGGAGTTCAAACTCAAATACCCAATGAAATGGGACTGTTCTACTATTAAATATTTAGGAGTTCACCTTGGAATGTCTCCTGTATATCTTTTTAGAAATAATTTCCCTCAGTGAAAACAGTTTGGGCAGACCTGAGTAGATGGTCTCTACTCCTACTTCCTTTCTACTCATGGTTGCAAACCCTCACAACAAATATCCTGCCAAGGTTTCTTTATCTATTTCAGGCAGTGCCTTACTTAATTCCTCAGAAGGACATTGTAGAATGGCAGAAGAAGATTATGGCATTTTTTATGGCCCCAGACCCACCCAAGGATTTAAAAAAAAACATTATTTTTACCTAAACAGGAAGGAGGGAGGGCATGCCTCAGCCTGTAAGAATACTGGCTAGCAGCTCAAATGAAGAGTACCCTACTGTGGTCCCATCCTCAGTATAAAGCCCACTGGTAACAAATGGAGTTATCTATGGTATCCAACCCTCCCCAAAGGCTATTATATTTAATCTTCTCTCACAGATAGACATACACTCTTACCAAGTTTATACAGTCCATGTTACATTAATGGGATGGATCCAAGGTACTAGGAGAGGATGCACAGCTAAAAATTTGTGGAGATACAGATGGTTGTGCTATGACTCTGAATTTTCTCCAGCTACTTTTCATAGGTGGTATACAAGACAGATGAGAAGGGGACTACGAGCAGCATGGCAGATTCTTAAAGGTCCAGACATGACGCCTTTTGAGACTCTCAAGACTAGAAATATCTGGGCATTAATGGATTGCTTATATTATTATCAACTAAGGGACTACATAACTGATAAAATAAGACAAACTATGACTTGGCAGGATGAGATACCCTTTCCTCAAGTTGTAGAGACAGTGTGGGGAGGAACTCATGGAAAGGGGGCAATTACCATGCTGTATGGGAACTTGATTGCAGATAAAGTGCATAATATCCAATACATACATAGAAAGTGGGAGAAGTAACTATGGGTAATGTTAAGCTCTCAGACATGGTCAACAATTTTTAGAAATGCTTGAAAGACATCATCCTCCCCAGGCTGGTGAGAATATGCCTGGAAAATAAGGGTCAGATATTTCTATACACCAGTGAAAGTAGGCACTCAAACGCAGGGAAACTGCTGGAGAAAATGTGGTGATATTTCAGCAGACCGGGCTTAGGTTTTCTGGTGGTGCCCAAAGATTCAGAGCTTTTGGTCCCTAATAACTAATCATTTAACTGTATTGTTTGGCCTAACAATGGATATAGCCCCTGAACATTGTGTTCGAGGCCTTCACCCAGTTGAAATTAAGGACATGGCAGCACAATATTTGTGGGCTATCCTCACAGTGTCAGCTTTAAAAACTAAAACAAAAAAATGGCTCCAGCAGTCTCCTCCAACACTGCAGGAGTGGATGGAAATAATTACCCAAATACAACATATTGAAAGAATAACATATACTATAAACCATTGGAGGGGTAATTATGATAATAGATGGACCAGATGGGAACTCTATCTATAAAGATAAAGTGCAGTAGTTCCCCCATTCTGTTCTATAGCTCTCCCATTGCTATTAATACCATATTGAAGAAATGTTAGTAGTTCCCCTCAGCTTCTCTTTCTTTATTTATACTGTTCTTGCTTGAATCAACTGACAGTACTTGTTATATCACCTGTTCACTTTTCTCCCAGGTTCATGTTTTTAATTAACTTTTTCCTTGATATATTTTTTTTAAAGGGAAAAAAAGAAAAATATTTTTACTTATATAGAAACAGAGAAAGTAGCAGTTTTAAAATAAGTAACTGAGGTCATCTTGTAATAAGATTAATATTGTCAAAATGTATTTTATCCTTAGGGGTATTTAATCAGATGGAAATTAATCTTGTAAATGATTATATTTGACAATGTAATAGATGTCTTGTGATGGTAAAACTGTCTATGTAAGTTTACTTTGAATGAATAAATAAACAAGTATAAAAAAAGAAGGACATTTGTCCTACAAGGGCTTCTGTAGTTTTGCTCTAGCTGTCATGGTAGTATGCCCCCAACCAAGCAGTTGACAGTGTGAAAATGCTGTAAGTAGAGACTATTCAGATGAAATATGCTTTATTTTTTTATTTTTTATTATTTGTGCGTGCTACCTCTGCTGGCAGTACCAGCGAAGACACGGCCATGCTGCTTTAGTGGAGCAGGGAAAACGGGTATGGAAGTTCAACAGGGAACTGCACTGTAAGTGAGAATGTGGTCAGCATTGTTGAAACAAATGGCTTTTTATTTGGATAATATGAAAAAAGAACATTTTGAGGAATTGAGTGAATAAGGGAAAGAAGTAGTGCGTGGCAGGCAGATGGTTTATTGACAAGGAGAGTGAGCGAGTGGCTGGCGGGGGAGAGATTGTGTCTGCCATGGCTTTCTGTTTTGTATGCACTGATGAGGAGAGTAAGTGAGTCGAGTGCTGAGTGGGGAAGAGATCATGTTTGGTGAACTTTCTCTTTTGTATACGTTGTGTCTTGGGTCTGTGTTATTTAGTGAAAAATGAGTAGGATGGTAAAATTGCAGAGTAAAGGACAGAAGTAGTGAGGGAGTGGTGTTTGAGGATGGCAGTGACTGAGAGTGGTCTGGTTGGGGAGAGATCGTGGCGAGCATGCATTTTCTTGAATGTGCTGCATTCAACAGGAACTGAAGGATGTCTTTTTTTACAGTACTTGTAGTTTAGTGTGAAGTGACTGATTAATGTTTTTTTGTGGTTAGCCTGATAGTAAGGGTGGCTTCATCTGTGGCAAAAAACAAGGTGGCAGCTATCTGTTTTTTGAAAATTCTTGGTGGGCAGCATCACCCATATCAATGCCCAGTAGGCATTGCCGGGACTTATTCCTGTGTGTTAAACACTTTAGCGCACAGTCAGTGGCCAATCAGATTGCTTATAAATTGAAAGCCATTTCATAATTGGAAATTTACACATACCTCTAGGTGCTTAATGAAACTTGGATTCACCTCATGTCTAACACACCCAGAAGTAAGTCTACATTCCCAAATTAAGTAATTCATTAATTAATTAATTTAATTAATTTATTTCTGCTTAATCAGGAAGGTGGTCTGAATCAAAATGATCAGTTTTCAGCCACATCTGGGGGTAGGGGTACAACAGTAGGGAGAAAATAAAGTGCACAGTGCATTATACAAAAATGTTGTATAAAATATAAAATAAAACATAATAAAAGCTATACACACATATATTATCACTATATTATCAATTGTCTCACATTTTTACAAGTGCAGTTACAAGTTGACCATAAGTTCCTCTTCCAATGTTAACACTGAGCATTTCAAATGTGGGCCTAATCCCTGTTGGATGAACTGATTCGCAAGTCTAGAACCATTATAGGAAAAGGGTTATTCTACTAATTTAGTTTTCATGAATATATCATTATTCTATTTCATAGAAGAATGACTGTATACTTTGTAAAGTATTATTACTTTTTTTAGACTTTCAAATATTTTTTGAGTGTATGCAGATTATATACAGTAGATTTATTTTTAATTAATATCTACGTAGGATTGGTCAGTTTTCTTTATTTACTGTAATGTATGGACAAACATACACAACAAGGCTATATTTCTGTTGAGGGGTTGAATGACATTAAGGACCTTGAGAGGGAAGCCCGAGAAGTCTCTATGATATCTTCTCAGCCTGAGATGGAAACAATAGCCCTCTTGTAAATGGTTCCCTGTACTTTATTTTGTATGGTGTATGTTAATATTTCTAGTAGTTCGTCTTTTAACAGTTTACTTGGGGTGTTTTAAGTCTTGCTGATATCTTTACTATAAAGAATCTGCAGTGTAGGTAATACACTGGATTTCACACTACTGTGCTGTACCACTGTAGTGACCTAGTTACTGTGGTGCAACAGCGTTCTGACATCACTGCTGTGGTACAACAGCATCTGGAAGTTTACAGACTTCCATACACAACACTGATCCATATACTAAACCTGTTAATTCATCTTTTATATGATACTTTCATACATTGTTTCATTCCTATCACAACTGCCCCCAATTTTGTATGGCGTCTTACAAAGTATAATAATAAAAAGAAATCAACAGATAGTTGCCCACAGTTCAAAATTCATAAAAAGTTGTAGTGTATGGTTGAAACATCACACAGCCATATGCAACAGTAGGCCAACTCCCTTGGCTACAAGGAGTACAATGATAGAATGGGGAGTACAGGGGAACTGCCCAGAAGTTATGTCCAAAACAAATTTGCAATAGGCATGAACTGAGTATTTGAAGCAGGAATCAGAGCATAGCCTTCAGTCCCACTTTATTATATAGAAACATGGGACTGGATTTTAAAACAGCCCTTAAGGCAATGCAAGTTGCGTCCCTCTAGGGCTGTGGCAACTTAGGGTGTGTCAGGGACCCTATGCCCAACTTTATTTTTTTGAAATTCAAGTTTATTGATTTTCCAGTACAGAGCATGGGGTGTTATATACAGACACAATGTAATTTGACAAAAGCAGCATAAGTTGATACTGTACACTTTTTGCTCTCTCCCCTTCCACTCATCCTACCCCCTCACATTACTTCCTCCCTCCCTCTCTGTCTATCCACTCTCGCCTTGCTCCATCCCATACTGAAACCATATTAGCAGAAGCACCTTCAGCGTTATTTCAGAGGGCAGCTCGATTCCCGGATTTACAACCAATTTTATAACAAACTCTGACCAGAGCCAATGGAGCTGCAGGAGAGGAATCTGGGTTTAAAATACTGAAAATTATTTTTTAACTATTTTTACACCAAATGTTCAACACAGCCTTGTGATGAACCTGCCTCATAAAGAAGGGCAGATAAAATGTTCAACTCCTGGCATAAAGGTGATGTTGTGCAGGGACTGCAAAATCAACTTTTGGGCTGCAAACACACATATTGGACAAGAGTTGAAAATGATAGCTGTGACATTCATGAGTTGCTTCACCAAAATGGCTATGTTGAAATGTTGTGGTAAAAATATTGAATATTACAAAACTTATGAGCCCACATTTGCAAAATTCAACATAGTTTCATAATTTAATAGGTGAACATACTAGAATCATAAAATACAAGAATATGCAAAGTATAATACCACCCCACATTAAGTGTATTCATAGCCAGGGAATGCACTGCTAGTCTTTGTTTGGCATTGAGAAAGTTTAACTTGGTCCATGTGGAGGAAATTTGGATACAGTTTTACTTAATCAAGCCCTAAATGTCATGATACCAGGTCAGAAAGGGGGTTAGGGTGCATTTGGGTGGAAGTGAGGATAAGGTAAAGAAAATTAATTGTGTTACTGTGCTCTATAAAGACTCTGCTGAAAGAATACAGCATAGAGCTTGGCATAGATGCTAAATTCTTTGGTGCGGTCTTATAGTGCAGCAAGTTAAATTTTGGTGGTATTCATTTTTGAGTAGGGGATTGTGAAAAATGTCAAATAATTGTCAATTCCGACCCACCTTTTTTCTTCTTTGATGACAAAATTGCTGCTTTAAGAAAATGGGCTATGTAGATCATTATGATCCATCATATTTTCAATAACCTCAACTTTTTACACCCTGTGGGTCACTGTCCCACATAGGAAAACTGATCTTCTCACTCCTCTCTGAGTGCAAACCAAGACCCCTTTTTGTGTTGACAAATTCACCCCGCCCCTGTCTGCCACTTACTTAGTGGCAGTGACTTTATGTATCATTGTTTTAGTTCTGCAACTTTATGCAGTTGCATAAAATGCCTACTGACATCCTTTGTAAGTTTTCCCTCTATCAGTTTCTTCATATTTCCTACAGTGTTTATATTTACTGCAGCAGTAAAGAGAATGTATTCAGTAGTAAAAATAATAAATTTGCTGGTTGACTTTCTGTTTAGATACCACTGTTAAGGGGAAGCTACATTTTCAAAACAAGAATACTTGGAAGGATCTAACAGATAATATCCACATTTATGTTTACTAGTAGTTGTTACCGTCCTCTCAAAGTGGAACATAGCAAAATGGATTTGGAGCAGCGGAACAAGTAATATGGTGCTCAACAGTGAAAAAACTGAAAGAAGCAAAAGGATGAGGAGCACCCACATAAGCAGAAAGCACAAGGATCGCAAAAATATTATTCAGAGTTCTTTTAAGTAAAGTGCACAGCGCAACCACAGATAGTGATTATAAAAATGTGATAGCTGAACAACTCTGAAAGTAATGCTTCTCCAGGTCTCTGCCAGGCATCATTGGAGTGAATCCCTCTGATGACACCTGGCAGAGATAAGGAGAAATGATAATTGCATAAAGGCTCAGCTACCACTTTTTTATGCTCACTATGTGTGGGTGCACTATGCACTTCAGTTAAATAAAGGACTTTGAAGAACATATTTGTGGTCCCAATGCTTTCTGCATATGTGGGTGCTCCTCATCCTTTTGCTTGTCCCTGTGGAACAGCAGGCTGAGATGGGACTTGCAGTCAGTCTTCCCATTCACAGGGGTATTGACAGGACTGAACATATGGATATGTTCTCCAGCAGGACACAGGGACATGCTCTGAAGGTTGCAAGTTTAGGGGTAACATTAGGAAGCATATTTTGTCCCATAAGGTGGTGGACTTCTAAAATTACCTGCCAATAGAGATGGTGGACATGAAGACAGTTGAGTGGTCCCCAGTGTTAGCCATTCCTTAGATTTTGCCAACACTGAGTCAATATGGCTGTGGACAGCTTTTAGGGGTAGCAAGAGTGTTGAAAAGAATATGCCATGCTCTTGCCACACAAGAGTCAGATGTAACTGATACTGCTGTGATTATAGAACTGTGCATGTGTGATAGTCATGCAAGTGCAGTTTTCTCTGGAGTCAGCCATAACATAGCAGCACTGACATGACAACATATGCGCAATGCTCACATATGCATAGTTTAAGTCAGCACTGCCATGTTGCACATGGCGGCCATTAGTATCTTAGCAAATCTATCCTGTGTCAGTATATTGCATGCAGATGTAAACATGGGTAAAAGTAAGACTCCACTGAAAATGAGATACTGCATCTCAGCCAGGCTAAGCTGTATCAGTACATTGTAAAAATGGGTAAAATTAGGATCCTCTGAAAATGAGATACTGCATTTTAGCAAACCTATCCTGTGTCAGTACATTGCCAAAATGGATAAAAGTATGAGCCCACTGAATATGACATACTGCATCTCAGCCAGGCTATCCGGCTGTGTCAATACATTGTAACAGGGCTAAAGAGCACATAAAACAGCCTTAACATTTGTTATAGTGATTTTACTGACAGGCATTAGAAAGTCAGTTGTGTACATGTATTGATTTGAGCAAATAGGAAAATGAACAGGAATTTTGTCCAAGTTTCACATGTAAAACACAAGGAAAATGAGGTTGCCCTACAAGGAAATGCTTTGTTCAATCTGAGAACACTGCAGTTGACACCCCTATGATTTCTTTGAAATCCCCTATAATGCCCCTTGCAACCTCTGAAAACCCCTAAAACATTAGCTGCCTAGCATTTATTTACCATTCCTGCAAGTATAAAATCATGAGCGTGCCAATGCCACTAACTACATAGGTCCTGAAAAGGTTAACGTAAATCAACCCTTCAGAGGAAATACTGTAAATCATTGCTGAATACACACACACACACATTAGGAGAGACAAACAAGAATGTAATTTGACACTAATCTGCATTTAGATGCTATCATGTCTTGCAGTAGCTCTACAAATGCTGTTTACCAAGTGGAATTCCAAAGAAAAAATGTTTCTTGTACTCACTGAAGTTATACAAGACTGCTGAAAGGACTAGAATGAATCTATTTGACTGAGCTCTGGACAGATGTTCAGTCTGCACCACTGCAACAGTTAAATTGAAGGGCTGCAAAGACATGGAAGAATCATTGGAAAACTCCAACAGAAGTGTTCTATGGTCTGAATCTAGTAGCTCATTTTTAGAGCTGATGCAAGAGGGCTGCAGGCTCTACCTACCTGTAGCCCTAAAAAGAGGGGTCCCTATGCCAAAGATCCAGGAGTTGCTGCAGCCACAGGCTTGTACCAAACATTTGGCACACATACAGAGATTGCCATAGGGATCTGGTGCCCCTACCTGGCACAACACTAGAGGGACTACATGTGTTGGGGGGTAAATATGCATGCCTGGAGGGGGCCTGGGGCAGAAGGAGCATGGGTGGTGCCCTAGGTAGTGTTGGGGAGGCAACAGCAATGACAGGGTTGTGATGTGGCACCAAGCAGGGGTGCCAGTTGCATAGGCACACAGTTGATCAGATGGGACTGCTTTGTCAGAGATTGGCAGGCACAGGCAGTGACGTGGCCCCAGATGGGCACAGCCCTGGCACCTGCCCCATAGGTGCAACAACTCACAACCCTGTGGGTGGGAGACAGCCTATCACAACACAGAAGGGTGAGTACTAGGGGACTGTTGCAGTGCCAGAGAATGTTATTCTCCAACACTGGCAGCTCTCAACCTGCAGTTACAGCTTTCCACAAACAGGGTTGTAAGTTGTTGCACATATGGGGAAGGTGCCACACATTGGGCCATATCACTGTCCATCTCTGCCAACCTTCCATAAAGTGGTCCTATTCAATTGACTCTGTGGCTATGCAGCTAGCACCTATACCAGGTGCCACATCAGAACCCTGTCATAGCCACTGTCTCCCCATCACCCCCCATGCTCCTTCTGCCCCTGGACCCCTATTTTCAGGTCCCCCCAATCACCACAGTATCTGGCAGTAAGCATGTCTCTTAGATCACCTCCTGGTTGATATAACTTGAGCCCCCTGTTGCATCCATGGTGGGGCTTCCAAAATTACAAATAATGGGATGCGCAACCCCGCCATGGTGCAAACCCCATGTGACCTGGCGTAAGGGCTCTTCAGTTGCAAGGGTGGAACAGGGTGGCTTGGGAGCAAGGCATACTGATTTCAATGCAGCCTGCATTCAAAAATTGGGATTGCCACAAGTTTGAATCAAAGTGGCATTTGCATCATACCCATTTGGCACAGACACTTTGCTTCAAACATATCCTTTTTATGTTGCTTGAGCACATGCACAAGAAACATGTTGCGACAGCTTGCTGCAGAAGCAAGTTGTGGAGGTGTGGCACTGTTGTGGCCAATGCCCCCACTGCCTTTTGAGGGTTTGCCCGCTTTTCCCAATGGGGTGGCACACTGCTGCTGACACTAGTTTAGCCAGCATGCCACCTTGAAATGTTTTAGCCACTGCAATCAGGAGCCACCTCATTATTGCAGCATCAGCCATTCCACTGCAATGAGGGAGCAACCTATCATTGCAGGGCAGTACCTTGCATGCCCTGACCCAGTTTGCTGATGGGGAGCCCAGTCCCCTTTGGCATAATGCCCCACACCCAAGTTCCTGCTGTATGCCGAGGGGGTGACTAATCCCCCTCGGCATCATGCCCCCCTCTTTCTTTGCAGATGAGGCACTCAGTCCCCATCAGCTTCAGTCCCCCCTTCCCAGTTGGATTTGCCAACAGGGGAGCCCTCTCCCCATTGGCATAATGTCTTCTCCTTCAATTTGTTCCCTGCCGAGGGGGGTGCCCACTGCCCCTTGGCTCTCCCCCCGGTATGTGCCAAGGGGTGCCCAATCTCCCACCAGCTACAGACCCCAAAACTACTCAGGTGGCACACTAGGAGCTCACCCCAGCGTGCCAAATGTCCCTGAAAAAAAACCAGTCCCTCAATATTTTTAACCTTGTAAACCAGAAAACGGTCCCTCATTGAGTCCATGGCCCCACCCCAACCCTCTCCCACCTTCTGTGCACCCTGTCTCCCCACCCCCCTCACCTCATACTTACCTCCGGACCCCAGTGTGATGATCTTTGGTGGACTGCGAACACGTCTGCACTCTTCAAAGCCGACTGCGAACTGAAGAAATGCCGGTATGCTGTATAATGGCATAAATAGTTTTTTTCCAACTTTGATGCATATCTCAGGCATTTTTGGGGACTTTAGCACTAAAATTTCAACATGGGGTTATTGGGACCCCCTTCCTAATGAATTCAGCCACTGTCATGGCATTATTCGGTTCCAAAAGGTGATTTTGGGGTCACGGCATGAAATCACCTTTCAGGACCAATTAATGAAATGACAGTGCCAGTGTTCATGAGGTGGGCTCTCAGAAAGCTTATGTTGCAAATTTGGTGGAAATAATCAAAGAAATGACTGTTTTACGAGCGTGCGTTGTGCAGTTGCTATGCACGCTCATAACTTCGCGAATCTGCAATATTTTCACTCCAGATTTTCAACATTTGCATTTTTCTGCACCTCCTTATGAACAGTACAGCTGTCATTTTTCACATCCTGGCCGAAATGTGTTTTCGCACTTCTGGTGCAGAATAGCGCGGTAGCTGTGGGAAATCAGTGTTCAGAACACATTAAGAAAATCACAGTGACACTGTTCATGAGCAGAGGTCCTAAAATGCCTATGTTGAAAATTTTGTAATGAAAATTCATAAAATGACTATGTTACGAGCGTGCGTTGCACAGCTTCCACGCACCCTTGGAAATTTGCAAATTTGTAATATTTTCATGCCAGATTTTCAACACTGGCATTTTTTCACACCTCCTTATGAACAGTATAACTGTCATTTTTCACATCCTGGCTGAAATGTGTTTTCGCGCTTCTGGTGCAGAATAGCATGGTCGCTTTGGGAAATCAGTGTTTGGGACAAATTAGGATCGAGCGATTGAGAGAGGGGGAGTGAGCGAGCTCAACTGAGCTCTGTCGGGACTGCTGCAGATTTCTTTGTGGGCAGAAAAAGGTGCCAATTCAGGCAGAAGCCCAGTACAAAATGGCAGCCTGCAGCGCTTGGAGAAACAGAATGAGCGAATGAGGGAGGAGGAGAGAGTGAGCTCAACGGAGCTCTGTCAGGACTGCTGCAAATTTCTTTGTGGTCAGAAAAAGGCATCAATGCAGGCAGGGGCCTAGTACAAAAGGGCAGCAAGCAGCGGTAGGAGAAACAAAATGAGCAAATGAGAAAGGGGAAGAAAGCGAGTTCAACGGAGCTCTATTGGGGACTGCTGCGGATTTCTTTGTGGGCAGAAAAAGGCACCGACGCAGGCAGGGGCCCAGTACAAAAAGGCAGCCTGCAGGATAAGAAAAACAGAGTGAGCGAGTGAGAGGGGGAGCAAGTGAGCTCAGTGGAGCTCTGTCGGGACTGCTGCAGATTTCTTTGTGGGCAGAAAAAGGTGCCAATGGAGGCAGGAGCCCAGTACAAAAGGGAAGCCTGTAGCGCTGGGAGAAACAGAATGAGCGAGTGAGAGAGGGGGAGTGAGTGGCCTCAGCGGAGCTCTGTCAGGACAGCTGTGAACTTCTTTGTGGGCAGAAAAAGGCACAAATGCAGGCAGGAGCCCAGTACAAAAGTGCAGCCTGCAGCACCAGGAGAAACAGGACAAGCAAGTGGGGGGGGGAGTGAGCAAGCTCAACGCAGCTGTGTTGGGACTGCTGCAGATTTCTTTGTGGGCAGAAAAAAGGTGTCAATGCAGGCAGGAGCCTAGTACAAAAGGCCAGCCTGCAGCTCTGGGAGAAACAGAATGAGTGAGTGAGAGAGGGAGTGAGCAAGCTCAATGGAGCTCTGCCAGAACTTTAGAGTTGCCCACCTCCCGCCCAGGATCCTCTGTGGTCCTATACAAACAGCAGGGTCTCTGGGGTGGAGACAAAGCAATGATTGGATGCTTTTAGAATTGCTGTAATAATACAGATTTAGTTGTTCTGTTTATTTCTCTAACTGAGCTAAGTACTGAGCTATACTGTTATGATTGCTGTAATAATACATATTTATTTGTTCTGTTTATTTCTCCAACTGAGCTGAGTAATACTTGGAGTGTAATAGGATTTCTAACTGGGCTAAGTGAAACTATATGACAGCTGAGAACAAAAAGTATGGTAGCTGAGGGGTGAAAAATGGACAAGGAGTCTTTAAGATTGCTACAGTTATACAGTATCTAATGGATGAGATTTGAGACTGAATTAACCCGGTCGGCAAGGGGGTAGTAGGGGGACTAGTGTGGGGGGAAGCATGCATTTGAGCAAATAGGGGCCTAACAGTTGTAGTAGGGTACAGAACCTGGGAGTAAGAGCCCATAACATAATATTTGGGCCAAAATGGGGCAGGAGCCACATGTGAATAATGTGGACATCTTTGTAAGGGTGGTGGGGCATACTGGGTGTGGGTCTGCCATGATCCTGGACTGGGCTTGGAGGATGGAGGGGAAGGGTGTATGGTCTGTAGATGACTGGCTAGTTTGAGGGAAGAACTGTGGAGGTTAGGTAGGAGTCTAAGTGGCAGGGCAGATGAGTATGGTGGGCATCCTTGGGGGGGAATAGGGAATGGCAAAGGGGATGGAGAAGGAACAACTAGGGAATGAAACTGACCCCAGTGTCAGAGGCACCAACAGAAAAGACAGGAGGAGGGAGGGGGTGCCTGAGGTGAGGGGGAGGCTGGGGGTGGGATCCAGGGACCCACCACTCCAGGAGAAGTGGTGGAAGCTAAAATGGTAGGGGGCATGATACATGCATGGGATAAACATAGGGATATATTAGAAAAAATGGAAGGATGGGGTCAACAGAGATCAATAGGGCTATGGAAGTGGAGTAGGTTCAAGTTCATTGCAGGAAAAATCCATTAAGCAAGCTCATTCATAATGAGGTCCTGATGGACACAGGCAGAATAAGTCATACTGTAACATATACAGGCAGGAGTTACAAGTAGGTAGAGAACACTTGGGCAGACTGGGTGGGCTTACAGATTTATAAGAAGAAAAGAATATCACACAAAAGCTGGCACATGTGTCTGTAGCAGCTATCTCCTGATTCTCAATAGTTATACTTACACCCCTGACGTACTTGAATGTTTCTGTCACATCCCCTTTTTCCCTCTTCTTTTCCAGTGAGTACATGTTGAGGTCCCTTAATTTCTCCTCATAAGTCTTGTGTTGCAGACTCTGTACCATCTAATTTGCCCTTCTCTGGACCATCTCCAGCCTGTTAATATCCTTACAAAGGTGCGAACTCCGGAACTGCACACACTTCTCCATGTGAAGCCTGACCATGGTTTTATATCATGGCATCACTACCTCCCTACTTATGCTGGTAATACCCCTGGTTATGCACCCCAGCATGTCACTGGCCCTCCCAGCTGCCTTATCTCTTTGACATTTTCAGGTCATCTGAAATAAGAACTCCCAGGTCCCTTTCCTTCTATGTGACTATCAGCAGCTCCCCCCCCATCCTGTACCCGTCTCCAGTGTTTCTGTGTCCCAGGTGCATTGCTTTATGCTTTTTTGAATTACACTTCAGTTGCCAGTCCTCAGACTATTTTTCAAGCTTCCCCAGGTCCCTCCTCATTTTCTTCACCCCCTCTGGGGTATCCACTGTGTTACAGATGTTGATGTCATCTGCATATAGGCAGAACTTTCTCTTTAGCACTTCTGCAATATCACTAATGAAGACATTGAACAGGACTGTCCCCAGGACCAATCCCTGCAGCACCTCACTGGTCACCACCTCTCCCCAGACTGCACCCCATTTACCACCACTCTCTGCCTCTTGTCTGTTAGCCAGTTTCTAACCCAGTTTACCACCCTTTCCCCCATGCCCAGCCTACTCAGTTAGTTAATCAGCCTCCTATGTGGGACGGTGTCAAAGGCTTTGCTTATATCAAAGTAAGTGTTGTCCACTGCCCCACCCTGATTTACTTCCTTTGTCACCCACTCAAAGAGGTCAACTCGATTTGTCTGACATGACCTCCCCACTATGAATCCATGTTGCTTATGGTCCTGGGCTCTGATGGCTTCTACATGCCCCACTATCCTTTCTTTAATCAATGTCTTCATGATCTTCCCCACTACTGAGGTGAGGCTGACTGGCCTATAGTTCTCCGCCTTCTCCCTACTGCTGGATTTGTATAGAGGGACCACATGTGCCCTCCTCCAATTCTCTGGTACCACCCCTGTGTTGAATGACTCAGAGAACATAGCTGCCAGAGGTACTGCTATCTCACTTCACAGTCCTTTTAATATCCTTGGGTGTATGCCATCTGGTTCCATCGCTTTGTCCACCTTCAATTTAGTAACCTTCTGCAGGATTCTTCTGCCTGTGAATGGACTATTGTCCACCTCTTCACAACTTTGCAACTGCTATACTGCTGTGGTCCTTGCCCCTCCCCCTCTTCTGTGAATACTGAACAGAAAGACACAGTGGATGTCTTGGGGCGGGGGGGGGCGTGACAGTTCTTAGGCATGGTACTTTCACTTTCAAATACCTAAAAAGCACATATAAGCAAGCAACGTTCGACATTGACAAATGCTTGTTAAAGTCAGGCCCACAGAATTTGTTGGCAGATAAGAACCACTAAGCCCACCTTGTCTGCCCATTTTTCCCTACCTACAGTATCACCGTGGACCCTACCTGATCTCTGGCTCTTTCTCCCTCTCCCTCTCTTTATTCCTTTCCATTAATGTTACCTTATGTCTATCCCATGTATTCTTCAACCCAGCCACTGTCTTCACTCTGACCACCTTGGTCAGTAAAGTGTTCCAGGAATCCATCACTTTTTCTGTGGAGAATGACTTTCTCACATCTCTTTTGAATCTACCCTCCTCCAACTTCATAGCATAACCCTTATTCTTGTACACCTTTTTTTGCAAGAAATACTCCCTTCCTGTAGCTTTTTGTCCCTTTGAGATATTTAAAGGTATCTATCATATCCCCTCCTCTCCTCCATGGAGTTCCTATTGAGTTCCCTTAGTCACTTCTCATAGGGAGTTTGATGCAGACCCCACACCATTTTAGTTGCCGTCCTCCTGTCTGCCCCCACTCTATCTTCTTCTGGAGATGTGACCTCCAGAACTGTACACAATATTCTAGGTAAGGTCTTATCAGTGATCTGTACAAAGGCATCACCACCTCCCTCCTTCTGCTGGTGACACCTCTCCCTATGCACCCCAGCATCCCACTAGTCCTTCCAACTCTCTTGTCACACTGCCCAGCCACCTTTAGAATAGACATATGTAAAAGCACTTCAAGTTATAACTCTGAAGAACTCTGACTTTCTGCAAAAGCAATATCTTTGCTGAAGCATTGAAGGCATATACCTAGCTGAAGGCACCATTCTCCAGCACTTCAGCCCAACAGTTAGGCCTTTGTCAGGGGGCGTGTCCCCGCGCTCAAACCCAATACCCATTTAAAGCACCTTATTAAAGTGATAAGTCAAATATAAACATTTTTTAATTACAGTTAATCATATAAAACCACATGTAGTCTAAACAGTCACATTATAAAAAACTCATTAACTTCCTAAATGTATAGCATTGAAAGGTGAAGAAACTGGTTGGGGGAATGAGGGGTGAGGCTGGGGGAAGGGGTTCATAGTGGAGGGAAGGGGGACAGGGAAACAAAGTGAGGATGGTAAGGGAAACGGTGCCTTCAACTATGTGTGCCTTCAATGCGTCAGTGAAGGTATTGCTTTTTGCAGAAAGCAAGAGTTCTTTGAATTTGAAACCTGGAGTGCTTTTACCCATGTCTACTGTTGATATTGAGGGGTAGCAAACCCTGTTTTCAGCACCTTGAACACTAAATCCTGAGACACACCTGCACCATTGTAGACTAACCACCTTTAGATCATGAGAGATTATTACTCCCTGTCTCTCTCTCTCTCTCTCTTGCTTTGTGGTCATCAATAAACCCCCCATTTTGTACTCTGCCCCTGGGTTTTTGTTCCCCAGGTGCATTTTTCAAATTGAAACCTAGCTGTCATACCCCTGACCAATCCTTGAGTTTTCCCTGGCCTCTGCTCATTCTTTGTGCCCGCCCCTCCTGCTATGTTCACCTATCTCAGATTTTGGTGTCATCCGCAAAGGGGCAGACCTTTCCCTCTATCTCATATGCAGTGTCAACTATAAAGACATTAAAGATGACCAGTCTCCCAGCACTGATCCCTGAGGCACCCTGCTGGTCATCCTCACCTCCTCAGAGTGAACTCCATTTACTGCCACCCTTGGTCGCCTATCTCCTAAACAACTTCTTATCACATTTACCACTTTTGACCTCACTTCTTGGCTACCCAGCTTGCTTACTAGTCTCTCTTGCTTGGTGTTTGTCATTAACAGCCCCCCGTTTTGTACTCTGCCCCTGGGTTTTTGTGCCCCAAGTGCATTTTTCACATTTAAACATAGCTGTCATACCATTGATCAATCCTTGAGTTTTCTCTGGTTTTTTCTCATTCTTTCTAACTCTCCCCCCCACTGTGCCTACTTATCCCAGAGTTTGGTGTCACCCACAAAGTGGCAGACCTTCCCCTCTAGCTCATCTATAATATCAACTAGAAAGACATTAAAGATGACCGGTCCTAGCACTGATCCCTGAAGCATCCCACTGGTCACTCTCATCTCTCAGAGTGAACTCTGTTTACTGCCACCCTCTGTTGCCCATCTCCTAACCAATTTCTCACCCCATTTACCACTTTTGGTCTCACTTTTTTAGCTACTCAACTTGCTTAATAGTCTCCTATATGGAATGGTGTTTAATGTCTTACTGAAATCTAGATGGGTCACATCCACCACTCCATCCTTGGTTACACAATCAATAAAATCAATCAGATTCATTTGACATGACCACCTACCTGTGAATCATGATGTCTCTGGTCTTATAATGCATTATATTCAAGAATATTCCACTATCCTCTCTTTCAGCAGTGATTCCATTAACTTTCCATCACTGATATCAGGCTGACTGATCTGTAATTTCCAGCCTCTTCCCTGATACTACTTTTGTGAAAGGGACTACATCTGCCCTCCTCCAGTCCTCTGGAACAACTCGTTTCCCAGTAAACTGCCACATAAGACTGTCAGAGGTGCAGCCCATACCTCCCTGAGGTCTCTCAATACTCTAGCATGTACCCTTTATTGGTTAACTTGTAAGGCTTTTTCCTTTTGATGATTAAGGAAAAAACTGATTACTTTGAAGTAAGGTGATACTAGCAATTACTCATTATACCCAGGTGGGGGCATTCTGTATCAGGTTTAATCAGTGGATGATTTGGACTTCATATGGAGCTATTGGGTACAAAGAAACACAATTCAATGTAGGGACACTGAGAATGGGGATTGATGAAGTGATGTGTGGCCCAAAATTTCACTCAAAGAGTCTATAGTGTGTCATATAATGAATTTGAAAAAAACTACAACATATCAGTGTGAATCCCCAATCTTTTCACTGACATGTTGGGTTTAAAATTTTCAGATGGCAGTCAAATTTCAGGAGGAGTAGGGGTGTGAAATTATACAGAGACACAGCACAAACATTTCAATAGGTGTACATTTTCAGAGAAGTAAAGGCAAACCTTTTGGACACACGTGTAGGGAGAGAAAACATTGCTTGCGAACTATGGCGTAGACATTTCTGGAGGGGGTATAAGGTTCAGGATGGTAGTAATGTAACCATTTTGGGAGGGGTAATGGTACAAATTTCTAAAAAAGTCAGGGGACAAATTTTCAGAGGTCTGAAGTGTTTTAATCTCAAAAGGGGCAAGGAAAACAGATTTCTGAGCCAGTGGTTGTAAATGCTTAGGAGGTAAACAAGAAGAAAAGGGTTGCTCAGGGTCAGATCTAGAATTTTTTCAAGGGGTAGCACTTTACCTGAATAATGTTTAATGCTCCCTTTTAAAGCTCAAATTAAAGTTGCTTGGGGAAAGGGGACCATGAAAAGAGGACTTCAGCACTTTACTCATTATCATTCAGTATAAAATGAGTACCACACACTCATATCCAGACAAGAGAGAGGACTAGTATGTTAGGGCAGATGTTTGGTGTCTACATTAGCAGAGGGTTACACTAGCTGTGGGATAGGCTGGGGCTGGGGACTCCATTGCAGAGGTAGGAACAGTGAGGAATCTAGACAGAATTCCCCCAGGGACAATGATAAAATGTTTAGGGAATAATAGACAGGAGGAACGAGTTCTGGGGATAGGGCAGGGTAGAAAAAATAGACATGAAAGGAAGGAGAAACACAAGACACCAAGGTTATCAGAGAAGGGTGATAGGGAGGGCAAGTGAGAACCAACAGCACTGCGGGTGCATGCTGGAAGGTGGTATGCCTCAATGCCAGGGTTCTGGGTAATAAGATTAGAGAGCTCCAGGCTTTGGTGTAGCACTCCAGGCTGGATCTAGCAGCTAGTAGAGAAACTTGGGCCAGTATGAACAAAGATCGGGACATAGTGATCCCAGTCTGCACCTTATATAGGCATGACAGAAGGCTGGGTAGAGGTAGCGGGGTGGCCATCTACATCAGAGAAGGGATTGAGGCATCAGAGGATGTTAACACTGGGAGGAAATGGGAGGTAAAATCATTGTGGATTTGGCTCACAAAGCTGTCAGGTAGGGAGACTCACATAGGGGTTGTTTTCAGCCCACTGCGGCAGAGAGGAAAGAGATAAGGAACTGGGTGCTGAAGAAGGAAAGGGTGCCAAATGGGGAGGTTGTAACAGTGGAAGAGTTCAACCAGCCAGACATCGACTGGGACATCCCAGTGGCCAGGAGCATCGGAAGCCAGGCCTTGCGTGATGTCATACAGGATTGCATGTTGGTGCAGCAAGTCAGGGATCCCACCAGACAGTCAGCCATTCTAGATATGGTACTCACCAACTCAAAAAGAAAAAGCATAGTATGGGTCAGGGAACCACTGGGGTCCAGTGACCACAATACTATATGATTAAAGGTGGCCCTGGTCACCAGGAAGCCCTCCTCTAAGGCTGACATCCTAGACTTCAGGAGAGTGGCTTTCAACCATATGAGGGAAATTGTACTAGACAGGTTAGCTGGGGCAGACAGCATCGGGGAGAGGTGGAAAGATGGGGAT
The DNA here is from genome assembly GCA_016271365.2 of Neoceratodus forsteri. Classification (NCBI taxonomy): domain Eukaryota; kingdom Metazoa; phylum Chordata; order Ceratodontiformes; family Ceratodontidae; genus Neoceratodus; species Neoceratodus forsteri. The sequence continues at coordinate 53,750,444 of JADMNL010000025.1, forward strand.
TATAAAAGTGGCCCATCTAGAGGCAACAAAAACATGCACAAGAACAGTTTTGAAGAGATACAAGTACATGAGACTAATATGGTTCTCTGAAAAAGTCAGAGAGGCAGTGAAGGCTAACGTGAAGGTATCTGTAAGATACAAACAAAAGCAGAAGAATGAAGAATGATATGGATACCAGGAGAAAACTGGAGAGACCAAAAGGGCAGTCAGCATCACAAAGACATACACAGAGCTGTGTATTGTAGAGGGGGTCAAGGGAGGGCAAAACATGTTCATTAGATCAATAAGAGAAAAAAGAAAGATAGGAGGGGGAATTGTCAGGCTAATGGAGGGGGGCACAGTAATCAGAGGAGGCCTGGCACAAAATAATTGTTCTAAATAACTACTTCTTCTCAGCATTCACTAGGCAGGATAGCAGGCCCTTGCTGGAGATTGGCATAAAGGCAGCTGATAGAAGGGCCCTGAAAATGAAACTGTAGAAATTTACAGATGAAAGAGTCATAAAGATGCTGACAGCACTGAAGGTGCACAAAACCCCTAGGCCAGATGAGATCCATCTCAGGGTGCTAAGGGAATTGACATCAGTGTTAGCCAAAACCCTGGCACAGCTATTTAGTAGCTCTATACAGAAAGGAGTGGTTCCCAGGAACTGGAGGATGGTGGTCATGGTTCTGCTGCACAAGGGACGAGACAAGGAGCAGCTAGGAAACTACAGACCCATCAGCCTTACCTCCATGGTAGGGAAACTGATGGAGACACTAACAAAAGAAGATCTAATGGAATACACAGGAGAAAAATGGACTTTAGGGTTGTAAGCAGCATGGATTCGTGGTAGAGAGGTCTTCTCAGACCAGCCTGATTGTATTCCTTGACTGGCTAGCCAAGGTAGTTGATAAGGGCCATACTGTATATTTACTGTTCTTCAACTTTAGAAAGGAGTTCGACTCAGTGCCACATTGAAGGATGCTGAAGGAGATGTGGATCTGGGAACAGCTGAAGAAATAGTAAGGTGGGTAAGGAGTCAGTTGGAGGGGAGGCAGCAGAGAGCTGTGATGAACTGGATCAAATCAAAGGAAAGAGACGTCAAGTAAAGTACCACAAGGATCTGTTCAAGGCACAGTTCTCTTCAATATGTTCACTAGTGACATGGGAACCAGAATCCAGGGCAGGTAATGTCTAACCCTATGGTAGGGATGATGACATGGAGGGAATAAGGAGTTGCACAGAGACCTACAAAAGCTGGAAAACTGATCCAAAGTCTGACAGTTTAAATTCAATGCCAAAAAGTGCAAAGTTATGCACTCAGAGAACAAAGAACCCAGAAAAGAGTACTGGAATGGGGATGGGGATTAAACTGGACACAACCTCAGAGGAAAGGGATATAGGAATCATTATTAGTGATTCCCTTAAACAAACAAACCAGTGTAACAAGACCTTCAGCAAGACAAGCAGGATGCTGGGGTGCATCAGGAGAGGGTTCAACAATAGAAGGCAGGTGGGACTATTATCACTGCATAAATCACTTGTGAGGCAACACCTGAAGTACTGTGCCCAGTTCTGAAGTCCCTGCCTAAAAAAGGACAGGGACAGACTAGAGAAAGAACAGTGTAGGATGACCAAGGTGATTCAGGGTCAGGAGCGCAGATACAATGAGGATTGACTAAGGGCACCGAACATGTGTTCACTCAAAACTTGAAGAGAAGGGGGGAATTTGGTAGTGACCTTCAAGTTCCTGAATGGCATGAACAAGGTGGTCAGTGAGGAGCTATTTACCAGTAACAGAGGAGATAGGACAAGGAGTCCTGAGTAGCGGTTATGGGTGGAAGGTTTAAAAAAAGATATATTATTTTACAGAAAGAGTGGCTGAGCCATTGAATATCTGCCAGCAGAGGTGATTGGTGTCAAAACCTTAAATGGCTTCAAGCATGGCTGGGGTAGAGTCAAGCGGATATTAGCTACTCAGCTGGGAGTGGGGGGCAGAGATACAGATAACAAAGGGGGGAATACTGTAAGCAATGGCCCTACAGAGACAATAGATCCTGAGATATGATAGGGTGAAATGGGCAGACTGGATAAACCATTGCTCTTTTTCTGCTCTCATTGACTATGTTTCTGTGTCTTGTAAATTTTATTTATTTTCCTTGTCAGCAGTCAACTTCTTTCCTGTAGCTGTTGGGGATTATACAGGTTTGATTTAATTTAATTTATTTTCACTGTTCATTCTAGTCCCTTCTAACTATCCTGTGTGACTCCACTTTCTGGTTGTTGAAATCTCATTGTCCCTGACAACTCCTTTCCTGTAGCTGTTGGGGATTATATAGGTTTTATTTAATTTATTTTCACTGTTCATTCTAGTCCCTTCTAACTATCCGGTGGGACTCCATTTTCTGGTTGTTGAAATCTCATTGTCCCTGACAGCTGCATTAGCATATGAGAACATGATGCACTATCACCCTCCCTTTGTACTCTGTAGTATGCCTGTCTGCTTACTTAGAGTTAAAAAAAACAAATTGCAGCAAGGCTTGAATTAAAAGATTTATCTTCAATTGTCCTTGAAAACTGCTTAGGAGTAGTAGTGTGGGGTTTTTCATTTTCGATTACATTCAGTTTGCATGTTTTGAGAGGGTTTTTAGGTTATTTGTACTTTCAGCATACTTATACATGATGTAAATGGGGGCTGTGACATCATGTTTGCACTGCTAATGCAGATCTCAGGCAGAAATGAGACTTCAAAAATTGAAATGGAGTCACCCAGGATAGTTACAGGGGACTTCCGCTACTATTAGTAAAAGTAAACTAAAGCAACTGTTTATGTCTCGAACAGCTACAGGAATGGGGTCACTGGTGACGGACATACACAAAATGCACAATATGAGAGAGTGTAAAGGTCCTTTAATACTGGGTAACTATCAACACAAACATGCACAGACATATACTTCAAAAGTAAAGCTGATAAAATTTCTTGGCCATATCCAGTTACAGTAATTAAATTAACAAAATCCTCTTGTGAAAAGGTGCAGTACAATAAAACAATAGAAGCCAGAAACCAAACACACACACACACACACACACACACACACACACACACACGCACGCCACGCACACACTGCTGCTTCTGAGAAGAAGCAACTCATGTCATAATTCAACAGATATCAAATGGTTCCATCTCATCTACACTTCAGTTCCTTCTGCTTCAAATGAGTAGAAACTAATTTAAAGCAGCAGTGCAATGAAATTGGGTAAACCATTTAAATGTACCTTTTTTCACTGTATAAAACTGTAGGTATCCTTCAGCTTTTTTGTGGTGGTAAAATTTTCTAGTAACACCAAACCAACATTTGAGTTCTTTATCAATATTTTAATTTAGTTTTTTGTTCAAGAGAAAAAGATGCCTACCACATTTGGCTTAGAAAAAGCATTCTAGACCTGGAAAGGGTAAGGGTCGAGAAAAGAAAAATCATGAGGCCTGATTTTCAAAGCATAGGGAATGATGCAAGGTGCTTGCATCAAAGAGAAATGGCACAAGGGGCTTACTGTACCACACCTTGCATCATTCCCAATTTTACATCACAGCCTGTGCCGGTTGGGGGATCACCTGCACCAGTCGGGCTTGCAACGTCCTTGCAAGAGATGCACCTGCACACCATGGCATGGCTGAAGAGAGCTTGTACCAGGGCAGTGCTGAAGCAATCCCTAAAATGGGATTTTGTAATCCCCCCAAAGGGCACATGGTCCGCTACAGCTAAACCTACCCAGAGCTGGTCTAACAGCTGGTGTGCCACCCTTGGAGCCATCGCTGAGTGGGAGGTGAACCTGCGCCCCCCGTTGCAGATGGTCACTGGTAGTATCTCACATGCACACAGCACCTGGATACATGGCAGACCACTCATGGAGCAGCTGGCAGTACCCCACTGTTGTAGGTATGTATCCTAAGGCCTCCTCCCCCATGGCACCAGTTATGCAACTGCCCTCCTCTCACAGACCTGCACCATCACTGTGGTGGTCACGTGCTGTCCCCATGAGGGTCCGTCACCACCTCCTTCCTGATCCTGTCCCATTCTGCCCCACACAATCCCTGTCCTGCCCTCTACAACACTGCCAGCCACCTGCGCAAAAGGCTACTGGGTCTTTGCCACTGGTAGCCGATGCTGCATGACCATTCCACAGCTTGCGTCAATATCCTCCCATGCGTCATATGTCTGGTGCAGGGGAGCAATTGCAGCAAGTGTGTGGGGTTTGGTGCCGGGAACCCTCCTGTTAAAAAATCCAGCACAGTGTCCCTGGTACAACATTGGTCAATGCAAGCAGCAGTTTTCCACAGCCTGCGTCGATCTAAGGACACCTTTAAAAACCAGGCCCATGATGTGTGGCATAGGAGGTACTGTACCTAGTAAAGTAGTCTAGATTTGACAGCTATGCTGATATTTTATTAACTGTAACTGAAATTGGCTTTTTGGATAAACATTTCTATTGCATTGATACTTTAAGTAATAATGTAACTGGGAGGAGGTCTCAGTGTGCTTTGACATCAGGATTTGAAGGGGACTGTCCAGAACATAACAAGAGAAAGATTTAGTAAAATAAACTTTACATTTCACCTTTAAAGAACTTCATTCTTGGGCTGAACTGTTCTCAGAAATCATTGCTCAGCATCCAACTTGCTTCTTTTAAGCCCTGTTTTTGGGAAAGTGCTGTAGCACAGTTCTGAAATCAGCTTGTGAAAGCTGATGTAAGTTATTTCAACAGAGAAATAATGACCTTCATTTATAATCATCTTCTAGCAATAGTTACATGGCATTTACTGTATCTTTGCTATTTTTATTTATTCTTTTGGCAGATGGTAAGGTGCTCCTGGAGGAGGGAATTTATTTGGCACCATGCTAGAATGATTCTGTTCTTTTCTTGACAGCAGTGATATGAGTGTGCAGCTATCTAATTGTATTTTAACACTGGGATCTTCTACAAAGTTGAAAACTACAGAGCCCATCTGTTTAACAAAAATGTACTAAAATCAGTGGGGATTTAAAGAACGGAATAATCACACCAAAGGGTTAGTCTTTATGATCCTCACTGGCATAGGCACAGGAACCTATGAGCCGAGGGAAGGGGATGGTGGCAGCCCCCCCCCACACACTTTTTGTCCAAGAGCATTAAAATGTACCTCCTAAATGCATGAATGGTTAGAAGGGAAGCAGTCATGGTCTTTTGTGTTATTACTGCAGCCCCCCCCCCATGTTCCCCCATTTTCTAGCACCCCTGCTTACTGGTCCCAAGATTTGATCACCAGAGGGGCTAGTCCCAGTCAAAGTGGCCAGCAAGATGCCTCTCCTCCATGCAGTGCCGACTGCCTTGTGCCCACTACACAGATTTTAACCCCTTCCCCCACTGCCCTTTCTCAGCTTCAGCTGCACAAAAACCTATGGACAACCTGCCATGTATATTCTTGCCTCTTATACTCAGCTCATAACAACTGTACAGTAGTATTGCTGTCACATATCGCCTTAAAGGTTTTTAATCTCTTCATTTTTTTTTTTGCAGATCCAGCAATGAAAACTTCAGCACAAGGTTCCTGTGTTACACAGAAAGGTAGACTCCTTCACCATTTGTTAGTTTAACAAGATTAAGTTTAATTAAAACCATGATCTGCTAGAAATTTTGCAGAAATAATCAGATTGGTGGGCTTGTGTCAGCCCTTTCCTGATCTGTTACATATTATTCACATTGGAGAAACCTTGTTCAGGGAGTGCTCATTGTTCAAGGGGTGTTAATAGTACCTTGGCCATTCCTCTACAGGCACGTACTTATAAAAATGCTTACTGCGGTGTTCATGCTCCTTGGCATAGTGCCAACAGGACTACGTGAATCTGCCTAGAGCTACAATGTTACTGAGCCAGTTCTACTAGATAACTGGGTTTACTCATCTACACTAGTTGTCTCTTGTGACAATGATAGTCCACACTGACTCCTTAGCCCTTAACCCACTGGTGCAGCCTGTCCCCACTAATTACCCATGGGAATGCTACAACTGTACTTGCTGGCTGTGTATAAAAAAATGATACCTCCAATCATAAACCTAGCAGGGTAATGAAAGTGGGTCTTGTGGGTGGTATTAGGACCAGTAGGGGTTTCCTGACACTCTTGCATTTGTTATCTGGTATGTGCATCCCAACCCAAGTCCTTTCGTGGGTATTGGTCCCATCCCCAAGAATAAGGGAAACTTAAAAGACCATCTTTTTTAAACATTGGGAGTCTTTTAGCTAAATTTGAATAATCTGAAGTCTGGGTGGAAACAGTATACATAGACATAATAGCACTAACTGAATTCTGGCTCACACCTAAAATCCCTGATGCCACTGTAGCCTTCTCTGGGTTTAATCTAATAGTAGTGGGTCACCCCAGTAGGCATTGAGGGGGGCTGTACAGTTTACCGCAGAGTAGGATTATGGTCTGAAAAATTTATCTGAAAGCTAGGATGTGTTTCTGTGATTGTTTAGCCATCAAACTGATACTGGGAAATGGCCACAAGACTCTGGCCCTTTTTGAACACCTATATCCCACCAGGTAATCAGGATAAGAGCTTGGACACTTTCTGTAACTACTACACTCGTATTAACCAGAACTGGAAAAGGAGAGTTCTAGGTGACTTGTATGTCAACTGGAACTCTGAAATCAGAAACAGCTACTGGGATCGAATAGCGAGTTTGTTTTAACCCAGAAGGTCAAAGAGTGCATTACAATGAATTACAAAATGGGCACCCAAATTCTCAGTGATTGGTTATTAACAATTATATCATGGACAGAAGTGAACAGCCAATGAAATGGTCAGACTGGCAGTTTACCACCAGTGTAAATCCTCTGATAATCAATGGCTGTTGATATGTGTACAATTAAAATCCTAATCCAAATCATACTGACGGTCATCACAAACAGACCCAGCAGTGTTAAAGTGACAGTGAGGTTAAAAGCAAATAATATCAATAATTATACCATGGACGTAAGTGAACAGCCAATGAAATCATCAGACTTGCAGTTTACCACTGGTGTAAATCCTCTGATAATCAATGGCTGTTGATGAACAAATAATCCAACTACTAATCCTAATCCTCTGCAGCACAGGAATACATACAATAAAAATAAAGAAAAGGAATCTCTTTAAAAGTTGCATTTCATCATAGTAAAAAAAATTAACTTTGGTATAATCGCAATAAGCCACTCAGAGGATGTGGGTTATCAGGGGAATTACCTCGGCTGGCGAGGATTTACCCACTTGTCTGTGCCTCATGGGTAAACCACTCCAGCCGTGGTAAATCCCCTGATAACCCACACCCCCTTGTGGCTTATTGCTTAACTCATCCTGACAGGATAAAAGAGGTTACAGTCCTCCCTGAGAACATAAGCAACTATCCACTGGTTCAGTGCACATCAGTTCTAAACATTCCAAGCCCCCCCCCCTCCTCTCCGGTTTATACTTAGTGGAGTCCTAAAAAAGAAAAAGGTAGCCAAGTTCAAGAGTAAGGTAGCTGAAATTGACATGATACTCCTTGACTTGATCTCAGATGTTGACCTGCACCTAGACTTCCTAATATCCAGATTCAGCAAAGTCTGCGATCACTTTGCCCCTGCCCAAAAAACAGGTGGTCAGAAGTGTCACCAGTGCCTGTGTCTCATCAGATCCTGGCACTAATGAATGAGAAGCAGAAGTGGTGGGCTACTGCCAGGGAATCTGGGTTCACTGCTTGCCAGCAGAAATAGAGATGAGAAACAAATGCTCAAAGAGAGTAAGGATAGATAAAAAAAAGTCACTATTAGTGAAGCCAAGGGAAGAGTAGAGCAGGACAGTGGTGCAAGAGTGCAAAAAGACATAAAGGAAGAGCGGGGGAGGGGGTAAAATACATGTAAATTGGGAGGAATAGGGTCAGGAATGAGCAGATGGCTATGGGTGGGGAACATCAGGTACAGGTGATATTCAGAGAGGAAATTAAGTCAAGAAAATGTCAATCTCTGTAACAGAGTGGAAGAGAAATCCCCAACAATATGTAATGTAGATGGTTCTGAGATCCTAGACCCCACAAATATTGCCAACAAGTTTAATAAGGTCTTTACAAACATGAGATTCTACATTCCAGATGGATCTCCTTCTGCAAAACATATGAACATACGATGAAGCCAGCAGATAAAGGCCTAATGGCCTTTCGAGTCTGCTCGAGTGTGCAGCTCTCAGTGCTGTGCACTGGTGCGGCCCTCCCCCTCCCCACCAACTAATCCCACTGTTTTACCCTTTCCTGTTCCCCATTTTAATTTTGCCCTTAAGTTTATCCCACGCCCCCTTAAATCCCCACCAACTGAAACCCTCAAAACCAGTTCCTCTGGCAGAGCATTCCATGCTGTCACCACCTTCTGAATGAGAAAGTTCTTCCTCATTTCCCTTCTGAACCTCCCCCCAGCTTTAGACTATGCCCGCTTGTAATTCCTTCCTTTCCAATTTTAAACAGGCCCTCATGACTTACCCTATTAATGTCTTTCAAGTATTAAATGTCTAAATCATATCCCCCCTTTCCCTTCTGTTCACAATAGAGTACATATTGAGCATCAATAGCCTCTCCTCATATGGCTTTTCTTTCATCCCACTCAACATCTTGGTTGCTCACCTCTGTTTCCCCTTCAATAGTCTGATGTCCTTTTTTAAGTATGGATGCCAGAACTGCATGCAGTACTCCAAGAGAGGCCGCACCAATGCTCTGTACAGCAGCAGGATTACATCCCCACTCCTTGAGGTGCTTCCCCTTGCTATGGGAGACAGCATAGCGCAGTGGTTTAAGACTCTGAGCTGCAAATCTGGAGACCTGGGTTTGAATCCCACAGCCCTCGCTTACATACTGTGCGACCCTGAGCAAGTCACTTGACTTCCCTGTGCTCCCAGGATGCACCTGTAAACAAGCTTTCAGCTTAGTGTATCTCACCTGGTTAAACAATTGGAAAAAAAATACACCCCAGCATCCTGTTAACCTTTGCTGTTGCTTTCCTACACTGTGCAGAGTGATTCATATTACCTGTGACTAGCTCGCCCAGATCTTTCTCAACGGATACCAATAAGTTTATAGCTAAATCCAGGATTCCTAATCCTGCACTTCTTAGCACTGAAGCCAAACTGCCAGATACAAAACAAGACAGTCTAGCGTCAAACCAGTACAAGTGGATGACTCAGACTCGGATTGACCAAAATTCTTCTTTAACCCTATTATCTCCAATAGTTTTGTATGAAGTCTCAACCATCCATTGCTTAACCTGTTACACAATAGTCTGATGTCCTCTGCTCTTTTGCTCTGCATTCTGCTCCCCTCCCCTATCGGACCACACTTTTTACCACTCGCAAACTAAATTTACTGGAGGTAATGTCTAACTGTGTTTTTCAACTCTGGTCTGCCTTATATAGTGCACCTTATGTAAACTCTGGAAATGATGTACTCTGTTTATATTATGCAAATGTTGTGTATGACATGATTGCTTCGATTGTTACTTTGTGTAAATACTGGAAATGATGTACTCTGTTTATGTTATGCAAATGCTGTGCATGACATGATTGCTTCGATTGTTACTTTGTGTAAACTCTGGAAATGATGTACTCTGTTTATATTATGTAAATGCTGTGTATGACTTTGATTTCGTAGACTATTTACTCTATTGTATTTGGTTACATGTGTTCCCTTGTTCCCTTCCCCAGGTCGTACCTGGAAACGAGCCTTGGCTCACTGTGCCTTTTCCAGTTACCAAATGTTTAAATAAAAAAAATAAGTAAAAAAAGAATGCTTGCTCAGGTTACAATGTGTTAAGGCCATCTCAGAAAGGGAGACACTAAACTGCATCAAAATAATTTAGCTAAAATCAGGGGGGAGGTGACACTATTGACATGAACCTGCTATCCCTGGCTGTAAAGGAACAGAAACATAGAAACATAGAAATAAAGAAGTTGACAGCAAATAAGGGCTGCAAGGCCCATCCAGTCTGCCCATTTCTTTTTCTACCTTATGAATGTGCCATAGGCCTTTGCACTGTTAATGGCCTATCTATTCATACTCACCTGTATTGCTCCCTTATGCCTATCCCATGCCTGTTTGAAGCCCTACACTGTATTCATATCCATCACTTCCTGAGGTAGGCCATTCCATGCATCCACCACCCTTTCTGTGAAAAAGAATTTCCTCATATTATCCTTTAATCTGCCTCCCTCTAATCTCATGCTGTGTCATATTGTCCTGCTATTTTTCTTATGTTGAAACATGTTAGACTCTTTCACCTTGTTAATGCCCTTAAGGTGTTTGAATGTTTCAATCATATCGCCTCTCTACCTCCTTTGCTCTAGGGTATACATATTGATTCAGTTAATCTGTCCTCATATGTTTTCTGATGCAGTCCCTGCACCATTCTGGTTGCCCTTCTCTGGACTGCCTCAATTTGGTTAATGTCCTTGTGAAGGTGTGGCCTCCAGTACTGCATGCAGTACTCCAGATGGGGCCTAACCAGTGTCTTGTAAAGAGGGATTATTACCTCCCTCTTCTGACTTGTGATACCCCTACTAATACACCCCCACATCCCTCTAGCTTTACCTACTGCTTTAGAGGTCTGCTTGGATGATTTCAGATCATCAGTGATGATGACGCCCAAGTCTCTTTCTTCCCTTGTGACTGCCAGCAACTTCTCTCCCAGCCTATAGGTGGCTTCAGGGTTTCTCTTCCCTATGTGCATGATCTTGCACTTCTTTGCATTAATCCCCAGTTGCCACTTTTCTGACCATTTTGCTAGTTTATCCAGATCTCTTCTCATTCTGCCCACCCCATCTGGATCACCTACTCTGTTGCAGATCTTGGTGTCATCTGCAAACAGACAAACCTTACCCTCCAGTCCATCTGCAATGTCACTGATGAAGATATTGAAGAGGACTAGCCCCAGGACAGATCCCTGAGGTACCCCACTTGTGACTTGCATCTCTTCTGACAGTACACTGTTTACCACTACTCTCTGTTTTCTGCCTGTCAACCAGTTTGCCACCCAGTTGACCAACATCTGACCCACCCCGAACCTACCCAGCTTATTAATCAATCTTCTATGTGGAACAGTACTGAAAGTTTTGCAGAAGTCAAGGTAGGCAACATCAACTGCTCCTCTTTGGTCCACCACTCTGGTTACCCAGTCAAAGAAATCTATGGGATTAGTTTGAAAGGACCTTCCTTTTGTAAACCCATGCTGTCTTGGATCCTGTGCTCCTAATATGGATTCCAGGTGTTCCACTATCCTTTCCTTAAGGAGTGTCTCCATAATCTTGCCCACCACTGAGGTAAGACTGACTGGTCTGTAGTTATCTGACTGTTCCCTTCTACCACTCTCCTGAGGTTATTGAGATAGTGGCCAACTTGAAGTATACCTTCTGTGAACTGGATCCTGTGCCAACACGCTTCTTAATGAGGTGCGTTGACACTGTTGGCCCGGTGTTTGCCCTGATTGTCCGGTGCTCCTTGAATCAGGGTTATCTTTCCAGATGCCTTGAAGGAGGCTCTGGTGAGACCCCTTTTAAAGAAAGCTTCTCTGGACCTGGAGATTAGGGCAAATTACCGTCCTATCTCCAATCTTCCATTTTTGGGAAAGGTTGTTGAGAAGGTGGTATCACTTCAGTTGGGGGAACATCTCATGACCCACGAGTTGTATGATCCCTTCCAGTCAGCTTTTCGGGCCAGACATAGCACTGAAACTGCGTTAGTTTGGGTGCAAAATTACCTCCTCAGGGCTAGAGATCGGGGGGACAAGACAATTCTTGTTCTCCTTTATCTCTCCTCAGCATTTGATACTGTGGACCATTGTGTGTTGCTTTTCCACCTGGGGGAGTTATGCAGACTCACTGGTATTGTCATCAAATGGTTTGAGTCATTTCTTACTAACAGGAGGCAGTGGGTTGTGATGGGTAATTTCTCATCCGTACCCTGCCTCCTTTCGTGTGGAGTCCCTCAGGGTTCGGTATTGGCCATAATGTTGTTCGCTGTATATATGCAGCCCCTGGGGGGGATCATTAGGAGGTATGGTTTGAGTTTTCATTGCTATGCTGATGATACTCAACTATACCTATCCTTTACCCCAGGAACATCAAATGCAGTGGATGTGCTGAATATCTGTCTGGCTGAGATTAATGACTGGATGTCCTCCAGATGGCTGCGACTGAACCCTGACAAGACTGAGGTACTGGTAGTGCAGTCGAACAGAGCTCGTGATGGGATGGCCTCTGATTCTGTGACTGGCCTTGTGCTAGGAGCTGTGTCATTGATGGCCTCCCCATGGGTGCGAAATCTTGGTGTGATCTTTGACAGGAACCTGTCCATGGAGGCTCAAATATCCTCTGTGGTTCGTTCCTGCTTTTTCCATCTTAGAAATATCGCCAGGATTAAGCCCCTTTTTCCGGCTCTGGACCTCCTTACTTTGATACACGCCTTAGTTACCTCTAGGCTTGACTACTGTAATGCCCTCTATCTCGGGGTCTCTGGAAGTTCTCTCCACAGACTTCAGCTAGTGCAAAATGCTGCTGCCCGGCTTTTGTCCAGACAAAGTAAATTTTGTCATATCACTCCAGTATTGAGCGAATTGCACTGGCTGCCTGTCAGGTGGAGAGTACTGTTCAAGATGGGTTTTCTCATCTATAAGACCCTACATGGACAGGGCCCTGGTTATCTATCTGATCTTCTGGTACCGTCCACCTCTGTCCGAAATCTCCGCTCCTCTAGTGGTGGCCTCCTTAAAGTTCTGAGAGCAAGATTAAAATCAGCAGGGGATTGAGCATTTGGAGTTGCTGCTCCCGCTTTCTGGAACTCGTTGCTGTTTGAAGTGAGAGAGGCCCCCACTATAGAAGCCTTTAAGAGTCGTCTAAAGACCTTCTTATTTATGCAAGCTTTTGGGGATTAAGTTTTTATGTGTATTATATTTTAATGTAATGTATACGGTATGACATACTGTACAGTTTCTGTGCGGCGCCCAGAGCCTTTGGGATTGGGCATCTTTTTAAATAAATTTGACTTTGACTTTGACTCTTGTGGAGCAGGATCACATGAGCCCTTCTCCAGTCTTCTGGGACCTCTCCTGTACTCCGAGACTCACTAAACAGTTCTGATAATGGCTCTGCTAGTTCCACCCTTAGCTTCTTTAGTACCCTGGAATGTATGCCATCAGATCCCATTGGCTTGTCCACCCTGAGCTTATCGAGCTCTTGTAGGACCCTTTCTTTTGTGAAGGGGCTAGTGCACACCTCCCTCCTCCCTGTGTACATGGTGCATAACTGTGGGCCCTGCCCTACCTTCTCTTCAGTAAATACTGAGCAGAAGTATCTATTTAGGATAGATGATTTTACATGGTCCTCCTCCTCACATGCCCCCTTATCCCCTTTGATCTTAGCACTACCCCTTCTGGACTTTTTCCTTTCACTAACGTATCTATAGAAAGTCTTGTTACCTTCTTTTACTGTTTGTGCTAGTGTTTCATCGGTTTGGGTCTTTGCCTGCCTTGCTGCCTTCCCTGCTTCCCTTAGGGAAGTTTGGTATGCCTCCCTATCTTCATCCTGCTGCGTTCCCTTATATTTCCTGAAGGCCAGCCTTTTGGCTCTGACCTTTTCTGCTATTGTGTTTGAGAACCAAAGTGGTTTCCTTCTTCTTTTGCACTTCCTTTTCTCACTAGCACTATGGGATGTTGCTTCAAGTATTGCATCTATAATGCTTGCCCACTTTGCCTATATTCCCTCACCTGTATTTCTTTTTGCCAGGGCTAGCTTAACTCTGTTGGCCATCTTATCAAAGTCAGCTCCTCTGAAGTCACATATTTTTGCCTTGGAATGGGATGATTTTGTTCTAGTGGCCAAATTGAACCATACCATTTGATGGTCACTGGCACCCAGGTGACCTTCTACCTGGAGGTCTGTGATCCTTTCCCTGTTAGTCAGTACTAGATCTAGGATAGCCCTGTCTCTTGTGGGTTGTTGTACAATTGTTTGAGGCTCTCCCCCTGCAGGGAATCTGCCATATGTCTAGTTCTGGCAGATGGTCCCTGCTGGTATTGACCAATCTGTATCTGGCATGTTGAAGTCTCCCATTATCAGAACCTCCCCTTTAGCTGTCATGTTTTGTATATCTTCTAATAGTAATGTGTCCATGTCCTCCCCCTGGTCTGGAGGCCTGTACACAACCCCAGTTCATATGGATGTCCCATTTCCTGTTTCCAAGGTGACCCACGGTTCTTCTGGCTCCTTATGTGTATTCTGAATTTCTGTAGCTTTGATATTTTCATTGACATAAAGGGCCACTCCACCCCCCCTTTTTGCACCTCAATCTCTTCTGAACAGTACATAGCCAGGCACTGAAGTCTCCCAAGTGTGGTTACTGGTAAACCATGTCTCGCTAATGGCTACTATGTCCAGTTTATCCTCTGTCATTATTGCCTGAGGGTCTGGGATCTTGTTTCCCAGACTGCGAGAATTTGTGTACATGATTTTCCATTGGTCAGATTTCAGTGTGTTAGTTGTTGGGCGAGGTCTGGCATTTCCCCTGTGCATTGTATGGGGAGCTTGACCTTTTTCTTTACCTGGTGATACAAATGAACTACAAACATGCTGAACTCCTGTTTGACCACTAGCTGAGGGGGGAGGGGTGTTCTTCCCATTTGACATTTCAGGTGCTGCACCCCTCTCCCCATTTGCTAGTTTAAATATTCTGCAAAGACATCAAACTTCTGCCCCAATGCACTGACTCCCTCCTTAGTCAGATACAGTCCATCAAATTTAAAGAACTTTCACTCCCCAAACTGTTGCCAGTTCCTTACAGATTTGTATCCTTTTTCCTGGCACCAGCCCTTGAGCCACATGTTTAGCTCCCCTATCTCCCCTTCTTTGACCTTCCGTCCATCTTTCCCCCTCTCCCAGACTGGCAAGATCTCAGAGAAGGAGATGCTGGATGAAATGGATAATAGTTTGTCACCCAGCCTGGTTAGGTGTTCCTTGGTCTCTACAACTGACCAGCTGGTGAGATCGCTAGTCCCTATGTCTACCAGGACATCAATGTTTTCTCCTGTTTCCTGAACAATTTTAGCAATGCGGTCAGTGTCTCTCCATGCTGCTGTATCTGGGAGAATTATCTTACCCTATCACTAAAATCTTCAGTCTCTCACCATGTTACTTCCAATTCCCTGGAAAGTGGAAGTCTGCATTGGTCACACCTGTGTACAAGGGTGATGATAGAATTAATACTGCTAACTGCAGGCTGATCTCCATCACCTCTCCCTGGTCCAAGGCACTTGAGAAGGTTGTTAATGGCCAATATTCCTCGTACCTCAACAAAAATGCCATCCAATGTGCTCAACATCATGGTTTCAGGAAATGCCATAGTACTAGCACTGGATTGGTAAATGGCAGTAATGTCCTCCACTAGGCACTGGCCAGCAGTGACATGATTAAGGCTATTTATACTTGCTTGATCAAGGCTTTTGATCTAGTCAATCACAAGTTCTTGCTACAAAAATTGTTAAGTCTTGGCCTATCACTGAACACTGTTTCATGGCTTGAGAGCTATCTAGCCAATCGAACCCAAAAAGTTAAAATTGAGAGTACAACCTTCATGGGCAGGGCAGTCTCAGTTGGGGTACCACAATGATGTACACTGGGCCCTCTACTGTTTGGTCTTTTCACTAATCAGTTGCATGAAGCCTGACTATCTGCCAAAATTCTCTTGCAGCGATTTCCTCCATACACCACAACACAGACAGCCTGAGTTATGTCCTGCAATGCAACTTTGAATCAGTTGAAACCTGGTTCTCCAGTAATAGCCTAGTGCTCAGTTACATAAAAAAACAAGACTATGTTGTCCAGCAATGCACACCAGAAGGAAAAATGTCCTCTTAAACATTTTAAATGCTGTGGCTGCTAGGCTAGAACAGGTATAGGTCTTCAAATAGCTTAGGATGTACATAGATGATACTCTATCTTTTATCCCCCATGTGGATAGCCTGGTGAAAACAGTCAATAATGGGCAGGGCACCCTGTACAGAAACCAGAATAAACTTACCCCAGAGGCTAGACACCTAATTGTGACAGGCTCCATCCTAACTCTGATTGACTGTGGCCTTATTATCCACTTTGTGGCTAGTGAGTCAGCAGTGGATAGAGTCAGAGTTATATGAACTAAAGCTGTGAGAGTAATATGTAATAAAGCCTGCAGATAAATGTACCCACCGCTGTGATCTATATGCTCTAACCAAGTGGCTACCCCTTGCTAGCAGAATCAAGTTTCAGACCTGTATGCTGGGGAACAAGGCTCTCTTGAGCTGTACTCCCCAAAACATAAAAACCTTTATAAACTTTGTTGATAACCTGTACCTCACTAGAGGTATGACCAAACAGCCTCATGAAACCTTTCTGTAGGATCCATTGTGGGCAGCGTTCTTTTGTGGCTTGAGCAGCTAACTGTCTGAATGACCTTTCAAATATACTCTATTATATGACTAATTTAAGTCAGTTTAAAAAGCTCAATACATGCACATCTAACTGAACAAGCTCACCATTCCTGTACCTAATGATTAGTGGCACCCTAGGTTACCCGTGCATTTTTTGTATGCTTTGTAAGTCTGCATTGCCCTCGCATTTTTGATATCCTTTGTAATGTCTCATTGTTATCTGCCTTGTATTGTCACATTTTTACCATTCCTGACATTGAACCTTTGAAAACTTGCACCTGTGGTAAAAGGGTTTCCACTTTACAGTAAATAAAATAAATATTACCGTAGTCCAAATCATACAATAGACATCTTGATGTGGACATTTGAAATTAACTATAGTTTTGAGCTACATTAATGCTGACTTCAAGTTATTGAATAGGGACTCCATTTGACAAAACCTTTAAAGTGAGTTTCCACCATCTCAGGGTGAGAGGTGGTATATATTGGTACTGCACATTGACATTAGTCGAAGAATCAATGATGTAAGTGAATTTCTACATAGTACATAATCAATTGCATTCTAAACAATGCCTTTCTAAAGAACCCATTTTGGAAAAGTAGTAAAATGTTCCCAAATAATGGTTTAAAACAATGGCTACTTGATACCACTCCAGTAGCAAAGTATTCCATGTGAAAGGATCAAATTTAGCAAAGAATTTATTTCCATCGAGGCAGATAAGAGTTTAATTCAACATTTCTAAGAAGAGAAGTACAGTAGCATGTAGAAAGTAAACAAAAGTCAGAACACCAGTGAAAAATATTATGGTCAAGCAAAGCTTTACACACGTGTGTGTGTGTATATGTGGGGTGCAGGCTGACAAGGCTTCATGAGATCAAAATTCCTTAAAACAGCTATAGGCATGTGGAGGGGGTGTCTCAAAGCTGTGATATGGTTATCTAATGCTGACAGAAGAAGGGTGTAACATGTGGTAGTCATCTGGTATTGCTAAGGGTCATGGGAAATTGAGAGGAGTTCTACTGGACATAGGTGAGCCCCGTGTGCATTAGGATCAGGAAAGAGGCTGAAGAACTACCTAGAAAAATCAATGGCCAAGACGATAAATTTGTGAAACAATAGCCCAGAAGCATAACTGAAGATAAAGGGGGAGCAGGGGACCTTTACCAGCACAGTCTCCCCAATGGGCTTGATGTATAGCTGAATGCCATGCAGCTGATGATACGATGTCATGTGACACTATGGGACTTGCTAGCCAGCATGTTAGTGGGTGAAATCCCTATTTACCCCCATTAATGTCCGTGCAAGTCATTTGCATTGTGACATAGCCCACCCTCCCAGCAATTTTGTAGTTCTTTGTGCATGGGTCCAAAGGCTGGTGGCACAATGGGGTGATTGACTGACCCCCACCCCCAACACACACACATTTTAAGCTACCACTCTTTGCAGACTGAGTATTGTGACCATGAATCTGTTCAACAGGAAAATAATTTAGTTTAAATGAGAAACAAAACCACAAATAAAAATAATTTGTTTTCACTAAAACAGTGTGTTGACAGTGAAACCATTCTTAATTTCATTTATAGAATCTTCATCCCTCACATACTTGGTGGATACAACAGGCTCTATGTCTGATGATATGGAGCAGCTGAAGCTGGTCAATGGATGGCTTCTTGATCGGGTCTTGGCACGATTTCCTTGCGGTGTCCGCCAGTATACCATGGTAGAGTATAACGATCCAGGTACTGTAACCGAAAAAGGTTTGTCAAAACCATTCATTCATTGTATGCAGTCATTGAGAAGCCAAAGTACTCATGGAAACCACTCATAACCTTTTTACCAAAAAATTACTTTTAATCTGTCCTGGGCTTGAATCTGAAATGTCCCTAGTTATTTCTATATTAACTGTTTTTAAAGCCATTATACAATCGTTTGGGTGTAAAATCAATGTTCTCATACATTTCTAAATATTTCAGTTTGCGATTGGCATAGAATAGCTTGACTGAGAAGCAACATCTTGTTCTCTCTGGGGTCCTGATTCCTTCCAGCTTTATAGCTTGGAGGACTGAAGCACAAGGAGGTCAAGTAGCACATTCAGTCTTTAATGGTGAGCCAGTGACAGTGATGGGATATGAACATGAAAACTCCTGCTTCACAGATGTGTGTTGCAACCACTATACATCATTGCCTCCTTATTTGATTGTGTAAACTGCCAAACTGGTCAGTTGCACACAAGGGATCACAAACCAAAAATGAACTAACTTTAGATAAAGTAAGCCACATACCCACTCTTCTATTACAAAAATCCCAACTGCAGTATTTTGAATTTCATCTAAACATTAAATATGGAACAAACAGCAGCAAAGGTTTGTGTACAAGAACACAATTGTATTGAGGGGATGCAATGGGGTAATAAATGGCCAAGTGGCATTTGTAGCTTGCTACACCCACAAGGTGCAATTATTTTAAGTTATAGCACACCATCACTATTGTTTGTTTTGTATAATATATTTAGTTAGTTGCAAATGACTGTATTTTAACTTTTTTTGGGAAAATTCAAAGTTTTCAGCAATGAAAGAATAAGATAGATAGATATAGATAGATAGATAGATAGATAGATAGATAGATAGATAGATAGATAGATAACTTTATTTATAAAGCTCTCGTTTCCAGAGACTCAAAGCGCTGTACATTTAAAACAAGCAACACACACATTGTAGCAACAATAAGAATACTCAGCTGGGAGTCAGCATTAATTAAAACTATCTATTTATTCATATTAGCACAACGTAAAACCAACTGTAACATTAAAAGTCTGCTGAAACAAAAAAGTCTTGAGACCCTTTTTAAAGGCTTCTAACGAGGGAACCTTTCTGAAATATCTAGGCAGTGAGTTCCACGGGGTAGGCGCTGCCCCTGAAAACTCCCTGTCTCCCAAATGCCACAATCTAGACTTGGAAACTCCAAGGAGGCAGCCCTGGGCAGAATGGAGAGTCCAGGACAGGTGATGAGGGACAGGAAGCTCTTGCAGATAAACTTGCCCCCTTTCATGTAGGGTCTTGTAGGTCAAGTACTCTACCTTGAAAACAAGCCTCCATCTGACCGGCAATACTAAATCGCACATTGTTTAATTTCAATTGACTTCTTGATTGAATAGGTGTGTGTGTGTATGTGTGTGTGTGTGTATGTGTGACAGGTTGATTTGTGTGTTGGATATTCAAATTTGCAGCAGGTGGTGAGCAGTGGTAATTAGAGATGTGCTGAAATTTCAATTCACAGGTGAAGTTGCTATGAAGTGGCATAAACTTGCATTTCTGGATCTTCTTGAAGTCTTCCCAGACCTCAGCAACTTCGACTTCACCTGAACTGCGAAGTTTTCACCGCAAAGTGTGGAATTTCACCCATGAAAATTCTACACTTCGTGGCAAAACCTGGCACTTCGCAGATTGAGCCATACTCCAAAAATTGTGCAAAATTTACAAATTAATTCACTGAGTGAATTTTGTTGACTTCTCCCATCTCTAGTGGTAATAGCTTTCTCATCATAATTTCATGGTAAGAATTACCAATGTTTCTCTGTGAGTAGTATGCATTTATTATATTTTTTGTGAAAGTTTTTAAAAACCTGTACTTCTCTAACTGTAGACAGGATTTAAATCACTTTGTCCTGCAGAAACATAGAAATTGTTGGCAGAAAAAGATCACCTGACCAACTCTGTCTGCCTCAGTTTTCCCTGTCTATTCTGTCTCTGCAGACCCTACCTGGTCTCCATTGACCCCCTTCCACCTATTTAGCAATATTCCATTATGCCTATCCCATACATGCCTGAAGCCTCCAACTGTTTTCATTCCCAACACCTCAGTTGGCAGACTGTTCTGGGTATTCACCACTCTTTCAGTGAAGTAGTAGTTCTTCACATCCCTCTTTAACTTCTAACCTTTCAGCTTCATTGCATTCCCTCTTGTCCTGGTGGACTAATTTGAAATATACTCCCCTCCTGTACCCTGCTCACTCCTTTGAGGTACTTGTAGGTCTCTGTCATACCCCCTTTCTCACTTCTTGGGTATACATGTTGATATCCCCCAGTCTCTCCTTGCAGGGCTTTAGATGTAACTCCAGCACCATTTTAGTTGACCTCATGTGGACTGTCACCACCCTATCTATGTTCTTTCTGACATGCGACTAACAGAGCTGAAGACAGTACTCGAGGTGAGGTTTCACCAACAACTGATACAGTGGTTAACACCACCTCCCTCCTCCTGCTGGTAATACATTTTGCTGTGCACCTCAGTGTCCCACTGGCCCTGCCCACTGCCTTGTCAACTACCCTGGCACTTTGAAGTCATGAGATATGAAAATCCCAAGGTCTCTTTCCTGTGTAGTGACCATCAGTAACTCCCACCCTTGTTATGCTCAGCTTCTGGGTTTCTATGCCCTAGGTGCATGATTTTGTATTTCTAGGCATTGAACCATAGCTGTCATGCATTCGACCACTCCTCAACGTTTCTATCTGTATTCCTGAATGTGTTTGTTTTTGCATTTCTGACTGTGTTTTCAGCAGTGTGCTGTGCAAACTTTTTTCACATTACAATGTAGATTTATGCTTTTTTGGAGAAGATGGCTTAAACTGTATATTTTCAAAGTGTGGATAGGATTGCATTCAGTGTCAGTGCTGTATTTTTGTGTACATTTTAAGGCTGTCTAATGCAGTCAAGACAGACTTCATGGGATTATTGTAATGAGCCTACCAGAAGAGGCATTTTACTCATGTTATTACTACAGTTACTGTGTGAGAACTACTTTCATTACAATAACTGTAGTAGTAACCCTACCTGATCCCTTCCCTAATCCCACTGATGCAGCACCTCTGACCCCCCTCAGTGGAGGAGAACACACATAAAAAGACTCATTCAGTAGCTGCTGCTCCAGTTCCCTTCAGTTGTCATCCTACCAATCACAGCAGCTCCTCCAGTCCCTCTCAGTAGAGGGGAACATACACAACAAAGCCACAGTTGGTGTCAGCTCCTCAAGTCTCCCTCAGTACAGTGGGACAAACAATATACACAACAAAGTCACAATCAGCTGCAGTTTCTCCTGTCCCCTTGGTACAGGAAGATATACACTGCAAAGCCACAGCTGGCCGCTGTTCCTCCAGTCTGTCTTAATCATAATCCAATCTATTGAATCAGTTCATCCCGTCCCTCTCAATAGAGGGGATATCCACAACAAAACTACAATCCATGGCAGCTCCTCAGGTCCCCCTAGGTAGAGGGGGACATATACAGCAGCAGCTCGCCAATCCCCCTCAGTAAAGGGGAGCACAAAAAATAATGCTGTAAATGCCACCAGCTCCTCACACAACAAAGTAGTGATGGGCACCAGCTTTTCCTGTTACCCTTAGTTCATTAACATCAGCTCTCCCTCCCACATGGTGACATCTGTGACAGTACCCTCCTCCCCAATCCCCATTGGTGACCAGGTATACCCTGCCACTCACCGCCCATGCTGTCTGCTGGTATCACTGTACACAGTTGTAGAGCAAGTGATACAAGTCCTGAACCAAAATGCTTTGTAAGTTCACATCAGTCTTTAAACTTATACACTTGCAATGGGCATGCTGTGGAGCCAGCCACAATGCAACTCAGTAACTTGCAGTAAGTGACATGTCACAAAATACTGCATGACAAAAGGGCTTGCAGTACTTGCCATTGAATGACACTGTCCCATGCAGTATACTGCAGCATTTTGTGATGTACTGCAGCATTACTGCATTGCATTCTGGCTGGTGCTGCTGTATGACCATTACTGAGGAATCCCTGGGACGATTTGCACCAACCTTCAGGGAGGGCTACCGGAACGCCCCACCTCCTGACCACATAAGTTGTGACAGGTAACTTTCACCCAAATGGGTGCTTGGTGAGCACCAATGACCCAGCAAGCACCCATTTTGTGTGAGAATTACCTGTCATTACTTTTGTGGTCATGAGTTAGGGTGCTCTGGTTGCCCTCCACAATGTTTTGGGCAAATCAGCCTAGTGGTCCCTAAGTCATGGGCATATGTGCTTTGCAGGTGTACATTTTCAAAGTCAAGAGTGGACTTTTTATTGTCAGTATGCTGCTGCTTCTGTATCCCCATTTCAACATACTGTGTCATTACACACTCATTTGATCCCTCTCTGATATGCACGAGCATCAACTATTTTCTTGAGAGAGTGGGAACAAGTGTCTCAGAAACTGCAAAGGGGTGCAATGGAGGGCAGGCGAGCAGCTAGGTCCACACCATCACAGCACACTGAAGTTGCTGGCATGGTGCACAACATGTAGGACTGGGCAGCCAGGATGTGGAGGAGGCCTGATGGAGACCCGGTTGGATTACACCCATCTCAGCAACAACGTCCCCCACTGGTGGCCAGCTGTGCATCATGACTCACCTCCTGTGCTGACTGTGTCTATGAGGAATTGTATCACATGTATAGTGAAGTCCTGAATAAAATGTTCTCAAAGTCTGCTTCTGACTTTGCAAAGATACATCTACAATGGTCTTATGCCCATTAACTCAGGCACCCATCAGCTGGTTTCCACAGACTTCATGGAGGACTACTGGACCACCTAACCTGATGACCACGTAAGTGGTGGCAGGTAACTTCCACCTACAATCAGTGCTCTCAGAGCACCCATAGATGCTCCCTGAAGACCCATTTTGGCATACAGAAGTATTGTCCAGCGTACAGTATCTTTATGACATTTGAGGCAAATCAGCCCATGGATGCCTGAATTATGAACATAAGTCTATTATGGTCTGTATTTTCAAAGTTTGAAGCACATGTTATTTTATCTTCTGTATACTGCTGAACCTGCACCTTTGATCTGACAGGCTGTGTTGTGACCACAGAGATGTTAAAGTAGCAGTACATGATAGCAGTGAAAATTTTGAAGTAGATTTTTTTTATTCCATTTTAGAGAGCCCTTAACCTAATGTCTTGTATGATAGCCTTCTTGTCCAATTTTGAGTATGATTTACCACTATTTTTTTACATTTGAAATAATGCAAGCAGCACTCCTTTAAATATGGCTCAGACTATGATTTCATCTATGATCTAGTTTTTTTGAACACCTATTGTTAAAGATCACTTTACTTATGCCAAAATGAATTAGCATATAGTAGACACTGTTCTCTAACCTTATGGGACAACAGGTGGACAAAAACAGCTGAGAATACTAATGAAAACACTCCTTTTATTTCAAAGGTAAAAAAACTGTTAAAGTAGACAAACAATGGGAAAAGAAGGGTATCATACCAGACTGGAGGTAAGGGACAACCTACATATGAATAAAAGAGTATAAATCAACATTTTCAATGCTATGATGCACTGCTGCTTTAAGAACACTAGAGTGCTAGCCACTTGACTTTTTCTTCAACCCTGATGTAAGGTCTTCAGCCATTTTTGTTTGGAGAAATAAATAGGATTCCAATAGGCCCATTTTGCCCCTTTCCATTGAGACTATGTCTATAGAAATTCCAGTGCATTTCCTTAATTAAAACTGGCCAAGGTTCGTTTATGCAGATTTGTTAGTTAACACTCTATATACAAACATACACATGAACTTAAGAAGCCAGCAGAAGAAGGCCATTTGATCTATCTAGTCTGCTCATATTGCAGGTTCCACAGCCTGAGATACTGTCCATGCCCCCCACTCCTCCCATCCTCCCTTCCCATGATCCTTACCTTCCCCCATGCCTATCCTAGTCTATCTTGAAGCTGACCACTGTCTTCAGCGAGACCACCTTGTCAGGAGGTCTAACCCTCACTCTCAGGTTCTTGGAAATATTGGGAATGCAAGGAATCACAAACACGTTGCATTAGAGTAATAAACTTGTTTATTACTACCAAAGGAAAAATCACAGTTGTCCTAAGCAGTTCTTACCAATACGAACCGGGAGCCAGTGCTAAGCGTTCCCTATACCTCAAGGTTTTTGCATGTCTCTTGGGGTCTCCTAGCTATAAGACTCACTGTCTCACATTATATACCTATGATAATTACTATAGTTACTGTAAGTTAGAAACATTTCTAGTTACAGAGATGAGCCCTATTGGCTAGATTAGAGGTGGCTCCAGGGTCCAAGATAACATTATACAATTTTGTAGTAGTCGTCCGTTTGTAAAACAAAAGAGTACATTATACAGAGTCTTACACAACTCAGTGTAGTAGTACAAATCACCAAAAGGTGGCAATGCTGATTTATATATTATAATCATTCAAAGGACACAGATGTCCTAACATCTAACAAGTAAGAAATACACAGAAAGTACATAGGAAATATATATGTATTAGCAAGCAAAGTGTATTACAATAATATGCGTACACATCCTGACATTTACTCTTATACGGTAGATGCCCTTAGCCCTATATGTTAGTATATCATATGCCTAAGCGCTAGCTGTCTACGGTGTACCTGTGGGGGTACCAAAAAGGGTACAAGGGCCTCATGTAACAACCTCTTCCAGCAGCATATTCCAATAGTGTCCTATTATGATCTCTATGGTCATGACACACTTGTTCACTCCCTCTGTAATGTGCATGCAATGCGCAGCAGCCATTTTGTTGTGACAGAGGAAGCAGAGGGCTCCGTAACTGCAGAAGGATCCAGGAGCAGCGTTAAGTCTCCACTATCACACCACTCAAGTCAGCGTCAGTAGTGGCACTGTCATGGAGCAGTGTATGTAGGACAGAACATCCAGGATGAGGAGAAAGCTTTAAGGAGATCCATAGCCAGAGGCAAAGGGATTACAACATGAAAGAAGAAGGTAAGGTAATACATGTGGGATGCCGTTACCTATATTCAGAGAGCAGGAGCAACTGAAGTGGAGGGTGAGCAGGGGTGGGCATCTCAGTTGCTACAGCAACCTACAAATTTAAGAAATCTTAGCCACAGTAATGCAGGTAACTGGGAAATGAAATGGGTGGTACTTACATTAATTAAAATAAAAAAATTAAATACTTTACTATGTAGTGACTGTCTAAAGCAGAGGGCTTATTTTGTAAATTCAGAGGTGGACAATTTAACTTGAGTGGTGGTGCCGTAGCTGCAGAGAGTGTGTGCCGTGTGCCATGGCACTGCCTGCTGACAAACATTTTGTGCATGGGGGTGGGGTGAGTCTGCATGCAGAGAGTCAGAGAAAGTACAGATGGGCTTCAGTATAATCGAAGCCTGTCTGTATTTTGTCTCACTCCTTGTGTGGTGCCTTGTCTTTCTAGTGCATGTTTTATGTTTTTAAGACTGCCTGATATAGTCAGGGCAGACTTTTTGGGAATAGTATACCTGGGGCCAGATATTCAAAACTTTGCCCCAGGGCTAAATTAGTACTGCCTGGAGTGCTAAATTAGCCCTGAACCAATAGCCTGCTATATTCAAAAGGGATAGCTCCGGTGCTAAACCTGCTGAATACAGCATGCTAAGGAATCCGGGCAAACTGGGCTTGGAGTGCAGTGCAAAAATAGCCCGGGAATAAGCCAGCTGTGAATATAGCAACCAGGAAGTGCAAACCACAACAGCAGTCAAGTGCACAGTGATGTGAAGGAAGGTAGAGGTGAACCAAGTGACCAATGTGTGTGCTAGCAAAGGAGTGGATTCATTAAAGCTACAAGCACCAGCTCATGTGAAATTCTGCAGAAATGTACTACGTTTCTGAAATGTTTGCTTGGTGCAAACGTTTGCCCGGGGCAAAAATTTGCTATATTCAAAAGTGACATGCAAATAAGCCTACTTAGGCAGTCTGTGGGAAAACATCCAGATTAGCATCTCATTATGTCCTGATTTGCATGCAGTTTGCCCAGCGCTATTGCAGGGTCCCACAGCTCCACCTGTAAGTCAGTCTAGAAGTACAGGGGCTGGCTGGGTATACCCACAGCTCCACCTGTAGGTCAGTCTGGAAGTGCATGGTGGTAGCTGCAGGCTACATTTGTACAGAACCGCATAGAATATTGTACCCCAGTGGACTACACAGCACAGGCACAGGTGGTGCTGCATGAAAATGTTAAACTGTAGTTCCTGCTACAGTGCACAGTAGACACTACAGTAACAAAAAGGTAGTAGTGTGAGGGACACAGCAATGCCTATGGTGTATAGGGCATCAATGACTGCTGCACTTTACACAGTGACAGGCCCATCTTAGAGGTGTGTACTGACAGTGGACATTACTGTTATGCTGTTGTGTAACCCACAGATGCTGCACCACTGGCATGGGATACTCACAGTGACATAAACATGGCTGTCTGTGTGTGTTGCGACGTCTGTACAGATGTGTGGTATGTGGCTGAAAGGGGCACATACCATCAGACAGGCACACTGCAGTTGGGTATTCCCTACACTGGACCATTTGCACTGCGTGGATTGTCCCAGCCTTGTGGCAGCACCCAGTACGTAGTGCAGACTGGCCACCTGTACACCCTCACCTCAACACCCTCCATGCCCCCAGTGCTGCTTGTGTGTGCTGGATTCTGTTGGCAAATGGTGGTCTGCAGGTGTGTGCTGCATGGACACACTGCCATAGTGTCCACTAGGTGCCGGGTCTCCACTTAATGCCTGGCATGGCTGGGACTGGTGGCAGATGATGGCAACATAGGAGGTGCCATCTGTGTGCAGCATGTTTCTTCCATGTCTGGTTTCTTTCTATGTTTAATATATACTGATTAGGGTCAATAAACCACCACTGGTAGACCCTCACAAACTCCATAATTCACACTCTTGAATTACAGAGTTCCATAAACCAGTTCTATGTCGTGCAAAGTCACGCAAAGCCACCCAAAGGTGCACAAATCCACAAAGTCACTCAAAGCTGGTTTGCCCAGAGTTAAGACTACCTTTTCATGGGCTGTAATTTGTCTTGTACAAGGTGTCACGCTAAGTCACGCAAAAACACTTTGTACCATGCTAATGCACTGAATATATCATTGCACCTGTATTCATGTACATGCACCCTCTTTTTGGCCCTTGCATACATTATACTTTTGCTCAGTGCTAATGCAGGTTGCCATGCTGTTTGGCCTCTTGAATATAGCAGACCCGCGCAAACCCGGTGAAAATGGTTTGCACCCAGTGCAAAGTTTTGAATATCTTACCCCAAGTCTTTTGAAACCAGATGAGGCAGTCTGACCATTATTATAATAGTTACTGTGTGGGTTGCTTGCTAGACTCTTCACAGTTACTGCATTAGTAATATGTGAATACCTCCACATCAACGCTAGCAGAACATTAATGTGACTCCAAGTTGGGCCAGTCAGCAATGCTGATGCTTACACCATATTATTGTGTCCCCAATCTGGCTGCTCACAGCAGAGAGCAGTGGCACATTATTCTTGCAATGATGGAGCCAGTGGCATTGGATTTCCCTCCATAGAAACATAGAAACATAGAAACATAGACTTTGACGGCAGATAAGGAATGCTTGGCCCACCTAGTCTGCCCATTTCCCTACCTACTGGATAAGCTGCTGATCCTGTCTAACCAACAGCCTATTTCTTCCTATCCACCCCACAAAAATTGCCTTATGTCTGTTCCATGCATTCTTGAACTCTCCCACAGTTTTAGACCCCACTACCTCCTCAGGAAGGCTGTTCCATGCATCCACCACCCTCTCTGTGAAAAAAACACTTCCTCACATTGCCCCTGAGCCGTCCCCCCCATCTTCAAATTGTGTCTCCTTGTTCTTGCACATCTCTTTTTCTGAAAGATGATACCCTCTTGGACTTTGTTGATTCACTGAGGTACTTGAAAGTTTCTATAATGTACCCCCCCTCTCCCTTCTTTCCTCAAGGGTATATATATTAAGCTCCTTTAGGCTCTCCTCATATGGCTTCTCTTGCAGACCCTGCACCATTTTAGTTGCCCTCTTCTGGACTGCCTCCATCCTGTCTTTGTCCTTGTGAAGATGGGGTCTCCAGAACTGGATGCAGTACTCCAGGTGGGGTCTCACCAACTGTCTGTACAGAGGGATACCAACTTCCTGTTTTCTGCTGGTGATGCCTCTCCTTATACATCCCAGTATCCCCCCATCCCTCCTAACTGCCTTCTCACATTGCTTGCTTACCTTAAGGTCATCAAATATGATTATTCCCAGGTCCCTTTCCATTTTTGTTGTTGCTACCTTCCCCCATTGTGTAATCTTCCCCTAGGTTTTTGTTTCCCAGGTGCATTATTTTGCACTTCTTTGCATTGAATCCAAGCTGCCATACTTCTGACCATTCCTCCAATCTTGCCAAATCCCTTCTCATCCTTTCCACATCTCCTTGTGTACCAACCCTGTTGCAGAGCTTTGTGTCATCTGAAAAAAGGCATACTTTTCCTTCCAGTTCCTCTGCAATGTCACTTATAAAGACATTAAAAAGCACTGGACCCAGTACTGAACCCTCCGGTACCCTACTAGTAACCCCTCTTTCTTCTGAGTGGACTCCATTTACAATTACCTTCTGTGTCCTGTTGTCCAGCAAATGTTTTACCCAGGCCACTACCCTGGGACCCACTCCTAGGCTGGTTGATTTGACTATTAATCTTTTGTGTGGGACTGTGTCAAATGCCTTGCTAAAGTCTAGGTAGGCCATGTCCACAGCCCCTTCCTGGTCTACTACTTTGGTCACCCAATCAAAGAAATCAATTAGATTTGTCTGACATGACCTTCCTGCTGTGGTTCTGTCCTGTGCCCCACTGGCCTGTAGGTACTCAACAATTCTTTCCTTCAGAAGTGATTCCATCATTTTCTCTACCACAGAGGTCAAACTAACAGGTCTGTAGTTTCCTGCCTCTGTCTTGCTCCCACTTTTTTGAACGGGAATCACATCCACCTTCCTCCAGTCCTCAGGTACCACACCATCCTCCCATGATTTATTAAAAAGGGTAGTCAGTGGTGTCACTAGTTCTCTCCTTAATTCTTTTAGAATTCTGGGGTGAATTCCATCAGGCCCCATTGTTTTGTCCACCTTCAGTTTTAGGAGTTCTTTCAGAACCCTTTCTTCTGTGAAAGGACTGGTATCGACCCCCCTATTCAGAGTGCTTCTGTTAATTGGATTAGGTACCTCCCCCTCCTCCTTTTTTGTGAATACTGAGCAGACGTATTCATTCAGTATCCCTGCTTTTTCACAGTCCCTCTCTGCCCGCCCACTGTCCATTCTATTCAGCCTCACTCTTCCTCCCTTCTTCTTTCTACGCTCCCTGATATACCTATAAAAGGTTTTATCCCCCTTCTTAACCGAGTTGGCTAACTTTTCCTCAGTTTGGGCCTTTGCTATTCTGACTACCCTCCCTGCTTCCTTCTGCCTTAACTGGTACAGTTCTATGTCCTGCTTTTTCTATGTTTCCTTATACTTCCTAAATGCTAGCTTTTTCTCCTTAACCTTCACCGCTACCACTTTTGAGAACCATAGTGGCTTTTTCTTTCATTTTGATTTGTTTATTTGCTTCACACAAAGGCTTGTTGCCTCTGTGATGGCAGTTTTGATGTTTTCCCATTGTTGCTCCACCCCTCCTTCTAGCCTGTTTGATAGTGCTTTTCTAAGGCACTCTACCATCTTGCCAGAGTCAGCCCTCCTGAAGTCCAGAACCCTCACTTTTGTATGGCTTGACTCTGTAGCTGAGTTTATTGTGAACCACACTGTTTGGTGGTCACTTGCTCCCAGATGGCTACCCACTTCTAGATCTGAGATCCTCTCACTGTCCCCATTTGAGAGTATGAGGTCTAAGTTTGCTCCCTCAGGAGTGGGTTCCAAAATTAGCTGTCTGAGGCATGCTACCTGAAGGGCATCGAGAATGGCCCTGCTTTTGGATGGCATATTCACATCCCCCATGGACAGTATCTCCCCTTTTTCTGCCATTCTAAGGATGCCTTCTATCATATCCATGTCCATTCCCTCCCCCTGACATGGTGGTCTGTATACAACCCCTGTGCGGATTGTGGTGCCATTTCCAGTCTCTAAGGTGACCCACAGTGCCTCCTCTCCCCCCGTTTACTCCTTTGTTCAGTTGCTTTTATCCCTTCCCTTACATAAAGAGCTACTCCACCCCCTCTTCTCCTCTCTCTGTCTCTCCTGTAGGCTGTGTACCCTGGTATGTTAACATCCCAGTCATGGTTCTCTATGTACCATGTTTCTGTGACTGCTACAATATCCAGGCATCCCTCTTCCATCAAGGCCACCAGTTCAGGGAGCTTGTTGCCCAGACTGTGGGCATTGGTACTCATTAGTCTTCATTTCTTGATGGCCTTATCCCTTTTTGCCCCATCCCTGTCCATACTGCGTTTGTCATTTTCTCCATTTACCCCTGCACTTCTCCCTATTGACATCTCAATCTTGTTGTTTACGTCACTTACTACCCTGATTTTTTTTGGGGTGGGGCTAGGATTTCCCTGATCCTTTCCAGTGCCCCCCCTTAGCTAGTTTAAATGCTTGCTAATGAAGCATTTAAATGTATCACCTAGGATCTTGGTTCCCCTCCTGGACAGATGCAGACCATCATACCAGAATAGGCCTGCATCCCTCCAGGTGGACCCCCAGTCCCCAATGAAGCCAAATCCCTGAGCGCTGCACCATTTTTCAACCACTGATTGAATCCCATGATGTGGAGCACCCTAGCCTCACCCATGCCATAGACAGGCAGCACCTCCGAGAAGGTTACCTTGCGTGCTACTTGTCTAAGGCCCCTACCCAACTTCACAAACTCTTACTGCTCTGATCCCTTCCTTAGCCAGGTCATTTGTCCCTAGGTGGACAATGACATTCAGCTCCCTCCCCTGTGCAGCTGCTCCAGCGATCCTGATGATTCGCTCCCTGTCCCTCCAAGCCATGGTGCCAGGCAGGCACCTTACCTCCCTCTCCCCTTCCTCCCTCAGTTCTACCTTCCTAACAATGGAGTCCCCCACCAGGAGTTATTTCCTTCCCCTTTGGGGTCCCATGCCACCCCCCTGTGGGTCTCCTTTGTGGAGGTTCCCAGCATCCTCCTTGGTCTCCACTGTGAGTGCCTCCATAGAGGAACCACACTTTGTCAGAATGGCATCTGAATTGTGGAGAGGTACAACTGGAGGGGTGCACCTCTGTTCCACCGCCCTCACCCACCCTGAGCCCACTGTGGTCCAACCACTCCTCTTTCTTGGCAACTTTTGAGGCAATGGCAGTGGCCCTGAGGAGGTCCCACAAATCCTGGCCAACTCAACCTGGAGATAAGCAACCTCCTCCCTCAGCCTAGAGAGGTGCCTGCAGATGGGACACCACCGCATCCTCTAGAAAGTCTCCCGGAAGACTGCTGCTCCACAGCCACTGCGTTGCACCACTCCCAACATGTCTTATTTCTGGCCCCTTAACTGTTGTTTGGAATACTTAATCTTTCCTCTGTTTGTCTATATATATATATATATATATATATCTTTTTTTGCCTCCCTACTTACTTACTGCCTCTGTGCCCTTTAAGCTCCTGATCTTCCTGTTCTGAGACAAGACGTTCCTATATTTCTTAGTAGTCTCCTTTCTTGCTCAGAGCTAGACCTCCAGAAGCTGGGGGTAGGGTGGAGAGTTACTGTTTTCCTTCAAGAGTGGTGAGTCCTTGGTGGCTCAGTGATCACTCCCTTCCTGCTCCCAAACAGGAAGTTCCTGTTGTCAGTCAAAT
Source organism: Neoceratodus forsteri (assembly GCA_016271365.2). Classification (NCBI taxonomy): domain Eukaryota; kingdom Metazoa; phylum Chordata; order Ceratodontiformes; family Ceratodontidae; genus Neoceratodus; species Neoceratodus forsteri. The sequence goes on from JADMNL010000025.1 coordinate 53,782,562, forward strand.
CCTGTGCCTATAAAAATAGAACTGGTTTAGGGTGGGGAGGGCAATATAGTCCCAGTAGAGAAGTTTAGTTATAACAGAAGCTACTTCCTCCTGGTGGTCTCTGTTCTCTGGCAGAAGCTATCTAGGGCAGTGTTTAACTCTGGCTTTAACTTGGCTTTCTTCTAGCTAAGCCACTCCCCCTACTTTACATCTATTTCTATACTTAGTTAATGGCACACATAACAATTCCCTTCAGCCACTTGAGACAAACACCAGATAACTGCAATAACAATTCATCCCTTGCTAGCTGTGTCCTCCTCCCTCCTCACCCCCAACCCACTTTTCCTGTTAGTGGCTAGATGTGCCCTACCACTCACCTCAGATACTGTCCCCCAGCTGCCCCAGTACTTGCATCACCATGCATGGACAGCTGTACACTTTTTGTGTTTACATGTCTCTGAGAACATAGCAATATATTTGCTGACCAGTTTAGTAACATCACATTTCCTCTTCTGATTTCTATGACTTCAGATTATTTTTATTCATTCAAGTTTCTGCATGTTTGTTTTGTACAGCTCTTTATAACTCAATGTAAGCCCCCCTCCAACCCGGTGCTTACGTAAGGTGGGTGGGGGGATCCCGTTGTCCTGGGGGTACTTGCACCTGGTCCGTTGATGTGGCTGGACCTGATGCAAGCTTAGCTGTGACTGTGGTTGTTGCTGGTGCTAGTTAGGAACCAGGGGCCTGATTTTAGAAGGGTGGCACAAGTTGCCGCCAAATGCAACTTGCGCCACCAGCAACTGTGGCATTGACCCTGTGCCCTATTCTAGAAGGGGTAGGGTCTACACAGCAAAGTCCTGTGACTTGCACCATGTGGCTAGGTACATCACACAGAAGGCGTACCTGGCCAGCATGCCGTAACCCACTGCCGCATGGTGCAAGTGCACCCCCTGCTGCCAGCTACAATAGCTGCCCACAGGGGGTAGCCCACACCCACACCTCCATGCCTCCATATACATACCTGCAGGGCTGGCAAACACCAAGTGGCCCCAGCACACACAATAATGAGCCCTCAGGGCTGGCCACACCAAGTGGCCCCAGTAGCCCCCATACATATGCCCCACAGGGCTGCCTACCCCCTGCCCCAACTCCCTTTGTGAACTATGCCCCACAGGGTGTCCCATACCCCCAGCCCCTGACTCTCCAGTGTAACATGTCCCACAGGGCAGCACTGTTAGCCCTCACCCACATGCATGCCCTGGACCCCTGAGTCACTAGCCGCAGACATGCAGCAAATATCCTGAGAAGCCTTGGTGGTCTAGTGCACCCCCGATCATTGTAATAAAACAAATCAACACCACCATGTCCCTGGTAGTCTAGTGGCCCCCCACCCAGCCATGCCAGCCCACCCAGTACACCCCACCCATCCCCAGCTGGTGACTGGCACAGGCCACCTCTCACCTCCACAGCCAGCCACCAACTGAGTGCTGTAGAGCACTCCTGTAAAGACATGCTCACGTGCACTAGACTACCAGGGCAATGGGGCTGGTCTGTACACATTCTACATTGATCAGGGGGGCCAGTAGACTACCAGGGCTTCCCAGGATATTTGCCGCATATGCAGCCAGTGACTCAGGGGGTTGGGGCATGCACAGGTGGGGGTCTGACAGCGCTGCCCTGTGGGGTGTGTTAGACTGGGGATTCAGGAGTGCTGGGGGTATGGGATGCCCTGTGGGACATAGTTAACATAGGGAGTCGGGGGCAGCTGGGTGGCCAGCCCTGGGGAAAGTTACTGTGTAGGGGGTATGGGGGAGCATGTACCAGACAGGGGTTGGGGCAGGGTGTGCGATGCCCATTGGGGCACCAACAGAGGAGGTCTGGGCATGGGGAGGATGGCACATGGCACAGGTCTATGGGACTCTTGGAGGAGGCTGTAAGTTACACCAGCTAAATGCAGGTGTAACTTACATTGCTGGTTCTCCTCTGGGGGTTCTTGTAGAATCCCAACGGCGGAGACTTTGTGTCTGCCCTTCTAGAATGGGGTGCAACTGCTGCCATAAATCCCCTAGTACCATGATGCAGGGGGTCTATGGTGCAACTACCAGCGTAACTACTATTTGCCGCAAGTGGTCTGCGCCATGTCGCAGGCCACATTGTAGAATCACGTAAGTCATAACTGCGTGTGTAAGTTGCTACATACACCATTCTACTTGGCACAACTGCTGTTATGCCAGGCATAACTCTTCTAGAATCTGGCCCAAGCTGTCTAGCTAGAAAAGTGCATGCTACTTGTTATGGGTTCCTACAAAGAGAAAAGGCAGCTATACCCCTCCCCCCTCCAAAAAGCAAGAGAGGAGGTAAACTGCCTGCAGGGTGGGAGGCTCTGGCTACCCCTCCCCCATGGCAGGAAGTAGAGAGGGGCAGAGAAAGGCAGAGCTGGGGTGAGAGAGAGAGGAGAGTTTGAGAGAGAGAGGAGGAGAGCAGGGTGGAGGAGCAGGAGGAGAGGGAATCCCAGGCCCCCCCAAAGGAAACCAGAAGGCTGTTTTGGTGGTTTTGCCTGGCAAAGACTCTGGGACTGCATCCCTCTCCACCCTCTCTCTCCCCTTCCTTTCAAGCATAAGGAAAAGGAAGGATTCATACAGCGACTGGGGCTGTGCAGGAGGGCCCCACAGGTTGGTTGCTCAAAAGTACTGAGGCAGACTGTTTGGACTGAAGGTACTGTGACCCCCAGCCTGGGGCATCTGGGAGGCTGCTGCATCAGGGACAGATCTTCCTGCCAGTGGAGAAGCTGGGGAGACCAGAAAGGCACCAGGGGGAGTTGAACTGCTGTGCCCCCACCATTGCAAAGATCAGAGGAACCATGGAGGGAAGGATGAACAGGCGTGCCTGGTGAAAGCCATATACAAAGGCCTGCGGGCAAAGCTGAAAAGGCCAGGCAGGTGAAGAACTACGACACCCATTTCATGGGAGACAACATGTTGTGGACTGCAGGGGTTGTCACCCTCTCCAGGCACTGTGAGTACCCGGCGATGCAGTTCAGGAGAAACCATTGTTTTCTTTGCCTGGATGGTCAGGAGGGAACCATCCTGTACATCAGTTTATCTTTGTTTTTCTTGGAACTTGTGTGATTGTGTAAGGGACCCAACAGTAAACAACAGACCTGCAGACTAAGGGACCGTGAGGTACCCACTAACTGTGACTTGTCTGGGTACACCCAGAGAAAAGGGGACAAGTGGGGATAAGTGAATGTTTGGTAACCAGGAGGTTTTGGAGGAGTAGCCCCTACCTCCTTTGTGTTAGCTGTATTGTTCATCTGTTTCACCTGCTGTGTGTGTGTAAAACCATTGTGGGGAGTGATTGTGGGTCTGGGGGGTCATCACAGGCAGTAATTAGAGGGAAGACCATTACTTATCCTGGGGAAACATTCTAAACTGTTCTACCCACAGGAGGCGATGCAGGGGCCCCAGGTGGAGTCACTAAGGCACCATAGAAACTACTGGTAAGGACTCAGGCCCAGCCCCCCAGGGAGGTACTGCTGAGCCATCGGTCCCGCCGGGGCATCCCACGTGAGTGGGATTATTGGGGGGGGAGTTTACATCAATAATTATTCAATTGAGAATAACCCACTGCTTCTACATTAGCATTATGTGCAGCATTTTATTTCATTTGCTGCACTATTGTGATGTGATGTGATGTGATGTGATGTGATGTGATGTGATGGGATGTGATGGGATGTGATGTGATGGGATGTGATGGGATGTGATGGGATGGGATGTGATGTGATGTGATGTGATGTGATGGGATGGGATGGGATGGGATGTGATGTGATGTGATGTGATGGGATGTGATGTAATGTGATGGGATGAGATGTGATGGGATGTGATGTGATGTGATGTGATGTGATGGGATGGGATGGGATGTGATGTGATGTGATGTGATGTGATGTACTGTAAGTGTGGGAGGGATATCTCATGGAAAAGTAATAGGTGGTATTACTGCAGGTTATGATGCTCATATTACCTCTCAGTTCCCTACCAGGTATCAGACTTCTATCACTAGAATACAACAAAATGCAGTTAAACCGTATATATGCAACACATGCTGAAGCAGCTATAGTTGGCTCTAGCCTACTCTTGTGCATATTGCATTTTGTTGGCTTGGGGTGGGTATGGGAGATGTCATTTCCTGTGTTTGAAAATGTAAATTTTTTTTTCCTTTCTGTAATCTTGTTTTAAATTGTGGATGTTCTAACTGAGATGCAAGTTCTTAGTGCTGGTGTTGTCCTGGGTTTAACCCTTTTCTTCAGCTCTGTGTACTTCAGCACTGGGAGGTCAAGTGAGATACTAAAGATCATGCAGGAAGTATTTTGGTTTAACAGTATTTTTGCACAACTGTGTGTATTTTTACCTTCCTTGGAGGGTAAAGCTAATTGTGGAGAATATATTTTTATTGAAATATGAAATCTGAGATAGAATAGTTTAAAAAGTTTTTTTTTTGTTATTGATATCGCAGGTTTTTTTTACCTTTGTTTTACCAGGTGAGACACACTAAGCTGAAAGCTTGTTTACAGGTGCAACCTGGGAGCACAAGGAAGTTAAGTGACTTTGTTTAGGGTCACACAGTATGCTAGTGGGGATGTGGGATTCAAACTCAGGTCTCCAGGTTTGTAGCTCAGGCCTTAAACCACTCTCTATACTCTCTCTCTCTCTCTCTCTCTCTCTCTCTATATATATATATATATATATATATATATGAAAAACTCTGTTTAATGCATCAGTTAGGGTTGTTCACAGCGACAAAGCGAGGAAATTCAATGTTAGGGTTGAAACCCCTTTGCACCCCTCAGCTCACCCCCAAACTGGAATGAGGTGCATTGGGGTCGTCGGCCTAACTGTCACCCATCACATGTGGAAGAAGCCGAGGAATAGGAGAATGGGGTGACAGTTGGGACGGTATTGACTTACCTGATTCAGTTTGAAGGTGTGGAGAATGCAAAAAGACTCAGCTTTCATGATGCTTCAAAGCTGCTGATGCATTAAATAGAGTTTTTTGCCTCTAATTTCCCTTGTTTTTGAGAATGATAATGAGAAATCGGGGACCTCCCACCACGTGATGTCTTGTCACATAGTAACATTGTGCCCGCAAACGCAAATCGTAATGCACATGGTGACTCAAAGTGAAACAGAAAGAGAAACAATACTGTAGACAGAAATGTTAAAAACAATGCAATGAGCTTATTCATTAAGCTGCACTAATTATATATTTTAAACTATGGCCATCTGATTACCTAAATTTTCATTTTCATCACAATTTTTACCTTTCAGAGGGCTATATTTAAAAAATAATCTAATCAATTCAGACTAGTGACTACCCTCATTTGAAATGTCATTTTGTCCTGAACAACTTTCATGTTCATTGCGCAACCACAAATGAAAACGCAAAGGGTAACGCACATGGTGGCATAAACGTGAACGGTAAGTGAAACGGGTACGGAACCGCAATCAGAAATTGTAATGGTAACAGTAATGAAAGTGCACAGGCTGGTTTTCCCCAAAAGCTGTATAGAGAAAGACAGTGAGTACAAAGAATGTATGCAAAATAATGACTCTCAGAACTCAAAAATGAGGACTTGGAATAGTAAATTGCTTATATCTCAGTAACCGTACGACATAGAAAACATTTTTTAAAGTCATATGAATTATCACGGGCTAAGAATTGCTCAACAAAAAGTCTGTATCTTGCACCGTTTTCGAGATATGGGCCCTGAAAGGCGCGTTGAATGCTGTAATGTTAGCCTATGGGGAAAAAACAGAAGTTCAGACTGCCATAACGTTGCCTCCCTGTAATTTTTCTGTGGGATGTTGGCTGTGTTCCCTGCAAATTTCAGCCCAAAAGACCAAACCGTTATTTTGCAGCAGGGCACCAAACGAGTGCTGCAATGCGTTGTACGCCGTAATGTTATCCTATGGGACAAAGTGTCAAGTTTGGAGTACTGTAACTTTGCTGCCATGTAATATTTTGTCAACAAAACACTGAAAAGCACATCTGTGAGATGTCAGCTGCGTTCCCTCCAAATTTCAGCCCAAAACTCCAAACCGTTCTTTTGCAGCAGGGTGCAAAAGAATTACTATTATTTGGGCATGAGTGTCATAAAAGGCAGTGTCATGACTTACAAAGCTTTACAAAAATTGCGACACTTTCATGAGTGCGACACTACTTTGTGAAAGTACTTTTCCAGAAATCTGAAAACATATTTCTGGGGTGTTTACCCCAAAATAAAGACATAGGCTAACATCCTCAGGGCCTGGCTAGGTGAATACAAAAAGAACTAGGTTGCTAGAGGGTCTCAGTTTTAAATCCCAAGCATTTTTCTGATCACTAACTGAAAACAAAATGGTGGATTTGTGACAGTAAAAGGGCCATTTGCGACAGTAAAAAGTGCATTTGCGACACTGTCAAACTTTATTAACTTTTCCCATTGACTTATAATGGGAAATTGTTTTTTGAATAACTTTTGAACCATTTAATATTTTTTCATGAAATCTTCAAAAGGCACATAAGAGACCCCGGCTGCACGTTCCCTGAAGATTTTGGGCCAGTCGCACAAACCATGCGACCTGTAGGCGTGACCGTCAAATTCCAGAAAAAGCGTAAATGCATGTGCAGATCATTCTTAATAACTCCACAGCCATGTATCCAACCAGTACAAAACTTGGCAGATCCCAAGGTGTATGGGTCTTGATCATGTATTCCAAATTTCAGGCAAATCCATCAAACGGTTGCAAAGTTATTAAGATGCAAAATTTTAGGTTTAACATGTAAATGGATCCTCAACCCTAACTATGGTAGCACGGTAATGTATATATACAGATATATATATATATATATATATATATATGCTATACAATTGATTTTATAGTTTGGGGTATTTCACGTTAATGATGCCATAACTGATTTTTTCAGGTTAGTTGCGTCTCTTCATGATACCTATAATAGATATATGTGGCAACTGGTATACAGACTACAAGAAAAGTGTTTATTTCTATTTTTGTCTCCTATTGTATGTTATATGTATGCCTCATTTGAAAGTCACCTAAGGCAAGTGGGCCTCTGTTTTTTTTGGGGGGAGGGGGCAGAACAGAAAAGGAGTTACTCAGGGCTACTTAACAGTTCAGAGCGTAGGGGCTGAGAGTTGGAATGGAATGGAGCCTGGCCGTCTTTACATAAGCAAGTTCACAATGGACTCACTGTGATAACAGCGAGCCCACACAATGGCAGGTAGTTAAGGTAACTGGTGATTTGTTAAGAGTGAGGCCTCTAATTAACATGGATAGCTGTAGAAATCAAACTGGCCCACACTGTCTAGTATGTTGTAAATCTAATTGGTAGGTCTACTGTATATAGATTTTTGTGTGAATATCTGCAATAATGTGGGTGAAACATTTGTGTGACATGGCAAAAGGATGGGCTAGGAGGGCCCCTAATGTTGCTTGGTGTGCTTGCCCTGAAGTGTCACATGCATTTTAGCTCCAACAGTTAGATTTGGAGTAAGATGTAGTACTGGAGAACCACCAAATCCAAAGAGGAGTTACTGCTCTATAAAGTCTCAAGCCTGTCAAGTAGTCTTTTATTTTCTAAGAGGCCTAAGAGGTAAGGAAACAGCATTCTTGTAGCATTCTGGACCCCCTGCTCAATTCAGATGTGATTAGAAAAAATATGGTCTTTGCGTCAAGGTCGTGACATTGACCATCCCATACTTCAACATACTACCCCTTTTCATTTATGCTGGTTTGCTGAGAAACAACTGAGTTTGTATGAATGGTTACTTTTCAAGCCATGTAGAAGAAAATGACTATTAATTTTTGCTTTGCATTGCATTGCACATTTCCCAATTTTGCAGATTATGATGTTTTCATTGGGGGTTGTGCCCCCCCCCACACACACACTCATTTTTGTTTCTGTAAGCACCAATGTTTTATTTGTTTACAATGCTGTTTTCATTAGGGGGCTGCACCCCCTCTGCATTTTTATGGCTGTGGGTGGAACACATTTTTTAATAGTTTTCAGTGTATCCTTCCATAATACTGCAAATTCCTATGGCAGTTAAAAATAATCCCTTCTTTCTTTTTAGAATGATGGACACAGAATTCCTAACATATTAACATACTAGATACCAGCAGAGTAGGCTTATTGGTCTATCAAGTCTGCTCATGCTTCAGCACCCTGATTGGGTACCGTAGCCCTCTATCTGCCTCCAAGCTCCAAGCCGCTTTTCTCTGAGAACAAATGTGTACACCTTCCAAATGAATCTAAATATCTTTAAAACTATTCAAGGTGCACAACCCCCCCTCCCCCCAAAAAAAACAGAGTGAAAGTTGTTTAGGGCAAAAAGACCTTTCACTTGAGGGTAGGAAATACTCTGAATTCTTTATAGTTTGTAAAATATGGTCTTCCAAACAACCTCATTTTTTTTTCTCCCTGAGTGAGCACAGTAGGAATCATGCCAAAGAAATGTAAATATCTTGGAAAGTATACAAGTTATCAATATACAATGAACATGAAAGTTGTTCAGGACAAAATGACGTTTCAAATGAGGGTAGTCACTAATCTGAATTGATTAGATTATTTTTTAAATATAGCCCTCTGAAAGGTAAAAATTGTGATGAAAAATGAAAATTTAGGTAATCAGATGGCCATAGTTTAAAATATATAATTAGTGCAGCTTAATTAATATGCTCATTTGAAAGGTATTTTTGTCCTGAACAACTTTCATTTGATGGGTTATGAGTAAGTCCTTTACTTTTAGAGATATTTACATTTGTTTGTTGAGAGGGCACAGTCTTAAGCTAGAGAATGGGAGGTTTAGGAGGGAGGACAGGAAGCACTTCTTCACAAAGAGGGTGGTGGACACCTGGAATGCACTGCCAGAAGAGGTAATCTCATTGAAGACAGTGGGCAGCTTTAAGAAAGGCTGGGAGATGCATAATGGGGAGGGTAAGGTTCATGGGTAGGGAGGATGGGAGGAGTAGGGAGGAGGGAGGGCAGGAACATTAGCTCAAGCTATGGACCCTGCAATATGAGCAGACTTGATAGACCAAATAGCCTTCTTCTGCTGGCTTCTTCATATGTTCATATAACTCCTATTGCACTTCTGACAGCCTGATTTCTGAAACCACTATGCTGAGACAAGAACATATGGTTTATCTCTTGTCATGCCTAATTTAACAGCAGATCCTAAATTATTCTAGCAATGTACAGCACTTCAATTACATTGTTTAGTTGTTAATCTGAAGAAAAGAACAACTTGAAACAAAATGATCTGCTTATTGAGGGCACATTAGATCTTTTCAGGGTGGGATCATGTTAAATATTTTCAGGAAAAAGCAGCAGATTAATTTTAGTAATTATTAGCCAGCAATATCTATATATGAAGCTGACACTGACCAGATAGGGTGAAGAAGGAAGACACAGAAGAAAACAATGCTCACACACATAAAGAAGACATGTCTGTCTGTAAAACTTTTAGAAGCAAATGGTTTGATACCTTTTAGGCATCTATGCACTGATTTTTTTTCTTGTATAAAGTCATCTTTTGCAACTTCTATTATTAGAATGCATTAAATGTATAGTTTACTAAATCTTGACCTTGGGATATCTCTTGAATGACACCCAAATGAGTTTTAAGCCATTCCCTTTACGTTAGGTCAAGACTTGTACAAAAGGTCAACTGTTATTTTTTCATATTTTTTTTTTACAAATTTCCAAAGTGAAAGTGTGGAGAAATACTAAATGTTCAACTAATCTCCTCTGTATTTTCAGCTTGCAGAGAATTTAATATTTGCGCAAAATCAAACCCAATGTTTATACAGTTTTTGTTCTAAAGTTATTTTATTCTAAATCTTATTGGATCATTGATGAACGAAGCAAAGAAATGTATAGATGAAACACATTGATGACTCCAGGATTGGGAGGCTGTTAAGGTTGCAAAAGGGCAAATGATGAAACCTTAAATGAACTCATTAAGATCATTCTTGTTGCCAGCCCGGTGGTGCTGAGGGTTGAGGCGCTGAATGCCACACCTCGTGCCACGCTGGCGACCCAGGTTCGGGAGCGAGCCTGGATCGTCGGGGGTCGGCAGGGGAGGAGAAGGATGGAGCATCCGTAGGACTGCTCTCCTTCTCTGGGAAGGGGGAGGATGGCCATCGGTGCTTTAGTGGCCCCTGGCGACAGCTGGGGGTGGCTTCAGAGCACTGGCAGGCATGGAGGGATGTGCTGGGGCAGACACCTGGCTCTGGGTGTGTGCAGACATGCATGCACCCAGGACCTTGGCGTCATTGCATGCCCCAAAGCCGTATGGGAGGAAAAGTGGAAAATTGGGGGACCAGTCTCGGCGGCATGATGGCCTCTCCAAAACGGACTCTCTCGGTGCCGAGGGTGCATGGTGGTACCGGATCCTGACTTGGTGGGTTGAGCTCCAGAGGGAGTGCTCCCCACCACCCCACCACAGGGGGCAAGCCGCAGGGGTAGCTGCGAGGCCCTAATGAGGATGTCGGAGGTAGCCCAAGGAGATGGTGGCCTGAGTACCTGGGGAGATGCCAGACGTGAAGGTAAGACAGACTGGTGGCCCTGGGGGGATAAAGAAATAGGAAAAAAAAAAAGATCATTCTTGTTAGCGTGTAATTATAATGAACTAAAGACACTTGAAAGGATAGTGACAAAAAGGTACACTTGTTATGAATATAGACCTACAATTATTCAACCTTTGTGATACATATTTTTAGAATCAGAGGGATAGTGCAAGGCTGTTGAAATCATGGTGATCTGACTGCTTCAATGCTTCAGTGTGCATTGTTCAAACCAGAAAGAGCCACAATAAAAGCTTCTATCTTCTAAAAAAATTATATTTTATCATATGTGATTTAACCTGAAAACACAAAATAGCAACAAGGAAGTAAAACAATCAAGATGAGATTTCAGCGTTCTCCAACCATACATAAAGGCGTCTATCTTCTTCAAAGCAATTATATTTTATTTTGATATATTTCATATTCTGCATCTAAGTAGACACTAGAATAAAGTTTATTGGATGTTTTGGAAACAGGCAAATGCAAGCAGACACAGAAGGAAGTCAAAAGAGAGTATCAGTTGTAGGGACTAGTAACAAGTCAAGGAGCTCACCTGACCACTTCAATGGGGGCCACCCACCAACACTACTGACCGTTGGTGGGCACTGGTAGCAGAGGAGGAGCTGGGCAAGTGCTGCAAGCAGTCAGTGTAGGAGGAGGAGGTGGATGGCAGGCTGCCTGCCATAGTCCAGCTCTTGTTTTAAATCCCCAGTGGTGCCTGAGTGGCTGTAGCAATCATCTGTGCAGCAGCCCTCCATCTGTAGGGATTAAGGGAACTCAGTTTAGCTGTCCTGATGTATTCAGGTAGGCTTGAGTTCCATTACAGCAGCAGGTCTGACTGGAACCCTGGATCAACAACTCTGCTACTTGTTGAGGACTAACCACCAAGCGGTCCCTCCCACCACCACCCTTTTCTGCCTCCCCTTTAGCCAGTTTGTAATCCATTTCACCATTTTTGGTCCCACCCCCACATATTCCAGTTTCATCCACAACTTCCTATGTGGCACTGAATCAAAGGCCTTGCTGAAGTCCAAATGCAGAACATCCACTGCATGGCCCTTGTCCAGTTCCCGCATCACCCAGTCGTAGTACTCTACAAGGTTTATCTGGCAGGATCTACCCATGCAAGAGGTGTAATGGATGGAGAAAATGCTTCACATGTGCAGAGAAAGGGAATGGTGTGTTGGGTGCCAAAGGCCTCAGGCCACCCACTGGATCTGGACCACAACCCCATTTCTACCCACCTGGAGCCCACCAGGCTAGATAGAACCAGGTGTGGTTTGGCAAATGTGTAACTCACATTTCTGTCTCTGGCTGGGGCAGCCAATGTGCAGTGGTGGGACAGTTGTGGAGGGGGCACCAATCACCACTTCTGCCAGGCCACAGTCCACTATTTGCCTTAGGCTGCCCATCTGGAGGTCACCTTGTCACTGTGCCAACCTGTGTGGAGTGGGATGGGTGTAATGGGGAAGATGAGTAACCTACATCAGTCCCTGGCTACTGCAGATTGTTCCATATGTGCTGATGTGAGCTGGATGTGTAGGGGGCAGCAACTGCCAGGGGGTGCCCATCCAGTGACCCCCATACACTGTGCTAGTCAATGTGAAGTGGCAGATATGTGACCCACATATTTATCTCTGTCTGGGTGCTCCTCTTGTGCAGTGGTGGAATAGATGCGCCAAGTTTGTTTTATATTTTGTCTCTCCTGGTCTGTCTGTCTGTCTCTCTCTTTCTCTGATATCTGCTCCCCCACGGTGAAAGGAAAACTCTGCAGCACTGCTCACTGTCCTGATCACAGCACTCTTGCTGTCACTTTCTCTGCCTCTCTGTATGTGCTGTCTGCTTGCACTGGGCTTCAGAAAGACAAACAGAGAGTCAGACAGCAAGGTTCCGGAAGAGTGAATGGCAATAAAATGGATGGAAACTGAGCTGGGACACACACTGTACTCGCTTTTCTGTTTTTGAGGCTGACACCATCTTGGACTGGAATGCACTGGACCTGCATATATATGCTGCACTGGAAGTGACTCTCACTGTAGCTGTGTCTATCATGGGGGTGGGAGTGGGGGGTGTTGACACTGTTGGGGGATGGGCCACCCATTAAAATTCCCATTATTTCAGGTGCAGGTCTGGGAGCTGCCAGTCATCGTGATTATGGTCACTAGAGTGCACTACCCCTAATTTTACACTACCAAGGTGGTGCTGCAATAGTGACAGCCTGTCACCTGGTAATCACTCTCATTCTGCTTACTCACCACATCTTAGCATCTTGCTGTCACTGTTTGGGGGCTCTCTTTCTCTGCTCTGTCCCTGACATTGGTGTCACGCACTACCTCTTTTAATCCTGCACTCTCTTTCGGGGAAGGCTGCTGCCTCTCCTCAGTGTCTGTCCCTGCAGCCCGAGTCTCCCTCTCCCCACCACCCAGGGTTAAGCTACAGCTCTACAGGCAATGCTGCCTCATTTCTGAGCAGTATGGACACTAGGAGATCCATGGGGCAGGTCAGTGGGTACCATCACAGAGTGTTATGCTCAGGCTGGGCATTGTAGCTCACATGAACCACCAGAGAGAGAGAGAGGAGCTCAGGGGAAAGAACATACACTGTTATTCACACAGAGACACAAACAAGTTCAACGAGGACATTTGTTGGGGGAAGGATAAATAATATTTATTTGTTCTTTACTGCTAGGACTGTTTACTGCTTATGGCATAGAGAGTGGAGGATAGAGTGTATGGCTGGGTACCTGAAGATCTACAGGGTGAATGGGGAGACAAACAGTAAGATCAGTAAGGGCATGAATGAATGGTGACAGTTATTTGTCTGTAGTAAAACATGGTTGGCTGAGACTCAGCCAATCAGGTCTTACTAAAGGCAAATACAGCACCATTAATTCATGCCCTTACTGATATTGAACACTGACACTGAACAGTTTAGAGGTGCTCTGCACTAAGAGATTGGCAGCTGCAAACTGGCTTCAAACAAATCTTTCTGGGTTGCTGCCGGAAGGGGGAATATGTTAAGCATCATCACTGGGGTCTCTAGTTTGGTTAGGGGAGGCGGTGGAGTGTCTTTTGGTATGTGGGGGTGGGGGAAGGGTACAATACTCCACAGACATCAGGGCAGCATTATGTAAATGAAGAGAATGAAGCACTCCTAAAAGCTCTCCACAGCCATATCAGCTCTGGCCAGAGTTTGTTGTTTCTGTGAATTTTGTGAGTATTGCTGCTGCATTTATTTGTCACTCAGTACGTGTTCTTAGTGAAGCACACAGATGTTTTTATTGTGCGTATTATTTAATTTTATTTAGTTTAGTTGCATTCATACAGTACATATATACAGTTATGTACAGAGATACAGCACTCTGAAACCCTGTTCATATAGGAGCATGTGGGAGCTTTAGTACCATATGTCACCTAAGAGGAAAATTTGCACAGTGTGGGTTCGGAGTGCTACAGTATCTCCAAGGAAACAGACTTAAATAAATGGTAGTGAGTTTTTTTCCCTATCTGTAATTCTGTTTTAAGCTGTTAATTTGCTGCATTTTCTTGTGTTGTACTTCCTGTAGCTTGCTGTACCATGTATCTTGTAAATCTAGCATAAATTTTAAACATTTTGATTATAATTGATTTAAAATTTGTGACTGATGAGTTTTAATACGAACAGGTAATTGAGCATGCGAACATACAAAACGCCATCTAACAGTCTATCAAGTCTGGTTGAGAGTGAAGCTCACAGTTTACTTTTACTGCAGCTGCCCCTCCCACTTCCATTCCCCCTGCTTGATCATCCCAACCCTCCATCACCCCCCTCCCTAGACTTCCTAGCCTCCCCTCAGTACTGGCCTCTCCTTTGACCCTGTCCCACCCCCTCTTAAAACTGCCCACAGTTTTCAGTGAGATGACCTCCTCTGGTAATTCATTCCACCTTGCCACCACCCTTTCTGCAAAGTAGTGTCTCCTCATTTCCTTCCTGAATCCCCCCTCCAATTTCAGACTGTGTCCCCTTGTGACCTTCCCTCCCTTTAAGCTGAACATGCCCTCCATACTAACCCTATTCATACCTTTTAAGTATTTGAAGGTCTTAATCATATACCCCCTTTCCCATCTCTCTTCCAGGGAATACATGTTGAACTTCCTCAATTGTTCCTCATAGGGTATGTCTACCAGCCCTAGGATCATCTTTGTTGTCCTTTGCTACACCCCCTTCAGTAGTTTGATGTCCTTTCTTAAATAGTGGCATCCTAACTGCACACAGTACTCCAAGTGTGGTCTCACCAACAACCTGTACAATGGCAGGATGACTTCCTCCCTCCTTGAGGTGAGTCCTCTGGCAATGCACCCTGCCATTTTATTGGCTTTTGCTGCCACCCTATGGCACTGTACAGAATGTTTCATGTTCCCTATGACTAGCATCCCTAGGTCCTTTTCTTCCTCCAAAATGGATACTTGCACTCCCCCCAACCAGTAGCTAATCCTGGCATTTCTGGCTCCAGGTGCATGACCTTGCACTTCTTAGTGTGAAAGCCCAAGTGCCACACACCTGACCAGTGCTTGAGCTTTACCAGGTCCTCCCTGAGTTCTTACCTCCCTTCCTCACCGCCGATTCTCACACAAATCTTTGTGTCATCAGCGAACAGGCTAATTTTACTCTTGATTCCATCTGCTATATCCCCAATAAAGATGTTAAATAACACCGGTCCAAGCACCAAGCTCTAAGGGACCCCACTGACTACAAGTATGGGTTTTAAGAGTTTCCCTCTTACTATTACCCTTTGCTGTCTGTCCTGCAGCCAGCTCCTGACCCACCCCACCATTTTGTCTCCAGCTCCAAGGTTCCTAAGTTTGTTGAGCATCCTTCCATGTGGCACTTAGTAGAAGGCATTGCTGAAGTCCAGATACAGGACATCCACAGCATGACCCCTGTTGAGAGACCTTGTGACTGGAGACAAACCCATGTTGCCTTTCATCCTTGAGACCACTTGCTTCCAGTAAGATCACTAATCTCTCTTTTAGAATGGTCTCCATTAACTTCCCTACAATGGAGGTAAGGCTAACCGGTCTGTAGTTACCCAGCTCATTCCTGGGTCCACGCTTTTGGAGAGGCACCACATGAGCCATTCTCCAGTCCTAGGGCATACACCCTGCCTCCAGTGAGGTGTTGAACAGGTCCACCAAAGGGCCTGCAGGACCTCTGCTAACTCACGCGGGACTCTTGGATGCACTCCACAGGGTCTTTAGTCCCTCTAAAACCCTATCCACTGGGATTCCCCCCTGCTCCTCCCATTCCTATTATTCCATCTTAACTGGGCAAGTCTATGATCTGCTTCTGGAGAGGACACTATCAAATGTAAAAAAAAAAGCCGGCCCGCTGGTGCAGTGGTGGGTTTTCCGCTTGGGACGCCAGCAACCCGGGTTTGGGAATGGACCCACGTCATCGGAGGGCCGGCCGGGGGAGAAGGATGGAGCATCCTACGGACTGCTCTCCTTCTCTGGGGAGAGGATGAGGGTAGCGCTCGGAGCACTGAGGACTCCTGGCAGAGGCCGGGAGATCTCACGCTGCTAATGCTCAATATCCGGGAGGTGAGGCGGATGCAGGCGTCATTGCATGTCCCCACCTCCATGAAGGAAAAAGCATAGAAAATCAGGTGGGGCAGGGCCACAGTCTTATGAAGCCCTCCCGGGAAGACCTCGAGTGGTTACCATTGCTGCAGGTCCCCCGACTAGTTACAGTTCCATGACCACGGGAAGAATGTGGCCACGGCCCCGCCCTCTGAGGGGTGCCTGGGGGACCCTGGCAGCCATAGATGGTGGCTGAGGCTTCCCGGGGCCGTGACCAGGGCTGAAATATGACTGGTGGACCGGCCAAAATAAAAAAAAATAAAAAAATAAAGCCTGTGACTAATACAGAACAATGGGGTGAGGTTACCTGAAGTAACTAAGGGGATTCATATGTTCAAAAGGCCTTTTACTGTGTGAGCAAGTCCCTGCCCTTGAGCTTTGTGAGCAGAGGCCTTCGGGGGATTTGAAAGGAACAGTTCCAAGAGAAAGTTGTTACTACATACTTAGCAATATGATAACGTAAGTGAGCAAGACCCCTTGACACACTACCCAGGGCTCTTTTTTGCAATTCAAACTTTTATTCATTTTTATACAGTTACAGAGAGAAGATCCAAAACTACATACAAACAAGTGACACAGTAATACATACTAGTGAATAGATCAACTCTCCCTCCCTCCCCATCCCTCCCTCCCTAGTTCCATCCCTTCACACAGGGTAAGCTACCTACTGGAAAGAGGAGAACCTTTATGGCAATTGGAGCGAATACAATGTCACAAGTGGGCCCCAAACCTTATGAAATTTCTGAGATTGATCATGTAGACTAGAGATTGTCTTTTTCATTCTCAGATTTGCCAGTAATTCCTGTAACCACTCACTATAAGTAAACTACACAGGGCTCTTAAGAGATTGCTGTGACAATACCGTAATTGATTAATCAGGTTGGCAATATTTGTCTATGGTGTCAGAATTTATTTATCCAATTAGTGCTTTTTTCATGTCGTAACTGATTTATAAACTATGTGAGATGGGATTTTTTCAGTTCTCTTTGTCGATGTAGACAGTAGTCTACTCGTGTAATATACAGTAAGGCTGTAGAAAGTGTTTCTTATATAACCATTGATCAACTGAATGAGAACAAAACATTAGATTGCCTGGTACCAGGTTTTCTTCAATATTGGTTTTAAATCTGTGAAATAATAAGGTGCTGATTTTATTTCCTAGGAGTTGGTCCCAGCAGATCTACAACATCCAAAGATGAGTTTGCTAATTTCTTTAACCATCTTAAAGCTGATGGGGGTGGAGACTGTCCAGAACTGTTTATGGCAGGACTAAAACTGGCTTTAGAGAAGTCCCCAGATCATTCTTTTATACTGGTCCTGACAGATGCATCTGCCAAAGATTACAATAATTACGACCTTGCGAACAACATTTTTTCATTAATAAAAGTAAAGAAGCCCCAGGTATGCAAAACACACATAGGATATTTTCAGTATGTCCCAGTAGCATTCTGTAATGTATTACAAAACTATCATTTTGTGTTTTAGATATTTTTCCTGATTACTGGACTTTGCTCACAAGCGAACAGCCCAGACTTTCTAATATATAGGCATCTGGCAGAGATGACTTTTGGGCATGTGTTTCAAATTAATGTAGGCGATATTGGTAAAGTAAGTAGAAACTATTTGCTAATGTCTTAACCCTTATATGCTGGATCACAACATCTAATTATGTTATGCTACAAAGGGAATATTTTCAGCAACCAGTGCACTCCATTGTTGCATAGCAGCAAGGCAGTAATAATTTGCATACCCATGATGCTTTGGACTGGTTTTGACATTTAGATTGTATGTGTGTGGTTTGGAGAGATTTACAGAAACCAAACATTGAAAAATAATTAATATTTTATATAGCACTTTTCATATGCATCGTATCCCAAAGCACTTTATTGTAAGCAACTGTAAATGTGTAGTGAGAACCATTTTACAGATAAACATACACACACGAAGTATATGTGCACATACAGCCTTGGATGATTGCATGAACTAATTTTATGTAAAGGGGAATGTTGGTCAGGGCAGTGGGGAAAATCTACTACTGTTGGGAGAAGGGTCTTGGGCTCATTGTTTCCACATGGACAGCCGTCAGAACAGCCCCAGAGATGGGCAGAAGGAACTTTAGTTAACCTTCTCATGTGACGGATGGCATTGTATGACACTACAGCATCCCTTTAGTGCTTTACTCTGGTGCCACCATCTGTGGTATGAGCCCAATCCCTGTGCGAGACAATAACCTACAACCTTCAGGCACAGAGGCAAATGAGCTATTGTGACACCACAAAGCATTTTTGTCAGCAGAGTTGTGCAAACCTCCTTGAGTTCTGCTTTTGAACTTTGACCATCAGTTGAACCCCTGAAATGTTCTACATGTTTATTAAGAATTCATTCATTTGCTGGAAACAATGGTGATTGGGAAAGGCACACTGAGTCAAGGCTCATTTCCAGGTGTGACCCAGGGAAAGATGTTATGGGGGGCAGGGGGAAAATACCAATCAGATCTTCAGTGCAAATAACTATGTTAATTCTTCTATTAGGGTTGAAAAACACAATGTGGACAAAGTAAGGGAATGACAAATTAGGGCTCCGAGTCACAAGAGTCTTAGAAAATGGTGCTGTGGTGTTACTGGAGGTTTTTATCCATAATATCCACCCTCGTCCCACAACCCCAAGCCTTGTGACCCAATGTCAAGCTTCAGGTCTGGGGCCATGCCACATGTATCTGCAGTAAAGCAGGAGATCATTCATACCATTCTTCACTCAGGACACTGATAATAACTTTCATTATGCACGGCCTATTTTAAGGTCAGACTTCCAGGGTGGCCTAGTCACCAGCATACATCATGATCACATAAGTCTCACCTTGTCACTGCACACCAAAATGTGTTTTGAGGGGTTGACTCCCCCCAAACATATTTTGGGTTGGACTAACAAGATGCCAATTACATTGCTGTAAGGTGAAATAGCAACCTGGCTATCCTAAAAAGTTGAGGTAAAAATGGAAACAATTGACCAAATTATGAATAAAAGAAGAAAAACAAACAAACAAACAAAAACCACTGAGGCCCCCATATTCAGAGCCAGCTGATAGCTCTGCCCAGCCAGCTCACCTGTGACACAAAGTCTGTAACCACCAGGTTAATACAGTCTGCTATTCAGGGCACCCTGTAAAAACAGATATTGCTAAAGGCATTAACAATGTTTGATCCATCGTCGCTTGCAATAAACCTTATTTTTAAAGAGAATGGGTGCAGTCAGGTGTCTACCTTCTGTAAAAGTTAAGACAAAATCCGTGTTTACACGGTCACAGTCGCACTGGAGTAACCCATGTGCTCGGGGTGCTCCAGTGTAAATGTGCTGTGTAGACACGTACCCGATCGGGGTAGGTCGCTTCCTAAGATGCTCTCAGATTCTCTGTCAAACTGGGAGCACCAAAAGGAGTGAGCACCTTACAGCAGCTTAAGTGGCAGTGTGGACTGCCTGCGCCACAGCAACCAACAGATGTCTGGCTCCCCTGCGATGCACGGCCTTTTAACAGCACAGATTGCAGTGGTGCAGAGAGGGGCCATGTAAACAGACAAATCGCAGGTGGCTAGTGGTTGGGACCGTGCTGCTGCTGCGATTTGCATTTCCAGTGCTACTGCCATGTGAACATGGCTAAACAGCCCAATTCTCAAAGCCCTGTCTGAATGGCACAAGGTGTGGCCTGTGCCAAAAGACGCACCTGGAGCAAGTTCCAAAAGCAGCCTGCTACAGATAAACACACTGCCAGCTCTGAGCAATATTTGGACTGTTAGTGCACTATGATGGAGCTAACTGCTTGAATATGGGGCCATACCAGTGCAAAGTGAGTGCACTGCATGTACATGGTGCAAGGCTGAATATGGTCCACAGGGGAACCCACTGGAGATAGTGCTGCATAAAATGGAATAGTCCCATCACTCCTGTGGGCCGTATTCTGCATTAGCATGATAATGAGCCCACTGGGCATACAAGATGCGAATGAGCCATTTGCATGCCCATTACAGCTCATTAGAATGATATGTAGTGCTGCAGTCCCTAAGTTGAACAGCCCTGGTTTCTAGAAGCCCCCCTGAACACCCATGAACACCCATGTTGTACAATATATGAAAATCCCTGTCCTAATAATCTGATCGCTCATGTCATAAAATACAACACCGTATACTAGTAGTCTAATGGACAACCCTCCCCCCAATCACCTA
This sequence comes from Neoceratodus forsteri, assembly GCA_016271365.2. Lineage (NCBI taxonomy): Eukaryota > Metazoa > Chordata > Ceratodontiformes > Ceratodontidae > Neoceratodus > Neoceratodus forsteri. The sequence continues at coordinate 53,803,001 of JADMNL010000025.1, forward strand.
TGTTGTAAATCCTTACCATGGTAGTCTAGTGGACCCCCTTCCCAGATAACCCACGTTGTAAATAACGTTTTCTTTCTCTATTAGTTTGGTGGACCCTTCACCCCCCCTAACAGAGTGTTATCCCACCACCCACTGAGGACCCCCTGCACTGTCCTCACCCTGGTTACTGGTTGTATGTTCAATGATGGGTGACTGACACAGCCTTCTGCTCACCTCCATGGCTGGCCACTGTGTAACAGTCACTGAGCACAATCACGAGTCTGTGGATGGCACTTCGTCAGAGGGGTGGGGAGGCCCCAGACTACCAGGGAAAGGAAATGTATTTAACAACATTGGCGACTGGGGTAGGGTGGGGGGTCCACTAGACTGCCTGGGTAAGGTGCTTTATTTTACAGCATGGAGCTTGACCTGTTACTGCTGATTATTTGTTACTGCAATGATAGATATAAACTGCTCGTGAACACCACGAATGTAAACATTAACTGTCTGACTTTTGTATGTGTTTTGTTATGTGTATTTAAACTTTAATTACTTGTTGATAAATTTTATTTTTTGTACTTTGTTATTATAGAAATAATTAGTATTTTATACAAATAGGTATACCTTGTAAATAGGGATTCTTTGAACCCTAATAGCTGTCTCACTGTATAAATATAATTGTACATACTTGCATACTATCTACACTGACTGAAAAGACCCAGGATAAGTGTATACATTCAGCTTTACTGAGGACTGAACACATCAAAATGTTCAGAGACAGAGCCCCCATGCAAACAATTCCACCAGCTGGCGGACTCTTTCCATGGGGAGTCTTGGAACATTTCTGTGAGTTCAGTTCTCAATTAAGCTTTTGTTATGAACTTACAGACCTACCCTGGGTCTTTTCAATCAGTGTGACATGAAGCCTGGTTGTTTACTTAACATAGTTTACACAGTGCATAGTAATTGTGTTTTCAGCAGTAGTTTTGTTTTCACAAATTGCTATTCTTTACTTCTCTCTCCTGAAGAAGACCCACTTTTTGTATCATCAATTCTAACAGTATCTACTTTCATCATTAATTGTATTTAACCTGTTCTTTTCATTATATTTATCAACCTTTGTGACCTCCGGTGCCCCTGCAGTGCCTATCATCAGGCCTTCTCCCATTCTTCCAGTTCTATCCGCTGCTCACCCCTGCTGACAAGCTGGCTAGGATCTGCATGGGATGGAACCCAAGAGTGCCTGTGCCATCATACTTGGGGGCCAGTATATATGGGGGGGTCTGCTTCATACACTGACCTGGGCCTTGACCCCACCTATCACTCACACACCACAAGGCAGCACCCTGTCAGGTCATGCTAACAGATTATGTGCCCCTGGGGAGCAGGCAAGCACTCTGGCCCACCACAGGGATTGGTAGTGCTGCAGAACCTGGCACTTTTCCCCACCTGACAGGGAGTGCTGCTGCTGCATAGCAGAGAATTCCCAGCCCCCCCCCGGCCACCACCCCATTCTGCTCTCATACTTGTCTCACCAGAGGGTGACATGTGACCCATGAGGCCGTCAGGCAGCCCGCCCAACGCATTCATTTAATTCTGAGCAGAACTTTCAACCTGACATACTTGGGCAGCAGATCATAGAATGCAAAATTGTTATGATTTTCCATCCCATTTGCAAAAATTGATTGAAATGATCTTCAACAAGCTTAATATCATTTACAGCTGTTAAAATATGTATCTTTATTCAGTTTTTGAAAATCAGTTGTATAAGAAACACTGATACTGTCACAATTATATTACAGTATGCCTTAAAGTATGTAATAAAATGACCTTTAGCTAATGGAATATGCAGTTTTTGAATACATTTGTCTCATTCATATTTTAATATAGCAAAGTTGTGTTCTTTCCAAGGTTTTTCGATACCTGGATGTTGCTCTTGCCAGGCCTATCAACAGCACCACTCATCTACTGTCTAAAAACTATAATCTCAAAGGAAATCATTCTGAATCCTTTCACGTTGGTGACCGTTTCACTTCCTTGTTGGTATCAATTGATGGTCTGGTTTACCGTGTTGGACTCATCGGTCCTAATGGTAAGTGCTACTGAAAAGAGAAAAAAACAAGAGTTTGGGTTTATTGATTTTAAAGAGAACTGGGAAACTGATTTAAGTTATAAAAAATTGCTAACATATTTAATGGGGGCAGATTTGGGGTTAATGGTGATTCATTAAAAAAATGTTTATGTCTTTCGATAAGGGTTGAAACTGGTTTAATCTATAGTAAAACCATTGTTATATATTAAGCTAATGGGAGCATAAACCTCATAGGAACTAATGAATTAATGCCACTGTTGCTGGTCATGGATATGCATTTAAGCAATAAGGCATGACCGGGGGCTAGATTAACAGTTTGTTAATCACCCTCAGGAGTGTCACATGACATGGGGCACATCCACGTGCCATAGTTCCCCTAGGGAGTGATTGACTGTTACTCTAACTCCTAAGAGTGCCTCATTGCTATTGTATGGAAATGAAAAAGGGAAATTGTTTAACCTGAAAAGGCACACTAAGCTGGAGCTTGTTTCCATTTGCAACCTGGGAGCAAAAGGGAGTTAAGTGACTTGCTCAGGCACACACAGTATGCAAGTGGTGGCCGATGGGTGCAAACCCAGGTCTCCAGGTCTGCCACTCTGTGCTCTTAACCATTACACTATTCTGCCTCATATTTATAATGTATTATAAAAAACGAGTTCAGAAGAAAAGTGTGAGAACTGTACATTTTTAAAGTTTTCCTCATTGAGGGGGAGATTCCTGGTAAAATAGTTCATCCACTAACTGTTTAAAGGGGGACAGTCAGCATTAAGGACTCCACACTCAAGTGTGGGGCTGGTCCCAATGTGCACATTGTGGGCCAAAACATTTTGGTTTACTTCCTGTTTACTGTAGTACAGTAGATTCATTCAGACTAATTTTGCTTATTTGTAGGCTGAAATCTTCTTTTACTATAAATCCCAGAATCCCCTGCAGCTCGCATCAGAGCACTAGGCAGCAGTGGGAGATTCAATAGCCAGCAATGTATGTTAGAACTTTTATAAGCACGGATCAGATGTTTTCCAGGATTGCTTTTCTCCAGGTGCTACGTACAGTCCTCTTTGACTGAACATAGCCCATGGAGGACAGTGGGATCAGCAAACAAAAGATCAGAGTTTGTATAGCTGTAATATGCATTGCAGGATATTGAATCTTCTCACCGCTGTCTACTGCTTTGATGTCATCTGCAGGGGACACTGTGATTTATAGTAACAGAAGCTGTTAGCATACAAGTAAGAAATTAGTCTGATGCAATCTACTATACTACAGTAAACAATAAGTAAACCAAAATATTTTTGCACACAAAGTGCACGTTGGGACCAGCACCACACCTGAGTGTAGGGGCCCTTGGTGGAGAGTGTTCCCCTTTAAGAATGCTGGTTCAGAATCAGAATGCATCTTTCCAGTCATTCAGCAGTGTTAAAAAACAAAATGTTGATAGGAAGAATTCATGCGCCTTGGTGATCAGGTTGTACATGACAATGTAACAGAGATTAATGTAAGACTGTCAGAATGGAACATTTCAAAGACCCTTTTTATAAATTACAATCTGTGGTAACAAACAGGATGCACTGGGGTAGGAAATGCAAGGGTTCTAGAGCAACAATACCACCTGAGTCTACTAGTGTAAACATGCAAAACATAGCAATCTAACTCATAATTGGTTGGGTTGGTTGGAGTAAAGAGTACCTCTGGAGAGAGGTGGTAACCAATGAAATATTACTGTATACTGCTTATTTTAAATATAAACATCAGAGCATGTGTTGTCTTTCAGTGTGCACTTCCTGAGTTCTTATAGGGAGGACAGTACTCACTGGCTCATTTTAGGGCATTCTGGGACTGTGTTGGTGTGTTCCAGACCATAGTGCTATCTTCTATTTCCTGATAGTCAGGAGTGAGTGCATAAATTGCATTGGGAACACACAGCACTTTATTTTGTTGTTCTAAACTGCTGTATAGCACTTTTAGTATTTTTTAACACTGCTACTTTGAATTTTATAGTAGCGCTCAAACCAGAAGTGTAAGTCTGCCTCACTTCTGGTTCCAGTGTCTTAAAAGACTTGCAATAGCAAGTGGGGTGAGCATGCACAGGGCTGCACGTGGAGACATGTGCAGAGACATGCGCATCTTGTGCATGTCAGCTGTGTTCGCTGGGGATGCCAGGGGCCTGGCCTATAGCAAAACAAGACAGCAAAGCAGTACAAGCATTATGGGTGGAGGTACAGTGTACTATAAATTGTGAAGTGTATTAGAGAACTAGAAACAAACACTACAGAAATGTCACAAGTAAAGAGAAAGGGAAAGAAAAACTTAAAGCAAATGCGTGCATTGTAAAATGTACACAAAAGGTGATAAAAAACAAGGCCTTTATATGTGATAAGTGTTTGTTGGTAGAAACATTGCAGGATGAAATCAAACAACTGCTAAATAGGGTGGAGGTCCAAAAGGAAATGGGGGAGCTGGAAAACTCCCTGGATAATATGGCCGAAAATCTAACCTTGCAGGGACAGGATATAAAAAGTACATCAAGTTGTGCATGTCAGGTAGTAAAAACCACAGCTGAGAATATTGAGGCAGATGATTGAGCTCTAGTCAAAACCAAGCATACTAAATGTAGAGGGGGACAACTGCATCAAAGAGCACCCGTGGAATTACAAAACAAATCCGATACATTAAGCCATGCTGTACAAAACATGACCCCAGAGACAGGAGGGGCTCAAAAAAGTAGGAGATGATACAGAAATAGCTGTTAATATAAACAAGGAAAATAGAAATGAAAAGAAAGACATACTGCCAGAACTGGACAAAAATGAAATTGTGGAATGTGGTCAGCCAAAGGGAAACAGAGTAAATCACAGTCAGGACAGAAACCAAGAAGAACAAAAAAGGACATTCTTATAATTGGGGACTCAACCACAAGGGAAATTGACACAATAGTATGTAACGGGAGAAAAATGCTCTCAACAGTGAGCATGCTTCCTGCGGTCAAACTATCTGATATAGACACTTTATTGGATGGATTAATGGAGGGCACTGAAAACCCATTGGTCATTTTACATGTGGGAACTAATGATACAGGAAGGAGTCGGGTGACAACTACTCAAGAAAATTCTATCAAAATAGTAAATAGGATCAAAGACAAAGGGGAGAGGTTATTATCTCAGGTATACTCCCAGGACATGAACCTTATGGATATAAAAACTTGGCCACCAACAAAATAAATAATTGGTTGTGCTCCTTTTGTAAAATAAATAACATTGGTTTTATGGGTAATTCCACTATGCTCATAAACCAAGCAGTGTATAAGCAAGATGGGCTACATCTAAACAGAGCTGGGGCCAGAATTCTAGGCAAAAAAATAAATGAGGTCATCACGTTTCATTTAAATTGGGTAAAGGGTCCACCAGAGATGAGGGTTAGAGAAACAAACATCACAAAAACAGAACATGAGAAAGGCTGAAAAGGGGGCCTGCTAAATGCTAGAAGTTTGGACAATAAATTCAATGAATTCCAGCATCTTTTAGACTCCCATGATATTCAAACCACACTAATAACAGAGACTTGGTGGGAGGAAACAGCTCTATGTGAAAATAGCATCATGGGATATAACTTATTCTCCAGGTCCTCATTCCATAGGAGAGGTGGTGGAATAGCCATATATAGTAAAGTAACATTAAAAAGCAAGGAGTTATTAATGGAGCAGACTAACCTAGAAATGCTATGGGTAAAAATACTGCTTTAAGTGGCTTCTAAAATCAAATTAGGGTTAGTACATAGGCCCCCTTCAACTTCACCAGCAGATTACATCTCGTTACTCAAACATACATCAAACTTAGATCCAGCAGAAAGAAATATTCTGATGGGTGATTTTAATTTGCCTAGAATAGACTGGTAGGGGATAAAGGGTACTGCCAAAGTGGAAAACAACTATTTAGAGGTCTTTGAGCAGACTGGATTAGAGAGAAAGGTGTATGAGGAGACCAGAGGGAAAAATACCCTGGACCTCATACTGACAAATATGGGGGATACTGCAGCTGATATAGTGGTGGATAGTCCATTTGGGAACAGTGATCATCACACTGTGTTCTTTAGAACTGAGAAGGAACAGAATATTGAAAAAAAAGGGCGACACGCAAACTGAATCTTGGTAGGGCTGACTTTGCATCTCTCAAAACCAACATGCTTAAATGGAAATGGAAAGCAGAACTAGATAAAAAATCAGCTAAGGAAATGTGAGAGATCTCGATAGAAAAAATAAGGACAAAGGTAAACAATCACATACCAAGTAAGTTGAAATATGGAAACAAGAAAAGTACCCGAGGGTGGTTCAATTCGCACATCAAGAAACTGATAAAGAAAAGAACAAAAATATGTAAAATAGTCAAAAGAAGGAACAATCTTGAGGATAAATTCGTCTTCAGAGACATGGTTAAAAAAAAAAATCAAATAGGCAAATTCAGATTACGAATTACTGCTGGCCTCAAAAGTAAAAGATAATTACAAAACCTTTTATACATACATTAATAACAAACAAAAAGAACAGCATAACATAGGTCCCTATAAAACAGGGATGGAAACATAGTAAATAGTAAGGAAATGGCAGACATCCAAAATACTTATTTTTGTTCAGTTTTTAATACGAACACAAGAAACCAAGAGGGACATATCAATTCAATTCCTGAGAAAATAGTAATAGACCTAAAGTATGTAAGGGAGAGATTACAGAAACTTAAAATAAATAAATCACCAGGGCCTGATGATATATACACAAGGGTACTCATAGAGCTCTCATAGTTTATAGCCCCAACACTAACTTACATATTTCAGAAATCTTTGGACTGAGGAGAGGTCATGAAAGGGTGGAGGGAAGCCGTAGTTGTACCTATACTGAAGAAAGGCCCTAAAACTAAGCCTGAAAATTTCAGGTCATTAAGTTTGACATTGATAATGGGCAAAGTCCTGGAGGGCATATTGAAGGATCATATAATATTACACCTGGAAGCATACAAACTAACAGATCAGACACAGCATGGCTTCACAAACACCAGGTCATGCTAAACAAGTATGTTGGTCCTTTATAAAAAAGTAAGCATAGCTTTGGATGAGAGAAATGCAGTTGATGTGGCATTTTAGACTTCTCCAAGGCCTTCGATAAACTCCCCCAGCCATAATTAACTAGTGAAAGTTCAAAGGGAAATAAAACTAGACGTGAACATAATAAATTGGGTTGAGGCATGGCTGGAAGAGAGAGAAGACAAAGAGTAACAATAAATGGGGGTATGTCAGATTGGGCAAGGGTGACAAATGGGGTCCCTCAGGGCTCCGTGTTGGGTCCCTGTCTCTTCAACATATGTGTAACATCTCTTAAATGTGATCACTCAAATATATGGTTAACAAAGTTTGCTGATGACTGCAGGATTGGGGCTATTATAAAGAATTCACAAGATGGCAACATACTGCAAGAGACCCTGAAAGACATACATCAATGGACATCTGAGTACAAACTGGAGCTAAATGTGGGAATGTGTAACACCATGCACATGGGGAAAATAAGTTGCTAGAGACATCTGAGGAAAGAGATCTGGGAGTCAGAGTAAATAATGACTTGAAGTTTAGCCTACACTGTAACATCATAGCTAAAAAGGCTAACCAGACCTTAAACTGTATCCTACGACACATAGGGAGAAGGGATAGCAAAGTGCTGGTCCCACTGTATCAGGCTCTGGTGAGACCTCAACTAGAACATTGCATGCAGGTGTGGTCACCATATAAAAAAGGGGATATTCAAAAATTGAAGCGTATACAGAGAAGGGCCAAAAAATCAATGTCAGGACTTAAAGAGGCCTCATATACAGAGAGACTAGACAGATTGAACCTTTATACACTGCATTACAAAAGAAGTGGGGGAGATGTGTGCATGGTGTACAGAGCCACGCAGGATAAATCTTTATGGGAGGACTTTGGGATACATTTAAAAAACTGTAAGTATGAGCCTAGAAGGCATCCACTCCAACTAGCTATGGGGAAATGGAGCCTTTTAAAGAGAAGGCATTGGTTTAGCCAGAGAGTAGTCCGCGCTTGTGGAATAACCTTCCATTAGAGGTGGTTACAAGTTAGACAATGGACAAGTGCTCAAAAATAGGTTGGATAGTTACTATCCAAACAAATATGTACTGATCTAAACAACATTGGCAAGCATAAAAAGGACGAAGGTCTATACAAGCTTGTAGAAACCTATGAAACCTATAATTGTAGTACATATCTAATGCAAAAAATACTTTTTGAGTCCTCATATCTTTTTGTTGAGTACAGATTTATGAACATCTGATTTTGTTAAGAGCATCTAGTTTATCAGTACAAAAACACAAGATTTACTCTGTGCAAACTTCATTTTGGTATTATGTATTTTTATTTTTTAATATTTTATCATCCAAGAAAGGCACCCCCTGAGATATGTCTCTCCTTTCCAGATCTGGTTTGGGGAAGAAGGATAATTGGGTAAGACATGATACAAAAAGATAGATAAAGCATTATTCAGCAGAAGAGTAACTTTGTGAAATAAAAAAAAAAGTCTTTTTAGCACTTGCCCTGATATCACATTTGCATGTCCTACGACTTGAAGTAGCTCTGAAGTAAGGGGGATAGCATATCGAGAAACGAGGATATCAAGTCAGGGATATGATCTCAATTTGACATTTTATTATGCAGCTTGGTTTAGCTTGCAGTATTTTTATCTGTAACAGTGTAAGCCTATGGAATAAATCATACAGAAAATCTGTTGTCCTGTTTTTCCCCTAAATCAGGCATGCATTGTATAGTGAGGGTTTGTTCTGCATGGATATTCATACCAGCTGAAACCTTGTTGTACCACAGTTCAAAGGTTATGGAACATGGTTTTGTCATTCTGTGGTACAACAGGGTTACCGCTGATCAGAAATCCTTGCGGCATCTGGTGTTTTTGACAGCGCTGTTGCACGCTAAACAATCAGTTCAAGTTCTGAACTGAAACTGCCAGCACAGTTGCTGCTGCAGTGAGAGTGCTGTGAAAACACTTTTGTTACAATAAAAAAAAAAATCTAGATACACATTATAAAAAATAAATAAATAAAACTATACACTATAAAAAATAAAGGCTGGGCAACCACATGCCCAACCGGCCAGTGCTGCCACCACAGGCTTCTGATCACACTGGATCTCTCGAGCTTCACTCTTGACATCTTATGTAATCAGAACTCCTCTGTGGCAGCACAGGCTGGTTGAGCACGATTGCCCACCCAGTAGAGCCTATTTTGTATGTACCGGATACATTGAAACTATAACTAAGAAACCCGTATGATTGCTTGCCTAATGACTGCTTTGTTCCTTCATTGTAATTAGGCACTGAAGTCCTAGCCAAGATACTCCTGTCAGAATCTTGGGGAAGTATGTATACGGTTGATCGCCCAACTAAGGGAGAATGGTCCTTAGAAATAAGTGCTGGGGGGCCACATTCGGTTACAGTTTCAGGTTTCGCAGGTGATGTTTTTTGTAATTTTATTTTAAAACTTACAAATAATTTGTACTCTTTTAAAATCAAATAAAAATCATTGTACAATACACTGTGGACAATGTGCCACTGTAGTGCTGCTTTGTAAATTAATTCCACATTATGTAAAAAACGTAATTGTTATAGGTATGTGTGTAGCTTTGGTTTATATTTTATTGAGAGTGTTTGAGGGTTGTGTGCTAAGGCACTGTGGACATTCTTGTAAATGAGTATGTGTGCCCAATAAACCCACCTGATTAAAAAATACATTTTAAAAAAGTAATCTATTTTGTTAATTTCTTAGACACGTTGTTGATGTTTTTAAAGGGAATACAAACCTTGTTTTACCCTTTTGAATATCATTCAAGAGTTGCGCATGTGGGTTGCTTCCATAATTTCTCTACATCACATTTCATTTGTTTGCTTTGGAATAATCTTGCACTTTCCTCTTATTTAGGGTCCCTTGTTTATGTTGCATTCTTCCCATCTGATATGAATTTGTGTATTTATCGATTGGTTTCAGAACCTGGTGACATAAGTCTCAGCTGAGTGACAGATCACTGTATAAATTTCAGTGCAGGCCCTCCCCTCAGCTGATGTTACCAGGTTCAAGAACTGATCCGCAATTACTGAAATTAGTGTTGGGCAGGAAAAGGGCAGCCTCAACAACAGACCCTAAAACAGCAAAAATGCAGGATTATTTCTGAACCAACAGTTAAAAAAATACAGTAGAGAGAGATTAAAGAAAACAGTTCTTGGTGCGAGTCTGAGTTAGTAAGGAAGCATCTAGGATGATTCTCTTATTGAATTATGTTACCATTAGCTAACAATAACTATAATATAATATAATATAATATAATATAATATATACAATAATGCATGGAGGTGAGTGCAGAATGAAAAATTATGTGCACCCGAGGTGTGGGATACTACTTAAACCCAGAGGGCGAAACCTGAAGGGTTTATATGAGCATCCCACACCGAGGGTGCACATAAGTTCTCAATTATGCACTCACCCTGATGCATTTTTATGTGTAATTGCTGGTTTCTGTTTTTTTTCACCAGAAAGAGGAAGAAAATAAATTGTAGTATGTTGGCAAGAATGTTTTTAATTAAGTGTGCATTGCAACTTGTTTTTTTGCAATCTGTTTGGTAAAATGAGTAATCATTTTAAGCAAAGAGGTACTATTAGGCAAGTAAAGTAGTAAAGCGCTTTAAAATGAATTATTTAAATATACGTTATTGTTTTGTGAAGGAAACATGAAGCAGTAGCAACATGGAACGTGAAACAATTATTTTAACAAAAGTCTTCAACTGTATAGTTAGTCTGTTGTAGAACTGTACTGTTTGGTGCACATAAAGGGCCTGATTCTAGAAGGTGGTGCAAATTGCTGCCTATTGTAACTTGCGCCACCTGCAACTGTGACATTGAGCCTGCACCCTATACAGGTACGCTGAACAGAGGGCACACCTGGTGAGCATGTCACAAGCTGCCAACAGGTCCCACGCAGGTTGCAAGTGCCCCCCAGGTATAAAATCATAACGAACCATACAGTGGAACCAAATAAACAAAATAACAAACACTGCATAGAAAATCAAATGAAACCTAACCCATCATATCAAATATGAATGATATAGGGGAAAAGGAGCAGCACACAAAACAAAACAACAGAAAGCCAAACATGCTCTAATTCACCACTCCAACTAAGAATAACCCTTTCCTTCTCTCCCCCTTTTTAAAACAGAAAGACTAAGATGTTCACAAGTGTAAAGCAGACAATTAGGAGAATATCAAAGCCATGTAACTGGTTTCCATAATGCATGAAATATCACTTGTTCTGCAGATCTCTTCACTTTCAAATACACCTCGCTAATGCAGCTTCTGCCTTGCAATAGATAAGAGGACTGTATGTTCTGCAGCACCACCTTGCTCCTGGTTTACCACAGACAGAATATTAAGCAGGCAAAGATAACTCTTCCCTCACTGGGTATGCATGATATTTCTTGCACCATATCGGAAAGTCACCCAGTAGTAAATTATCTGTGAGGTGTTCCAGCCATGGCATACGCCACCTCCGGGCCATATATTACAAAAGGGCACTGTAGCAAGAGTGTTCCATAGTTCCTACCTCAAGACCCTTTTGTCGTTAGGCTGTCCAAGATCTGAAGTAGTAGTAGTGCTACAGTAAAGATGCACTCAGGAATTAATTTCTGAGCGTGTCTTTACTGGTGCACTCCTTCAGGACTCAGTCGGTGGCTGGCCATGGGGGTGAGAGGTGGGCTGTGCCAGTCGCCAGCTGGGTACAGGTGGAGTGGAGCTGGGTGGACTGGCACAGCTGGGTGGGGGGCCACTAGACTACCAGGATGTGTCTGGGTGTATGCTGCAATTGTGGCGGGTGTCCCGGGGTTAGGGCACGGGTGGAGGGATGACAGTGCCACCCTGTGGGGTGTTTTGCAATGGGGCTTCTGGGGCAGATAGTGTGGAAAGCCCAGCAGGGCAGTTATTGTAGGATATGGGGGGCAGTTGGTGTGGGAAGCCCTGCGAGGCCCATGATGGATACATCAGGGGTGACGGGCACCCACTGGAGTTTGCTGGGCATGGGGGTGGGCAACAGTGGTATGCCCACTGGACTGCAGATGGGTCTACAGGACCCCCAAGGGCGTCCATATGTTACACCAGCTAAATGCTGGTTTAACTTACATTGCTGGTTCTCCTCTGGGGGTTCTTGCAGAATCCCAACTTAGGGGACTTTGATGCTGCCCTTCTGGAATGGGGAGCAACTGCTGGCATAAACCCCCTAGCACCATGTTGCAGGGGATTTATGGTGCAACTGCCGGTGTAACAGCTGTTCGGTGCAAGCGGCCTGCGACATGTCACAGGTCACTTTGTAGAACGGCACAAGTCACAACTGCTAGCGTAAGTTGCTACTTGTGCCATTCTACTTGGTGCAAGTGGTGTTATGCCAGGCGTAACTGTTCTAGAATCTGGCCCAAAGTCTGTAAATTAATGTTGCTGTAGTATTTAGAATCTTTGTTTTCTTTTTCGATTGTGGTTTCCATGGCTATATTGTAATTAGGTAGGCATGATGAATCCAGTTGGTTCCTATGGAGAGGAGTGAGAGAAGGTTAGTGTTTAGGGACCGTGTATATTTTACTTGAAGAGGTACTATTAGTTATCCTGTAAATTGTGTATTTTTTTTTAATTGTAAGTTGGGTTGGAGGCTTGTGGAGTGAGTGGCTACTAGGGCACTATACTCTTGGTACTTGCATCGGTGTTGCCTCAGGTGTTTTTGTGGTGATTTTGAAAAGTCACCTGTTGTGCTGGTGCTGCAGCGCGAAGGAAGAGAAGGAGCAGGTGGTGCATGTTCGACGTTATAACTTGCTGGTTATAACGGTGAATTATAAATTGCTCCTTCAATGGTATAAAACAAAAGCCAGTTATTAAATAATGTATGTATTTATTTAGCTTTTGTTGACCAGGTAAGTACACTAGACTAGTTATATGCCTATTTTTGGAACGACCGGGGAGAGTACAACAAAGATACAGATACAAGCAGAGTACATAATAATGAGTAGAGCTAAGTACATTGAATCAAGAGAATAGTTAAGCTTCAATATTTTCTCTGTATCCAAAGAAAAGATGGTTAAAGCTGACCTCCAATGACTACTTCAATTGCACTATGTATCTGAATGGCACCCCTATCACAATTGGTGTAGCGTAGGTAGGATGTGACAACACCAGCTTTTCATCTGATCTGGTGAAAATAGCTAAGGTAAAAATAAACTATTTTACCATAATTATTATTGTAGTGGCTGACAGTAATGTTAGTTTATATTGGAGCCTAAATGATCTTTTACAAAGTAAAATGCTAGTACAGTTTTTTTTTAATTACGTGCAACATGAATGGCTACTTTAAGGAGTCTCACACAAGCCACATTTCCAGTTTTATTAAAAAAAGGTAGGAATATGTTCCCTTTAATTGCATTTTAGGCCTCAGCCAATCCAATACAGCATACAAGGTCCCACTTTTCCCTGCATTACCAGCTTCCAAGCTTGCCACCCCATAGATACCCTTACAGAAAGCATGGCTTACCTTCAGCCATGGCACCTGATCAAGGGTTTTGCCATTTATATACCCCCTTCCCATCTACCTAATATAAATCTGTCTTACTGACATATAAGCTGCTCTTTGATCGACCAAACGCTGCCACACATCAGAATATTGATTCAGATGTAGCTGCTGTGTATGAGGATATGTTTCTTCTGTGCGGCAACCAAGCCCTCCTCCCTCCCTAGCACATTGCCCAAGGAATGTGCTCAAAGCTTCATTATCCCTGGTGAGGGAGTCAGATCAAGAATCACTCCACCATTTCCCCATGGGAGTTAATGCTCTAGCAGCTACACCACCAAGCTGTCCCCAAATGTTTGTTGCTTTGATATTTATTATGAATGCATGTATGTTGTTGTTCAGTAAGTAATATGAATATGATACTGTTGTTACATAATAACTGTATGTTGTTGGGTAAATAATATGAATATGATACTATTGTTATGTAGTAACTATGTTGTTGTTGGGTTAGTAGTATGAATGATTCTATTGTTATGTAGTAACTATGTTGTTGTTGGGTTAGTAGTATGAATATGATACTATTGTTATGTAGTAACTATGTTGTTGTTGAGTTAGTAGTATGAATATGTAAGTATTGTTATGTAGTAACTATGTTGTTGTTGGGTTAGTAGTATGAATGAGTCTATTGTTATGTAGTAACTGTCTCCCCAGTGGTATACGCCACTTAAAAATGAGGCACAGGCCAGCCCGGTGGCACAGAGGGCTGAGGCACCGGTGCCTTACCTTGTGCAACGTCAGCAACCCAGGTTTGGGAATGACCTTGGGTCAACAGGGGTGCTGGCTTTGGGGGGAGGAGGGTTGGAACGGGATAGAGCTATGGCTCTGGCTTCCATGGGGGTGGATGCCCACTCCACCGTAGTCCTGCTTCCACTGGGTGGAGGTCCAGTGGGTAGTGCAGGTAGTCAGAAGCAGTGAGGCAAGTCTGGGAAAGGGTGGAAGGGGCCACTGGATCCTGACATGTGCCTCCACGCATGTACATACATGTGTACGCTGTGGCCCAGGGGAGGAGGGGAGTAAAATGTAAAAAACCAAAAAGTATGTATGGGAAATAAAATGAGGCACATAATTTTATTACCTCAGTGCAGTTTATCCCTAGAGTATGGAATGCTTAATAAATAAATAAATAAATAAAACAGTTTAAATGCATTTTCTTCATCTGCATACTTTAATGTTTTTCATTTTTTTACAGGTGCAAGCACAAGTGGTAAGTAAATTCTTAAGTAATTAAATGGAAAATAATTGCCTTCAAATGTTATGTGCAACATTATGCACTACTTGCAACCCCTGTAGTTTGGAACAAGATAACATGTGGTATTGGAGATAAAAATATTTATTGTGAAGGGATACTTTTAAATATGTTTTCTTTTTATTTAATAGTTATGTATAGTGTATTATGTTTTACAGAACAATACATTTTACATTGCATTGTGATGTATTTATATTTCTGAAATATTGAAAACATTATTTACTATATTTTCCAATATTGTAATGAAAATGCTGTTATAAAATAGCACTGAAACAAACAACAAACAAAGAGGTTTCCAGGTAGACTTGGTATCCCTATATGGGAAAAAAGAGAATGAGGAGGGGGCAGGAGCTGATTCCTGGTGTTAAAATTTTATAGCAGTGTGTGAAGACTCACATACTGTACACATACCCATAAAAAGTAAAACACTGAGGTCCCATTTTCAAAGTCAGACATTTCTGCCCTGCACCCATTAGCAGTGTAGGTAGAGATATTGCAAGATTGTCCTGAGGGTCATATTCACACAGGCAACCCACTCAAACCAGTTCATGCTGCCTGAATATGGATCTGTGTTAGTACCATACGTGGTAACTATGTGTGGCAAGAAAGTGACTCACAGGAGAAAAGGGAGATTGTGCATCCCAAAAAAAAATTGCACCTTTGCTCCTCTGCACCACATTTAGTGGCTGGCATGCTAATAAGCACATATGACATGCAAGGCACAAAGTGGTGATTTTCATGCAACTATTTGTTTATTTATTTTGAGATGTTTTTTAATGGAATTTTGTTCTAAAAATACTTTTCTCCTCCTTACCATGGGCTGTCTGATCAACCCTGTCCCCACTCCCCAATCCAGCAACCATCTCCCCTGGGACTTGCCTGGTCTTGGGGTTCACCGATGGATTTCCCACCATTATGGGGCCAGAGGAAGGAGGGCCATCCTCCCCCTTCCATGCAAGCCCCCATATAGCTGACCAGGGAATTGTGTGGAACAGGGGCTGGGAAGCAAGGCTTCATGAAGCACACAACTCCAACTTTTTGCTGTTTTCTTGCCCACCCAGCTGCGATTTGGTGCGCATGTGGAGGCCATTACGCATGATGCATGGGCGTTCTCATGCTCGCAATATCTAAAGTTGCATCTACCACCAGGCCTGCACCTGGTGGAAGTCTAAGGCCTGTCCGCAACCCTCCCCACCCTTGGAGATTAAAGCAGTCCCTTGGATGCTTGATCTTCTCCCACCCCAGCTGACCTCCTTGGACCTGAATTCATTTCTAAACATGGGTCTTCAGCATGGCAGGAGGAAGGGTTCCTTGTCCCTCAGTTGTCCATGGCATGGGTCCTGCTTCATTCATGGATTTTTTTTATAGCGATTACAGAATATGTCAAATAAAATGATAACACATTTCCCACTATACTAATATTGCAAAAGATAACACATATAAGCTTATTTCCAACCATATAGTTGTATATATATGTATACACACACACACACACATCCATCCATCCATCCATCTATCTATCTATCTATCTATCTATCTATCTATCTATCTATCTATCTATCTATCTATCTATCTATCCATATTCATTACAAAACACTTTGTTAATGCATCAGTTAGGGTTGAAGTGACAAATGTAAGGAAATGAGATATTAGGGTTGAGACCGAAACACTCCTACCCTGCTCCCACCACCCCCCTCCACAGACCGTTAGTACGGGGTGCATTGAGATCATTGGATCCCTAACTCTCACCCATTCCATGTGCAAGAAAGCTGACATAGTACAGTATAAGAGAATGGGGTGAGAGTTAGGCCCGATGACCCCAAGGCACACTCCGTCACCTGTTGGTCTCTGGAGGGTGGGGTTGGGTGGTATGGTGGGGGTGTTAGGGTCTCAACCCTAGTGTCTCATTTCTCTGCTTTTTGAGAAAGTATAATCTTACCCTTATATGATTTGGGAGTGCAGGGCCCATGATATCAGATTTTTGGAGCACAGGGCACTATGGGTCCCGCTCTCCCTTCCATCCATAAGTGTACAGACATTGTAATGAACTGTCATCTCTCTGTGGCAGTGTAGAGCCCTCTGGGCTCCCAGTATTGCATAATAGATGGCTCAGCAGTCCCATTACTATATAATGGTATCCTATAATTGTAGAGATGCAGCACAACCCTAGACACATTCCAAGTAATCCTTGTGCAGCAATGGCACAATAGCTCAGTAACCATAGCAACCCTGGAAACAATTCCACTGCAGTTGTAATCATGGACTTGTAACCTGCACATGGACTTAGTACACCTAAAGATGTACTAAACTGTGGTTAGTGAAAAATCCATTTTTGAGATATAGGCATGGAAAGGCACCGCATTCACCACAGTGTTATCCTATGGGAAATTTCTCAACTTCAGAATGCCATAACTCTATAATCAATGCAAATTATTTACATCAAACCAGCATGAGTCACATCTCTGAGACACCCCCTTTCTGCCCTGTACATTTCAAGACAGAAGTTCTAACTGTTTCTCTGCAGTGAAGTGACAAAGAAACAGCAACCTTTAAAAATCCCTGTTTGTGAGTTGTCAAAATCCTTGTTTGTGAGCCGAATCCCTGTTCATGAGGTGTCAGAATCCTTGTTTGTGAGCCAATCCCTGTTCGTGAGGTAGGGCCATCTGGTTGTCCCCTCACGAAGAAGGATTTTGACAGCTTATGAAGAGGGATTTTAGGGCATCTGGTCATCATCTCACAAACAGGGACTTTGACAGCTCACGAACAAGGATGTCTCATGAACAAGGACTTTAACAACTCACAAACAAGGATTTCTCATGAACAAGGTCTTTGACAGCTCATGAAAAGGGATTTTGACACTTCATGAATAGTAATTCCTTTTTAGAATCCCTGTCCATGAGCTGTCAAAATTCCTGTTTGTCAGCCAAATCCCTGTTCATGAGGTGTCAAAATCCTTGTTTGTGAGAAATTCTTGTTTGCAAGATAAGGCCATCTGGTCTTCATCTCATGAACAAGGATTCTGACAGCTCAAAAACAAGGATTTCTCATGAACAAGGATTATGACAGCTCACAAACAGGGATTTGGACACCTCATGAACAGGGATTCCTTTTCAGAATCCCTGTTCATGAGCTGTCAAAATCCCTGTTCGTCAGCCAGATCCCTGTTCGTGAGGTGTCAAAATCCTTCTTCGGGAGAAATCCCTGTTCGCGAGATAGGGCCATCTGGCTGTCATCTCATGAACATAAATTTTGACAGCTCACAAACAAGGATCGGCTCGTGAACAAGGATTTTGACACTTCAAGAACAAGGATCGGAAGTGAGTTGCAAACAAGGATTTTAACATTTTAAAACCACATTTTGGGGCAGAACTAAAGTATGCCAAAGACATGGGTTTATAGAGGATGTCGCCCAGAACAAAACCATGCTTTGTTCACCCCCCAAAATACTTCCATAAGTCAACTAATAATGTTTTGTTTGATGAGGAAAAGTGAAAATAAAATGGCGGCTCGCAAACAGAATTTTTTTTATGAACAGGAATTTTATAAATTCCCATTTGTGAACTGTTAAAATCCCTGTTCATGAGGCAAATCCTTGTTCACAGTTTATACACCTATCCAAAAGACTAAACTGAGCATGTGCAGAACCCCAAATTTCAAAATTTAATAACTTTGGAATGGATTACAATGTCTTCACCAAACCAATGCTGGCTTGTTCTTTAGAGCAACCTCTTTCTACCCTGAACATCTCAGACCAAAATTCCAAATGGTGTGGCCACATCCCAATGGCAAAAATCAGCAACAACTAGCAAAAAAAGTGAAAATCACACTTTTTTCACTATGTGCTGCACAAAAGCCACAGATCTGATTGAAAAAAAAACATGCACATCAAGAGATCTACTCCATGGGATAGTGCATACCAAATTTTATGGAAATCCGTTGAACGGTTGCAAAGTTATTAAAGTGCAAACTTTGGAGTTTAACATTAAACTGCTTAAACGGCTCACTCAACCCTAACTATAGTGGCCCTACTGCACCACTATTTTATCCAGATAGATAGATAGATAGATAGATAGATAGATAGATAGATAGATAGATAGATAGATAGATAGATGGATAGATGGATAGATAGATAGATATTAGTTTCTCTTGGGGGATAGAGATTACAATGACATCAGTTTAGCCTGTGGTCTGGTCTCTGAGCATACTTTTCTGCAGTTCAGGATGGTGGATATTAGTTTTTTCTCCCATCCCCTACACTACTTTCATAATTTAGATAAATGCTCATAGGGTAAAGATAGGCAATTCCATTTCATATTTTCATATGGATGATACTGGCTTGTATGTTTCATGACCCACCATAGTTTCTATAAAACAGGACTTAGAAACTGTGTTCGACACACCCTTAACCCTTTTAACTTGAAGTTGCTGCTAAGCATGCCTTCTAAAACTAAATTTATTTTGTTCCCCTTAATGTCAGCCGGTTCCCAAATACCCATTCCCTTACCATATCCACCATACTAGGTGCTAAATTAGAGACAGTGGATATATAAAAGTATCACGGGTAATGGATAAGCTGTCCTTCACTAAGTACATTTAAACATTTTGTAAGAAACTTCATGTTAGACTGGATTTTTATTTAAGGAATAAACTCTGCAACACAACCCCTGCATGAGAATGGAAGTGCCTGCAATGAATAGCACCAGTGAGGTTTATCTGTGGGTACACTCCCAGATGACACCTGAGCAGATGGAGGAATGGGGGTAGCTTCCATCCACTAGAGACAGGGATAGGCAGGTAGGCAGCTTTCCCGGTAGGCAGAAGCTAATACCTGCTGAAAGGGAGGGGCTTTGTTAATTTAAGTCAGTGTAGTGAAGGCTTCACCTTTGTCTTGCCTGTACCTTGTCAGCAGATACTCTTTCACAGTCCCTCCCCTCAAAAAAGCAGGAGTGTGAATCCTGGTGTGGGGAACCTGTTGTCCTACTATGGGGGATTGCCTTAAGGGCTGAGAAGGAGTTTTCCTGTTTTCATCCAATTGGATTTTTCATGTCTTTTCTTCTCCAGCAGGGTGTTAGCAGTTCAGGATTAGATAGGCAGGTTTTTCACAGTCATGTAGACATGACAGTGAGATGATAGTTGACAGGATTGGTGGCATGGTAGTCATGCAGCATTGTACAGAGGGTTTATTAGGATTGTTGCACCTTTTCAGGTGGCTTGTCTTGAAACTGGGGAGAGGTTAGGCCTTGGCAGCTAGTACAGAGGGGTGCAAGTCATAGGCAAAGGATAGATGTTGGATTTCACTCCCCAGTCTGTGGCACCTGGTGACAGGGGAGGGTACAGTAGTGATTGGGCCACTAAGGGCCATCCTTCATGCCTCAGAGGCCAGATTTCCTCATGCGGTTGTACCTACAGTGGCAGTTACGAAAAGGTTGACCGATTCCATGGTATTTTCTGTCAGCTACAGAAAAAAGTATCAAAAATGTACCACTATCGCAGGAGAAAACACATTGAATAACATTATTTTTTTGTGCAGTATGCAGTAAATCTTCGGTATTTTTCTCTGCAGTTGATGGAAAATACCGTGGTACCAGGCAACTTTTTTGTAACTACCATTGTAATTTGTTGGACCCCTCCAAAAAGGGGAGTGAGGGCCTAGATATAGTTATTGCTTGATGTGATTGCTCACATCATGCCAGATTAATCAATACATATCTACAGTATATAACCCATTGTACCAATTTGAATGCTAGCTGGCTGTTTTTCCTCAAGCCTGTTGTTTGTCTCATTTATTCGGGTGAAAGAAGACAGCTGTGGCCTAAAAGACAAAGCTACATGTCTGCTATTGTTTCTTTGGTGACCTGATACACAGAAACTGTAGTGCTACGTATCTTACTAAACTTGATGCGCTCAACCACGATGCTTTTGACTTTATTATGGGCTTTGCTCCAAGAACCATCACTATACCCTCTCCTCTCTAGTAGGCTGGCTATCAGTACACACAAGGGTCTGGATTCTCAAAGCTCATAGAGTGACACAAGGTGCATGCATTAAACATAAATGGTGCAAGTGGCACTTTGGGTCATAAAATGAGCCCTAAGCGGTTCACAAAAGCAGTCTGCATCAAACGCAGGCTGCCTCTGTAAAAGGGGACTTGCGCTGTGTGCTATAAAATGGGCTGTGGCATAGCCCTAGGGGGCCTAGAAGGCAGATGTAGGCTGCCATATCCCCGAAAATGTGATTCACAAATCTCTGCAAGACGGATAATTTCTAAGTACCCTTGGACCGGTAAGGGCTGGTCTAAGGGTACTCAGATATATCCCTCTGGGAGAGTGTTGCACCTTGCGGCAATGTGCCACAGTTCTCCAATGTCTCCCTGTGTAAATATATATATATATATATATATATATATATATATATATATATGTGTGTATATATATATATATATATATACACTAATACTCATGTTTCCTGGGATTCTAGTGCCATCTCTGATCACTGATGCCATTGATCATATTATGTAATTAAAAAGAAAACCCACCTCAACTCGATGTCCCCATATATATATCCATCTATCTATCTTTATATATATATATATATATATATATATATATGTATTTGTATCAACCCACTCCCTGATCCTCAATGTTACAATACATTTGTAAGTGAATCAACCCCCTCCCCAATCCCTGATGCCCCCATAAATATGTGTGTGACACAACTCCCTCTCCAATCACCGATGCTGCCAGTCATAATAATTAATTATATAACAAAACCCTTGCCGAACCGCGATGTCCCCATAAATATGCATTCAAAACATCCCCTTCTCCAGTCCTTGGTGTCCCTGTCAAAATGTTATTGGAACAACCCCTTCTTTGATCCCCCATGTCCCCAATATAAATTACCGAAGTCAAATTCCCAGGTGTAGTAGTGTCCCTGCCAAAAACAAACAAACCTCTCAATATCTCACCATCCCTATCCACCAACTTTCGTACCAACTTACTATAGTTTTTGTACATTTCAGGTAAAGTCTTACATATAATATCATTTATACCCACATGTATTACTACTAGTGGATTCTCCTCCACCCCCTTAAAAATGTCATCCACCATATCATACAAATCCATTGTCCCAGCTCCCGAAAAGCTACTAACTATTCGGTTTTCTCTATCATTATGACAAATATACTGATCGGTATATTTAGTTATAGAATCTCCTAATACTATAACTTGCCTCAGATTTTGTTCCACCTCTTCCATCTCTACCAAATGACATATAACAGCATTGGTGGTCCAGGTGACCCTCATTCTGGTGGACAGTGTCCTACCACCCCACTTCCCCTCCATCCCCAAAGACAGCCAGCAACTGGCACAGCCCACTGCTCACCACCATGGCCAGCCATGGACTGAGCTGTCAATGAGCACAGTACTCAGTCAGTGGCTAGACATCAGGGTGGGTGATCAGGGCTTCTTTTTATTCCAACTGGTGGCATCAAGGATCAGGGAGGGATGTTGTGTCACTCACATATTTATTGGGGCATTAGGGATTGGGGAGGAGGTTGCTTTACTTTACAAATGCATGGGGACATCAGAGATCATGGAGGGGTTGTTACAAATGCATATTTATAGGGACGTTGGAGTCAGGGGAGTTTCTTTTTAATTATTTAATATGAAAGGTGGCATCAGGGATGGAGGGCACTAGACTACCAGGGATTATTAATAATTATAAGGGGCAATAGGGGCTGGGGGATGCTTGCATGTCCTGCATGGAACATGCGGCAGACTCTTCCCATGAACCATGTGTTTGCTGCATGGGAAAGGTTGCCACAAGTGTGGGAACTTAGGCACAGGGACCCCTCCTGTACCAGAATCTGGTGTAGTGTCCTTGGCACAAGGGGATTCAATGCAAGCTGCTGTTTTATGCAGCATGCACCAATCTGTGCCCTCTCCAAGAATCGATCCCAAGAGGTTTAAAAAAGCCTCTATATTTGGTCCCATAAGGTCCTGGCAAACAAACTTCCCTTTTTAGACTTTGGGCCTCATTCTCAAAGCTCCCATGGCAGTGGAAGGAGCTTGTATCCCAATAAGTGGTGCAAAATGCCCCTTGCACTAAACAATGCCCCAGGAGCAATTCATAAAGGCAGCCTGCATCTACTGCAGGCTGCATGCACCAAATGGGGCTTGCACTACCTGTGCACCACAAAATGGGCTGCGGCAAGTGGCTAGGGGCTTTCAACAGATGCAGGCTGCCAAAGCTCCTGAAATGGTATTCTCAAAGCTCACCCAGAGTGCAAATTTTTAAGCATTTTTAGACTAGCCAGGGCTGGTCTAATGGTACATAGAAAGTCACCCTCTGAGTGAGTTCAGTACATTTGCAGTGTGCTGTCCCCCCCCCAGCCCTGATGTTGACAGTGGTTCATTTTAAAAACCAAACTGTCCTGGTGGTCTAGTGGCCCCCTCCACTATACATAAAAAAATCCTCTCATAGCTGGTAGTCTAGTGGACCCCTTCCCAATCCCAGATTCTCTATACATACAAAAGCCCTTCATCCCTGTTAGTCTAGTGCCCCCTTCCTGATCCACAGTCTGTCTATACATAAAAGAAAACCCTCATCACTGGTTGTCTAGTGGCCCCCCTCCCCAATTCCCAATCTATCTATACATGAAAAACAGTGATAGCCTAGTGGTCCCCTTCCTGATCCCAGATCTGTCTATACATGAAACATCTCCTCATCCCTGGTGGTCTAGTGAACCCCAATTCCCCCACCCCAGCAGGTAGTGCCCATCGGTCTACCCTCCATCCTAAACCCTTAGCCATCAACCAGCACAACCCTCCCTCACCACCACAGTTGGCTGTCAACTGATCTGTCACTGAGCACGTACTGTACAGTACGCGCTCAGTGACAGATCAGTCAGCAGCCAGATGTGGTGGTGAGAGGAGGGCTGTGCCAGTTGCAGGCTTAGGGTTTAGGATAGGGGGAGCGGGGTGGTGGGCACTACCTGTTGGGGTGGGGGTCCACTAGACCATCAGGGATGATGATAGGATTTTTCAATGTATAGATGGATTGAGGAGGTGGACAACTAGACCACTAGGAATTGGGGAATGATATATAAATATATATATATATATATATATATATATATATATATATAGATCCATTTAATGCATCAGTTAAGGTTGTTCCACAGTGACAAAAGTGAGGAAATTTGGTGTTAGGGTTGCCACCCCTTGCACCCCAAGCCCAGCCCCTCCCCACCAACAGGCATCGGGGTGTGCATTGGGATCATCAGTCCTAACTCTCACCTTAGTCTCTACCATACTATTAACTATTTTTTTGGTACTGTACTTTGTTGCTTAATTTCCTTGTTCATCCCCCTCTTTTTCAGTTTAAACAGATCTCAGTTTCATTCTTTAACCTCTGTCCTAGTATTCTACTACCCCTATGGTTGAGATGCAATCCATCCTTACTATAGAGTGTATCATTAGTAACAAATGTCCCCCAGTGTTTTATAAATTTATAAGCAGTTTCCCTTGTCCTTCTCCCTAACCATTCGTTTGTCAAGGCAATTCTCTTCCTTTTATATGCTGTTGCCCTAGGTTCTAGTAATAATTCAGAGAGTACTATCTCACCATCCCTATCCACCAACTTTCGTACCAACTTACTATAGTTTTTGTACATTTCAGGTAAAGTCTTACATATAATATCATTTATACCCACATGTATTACTACTAGTGGATTCTCCTCCACCCCCTTAAAAATGTCATCCACCATATCATACAAATCCATTGTCCCAGCTCCCGAAAAGCTACTAACTATTCGGTTTTCTCTATCATTATGACAAATATACCGATCGGTATATTTGGTTATAGAATCTCCTAATATTATAACTTGCCTCAGATTTTATTCCACCTCTTCCATCTCTACCAAACCTTCCCCATGTGTTTCATTCACATCACTCACATTTCATACGATGCAGGATTCCTCTTACATATCAACAGCTATATTGACGTGCCTACTGAGCATGCTCAGAAAATTTTTTTTCAAATTTTTTAATTGCAATAACTTAAAAATGGCTTATTGTGTTTTTCACCAGACTAGCAAAAGGCACATCTTTGGGGTAGTCCCTTGATGTCCTGAAAATTTCATACCAGACAAACAAACCCTCAGGGCTGTATGCAAGTTCAACAAAAAAATCCCAGTGAAGTCAAAGGGTAAAAACATGTTTTTTCACCTCTCTGCAACTCAGAGACTGCACATCTGCCCAGAACAAAAACAGATAAAGAGATTCACACCACAGGAAGGAGCATAACAAATTTTGGGCAAATAAGTTCAACAATTGCAATGTTATTAAAGTGCAAAATTTTGAGTTTAACATTGAAGTGCCTATTCAACCCCCAATTACACACACACACACACATATATATATATATATATATATATATATATATATGTGTATATATATATATATATATATATATATATATATATATATATGTGTGTATATATATATATATATATATATATATTTATTCATGGCAAAAATCAGTTTAGTGCATCAGTTAGTTTATTTCTACATAATAAAAGTGAGGAAATTGATGTTAGGGTTGCCACATTTTGCACCCGATGTCCACCCCGTCCCTACCAATGGGCATCAGGGTGTGCGTTGGGGTCCTTGGCCCTAACTTTCACCCCATTCCATGTGTAAATAAGCTGAGGTGGTGCAGTGTAGGAGAATGGGGCTAGAGTTTGGACCAGTGACCCCAATGCGCACTCCAATGCCTGTTGGTGGGGATGGGTTGGTGTGGGGTGCATGGGGTGGTGGCCATAACACCGAATTTCTTCATTTTTGTTGCTGTGGAACAACCCTAACTGATGCATTAAACAGAGTTTTTTGCCATGAATTTCCCTTCTTTTTGAGAATGAGCACTATAAATAGTGAATGGAATGTGATATTTTTTTGTCACATAGCAACGCTAATGGTAAAGCAAATGCAAGCACAAATGGTAGTGCACATGGTGATGCAAACGTGAACGATAATGCAAACAGTAAGAGAAATGCCAGCGCAAATGAAAGCAGAAATGGTATTTCAAATGCTAACGACAACAGAAATGCCAACATTAATGAAAACAGTAATGGAAATGCTAACGTCAACAGAAATGCAAATGGTAAGAAAAATGCAAATGGTAACACAAACGCTAACAGAAATACAAATAGTAAAGGCAACAGCACTGCAGAAGGAAACAGTAATGCAATTAACAACATAAACACAACCAAAAATGCAAATGCTAAGGCCAACAGAAATGCAGACGGCGACAAATACGCAAACAGTAATGGTAACACAATTGGAAATGCAAACAGTTACAGTAACACCACGATGACGCCAAACTGAACAGTAATCCAAATGGAAATGCAAACGCAAGTGCATACAGAAAAGCAAATGGTAACACACACGGTCATGGTACCGCAATTGGAAACACAAATGCTAACGGTAACACCAACGATATGCCAAAGGAAGGACAAATGCAAACGGAAGCACATACGCAAACGCAAATGGTAATGCACATGGGTACGCAAAAGGAAACGTAAACAGAAACAGTTATGGAAATGCAAATGGTAACAATAATGCAAATGCAAGTGCAAAGGAAAACGCAAAGGGTAACACACACGATGGCGTAGAAGGGAACGGTAACGCAAACGGTCACAGAAATGCAAGTGGAAATGCTAACTGTAACTGTAATGAAAGCGCACACCCTTTTTTTCCCCAAAAGCTGCATTGAGAAACACAGTGAATACAAAGAATGTATGCATAATAATGGGCCTCGGAGCAGAAAATGAGGACTTGGAATACTAAATTGCTTATATCTCAGAAATCGTACAATGTAGAAAAAAAATAAAAATTTCATATTATTTATGGCTTTCCTGGCTAGTTTTGTACTTAGTCCTTACTAGGGGGGCTAAGCATTTTTCCAACAAAAAGTCTGTATCTCGAAACATTTCCGAGATATGGGCCTGAAAGGTGCGGCCAACAGCATAATGTTAGCCTATGGGAAAAAGTGTCAAATTTGGAGTGCCGTAACTTTGCAATCCTGTAATATTTTGTCACCAAACCAACAAAAGGCACATTTGTTGGATATTGGCTGCCTTCCATCTAAATTCAGCCCCAAAAAAACAAAATGTTCTTTTGCAGCAGGGTGGCAAATAATTCCTGTTATTTTGGGCATAGTGTTGCAAATCACGACACTTTTGCAAAAAAAAAAAAAAGTGTTGCAGGTGCGACACTACTTTTTAAAAAAATTAAAAAACTTATCTCTGGGGTGTTTAACCCACCAAAAAAGACATGGCTAACATCCTCAGGGCTCAACTAGGTGAACACAAATAGAATTGTGTCCCTAGAGGGTCCCAATTTTAAATGGCAAGCATTTCTGTGACCAGTAATTGAAAACAAAATGGCAGATCTGCAATACTACAGGGGTCATTTGAGAGCTTTAAGTTAGAATTAAAAACTTATTTATTTCAAATGGCATATGGGGAGTGATTCACTGTATTTCATTGTAATTACATTGTTACTGTTGTTGTTTGTGTTATATGTATGTATTTAAATTGTTTTATTTGTACAGTGCTTTGATATTGAAAAGCGCTTAAAAATAACATTTTACTTACTTACTTACACTAAAATCTGCATTTGCGACACTGTCAAACTTTTTGTTAAGTTTTCCCATTGATTATAATGGGAAAATTGTTTTTTTGAATAACTTTTGAACTGTTCAATGTTGTTTCATGAAATCTTCAAAAGGCACATCCGGGACCCTGGCTGCATGTTCCCTGAAGTTGTCGGACTGGTCATGCAAACCGTGTGACCTGTAGGCATGAGCAAAGAATGCGCAAAAAAGTGTAAATGCGCTACAGAATGGTGCTTTATAACTCCAAAACCATATATCTAACCATTACGAGTCTTGGCAGATCCTGAGAGCTATGGTACCAATCTGTGTCTTCCCAATTTCAAGCAAATCTGTCATACAGTGGCAGAGTTATTAAGCTGCAAAATGTTACACTTTAACCTTAAATGGGGTACTCAACCCTAACTATAGTGGCACTACTGTGCCACTATAATATATGTGTATGTATATATATATATATATATACAATGGATGAGTTCAGGGATAAGGGGGGCACTAGACTGCCAAGGGAGGGAATTTATGTAGTGTATCAGAGGATCAGGGATGGGGGATGCTTGCCTCAGCTGCAGGAAGCCTGTGGCAATCCCCTCACATGTGTTTGTTGCATGGGAGAATTTGCCCGAGGTGTGGGGGCTTAGGCACCAAATCTAAGCCCTTTTGAGAATCAAGCCCTTCAACTTATCTTGAGGAGCAATAACTGAATTATTGTTCGCTCCAGGGGTACCTCACCCTATTTGATAAATCAGCCATTAGCTGTATCACCCCTATAGCCCATAACAAATGACTAGCTACTCTTAAACTAGGATCCTTAACTGAGTCTAATGCTTTTAAATATTTACTTGACAGCCATTGCACTGACACTTGTAATTGCCCATGAGTTGTAAAATATTCTTTAGCTGCCACTACAACATCTCCCTAGGCTGATCATGTATGTTTCGTTCCTTCTGATAACTCATCTACTGTATGTAAGAGTTTCAAAACACATCACAAAGGCACCAGCTGCTGCAGTATCACTAGTATTGCCATGGTTATTGTATTATGGTTCCTTAAAGGAATCAGGAAATGTGCACTAACTGGCAACAGTTCCCAATGTTTCTGTTTACAGAAATTTCATTCCTCCATATGAGTCATATTTAACTGTACCAGAATAAATACTAATGTGAAAAACTGTGTTTTCAGTTTTTTTCTTTAAAATGGAAAACATTCTGCACAGTTCTCTTCATGGAACCAGTAATATGGAGTTTTTACTGTGTCATGGTTTGTGTACAAAATGCTGAGCGTGAGCTGTTGACCTATCAGAACCGTGCTGAGAGTTCTCTACACAAACCGTGAAATACTGTAGTTAAAACTCCAGATCACTGATTCTATGAAGAGAGCTGCAACAGAATGCTTCCCATAAAAACTATGCAAAATACAGTTTTTCACATAACTTTTTATTTAGATACAGTTACATATGGGACATTAAGGCTTATGGATATCATTTCTGTAAATGAGAACAAGATAAACAGTTACAAGTTAGAAATAATTTCCTGTTCTCTTTAAGTTCTGTATTAATTATTTATGTGTTATGCTGTTATACCTATGATCTGTGTGTGTATTTGCAAAAAACTGCATTAATGCACCAGTTAGGGTTCAGATTAAAGTGACAAAAGTTGGGATATGTTATGTTAGGGTTTTCAACCCTAACTACCTCTACCCCCACAAGCAGCAGAAGGCAAAGATATTACAGTTTTCATTGTCTTGAGTCTTGGCGAATCAGTGGTGGGGTATTCTTTGGGATTCTCAACCCTAACACCCTCCCATTGTGGTATAGTCTTCAAACGTACTGAACTGTATATTCTCACATGTTGCCAACGACGTGTGTTCCCTGCCTGAAGAAAACAGAGCACATGTGACCTTTTTTGGTCATGGTATGGGGTGAGTGTTAGGTTGAGAACCCGAGGAAGACTCCATCCCTGATTCGCCAAGACTCAGGACAGTGAAAACCATAACATATTTCCTTTTGCTGCTTGGAGGGTGGGGGTGGTGACATAGGGTAGGAAACCCTAATGCCACGTTTCCCTACCTTTGACACTATGTCAGGTGTCAGCGTGGCTCAGTTGGTAGCACATCTGCCTCTGGACCAGAAGGTCATGGGTTCTCATCCCACACCGGGATTGGACTTGCACCTAAAAATCACTGGCATCCGAGTGCAGAATTGGGAGGTGCTGTACTGCTGGGACGTGCCATCCTTCAGATGAGGCATTAAACCGAGGTCCCTTCTGCCCATCCTGGTGTTGTCCAGGTGGAAGAAAAAGAACCCAGGGCACTCTTTGCAAAGAGCAGGGAAAATTCTCCGTGTCCTGGCCAACATTCCCCTTCCCATAAAACGGTTCATGCAATTATCCGGGCTATGTGTGGGTGATGATGTGCGATATGGCTGCCACCACACATTCAGTCACTTCACTACCAGTCTAGCACTGCTTGTAAAGCACTTTGGGATACTGTGTATGAAAAGCACTATATAAATGTGGATTCTTCTTCTTCTATGATATGAACCCTAACTGGTGCATTAATGCAGTTTTTGCAACTGATGTCCTTACTTTTTGAAATAGTAGAATCGTATCCTCATTCACACAGGTTCCTTTGGGTCCTGGGTGTCCATTCCTACATTGACGCACACGTATCGCTGGGTGGGAAACATAGGGCTCTCTGGGCTATGCAGTTCCATTCCTCAGAAAAACAAATAATCTGCTTCATTGTAATTTGTTTTCTTTTTGTGGGGACTGCTTCAACAAAAGAAAAAATATATTAAGTGTGTCTCAACTCTGGCCATTGATTGTATATGGGCAAAAAGTTGTTTTTTTTTGCCATAAATCTGTACAGTTTTGCCACTTTGGTTTTAAATTTGCTGTGTCTGTAGTCCAAGAGGAGATACAACCTTGGTGTATTTTTGATGATGATGATCAGCGTTTTAATTGTGGATTTGGCTCCAAGGTGAACTGGGGAAGAAATTTTGGAGTGTTATGCATACCCCATGAATTTTTTAAAGGGCTTTTATGTGTTATGCTTGTGGTACTCATTCAGACCTATGGCTTGTTAAAGTCGCAGTGCTATCCTATCGGAATTTTCATTTTTTAACGTTTTTCATACATCTATTTTCAGTTGGTATTTCTTAGGGTCTAGTGTTACAGTACTCACTGAGACCTTTCTTTTCATTATGGCTTGTCCCTTAGCTGAAAAATCGATGGAGTTACAGCTTGTTAAAGATGTCATGTTATCCTATGAGATTTTTCATTTTCATTTGCATGCTTTTATATGGCCCCTGAATGTTTCACAGGGTATTATGTATAGTATTCTTGTAGTACTCACTGAGACCTTTCTTTTGATATATAGATTGTCCCCTAACTCCATATATTAATGGGGTTATAGCGTGTGAAATTTAAAATATGCAAAATAAACAAACAAACAGGGGGGCAGGGTTCATTGATAGCTGCTGGTTGCATTGTTTTCTTTGTTTTTTTAACCCCCAGGGGTAGGAAAGTGCAATGATGTCCTGCATCTGCCCCACCCCTCCTATGTCTAAGCACCGATCCCTCGAGATTCTCCCAGCCTCCGCCAGGAGTCTCTCACGCATTGGGCACTTGCCCCACTCTCCTCACAAAGAAGGAGAGCAGCCCATAGGATGCACAATCCATTACTCCCTTACCAGCCCTCCAGTTCCCCGAGTCCATTGCCAAACTCGGGTCACTGGCTTCACAAGCAGAAATCCAACCGCTGCACTGGTGGGCCGGCTATCAATCCTGTTTTCTGATATTATGTCATTCTCATGAAAGAGATTTGGTTCATGCCAAAGAAGAATGTGAAAAACCTACAGTAAGTCCAAATTCTTCTTTCAAATATGAATGCAATCTTCTTTTGTATGGTCCTACTCCTGTTTTGTGAGGCCATACAAAAGAAGAAAATCTTCGCACAAAACAAGATTTTTAAAATGTTTTAAAAACACATTTCTGGGTCCTTTTTCCAATGATTAACTGCAGAATACACCTAATAAGATCTGGTTTAGCAAGATACAGGTTTGGTGTTTCTGTAGGAAATTATTTTTATGGGGTTTAAAAACATGTTTTTGAAAGAAACGGAAACAAGATGACTACCATACAAAAGAAGAATTCTTTCACACAAAACAGGATTATTCTCCTAATGAAAATGAATCCTGTCTCGTATGGTCAAAGTCTTTTTGTATGAAACAGCTATCCAAATGACCATACTGAGCATGATCAGAACTGAAATTTCAAATCCTTATAGCTCTGCAATGGATTAATATTGATTTGCCAAATCAATGCAAGGTACCATTGTGGGGCAAGCTCTTTCTACCCTGAGCATTTAAGAACAGAATTCTCAACTGTCTGGGATTTAGGTGATGACAAAAAACAACCCAGCCCCCCATATTTTTTATGTTTTTTCATTATCTGGATCTCAGAATCAGCACACTAAACAGCCTACTCAACTCTAACTATAGTGTTGCTACCGCACCACTATAATACATATATCATACTGCAGGTGCTACTGTATTCTGCATAGTTGAATTAACCAAGACCTCCTTGCAACTGAATATCATTTAATGTGGCCTCTTCCTGGTAAAGTAGATAAATACAACACAAAATAAACATTTGTGTATAGCTTGCCTCCTTTAAAGATGTGTGCAAGATGACATTTCCAAATATCAGGTTTAATAAGTAAAACAAACTTTGCATTTTGTGCTCTACTTTGTGTACTGTAGAGCTCTTAAATGTATGGCTTCATGATTCTAAGTGGAAAATGAAATCCAGATTTAAGCAATAAGCTATGATGAGGTGAGGTTCCCCTCTCTTCCCCCAGACTGTCTTATTGCTTGTAATGAAAACATTATTGACAAACGTTTATTTTAAAATTTGTATTTGTCTATAAATATACTGACCGATTTCTGTTCAAAATATCTGGGAGGTAAATCTACTCACACAGAATGTCCATCAACTAGTTAGAATGCCCCTGAGCCACTTATATACACCTTTTAATGACTCCAAATATTTCTTGTTGAAATTGGTTTCATCTCATTAAACCTATTGTTGCTCACACATTTATGTGAAAATATTTTTCAGATGTTACCCTTTGATTATTGCAAAACAATAACAGTATTTTTTTATTCACAGCTGTAACCCAGTGTTCAGAGTGTCACGTCAATGCAACATGTGAAACATACGATGAGACTCACGAATGTGTATGCAAGGATGGAGTCATTGGCGATGGCTTCAGTTGCTCTGATATTGATGAATGTGCCCACCCATGGTCACATAGTTGTATTACTGGCACCTGTGTTAACACATTTGGTTCCTACATTTGCAGGTGTTCAAGTGGGTATATAGAGGATCCTCCTGGAAGTGGCTGCAGAGATCTTGATGAATGTTCTCAGCCTGGTTTAAATCACTGCCATCGATCGGCAGTTTGTATTAATTCTGTCGGTAGTTATTCCTGCAGCTGCCCTTATGGTTACGTTGGAGATGGCTATCACTGTGAGGTAAATGAATGCATCCAAGGTACCCATGCAGTTCTGGCATGGAATGTATTAAAGTGCCTGGCTCATACATTTGTTCTGATCCCTGTGGTAACCATACTGTACTTAATGAATACTGGAGAAGTACAAATATATCCTCTGCAACATCTGGCATTCATAACTGTGACAATACGAAAAGAGGCTGGTACCAATTTGTAGGCAGTGGTGGTCTGCAAATACCTGAATTCTGTGCCACAAAATCATACTGTGGCACTGGTGCTCCAATGTGGTTAAATGGCTTACATCCATCAAGCAGTGATGGGATAGTAAATCGCACTGCTTGTGTTAATTGGGAGTCCAGCTGCTGCTACTTGTCAAACACTGTAAAGGTCAAAGCCTGCACTGGTGGATATTATGTTTACAAACTAGAAGGAACACCAAACTGTCCTCAGTCCTACTGCACAGGTACTGTATATATTAATTATCATCATATTTCTTTGGCAGCTGCTTGAGCTATGAATCCTAGCATGGACTTTACATTTAAAGTATGTTTTAAGAAATAATGCTTAATTCAAACAAAGTTTTATTTGCACAGATCCCAGCTATTCGATAAATCCTTGTATATCACTGTCCTGTGCTGAAGATGAAGAATGCAGAAATGTGAATGGGGCCTGGGAATGCTACTGCCAAAATGAAACGCAGTTCGAGCACAAGTAATGGTATGTGAAATAACATATGGACATGAACAGAGCTGATAGTTGGAATTTGGAATTTATTTTTTGTTGCCGCAGGAAAGGGGGGGGGGCAAGACAATATTGCTTAGTTTCAGCTGGGGAGGGTGCATTTAAATACAAACCAACTGCAATTGAACCACATGAAGCTGCTGGTGATAGTTTTAGTGAACGGGAGAAATTCAGCCAGGACAACTGTGAAATTCCCAACTCTTATCAAGAAGTGCGATGGGACCTTTTGAGCCCACCTGAACAACTAAGGTTGAAGAGATCTTGGCTTAATGCTGCATCTTTTTTTATGAGTTTTGAAAGGCTTTCAGTCTTCTATGCTTATTTTATTTTGCAAAACATCATCCTTTCTGTTTTGATGTGGGGGGTATATTTTTAGTGTCTGCGGCTATGATGCTTATAAGCTACTGGAAGACATTTTTGATGCATCAGTTAATATAAAATTAGTTTTCTGAATATGATACATAGGAAAATGAATCTGACACACTCAGATGAGTAAGACATTTCAAAACAAGCATTTGTCAATGCCGAATGTTGCTTGCTTCTATGTGCTGTTTAGGTATTTGGAAGTCATTGGAGTGCAAATATTGAAAATTTGCGAACTTACGAGCGTGCGTAGGAACTGCGCAACACACGCTCGTAAAACAGTCATTGTTAGGAAATTTGTCATGAAATGTTCAACATAGCCATTTTAAGGCCTCTGGTCATGAACAGTGTCAGTGTGATTTTGTTAATGTGTCCCATACATTGAGTTTGCACACCGACTGCGCCATTGTTGCGCTACATTAGTGGAAACACGTTTTGGGCAGGATGTGAAAAATGACAGCTGTACTGCTCATAAGGAGGTGTGGTAAAATGGCAATGTTGAAAATCTGGAGTGGAAATATTGAAAATTCGCAAACCTACGAGCGTGCGTGGGAACTGTGCAACGCACACTCATAAAGCAGTCATTTTTAAGAATTCTTTCACCAAATTTTCAACATTGCCATTTTAAGATCTCTGCTCATGAACAGTGACACTGTGATTTTCTTAATGTGTCCCATACACTGAGTTCGCACACTGACTGAGCCGTTGTGCGCTACATGGGCGGAAACATGTTTTGAGCAGGATGTGAAAAATGATAACTGTACTGCTCATGAGGAGGTGTGGTAAAAATGGCAATGTTGAAAATCTGGAGTGAAAATATTGAAAAATTGTGAACTTACGAGCCTGCGTAGGAACTGCGCAACGCACGCTCGTAAAACAGTCATTTTTATGAATTTTTTTACCAAATTTTCAGCATAGCCATTTTAAGACCTCTGCTTATGAACAGTGTCACTGTGATTTTCTTAATTTGTCCCATACATTGATTTCGCACACTGACTGCGCCATTCTGCGCTACAAGGGCAGAAACACATTTTGGGTGAGATGTGAAAAATGACAGCTGTACTACTCATAAGAAGGTGTGGTAAAATGGCAATGTTGAAAATCTGGAGTGAAAATATTGAAATTTCGCGAACTTATGAGCCTGCGTAGGAACTGTGCAATGCATGCTCGTAATACAGTCATTTTTTGGAATTTTTGGACCAAATTTTCAACATGGGGTTTTTGGGTCTCCTTCTCATGGATGATGTCACTGTCATGGTGGTATTCAGTCCTGAAGGGTGATTTCTCATCACTGCGCAGGTCCTCTGGCAGAAATCCTGCTCATGCACGATGACGTGACATGACGCATGTATCGCTCACGTAAAACTTCATGTTGCAATAATTAAAATACCTGATATATGCAATAAAAGCTGAACCCCTCCTATCTAGCCCATTATACAGCTTACGGTATTTCCTCAGTTCGCGATCGACTTTGAAGAGAGCAGGCGTGTTCCCGATCCACCGAAGATTATCGCGCAGAGTCTGGAGGTAAGTATGGGGTGGGGGTTGTGGGAGGCTGGGTGCGCAGTGGGTGGGTGTGGGTTGCGGGAGGGGGTTCAGGAGGCGTGCAGCAAGGGACCCGTTTTGTTTTACAGGTTAAAACAAAAAAGACTTGATGGGACTGTTTGCCATGCTGGGGTGAGCTCCCAGTGTGGCACAAGGACAGGGGCCGTTCAGCCGGCGGGGATTGGGCACCCCGTCGGCCAAATAAGTGATTGCCACGCTGGGGTGGGCTCCCAGCGTGGCACCAGCTATGGGGGAGGGGAATGACAGCAGCTCAGCCGGTGGGGATTGGGCACCCCGTCGGCTACACAGAACGTGCAGGGCGCGCACGCCTGCGTGTGGGGGGGGAGCTATGCTTATCGGTGCTCACTCAAGCGTAGCTCCCCCTTTCAACTGTATGCCACTGCATTTTGGAGCGTGTCATAGACAGCTCCAAAATGCATTGGCTTACAGGGGCCGCGCCTGCCAGCTCACTGACTGAATTGGAGGAGGAGGTGACACACCTCCGAAATCTCCGATGATGGCACTATGTTTCTTGCACATGTGTGCAAGTAACATAATTAGTATTATAAAATGGTTTGGGAATTTCCTGCCTCCTAATTTGCTAAATACATTTTTAGGCCCATGTGTAAGTCCTCAACAAATGAATGGTTGGAGAAAGTTCAGGCAGTGGGAATTGTAATATGGAAAAATATCATGCAGAATTCATGAGAAACTTTACTAGTACCTAATTTCCATCACAAATGTGTTTTACCCCTTTACTCACTGAAAACCATCAACTATGCTCTAAAAAGCAAAACTTACTCATATTTTAAAATAAATAAACAAAAAATGAATGTAACTTCCTCTATGCCAGTAGAACTAAGCAGAATTTTGAATTTTTGAGTTGCTTGATTTGGAGTATCATTTCAGAAGAGTCATGGGAGCTGCAAAGCTACTACACCCACCAAATTTAATTTAGTTTATTTTATTTTTTATTTTCTATTTACTAGGAAAAAACTTTTGAGCATAAGATGCTCTATACAGAGGTTCCACATCAGGAAAGTATACAGTACATTGGAGAACATGAGCAATACAGTGAATAACATAACACAGCAGACAAGTACAAAAATGGATATCACAGTGCAGCACAGCTTGCACTGAGTCTACTGAGGTCAATAGGGTGCAGTAACACTGAGACAATAGCAGAGTTTAACAGTGAGCTCATCACTGGGACATAAGAGAACAGCTTAGTCAGAACTGCTTAACAGTGAAAATGTTCTAGATTCTAGGGAATCCCAATTGTAATTGTTTTTAGGGGTTGCAGTGGACATCATATTGGTTGCAAAGAATTCATAGGAGTCTCAGTTGTAACCCCTGACTACCCCAAATGACACCCCTATTCATGTCATCCATACATTTCAGGCGAAAGTCACTTCTAGAATGTTAGAGGTGCTATTTTCACAGCGGTGAAGGGATACGTTTTAAAGCAGCAGTGCAATAAACTTGGGAAATGATTTGACCCAACTTTTTTTTAACTATAATAGTTTCCCAGTATCTCTCAGTTTTATTTTGTGGTAAAATTTGCAGTTCCAGTAATATCTGAATATTTTATTGATGGGTTAATGCAAGATAAGGGTTAGGGGTGTGAAAATAAAAAAGACTCATGGTGCATAGTGTGTAAGACATCTAGAAAGTAGATTTGACAGGTATGTTAATATCCGTCTTAATCATAGCTGAAACTAGCTTTTGGGTAAAACATTTTACATTGCACTGCTGCTTTAAAATTAATATTAAAAATATTTTTTTAACCTAAAACTTTTCACTTACTTATTGAATTTTGACTTCATTTATAATCCCAGTGAGGGACTCCAGGGTGTACGTTATTGTAGTATAACGGCACTTCTTGGATGGTTGATGGCACTCAGTGATGTCTTGTGCCTCACAGCATACCAAAGGCATGCCATTACACCACATTAATTTACAGCCTATCATGGACTAGATTCAGTAGCCTGGAGTTCATGTTTGAGCTTTGAGCTACTAGCAGTAATTATTGTTGCACCAATGTATTTTCTGTTTTGAGCTCTCTTCAGCATTAGTCTTATTTTATTTTGTTTAAATTTCTAGTGTACTGTAGTTAGTTAGTTAGTTAGAGCTTTTAGTGAGGTGGTAAGCTTTTTAGTGACTGTGGGATTAAGTGAAGCACTAACTTTTTAGTCACTGCAGGATTTAGTGAGCGCTCACTGTTCCTCGCTATACGCACTGACTGCAGTGAAAGGACTGTTCTGGAATTGCCTTCATTTGTTACAAAAGGTCCGACTTATTTCAGCAGTCAAATACTTTTATTTTTACTTACTTGGAACTTTACTCACAAATAAATTAATCTGTTGGCACCATCCTTCGCTTCAGACTGTGCAGGGCTGACAGTGGTCCTGTTGATTTGCTGTGGGAAAGAACTTCTTGAAGGGGCCTGGTAGGGCTTTGAATGTTTACTGGTGTCAGGTTTCGATTGGACTGGGAGTGAGGAGCTTTTTGGAAGTTGGACTGCTGGATAGTCGGGAGAGAAAAGTCCCTGCAGCTTGATATTGTCCTGGAGTGTTATCCTTCTGTTATTCCTGGGACTATCTTTGGTTTTGATTGCTGTCAACTATCTGAACTGTGATCTGGACTTGGGACCAGCTGAGGTAACTGTGAATTTTGGGGTGAAGTTAATGGAGGTGGGAACTGATGTTGGCTGGGTCCAGAGTGGGTGATGCTGGTCTTGGGCCTGCTGGAGAGTGGACACGTGCTACTGGTGTTTCCTAGGCAACCCGAGGGGGGATCTGCTGGTGAGTGGGTGCTGGGCCGGGGACCGTTGCTACAGATATGACCAGGAACAGTGACTTCTCGAGAGGTGGTTGTTCTCCCCTTCATGCTGCTGGCCTCTATGCTGACAATGTTCCTCGGATGAGGAGACCTCATTTGACATCAACATTCAAGTAAACCCACAGCATCTCTGAGGATGTCACCTAAACCATACTAGTCTGAATTTCTTTTTCCTTGTACTGTATGTTCACCTCTCAGACTCTTAGTGAGAACAGAATCTGGGATTGAGAATTCTGGCATTTTTGGCTAAGGGAAGTGAGAGCTCGTTTGGCCTTTTCACTAAATCATTTAAAGCTGTCTACTTGGATTACTGTTGAGGAGTGCTGGACTATTGGTACTGAAATTGAAATTGAAGTCAATGTTTTTATAATTGGAGAGTTGTGAGAGGACCTCTAAATGTGAACTGATTATGAACTGGAACCCTTTTTATAGAACTTAACTTTGGACTGTTGTTTTAATATTTTTATTTTATTTATGTTTTGGTTGCTGGAGTTCATATTGTTTGTTTTGAGGGGATTGGTATTTATGGGGTGTGTGTAAACTGGGCGGTGACTGTAGTGAGTGTAGTGGTTGTCCGTATCTTTGGCGGAGTTGTGTGAGAGGCACCCCTCTGAAGGTATTTGTGTAGGTGTGGGGATGGTATTGTAGTGCGGAATTATTGTGGTTGTAACATTTTTGGGGTTTTAGTTTATTAACTGTTTAATTTGTAATGTGTTGGGAGGGTGTTAAGATGGTCAGACATTATTCTCCCACTGCACTCAAGGACTTACCCCCCTTTGAT
The DNA here is from genome assembly GCA_016271365.2 of Neoceratodus forsteri. Lineage (NCBI taxonomy): Eukaryota > Metazoa > Chordata > Ceratodontiformes > Ceratodontidae > Neoceratodus > Neoceratodus forsteri. The sequence goes on from JADMNL010000025.1 coordinate 53,842,423, forward strand.
TGTCCCCCATTACTAGTCGAGATATATAAGAGATGTTGAGCTTTGGGGATAGTGAAGAGATGATTGAAAGAGGTGAGATCTGGGCATGGTGGGAGAAAGGAGAAGAAGAGTGAATGGATAGAGGTCATAGGGACTAGGAGACACCATGGGGCAAAATGGGGTCAGGAAAGGGGTGCTTCCTGCCTGATTGCCATACCCAAGGGCTCCACAAATAGTGGGTAGGTCCCAGAATCTTCCTTGATGACCCATCCAACCCAGGCAGAGTTGCGTAATGCCAGATTGATTAGGAACAAGATGGCTATCATAGCTGATCTTGTTGGAACATCTGATCTGTCATGCATCATCGAGACCTGGCTAGATGAGAATGCAGGCCCTATTTTGGCATCTGCCGTTCCAGCTGGGTTCTTGGTGATACACTGCCTGAGAGGTGGGGGTGGTGTAACCAATATGTTTAAAACAGAACTGGGACTTGTGGATGTGCCAGTGGGGTGCACTTGATCCTTTGAGTGTATCCTGGGAGCAGGTGTAGGGTTCAGGATACTCCTCGTCTACCGTCCACCTGGTGATGGTGAAGAATTCCTGAAGGAGTTCACGGACTTCATTGTTGATGTGGTTTTGCAGTTGCCCAGATGGTTAATTCTGGGTGACTTTAATGCCTGGATTGACAATGAATTCTCACAATTTGGAAATACTCTCCTTCAGCTTATGACTATTTATTTTATTTATTTTTATTTATTTAGCTTTTGTTGACCGGGTAAGTGCACTAGACAAATCCTGCCTATTTTCAGGCACAACCCGGGGGAGGGGGGATACAGATGAATGCCAACTGACCTTGAACCAGATTAAGCTGTTGGTGGTATTTTTAGTGAATGAGGGAAATTTGGCCAGGCCTTACACAGGTGGTTGCCTCTGCTACCCATATAGGGGGTCACTACTTGGATCTTGTGTTCCTCCTCGGGATGGAGATCACAGACTTGGGGGTGGAATCAGTCAGTTGGTCAGACCATCATATCATAAGGTTCAGTTTTGGGGCACCCCCAAATAGGTCTGCCCCTATGGAGATGGTCCAGTACCACCCTTTAAGGGGAGTTATCCCAGAGGGCCTATTGGTGGTGCTGGACCTATTGGGTTTATCAAGTGAATGCATGAGTACAGGGGGTCTTGTACTGGCCTATAACAAGGTGGTGGGTGATGCCCTGGACTCAATTGCTCCTGTTCATGTTCACCCACTCACTCTGTGCCCAAGGACCCCCTGGTTTGATGGGTCCTTGAAGGAGCTGAGAAGAGTGGGGTGAAGGCTAGAGAGAGCTTGGTGGAAATCCAGCCTGGATGCTAACAGGCTTAGATTGATGGATCATTATAAGGGCTATCAATCAGCAGTCACCTATATGAAGGCAGAATTCCTGTCCGGGGAGATTGCTGCTGCACAGAATCGACCGGCTCAGCTGTTCTAGACTATGGACAGACTTTTCAATCCAGTCTGTTTTCAGTCTAGAAGAGATTTTTCACAAATGAAGTGTGACGAGTTTGCTCAGCTCTTCGCAGATAAGGTAGCCAGCATCAGGTTGGGTATTGGCCCAACTTTCTCTGTGAGGGATTGTGGAGATCGGCGGGAGGTGGCGAATGCCTAGTCTACCTGGTCTGACTTTAGCCGGCTGGAATTCATGGACATTGTGAGGATTGTCCAGACTTTGTGACCAACCAGCTTTTGTTTGGATCTGGGCCCTATGCCACTTTTGGTAGATTGTGTAGATGTTATCTGCCCGATCCTTGCTGAAATTGTGTGGAGTTCCTTGGAGCAGGGGATCTCAAGGAGGCAGTCATTTGACCACTCCTTAAAAAACCCTCCTTGGATCCAGACTGTCTAGCAAACTACAGACCTGTCTCTAATCTACCCTTTGTGGGTAAGGTTATTGAGAAGGTGTTGCGTTGCAGCTGGACCACCATCTTACAACCCACTTTGTCTATGATGCTTTCCAATCTGGGTTTAGGAAAATACATAACACTGAGACCACCCTTGCCTGGATTTTAAATGATCTCCTAATTGCCAGAGATCAAAAGGCTCGTACCATCTTAGTCCTTCTTGATCTCTTGATGGCATTTGACACTGTGGACCATGGTGTGCTTTTGGAGTGTCTGAGGCCTCTTTGTGGACTGTCTGCAACAGTCTTAAGTTGGTTTTGATCTTTCCTTATGGGCAGGTCACAGAGTTGTCACTGGAATTTATTCCTCTGATGCTCTCCCCCTGTCCTGTGGGGTGCTGCAGGACTCCATATTGGCACCCATGTTGTTTGCAGTTTATATGCTGTCATTAGAAGATATAATTAGGTGATACAGTTTGTGTTTCACTGCTACGTGGATGATACCCAACTGTATATGTCCTTTATTCCCGGACAGGATGATGCGATCTCTGTGATTAACAACTGTCTGGCTGAAATCAGGAATTGGATGAGCACTAGCTGCTTGAGGTTAAATCTGGATAAGACTGAGGTGTTGGTTGTGGACCTGGTGTCATCCGGAGGTGGGTCTTGGGGCTGGGCACCCTTCAGGCTTACAGGCTTATGGCATGATGGCGTTCAGCTCATGACCTCAGACTAGGTGCGTAACCTGGGTGTTATTTTTGACAGTGGTTTGACCCTGAAATCACAGGTGTCTGCCGTTGTCAAATCTTCCTTTTACCATCTTAAGAATATCACCCAGGTGAAACACCTAGTTCCTGTGGCTGACCTTCCTACATTGGTCCATGCCTTTGTAACCACCCACCTTGATTACTGCAATGCCCTCTACCTAGGGCTTCCGGGGGTTGAAATCTGTCACTTACAGCTAGTGCAGAACATGGCGGCCAGTCTTTTGACTGGTACATCCTGGACTAGTCATATTATGCCTGTGCTGCACGAACTGCACTGGCTGCCGGTACAGTGGCGGATCACCTTCAATGTCAGGTTACTGACCTATTAAGAACAGGGACCCCATTATCTGCAAGATCTCCTTACTCCCTACTGCCCCTCCTACTCACCCCAATCTGCCTACAACGGATTGCTAGAGATTTCCAGGGTTTGGTTAAAAACATCTAGGGCACATGCTTTCTCCTATGCTGCCCCTACCCTGTAGAATTCTTTACCTCGTCAGTTAAGGGAATGCCTAACCATCTCAAGTTTTATATCTGAGCTCAAAACGTATTTGTTTTATCACACTTTTTCAGAAGGCTTTTAAGATTTTAAGGATGCTTATTATTTGAATATATTGTTTATGGTACTGTACAGCACCTAGGTTCTTGAAAGGCACTTAAGAAATAAAGTCTTACTTTACTTACTTTACTTTTACATACGTATTTACTTTACTTATCTTATAATCTCTGATAAGACGTTTTCCATTCTGCTTTTCTTCAGGGGCTAAGTAAGTCCTCTGTGAGTGTACTTATCCCCATGAGGACAGTGGGACTAGCAAACAAAAGGTCAGGGCTTATACAAACTCTAACCTGCACTATGGCTTATTGATCCTCCCATTGCTGCACTGCTGCTCTGATGTCAGTAGCAGGGGGTTCTGGGACTAGTAGTTATAAAAGATAGCCTAGAAGTAAGCAAAATCAGCTTGATACAATCTAATATACTACAATAAACCGTAAGTAAACCAAAATGTTTTTGCACATGAAGTGCACACTGGGACCAGCCTCACATGAGTGTTTCCCTTTACAGCAGTAGTGCAACAACACTTGGCAAAAAATTGACCCTGCCTTTCTTCAAGAAGAAAAAGAATAAGAATTCACATTGATAGTGTTTTGCATACACACTGTATCATAAAGTGCTTTACAAGCAATACTAGAGTGGTAGTGTAGTGCCTGAATTTGTAGTGGCAGCCATTTCATACATCAACATCCATATACAGCTTTGGGCAATTGAATGAACCGGTTTTATGGGAAGGGAAATGTTGAACAGGACACCAGGGATAGTCCCCTACTCTTGGGAAAAGTGCCTCGGGTTTGTTTACTTCCACCTGAACACCCACCAGGACAGCACCAGAGATGGATGGAGGGGACCTGTTTAATGTCTCATCTGAAGGACAGCACACCACCCTCCTAGTACTGCACTCACGAGTCAGTGTTTAGGTACGAGGTATGAGCCCAATCCCGGTGTGGGACAAGAACCAATGATCTCATTGGTCCAGAGATGGATTTGCTGCCATCTGAGCCATGCTGACACCTATATATTCCACTATAAAAGATTCCAGGCATCTTTCAGTTTTATTTTGTGGCAAAGTGTTTTTGTTCCACTAAAATAAGAGTATTTTAAAAATGGTAACATAGAAACATAGGAAAAAAGACTGCAGAAGGAAACCAAGGGTCCATCTAGTCTGCTCATGTGTTCCTTGGACCTTCTCAGATCACAGGACCAACCCCCCCTTCTGCCTAATGCCTCCTACCGCTCCTGTTGCTTTTGATTGTGCTTTGGCCTTGCCCACCCCAGCTTGAATGATGTCACAGACTTTGCTTCCACTACCTCAGCTGGCAGTTTATTCCATGGCTGCATGACTCTTTCTGTAAAATAGTGTTTCCTAAGCTCCCTCTTGAAGCCCCCCAGACTATCACTCATGCCCTCTAGTGTTAGAGTTGAACACTCTGTTGAACATGTCTGAGGATGGCACCTTATTTATTCTTCTCAGGAACGTGTATGTTTCAATCATGTCTCCTCTCTCCCTCCTTGTCTCCAGTGAGAACATATTTAATGCTTCCAGATGCTCCTCATATGAGTGCCCTTGAAGGCCCTGGATCAGTTTGGTCGCTCTTCTCTGGACTGCCTCCAACCTGTTTATTTCTTTTTTCAGATGTGGACTCCAAAACTGCACACAGTACTACAAATGGGACTCACCAGGGACCTGTGGAGTGGCAGTATTACCTCTTTCCTTCTGCTGTTGAATCCCCTTCCCATGCAAACAGCTTCTTTAGCACCCTTGGGTGTATTCCATTAGACCCTGGTGACTTGTCTTCCCTGAGTTGATCCCGAGTCTCTCTAACTCTACTGTTAATAATTGATGGTGCTTCCATTTGTGGAACACCTTTGTCAGCCGCCTTGATGCAGCTGTCTGGTTACTGGGTCTTTGTGTTGCTCGGTGAACCCTGAGCAAAAAAAGTTGTTCATAACAGGGTCCTTCTGCTTATCCTCCTCCACTACTCTGTGACCATCTTTGAGTCTAACTATTACTCCCCTTCCATGTTTCAATTTATTTATTTGTTCTCAAGAAAAAAAAAGATGGCCACCGCATTTGGCTTAGAAATAGTATTGTAGACATGGCCAGCGTCAGGTTGATGAGGAACAAGATTGCAATTATGTTGGACTTGATTTCCTCAGTTGACCTGGCATGCATCACAGAGACCTGGCTGGGTGATGATGCAGGTCCGGTGTTGGAGGCATTGGTCCCAGCTGGGTATTCTGTGGTGCACTGTTCAAGGATGGATTGCAGGGGTGGGGGTGTAGCCATCTGTTTTAGATTTGACCTGAACTTCTCAGTGCATCCAGTGGGTTCTGCTGGATCATTTGAATGTGTGACAGCATGTGGTGGTCCAGGTGCGGGCTGTAAAATTCTCCTTGTTAACTGCCTTCTGGGGTCAGGGGGAGAATTTTGCAGGTGGTAGCAGACTTCATCATCGATAAGGTACTGGAGTTGCACAGATGGCTTATTCTGGGTGACTTCAATGCCTGGATCAATGACAAATCCTCACAATTTGGTTCTGACCTCCTCCAGCTGATGACTTCACTGGGTCTAGCACAGGCAGTTGCCTCTGCAACCCACCATCATGGCCACACCTCGATCTGGTATTCTCACTGGGTCTCGAGGCCACTGACACATCATTGATCAAGATGCTTGGTGGTCTGATCACTGTACATGAAATTCCAGTTTGGGATTTTCCTCATTGGTCCCTCCCCTGTTGAGATGGTCAGCTACCACCCTTTGAGGAATTTAACCCCAGAGGGACTGATGGCAGTGGCTGACTTTTCCAGTGTCAGTGCCAGTAGTGAGATTGGCTTGGGTGAGTAGGTGGCAGCCTATAACCTCTCTGTCTCTGAGGCACTTGATGCCATCACACAGGTCCATGTACAACCTAGGTCCTCTTGCCTGAGCTCCCATGGCTTGATGGGGCTCTCAGGGTGATGCAGACCATGGGTCAGAGATTGAAGCATTGCTGGTGGAGGACCCAGCTAGAGGAGGACAGACTGGCTTTGCAAAATCACTACGGTGACTATCAATCAAACATAAGAAGGCAGAATTCCTGTCCAGGGAGATGGCTGCAGGGAGAAATAGATCAGCTCAGCTCTTTTGGACTGTAGACAGGTTTCTCCATCCTGTTTATCTGCAGTTGTAAAAAACTTGTTCAGTAATATAGTGCAAAGAGTTTGCTCTATTTTTCTCTGACAGGGTGTCCTCTATTCAGGCTGGGATCTCGCCAGTGAGACTGGACCAGGATGGGGCTGGGTTGGAGCAGATGCACTCCTATTGCTTGAGAAAAGTTTTAGCCTGTAGGGATGGATGAGGACTCCAAGGTAATCTTGAAGTTGCAGCCTACTTGTTGTGAACTGGAGCTGGACCCTACACATCTCCTAGTGGGACGTGTTCAGGTCAATGGCCCAGTATTCATGTGGATAATCAGGTGCTCACTTTCCGAAGGTGTCTTCCCTGATGCCTTGAAGGAGGCACTGGTGAAGACCCTTCTGAAAAAAATATCTCTCAGCCTTGATGTCCTAGCAAATTATAGACCAATCTCCAACCTCCCATTCCTAGGGAAGGCTGTCGAGAAAATAGTGGCACTGCAGCTCGAGGAACACCTGGAGGCCATGACATCGACAAGCAATTTCAATCTGGATTTAGGGCAAAGCACAGCACTATGATGGCATGTAATCTGGGTCTGTAATGACCTTCTTATGGCCAGAGATCATGGAGAACGATCAATTCTCATTCTCCTTGATCTATCATCTGCATTTAGGGTCATGGACCACGTCATGTTGCTAGAGCACCTCAGAGAATGGTGTTGCCTTGCTGGTGTTGTCATCAACTGGTTTGAGTCCTTTCTCTCAGGCAGGAGGCAAAGGGTGGTGATGGGGACATTTTCCTCCTCCCACTACCTCTGGCCTGTGGAGTCCCTGAATGCTTGATCTTGTCACTGCCATTGTTTTTGGTATACATTCTGCCCTGGGCAGGCTCATCACAGAATTCAGTGTGAGTTTTCACTTCTATGCAGATGATACTCAGCTGTATATGTCCTTTGTTCCAGGGACAAGTGATGCTGTTGAAGTGTTGAACAAATACCTTGTTGAAATCCAGAATGAACTCAAACTGGCTGAGTCTCAACCCTGGCAAGATGGAGGTACCAGTGATTGAGCCTGGCCATGGGCGGATTGAGGGTGCCTCCAGGATGACAACAGGCTCAGTTCTGGGATCAACTCCATTTATGGCATCCCCTAGGGTGCGAAATCTTGGCATGATCTTTGATGACAGGCTGACATTTGAGGTGCAGGTGTCGGCTGCAATCAAAATTATTTTTTACCATCTGAGGAACATTGCTCAGATTAAGCCCCAATTTCCACCTGAAGACCTGCTGTCACTGGTGCATGCTTTTGTAACATCGAGGCTCAACTACTGTAATGTTCTATACCTCGTGGTCACTGGGGGGAACCTCCGCCTACTGCAGCTGGTGCATAATGCAGCAGCCAGGTTGTTGACTGAATTACCTAGATCCTGTCACATGACCTCAGTCCTGCGGGGACTGCACTGGCTGCCGGTCATGTGGCGTGGCAGGTTCTCTTCAAGGTGGGCTTGCTCACCTATAAGGCCCTATATGGATTGGGTCCCGGCTACTTGTCAGACCTCCTTACTCCAGCCATTCTGACTCAATCCCTCCATTTCTCCACTCAGGGCCTCCTTGCAGTTCCGAAAACTGGGCTGAAAACCTCAGGTGATCATTCATTAAGGGTGGCTGGCCCAGTCCTTTGGAATGCGCTTCCAAGGTCATTGAGGGAGGCCCCTATGGTGAAGGCTTTCAGGAGGGGCCTGAAAACTCATTTATTTAAGCTGGCATATCCTGAAGAGACACTGTAATTATAATACTGCTTGACTTTTCTGTACTTATTATGATGTCTGTAATTTTATTGTTGATTTTATTATAACTTCTAATTTTATGCATGAAGTCCAGAGCCTCCAGGATTGGGCACCTAAAAAAGAAACAACTGCTTATTTATTTACAATTACTTACTAGTGTTAGGATTGAGAAAAAATAAATAAATCATGCTGCATTGCATAGGAGGTACAGTATCCTGACAAGTAGATTTCACAGGTATATTTATTGATTGTAGCTGAACCTATATTTTGGAAAAAAAAAACAACTTTTTCATTGCGCTGCTGCTTTAATAGCAATTAAATATTGCACTTGATAGATCTGGTAGTTTTATTACCAAGTTTAAAGTAGCAGTATCTATTAGTTGACTAGCCATTCTCTTGCTAGAGAAGTAGTCTGTCTTTTGTTGTCCTATTGCGAGGTTCAAATTTGGTTCAGGTATCAACTCAGTATGGTATCCAGCTCAGGGTTCTGGTAATTTATTGGCACGTTTTTCACTCTCCAACACACATGCAAACCTCACTTTTGTTCATTAGTTGCTGTCCACTCTTCTCAGTTGCTCCTTTCTGAAAAATGGGAATTCTGATTGGCTGTATGCTAATGTCCAAATTGCCATGTCTGTCATTCAGAGTCAGCTTTGCTCATGCCATCTGAGCATTCTCGCACTTTCACATCTGGTGCACAAGCCTTTAGCCTTCTCAGTTTTGACTGAAATTCCCAAACTGAGTGCCCTATTCATGGACTTCATCAGGCCATAGTCAATGAATCAAAATACACAAATTTCAGTCTGAGAGGTCACATCCATTACAATCTCGGATGACGAGCACCCAATATGTACACTCCTTTCTCTCTCTCTCTCTCTCTCTCTCTCATCCTCTCTCTCTGAGTTCCCCACTCCCTCACTATGTGGTAGACAATTCTGAGAGCCCTCTCTGTGGTGGTTACTGTTTAATTGTCCATTTCTCCATCTAACAGCTGACACCCTATGATAGCCCCGTCTGAGGGCCAGGTGAAACCCAAGGTGTGGGGCTTGGCCAGAAGGGTACCCTCTACATCTAGGGATATGTTATTAACTGCTTGTCTATCATTTCGCACAGAGAACTCTATCCTTGTTTTTATATATATATATATATATATATGAAACTGGACTGAGTTCTCTGTGCAGGAGAGGCTTCGGCAAGCAGTTAACAGTTCTATTGTCATAATGTCGCGGCCATTATATGCAAACATTATGGCTAACCCGGTAGAGTGCAGTATGCTACCGCTACTGGTGCAAAACCGCGTATACTGCTGTATGTGGTATTGTACCAGAAGTGCTTTCCCAGGTAGAGGATAAGACCTGTGTTAGGAGTGGGTTCCAATGAGCAGCTGCCGTGGCTCACAGGACTGAGCCACAGCAGTAGGAACTCAGGTGCTGCATCTGGGACTGGGTTTGATTCCTGGTCACAGAAACATTTTATTTTTTTTCCGAGTTGTGCTATCCCCGAGTTGGACCCCCCTGAAGTTGTGACTGTTTAGTGTGGGTGTGGGGGGCATAGCGCCCCATGGAAAAAAGTCATGCCTCATGGCATAAATCACGCTGTATTGGCAGTGCAATTTTGTCATGTGGCATAACGTCTTGCGACATTATGACCCCGTGCCGTTAACAGCATATCCCTAGACTTGGAGGGTACCTATAGGGCCAAGCCCCACACCTTGGGTTTCACCTGGTCCTCAGACAGCGCTATCATAGGGTGTCAGCTGTCAGATGGAGACATGGACAATTGAACAGTAACCACCACAGAGGGGGCTCTCAGAACTGCCTACCACTTTATGGGCTGGCTCTGTGACACTGAGGGTGGAGGCGTTGGCCCTCACACCATGCCCCATGCCAGTGATCCAGGTTCAAGCACAAGCCTGAGCTGTCAGGGGTTGGCAGGGGGGGAAGGCCAGAAGATGGACTGAGCAGCCTTAAGGCTACTTTTGCCTCTCAGGTGGGGACCCAGCCATTCCTGCTGCAAAGCTGCCCCAGGCAGATGCCTGGTGGTATTGCAGTCAGAAGTGACTAGAATCAGGAGGGTGCTGTGGGTCACTGCATGTACATGCCTCCACACCTGCACAAGCAACCACAGCAAGGGAAGGGGAGGAAATAAGGAAAAATGGAGCTGGCAGGCTCCATGATGGCCACGCAGCACCCGTGCTGGGCCCCCTGGAGTCTAGATTTTGGTCTCTGGGTAGGAGGAGTCAGTGCCCTTCACCTCAGCCCTGCTAGGAGGGTGGGGAAACCTGTGGGGGATCACTGGAAGGGTCAGGTGTGAGGCAAATCAGAGGACTGGAGACCAAGCCCCTCTGGGGGGGCAGAGCCACCTGCCAGCTCCACCCATGCATCCCTGTCGCTAAGTAGGTGGGAGGTGGCGACAGGGATCAAACAGCTAAATAAAAAAAAAAACACCTTTATTCCTTACTCCCATTCACTTTTGAGTAAGCCTCACCCAGTACCAGTCCTCTAGGAACAGAAATAAACCATTCTGATCTGCTGTGTGTTTTTGCCATGTTTACTAGCATATTTACAGTTACACACTCAAAACATGCTCCTCAGGAGCCTGCCCAGTGGTGCTGATTGTTGAGGTGCTGGACGCCACACCTTGTACCACGTCGGTGACCCGAGTTCGAGACTGAGCTCGGGCCGGTGGGGGTTGGCTGAGGAGAAGGCTTGAGTGTCCAAGCAGCTTGTCTTCTAGGGGAGGGTGGTTCTTACACCGGCAAGCAGTGACCCCTGGCTGAGGCTGGGGGGGGTCGCGACAGCTGCTGGAGTCACTGGGGCATGACTGGTTGGGGGCGTAGGCCATGGACCAACCAGGTTTGAGGATGGGAACTTGGGGGTGGGACTTTGTGAGCATAGGCACCTTTACCTTGATGCGGGCATGCAGTCTGGAGGAAAAACACAAAATGCCTCTCCGGAGTTGGGTAGATGGAGTGCCAAGCTGGGTCCCGATATGCTGCCACCTGCCTGCCTGCCTTGAACAAGGGACCTGATGAGATTCCAAGATTTGGGATGATCCCACCCTGACCCCGGGTGGCGGGGGGTAAACCACACCAAGATGGAGGACCCCGTTCGGTCAGGTAAAGCGGAGGTAGGGACAAGCTTCATTGGCATCTCCTGAAGAGGCGACTCCGGAAGGGAGTGGGGAGTATAAATAATAAGGGGAAAAAAACCTGATCCCCAAAACACTGTCCTGGTCAGCACTGATAAGACTGAGTACAGTCTGACTCTAAACCTAGGTCTAAATCACAGCTTTAGGGTGCCTTACATCAGGGTCATATTCTTGTCCATACATATGGAGCCAATGACTCCCATCGTTGTAGATTACCAATAAGTGAGACTATACCTCAGGCTAGAGCCTCTCTGCTGTACTTTCTGAATTTATCAGATTTACTATCTTACTATACGATCATGGGATACACTTCTTTTCACACATACTGGATGACTCTTTAGATTCAGGTCATCAGGTGTGCAGGAGGTAGACCCACTGTAGAGACTTTCACTAAAGCATAGCTGGCTAATTGCCACCCCACTGTGGGTGCCTTTCATTACCCAGATTCTTACTCTCACTGCACGGTGTGCTGGATATGAGTACAGAACAATAGTCCTCAACCTGTTCCCTGACAGTGGCTGGCAGTCATCCCAGGGCCTTTGATAGAGGCAGCGTCTCTGATTCACATCCTACACTTGGATTCCCCAAAATAATGGTTGGCACATCTGCAGCTCAACGTCTCTCAGCAGATCACTCATCGCCTTCAGTATTGCTGATAGCTTCTCTACCATATGAGCAGGACTAATATCATCCCCCTTGTGGTAACACATACTTTGATGAGATGCTCCATACACTGCTAGCCTGCTAGGGACATTCCTTGAAGGGCAGTCACTAAGGATACTCATACTGCCAATGATCCATTGCTCTCCCATCAGAATTAATGGTAATCTATGTCTTCAGGCTTTAAATTCCCTGAGTCCTCACTGTAGTCCTCGTGTCTGTCCACGGAGGCTTACAGAATGAGTTCTGTGATTCTCTGTCACACACATGCATGCACACGCACACGCACGTGTGTGCACACACATGCACACACACACACGCTGGATAAATAGACAGCTACTTGTAATGAGGGCCATTGTCTCCTCTGGTGACTGACCTGAGATGGGTGCACTAATTGGGTTATGCAGATAGAAAGCTCAGATAATACATTATTGCAACATATCCAATCTGTTTAGCCATGATAATGAATTGCAGTATTGTGCTGTCTGCTTCTGATCCACAGGTAGCTTACAATATATGAACTATCTGAAGATGGGTGGAATGTATCCTCACAACTCTGTGATAGAGAACTGCTAAGGTAGTGGTAACAGCTAGAGACTTATTCAAGTAACTTGAGTCAATCTGTAATTTTCAGAGAATTAATTAAAAAATGACATGAGAAATGAAGATGAAAAATAAACTCTCTTCTTATGTACATACATTCCTGAGAAGCAAAGGTGAATGTGTACTGTCTTTTAGGTTGCTTCTTAGTATGAGAAAATAGACCTCCAAAATCCCTTATAATATGCCACTCAGCACTCTGAAACAGTCATTACAAAGAGAATAATATATAGTTCCGTGTGTATTAGCAGTCAGTAATACCATCGAGAGGTTCCTACATGTCCAGAACCGCGAGATGGTGTTGCTGACCAGTAATACACTTGGAACCATACATTGTTTTTCAATATATGGATCCGAGTGTGTTTTGGGGTCTTTTGAGACAGGCGGTTCTCCAGTTCAGTTAAGGACTGTCTGGATCATGCCGAACCGCCACACTGTCTCACGCTGTGTGTTGAGCTGTCTGCTCGCTCCTGACGGTTCCCGGCCTCTGCTTGTTTTTTAAAAAAATTCAGATCCTACCCGCTCTTCATCACTGGATCAGCAGGATCAACCAGATATTTTCATTTTCTGACAGGGGAAAAGTAAATAAAAATGGAGAAGCGCGACAACCGAGTTCGCTCTCAGTAAGTGAGAGAAGCACCGCCATGTTTTTTCAACTGTTCTGCCCACCCACACAGGAAAACCGGACAATGAGGAGGGACGCTTACGACGTGGGGGCAGGAGGTATCTTTTCAGAAATTTGGAATGATACTATTATCAGCACAAAACAATAGTATTACCAGTGATTGACAATGGTATTATTATTGAACCTTTGAGGGTATTACCAGATTTTATTTTGTATGCTTTAAACACTTATTAAACTGAAGATCCATATATTAAAATGGAAAAATTCACTCTCTGTCACCTTTGTAGAACCAGTTCATAAGGAGCATCACTGGCTTACCAGAGTCTTCTGATATGAGGCAACCCCCACACCCCATTTATTTTAAACATTTAGGAGAAGGTTGACTTGAGACTGGCAAAATATGCTCCCCCTACAAACTGTATGGACCCAAATGTACAATCAAACATTTTCTGGGCTACTGTTCAATATCAAGTACAACAGTGTAACTGGTGGGAGAAAGTTTAGGAAAAATAATGTATCAAATTATCAAAATCTAACTCTTATGTATTTTAACATTTTTTTAAAGAAATTGGCAAATTGCATCCGGAACTGACTTGTGGTACATCCACAATAAAGGCTTCTTTTAATAAATGTCAGCTGAACCGCATGGGATTTAATACTTCAACAATCACACTGAGAGATGGGCTGTGTGTTGGTTTCAAGGAAGGACACAATGAAGGGACCATTTCATTTATCACAGCTACCCGCAGTGGGTACTGTGGCACACAACTAATGGTAAGAAGCATGTCACTATAGTACTGTTTGTGTAGATGAGGGCATAATGTATTTTTATTAATTGGCGTCAAAATTAAATTATAAAATAAAGGTATATATGCATTTATTACAGTTTTACAGAAATGTTGATTGTTGAAAAACAAAAACCAGATGAGAGAACGAAGTACTGTACAGCATATTCAGATACCATTATGCTTGACTGCAGGTGGGAAGTAACAGGTTTACAGATTAAGACATAGTAAAATGATTTCATAAAATTTAGAAAAACTGCAGCTTGTTCTTACAGTAGGTGATCTATGTTGGCTGATGAAGAGGCTTCAGTAGAGGGGCTCACATTTTGATATATTTTATTTGTACCCTCATTATTTGGGACTTACAGCTTATTTCTTGATAGTCCTTTATGCAGGCAAGGGGCACAAAGACAACACTAAAGGAAAAGGCATGTTTACACTTTATTTTTAATAACATGTAAGTGTAGATTGCAGAGAAAATGTGAACAGCCCTTTATATGCAATCCTACCAGTTATGGAAATGTGAATAATAAAACTGAGAAAACTCAGCTTAACATAATAGCTGCAGACTGTGTGAGAAGCTATTTTGCACTATACATTCCTGCTCAAAGCAGAACCCATGTAAATTCCTTCATGGTGATGTACATATACTTCTCATGATGCTTTGCATTGTTGGGGTATAGCTCATTTTGGTCTTTGAAACATGTCTTTTTTGCCAATGCCCTTTCCAGACAACACTTGCCTCAGTGCTTTCGTGCTGCGTAGTTCATTGCCTTTTGGATTAGTATCCTATTGTGGGATCACAATGACCCAACCCCATAAGACCATCATATGGCTGGTCCCCCCTTCCTCTGGGTTGAGCTACAGATGAGGTAACAGTGCTGAGTCCTGAGAAGAATGGAACACGTGTCTGTTTTCTGGTCTCTCCTTTGCAGATTGTTGAGAGGCCATTTGGCATTGGCACCATACATTCCTGTTTAAAGGAGAACCAGCGTTAATTCTTTCATTGTTATTTGCATATACTTCCTGTGACGCTTTGTATAATTGTTGTGTGTGCGTATAATTTTTGAATAACAGAATATGCAGTATATCAGTAAAGATGTACGTATGACCATGCTAACATGCAATTTTAGGGAAAGAGAAAGGCCCATTGAGTTCTTTCCCATACCAGTTCAATGGGAATACCCTTGGCACCCCCAATTCTCCAAAATTACCTATAATATTAAAGTTTGAAAGTAGATTCAGTATCAGCCGACACATCCTGGTCTGGGATTATTTTCCCACACACATCAATCATTCTGAGTAACAGAATTCCAGGATGGACTCTGTTCCTAAAGGAACAAATTCCTGGAGTTCTTAACATCAGCATAATCATCTTGAGGCTGATCTCACAGCAGACCAGGAGAGGAAGGCAGAAATTGTTGCAGTACAATGTACCTAGGTTTGGGCAGATATTTTTGTGCATAATAGCAATGTGGGTGAAGAAAATGAGGTTGTGGTCTTGACACAGAACAAGATATTTGAAGTGGGGGTAGGCACAATGTAGGTCACCATGATGGGACACTATTATAATAGGGGATTTTAACCTAAATTGGTTGGATAATAAACAACTTAGATATGCAGAACTGCTAAGAGAAGCTAAACTTTCACAGATCATTAAGTCACCCACTCGACACAACTCCAGAACAGGTAATCATACATTACTTGACTGGATCCTCACAAACAGAGAGGACAGAGCCAGTGTCACTGGAGTTTTGTCAGATTCCATAAGCAACCACTCCCCCTACCTTTTGCACTTGGTCATGCCGCAGAATCAGGCCCCCACCAAGACTCATCTTCTTCAGAAATTTTACTAAGGTAAATGTGGAGGAACTAAAAAATGATCTTAGGGGAATACATTGGTCCACCTTATTCACACTAAAAGAAGTGAACACAACTGTGGGCTTTCTCATTGCTGCCTTAACCTCGGTCCAAAACAAACACTGTCCCATCACTATGCAGCGTGTCAGGGGAGGAAATACACAATGGGTTACTAAGGAATTTATTAAGCTGTCAAAAGTGCTGGATAGGGCATGGGTCAATCATAAACTAGCACCCACTCCAGGGAACTGGGCAGAGTACCGGCGGCTAAGGAACATGTGCAAAAGGGAAACTAAATCCTTAAAATCATCATATTTCAAGTCCCAGCAAACCCGTAACATTAATAATCCCAGGAATATTTGGTCAGCAGTGAACTCGGTTCTCAAATCTACTAAATGAAATGGTACTATCTCCCAAAATACTGATATAGGCCTCTAACCTGACCCCAAGACCATGGCTAACCAACTGAACAAAAATTCTTAAACCTAGACTCATAGCTAGCCATGCTACCCACCACGTCAGAGATTACTAACAATCAGGGTAGTAGGACTAACTCCCCCCTTTTTATTTCAAAGTAACATCAAAATCCGAGATACACCACCTCCTAAGGAAGCTACCAAACTCGGGCAGTGCGGGAAGTGATGGGTTAGCACAACAATTCCTTAAGCATGCAGCGGAATTTGTTGCAAACCACTTTTGCATGTAATAAATCTATCTCTGATTACCTGTACTGTCCCAACACTCCGGAAGGAAGCCAGAATAGTCCCAATATTCAAAGCAGATGACCCATTCCATCCTGAAAACTACAGGCCTATGTCCATTTTGTCCCACATGGGTAAAATACGAGAAAACGTGGTCCATCCTCAAATATTGGAACACATCAAGAGTTGTGGATTGCTATCCTCAGACCAGCATGGTTTTAGGCAAGGTTTTAGCACAACCACAGCACTTGCTAAATTCATAGACTTTCATAGACCTGGCCATGTCACAGACCCCCTGTGCCCTCAGCCACTCTGAGTCCCTCCTCATCAGGTCACCGTACCTGTGGCGGCACTGCTCCCTGGTGCACTGCACCCCTGTGACTTGGACCAGGCCAGCAGCTGTGGCCTGCCACACATTGGTCCTGGCCTGCTGCAGGGGCTGCTGCTCAAACAGACAAGCAGCATGGGGCTCCACCTGAGCCACCAGGTTGACCAGCTCAACCTGGCTCCAATTTCTAGCCCATCTCATACCATGGTGAGCCATGCTGCTATTGCTATAGCTGAATAAAAATGGCGTGCAGTAGCGCATGTGCACAATGTGTGGGGATGCGTGGCTCATGGACAGTTGCACAGCCTCCGGCAATCGTGCATCTCCAGAGATGAGCGGAGTGGGCGTAGCCACCGCCAGCACATGTGGCAGAAGTCACAAGGGGGCATTGGGCAGGGCGGGGGTTGGGGTCAGCATGCGCAATATGCGTGCGGGTGCCATTGGACCTATGATGCAAAGTGCGCAATAGGGCCCATATCGCACCATGCCCCATGGGCCCTATGGTGCTTGAGTGCCATAGGTCCAATAGTGCCCGCGCACCATAGGCCCTATAGTGCTCGAGCACCATAGGCCCCATGGCACTTGGGCACCATAGGGTCCATGGCGCATAAGGTGCCATGGCCCCCAATAGCACTCCTAGCGCATGGTGTGCAATAGGAGGTAGCACATGCCATGGCGCATGTGTGCTGTCGAGGGTGCACTGTGCATATCAGGCATTGCACCATGACATGCGCCAGAGCAAGTCCATTGCACAAGGCACAAGAGTGTGATATTCAGCCATCACATGCAAATGAGCTCATCAGCCCATCTGCGGTGCACTGAGGATATATGCATGTCATTACCATTGCACAACAGCTCATTTGCATGCGATGCACCATAAAGGTGCCACACAACGGCACAGGCTACAGGCCGGTATTGTAAACTTCTGAGATGAGTTGCGCTTGCTGTGGGGATGGCCAGCACAGTAGGAGGGTTGGATGGGGTGGGCTGCTGCAGCCAGTAACCACATGTACATGTCCACAGGTGGCAACATGTCTAAGCATGAGAAGGGTGAGGAGTGTGGGCCTGCCTGCAAGCGCATGCCCAACTTTACAAAGGCAGAGGCTGATGCCCTGTTTGAGGTGTACCTTGACAGGGAGCCATTGCTAAGTGGTGCCTCTGGCACACCCCAGGCCAGGGCCACGGCCTGGGTGGAGGTTGTGGCGGCCGTGAACCAGCAGGGCAGCCACCAGCAGTCTGCACAGGAGTGCAGGAAGAAGGTGGGCACCGACAAATGCCAGATTAAGGAGAAGGTGGTGGCCATACAGGCTGCCAGGATGGCAACTGGTGGGGGCTAAGCTGCCGTGCCACAGCTCATGATGCAAGAGGAGCTGGTGGTGGCCACCATGTGGCGCAGTGCATTTGAGGGTGTGCCGGGTGGTGACTTCTAGACTGGTGGGAGCCCATCACTGCATGGTAGGTATGGTAGGGGGCAGTTGGTACGGCAGCACTAACACATCTGTGTTCCCTTACAGGACCGGCTCACCAGCATGCAGTGGCAGGGATACCTGCTCAGCTGCAGCACACCACTGCTGTCCAGCCTGATGTCCTGAGCATGGTGGCAGATGAGGCCCTGGCTGTGTTCCAGTGGGACGCCAGCCATGGCGTACTCTGTGCAGAGACACAGTTCAGGGCGGGGTCCGGCACTGATGATGATGTGACCATAATCCTGGACAGCGGGGTTACCATCCACCATCACTGGCAGCGTGACCAGTGTCCTGTTGGAGGTGGAACAGCTGCCTGCCACTGCCCCTGGTTCCACTGTGTGCACAGGCACAGCGGTGCTGGGTGGTGGTGGTGCAACCACCCAAGGGCTGGCCAGCACACTGGGGTCATGGGGGGGCAGCAGCAGCAGATGGCTGGGGACGTTGGGTGGCTGGGAGCCTCATCTGCAGCCGGTGCACCTGACATTGACCAACCCCATGTGGACCCCGCTGTGCAGTGCCCACCTGAGTGGGGGGCCATGCAGCATGGTTGTACACCACTGGTGGGATGGTGACATGCCTATGCACCCCTGGGTGTCGACCCCTTGACTGAGCACACCCAATTGCTGCGGGCCTCCGTGGAGCAACAGGTGCTGCTCGTAGCTGGGGTACATGCACTCCACACGGAGGTGTGCCAGGCAGCTGAGCAGCATGAGAGGGGCACCACACAGGTCCCGGAGGCCATACAGCACCTGCGGGAGGACACGACCGCCTCCCTGGATTGCATAGCCAATACGATCATGGTCGGCCTTGCACCACTGGCTACCACAGGGCATGGCCATCTGCCACAGACACCGCAGAGTGCAATATCCACCCCATGGACCTGGCGTCAGGCGACTCCCTCAGTGTCGATGCCGGGCTCTGCTGTGGGCATCCTAGGCATGCCTGGAGTGGGCCTGTTTGGGTGCCTGCAGACCCCTGCGAGGACCTGGTTGCATTCCCACAGTTCAACCCCTGGGGGCAGTCAACCCCCCCCGTGGCCATTGCACAGCCTGTGGCTGCCAAGCAGCCATGGTGCAGCTGCCCCTGTATCTGTGGCAGCTGTGTGTCCACGCAGCAGACCTGATGTGTGCTCCACACTGTCTGCTGCCACCGCCCTGTGTGCACCTGGGCATTATGTGTGTGTGTGCGCATGACACAGTCATGGCAGCTGTTTATCACGCCACACGCTGCCCGTGTGCACACCTGCCCGGCCACTGGCCTGTGTGGCATGTGCGTGATGATGGCAACAAAGCACTGGTTGCTCCTGTGCACCGGCACCCCTGCATCTGATCCATGCCACGTGCTAGTGCCTGGGCACATGCCTGCAGGTGCCAGTGTGTGTGTGTGTGTGTTTGTTGCTGTACAGTGCTGCATGGTGTTGTGTGTGGCTGTGTGGCACAGCCCCTCCTGCCCCTGCCCCACGCCTGTGTTTGCATGCCCATGGCCATGGCCACACATGCCTGTGTGCTGTGCCACTGTGTCTATTCTGTGCATGGGGGTTTGTCCACCTACCTGCATGCACCATAGTGCTCCTGTGCGATCATGTCCCAGTGCTGGTGAGCCATCCTCTGTAGCCGCTGGTCCCTCCGCCCAGGAGACGGCTGCCCATCACCCCCCAGCCCATTGCCCACATCATCCCCACTGCTGTCCCCCTCTTTGGCCTCGACAGCTATCCCACGGTCAATGGCCATGTTGTGCAGCATGCAGCAGGCCAGGAATAGGCCGCAGGCCTTCAAGCAGCTGTACTGTAGGGCATTGCCAGACCTGTGTAGGCAACATAAACGTTTCTTCAGCATCCCGAACACACGCTCAATGATGTTCTGTTTGCTGGCGTGTGCCTCATTGTATGATTCCTCTGCTGGGGACAACGTTTGCCAGTAGGAGGTGAGCAGCCAGGGCCTGAGTGGGTAGCCACTGTCCCCTGTGTGGACAGAGATATGGTTAGCCTGGTGTCCACTGTTACTGTGCCCCTTGCCCTTCCCTGGCACTCATGCCAGTGCATCTGCCCTGCCTGCCCCCCTTCCATGCCCTGCTGTACTCAGCTGCCCATGGTCTTGCCATACTCACCCATTAGGTGATCCGTTGGGATGTCCCCACTCTTGAACCTATGGCACAGTGCTGAACTGTGCCAGATGGACTCATCTGTGCCCCCAGAATGTGTGGCAAAGGCATTGGTTATGCACCCCCTGGCATCGCACACCACCTGACAGTTGATACTGGGGTAGCCCTTTCTGTTCCCATATGTTACCCCCTCTGGGACAGGTGGCATGCGGATGCCCACATGGGTGCAGTCAATGGCCCCTAGCATGCCAGGCATCCGTGCTACCCTGTGGAACTCCTTCATGGTTGCTGTACGCTCTGCCTGTGTGCTGGGGAAGTGGATGTATTCCACAGCATGTGGCAGCAGAGTGTTGAGGAATTGTATGAGGAGTCGTGATGTGGCTGACTGGCTTATGGCTGTGGTATCCCCTGTTGGTCTCTGGAAGGTGCCCATGGTGAGCAGGCACATAACAGCTGTTACCTTCGTCTCCACTGTTGGGGCATGGCTCCGTCCAGTGCATACCTGCATCTTCTCACTGCACAGCTCACAGAGCTGCCTCAGAATCACCCGGTTCAGGTGATACTGGCCCACGATCTCCATCTCAGCATGGGTCTCAAAGCTGATGCAGGGCCAGTACCGCCTGTTCTGGACGTACCACCGATGGGCCCTTCC
This sequence comes from Neoceratodus forsteri, assembly GCA_016271365.2. NCBI lineage: Eukaryota > Metazoa > Chordata > Ceratodontiformes > Ceratodontidae > Neoceratodus > Neoceratodus forsteri. Next base: position 53,863,438 of record JADMNL010000025.1, read on the forward strand.
ATGGCCACGTCGCTCTGCCTCCTGCCTCCACACACCCCTCATTATGGCCTCCATCTGGAATGCTGCTCTGGCCATGACCCCTATTGTCCTGTCACCCCCTGGGCATCCAGTTCCACTGGACCACTAGACACTGTGGGGCAGTGCCTGTCACTCAGCCGGGCTCCCTCCTGTGCCACCTGCCCCAGGCTGTCTGTCACCCACGAGCTCTGTCCCCCACCCCTTTGTGTGCCTGTATTGCTCTTCTCAGGGTCTGGTGGCTCCTTCTCCCTCTCACTCTCTCTCACTCACCTGTTTGTCTCCCTGTTTGTCACACACACTCTCTCTCTTTCTCTCTCTCCATCCTGCTCCCCTCTGGCACAAGTGATGACACCCTGTTTGCTCCCTGTTTTTATAGGCTGAAGTCTGCTTGGTGCATCTGGCTGTTGCTCCTCACCTGCACCATGGTTCGGGGGTTGAATATCGCACTGTGCTGCATATTCGTGGGTTACCCCCTGACCTTGCATATGCATTCATTACAGTTGCGCATTGGCGCACTGCTACTTGTGCTGCTCAATGGCTCCCGTTGAATATCTCTCTATGGTGCATCTCCGCAGTTTGCATTGAATATCCAGTCCACTGAGTTTGTAACCACTCATTTCCAGGTGTATCCTGGGGGGACAGAAAGAGAGGAGGAGAGAACATATATAAAATACAGAGTAAAAATACATAAAATCTAAGATAAGTATCTCAAAAACAAGACACTTACTTAGTTACTTCCCAGATTCAGGTTTGTAACTTCTGCTACTGACTTTTTAAAAATTTACCATTTGGCATCCACTCCCTTAATTTCTACTATTTTTTCTGGCTACCTCTCAGTATCTCCTGCATTCTTCCAAAGTCCACCCTTCTGAAATCCAAAACTGTTCTCTGGCTATGTGTCCTGTCATTCTCTGGTAGAATTTGCATCCTCAGTGTCCTATGACCACTTGTTCTAAGCCATTCCTGGACTGTGACATTCTGAACTTTGTCTCCATTGGTGAGAACTAGGTCTGATGTGGCACCCTCTCATGTAGGAGACTGTACTAGCTATGTTATGAATGTTTCCTAACATGCCTTCACCCAGAGTCAATTCCTTCCACTTGCCACTACTGGGACACTCTAGTCTATGTCCAGCATGTTAAAGTTTTTTTTCTGGACCAGCCCCACTCTGTCCTGAGCCCCACATCCAACACCATCATCCACTGCCTTTGGGACTTACCTTCCCCAGTTTTATTCACAGAAGTGACACCTAAGTACTACCAATTTAGGTACATTTTGGTAGTATTGGAGCCCCCATGAGCTTACAGGTTCCATACTCCTCGTCTTCCTTAGTATTATCCTTAGTATGTTCCTCCTTGGCTTACCCCCCCGGGTGGGGCCTTTGGGAGGGGGCCCTTCCTTTTGGTGTATGTCTGGATCTGGTGCTGGGTGGTGCCACTGGGCAGCATTTCAGGGTCTACAGAGTGAGGTGGGTGGCATCCTGTATGGTCCTACTTTTTTTTTCCTGTCGTTCCTCCCCTGGGAGGTGGGGCATGCAGTGAAGTCAGGGGTTGTGCATGCTGACATCTGCCCTACCTCCTAAAGATGCTATCTCCAGCTGCCAGATCCTGGCCTCCACCATGGGTCAGGAGAGCACCAGAAACATTTCCCACCCTCCTGCCAGAGAAGAGCAGTCCATTGGATGCTCAGTCCTCCTCCACCGGCCAATTCTCTGATGCCCATTAGGACTTCTGAATCTGTTTCATTGGCATCATGAGCGATAGTGCTACCACTGCACTGACAAGCTGGCTACTAAAGTTGCCCAATACCAGCATCCGAGTTCTACCACCTTCCTAATGACCTCCAATACTTCCCTGCCCACTTTTTGACTCTGTGATGGTGGTGGACTGTATTTCATTCAAATCTTGATCTTACTCTCATTACCCATGATGGGCTGCACCCATAGGATTTCCAACCCCTTATTCTCCTCTCCCCTGTTGTTGTTCATATCTGTGGCCTTTATTCTTTTCTGAATCAATAAAACCACAAGTTCCCTTTCCCTTTACCCTGTCTTTTCTGAATAACACATAGCCTGGTATAGTCAAGTCTCAGGTATAGCTCGGTGTTGGCCACATTTCTTTGACCGCTGTGATATCCAGCTGCACTTCAGCCACCATTATCTGTAAATCTAAGACACAAAAGGTAATGGCAGATAAGAACCGTATGGCCCACCTAGTCTGCCCTTTTCCCTACCAACTGCATTACTGCAGACCCTAGTTGATCTGCGGCTTAACCTCTCCTCCCTACTGCTAGAGTACTCATATGTCTACCCCATGCATTCTTGAATTCCCTTACTGTTCTTGCCCCCACCTCTGCAGGGAGGCTGTTCCAAGCATCCACTACTCTTTCTGTGAAAAAGTACTTCTTCACGTTGCCCCCGAGCCTACCCCTTCTAACCTCATATCATGCCCCCTTGTTCTTGTACACCTTCTTTTCTGAAAGATGCTACCCTCTTGTACCTTGTTTATGCCCCTGATGTACTTGAATGTCTCTATCACATCCTTCCTCTATCTTCTCTCCTTCAGGGAATACATATTGAGGTTCTTTAGTATTTCCTCATTTGACTTTTGGTGCAGTCCATGCACCATTTTTGTTGCCCTTCTCTGGACTGCCTCTATTTTGTCTATGTCCTTCCAGAGATTCAGCCTCCAGAACTGGACACAGTACTCCAGATGAGGTCTCACTAGTAATCTGACCAGTGGCATAACCACCTCCTTTTTTCTGCTGGTGATACCTCTCCCTATGCACCCTAGCATCCCACTGGCTCTCCCCACAGTCTTCTCACATTGATTTGTTACCTTTAGGTCATCAGGTATGATTATCCCAGGTCCCTTTCTTGAATGGTGGCTGTCAGTATCTCCCCCCATCTTATACTCCTCCATTGGATTTCTGCACCCCAAGTGCATGGTTTTACACTTCTTTGCATTGAATCTTAGCTACGACACTCTCGACCACTCCTCAAGCATGTTTAGATCCTTTCTCATTTTTTCCACCTCTCCTGGAGTATCGACCCTGTTGCAGATCTTAGTGTCATCTGCAAAGAGGCATACCTTCCCTTTAAACCCCTTTGCAATGTCACTTTTGAAGACATTAATGACTGGCCCAAGCACAGATCCCTGTGGCACCATGCTGGTTATCCCCCTCTCCTCGAATTAAATGCTGTTTACCATCACCCTCTGTGTCCTGTCACTCAACCAGTTTCTGATCCACTTTACCACTTTAGGGCCCACTCCCATGCTGTCCAACATATTTATCAGCCTTCTATGTGGAGCGGTGTTGACGGCCTAGCTGAAATCTAGGTAGGCCACATCCACCATCCCTTTCCTTGTCTACCTCCCTGGTCACCCAGTCAAAGAAATCTAACAGGTTTGTTTTACAAGACCTTTCCTTTGTGAATCCATGCTGTCTCGAATCCTGTGCTCTACTGGATTCTAGAAATATCACAATTCATTCCTTTAGTGGTGAATCCATTAATTTCCCCACCACTGAGGTCAGGCTGACTTGCCTGTAGTTTCCAGCCTCCTCCCTGTTCCCATTTTTGTGGAGAGGGACTACATTTGCCCTCTTCAGGCTTCTGGAGCTCAGTTTTCAAAAGCGATTGAATGCCGCATGCCCCGGGTGCACCAAACACACAGTGCAAGGGGCTTATGGTTTTCCCTGGCCAGCAATTGGGATTCTCAAACCTGTGAGTCACATGCCCTGAGTTAGACCAGATTTTGCTGGTTTCACTTTAGGGACCTTTTTAGAGGGTTTTCCCTAATATTTGGTGCAAGCCACAGTAAAGGGGGTAAAGTGTTGCTAATGCATGTGACCTATGAGAATTGGGCACAAGGTGCAGCACTGTGTATGGGGCAGTTCAGGGTTGGATGCAGGGCTTATGAAATCCCTGCATCAGTTTTTGAGAATCGAGCCCAGTGTGTTTACACACATTATCCCCAGTTCCCCTTGACCTTTATTTTCCAAGCATGGTTCTGCCCAGTTCGCATTTCAGTTCCTGCCTTTGCTAAGGGAGGCCAGTTAGATCCCCGTCTTTGTTGTGATTATGTGCATGACCCCATATGAGCTGCATCCCACTTTCCTAGTTTAAAGCTTCCTGTCCTGGATGTGCTGCACACATCTTCTCCCCAACACCCTCATACCCTCCATGTTTGGATGTCGGCCATCCTTCTTAAAGGAAACTGCACACTCATATCTTCTAAATGTTAGTTGATTCCATGTCAACAGAAAACTCTTTTCCTGTAGCTGATGGGGATATATGTGTTTTAATGTTTATGAAGTGTGTTAACTGGTTGAGTGTATAATTTAGAAAATATCTCCACATAAGTTTAATTCTGTATGAATGTTTTAAACAGTTGTTTATACACGGTACAATTTTTTTATCCCCCTGTTGTTGCCATACATACATTTCTGTTTTAACATGGACATTTGTGGTATTAAATCTAAGAGTCTTGCTTTTAATTTTGAATGTATTCTAATAACACACCCATTCATTAAAAAATTTCAATTAGAGGCCCTGCCTGCTTGAGTGTTCAGCTTATCTAATGGATGTCCTTGAAAAGATTCCCAGTAATAGCAAGCTAATGGAATGCTATTCATTCCATTTAAAATTGTGATTTTTTGAAATAGGTACTTTTAACCAATGAAAATATTTCCTTATTTTTTATGTTGGCTCGCGTATGCGCAGCCAACATATTGTGGTAGTAGCAGATTTGGAGGCATGGTCACTGTTAGGAGAATGCAGGGCATGCATCAGTAGGTGTGTCCCTCATTCCTCAATCAGCCAGCAGCAGGCGCTGACCTCACGCGTCCCTAATGTAGCCACCAGAACAAAGAAAAGGTTGACTGCAATGAGAGCAAAGCTCTCATGCAGCGTGACCACAACACGCCACCCGACGTGAAGGCAACACGGTGGCAGTGACTGCCACCACTGCCTGTCACAATGCTGACGGGGGGATCCCACTCCGTCAGCATACTGAACCCCCTTCAATTTAAAATGTATGCCAAGGGGGTGCCCAATCCCCCTTGGCATCATGCAGCCCCCCACAACAGCTTTTCTTTGCCAACGGGGGGCCCAATCCCTGTCGGCATTTATCCCCTGTCCCCATTGATTGTGCCAACAGGGGAGCCCACTTCCTGTTGGCATATTGTCTCCCCCTCACTTTTGTTGCATGCCAATGGGGGTGCCCAATCCCCCATTGGCTACAGAATCCCCCCCAAAACACCTACGTGGCATGCTGGGAGCCCACCCCAGCATGCCAAATCCCCTACAAAAAAAACCCTGTCCCACAATGTTGTTTTTTTTAAACCTGTAAAAAAGAAAATGGTCCCTCACGGTCTCCCTGCCCCTTCCACAATCCACGCCCACCCTCTGCACACCCTGCCTCCCCACACCCCCCCCTCACCCCATACTTACCTCTGGAGTCTGGCACGATGGTCTTCGGTGGACCGGGAACATGTCTGCACTCTTCAAAGTCGACCACGAACTGAAGAAATGCCGGTAAGCTGTATAATGGCATAAATAGGGTTTTTCCAACTTTGTTGCATATTTCAGCCATTTTGGAGAATTTTAGTACCACATTTTCAACGTGGGGTTATTGGGACCCCTCCTCATGAATTCAAGCACTGTCATAGTGTCAGTGGCTCAGTAGGTAGCACACTCACCTCTGAGGCCGGGAGATCAGAGGTCTGTGGGTTCAGTTCCCACATCTGGCACTTGGGTTAATATCCCAGTACTGACACTGTAGTGCAGCATGAGAGGGGTGCTGCACTTCTGAGGTGCCGTCTTTCGGATGAGACGTTAAACTGAGGTCCCATCTGCCTGGATTGGTGGTAGCTCAGGTGGATGTTAAAGATCCCATGGCACTTATTGAAAAGAGTAGGGGAATTTCCCCGGTATCCTGGCCAAATTTCCCTCATTCACTATAAATACCACCAACAGCTTAATCTGGTTCAAAGTCAGTTGGCATTCATCTGTATCCCCCTTCCCCGGGTCGTGCCTGAAAATAGGCAGGATTTGTCTAGTGCACTTACCCAGTCAACAAAAGCTAAATAAATAATAGTGTTAGTCAGTCCCAAAAGGTGATTTTGTGGTCACTGCGGGGAATCACCTTTTGGGACCGATTAACAAAATGACAGTGCCAGTGTTCATGAGGAGGGCTCTCAAAAAGCCTAAGTTGCTAATTTGGTGGGAAAAATCCAAAACATGGCTGTTTTACCAGTGTGCGTTTCGCAGTTTTCCACGCCCATGCATAACTTTGTGAATTTGTAATATTTTCACTCCAGATTTTCAAAATTGCAATTTTTACACACCTCCTTATGAAGAGTACAGCCGTCATTTTACATATCCTGACTGAAATGTGTTTTCACACATCCGGTGCCCTGTCACTCAACCAGTTTCCGAACCAGTTTACCATTTTAGGGCCCACTCCCATGATGTCCAACATACTTATCAGCTTCCTATGCGGGACGGTGGACTCCATTGCTGATAGGAATTCCACAAAAAAGCAAATTTTGTAGAAACTAAATTGAGATTATCCTTTAAGAAGATGTTATCAGATTTGAACCTTATACACTCCTGGAGACAGGAACACCCTAAATGAAAAGTGTTTTCCTTGTTCTCTAGTTGACATCTGACATACAACAGAGAAGGTTATCTTTTTGTTTTCAATAAGCCTGTGAATTTAGTAGTAGCCAACAATATTGAGCCCATTCTTATGTCACCAGGCCCCAACTGATGCCTCCTTAATGGTTGGGGGAAGAAAACCAAATCCTTTAGATGGAGGCTAAACACTAGTTTGCTCCATGACAAAGGTTTTATCAAATGTTTAAACGGAGACCAAAGAATACTTCTCCATCAGTGATCATGGGGAAGTATCTCAAGGTGTTAGCTTGGAAGCTAACAAAGCTTATATTATGGGGAAAATTATCCAATCCTCTTCTAACAGGAAAAGAGAGAAAAATCATGATTTGTGAGGAAATGAGCAATAACTTGAACAGTTGGAGGATAAACTGGAAAAAAAAAATAAACTAGCAGAGAAATTGTTACTGCACAGAATCACCTCTCTGAGGTATGAAATTAATAGTTTTTTCATCATAGCTTTCTTGTGACCCCACACCATGAACATGTACAGAGAAAATATTACACTCCTGCCTGAAAGGTGATTTTGAGCAGCAACTGCAAAATCATTTTTCAGGACACATAACATATTTTGGCCAGGATCTGCAAAATGACAGCTGTCACATTCAAGAGGTGCTATGAAGAAATGGCTATGTTGAAAATGTGGGGTCAGAATATTGCAAATTATCAATGTTATGAGTCTGTATTCACAAATTTCAATGTAGACTCATAACTTTATTTTTTTTTATATATTTTTATACCAAACTTTCAACACAACTTTCTTATGACCCCACTTCATCAACAAGGGTGGAGAAATGTTCAACTCCTGCCCAAAAGTAATTTCATGCAGTGACCATGAAGTCACCTTTTGGGACAGATTTGCCTACTTTCACTGCCATAATTCATGAGATGGGGTCCCAAAAAAGTCATGTCGAAAATCTGGGGCAAAAATATTCAAAAATAGCCAAGTTATGCCACTAAGTTCAAAATCTCATTGAAATACACTGAATTGCACACCTGATTTTCTCAGTTCACAGTCCAGCTTTGAAAGGTGAAGATGTGTCTGCGGTCCAGAGAGGATTACGGCATAGGGCCCACAGTGGGTAGGTAAGGGTTTGGAGGTGGGGGGTGGGTGCATAGTGGGAGGGTCAGGTACAGTGAATAGCAGTGCAACAGACATCAATGGACAGTTTTCTTTTTTACTCTGCTTATAAAAAAAATGTAGAGGGGAATTTTTTATTTCGGGCGAGACATTGGGGTATTGGGCACCCTCAGTATCAGTGTCATATTTGTGTATAAGGGGGTGTGTGTGTGTGTGTGTGGTGGTGGGTGCTGGTGGGAGGGTGGGGTTGGGGAACAGTTACAGGGGAGCCAAAAGTGTTATTGATGGATGGTTTTCTTTTTTTCAGGCTATATCTATATCTATATCTATATCTATATCTATATCTATATCTATATCTATATATACATACATAAAGAACACCTGTGTGGTGGTGATACTGGAGGATTGGGCACCCCAGTGTCAGTGTTATATTTGCGGATGGGAGGGTAATAGGTGCTGAGTGGAAGGGTTGTGTGGAGGAACAAGACTCATGAGAGCTGAAACACTAGTGGTAGGAGCATTTTCTAGTTTGGCTGTGTATCACTGAGAATTGTAACTTGCAACTTGTGAAGCCATATGTAAAACCTTTTGAACTTAAATCCAAGCTTCCTTGGATTTCTGTGTGCACAGCACATCTTTTGCCAGTACTTTAGTGCATGAAGGAGCTGCCTCATTAGCAGAACAGCACAGGCTGGGCTTTTGCAGCACACAGTATTTTTTCTTTGGACTTTTGTTTGGGGGGGAACAGTTACAGGGGAGCCAGCAAGAGATGGTTTTCTTGTTTGCAGGATATAAATATATATACTGTATATACCAAAAGAAAACCTATGAGGTGGTGACACTAGGGATTGGGCACCCCCCCCAGTGTCAGTGTTATATTTGTGTGTGTGTGTGTGGGGGGGTTCTGAGTGAGAGGGTCAGGTGGGAGGAACAGTTACAGGGGAGCAAGCAACAGATATCAATGGATTTTTTGCAGAATATATATTTATATATATATATATATATATACACACATATACACACACAAGTACACATATATACAGTATGTGTATATATATATATATATATAACACTAACACACACACACACACACACACATATATCCAGTACATATATATATATATTAGAGGCAAAAACTCCGATTTAATGCATTAGTTAGGGTTGTTCCACAGCGACAAAAGTGAGGAAATTAAGCTGTTAGGGTTGAAAACCCCTTGGACCCCGCCCACCCCTCAACCGGCATTGGGGTGCGCATTGGGATCGTGGGTCCTAACTCTCACCCCATTCTCCTATGCTTCTGCTGCTTTACACATGTCATGGGGTGAGGGGTGGGGCTGGCCGTCCCAATCGCACTATGCGAGTGAATGACGCGAGATCAAGAGGTTCAACAACAGCAGCCTCACTGTTGCAATGAACAACAACTTGATAAATGATTTTACCTCTATTCCTTTCTTTGAGAATGATAGCGAGAAATTGTGAATGTAATGCAGCAGCGGGGCTGGGGCCCAAAAGGGCCTCCCTCCCCATGTGTGTTGTGGCATACTAACAGGGACAGCAATGCAAACAGAAATGCTAACAGTGGCGCACATGGTAACACAAGCACAAATGAGAACAGAAAGGAGTAGCGCACATGGTGGCGTGAGCAGGGAATGGTCTGCCACGTGATGTGTTGTCACATAGTAACATGGTGCCTGCAAACAGAAATGTCAATGGGCATGGTGATGTAAAGTGAAACATTAAGATAAACAGTACTGTAGACAGAAATGGCAAAAATAACAGAAGCATAGCGCAAATGAAAGCATAAAGGATACGCACATGGTGGCGCAGGCGTCAATAGTAAGTGAAGCAGTGCGGATCCATAGCGGAAAGAGGCAACATAACAGTAATGTAGCGCACAGGCTGGTTTCCCCAAAACCTGCATTGAGAAAGACAGTGAGTACAAATAATGTATGCAAAATAATGAGTATCGGCTCAGAAAATGAGATCTTGGAATACTAAATACATTATATCTCAGGAACCGTACGACGTAGAAAAAAAATTTAAAAGTCATATTATTTACAACTGTCCTGGCTAATTTGAATCTTATCCCCATTTGGGGGCTAAGATGTTTTCCGACAAAAAGTCCGTATCTCGCACCGTTTCCGAGATACGGGCCCTGAAAGACGTGGCGAACGCCGTAATGTTATCCTATGGGAAAAAAAGAAAAGTTCGGAGCGCCATAACTTTGCCTCCCTGTAATGTTTTTTCACCAAACTACTGAAAGGCACATCTGTGGGCTGTTGGCTGTCTTCCCTCCAAATTTCAGGAAAAAAGACCAAACCGTTATTTTGCAGCAGGGCTCCAAATGATTTCTGTTAAGTGTCAGGCGCTGTAATGTTATCCTATGGAAAAAACCGTCAATTTTGGAGTGCCGTAACTTTGCCGCCATGTGATATTTTTTCACCAAACCACTGAAAGGCACATCTGTGTACTGTTGGCTGTCTTCCCTCCAAATTTCAGGAAAAATGACCAAACTGTAATTTTGCAGCAGGGTGCCAAAGGATTCCTGTAATGCTTCAGGCACCGTAATGTTATCCTATGGGAAAAACTGTCAACTTTGGAGTGCCATAATTTTGCTGCTGTGTAATATTTTTTCAATACAACACTGAAAGGCACATCTGTGAGATGTCGGCTGCGTTTCCTCCAAATTTCAGTCCAAAACTCCCAACAGTTATTTTGCAGTGCAGTGCCAAAGAATTGCTGTCATTTTCCCACAGACCAGAAAATTACTGTCGCAATTTTAAAGCTTGCCAAAAATTTGTGACACTTTCATGAGCATGAAAGTAATTTATGAATACTTTTCCAGAAATTTGAAAAACATATTTCTGGGTGTTTCTACAAAATAAAGACATGCAAGCATCCTCAGGGCCCGACTAGGTGAATACAAAAAAAATAGGTTGCTAGAGGGTCCCAAATTTAAATGCCAACCATTTTCTGATCACCAACTGAAAACAAAATGGCTGATTTGCGAAAGTAACAGGCCCATTTGCGAAAGTAAAATGCATTTGCGAAAGTGTTGAACTTTTGTTAACTTTCCCATTGACTTATAGTGGGAAACTGTTTTTGAATAACTTTTGAACCGTTTAATATTTTCACGAAATCTTTGAAAGGCACATTGGGGACCCTGGCTGCATGTTCCTGAAGATTTTGGGCTAGTCCATAAACCGTACGACCTGTAGGCGCGACCACAGAATTCCAGAAAAGCGTAAACGCGCGCACAGATCGTGCTTAATAACTCCGCAACCGTATATCCAATCAGTACAAAGCTTGGCAGATCCCAAGGCCTATGGGTCTTGATCATACATTCCAAATTTCAGGCAAATCCATCAAACGGTTGCAAAGTTATTAAGGTGCAAAATTTTGGGTTTAACATGGAAATGGCTCCTGAACCCTAACTATAGTGGCACTACCGTGCCACTATAAATATATATATATATATATATATATATATATTTACAAAAAGCAATGTAAATGCTCTAGTTACAGTAGGGTCAAAGCCACAAAAGTAGAGAAATGTGGCATTAGGGTTTCAAAGTTAATACCCCACGTTCACCCTGCACACTAACAGGTGCTGAGAGTGCCTTGGGGTCATCAGCTTTAACACTCACCCCATTCTATAAGTAAATAAGCAAAGATGGGTGGCACACTATAGGAGAATGGGGTGAGCATTAGGGCTTATGGCTCCAAGGCATCCCCCGATGCCTGTTGTGTTGTGCAGGGTAGGTGGCGGATATTAGCTTTGAAAACCCTAATGCCACATTTACCTACTTTTGTGGCTTTGACCCTAACTAGAGGATTATTGCAGTTTTTCAATTTATTTTCTTACTCTTTGAGATAGTATAGTAGTATCTTATTTTACTGTGGGAGCACCCTGCATTCTCATGCCTCTGTAGATATGTAGATCGATCGATCGATCTATCTATCTATCTATCTATCTATCTATCTATCTATCTATCTATCTATCTATCTATCTATCTATATATATATATATATATCTTTTGCAGGTTATTTCCAGATACTATGCCCTTAACTGACTTTGCAATATAGCTCTTTTGGTGAGAATTTGACAATTTTCTTTAATGGGTATATGATTGGGCATCTCAGTGTTAGTGTTATATTTGTGTGCATGCTTGTGTGTGTGGGGGGGTTGGGGTTCTGAGTGAGAGGGTCAGGTGGGAGGAACAGTTACAGGGGAGCCAGCAAGAGGCATCAATGGAAAATTTTCTTTTTTGAAGAATATATATATATATTTGCAAAAACAGTGTTTTTGCTCTAGTTACAGTAGGGTCAAAGCTACTAAAGTAGAGAAAATGTGGCATTAGGGTTTCAAAGCTAATACCCCACATCCACCCTGCACACACTAATAGGTGCTGGGGAGGTGCCTTGGGGTCATCGGCCCTAATGCTCACCCCATTCCATAAGTAAATAAGCAGAGATGGGCACAGTATAGGAGACTGGGATGAGCATTAGGGCCTATGACCCCAAAACAACCCGACACCTGTTGGTGTGTGCAGGGTGGGTGTGGGGTATTAGCTTTGAAAACCTTAACACCACATTTCCTGACTTTTGTGGCCTTGGCTCTAACTAGAGCATTAACACAGTTTTTTTTTTCAATTTATTTTCTTACTTTTTAAAATAGTTTAATAGTATCTTTATTTTACTGTGGGAGCACCCCACATTCCCATCCCTCTGTAGATGTGTAGATATATATATATATCTTTTTGCAGGCTATTTCCAGATCCTATGGTCTTAACTGACTTTGCAATATAGCTCATTTTGGTGAGAATTTGAAAATTTTCTTTAACGGGTATATGAGTGAGGTAATAAGAAAGCTATACTAACAATTTGGTCACTGTTGTCCTATAAATGGAAGCACAGGTCCCAGAGGGCCACACACACATATGATATATATATATATATATATATGTGTGTGTGTGTGTGTGTGTGTGTGTATATGCAGCTGTGGAAGCACATGGCCATCTGGGCCCTGCACTTCCATTTATAGGACAACAGTAACAAAATTGTCAGTATAGGTTCATAGGTTCATAGGTGAAATACACGATCAAGGGACTAGCCCATTTAAGATCATGCCACTTAAGCTAAGTGGGTTACAAATTTATAGTCATTCATATATTTATCTAAGTAAGTTTTAAATAGTGACAAGTTTTCACAATTCACCACTTTATACGGTAGTGAATTCCAAATTGGTACTATTCATTGAGTAAAAAATAGTGTTCTTTTAGTAGTTTGATTAATTGGTAAGAATAATTTTAAGTTATGCGAACGGGTTAAGACTGTAGTAGAGTTCCATTTCAAATGCAATGTATCAAAAAGGTATTCATTTCGGGATGCTTTGTATAATAAACAGAGATCCCCTTGTAAAGATCTATATTCCAGTATAGCTTTCCTATTATCCTACTCATATACCCATTAAAGAAAATTTTCAGATCTCCACCAAAATGTAATTCTGCGCAACTGTGGTGCCATTCCACACCACAGGTGTGAAAATACATTTTAGGCAGGATTTGGAAACTGACATGTCTGAAATATATGAGGTGAAGTAATATGAGGTTGACTATGCTGGAAATCTGGGGTAAAAATAGTGAACATTTCTGAAGTTATAAGTGGGTGTACCACAATTGCAACAAATGTCATAACTTTGGCATTTTTTCATATTTTGACCCAAATTTTAAACATATTCTTCTTATGACTCCTCCTAATAACCCCAGTTGGTGCAAATGTTCACATTTTACAAAGTGTACTGTATTGTATTAATGCCCAGGACCACCTTGAAAATCAGCTTCTCAATGGTGTTTCTGCCTGGTTAAATAAAGTGATTGGTTGATTGATTCATGCCAAAACTCCTTTCTGTGCCAGAAGTGTGGAAATATGTTTCAGACAGTATGTGAAAAATAACAGCTGTAGTGTTCATGAGGTGGTGTGAAAAAACAGCTATGTTGAAAAATTGGAGTCGAACTATTACAAATTACCAAAGTTATGTGCATGCATAGAAACGTTTCGATAATTGCTCGTAACTCAGCCATTTTTTCATATTTTCCACTAAATTTTCAACATGGGCTTTTTACGATCCAACCTCATGGACACTGGCACTGTTATTTTGTTAACTGGTCCTGAAAGGTGATTTTGCACAGTGACCAGGAAATCACCTTCCAGACCTGATTAATGAAATGACAATCATTGTGTTCATCGGGTGGGATCCCAAAAAGTTCATGTTGGAAATTTGGTGGAAAATTACCAAAAAATGGCAAAGTTATGCACCTAAGTTCAAAACGCTATTGAGATACATTATACAGCTCTTACCTTGATTCCTCAGTTTGTGGTTCAACATTGAAGAGTGCAGACATGTCCTGGTCCACAGAAGATGACAGTGACAACCTCTGGAGGTACGTATAGGGTAAGGGGTGTGTGTGGGGTAGTGCATGATAAGTGGGAATGTCAGGATGGTAGGAGGGGGGTGGCAGAGACTATGAGGGACCATTTTCTTTTTTTCAGGGGGGAAAAAGACATTGGGGGACTGATTTTTCTTCTTTACAGGGCATAAATTAAAATGTGTTTTGGGATACTGGGAGTGGGCTCCCCAGTGTCCAACACTGATGGGGAAAACATCTTGGGAAACTGGAAGTGGGCTCCCCTGTGTCCCAGACTGGTGGGGGGGGGGCTGTCAGTGCCAACATGGGGAATGGGCACCCTTCTCTCTGCAGATTAATTGAACATTGCAGGACTGTTTTTTATTGTATAAATCATGCCATTTTATTCATTTCACTTTCATTTATTTAAAGTGTTGTTAACCAAGAGAGGTACATAATTTGGGACAGTGGGAGTGGGCTCCCCAGTTTCCCCCACTGCTTGGGGGGATTTCTACTGCTAACACTGGGATTGGGCGCCCTGATGTCAGCAAATATAATTTCATATATGAACATGCCTTATCCCCCTTCTGGGCAATAAAAGCATCAACAAATTATTGTTTTAGGTAAACGCCATCAGGTGTTTTCCTAAACTGGGGCTGTAGAATTGGATTCTGTGGACAATTTGACTACAAAATGGCCAGAATTTTTGTTGTTGTTGTTGTTGATGTTTTCAGCAGCTGATGTGATTTCTGTTAAAGGAGTGCCATAAATTGTGGCAATATTCTCAGAATAGTGCTGTAATTTGTGATACTTCTGAAAATGTGCCAATTCCAAAAAAAACACATTTCTAGATACTTTTGTGCAAAATTAATCACATAATTCCCACTCCTCAGGCCCCAATTAGGTAAACGCAACCGTTGGTGTTTACCTAGGGGCAGTAGTTTTAAACTATTTAACTTTTTCTGCCTTGCTAACTGAAAACAAGATGGCAGAATCTCAACACTACTCCCTGCATTTGCAAAGTTATTTATTGTACCACAAAAGCATAAATAATGCCATAAGACCCTTTTTGATGCCGCAGTAGCAAAAAAGTGCAACTCAGAAAAAAAAAACTTTATCTGGAAATGCCTACTGTGCATGTGCAGCTCAGAAAATTCTAAATTTTAAATCCTTATAACTCTGGAATCCCTTCATATTTTTTCATCAGACCTGTCCAAAGCAGTACCTTGCGACATGAAGCATGTCCCCTGAAAGTTTGGAGCAAAAATTATTTTCCATGTAGGCCATAGATGAGAGCAAAAACAAACAAAAAACAAAACAAGAACAATATTCAGTATAGGAAAATGTTTTTTTTTTTCTATAAATGACCCAGCTGTATCTCAGAAACCACATAAGCTGCCATCCGAAAAATGTCCACACATCAAGACCTTGCCTCATAGACCACACATAGAAAATGTCATCTCATTTTGTCAAAGGGGGCCAAATATATTAATGCTCACAATTTTAGGTTTAACATTAAACAGGCTACTCAACTCTAACTATATAATCTATCTATCTATATACAGTGAAGCACATGAAGATGAAGCACAGTATCGCACGTTTACTGCATGACAAAAGGATTAACTGGCATTGAAATTGTATTGTTTGCTGCAGTAACTCTGGGGGATTTGGCAACTTGTAGTATCAGTGTTATATCTGTATGTGGGGTGGGGTGGGGTGTTGAGTGGGAGGGTCAGGGGGACAGTTACAGGGGTGCCAGCAACAGACATCAGTGGATGTTTCTCTTGTTTATAGACTTATGTAGCTAAGAAAGTCATGCGGTGGTGACACTGGGGGATTGGGCACTGTCAGTGTTGGAGTTATGTTTGGGTGTGTGTGGAGTGGTGGGTGATAAGGGGAGGGGAGGGTGGGGGGACAGTTACAGGGGTACAAAACTAAACAGCAACAGACATTGATGGACAGTTTTCTTTTTGCAGGCTATTTCCAGATAATATGCCCTTAACTGACTTTGCAATATAGCTCTTTTTTTCAAAATGATCCTTAAAACTCATTGATTTTAATGAGTAAAAAAGTGAAACCATGACTCCGGGCATGTGCATCAGCATTGTGCTATTGTGCATTTTTCACTTTTTAATCATGAAAAATCAATGGGGTTTAATGCATTTTGAGAAAAGAGCTGTATTACAAAATCAGTTAACAGCATAGTATTTGGATCTACATATGTTATATGCCTCCGAAAATGAGGGACTCGTTCATGCACCAGTCTCCTGTGGAACAGGATACCGATGTTGAAAGCTGATCAGCTGTTTGCTGACTTGGCTTCATGCAAATCAAAGGACCAAAACCAAGACCAAAACCCTCTGATTGGAAGTTTCCACCCAGCAAGCAGCAAGTGGTGTTACGATCACAGTGCATGGTCATTAGTCTAGACCGCTGAGCCCCTGTTATTTTCAATTGCAATCGGATCAGCAGTGACACTCCCTCCTCTGAAATCTCCTTTCAGTGAAAGCAAAATGTCTGGTGTGCTGGTGCATTGAGCATAATGGTGAGAAAGGTAGCACTGCAATTTCCAGTGTTAAAATAACCAAAACGTTTATGCAGTTCTTTGAACAAAATTACAAATATGGAGAAAATGAAGTACCACAAAAGATAAATGATTTCTTCTCATCTTTAAATCTCCCATCCTTCCCAGAATATGAAAGACAATTTTCTAAATAAGGAAATCACTGAAGGTGAAATATCCCATGCAGTTAAGGAACTTCCCAACTAAAAAAACTCCTGGCTGAAATGGCCTTCCCAGTGAATTCTGTAAAGCCCTACCACCTATTTTAAGCAAACAACTTGTACCTGTAGTAAAATAATGTGAGTTAAATACAACTTTATTACCAACCATGAATGAGGCTTCCATTACCTTAACTCTGAAAATAAAAGGACCCCTTCTGTGATTCAGCTATAGGCCCATATCTCTCATGAACACAGATTACAAAATAATCATTAAAATTCTTTCCCAAAGGCTCCAGAAAGTAATTATTCTTCTGGTAGAAAAAAACAAATAGGACGTATTAAGAATAGGTCCTTGGCTGATGGAGTCAGACACTTTATTGATGTTTTATGGTGAGCAAATAACCATAAAGACCCCTATCTAGCTTTATCTTTGGACATTAATAAGGCATTTGATTCTGTTAAATGGAATTAGTTATTTATGACACTAAATCATTTGGATATGGTGAATATTTTATGAATTGGGTTAAGACAATCTATTGGGTTCCTTCAGCCCAGATTATCAGAAATGGGGTCCTTTCTGATCCTATTAATACTGTGTAACAAGACAGGGCTGTCCGTGATCATCGTACCTCTTTATCTCAGCTATTGAGCCTTTAATAACAGCAATTAACTGTAATGATGGTATTGGTGGGATCCACACAGGCCGTTATAGACAAAACATCTTTGCCTTTGCTGACGACATCTTGTTAAGTTTTTCACAACCAATAGAATCTTGTATTAGGGTAAAAAAAAACTCCTGCATGAGTTTGGTCTGATTTCAGATATGCCCGTTAATTGGGGGAAAACATGGGCAATACACGAAAACATAGGCCAGATTTTCAAAACGTGACACAAGGCTTGTGTCCAGCCCTGCACCACGGGACTTAGGTTTTGGCAGTGTGCCAAACTGCTTTGCCGCAACTGTGCCTGGTTTTCCAATCCCGGGTGCAGTTGCAACAGTTTCCCTGCTTTATGTCAGCTTGAGCCACATGTCCAGCGCATGCCTTATTACTTAGGCTCCCGGGTTTGGTGCAGGCTAGATCATAAAAATGTGATCTAAGAACCTGTGTCAGGTGCCAGCAATTGAAAATCATGATCCCTGGCCAGAGTATGCCACAAATGCAGTCTGCCACATGTTTGGCGCACCAGGGGCTTGTGGCATGCTTAGGGGTTTGAAAATCCTGCCCCATGTCTTCTAACATTTTTGAATACCAGTACAAAGTAATTAATAAAAACTAGGTCAAGGAGAGGTTAATCTCTCTAGGCCTAGACATCTCTAGTGATCAAAATAACTTATGGACCTAAACATGATTTCTATACTCAAAGAAACTGAATTGGACTTTAGAGAGATGGAAAAAGCTGAATTGATCCTTAAGGGGAAAAATCAATACTTTTATTATGGTTGCAGACCCCTAAACTTTTTTTCATGTTCCAAAATATTCCAATCATTCTAAATAAAACACTAAACAGGAAATTGGACAGATTAGTTAAAAAATCTCATCTGGGATACCCACCCTCCCAGTTTGAGCCTTTCCAAGCTTAGAACACATGTTTTTAACAGAAGCTTTAATCTCCCCTCCCGGGACAAATACCAGGAAGATTTTATACTCAGAAATACCTTGAAGCACATACAGAATGGCAAAACTAAAATTGATCAACTCCCTATTTGGGTTACTTTGGAGTCCAACCTCTTATACCTGATTAAATTGACAAACCTCATGTTCTTACCTGTCCCCAAGAGTTTGAACGACAACCCATGTATTAGGGAATCTGCAAAGCTCTTATGAGAATAAATAACAGCATTAATCCAGATTGAAAGCTATTTGATTTTATGCCATTATGGAATAATCCTAAAATATCCTTTAAAGAGGTTCCTCTAACTGATCAAGAATGGGCTAACAGCTAAAGACTCTAAAGAAATTTCAGAAACTATGAGGAGCCTGAGCTGCATTCTGCCTTAAGAGAGTTATCCTTAGAAACTGAGAAAAACAAAACAAAACTGGTCCTTCATTGATACAAGAATGGATTAATCAAATGGGATTCATAGCAAACAGTGAAAGGATAAGCTATCTACTTTTGGATAACATTGAAACCTAAGAACATTTGGTCACCCTATATAGAGATGTATATATCAGATTCACAGGAATTAGTTTTGTCTTTAATAATAAGTTGCATTTTAAGCTGTTTGTTATGTAACTAATAGTACCTTAGGTATTTCTTACAAATTGTTGTGTGTTTATTATCTTATTTGATATTTTATTTTAGTACTAGCTTGGTAGTGTATTTATTTTGGTATGGTATATAAGGTATACAATGTGACTCCCTGCTAGAGACTTTGTAGTTGCTGTGTTATTTATTTTCCAGACTTTGAAGAAAAATGATTTAAAAAAAATAAGAAAAGACATACATATATAGAGATAAATTTATTGGAGTACCAGAAAAAATTACCAATGCATATTACACCAGTTAGAATGGACGGTACTAAAGAAAACAGAGCACTAGTATTCAAGAAGAAATCTCATTACTGCCAGACAGATTATAGTGCTCTAATACTGAGAAACAGAAAATACTGGGCAGCAGTGCTCTCACAACAACCCATGTTGTTTCCTGGATTAATCAAAAAAGTGTGTGTCCTGCATTTAGAGTAGACTTTGGCCAGCCTTTGTGACTCAGTGCCACATATGAGGCTGATAAAAAAAGCTAAGAGACACACCACAATATCAAATGACCTTCTGTATCTGTGCTGCCGCCATGCCGTGTTGAGTAAAAACACCTCAACTTGTCCCACACAGTGGAGTGGTGCTGCACCAAAAATGAGGCTAAAAAAAATAAATGATGTGCTACAAATTTAGGATATTTATTCCCACATCGATGCAGCAGCTGACTAACCCGGGGCTTTGGCTTGTTCTGAGCCATTGTGGGGGGGGGATAGAGTGAAAAAAGAAGATTGGGGTGAAGGCTCAGAGCAACCTGAAGCACTGAGGTAGTCAACTGCTGCATCATGATCTTAATATGGGAGTAAAGACCCTATCTTGCTAGCACACCTTCAGTTTTTAGCTTGATTTTTGATGCAGCACCACTCCACTGTGTGGGAAAGGTAAAAAAAACTGAGAGACCTGGTAACTGGGGATACATAAGCCAACTGGACAAGAAACTGGCTTGCATATAGGACACAGGTGGGAGTGGTAAGCAGAAGTTACTCAGATGTTAGGAAAGTGACTAGCGGGGTGCCTTAGGATTTAGTCCTTGAACTTGTACTCTTCAAAGTATTCATTTGTGACACCGAAGTGGGTATACGGGGTATGATAAGCTTGTTCAGAGGTTATACAAAAATATGTAGCTGGGTGGACACAGAGGGAAATATCAAGGAACAGAGGAGGGAACAATATGAAATTAGGCAACTCGCAGCACTAGTGCAAAAGGAATGCTCAGATACGTGAGCTACAGTTGCAAAATTTTATTCTACAGTGAACACAAGGTACATGAAAACCTCAAAATTTCACTTCCATACCAGACACTTAACATGATGCACCGCATCCACTGAGCTGCCTTTTCATACCTTGAACTGAGGAGAGCCCTAGCAAAACTAAAGAAATGGTTCAGGGTCTGGCACCTGAAATTCAACATAAAGAAATTCAAAAGTTATGTATACTGGAAATAACCTCAAGCAGAGCATTATATTGGCCTTGTCTGTGTAAACCAGACCAGACTACAGAGTGAAGAGACTTTGGGGTAATCATTAGTGACAGCCTCACACCATCAGCCCAGTGGAAGAGGGCATAAGTGAAGGCCAACCAGATGCTATTCTGTACTGGTAGGGGCAACATCAGCAGGAGGCAGAAGATGACCTGGCCTGTGTATAGATCCATGTTGACACTGCACCTGGATTACTGTGTGCAGTTCTGGAGCCCATATCTCTAACAAGACTGTGACTACTTGAAAACAGTGGAGGGAAAGGCCACCAAAATGGTGAATGTAATACAAGGGAAGTCATATGGGGGGAAGGGGCTGGGAAGCCTAAACATGCACACAGTTGAGGCAAGAAGAGAGAGGGAGGATAAGATAGAAACTTTCAAATATCTCAAAGGGATCAGTGGTGTGGACTGGAATGCACTGATCAGATGTATCAATGGCTCAGCCGGCCCGCTGGTGCAGTGATTGGATTTCCACATGTGGCGCCGGTGACCCAGGTTTGGGAACAGACTCTGGTTGCTCGAGGGCCAGCCAGGGGAGAAGGATGGAGTACCCCTGGGACTGCTCTCCTTCTCTGGGGGGAAGGTGCGGATAATGTCCGGTGCTCAACAGACCCCTGGTGGAGGCCGGGGGTACTGCAGCTACCGGCACTTGAAAAATTCAGGGGGCAGGGTGGACACAGGACGTCATTGCATGTCCCTGCCTTCTCCACATAAAAAGGGGAAGGAAAATGCCCTGTTCCCACCACCCCGATGACGCCCACTCTGGCTACAAAATCGGCTCTCATGCCGACTCCCACATTTCCCATGTTCGTGGCACCCTTGGCTTCGAGGCACCGTGACCCCACCCTGAGGGGTAAGCCAGGGGGTTCAGGGAGTGTGGCTAAAATGAGAAGCCGCAACCGGAGTCCATGATCGGGCAGATAGTCTGGCTGTAGGGAACAGGACCAAAAATATAGAAAAAAAAAGATGTATCATTGGCTCTTACAGTGGGGCCATGAGTGCAAACTGGTTAGAGGTAAATTTAGGAGAGACACAAGGACATATTTCTTCATGGGGGGGAACTACAGGGATAATCTACCAAGTGAATTGGTACTGTATAGGCAAAGAGAGTCCGTGGGTTAAGGCTGGGCTGGGACAGGTACAAGGAACTTTTAGTTGTGGGAACTTGGTGTGGGATGATGATGGATGGGGACAAAGCTGCTTAGCAGACCAACTTACATAGTAGGGTGCTCAGTCTATGGTGACACAGCAGTAAGGAGGAGGGGTTTTGAGTTAGAACCAGAGCAGAATCAATGGCCTCATAGCCTTTTTCTGCCTTCATATTTTCTGTTTCTGTGTGAAAAAGGATAGCACTTAATGCAGTAATTAAATCATAAAATAGCAACACAAAATGTAGTTACTATATACCATCAACCACAGCCTACGAGGTAATTTGTTAAGCAGGAGTAGCCTCTTGCAGAATCACTTTGCTTTGCATTTTCTTATTTGTTCAGTATCCAGAATATGTGGCTCCTTTTCAGTATAAACTGCGATAAACATAGGTTGTAGAGTCATGCCTTCTGTTTGTTTCACCTGCTTTCTTTCTTTCTTTTTCCAGCAGCACTATCAAAGGTCAATTCTCTGTCCCTGATGGGGGCAGTATAAACAGGTGTTTTCATGCCAGCACAGTTATGCCACCACGCTCAAGTGCTATATACCACAGAAGGCATGCTTTGCAGTGTGCGTAGCCTCTCTGAGATTGATGCAGTGCAGATGACTGTTGTAAATGTTAGTAGAAGCAATCACTTGCTAACATTCTAGTGTATACCTGCAAGCACGTCACACTGTGACCACATTGTACATTGTTACTAGAGCTCACCACTTGGCCACAGAGCTTAGTAGTATGGCTTCCACATTATGTGGAGGCAGGAAATGATCTGGCCTACTGTATGTATACAGTAGGTCCATGCTGACTCTGCATCTGGATAACTGCAGTTCTGGAACCCATATCTCTAATAAGACTGTGACTGTTTGAAAACGGTGGAGGGAAAGGCCACCAAAATGGTGACCATAATACAGGGGAAGTCATATGGGGGGGCAGCCTAAATATGCACACAGTGTAGCCAAGAAGACAGAGGGGAGATATGATAGAAACTTTCAAATATCTCAAAGGGATCAGTGATGTGGACTGGAATGCATTGATCAGATGCATCAATGGATCGTGCATTTGGGTCCGTGAGTGAAAAGTGGTTAAACATAAATTTAGGGGAGACACAAGGACATATTTCTTCATAGAGAAGATGGGAACAACAGGGATAACCTAACAATTGAATTGGGATAGACAGACAGTCCACGGGTTAAAGGTGAGCTGGGATAGGTACAAGAAACTTTTAGCTGTGGGAACTTGGTGTGGGGTGGTGGAGAGTGGGGACAAATCTGCATAGCAGTTCAACTACACAATAGGGTGCTCAGTGTAAGGCTACTCAGCAGTACGGTGGAGTGGTTTTAAATTAGAACCAGAGCAGAATCAATGGTTTGATAGCCTTTTTCTGCCTTTAAATTTTCTCTGTTTCTGTATGAAAAAGGATAGCACTTACTGCAGTAATTAAACCATAAAATAGCAACACAGAATGTAGTTACTGTATATCATCAACTGCAGCCTGCGAGATCATGTTTTAAGCAAGAGTAGCCTATTGCAGAATCACTTTCCCGTGCATTTTCTTATTTGTTCAATATCCAATGTATGTGGCTCCTTTTCAGTGTAAACTGCATTAAACATAGGTTGTAAAGTCATGCCTCCTGTTTGTTTCACCTGCTTTCTTCCTTTCTTGTTTTCAGCAGTGCTAATATCTAAGGCCCAATTCTCTGTCCCTGTTGGGGGCAGTATAAACAGGTGTTTCATGCCAACACAGTTATGCTACCATGCACAAGTGCTTTATGCCATAGAAAGCATGCTTTGCAGTGTGCATAGCCTCTCTGAGATTGACACAGTGCAGATGACATTGTAAATGTCAGTAGGAGCAGTCACTAGTAACATTCCAATGTGCACCTGCACGCACAGCACACTGTGACCACATTGCACTCTGTTGCTAGAGATCGCCAGTTGGCCACCGAGTGTAGTAATATGGCTCCCAGGTTATGTGGGGTCACATGGTTTCCTCTCCCAATCTTTTTGTGAACAATAGGTCCAGTGGTCAGCTGGTTCCCCACTCCCTATAGTCCCACTACTATTTACTACTCCAGGTGTTTCCTCGTGGTCCACTGGTCTCCTCAGCACAGGACAATTCTTTGGCTAGCTGCATCCTCTTCCCAGACTGCTGTCCTGTAACAAATCAGGCAAGAAAGTGGAGCAGGCCTGCAATGGCAACTGTGCACTTTGAATGATCTACAGGCCAACTGCACTGGGATCTCCATCACTTTGTCTGTAGGACACAGTTGTCTTTGTGGGTGGAAGGTAAAGTTTTGTGAATTCCCCATTGAGTGAGGTGGCTAGGTGTGCACTGGCACAATGTGGCCAGTCCATGGGAGGTCTTTTAAAGCAACATAAAGTCTGGTTTGAGAATAGTACAGTGTGTGGTGCCTTAACATATTTACACAGCCATATAATCAAGCCATACAAAAGCAAGAGTATTGGACTTTAGGAGGGCTGACTTTGGGAAAATGAGAGAG
Organism: Neoceratodus forsteri; assembly: GCA_016271365.2. NCBI lineage: Eukaryota > Metazoa > Chordata > Ceratodontiformes > Ceratodontidae > Neoceratodus > Neoceratodus forsteri. Next base: position 53,887,726 of record JADMNL010000025.1, read on the forward strand.
TGCCTCAGAAAAGCACTAGTAAACATGCAAGAAGGAGGGGTGGAGGAACAATGTGGAGTAATCATAACAGCCATCACAGAGGTAACAAGCCTTTGTGTAAAGCAAATCAACAAAACACAATGAAGAAAAAAACTGCTATGGTTCTCAAAATAGGTGGCAGGGAAGATTGAGGAGAAAAGGATAGCATTCAGAAAATATAAGGAAACACAGAAGCAGCAGGACAGAGAACTTTATCGGTTAAAGCAGAAAGAGGCAGGGAAGGCAGTCAGAATAGCAAAGGCCCAAACTGAGGAAAGGATAGCCAACTCTGTTAAGAAGGGGGATAAGACCTTTTATAGGTACATTAGGGAGTGAAGAAAAACCAAAGGAGGGATACTGAGGTTTCATAAAGGGGAAGGAATGTGAGCAGAGGGTGACAATGAAAAAGCAGGGATACTGAACAAATATTTCTGCTCAGTATTCACAAAGGAAGAAGAGGGTGAGGTACCTAAACCAAACAAGAGAAACACTCCGAAGACGGGGGTCGATACCAGTCCATTTACAGAAGAAAGGGTTCTGAAAGAACTAATAAAATTGAAGATGGACAAAGCAATGGGGCCTGATGGGATTCACTCAAGAATTCTAAAAGAGCTAAGGGTAGAACTAGTGACACCGCTGACTAATCTCTTTAACAAATCATGGGAGGATGGAGTAGTACCTGAGGACTAGAGGAGGGCAGATGTGATTCTTCTTCACAAAAGTGGGAGCAGGACAGAGGCAGAAAACTACAGACCAGTTAGTTTGACCTCAGTGGTAGGGAAAATGATGGAATCACTTCTGAAGGAAAGAATTGTTGAGTACCTAGAGGCCAGTGGGGCACAGGACCCATGGCAGCATGGATTCACAATGGGAAAGTCATGTCAGATGAATCTAATAGATTTCTTTGACTGGGTGACCAAAGTAGTAGACCAGGGAGGGGCTGTGGACATGGCCTACCTAGAATTTCGTAAGGTATTTGATACAGTCCCACATAAATAATTAATACACAAGTTAGCCAGCCTTGGAGTGGGTCCCAAGGGTAGCAGCCTGGATAAAAAATAGGCTAGGCAACAGGACGCAAAGGGTAGTAGTAATTGGAGTCCACAGTGAAGAAAGGAAGATTACTAGCAGGGTACTGCAGGGTTCAGTACTGGGACTGGTCCTTTTTAATGTCTCTATAAGTGACATCGCAGTGGAACTTGAAGGAAAAGTATGTCTCTTTGCAGACGACACAAAGATCTGCAACAGGGTTGATACACAAGATGGACTGGAAAGGATGAGAAGGGACTTGGCAAGGTTGGAGGAATGGTCAAATTGTGGCAGCTCAGATTCAGTGCAAAGAAGTGCAAGGTAATGCACCTGGGAAACAAAACCCAGGGAGAAGAGTACACAATGGGAGGAGGTGAGATACTGACAACAGTAAAATTGGAAAGGGACCTGGGGTAATTATATCAGAAGACCTAAAGGTGGGCAAGCAATGTGAGAAGGCAGTAAGGAAGACGGGGGGAGGGGGATACTGGGATGCATAGGGAGAGGCATCAATAGTAGAAAACAAGAAGTTGTTACCCCTCTGCACAGACAGTTGGTGAGACCCCATCTGGAGTACTGTGTGCAGTTCTGGAGACCCCATCTCCGAAAAGACATAGACAGAGTGGAGGCAGTCCAGAGGAGGGCAACCAAAATGGTGCAGGGTCTGCATCAGAAGACATACGAAGAAAGACTAAAGGAGCTTAATATGTATACCCTTGAGGAAAGAAGGGAGAGAGGGACATGATAGAAACTTTCAAGTACCTCAAGGGAATCAACAAAGTCAAGAGGTAGCATCTTTCAGAAAAAGTAATGCAAGAACAAGGGGCACAATTTAAAATAGAGAGGGCAGCTCAGAGGTAATGTGAGGAAGTGTTTTTCATGGAGAGGTTGTGGATGCATGGAACAGCTTTCCTGAGGAGGTCATGGAGTCAAGAACAGTGGGGGAATTCGAGAATGCATGGGACAGACATAAGGCAGTCCTAGTGGGTGTAGGAGGAAGTAAGCTGTTGATTAACTAGGATCTGCAGCTTACTGTATCTGTTAGGTAGGAAAATGAGCAGACTAGGTGGGCCAAGCAGTCCTTATCTGCTGTCAAATTCTATGTTTCTATGTTAGAACAATTATGACATGAGTAAAAACATTCTGGTCATCTCATTGACTAAATGACAAGCAGAAGAGTGTTGTTATCTAGTCATGATTACACTCCTGTACTTGTTTATCTTGTGCATCAGGTTTGATTACACTACAGCCCTAAAACAGTCATTTTTTTCCAACTAATATTCTTTTTTTTTGGTTTGCTGCATTAAATATAACATTTTCAATCAAAAACATTCTGATAACATTCAGACTAGAGGGCTTAAAATGGTTTGAGTCGCTTAAACTGTTTTAAGTCCATCTAATTCGGCTCATGTCTGCACTACAAGTGGATTTAAACATACAGTAGGTTCAAAACTGTGTTAAAACCTTTATAGGACCTAAGCTTTAACACAGTTCTTGAAATGGATTACAGTAAACTCCCGTGTTATCTGCAAGACTGGGAATGTAGGCACAATTCCATCTCTGCTTCAGCCCCCAGAAAGTGCATTGGCAAACATCATTGAGCACAATCAGAGCTGCACGTGTGGATCCTGCAGGACAGATGTTTTATCCATGCTAAAACACTGCCGAACTCAGTCTGGACACAGCAACATGATGGATGATCAAATGTTTTATAAAACATTGTAACTTACCATGTTGTAGTCTGGACAGGCCCAAACAACCATTGTACATTTCCTGCTTACCTATTTCAGAACCAAACCTAGAAACCAATATTATTCCATTCTCATCTGCTCTTTTGCACCCTTACAGAGATAATGTGGTCTTATTTTAACTATGCCTTTGTGCTTTGTATCTCAGTATACTTCAATATATGCCTGGATTCCATGATATTTTTTCTAATAAGGAACAGAATAAATATTTCTCATAATTATAAATATCACAACCATTATTTATTGCCAAAAGCCTCTTTTTGAAGCCTTACAGTGAGTGTCCGCATCTCCATCTCCATCTGGTTGAGTTCATTAATGTGCTCCACCCTTTGGTAAGAGTGAACCTTTTTTAATTGGAAACATTACTTTTATAGTGAATGGAAATAGAATCATTGATTGGGCAAAAGACCACATGGAAAAGTAAATGTGCCTTTACGGCACTGTTCAAGGTATTTGCAGGACTTTAACTTATCTTTTTTTTCACAGAAAAATGCAACACATGTTACCTATGAAAATGCAATACATTTGCAACCAAAATCTACAGAAAGGATCATCAGAAACAAAGAAACCTGCATCAGCTACATCTGTACATATCTGCTGGACATGCGAACCAGTCTTGCAGCAGCAATTAATCCTGTAATGAGGTAATATGTTTTAGTTTTATACGGAATAACAGTACATTGCCCTGCAATATGTTTCACTTTAAGTATAAAAGTACAGTTAATTAATAGTCACATAATTACTGGCTATCATTTTTAATACACATACCTGTATAACTATGCAGTAATTATGCATTACAACTGACCATATGTAATCAGGTCCTGTCAATCAAGCACATGGTTCTAAACTCATGCCATAGAGACATATAGGGGCAGTTATCAGCTATGAAGTAAAGGTTGCAGGCAGTGCCACCAAATATGTTTGACACAGTTTTACCAAATATGTTTAACACAGGCAAAATCATGTTAGGTCTCACAATTCAGTCAAAAATGCTATCAGTAATTATATAAAAAAAATATGGGTTGGTGTGTGTAACTCAGCATTTTATACACACTCTCAGTGTGTAATGCTTCTATTAACCCTGCAAACTTTGCTCTTGGGGTTTTTGTAGCATCACATGCCTCAGGTGTGTATAACATTCTGGTGAGATATACCAAACCATGCACAATATTATTCTTTATATAATGCATGGTTAGATATTTTCCCCATATGGAAACTGCAGATTCACCACCCCATAACTAACAACAATTAAAACATTGTGACACCATCATTTAAAAACACCCTGCTAAATGGACTGATTGAAGGTTATATGACTTATTTACATCCAATTACACATTTCACTAATATGTCAGTTGCAACATCATTTATAAGCCTGAAATATCTAAATTAAAAAAATAAATACATTGTGACATCATCAATAACTAATTAAAAAAAAATCCACCTCAGCTTCAAAACAATACTTTAAGGTCTCCTCAACCTTTTATTCCACAGCCCAACATAGCTAAGAATACAAAGTGCTACACAAGCCCTGTAAGTGGCAAACAGTCGCTAACTGACTGTTCACAACCCAGTTAATTTCACAATGCTGCTGTCCACCTAGCTGTGGAAATACGTCTGATAAAATTAAGATGTTACATCTCGGCTGGGACTAAAAGATAAAACAACACTGTAAAAACATGCCAACACATATTACAAACAGTTCATAATCAAGCCACCCCAAACATCGTGGAGATACTAGCCATCTTTTCAAAGCACTAGGTTTAAAACACATGACAACTCTGGAATTGCACTGATTGAAGAAACAGTTGAAAAGCAGGACCCCAAATAAAATATTGAATCACACATCTCTAGGATCTTAACCGATGCCTCCAGTAGATAATACTGTTAAAACTAAAAACATAAATGTCTAAGTATGCTCCCCGGTATTTCTACATCCATTTTTTCACACTTCCTTATGAACAGTACAGCTGTCATTTTTCACATCCTGCCAAAGCGTGTTTTAGCACATTAGCACACAATGGCACGGTCGCTGTGGAAAATCAACATTTAGGACAGATTAACAAAATCACAGTGACACTGCTCATGAGAGGAGGTCCCAAAATACCTATGTTGAAAATTTGGTTTAAAAAAATCCCCCCAAAAATTGCATTACAGGTGTGCATTGTGCAGTTTCTATGCATGCTCGTGGCTTCACCAATTCTTCATATTTTCACTCCAGATTTTCAACATTGTCATTTGTTTATGTCTCCTAATGAACAGTACAGATCTCATTTTTCACATCCTGTTTAAAATGTGTTTTCGCACCTGTGGTGCCAAATGGCGCATTTGCTGTGCAAAATCACCTTTCGACTAGTGAACTGATAGTGCCTCTATTCATGAGGTGGGGTCACAAAAAGCCCATGTTGAAAATTTGGAGTGAAAATATCAACAGACTCCCACAGTGTTAGGGTTTCCAACTGTAACGCCCCCACCCTGTAGAGACTGGCGGGTGTCAGGGGTGTGACTTGGGATTGTCAGCTGTAATGCTCACGCCATTCCACCCCAACACCCACCCTGAGGCCAGTGACAGGCATCAAGTGTGCATTGGACTCTTCAGCCCCAAAGTTCACCCCATTCTGCTATACTGCACCCATCTCATCGTATTTCCTTATGGAATGGGGTGAGCATAAGGCCTGAAGACCCCAAGTCAGAATGTGACACTTGTTGGTGTCTGTGGGGTAGGGTGAGGTGAAATGGTGTGAGCGTTATGGCCGATGACCCAAAGGCACACCCCAGTGCCTGTCAGTCTCTGCAGGGTGGGGGTTGGGTTAGCATCAGTTCAATACTTCACTGCCATTCCTATTATGCATCTCTCTAACTCCTGCACTACTAATGCCAATACCAGCAAGCCAACATTTGGCATTGACAAGTGCTTGTTCCTCTTGCTTTTGATTACTTGCCTGACGCAGAGGATTGTTGCCTTCGCTATGGCCACTTTTAGTTTTACCCACTGTTCCCCCTTTCTACCCAAGTCTTGCCCCCCTTCCAGGACATCCCTGAGGCATTCCCCCATCTTTGTAAAGTTGTCTTTCCTGAAGTCCAGGACCCTTGTCTCTGTGTGGTTCAATTTTGCCACAGATAAGTTTATTTGTCCTTCTTGTGGGCCTAGTTTTAGAATCAAAAACTAGACTTATACATGAGTATATACGGTATATGTGGCAGAAATTCTACACCAAGTTGAGAGTATTACCAGATCTTGGTAAACTTTGTAGTGATGAGTTTTTGGGTGAGCTGAGAGGCCAAAGCCTTGTTAACTGTGCATTATATTTCTCCTGAGCGGTAACAGCAGTCTGATACTATGTAATCTTGTTTCTTAAGTACTATGGTTTTTATGTATAAATGTATTGTATCTGGACTGTACAGGGCATTTTGTTGCAAATAGGATTTTTCCTAATTATTTGTTGCTGTATAAAAATAAAATGTTGTCAATCAATCAGTAATATTGTGGTAGAAGAAGGATCAATATGTGGGACGTAGGGCTTGTTTGGAAAAAGCCTGCCTAGACTCCATCATAAGCATATTCTTACTGTAACACAAAACCCTGAGTTTTTGGTTGAATTTCGTAGAGACCAATTCGACTTGAATGGATACTACTGAGTTCTGACCCAGTGTTATAGTTAGGTATTTGAAACTGTGCGCTTCTTGAACTGCATCACAATCCAGCTAAACAGTGTGTAGTGAATCAGGTCAACCATCATGTAAAGATGTGCACAGTCAGAAATTTCACTTCGCAAAATGCTTTGTGAAGTTTCCCAATGTTGTAAAGTGCTGCTTCATGAATTTATTTGCACAGAGAAGTGCCTACTTTTCAAGGCAAGGAACAATGCAAAGTGACTACTTCACACTTTCATTTTTGATTTTTAAAGCAAAAAACATTTAAACCACCCCCATCCTCTGTATCATGCAGCCCACCCCCTCCGACTATGCCACATGGTGGGGTTCCCCCCCCATAAAGGTTTTCCTTCTGTGGTACAATGCAGGTGGACAACTCAACCCTCTCCCTGCCTCCCCTACTTGATATCTAGCTCCCCCAGACTTACCTTGTCCATTTTTCTTTTCACCCACAGATTGCCTTCCTATGGAGGGGCCTGGAAGGGGAGGACCATCCTCCCCTACCCGGTGACTCTTATCAAGAATTGGAGCTGGTGGTCCAGATAACGATGTGAGGATGGGGGAAGGCTGGCAGGGCTTCATTAGGAAAGGGAAAAGGGGACATTGTTTAACCAGGAAAGGCACACTAAGCTGGAGTTTGTTTCCAGGTGTGACCTGGGAGCACAAGCATAACCCCTAGATGGTGCTATCCCAAGGGCTACTATCCCTGCCTGCTTGGCTAGCAGCAGGTTAAGGGGTCTGAGTTCTGAAACAGTTGCCTCCACCCAGAGGTCAGGGTTGGTAGTGGTCAAGCTAACCTGGGCACAGCCCTCTGGGATACTGTAACCCCCCTCTTTCCCCTCTAGTGGCCTGAACACTATACAATAATCACTTTCACAATACCCCTGGTACACCACACAAGTACCCACACTGTTTGCACTTACCACCAGGGCTGGTTCCTCTGGCTCGACCCTGGGGACCCCGTAAAACAAGGTTAAGCACAGCAAATAGCAACAGTACAGTACTTTGAGCACAAACTGGAACCACAGTCAGATTACATGCAGAAAAAGTTAGATCTGATTTATTCAGGGGACTTGAACAAGGGAGGGGCAAAATCTGGTTAATTAGCTTAAAGGTTATATCAATCAAGCAGTTATGCATGCGTGTTGAGTCCCCCCACACAGTTCACCTCTGGGTACCCAGGTGGAGAAGAGATGGGCTAGCCAGGACAGTTGCCCGGGGTTGCAGCTGGTTGGGGCCCTGTGATGGAAAACACAACATGCACAGTACACAATATTTGTAATTTGGAGCCAGAGGGCTCAGTTCGTAAAGGAAACAAAACAACAAGACAATCAGATGACACACTCAGATTAAGCTGTTGGTGCAGGGAGCTACCCTGGTATTTACTCATGATACCCAAGACTAGACACAGGCTGAATGAAAATCAAGACCGTAGGTGGTTGATCTGGAATGCCAGGAGAAGCAGGGCCCACACAAGTCAAAGAGGCATCATTCCTGTTCAAGCGTAGAGCAGAGGGACTGATTCCAGGCAGGTCTCTCGCGATGGCTTCTCTGTGCAGTGGGTAGTCTGGCTGGGCCAGTCTGGCAATGCCCAGACCACATGGAGACCAGTTCGGATGCAGCCCGTTTTGGGCTGGATACAGCTTCCAGCAAGCAGAACACAGTTCACACAGTGGGGAACTAACTCACAACTCACTAGCTGCACACAGCACATTTACATGTACGGGAATGCTACTGTACAAGACAAAGTGCTCCCCGGTCACAATCGCAAAGTCTCTGCACACACCGGGAGCTTAGGGGTAGCTGGAACTCCTGACAGGCCGATCGCATTCAGCAAAAATATTCGGTCTTCTTCAGGTTGAGCCTGGCCCACTTCAGTAGCTTACTTTAGTCACACAAACTTGGATTTAGTCCAACATAATTCTTTCTCTCCCTGTCATGGAGCAGCAGCAGACATGCAGCCAAAAACTCAGCCCTTTCACAGTTTTCCCATGCGAATCCACTCAGGATTTCTGCCCAAAATTACTTCTGCTCCTTTTTTTTGAGCTTGCAGCTCAGAACTAAACTGAAAACTGCAAGCAGCCCGGGACTTCCCCAAGATCCAAAAGATTCGGTTGCCTGACTTGGCTGTCAGTCAAAGCAAGAGCTCCCCCTTCAGTTGCAAAAAAGGCGCAAAAACTCAAACCACAGTTCCTATAGATTTTGAATTCAGACAGCTCCTGTAGTCTGCTACATTTTAGGTCCCACCAGAACCGATTGGTCCAATTTGCAGTCCAGGACCAAGATAGTGGAGACAAACAAAACAGTCTTTGCTACAAAGAAAGCAGGTTAGACAAACTACATTATCATTCTAAATGGTTTTCAGCAAATAGTTACATCTTTCAATAGAGCTTCATCTCAGATTACTTATGCTGCAATCAAGCAGCTCTTAAAGAGACAGTACACAGAGGCTATACAAGCTCTGGTAATCACATTTAAACTGCAGGACACCAGCTTGGCAGTGAGCATTTAGGCAAGCTCAAGGAAGACTTTTTGGGAACCCCCATTTGTAGGGGGTTATACCAGGAAGTTAAGTGACTTGCTCAGGGTCACACAGTATGCAAGTGGAAGCTGTGGGATTCAAACCCAGGTCTGGTCTGCTGGATGTCACCAGATTTGCAGCTCAGAGCCTTAGACCACTGGGCTATACTGCCTCCGTTATGCCAACACCTGCCCTTTTCCATTTTCTCCCTGGGTCCTGCAGCCACCGTGGCAAGTGAGCAGGTGCGTATGGAGGTGCACACACATTATGGAACTAGGGACCCTCCCTATGTCACTCTTAATTCCAGCACTACCAGCTGGTCTCCACTAGGTGGCAGCCAAGGACCAAGACTGCATACCTCTCCATCCTGGGACAGAAGAGCAGTCCAGTGGATGCTCAGTCCTTTTTCCCCATGCAAACTCCTAGCAACCCAAGCTTGTTCCCAAACTTGTGCCACCGGCATGGTAGGAGGTAAGGTGTATAGCACCTCAGTCCTTCGCACCACTGAGATGGACCCAACGCCACATGATTTTAAATAGAATCCTTCCACCTGTCCCACTAGTAGGCCCCCAATTCCCTCCTCCACCCATATCCAATAAGGTTTAACAGGTGAGCTAGTACCATTTCTATTACATCTCTTCCCCAGCCTGCAAAAGCAAGTTCCCCACCTCCTCCTCCTACCTTTTAGTGATCACAGAAACCCCTCTCCCTTTACCACCCTGTTGCAAAAATGTCAAAGAAAATCTCCTCCCTTGAAGCACTGTAAACATGTTTCCAGAAGAAAGTACCTGTCAGTACCAAATATTGCATATCTTCCCAGCCAACAAAAGCAAGTGACCTCAGCCCCCTTCTCCTCCCAATCTCTTGCCCTATAAAAAACCCTCACCCAAAGCCCCAACCATTCCAAACCACATTTTCTTGCAAGAAGCTGTAAAACAGAAAAATGTCCCCCACTGGAGCGAGCACTCCCACACTCTTCCAAGTCTCTGAGCAGAATGAATCTTGAGTGATGTATATATAGAATAAAGTATGGGGTGGTGTGTGTATCGAGAATTTTACACACACACCTGAGGTGTTGGATGCTACATAAACTCCAACAGCGAAGCTCGAGGGGTTTATCTTAGCTTCCAACACCGAGGGTGTGTGTAAGATTCGAGTTTTACACAGCACCCCATGTTTTAGTTTATATAATTGCTGGGAATTTTTATTTGCCTCAGCAGTGATGTAAAATAACAGGATGTGTCTGTGTAGCTGTGCCACGGTCCGACTGGGTTTCAGCACTTCCGTGGTTGGATGCAGCTGTTGAAGATAGCCCATTTCCTTTTTTGTTTTAAATTTCACAACTGGAAAAACTGGGCTGTTTTTTTTTTAATTGACTTACCGTCGAGACAGAGTGCCCTTGTAAGCTCTGGTGGTAAGTCTGCATCCAGCAGTGAGGAAAGTAAAGCATTTCACTGTCGTATGCACAGGACGAGGGAATCTCGGTGTGTGTTTGCAATTATACAGTAAACACTCCTTTATAATGGTAAATTACACCATGGGTTTCCCAATGAGAAAAAACAATACCCGGTTATTATAATCTAGCATTTTTACCTGATTGGCTGCTTGTCAGCCAGTCAAGTATAATTACAAAGCCTCTAAGTCTTTCATTACCCCAGTCCAGATTAAAGTTCCCCATAAGATAGTGCCCTTATTTATGGTACTTAATGACATTAATTTGCCTACTACTAATAGATTGGAGGGTATGGAGGCATATAAATATCAAGAAAGTATACTTGCTTTGCACGATTGTTTACCAAGCATGCTTTTAACGGTCAGAAAATCAATGGACTGGTTAAGATAGCCTACCTCCACTGACCAGTGTAGCATTTAATGAGTGTTTGGCATGCATAACACCACCACCTCACCCCCTTTTTTTCTTCTGGCAATCTGATCTAAAAATATTATACTCATCAACTGAGTCCATAGGATTATAGACAGAGGACTTCAACCAAGATTCACTCAGGACAACCTCATCATAATGTCCCATTCAAAGCCATGTTGGAAAATTTGCAGGAGACTACATACATTATAGTCAAGTGGGTAAATTTAAGACATGGGGCTGATATTCAAAATCACACAGAGTGGAGCGCAAAAATGTGTGCTGTCCCTTGTGATTGCCCGGGTGGCCAAGGATGCAATATTCAGTCAAATTGCACACCGGTGCTATTCAACTGAATATAAGGTCATGTCGGTGCAGGGCTAAGCCTCTCAGCACTGCCACAACAGGATTTCTGAAGTACACCACCAGAATGAATAGCGCTAGAGCACTAGCTGCAGTATTCAAAGGGACCCATGCAAATTAGCCTGATGTGTGTGAAAGGTGCTAAGGGGCCATTTGCTTGCCCATTATGGGCTCATTTGCATGGGTAGCGAGGCAGGTTAGTGCTGCATCCCCCCCCAATTGTCCGGTCCCAGATATGTAGATATCCCTGGTAGTAGTGGTCCGGACCCCAATCTCTGTCCCATTCTGTAAATAAAAAAAATATCCCTGGTGCTAGTGGTCCTTCCCCCTCTGATCACTAGCCTGTTCTGTAAATTAAAATATACCACATGCTAATGGCCCCACCTGATTGCTGGCCCAGTCTGTAAATAATAAAATATCCCTGGTACTTGTGGTCCCCTCGATTGCTGGCTCATTCTGTACAGTAAATAAAAAAATATCCCTGGTGCTAGTGTCCCCCCTTCTAAACACTGTCCCATTCTGTAAATACAAAAATATTTCTGGTGCTAGAGGTCCCCCCACCACCAATTGTCAGCCCATTCTGTAATGAAAAAAATACCCCTGGTGCTAGTGGTCACCCTCCACCTGCCAATCACTGGCCCATACTGTGACAACATGAAATCCCTGGTGTCTTGAGGCCCCTTACTGTGGTAAGAAAAAAACAACCCCCCACAGGTGCACACGGCAACTGGTGCAGCCTTCTTTACATCTCCTTGGCTGGCTGCTGTATGTCCTGGCGGGAAGCACAACTCTTATTTATAAGACGGGGTGATGTGCCCTGTCCTATAAATAAGGGTCCTGCTTTATGTCTGGACATAGGGTGGCCAGTAAAGAAGTGAGGAGAGATGCACCAGTCACCAAATGCACCTGTGGCACTGAGGGAAATGGAGATGTGGGTTTCCAGTGCTGTGGTGGGAGGCCACTAGTCACCAGATTTCATGTTATCACAGTACAGGCCAGCGATCGGCAGGGTGGGGACTAGAGATGCAGCGAAGTAAAATTCCGCCCATAAAGTGGTCGCTAAGTGGCCACTTTGCGTTAGTATTCTGCAATGCGAAGTGCCCATTTTAACCCTCTCTTCGCCACTTCACGTGTAATTATGACTTTGCGCTGTGCACTCCTCCTTATTCTGCTTCAAGGTGGAGTGAGAATTCATAGGCAGCCCACATACATCACATGGTTTACACAGTGTAGGTCACATGCTTCAGGCAGGCAGGCAGGAGGTTACAGGCAAAAACACTCTCCAACGTGGGCTGACTTACACGTTTTGTATGGGGTGTGACAAATGGCTCTGGTCTGCAAATGGCTGGGGTAGGATGTGGACATGTGATGAAGAAGGGTGCACTGGTGACAAGTCCACAGTATAACGCAGTGGTTTAAGGCTCTCAGCTGCAAATCTGGTGACATCCAGCAAACCAGACCTGGGTTTGAATCCCACAGCTTCCACTTGCATACTGTGTGACCCTGAGAAAGTCACTTAACTTCCCTGTGCTTCCAGGTTGCTCCTGTAAAAAAGCTTTCAGCTTAGTGTGCTACTCCTGGTTAAACAACTAAAAAAAAAAAAATGAAGTTATTTTCCCAATTTTACATACAGGAATTGATGCACCACTTGCAATAGACATACTGCATTTACCACTACCACCACTGTTACTCTGACCACCACGTGACAAGATTTTTAAATCACAATCCTCCCTCTCATCATGCCTGTAGTAATCCTCTGGTGTTATTTCATCGCTACTGCAGACATTGCTACTAGGTCTTATACTCATGGAAGGGGATAACATGCTCAGTAAGGTTGATGACGAGAGTGAACGCCCCTCTATGGCATTAGCTGCCATCTGGGGCTGGGTCCACAGTGCCATGTGCCTGTTCTTAAGATGTGTATGCTGGCCCCCCATGCCCAGATGACTCCCTTTTTTACCTCGACTCATGTGCACAGCAATGCTGGCAGATTGCAACTGACTCGTCATTTGCATCTTGGACAAAAAATCCCAAGCAAGGGATTGTGATCCCCTACTTTTAACATGTTCCTGATGCTGCTTATTGGACTCTGTTTTTTTTAACCCCTGAATTGGGTGTGCTATATGATTTTTCAGGCTGGACACACTTGGACTCCAACTGACCACTACGACTACCTATGATTATTACTGGGCCATCATCATTATTATCAACAGGGACCGCTAAATCACTGCATTTTTGAGGAGGTGGTGTTTAACGCCAACAGATCCAGACACAGCCACCTTGACTTTCTTTTTCTCTGGTTCCCAGCAGGGGTCACTGACACCATCATATTCATCAACATCATCTGCATCCACATTTTCAGCTTGGATGCTGTCCTGTGGAGGACATGTTCCAACCACAGCAGCATCATTATCATCACCCAATATTTTTGCGCCACACTTAGAATCATTGGATGGCAAAGGCATGACCTCAACAGTGCTGTAAGAAATGTAACATTGTGAGTTATTGTCACCAGGATCAGAATTATGTTCAGATACCATGGGGATGATAATGAGGAGTATGACATCATCTACGCCGTCAGTCACAGCTTTAGGCTCAACTATATTTTTTGAAACGGTTAACTGGTCAGAAATGGATCTTGAAGCAGCAGTACTCATGCCAGCAGAAACTGCACTAACCACCAGCTGTGACATCATCTCCTCCAACTATGAGTCAAGCAGATTGCGCTGTAAAAAACATTGATGGAGAAATCCCTTTACTGACATCAGCTATGCACTTCTGCATACTACCACACCCACAGACAGTCTTGCCACTGGCAGTAGTGACATGGCCAGAAACGGCTTTGCTTGCATGTCTGTTTACAGGCATTTTGGGGGATCACCAAGAAAATTCTAAACAAATTTAGATTTCTGAACTTTCAGTCTGGGCTGGTGGATGTGAATCCCAAAAAACAACTGTGGCTTGCAGATGGAGACTGGGCACTAAATAGATGCAAAAGCACAGACAGATTAATACTGCACTGCACAATCAAGAAGAGATGAAGTCACAAAGTCACAACACCTTAACCAGTGCTCATAAGTCACAATCCAATCTGGAAAAGAATACCTTTTGCTGATTGGGGATTGGGGAGTGCACTGCAGTAACAGTCCAAAACCAAGATACCACAAAGCAGTACAAAATCACACAGGTGCAGTGGATAGCAGATTCACACTGCTGCAATTACTCTGTGGCACAATGAAAGGTGTCTGATTTGATGGCCCACGTCGCACACACACTCACACACACACACAATACAAGTAATGCATAGCAAATTGAAAACTCAAACAACATAACAAAATATTTTAAACAAACTGAAATTATGCACTGCTGCACCACAACAATTAGCGAAAAATGTCAGGAACTACTGAAAATATTACTGTGTGTACATTAACACAGTTATACAAGAAAAATATAACCAAAACAGAATGACTGCCTTTTTCTCCCAGTTAATCTACCTCCATCACAGATACGCCCCTCCCACAAAGCACATTTAAAGTGTCTGTCAGTACACAGACTGAATGTTCTAAATTAACATTCAAAATCCATATACAAACAATAAACACTCGATAATATGAGCAAAGGAGGGTTTCCAACAATTGAGGTACTAAATTGTGAGCAAACAAAATGGCACAAAAAGGCTTTTTTAACAGCTTTTGGGGGGTTTGAATCGCAGAGAATCTGAAAGCAAACAGTCTCCAGCTACCACTACACACAAACTACACAGAACTGCGGCTGTACAGAACAATCTAGAGCCCACTTACAGTCCCATGAATCACTGCAAAATTCTCCTTGGAGCGCAATAACAAGGTGAAGTGATGTGAAGTACATTGATTTCTATGTATTTCGCATTAAAATTGGTGCAGAAGTGGTTGGGGGTAGGTGGAGTAATGTGAAATCATAGTTATCAATGGACTTCACGTTCCTCATTATGATGTGAAGTACTCTGCTTTGCGTTGTGGGTTACTTCATGGATTCTGTATTACTCCGTGAATTGCTTCGCGTAGCTAATTTTGGCCATGTCACCCACCTATAGTGGGGATCACTAGCACCAGTGATATTTTTTTTATTTACAGAATGGGCCAGCAACTTGGGGAGCCACTAGCAGGGATGTGGGGGTTCGTACAGTATGGGCCAGCAATCAGAGGAAGGGGACCACCAGCACCAGTGATATTTTTTTATTTATAGAACGGGATGCCGATCAGTGTGAGGGGGGAACACTAGCACCAGGGAGTATTAGTTGCACAATAGGGGCTGGTGATCAGTGGGAGGGTTGCTGGGGATTATGGGGGTGGCTCTGCTCCCCAGCAACCAACCGACTAGGTGGCTGCATTACCTCTGGCATCCCCTAGGGTTGCCCAGAGTTAAGTCTGGGTTTTGTTCAGCGGTATTTGTGTTGCAAAAAATGTTCATGCTCAACTCTTTTGCATTGCCCAAAGCCGCTGAATATGGGACAGAGTGGCTTTTCATGGCCATACCCCTCCCCTTGCCCGCACACATACGTTATGTTTTGTGGGGGCACTAACTATCTTTGCCCATGTAACAGCCCCTTTTGAATATGAGAATCCAGTGCAAACCATGTTTTTTGCTGGCAAAGACCCATTCACGCTCTTGCAAACTTTTGAATATCGGGCTCCTGATGTTTTATTTAATGGGGCGATAATAGTTTCCTAAACTGGTCCAGGGTTGCATTCCACATCACCTGCTAAAAGAAGCAAAAGATGAAACAATAACTAGATATACAGTATGTGTTTCTCTTTGATGTGGTTGATAGAGAGAACTGGGGTCAGATTTTCAGCCAGTCAGGGTCTAAGTCCCACTTCACAGCCACTGCTGCATTACAACATCTCGGCACGTGTGGAGGTTCCAATCTTCAGCCCATGCTCCACATGGACACACCAAAGTAGCAAAGCACTCACCAGTGAGGTGTCAGCCAGCTTTGAAACTAGGCAACAAAGTCAGTAAGCTTCAAAGGATTTATTGCTGAAATAAATGCAGAAAATAGCAAATTGTGTAGCTGAGTAGCCACACAAACCCCTGCACTTCAACCAGAGGTCTTTCTGAAGAGGGGATAACCTGTCCACTTCCCTGTATTCAGTGATGCTGTGTTGTGTTATAGGGGTGGACAGCCATGGGAGGTGTGCTGCTGGCTCACAATGATGGTATTTGTCACATTTCTGTAGATAACAAAATCCAATGAATAAATAAATGAATAAATGTAGGAGCACTGCATGCAGCTTTGGCAGTAAAAAAGGATGCCCAGGCCTTTGCTTAACAAGGAAGATATTTAAAATGTTCTGCTGGCTCTAGCAGATGCATCACTATCACATGGGACGAGAGGCATTGTGGGAAATGTAAAGAAAATAAACACGCATGGAGATCCCCAGAGGCCATAAAACAAGTTGGCAAATTTAGAAAGAAATACTAGCAGCAAACAAGAGAAAGGGCATACTAGGACTATAAACACAAAAACACTCTGTACAACAATTTTTTATTTTGTAAACTTTGAATGCGGATCTCTTTTAAAAGAAAGAAATACAAGGGTGCCAGGATCTTTTTAGATGTCTTGTATCTGCTTTCGAAACGACAGGTTCAGAGCTGGTTGGTTTGTTCAGAATAATAACTAAAAAACTCAGTAAAAATATAACTTGCCATAAAGCTTGTTTAAATAATTTAAAAATACATATAGAATGACAAAGACATCAATATGAAAGAAACACAGTTGCACAGGACAGGCAAAAATGCACATAGAGTTTAAAAGACCATGACTGTGGGAATTTATTTCCACACCACCATCCTACTACAATCCTTATCTGCATGTACCATATTAAATTACTAATCTAATGATGGTTTCATACATAAGAATATATTTGTGACTGCAAAAAAAGCTTGAGAACCGTTCTGAGTGCATCAGAAAAACGTGATTCTGAATTACCACAAAACATCTTTAGACTCAGTAGAACTAATGTGATGTACCACAAAACACATTTTGAAAGAAAACAGACCCATTAACCTGCATAAAAATGTTTCCAAACAGAGAGATTGCAAAACAGTTTAAAAACAGCTTCAGACAGTGTCTCCATCTTTGCTGCACAGTCCACAAACAAGTTACCCAAGGCACATATGTTGCTTGTTACATTACTACCCTGGAGCAACCATAAACACTATATTTGCTTCACAAACATGTAAGAAGCAGAAATCAGCAGTCCAACAAAAGTCTACCTTACAGGAAAGGGTTTAAAACTGTAAAAAACTGAACTGCACAAATCTGAATAATAAAATCATGCTAACCTATTTCTCCATCAGACTATGCTTTTACCACTAAACCAGTTATTGTAACAGCTTCATGAAGTGACAATTTCCTGGATGTGTCCCTGATTTTGGCCATGTGTTGGTGTGTACTTGTTCTCCAACGTATAACATTGTAAAAGCAACACTTTTACAGTGACACCAACCTGTTGACACCCGAAGTGTTGACCGGGTTGAAGGAGTGATGATTATGTCATCGACTCCAGAGTTTGGCTGCTCTCCCCGAAATCCACCCCACCCGGACTTGGAATCTATAAGTTTGGGGGTGTGTGGGGGTGTGCAGTTCCCCTGCATGAACACCAAACAGGTGTCAGCGTGATCCCCGGTCAGGGTCAGGACCTGGTGGTGTTGGGGATGTCAGTGACCATGTGTTGCTGTGGGGGAGGTTGGCAATATTCTTGTCACCGTGGCATGGTGGAACCATTGTCCAAAGTCACAGCCACACCTCGTACAAATCTGGATTTTTTTTAAAACATGCTTATAGAAAATTCCTTTTAAATGCCAGAAAACTACATTTGATTACATTTTGATACTTATTTTTTATTTATTTAATCAAAAACATGCAGAATTTTAGCTTGCGAGAATGGTGACTTTGGTTTTACATATCAAACCAGTTGAAAAACAGTACTGATACACTCCGAGTGTTCAGCATGTTACCCCATTTAAGAGGCATTTGTTCCCAAAACTAAGTTTGGTGATAGTGATGGAAATTATGTTAACATTGTTCATTAGAACGAAATTTTAATCCAGATTCTGTGTCTTTTTATAATTAATTTTGCAGTTCCAGTAATATCAGTGTTGGAGACACTGCCGCATACACAGGAAAAATGGCCCCGTACCAAGATTTGGATTTTATTAGGCCATATGAGGGATCTGTGGTAGTGCAAGAAGACGCCGTGTTGCATGTTGGGTTGATGGTGGAGGATGCAGAAAAGTCAGGATTCGTCTTGCTGATGAAGGCCTGTTATGTAACCCCTACCAGAGCTACCTCTGATCCTGTAAAATATTTCCTTATTAAAGACAGGTAACATAATTAAAGCATTTGTTAATTTTCTTTATCCTCACTAAGCGACTGGTCAGGAATCTGTATGTAGATCTTTTTATTTCAGTAACAGAGATATGGTCTAATGTGAGTTTGTATTTTGATAGTAAATGGTAAAATAGTAAAATGTAAATGTCATTGAATTAACAGTGTGTACTGTAGGTACCATCAAGCATAGCTTGTAGCACCTCTTATAGCAATGCATACTCTTATCTGCATTTACTCATACATACATAAAGAGACTCATAAGAAAACTGGGCAGTTTAGGGATGGGTAAAAAGTTGATGAACTATGTAACCAGTTAGTTTAAGAACACCAGTTTCAGTGCAATCCTTAGCCCCCCCCACACACACTGTAAGACTACCTATTGAAGACATAAACAGCCCTTGTTTGAGGATTTATACATTCAGGCCTGGATATTCAAAGAGGTTGCGCATTGCACAACAGAGTTGCGCCAGTGCAACCCTGCATTGTGCCCCAGTGGGATATTGAAAGGGCTGCCAGGTGCAGTGCAAATCCAGATGCGTCGGGGCACAATTTGCAGCACAGATGCAGGGGGCATGCCCATGCATATGCGGCACATCCTAATATTCAGCCCGGGATCTGCAGTGCAAATGCTGGTGCAGCCCTGCAGTGCGCCACATAAGGGGCTCAAAGTTGAGCTCGTAAAGAGTAGGAGCAATTCCTGGCCACCCACAGGTGGGCTGCTGTATTGCAGGGTGCAACACAGCAGCCACCAGCCATGGGTGGCCACCCGCCCACCCTGAACACCGTCCACAAGCACACATGGCTCTCTGGTAGTCTAGCACCCTCCTCCTGATTCCCAGATCACGGTAAATGTAGATGAAACATTCCCTGGTAGTCTAGTGGACCCTCTTCCCTCCCGAGTCTCTGATCACAGTAAAGCACCCTATATTAATTCCCTAGTGATCCAGTGGCACCCCACCCTTCCACCCCACAGGACCCCTCCACCCCTGCACCCCCTGTCATCGGTGGGCGGCTGCAGCCCACCCGCATACTGCCTGGCCACCCGCCAAATGACAGGTACAGTAAGGGATATAAGCCCACTGGTCTACAGTGTGGATCAATGGGCTTAGCCCATCTGTACCTGTCAGTTGGCGGGCAGGGATGGTATGCAGGTGGCTGGGATGCCCGCAGATGATGGGGGTTGGGGTGGGTGAGGGGTCCTGTGACTGGGGGTGGGTGCCACTGGATTACCAGGGAATTAATTTAGGGCACTTTACCATGATTGGGGTATTGGGAGGGGGTCCACTAGACTACCAGGGAATGCTTTATTAGACATTTACCACAATCGAGAACTTGGGAGGGAGGAGAGGTCCACTAGACTACTAGGGAATGATATCTACGACATTTTCCACGATCACGGCTGTGGAGCGGGGGATGCCCTGGGACCCCACTGTGCACACATCATGCTGTGCAGGGTGCCAGGTGGAAGTCGTCGGGCTGCCCTGTGCAAGGCATGCAAATGGGCCATAATGACATGCAAATTGCCCCATTTGTGCCTTGCATATATTATGGACTCATTTGCATGTCCTCTGCTGAATATCGTGGGTGCTGCGCCTAGCACAACTGCACGTGCACTGGCGCATCCCCGTGCTCCCTATCTGTGGCTTGCGCTGGCACAGTGCCACTGCACTGTGCGCAGTCCATGCCATATTTAATGGTGCTGCGCCATGACACATCACCATTGAATATCACCTGGTCCTGGCCCTGGTGCATCCCAGTTGCACTGTGCCCAGGCTTGCATCACTGCCAGGTGCAGTCTGAATATCTGGGCCTCAGTGTTTGAGCAGGGGAAGGGATCGAAAATCCTTGTATCGAGGAGCTGGCAGCCAGCTCTCTTCTCCCTTTACTGGCACTCTAAACATGGACCTCAATATGTACACTCCAGAAGCAAGAAGTGAGAGGGGGAATATAATAGAGACATATAAATACTTCACAGGGGTAAAAATAGGTGCAGGAGAGGAGTATTTTTCAGAGGAAAAGGTGCATGAAAACAAGGGGACATGCAATGAAACTAGAAGGGGTAAATTCAAGAGAGATGTGAGGAAGCACTTCTTCACTGAAAAATGGTGGGTGCCTGGAACAGTCTTCCAGAAGAGATGGTGGGGGCCAAAATAGTGGTATGCTTTAAGCAAGCATGGGATAGGCACTAGGGAAGCTTAGTGGGAAGCGGGCGGGTGGTGGTGGTGGTGGTGGCAGCGGAAACCAAGTATTGTCTGTTGTGACAGTATAGGCAGGGAAAAAATGGGCAGACTAGGTGGGCCAAGTGGTCTTTCTCTGCCATGAAATTCTATGTTTCTAGTCTACTAAGAGTTAATTCTACATTCACTTGGAGTGATTCAGTTTTGCTGATGTCAAACTAAGCAATAGAATTGGTGTGTAGGGTTACAAGCAGTCAATCCAATTTAATTCTGTCTGGGTCTTGAATGCAGCCTGGCAGGATGCACTCAGACTGTTGGCAGTGGGCTTGGTAATTACAGAACTACATACCATCTATGTGGATATGAACAGCAAGTGGAGGGGGAGGAAATGTACACTGAGAGCTCATGAACAGAACTAGGGCTCAAATGACAGTAAATGAGTAAAGTAAAGTAAAACTTTATTTATAAAGTGCCTTTCTAATACCAAGGCGCTGTACAGAAACAGAAACAGGTAACATAAAACAGTTAGTAACATCCATAAACAAATATTTAAGAACCCTCTGAGAAAGCCTGATAAAATAAATATGTTTTGAGCTCTGATTTAAAACTTGAGACAGTCAGGCATTCCCTTAACTGACGAGGTAGATAATTCCACATGGTAGGGGCAGCATAAGAAAAAGCACGTGCACCCGATATTTTTAACCGAATCCTGGGAATCTCTAGCAATCCCTTGTCGGTGGATCAGAGTGATTAGGAGGGGCAGTAGGGAGTAAGGAGATCTTGCAGATACTGGGGTCCCTGTTCATGTAGGGCTTTAAAGGTTAGTAGCCCGACCTTGAAGGTGATCCGCCACTGTACAGGCAGCCAGTGCAGTCTGCGCAGCACAGGCATAATATGACTGGTCCTAGATGTACCAGTCAAAAGCCTAACTGCCGTGTTCTGCACTAGCTGCAAGCGATGGATATCAACTCCTGGAAGCCCTAGGTAGAGGGCATTGCAGTAATCAAGGCAGGTGGTCACGAGGGCGTGGTCCGGTGTAGAAAGGTCAGCTGAAGTAACCAGGTGTTTTACCTGGGCAATATTCCTTAGATGGTAAAAAGAGGATTTGACAATGGCAGACACCTGCGATTTCAGGGTCAGACCACTGTCAAGAATAATGCCCAGGTTACGCACCCAGTCTGAGGCCATCAGCTGGACACCATCAAGCCATAAGCCTGAAGGGTACCCAGCCCCAAGACCTGCCTCCGGATGTCCCGGGTCCACAACCAACACCTCGGTCTTATCCGAATTTAATCTCAGCCAGCTGGTGCTCATCCAGTTCTTGATCTCGGCTAGACAGTTGTTAAGCACAGAGATCACATCATCCAGTCTGGCCATAAAGGACATATATAGTTGGGTATCATCTGCATAACAGTGAAAACCCAAACTGCATTGTCTAATGATATCTCCTAATGGCAGCATGTACACTGTGAACAACATGGGTGCCAATATAGAGCCCTGCGGCACCCCACAGGACAGGGGGAGAGCATCAGAGGAATAAATTCCAGTGACAACCCTTTGCAACCTGCCCATAAGGAATGATCAAAACCATTTTAAGACTGATGCAGACAGTCCACAGGGAAGCCACAGGCACTCCAAAAGCACACCATGGTCCACAATGTCAAATGCAGATGAGAGATCAAGAATGGCTAAGATAGTACGAGCCTTTCGATCTCTCATAATTAGGAAATTATTTAACACCCGGACAAGGGCAGTCTCGGTGTTATGTCTTTTCCTAAACCCAGACTGGAGGGCATCATAGACATTGTGGGCTGTAAGATGGTCATCCAGCTGCAATGCAACCACCTTCTCAACAACCTTGCCCACAAAGGGTAGGTAAGAGACAGATCTATAGTTAGCTAGACAGTCTGGGTCCAAGGAGGATTTTTTAAGGAGTGGTTAAATGACCGCTTCCTTGAGGGGATCAGGAAAGACCCTACTCTCCAAGGAGCTCCAGACAATTTCAGCAAGGATTGGGCAGATGACATCTACGCAACCTCCCAAAAGTGATGTAGGGCCCAGATCCAAACTGCAGTTGGTTGGTCTCAAAGTCTGGACAATTCTCACAGTGTCCATGAATTCTGGCCAGCTAAAGTCAGACCAGGTAGCATGGGTGCTCGTCACCGCCCTTCAACTTCCACAATCCCTCATAGGGAGAGTTAGGCAGATACCTGACCTGATGCTGGAAACCTTATCTGTAAAGAATCAAGCAAGCTGGTCACACTTCAATTGTGAAAACTTTCTTCCAGACTGGAGACAGACTGGATTGCACTGTCCGTCCACAGTCCAGAAGAACTGAGCTGGTCGATTCTGTGCTGCAACAATCTCCTCAGACAGGAGTTCTGCCTTCTTACAGGTGATTGCTGATTGATAGCTCTCATAATAGTCCATCAATCTAAGCCTGTTAGCCTCCAGGCCCGATTTCCACCAAGCCCTCTCTAGCTTTTGACCCACTCTTCTCAGCTTCTTCAAGGACCCATCAGACCAGGGGGTCCTTGGGCACAGAGTGAGTGGGTGAACACGAACAGGAGCAATTGAGTCCAGGGTATCCCCCACAGCCTTATTGTAGACCAGTACAAGACCCCCTATACTCATGCATTCACTTGATAAACCCAATAGGTCCAGCACCGCTGATAGGCCCTCTGGGGTAACTCCCCTTAAAGGGTGGTATTGGACCATCTCCGTAAGGGCAGGCCTATTTGGGGGTGCCCCAAAACTGAACCCTATGGTGTGATGGTCTGACCAGCTGACTGGTTCCACCCCCAAGTCTGTGAACTCCATCCCCAGGAGGAACATGAGATCCAAGAGTGACCCACTGTATGGGTAGCATAGTTAACCACCTGTGTAAGGCCCAGCATAGTCGTAAGCTGGAGGAGGTTATTACCAAATTGCGAGAATTCGTTGTCAACCCAGGCATTGAAGTCACCCAGAATTAACCATCTGGGTGACTCCAAAGCCACATCGACAATGGAGTCTGCAAACTCCTTCAGGAATTCTCCACCATCACTGGATGGACGGTAAATGAGGAGTATCCCGAACACTACACCTACTCCCAGGATACACTCAAAGGATCTAGTGCACCCCACTGGCACATCCACAAGGCCCAGTTCCATTTTAAACATAATGGGTGGGATATTCAGAAGGGTTGCGCATGGCACAACACAGTTGCGCCATGCACAACCCACTGATGTGCCCGGCATGATATTCAAATGGGGAAAGTGCCTGGCACAAATTCCGATGCGCCGGAGTGCATCAGTAATGTGTACTGCGCAAGTAGGGGGGGGTCGTGCCCATGCATACTCCGCACATCCCGATACTCAGGCCGGGATGTGCTCAGCCCATGCAGGCGCAACCCCTACTTGCACTGCACACAGTTGAGCAAGAAAAAAAAGGAGCAACAGCTGGCCACCGACAGGTGAGCTGCTGTATTGCAGGGTGCAACACAGAAGCTGCCAGCTGTGGGTGGCCACCCGAGCTCCGGTGGTACCTTCGTGGTAGTGCCCCCCTTCCCCCATGCCCGATCATGGGCAAATGTATTATAACAACATGTCCAACATCCCTGGTGGTCTAGTGGATGCTCTCAGCCTGATCACGGGCTTTAGTAGTAATAACATGTCCAATATTCCTGGTGGTCCAGCGGCCCTCCCCACCCGCCCACTGAGCTCACCACCCCCGCCCCCGGTCAGCGCGGGCAGCAGATCCCCACCAGCCGCCCGCTGCCTGCCAACCAACTGCGTACAGTAGGGCTGTACACCCATTGGTCCACAGCATGGGCCAATGGCCTGCAGCTCAGGTCAGACATATTAGTCCAGAAATGTGAATGGATCCATTCACATTTCTGGACTGTGTAGTATGGTATGGTTGCATGCCCATTGGCCCACAATGTGGACCAATGGGTGTACAGCCCTACTGTATGCAGTCAGTTGGGGCAGTGGGCAGCTTGTGGTGGGAGCTGCCACCCACCACTGACTGGGGGCAGGTGGTGGTAACAGTGGGCGGTGGGGAGGGGACACCGCTGGAACACCAGGATATTGGACAAGTTATTTTATTACTAAAGCCCACGATCGGGCTGGAAGTGGTCCACTGGACCACCAGGGATATAGGACAATTCATTATAATACTAATGCCTGCGATTGGGCAGTGGGCACTTTGACGCTTGTGCAGGGGGCATTGGTCCCCAGTGGCTGCAGCCTGGCAGGGCGCCAGGCACAAGTCACCAGGGATTGGTGCACCTGCATGCAAATGGTCCCATAATGACATGCAAATGGGCCCATAATGACATGCAAATGGCCCCATTTGTGCCTTGCATACATTATGGCCCAATTTGCATGTGCACTTTTGAATATCACGGTTGATGCACCTAGCACAATGACACTTGCGCTAGCGCTTCCTCCTGCCCCTGCTTGGCCACTTGCGCTGGTGCAGTGCCACTGCACCATGCACAATGCAGGTGGCCACAGCACAATATTCAACGGTGCTGAGCCATGGAGCAGCACTGTTGAATATCACCCTGTCAGCGCCCTGGCACATCCCAGTTGTGCTGTGCCCAGGCTTGCACCACAGTCTGGCACAGTCTGAATATCCCACCCAATGGCTACACCCCCACCCCTGCAATCCAACCACAGCAGATATGTGCTGTACCTGCAGCTTGTGCAAGGCCTCTTCAAAGAAAACCCATTAAAAATAGAAACACTGGCCCATGCCTCACAGTTTGCTTGCAGGTTTTGTAATGAAACTGTTATTCTTAGTTCACAAGGAATGGTGACCTAATTTAAAAGGACTCCTGTTTTTATCCATTTTACAATGTACTTAAACAGGATTGCCCAGCTGAGCTGTAAAGTCACATTTTGGGCAGACTAAATGAGCCAATAGACCTTTCCATTTCAACATTATTAGGGCTGATCTGCATAGCAGGCTAGTTTCTAGTGTGATCAAAGTCAGAAAGTGTTTTGTAGCTCTCCCATTGAAATGCATTGGGAGGGTTTGAGACATAATGACAGCCGCAGAGTGGAGCTCTGCAAGCCATCTTGTTATCACTTGGGGAAAAAGGGCCAGTTCAGACTTCCAGAAAAACACAATTTTGGAGTTGGAGTACGATCCCTCCACTACCTGAAATCACTTCGCTGGTGGTGGGGGGGTGAGAGTTCCTTTCCTACATCAGCATACTCGTGCCAGCTCAAATTACAATCAGTGGATGCACTCAGTATAAACAGCACTGCTCTCTGTTGTCTTTTTCGATATGCTCAGCATAAACAGCTCTGCTCTTCCCTCTCTGCTGTCTTTTTCATTAGTCTTAAATGATACTTAAACCCTCTTTTTACACATTTTTATCTAAACAATGTCCTATTGGTCAAAACTGAGTTTGTATTGAGACTGCATTGCTCCAGAAGAAATTCAAATTACACTTCTCTCTCTCTCTCTTTCTCTCTGTCCCCCTCTCTCAACTATGTGTGTAGCAGTGTACAATGATTTACTGCTGTCTGTAGGGTTTGTTAACCCTTTCAGGATTGATCTAAGACTGAATGATAACCAGAACTCCACCATTCCTCCTCCTCTCTCTCTCTCTCTCTCTCTCTCCCTCCTCTCTTGCTAGGAACCAGACTTATACAGGGAAATGTTGAAAAGTGAAGCTGACCAAACATGACAGCTTACTCTACTTTCCTGTCAATTTAAACTTTTAAATTATTTCACAGCCTTTTACAAGTAACATATACTATGTGCACTGAATGGAGGCTGATGGCTTGGATAAAAAAAATTATATATTTCTGAAATCACTGACTGCAACATACAAAATATGTATGTAATGCTCATCACTGCTGGCTTGATGGAGTTCATAGTACTATGTGGCACACATATTTAATTTGTTTCGTTTTTAGTTTCATTTGATCCTCAAGCCTGTAGCTCCTTACCCCTTCCCCAACAACCACCACAAACATTTGTATCTAAACTTGCTTTATAAAACAACAGTGCGAGTGTAAAACTGTCACAGCTGTGTGCCTTATCTATTTGAATCACATAACCTGTTATACATAGAAATGTAGCCCTCCTTCCCCATGTCTAGAGGTATGGATGGAGCAAGTCAGTGGGGAGGGGGTGCCCAGAGCAGCAGAAACACTTCCAGCTGTCACGCTACCCTGGCCCAGATGTCACACACAGGATCTCTTTTCCTCACTGTTGCTGGATAAAAACAATGGGTTAATACATATTACATAGTTCCTTTCAAGAACAGAACTTCCACAGAGAACACGGAGAAACAACAGGGATCCCAAATTCATTAAACACATCCACACATAGCACCAGAGAGCAGCAGGTAATTTGTGAGGAACACATTCAACTTTTACCCGGCCAGTATAGCCATAATAGCAGCTTTTAACTGAGCCAAGGAGGTTGCACAGTCTTTAGGGCAGCATTAACTCAGGATCACTATGGTCACAAAAGTTTGATGGAGGCACAGGTCCCAAAACAGTTCACAGTGCCTAACGGCCCATTATTCTTCACAGGCACCCAAAGTCTCAACAATCCCCATCTCTCTCTCTCTCTCTCTGCCCTGGCTTAGCAGGTCTCCCTTGGAACATGCAATTCTTGTATAGTAGCTTGTGGATTTGTGGGTTCCCTCATCATGACCCCTGTATCTTTTCCCAAACCTGGCAGTGACTGCCCCTGAATTGAGAAGGGGCACAAGTCCAGCAGAGCTCCAAGGCAACTCAATCTTTGGACCTTACACTCCCTGCTGCATTCTTGCCCAGTGGATCCCTACATAAATTGGCACAGGCTGCCAGGCACTCTGTGACTTGTGGCTACTGGCTCCCCTCTCAACTTTAGCTGCCCTCTAAGATACTCTGTGTCTTATAGCTACTGGCTCCCACTTCTTCCTCTGTGTCCCCCCAGTGCCACTGGCTGAGGACCAAAGCAGGCAATCACCCCTTCCTGACTCTGACTCACTCTCACTCCTTCACTGCTCACTTCTGACCAGAACTCCCCTTCCCACCAACAGTCACAGCCAAAGACATGGTCAGACATTTCCTAAAATTTCTGTGATATTTCTAGATAAATCTCCTGCTTTCTGCATTTCCACAGTAGGGGCAGCAGAGAGAAACTCTTTAGCAATTTTGTGAACTAGCTGGAAATATCTGACCATGTCTGTGGCTACTACTGTAAACTGTTGGGCTTAATCTCCCCCAAGCACCTGTGTAAGCCTTCTGACCCGCCAGATGCTTTACCCAAGTACTGAAGAGAGATAATCCTTTTCCCTACTGGGCTGAATTATGCCACAAAGACCCAGGGAGGGATGAAAAGACTAGTAATCTACCAGAAGGGGGGTAACATAAACATAGAAACTGATGGCAGATAATGCCTGCTGAGCCCATCTTGTCTGCCCATTTTTAATTATGATCACTTTTGCTGCAGACCCAACTTGATCTACAGCACTGTCACTTCCACCCCCTTCCTTCCTCCTAGGATTCCTTTGTGCCTGTCCCAGGCATTTTTGAACCCTACCCCAGGTTTCACCCCCACTGCCTCCCATGGAAAGTTGTTCCAGGAATCCACCACACTTTCTATGAGGAAGAACTTTCTCATGTATTTCCTGAATCCACCCCGTTTCAGCTTCATATCATGACTCCTTGTTCCACAGCACCATTTTCTCTGAAACATATCTCCTCCTGTGCCTTATTAACCCCAAACAGGTATTTAAATATCTCCATAATATCCCCACTCTCCTTTCTCTCCTCTAGGGTGTACATATTGAACTCTTTCAATTTCTCTTAATAGGGCTTCTGATGTAGACCTTGCACCATTTTGGCAGTCTTCACCTCTTTTCTTGCCACTTTCTCATTTTCCAATTGTTACCCCTTCCACAACTTTCTCCTTCGACTGCTCCCCCCCCATCTTCCTTTACTAACCTCCTGTATCTTTGAATAACTTGCATCCTGGTGGGAATCCCTTCCTTAGGATCTCCCTACTCTCTATCTCAGCATGTGGTGGCCCACTTTCTACTTCCCCTAGTTCTTACACCCCCCCTTGGCTACTTTAAATGTCCATCAAAGTAACATTTGAATCATCCACTGAGAACTGTGGTTGCCTCCTGGATGAAAGCAGGCCATTACCATGGTATAGATTCTTGTTCTTCTAGGTTGGTCCACAGTCCCCAATTTAGCCATACCTCTCCATTCTGCACCATTCCATCTACCTTTACTTGAAAGCATTGGGTGTGGAGCTCCCTTTCCTTCCCCATATAGTGCAACATGAACTCACCACTCACATTCTAAACACACGGGAAACGCAGGTTCAACCAGATAAATGATGTAACTTTACCAAAAATAAAACTTACACACGGAGCTGACTACGACAATTCATCTTTATGTTTAAGCCCATGAAAAAACCCTTATCAAGTTGATGCATTAGCAGCCATAGTAGCTCTGACCAGAGTTTGTTTGTTTTAGCTGTAAATGAAAAGTGGTGTGCCATGCTGTTGCTCCTTGTAGCTGCCTACAATGCTTTGCTAACTTTCTATTGTCTGTGATGAGAATAGTGCATGAGAACCTGATGAACAAGTGGGTAATCTTACGTGAACGTGTAGCTGACCTAGCTATTCAGGAAATCCAGGGGAATGGGCTTCACAGAAATGAGGCTGCAGTGCACACCCAAGAAACAGTGTCAAGATAGAATTTGGGTAAAGGCTGTGTGCAAATAAGCACAAAAACAATTTTAAAATTAGTGATGCACAGTGCTAGATTTTTTTAGCACATGCAAACAAACTCCCCTTGGGTGCAGTATTAAGGAGCTGCTGTACTGCCCAGGTGTTACACCCATTGGATGTGATGTGAAACTGAGGTTCTGTCTGCCTTTTCTGGATGTTGTTCAGGTAACGTTAAAGATCCCATGGCACTTCTTGAAAACAGATTGGGAATGTCCCTGATGTCTTGGCCAATGGCCCCCATTCAGTAATAGCACCTACAGCTTAATCTGGTTCAGTTTCAGTTGGTTTCCATACACCCCCCCAAATATGACTCAAATTAGGCAGTATTGTCTAGCCCTCCTTTTCCAATTAACAAAAATTAAAGCAACTAGTCAGCACCCCCCCTTCCATAACACATTACGCCATGTTGTACCTTGTCCTTCTCTTAAGATCATTACAATACACATCTGGGGTGAAGGTAAAGCTTTCAACTTCAATGATTACTGAATGCAAGCCAGCCCTTCAATGGGTTTTATCTAATTAATTACACTATGAATTGTTTAAAACTGCTTATTTAAACCCTGATGCAGGTAACACTTAGATGTTTCTTTCCTGCTCTGGTACTGTCAACTGCATTTTAGTGTCAGAGGTTAAACTGGAAATTCTTTAAAGGAAACAACATCATGTGTGTGTGTGTGTGTGTGTGTGTGTGTGTGTGTATTTGTGTGTGTGTGTGTGTGTGTGTGTGTGTAGGTACCAGTAGAAGTTGGGGTGGCTGCCTCGTCATGTTTAACACAAAAACAATTGGAGGAGTAAGAGTACTAAGGCACATGTTTAAGAGGACAGGAGCAGAGTTTCTGCCTAGTTACATCACTGCTTACTATACTAAAACTAGGTTAATTGATGTACTGTATGATAACTAGGCTACTGTTTCCCATAGAAAAACCCAGTTATAATTTGCCATTATAATCAGCTGGTTATAACGTCATTCATACACTGGGTTTCCCAAAGAGCCTACATGCACACTCAAGCTGTTGCAATGTACGCAGTTGGAAAGTAGGGCTGTGCAGGGACTGAATAGTATTTCCTGAATACCATGAATAGTGGGCTTTCCAAATATTCGGGTGTGAATTCTGAATAGCCCACTATTTTATTTATTTGTTTTACTTATTTGTACAAATCGGAATTACAATCCTTTGAGTCATGGACTCATTTCCACAGGCTCCTCATCAGACAAAGTACAGATTACATACAAACAGAACACCATATAGTTACAGGGGAATACAATAACATAGGTTCATACGGTTACGTAGGTACATGAGTAGGCATTACAGAGAAAGTATAATAACATAGCTTCATACAGTTACATAGGTACATGAGCAGGCAGCGTGTAGAGAGGGTATGGTAGATTGCCTTATAGAGTGACTGAGGTACAGTCCAGAGGAGAAGCAATAGAGGGGCAGACAGAGAGGATACTTGGTAAACAGTGGGAGTTTTTGCTGGGGAGGATATAGAGTGGTAGTGCTGAAACAGACGCTCTGTAGGGGGTGCCGGTTAGCTGTCCAAGAGACATTGTCTGGGAGGGCTGTGGGTGACTGGAGAAAACAGTAGTGGGGGATCCTTGGTTTATCAACAGTTGCAGCAGCATGAGGCAAAGAGATGGTTTCT
This sequence comes from Neoceratodus forsteri, assembly GCA_016271365.2. NCBI lineage: Eukaryota > Metazoa > Chordata > Ceratodontiformes > Ceratodontidae > Neoceratodus > Neoceratodus forsteri. The sequence goes on from JADMNL010000025.1 coordinate 53,918,853, forward strand.
GAGGGCAATTTTGAAGGGGCCTATTCTAGAGAGGCTGGTGATAGTAGCCGGGAGGGAGTTGTACCATAGTGGGGTCCTATAGGGGAAGGATTGCTGTGCGAGCAAGATCTTGACTCTGGGTACCATGAAGGTGGATTGGCAGGTACTGTGGGTAGATACAATGGGGGAGGTGACCTTGAGGGAGGAAGCCACCCCTGGTGGGGAGAGACCCAGGAGTATTTTCTTAGCCAACAGACAGGATTGTTAGAGGAGCCTCTCTTGAATGTTGGTGAGCGAGTAGAGACAGCAGGTGTGGGTGTGCCTGTCCACACCTGACAGGAGCCTGCAGGCCACGTTAATGGATAGTTGCACTTTGTTGAGGGCAGTTTTGTCAGCAGCAGCATAGATTGTGAGGCCATAGTCTAACAGGAATAGAACTGATGAGGTGACAGCAATATGAAGTGCATCAGTGGGCAGGCACTACCTGTGGTGGTAGTGGAGGCCAATCCATATGTTTGTGGTGGATGAGAGGGTGGCGATATGGTGGTGGAAGGTGAGGGCAGGGTCAAAGATGATGCCAAAGTATTTGTACATAGTCACTTGTTCGAGGGGGATCTGGGTGCTGGGGAGGATCTGGAGGGGGGTATTTCTGGTCTTATTCTGATGGTGGGCAAAGAGCATAGACTTTGTTTTTTTCAGTTTGATGACTAAATTGTGGTCAATGAATCATTGCTCGGCCTTAGTGAAGGAGTGCTGGAGGATGTTCTGTAGAGCGGTGGGGTAGGGGTGCGAAGTGAGGAGGTCAGCATTGTCCACATAGAAAAGGATTTTTTCCATGCACTCATTGGGGAGCGTGTTTAAGCAGAGGCTAAAGATAAGTGTGCCTAATATGGAGACTTGGGGAACCCTAGAGTGGACAGGCTGGGTGTTAGATAGGGTGCAATTAATTTTCAGGCACTGGGACCTGGAGGACAGGTACCTGTCAAACCAGGAGAGGAGGCCCTTAGGAGAGACCGATATTTCACAGGGAGTTGAGCAGGAGGGGGTGGCAGACCATATCAAAGGCCTTAGAGAGGTCAATAAAGCCAGCTCCAGCCAGGCGCTCAGTGTACAGGGCTGTGTGCAGGAAGTTGGAGAAATCTAGCAGGGCTGTGGTGGTGCTGTGTCCTACCTGAAAGCCGTGTTGCTTCCTGCACATGATGTTGTGCTTGGTAAGGTAGTCAGATAGGTGGTCAGCCACAATTTTTTTCCAGCGCCTTGGAAAACGGGGAGAGGATGGAAATTGGTAGTTAATTACTGGGGGCGGTGCGGTCTCCACCTTTGTGAATAGGGGTGATGATTGCCATTTTCCAGGCAAGAGGGAACTGGCCTCAGCAGAGGGAGCAATTCAACAGATGGGTGAGGGGGATGAGTACTGTATCCAATGCTTGTTGAAGTAGCCTAGTGTCCAGGAGGTCACTGCTGGGGCTGGTGCTGTTGAGGGCTTAGAGTAGGTACGGTCTGGCTTCTTGTGGGGTTATGGTCCAGTGGTAGAAGGGGAGTGGAGATTGGGTGGCGGGGATGGAGGGACTGGGTCAAAGAAGTTGCTGAGTAGGACCGAGCTGAGATCGGTGAAGGTGGTGTTGAGGCTGTCTGCTATGGTTTGGAGGTCTGTGGTAATGGTGCTATTGACAATGAGTTGGGATGGGGGGTGATTGTGTCTTCCCATTCAGTTCCTTTAAATTGCCCCAGAAGTTCCGTGCATTACCACGTGAGGAGGCAAGGGCGGAATTGTAATGCACAGCCTTAGCCTTGCGGATGGCCCAGGTGCACTTGTAGCGAATTTGTATTTGGGAAATAAACTACAAAAATAAAAACCCTTTCCCCCTTCCCAAGAGACCAGAATGTCTCCTGGCCACTTGTCCTAAAACTTTGCAATAATCAGACACATCCCACCCGCCTCCTCTTTATCCCATGTCCCAGATTGTACAACAGTTTATTGCCAGCTCTTGGCACACTGCTATGAGCTGACACAGTCTTTGGAATGCCCCCACACTCAGCCCTGCTTCCCATATGGGCACAAATCCCCAAAAATCTCAAGACAAAAATCCAGCTGAGCAGTTGCCCCCCCACTGAGGCACCCACTCGTTGTGCAATACCTGCTCCAGCCCCTCAGTTTTAGAGTGTGCCTGAAAAAATGAATGTGTGTGTAAGAACTAGCTGAGTATGGAGGCATGATTATGGGGCAGGGGTGGGGCAGGAGGGGCATCTTTAGTTATACTCAGCAGCCTGATTCGCCTCAGGCTGCCCAGTGCCACTAATATCGCTCCTCCTGCCCCACCCCTCCTTGCGATCGCCTCTCTGTTCTTGGCTAGTTTTTACACACATTCCGTTCTTCAGGCTGCGCTATGTACTGTCAAGCTAGAGCAGGTGTTACGTAAGTTAAGTGAGGGTGCTCAGCGGGTGAAGATCTGACAGGCTTGCTAGACTGTTGTCTTGCCAACACCCTAAATCAACATTTGGGGCATTAAGGGACAGAATGTGCATTGCTGTGTTTTTGTGGTGATGCTGGCAGTGGGGCTGAGTGGGAGGAGCTTTCCAAAGATGGTGTCAGCTGCTGGCTGTGTGCCAAGTGCAGGCACCACCCCTCACACTCCATGCACCCCTCCTTTCCATCCGCCTTCCCTTAATCCCTTCTCACATATCACTGCCCTATACCCCTGTTATACAAACCCCCCAGTGCCACCCTCCTGCCCTCTTCATAAGGCCCACAGTTTATCAGTTCCAAAGTATAGGCCCCCACCATCTTCCTCCTCCCCCACCAGCCAGGCACACCACTTCCCGCTCCCCTTCTCCTCGCCCCTTATTACCACTACACCTGAATTTAATGTATAGTCTGATTAGAATGCATCCTTAGACTGTGTGTATACTGAATATTCTATGTAGTATCCTAGAGTGTGTGTATGTTGAATATTTTTTATGTATTTATGTAAACTGAACCTTGACCTTACCAGGTCCATCTTCCAAATGAGCTGTGCTTAACGATGTTCGCCTGGATAAATAAAGATTTGATTGATTGATAGATTGATTGAATTTGAAAATCTAAACTGTTGTGGGATCTGGGACATGGGATAAGGGGGGAGATGGGTGGCATACACTGATTATTGCAAAGGGGGTAGAAGGGGAGCCAAGGATCTATCCCTGGTCTTCTAAGGAGAAAGAAAAGAAAGAAAGAAAAGTATTGTTTGCTTTAATGCAGTTTCACAGCTTAATACACATAATGTATACTGAATACCCAAATATTTTAGCACCAAATAATGACTGTTCAGCTGAATATTCAGGAAAAGGCATTACACAGCCCTGTTGGAAAGAAAAAGTGCCAGATGGGGCTTTCAACTCCCAGCCAGTATGGAGCTCAGGCTGCGGCCTGCTCCATGAGGGTGGGAAGGCGGTGTGCAGCAAAAAAATGGAGCCCAGTACTTATATAAAAGAAAGCCTGGGTACTGTGTAAAGCTCATATTTTATACACACCCTTCATGTGGAGTGCTAATATAAACACCTCGAGCTTTGCTCTTAAGGTTTATGTAGCATCCCACACCTCATCTGTGTGTAAAATTCTCATCAGGCACAGTCATCAAGGCATTATTCTATGTTTTATACATGCACTAACTCTCAAACTGCTACTAGCACCTGCTAGAAAACAAATTCTGTCAGGGCTCATAGAAACATTGAATATGATTGCAGATAAGGACCACTTGGGCCATCCAATCTGACCATTTTTCCGTATCTACAGTATTGCTGCAGACCCTACTTGATCTACGGCTCTTTTCCCCTCCCTCCTTCATTTCCCCCAAGATTCCTAATGCCTATCCCCTGCATTCTTGAACCCCAGCACTGTTTTTGCACCACCACCTCTGCAGGAAGGCTGTTACTGACATTCACCACCCTTTTTTGTGTAGAAGTACTTCCTCACATCTCTCCTGAATCTACCACCCCTCCAGCTTATTAGCACGTTCCCTTGTTTTTGAGTACCTTTCTTTCTGAAACAAAATTCACTCCTCAGTTGTGTATCTCTGAGAAAAGAGTACCAGAAAGCTGGTGTACCTGAAGACTAATTGTACAGAGTAGGGTTATGTGAAATGTGGAATTTGGTAGGCGGAATTGATGCAGAATGGTAATTCTGCTTCTGAAATGCTTTTTGGCCCATTTATTTTTATTCTGCAGAATTTCAAAAAACATTTCTGTGTAAACCATTTTTTTCCAATTGTTTATCCAGGTGAGACACACTAAGCTGAAAGCTTGTTTACAGGTGCAACCTGGAAGCACAGGGAAGTTAGGTGACTTGCTCAGGGTCACACAGTATGCAAGTAGGGGCTGTGGGATTCAAACTCAGGTCTCCAGATTTGCAGCTCAGAGCCTTAAACCACTGTGCTATACTGCCTCCCCACCATGGAACAATGTTCTGTAGATCACGTGAACTGCAAAATAGTTTTCCATGAACTACCAAAAATAGAATCCACAGCTTATTTAAACTGCGGGTTGTTAATCTGCAAAAAAACATTTTGCAAGCTGGCCCGGTGGCACTTGGGGTTGAGGCGCTGGACACTACAGTTCACACCATGCTGACAACTGGAATTCATGAGCAAACTCGAGGCATTGGGGGTCAGGCAGGGAGGAAGAGGATTGAGTGCACAAAAACATCTCACCTTCTCTGGAGAGGGCCAGGTTGAAGACCCCTGCAGCAGTATGCCTCCTAGTGGCAACTGGGAGGTATTGAGCTGATGGTCTTCCATATCTGGGGTAGTGGGCCATGGCAGACATTGGAGTGATGTTCACGGGAGTGTGCGTACCTCCACTGGATGTCATTACATGTCTGCACTTGCAATCAGGTGGGGGGTACCACACAGAATGGCAGAAAAGCCCCAGCTGCTGGATAGAAAAGGTTGACCCAGCACCATGCCCCCCAATGGATCCTGCTCTCTTGGGTCCCGATGTCTACTGGTCTCCACCTCCACCCTCAGACATCTGGATTTCAAGTATGGGAGCACCGAAGAGCTGAAGGTGGCTCTGTCTTGGGGGGTGCCAGCTGGGGGAGGTTGCCAGAGGGTGTGTCGCAGGTGAACTGTAGGTTTGGGAGAGGATACCCAAGGCAGAGAGGATCTCAGTCAGGGTGGGATCAGCTGGGTGACTGAGGGAGTTCCATAAGCCAGTGACCAGGAGGGAAAAAGAATTGAAAAAAAAACCAACAACACATCTTGCATGGGAAATGTTGGAATTCTACTACTGACAGAATTCCACAGCATTTTCCATATTTCAACAGATTTCTGCTCTGTCAGAATTTGCACATTCCACGCAGCATTCATACAGAGTCATTGTGTTCTGTTTGTCAGCAATCTCGTGAAAGCACGTTACCCCCCCAAAAAAAGACAGAATGAAAAGGAGAGACAAAGTCATTTTGCTACAAAAACAATGAACAAAAGTTCAAGCTTTAATGAACTTGGATACTGCTTTGTGAATCACAGTAGGATAATGTTTGATTTTCTTCTTGTTTAACAGCTGCCCTAACACAGAAGAGAATGTAACGGTTATAGAAAATGGGGTATCCCTCCAGGGACGATTCTCAGTTCAGTTGTTTACATATCTCAGGAAGATTAAGGAAGTTTACTTGCATTGTAAAGTAAGCCTCTGTGACTCCAGAAGTGGATCATGTGTGCCAGTAAGTGTTTTATTGTAATATATCCTTGTGTAAAATATGGAAAATTTTTGCATGTGTGGCAGAACGCTTCAATGGCACCATTTATTCTTTCAGCAGTGTTCCAGCACCAGATCATCTCAGGCTGAGGGCACAGAGCAAGGTGAAATCTTTGCACTGGGACCTATTACTTCCACAGGTAGTGTGATTTCAAAAGTATATTTTTATTTCAAGAAACTTATTGCTGTAACAACCTAACATGATGTAGCGTGTAATCGTTATCACAAGAAGCAAAGCTATGTTTTCAGGCCAGCACAATGCAATTTAAATTTTGTAAAATAAACTATTAGAATAATGGGAAAGATGCTACAAATCATATTGCAATATGATATGGATGTCACTTTTTCCATCAGGGAATAAGTGTCATCTAAATCCACTGCTGTCAGCAGTTGACCTCACTGATATTAGTAGGAGATTGAATGTTGATTTCATGCCATGTGCGCTAGTCAGCTTTTGCTGTACCTGCTGGGAGTACAGCCTAGAGGTTAGAGTAATGAGCTGTGAATAAGCTTGGTACATCCAGCAGATGTGGGTTTGATTGCCACAACCTCATCTTGCATACTCTGTGACTCCGAACAAGTCGCTTAACCTCCCCAGTGCCCCTGGGTCACCCCTGCCAGCAAGCACCTGTGCCTAGTGGGCCTTACTTGGTTACCAAAGAATAAAATAAAAAGACTGTACAGCAAAAGCCAAAAAAACAACTCTTAGCAAAGCAGTGGTTGGTCTTTTTATTTAAAATCCCTTGGATCCATATCGCATAAAAAATAACAAATGGGGAACGATCAGTAACTTGGCTATAATTCCATTTCAAGGTTCCTATGACATCCTGAAGCCACTCAAGCTTTACTCTTGTGGTTGTGTACCCCAAGATCCCCTCAATGGCATTACAGCCTTGTAAATGATCTTTCCCTGTCTACTGTTCTATTTGCAATCTTCAAAAAGAAAGTATATACTAATTCTTCAGGTGTATCATAAGATGGCTAAATTAAAGAATATAAGGTTGTTACTATTTGACTTTAGATTTCACATTAATCAAGATATACATTAAATGGTTTAGAAAATTGAAGGCATTAAATGATTTCTTATGTATATTTTTATTTCTTTGCGGAAATATTTCACACATAATGCCTTTAAACTGGGAGTTCCAGATGAGCGACTGTAGCAGTGAACTGCAGACCTTGTTCTTAGACCAGAGCGTGGAAGTGGGCTCCATGTTCCTCTTACCAGACTGTCTCCACACCGGGTGTGCGGCAACAAACTCACTGCCATTGTCCAAATAATTTAATATCTATGTATGACCTCTTTAGGATGCACACCTTTGGGAAGTTGGCATTGGGGTCCACATTTAGGAAGGTGGCATTGGGGTACACATTTGGAGAGTTGGCACTGGGGTACACATTTGGGGAGGTGGTGCTGGGGTACACATTTGGGGAGGTGGTGCTGGGGTACACCTTTGGGAAGGTGGCATTGGGGTACACATTTGGGAAGGTGGCATTGGGGTACACATTTAGGGAGGTGGCACTGGGGTACACATTTGGAGAGGTGGCACTGGGGTACACATTTGGGGAGGTGGCACTGGGGTACACATTTGGGGAGGTGGTGCTGGGGTACACCTTTGGGAAGGTGGCATTGGGGTACACATTTGGGAAGGTGGCACTGGGGTACACATTTAGGGAGGTGGCACTGGGGTACACATTTGGAGAGGTGGCACTGGAGTACACATTTGGGGAGGTGGCACTGGGGGAGATACCAGGATGGCAGGATTCCAATCAGAAGACACATCACTGTGGATGCATTGCTTCCTTTCTAGTGCCCCATAGCGGATGTTTGGGAAAGGGTGCTTGCCAGTATGGAGAATGTCTTTTCCCCATTTGCTAGTCAGAATAATAATTTAATGGGAACATTCACATTTGGACAGTAGTGCAAATCATATACTGCTGTGGTGAATAGGGTTGAAGACCAATTATTGTACACTATTTATCTAAGCTTACCTCAGAAGAGCTAGATGTAACTATTCACCCTCTACTAAAACACACAGGATACTCTAGTTCTGAAAATGTGTAGTCAGTGATAGCTTTAACAAGGGTTTAGGAACATTGCAAAAACTGAGAGTTCTGAATATTTGGAGCTTGCACCTCCCCAGCCCTGTGGCTATTACACCCATGAGTTTTACTATATCCACACATTTTTTACCATCCTCCTCCTCCCATTGTGTATGTGTACACTATGTGTACATCATGTGCTCTCCTGAAGTTCAGTATGCTACACCACCATTTATTATATGTTGGAGGAATGCTTTTATGCCAGCTGTGTGGTGTACACAGTGATACAGAGCACCATGAAAGGAACCCTTCAAGTATGACTCAATGAGGTTTTAGACAGAGGGCAGAACTCTCACAAGGAATTGGGTGGGTGGGCAGGGAACTGAGATCATCTGAGGGTGGGTGGGCAGGGGACTGGGCAGGAGGCTGCACTCCTCCTGATAAAATAGGTGGATGGAAAGGAGACTGGGCTACACCTGAGTAGTTGGATCGGTGGGAAGGGGGCTAGGGTCTGCCTGGGCAAGTGGGTTGGTGGGCATGGTACTTGGCTTCAACTGAGGTAGTGGGTGGGTGCTGGAAATCAGTGCAGTGGCTGTTGCATATGATGCTGCCACATCTGCCTATTCTCTATCAACGGGTTATGCTACCCATCCCTTACTAGAATCCCATCTCTACTTGAAAGGGGTGTATGGGGTGGGGAAGGGGGAGTATGTGAGCTTATATGAGGGTGCGTGGAGGCCCATGGATGGCATAGTAGGTATACTTAGAAACAGAGGGGACCTGCAGACCAGATGAAGGAGTACATGGATAAGGTAAATATCAAATGTTTAAAACAAAAAGAGAGAGGGAGAGGGAGAAGGAGAGAAAGAGACAGAGAGTGTGTGTGAGAGAGAGAGAGAGAGAAAAAACATTCATACACAACATCCTCTCGGGGAGCACGCCAAGTTGATTGAATAAGATACAGCAGAGGGAACATACAATTTTTGAAATACTTTGAACAGTATTCTTTTTAGTTTGTATTTATGATTTATAATGGTATTACAATTATACAAAAGTCTCTTCCTCATTGATGATTTTGGTCTCTAACTTGGAGCAGAATTTTCAACAGAAGCTCATCCCCTTTAGCCTGGCAGTTCTTTTCAGGTGACCACACCTTATGACAGAACACTCTCAGTGGACATAGGAACAGATCTCACCTTCAAGTTATATTATAGAACTGTTAGGAGCTGTTTATTAATGATTCCCACTGCTAATGCTGCTGCTTTCCTCCTCTCCTTGTTCATTAGTCCACATTGCTGGGTTACTCCCCATACAAAACTCCATACCACCTCCAAGCTACTGGATCAGAGCACCACCTGCCACTTTCTCACCTGATGGGTCAAGCCCCTGTAGAAGCAAGTGTCAGATTCATCAGGGCTTGAAAGTAAATTCTGTGCTCAGACAGGTGTTAACACAGGGAACTGGGGCATACTTTGGGCCTCGTCACGTGGGTATCTTGTGTTAGGTGTCATTTACTGGCACAACTAATTTATTCAGCCCTCTTCCTTCAAAGGCATGCACATACTTCAGTATCCTGGGAGGTAAGGCGTGTTGCTCGGTTACCCATACTGTGATGCGCACTACCACTTTGCCACTACCAGGAGCCTCTCAAGAGCAGCACACTGCTCAGCTCCTCTCCAGTATTTGAGCATCCTCACAGATGCACAGTCCTTATCCTTGCTAGACTGTTGTATTGAGCTCATTACATGAATCTGGGTGCCCATCATTCAAGAGCAGTCCCCGCTGATCAGTGTCATAATGCTAGCCCTGTCGGGTGCTTTTTTTTTAATTTCAAATATGAGAAAGTAATCAATATATCTTCTAAATGTCAGAAATTTATAAACAAATGAAATAAATGAAACATTCATTGTGGCTCTCTAAATGCAATATTTGAATCTTTTTAGGTTATATCTCCAATCCACGGGTTTCTCAGTCTGAAAGATGCGGTAAGAGTACCTCTTTAATTTGGTTTGATATCTCTTAAAACAGAAAATTGCTTTAGAGGGACACAGTCAAGCCATAACAGATCAATCCTGTCCCTTTTAACTAAACAGGGAATCCATGTGTAACACAGAGTTACATATTGTGTTAAACTGTTTAGAAAATAAGTTTACATTTTGACTGGTTTTATTGAGGACTGTGACACCTTTTAAAAGACCAACAAAGAAGTAATGAAATGCAGAAATATAGACATCATCGACAGGAAAAGACAGTCAATCCATCCAGTCTTCTCTGTGTGACTCTGTCTTAGGACATGACCAATTGCCGAGATAATACAGCACAAATTGCATATTGTAAGTAGAGATGTTTTATATATAATTTGCAGGCAGATTTCACAAAAAGGGACCAACATCAGCCAGCTCTGTACTACCGAGCAGTGGGGGATAGTTCTAGCATGCTGATGACCTGACTTTGTGCCGCAAGTTTAGGATGTCTGGAGCAGGGGTGGCAGGGAGGGATCACGGTGTCAATCATAGATGCCCTTCTAATAGTGTGGGTGTATGTGCCATCCCTCACATGGAGCAACACCTTGTAGAAGTGTGCAGTGATGCTCTTGGTAACGTGGGTAACCAGGCATTGTCAAGTGCCCTTCCAGGACCACTGGGTGCATGTGCATACAGCTGAGAGTGATGGGTAGGACCATTAAAGGGGGAGGATCAACCATAATTAGTGGCAGCATGAAGGGGCAATGCCCAACACTACTACTCACACCACAAGGCATGTCAGGAATGGCTGTCCTCTCCCCCACTGCAGAAATTCAGAGCTGAGGTGATACTGATTCATTCCCCAGCTTGCTTCAGTAGGAAAACCCCACATGGGAGGGTAAGCCTAGAACTGTATAGGTGACTGAAGGCAATGATATCTGTGTCAGAGGAGGCTTCATCCCAGTACTGGTAACCCTGAGTGGGAAACAAAAGAGAGACCCCTAGCACCAGAGGTGAGAACAACAGGAAGAATATAGAGAATACTGGATGGGAAATTGTACACCATCAGTGTGTTCTGCCACAGAGGGGTTCTGATTCCCTTTTGACTTTGAGTCTGAAACTCAAGAGGTCCATGGGAATCAGAAGTCTGAGGTGACAGAATGCATTTGTTGTACGTAAAGTTGTGTCTGTGTTCGTTCAGGTTGTCCTCTCTCTAGATGAGAAAAAGTGTGTTGTCTTGGGTCATCCACTTTGTGACAGGCAAAACTTTCATAATAAATAGGGATGAACTCAATATGATTTTCACTCTTCAAAAAAGGTTTCATTCAGTGTTTCCCCTCTCTAAGTGTGTGGAAACATTGAATACAACTATTTTGAAGAGTGAAAATTATATTGGATTTTGTCCCACTTTATTATCAAAGTTGAAAGTTGTACATAAAGTTGCTCATACTGTGGTTTTTATAATGTGAAATATGCACATTGTGCTTCTTTTGCTTTCAGCATGAAACTGACTTCTGCAGTCTTTAGAGGTTTAAGAATGCTGTTATACTATGAAAGGGTAGTCATATTCCATGACCTTTGAACTGTGGCACAATAGCATTTTGGAAGAGATAGAATTCTATACAGAACCATGTTGTGCTATACTCTATAAACAGATCACATAAAAAAGTGACAAACATCACCATTCTGGAGTTTTTATGAAGCGCTTGTGCTGTGTGCACATCATGGAATATTGAATGAAAAAGCCGAGGTGTTGTCATGGAATTTGTTTTCCTTTAAATGGCCTCTCCACTGAACTTCCCCCACAAAGCTACTACTTCAAAAACGTGAAACTTTGTAAATTGTGGCCTGAGTGCTATGTTTCAAACACTAGATACTGTAATACATAGCAATCTCATTTCCCTCAGTTTTAACTTTGGTCTCAGTCTATGTACAATTTCTTTGCTGGTCCAATATAAGATACCATGTTCTTCATGAAATCCAGTTTTCCATGGACTAACATGTCTGCAAACAGTCTTTCCTTTAACAATCTATTTGGCATATTTCCGACATTATTTCTGTTACACACTGAAATGAATGAGATGGATCATAAAACTAGCATGTTACGTTCCATAAAGAACAAGACACACAATTAATTGGCTAAAACATAAACAGAAATAATTGTGAGCAGCATAACAGAATGGGTGTGGTACATATAAAAATCAGCATGGCCCATAGAAGAGGACTATAGTGAACTAAATATAATTAATTAACAAAAATGTAATTTAAAACAAAGTTAGGGTTCTAGACATAGATCTTCAATCAAAGTGATACAGGTCAGTAAATTGGATGTTAGGATTTACAGCTGTTTTACTCCTCCCCTAACAAACCCTACCATTGTAACCACATCCCCCACCCTCCACACACAAACAGGAGTCAGGGTGTGCCTTAGAGTTGTGGGCTCCACCCCCACCCAACCCTACCATCACAACACCACCCCCACCCTCCACACACCAACAAGTGTCGGTGTGTGCCTTAGGGTCATGGACCCTAACAGTCACCCCATTCTCCAATATTATACCATGTCAGGTTCCTTATAGATGGAATGGGGTGAGCCTTAGGGTCCATGACCCTAAAGCACACCCTGACACTTGTTGGTGTGTGGAGGGTGGGGATGGTGTTGCGATGGTAGGGTTGGTTGACCTGTATCACTTTGGTTGAAGACCTATGTCTAGAACCCTAACTTTGTTTTAAATTACATTTTTGTTTATTCATTTCCTTACTTTTTGAAATATTATAATAGTATCCCAGTTTTGTGGGAGTTTCTTTGGTATTTTTGCTGTAAATTTTCAATACGGCCTTTTTGGGACCCCACCTTCATGAAAACTGACACTTTCATTATGTTACTCAGTCCGAAAAAGTGATTTTGAGCAGCAACTGTGCCGTTTCAGACCACTGCTGTGTAAACACATTTTGGGTAGGATGTGAGAAATAACAGGTGTATTGTTCATGAGCTGGTGTGAAAAAATCCTAATGCTGAAAATCTGAAGTGAAAATATGAAAAATTGGCAAAGTTACAAATATGCGTAGATACTGTGCAATGCACACTCATAACACAGTCATTTAGGGAATTGCTACACCACATTTTCAATGTGCCCTTTTTGGGACCACAAATAATGAATAGTGACACTGTGATTTCGTTAGTACATCCCAAAAGTTGATTTCACACAGTGACACTGCCATTCTGGACCACAGCTGCGAAAACACATTTTGGGCAGGATGTGAAAAATGACAGCTGTACTGTTCATGAGGAGGTGTGAATCAATCTCAATGCTTGAAAATCTAGAGTGTAAATATAAAAAATTGGTGAAGTTACGAATATGCATAGAAACTGTACAATGAACACTCATAACACAGTCATTTGGGGAATTTTTGCGCCATATTTTCAACATGGGCTTTTTGGGACCTCCCCTCATAAACACTGGCACTTTCATTTCGTTAATTGGTCCAGAAAGGAGATTCCACATAGTGACCACAAAATCGCCTTTCAGGCCTGAATAATTAAATGGCAGTGACAGCGTTCATGAGGTGGGTCCCAAGAACCCATGTTGAAACTTTGGTGTAAAATTTCCTAAAAATAGCTGTGATATCAACATGAGTTGTAAACCCCATTGAGAGCCATAATACAAACCTACCTTGATTCGTCAGTTTGCGGTTAAGCTTTGAAGAGTGCGGACATGTCACAGTTCAGAGAAGATGACAGCTGCTGACCTCCAGAGGTAAGTATAGGGTGAGAGGAGGTGTGGGAAGGTGGGTGCTCAGTCGGAGGGTGGGGATGGGGACAGGAGAGACGACAAGGGTCCATTTTCTTTTTTCCGGAATTAAAAAAAAAAGACGGGGACAGTTTTCTTTTTTTATGGCAGGGATAACTTTATTTTTGGACACTGGCTGGAAGTGGCCCCAGTGTCCCATAGTTTTGGAAGGGTTCATAAAGTTGACACAGGGATTGGGAACCCCAGTGTCGATGAACACTATTAATATTAGAATGGGCAGGGTGGGGGGCATTCGACACCGTGTGGGCTTCCCAGTGTCAGAAACAATCCTGAAAAAAGTAAAGGCTTTTGGCACAATTTGCGGTGGTCCCTCCAGTGTGCTACAGTAATAGAGGGAGAAATAAATCCCGATATAGGGACTGGGCACCCTGATGTCAGCAAAGAATAATAAGAATGGGCTGTTGGGTGGCGAGGGGGCATCTGACACCGAGGGGTGGGCATCCCAGTGTCAGAAACAGCAGAAAGTTATCAGAAAGTTAATGCTTTTAGTGCACTGGGGGTGGTCTCCCCAGTGCACCACAGTAGTGGAGGGTTAAAGAAATGCTAACATGGGGATTGGGCATCCCAATGTCGAGAAACAGTAATTACAAAGCGGTGCACCTGGAAAAATGACATTTCGATGCAGGATTCTGCATTGTAGCATGACAGTTTGATGCAGGACTCTGCATCATAAAATACAACTTCGATGCAGGATTATTTATTTATTGGTTTGTTTGTTTATTTAAGAGTTTTACAAGGAAGGTATGCTGAGCAAGCTACTGCTTGATTCCAGATACATCCTGGGGGTAGAGGTGTGTGGAAAAATACATATAGCGCACAGTGTACAATAACAACTGGCAAGACAATTCAAGAGACATTATTTATTTATTTATTTATTTATTTAAAATTTGGTGACCAGGAAAGGCACACTCAGCTGAGGCTCATTTCCATGTGCAACCCGAGTACAGAGGAGTACAATAGAAATTATCCAGAAAAAAAGTACAACAATTTCATATTTACAGACATTGCACAACAGTTCTTGGTTACAGACAGTAGATACAACATCTAGAGCTTACAATAAAAACATTTGTCTTGCAGTATGGTATAAACAGGTGCTGGAGTTGTACAGTAGGGATGCAGGAATTAGTAATATCATGAGATATGCGTAGGCAAAATATTTGATCAAACTGAGGCCTCCTAGTGTGGGAATGAGTCCCGTGTAGGGGTGGGTCCCAAGGTGCATCTCTGGCAAGGAGAGGACGGGAGGAGCTCGAGGAGTTGTCTAACTGCTGGGAGGGAGGAGACCTGGCAAAAGATGGGTGGGAGGTTGTTCCATAGGAAGGGAATATGGTATGAAAAGGTGGCTTGACCGGAGACAGTGTGAGGGTGAGGGAGGTTGAAAGTAAGGGGTGTACTTGCGGCATAGAGAGTAGCCTAGGGAGTTGGCTGGAGCAAGGCGGGAGGTGAGGTGGGGGGACAGGGAGCCCAACCAGTATTTAGCTGTGAGGGATGTGCTATGGATGGTTCACCTATGGGAGAGCGGGGCCAAAGGAGAGAGTGGTGTAGAGGGGGCAATGATGAGTAAGGGGGGGAGGCAGTGGCAAAACGACAGAACAAGTTTAGTAAGATGTCAAGTTTGGAGAGGGATGAGGTTGGTGCTGTGCTGTATATGATGTCCGTGTAGTCTAATACAGGTAGAATTGTTTTATGTACGATTTCACTGTGGGCAGGAAGGGGAAGGCAGTCTTGTGGCGATAGAGGATGGCAAGTTTGGGCCAGAGTTTGGAGCAGACGGCCTCTATGTGGGTAGAGAAATTTAGGTGGCAGTCTAGCCAGACTCCCAGGCATTTAAAGGTGGGTACCAGGTCAAGGGGAGAGCCATCCAGGGTGGAGATTACTGAGGGGGGCAGGTAGGGAGGCAAGCTTTTTTCTAGATCCGAAGACCATGGTAACTGTTTTTTTGTCATTTAGTTTAATACGTTTTTTAAGGAACCAGGATTGGACTCTATTGAAGTCATTTTGTAGATCCTGAAGGACACTGTCATGGGATGGTCCTGAGGCAAAAATGATTGCATCATCATCATACAGATGCATATTAGCAGAAAGGCAGACAAAGGGGAGGTCATTTATAAATAAGGAGAAGAGGATGGGGCCCAGGATACATTCAAGAGACAATATAAGAGCAAAATAACCATCATCATTCTGAATCTAATGTGGCAGTTCGTTGCAGGATTTTACATCAAACTAGAATCCTATGCCGATGCAAGATTCTGCATTGAACTAGAATCCTGTGCCTCCAGGGAAATCTACCATATATACTTGCGTATAAACCGACCCGCATGTAAGCCAACCCCTTAAAATGCTGCATTGATTTCACAAAAAATGCAGTAATCCACATATAAGCCAATGTCAAGTTTTACAACTGAATATCTACATCAAGCTCAGACAAGGGAGTGTTGTTTCAGTAAGTGTGGTGTCTCGGTTCATTTTTTTTTTTTTCACCAGTCACCCACCAACACTGTTCCCTTTTCACGAGCCCCTTCCCTCTTGGCCTTATGTCCCCTGTCCATTGTGCTTCCCTTCATCCAGGTGGCTTGCTGGTGATGTAAAATGCCAAAGCCCCTCATAGTTTGTAATACCGGCAGGCACCTGCAATACCCCAGCTATTGCCCCACTCTTTTACTTACTCCTGCTGAGCAATTTGTTCTATGCCTAATCCCCTTTCCTTTCCACTCCCTTTCTGTTCCCTTCTCTCTCTCTCTCTCTCTCTTTTTGATCAGCTCTGTCTTTGTTCTACCTGGCATCCGTTCCCTTTCCCATATCTTTTTTTAAAGAAGACTCCTCTCCCTAGCTGGCTATGCTGACCCATCATGCCCGACCCTTAATATTACTGTGCCATAATGACTGACCCATGTGTAAACCGAGACCCCCTAAATTGAAATGCTGACTCAGTACAAATATCTTGGCTTATACCTGAGTATATATGGTATTTCTTCCCCTTATGAAATAATGGGAAAAAGAATATTTCATAACTTTGGAATGGATTAATACTTTTTCACCAAACCTTCAAAATGCACATCTGTGAGGCCACAGTTGTCTACCCTGAAAATGCCAGCCCTGTAGCTACAGCTGTTTTTGAGATACAAGTTAACAAAAAAAAAGAAAAAAAAGGGAAAAAAAAAAAAAGAAAAATCTCTTATTTTTCAACACTCTGTATCTCAGAAACCACACAAGGGATTCCAACCAAATTTGTCATATCAATAGACCTGCCAGTTCTGAAGATGCATGCAAACCTTCAAGCAGATCTGTTGAACTGCACGAAGTTATTACCCTGCATAAGTAGGCCTTTAACATTAAATGCCTGCACTAACCCTAACAATAGCTGTACTACTGAGCATCTATAATAACATGCATGCTAAAACTGGTATGACAATTCCGAGGTAGGTGGAGAACAAACCCAAATAAGTGTAGCACATACTGAAATGTGCACAGGCAAGTTCCTTTTTGGATATTCATACAGTACTTTATAAAGCTATGCAGAATATAAAATTCCACCCATGAAATGCCAGCAGAATGACCATTCTGATTCCACAGAATTTTGCAGAATGTGTGTGAAATTCCTGCAGAATTTCACTAAATTTTACATTTCAGTTTTTTTGCTGTAGTTTTGAAGGTATGCATCCAAGGGACACCAAATTTGGTCTGTAGACAGTTGAAATGGCATACATACTGTAAGTATACCAAATCAAGAAGCATTGGTTAAAGGGGGTGGAGTTATGGGTGGCAAACCATTTAATCAACATTTTATTTTCAGTTATTTCAATCTAATTTTAAAATTTCTCATCCAAATTTCCCCACAGTTTCAAGATTTACGGCACCTTATAGCAAGGTTATGTGTACCATGTTTTAAGTCTCAAGCTTCAAAGGGGTCTGAGTTATGGGTAGCCAAACATTTTACCAAAATTTAGATTTCTGCTATTTTACTATAATATTGATAGTATTCATTTTAATGTTATAAAAATGTACAGGTATACAGGCTATCGCTACATTTATATATGTACATAGTTTCATATTTCTAGATTCAAACTAGACTGAGTTATAGCCTGTCAAACATTTTCCTAAAATAACTAGACAATGCAATGCCATTAAATTTGGCAGATTGCTAGACCTTACAAGGAGACTGGGTATGTCAATTGTATTAATTGCTTGCTGTCAGAAACTGCAAAATAACACCTGTACTTCAAATCAAATTTCACTGAAAATTGTGGAATTTTATTAAAATTCCAAAAAACTGGAATTTACAAATTCCACTCTGCCTTATCTGGGGGATTCCATTTAAAGGATAGGAATATGAGAGCCATGTAGTGCAGGGGATCACCAGTTTCAGGAGTTAGATTATACATAGTTTCATGAAGAAATGGACAGCTGAGCTATGTAGCACACAAGTGGTAGGCACCCCGGTTGGATCAAGGAAGCACAAAGTGTTAGCAATTCCAAACTGAATGCAGGATATATAAGGATCACACCCAGTAAATTGATGATCCAGGGAGCATGAAGCACCTGCAAGTCTGGGACTCAGAAGTACACAAAAAGATGTAGTGGGGGAAGACAATATCTGGGGCACCAGAAAGGAAGAATTCTGGCTATTCCAACAGGATAGGTTGATATGAAAAGGAGAGTAGGGATTTTGTCACTGTAAAGAAAAAAGAGGATATCAGTGGGATCATTAGTTCTAATGAGTCAATCTGGCTATGCCAAGAGAGAAGGGGGAGCAAAATAGTTTCCCAGAGAGTATTCTGATTGAATGGTGACATCTTTAACACAAATGACAGTACAGCAACACAGCGACTGATCACCGTACTGTCACTGTGGGACCCTGGCATTGATTTTCTGGGGTCTTGCACCCCTAGCTTGAATCAACTCTGACTCTGAGTTGATTATATTAAGTACGGGGGTAGACACAGAGTCCCCTGCATGGGGGGTTCTGGGGCAAAGCCTCCCAAAGAAAACAAAGTGTTCTTGGATGGATTTATGCCAACAGCAATTACAGTTGACATAAATCCACCACTGTAACATTGGTCGACAAAATATTAGATGAACCGGCGTCATAGAGCCTACCCTGAGAGGAACAGCAGGACTGCAAAAAGCTCAGCCCAGTTTAACAAATGAAGTAGTGATACACACATTATGAATGTTAAATTCCACAAAAAGAATTCTGGATGCTTCATCCATATGCTACCATAAATAGTTGAGAAAATGTTACCAATATTTTTTTTTCCACTGTAAATATAAAACGGCTAAACTATTTTATCTAGTTGTGTTGGACACAAGGATGCACTGATATTGAATATCTATGTCAAATGTTTAGTCTATACCGGCAAGCACAGAGAAGTTACAAATATTCACATTTTTAAGTGTTTTCACAAACTTTTGCAAATTATTTACATAGTAAAAATTTGAACTCCATTAACTTAAAAATATCTAATCCAATTCTCTCCATATTTAGATAATTCTGTAAGCATTGCAAAAAGGCTATCCATGCTAATTTACACATGTCTAGCGCCAAAGGTGCCTGAGTTATATGCAGAGAAAATTTGTCATGACATTTCCCACAAAAAATTAAATGACAGACTTTGAGCACACATGACTTTGAGACAATGCAGCATAATGGCATGCTATTTGGCATATTGTTAGAATGCCTATCTTCAAGTAATCATGCCACATGTAAGATCTCTTGCCCAATAGATGACTTAGGTATATAAAGATAAAACTTTCATGAAATTTACCACAAAAAATAAAATGACAGATTTGAGCACCTATAATTTGGAGACAATCCATCCTGTTTATATTTGGCACATCACTGGAACTCCTCCAAGACAGTAAGCATGCCAAATGCTTGAGCTCTAGCACAAAAGATGACAGGGTATGAGCAAATTAATAACTTTCAAAAATTCTGTGAAATTCCCCAAAATTTCACAGAATTTCACAATATTTCATTGGAATTTTGTGAATTCAGAATTTTCTCATTTCTCACAGCTCTAGTACTTAGCACACTGAGATACAGATATAATACTTGGTATTCATTACTCAGTTTTCATATTTAGGCATGACATATAGCATGCTTTCCAGCTCACTGTAAAGAACAAGACTGTTCTGATACCAATGGTCAGTGGTGAAAAAGTACAATGATGTTTTATTGGTGCAGAGGGCTGAGGCACTGGATACCTTACCTCTCTCCATGCCAGTGACCCATGTTCAGGAATGAGCACGGGTTGCTGGGGGGAGGGCTGGGAGTGAATGGAGTGGGCAACAGGCAGCTCTCCTCTCCCGGACTGGGGAGGTAGGCTTCCGCAGCTCTTGGCTGCCACTGTATGGTGGCTTGGTGGCAGTATCGAGCACTGGGGAGCCAGAGCTAGGCCGGGTGGGTGGATTGGGGCTATGCTCAGTGCCAGTGAGCAAGCACACCTCCACGTGCATGTGCAACTGTGTTGGCTGAGGTCCCGGGGAAAGCAAGGGAGAAAATTGGTGGAATAAAACTCCAGAGGCAGGATGAAGACTGACCCCCCTGCAGACTGTGCACTGGTGGCTGGGCACATGCCACAAGCCCTGTGGCAGAGGACACTGGCATTAAGTAAGTCCCAGAGGAGCCGGGTGATGGGTCTGGGAGGGGTTGGTAGGATGGGGGTAACTGGGGGAGAAAGAAGGATAAAATACAGGAGAAAAAAATGCAATGAGAGCAAAGCTTAAGTGGCCTTGTGATGTCATCCACTGCCCCAAGATATCATAATATCCTATTTCTTCAACATGAGCTTCAAAGTGAGCTGTTCGTTATTTTATATAATACATGCTAAGCTAATTTTTGTTTTTTTTGTGGGGGTCTCTGTTTATTTATTTAGTTTTTGTTAACTGGGAAGGTGCGCTAGACAATAATTTGCCTATTTTTAGACATGATTCAGGAGGTTGGAAAGACAGTAGACAGATAGTCAAAAGCAACAGGAACTACAATACAGTGTACAGCAATAAATAGGATGCAGAACAAGGCAACATGGAACACTGTATAAGCCTATGAGTTTGTATTACACAGGTGAACAATCTGAGTAATCAGAAAAGATGCATTGCAACACATATTGTACAATCAATAAATGATAGAAATGTCAAGGGATAATGAAGCAAATTCAGGCAATAAAACATTGAGTGCAACAGAACAGAAAATATCATTGGGAGCCATGAGCAAGAACAAATATCTGTGAGGATTAGGAACGTATAGAGTGCTTTCTTGAAACAGTAGTGGGACTGAAAGCCTTGGAGGTAAGATGGTAGGGCATTCCACACTCTGGGAGCTAAGATAGCGAAAGCCTGCTCACCCAATTTAGTGGAGCACCTGGGCACAGCCAAGAGTGATTGATCACTGGATCACAAGGGGTAGGCTTGGTCAAGGGGAGTCTACATTGCTGCAAGAGCAGCCAGTTTAGAAGATCTAATTATGTTGTCAGTTATACAGCCAAGTGTATATGGGCGATGTGAGGAAGGGGATAGCCACCCAGGGTTACAGTGAAGCGTGCAGTGGTGTGTCAGCCTGGAAGTGGATAAGGCAAACCTGCAGATGTTATTATAGGAGACATTCTGTTTAGTTAGGTTGGATGCACTGGTTTGGTAGAAGAAGGTGACTCTGTATGTAAGGTTAGGTAGGAGGACTCTGTGCCATTGCAAGCCTAACAGTAGGAGACAGAGCATCCTTGATTCTATATGCCAGTCCAAGCTTAATATTTACTGACTTACAGTATAGATGTTCGAGATTTGCTGGCTTAAGTCGAGGGCAGGATCCAAGGTAAGGTCTAGCTATTTGAAAGAGTTCATGGTAGAGAGGAAGTAGCCATCTAAGTTCAGGATGGGTAAGCTATTGGAGCTGTCCTTAGTTTTGGAGTGGACCCAGAGATCATGGTCTGGGTCTTACTGGAGCTTAGAACAAGGTGATTTTGTATAAACCAGGTCTGAATACTACCAAAATCTGTATTCAGCTTAGGTAGATAGATAGATAGATAGATAGATAGATAGATAGATAGATAGATAGATAGATAGATAGATAGATACTTTATTTACAAAGCACCCCTTTTTCCGGGGACTCAGAGTGCTGTACATACAAATGCAATACAAGTAAACAGTGGTCATATAAAATACTTAAATTTAACTGGGAGTCAGCAATTTAAAATAATTTATCCATCCTATAAATATGGATATATTTTTCTACTTGGCTATTGTTGTTCATCCCAGGATGGAAAAATTCATGTCAAATTGTGTGTGTTTTTTTTTTTTTGTGGGATCTGTTTTAGAAATTTAGTTTTTTTTTTATTTCTTCTGCAGCTATGTCTGGCACTGTTAAAATACTTTCTTATAATGTAAATGGTATCCGAAGTCCAAGTAAGAATTTTTGTTTATGGAGATGGGTTTTATTACTGTGTCAAAGGGGAATTCTGTTCAGACTCTGGACTTCAACTAGTGACTTGTCTGGTCAGTACGTAATTGTTACAGGTTTCTTAGAAGGGCATCCAGTTACTTTGATTAATACATACTTTCCACCGGGCACTACGTGCCAGGAATTAAATCTGTTTGCCCTGCTGTTGGATAATTTGCATTGCCAAGTCCTCTGGGGCAGGGACCTTAATTTGACCTTGTCCCCTGAATTGGATTCATCGGAGCCTAAGGCCCATCGATGATCTGCAGCCTCGAAATATTTTGTGCAGACATTACAAGCATTGGATCTGGTGGATACATGGCATTTCTTTCATCATACAGATAAGGAATTTACTCATTATTCACCTCGTTATGGCTCGTTCGCGCTCCTGGATTACTTTTATGACAGTTGAACATACTGATTTGATTAGACAAATTTGTTATGGACATATCCATCTTTCAGACCATTAACTGGTTTTTATCTCAGTTTCTTCTGGTTTAGGGGCTATGAGACCCTTCTGGTGTTTTCATCCTAGTTTATTGTGGGATCCTCTTCTCATAGATAAGTTGAAACGTCAGGTTCCCCAGTTTTTTGGGGAAAATGATGCTGAAGGGGTCTCGTCAGTCATGCTTTGGGATTCTCTCAAAGCTGTACTTAGGGGCACTATTATTGCTCATGCAAGTTCTCTGCATAAGGAAACGGAAAAATGGATCTCTGAATTATATTCTCTATTTCAGACATATCAGTTCGGATGGCAACAGGGTGACCATTCAGTAAAGCCTGACATACTTGAGGTTCCTGCGCAGATTCAAAAATACCTCAACCAAAAGTTCAAACATGTTTTGTTCTATTTGAGGCAGTCTGTTTTTGAAGGTAGGCCAAGAGGTGCCCGACATTTAGCATGGCACTTAGGGCTTCTAGGGGTGCTATTACAGTTGCTTGAGTTTGGGACCCTGTCACTACGCAATCAGTGGGCCATAGTTCAGAGATAATTTCAGCTTTTTGGTCCTGTTATGCAACCTTGTATAAATCAGATGGTTCAACACCCTCACTTACACATATTCAGACTTTTTTTGCATCAGGCAGCTCTCCCTAAACTTTCTGATACTCAAGCCCAATCTTTATTATCCCTTATCTTGGAGGTTGAGCTCATCTGGGTGGTGTGTAACTCTTAAACTGGGAAAGTACTGGGTGTGGATGGTTATCATTCAGAATTTTATGAGTCAAAGGCTTTATTTCCTCTTTTGAAACCATTTCTTTTAAAGGCCTTTATTTCAGTACAGAAGGGTGACCTCCCTCTTCCTGGAACTATGCCTTAATCACGCCTCTCCCAAAACCTGGAAAATATTTATTTAACTTCTCCTGCATCATATCGCCCTATCTCTATTCTTAATTGTGATTATAAGCTATGTGTATTTGGGCTAGATGTCTTGAGGGCCTTCTCCTATCCTTTCTTGACCAGGACCAATCTGGTTTTGCTCATTCCTGTCAGGCACATGATAATGTCCAACGCACCTTTTTGCTTCTTGATTATATTATGAACCATTCAGTTCTGTTGGTCCTGATCAGCTTGGACATGGAGAAGACCTTTGATAGGGTTAATTGGGAGTTTTTGTGGAGCATACATTATTATTTTGGCTTTCCCATTCACTTTATCTATGTGTTAAAACAACTTTATCTGTCGCTTGTTGCTTTGGTCAAAGTTAATGGTCACACTTCTTTTTCTTTTCTTTTGGAAAGGGGACCAGGCAGAGGTGCTCCTTATCTGCACTACTTTTTGCCTTCTATAGAGAACCTCTTGCTGCACATATTTGGCATTCCATTCCATCTCTGGTGTTTCCTCTGGGTGGACGGGACTATTGGATTTCTCTTTTCATGGACGAATTCCTGTTGACGTTGATGGACCCTGATGTATCCTTGTTATTGGCTCTTGAGGTATTTTTCTTCTTTTGAGTTGTTAGCAGGGTTTCATCTTAATAAGGACAAAACTGAGTTTTGTTTTTTTGACATCTATGTTTCTGGCACCCACCGGCCAGGGCATCTCTCAGAGGTGCCCTTTTGTCTCAACTCCTCTACTCCACACCTGAAGCCTCTTTCATCCAGTCCCCACCCCACTTGGACATCCCACCCCCTGGATCACCCTCAGGGCCCACCTCTCCCACCTGGCAATCTTTCTGTGGTTAGAGGGTCCATCCAGTGGGGGGGGTTGGCTGTGCTGTTGGAGAGATGGCCCGGCATTGTGGATGTGAGGGTTGGCCACTGGAGCCCTTGTCGCCTCCCTAGTCTGTGGGAGATTTTTAATGCTTGTGTTTCTCCTGTGGAACTTGGACTTGCAATGATGTCAGATGGCACTGCATGCTGACATCTACTGCAGTTCTACCCTCACACTCTTGTGAACACCACTTTCTTCCAGCACTGCCCCCAACTAATGTTAGGAGCCACTCAAGAGTGGTGCTATCCCCTGATCCCTCCCTGGGAAGGGAAAGCAGTCCTCTGGATGCTCAGTACTTTCCCTTTGCTGCTGACCCCCGATGGCCTGGGCTTATTCCTGAACCCGGGTTGCTGACGTGGCACACGGTATGGAGTCCAGTGCCTCAACCTTCATCGCCACCAGCCCAGCTCAAAACTGAGGATTTAACTTTTAATTATACTCCTTTCCCACCTGTTCTAGATGCCCTTCCAGTTCACTGGGTTAGATCCTGTTTGAAGTATCTAGGGGTGGTTATTTTGAGGAATCTGGACCTTTTGGAATTGCTAAATTTTGAGCCTTTAACTGCAGCGCTAAAGGCAAATGTAAGGCATGGTCAGATTTTCTTGTTTTTTTGCAGAGGATAGATATTATATGCTCCAATGTTCTACCTCGATTTCTAATTTTCTTTCAAATGCTACCCCCACTTCCTAGTTTCATTTTCACGGCTGGCAATGTTGGATTTCTCATTTGATTTGGTCAAATTGAAAACCTAGAGAACGTCTTCAGGTATTGCATTTTCCTGTTTCTAAAGGTGGCCTTAGTCTTTCAAATTTAATGTGGTATGTGGGAGATCATGTGATGCAGGCAGCCTAGCAGCAGCAAGGTTCTGGAGCTCCAGACCCTTCTTCTAAATTATAGCTAAATTAGCCTAATCCAATGAGGTTCTACCAGAAATATCCACATCAACAGTGAGAACCTGCCTTCAGCAATCACCTTTTATCTTTCTTTGCATCGCCTTTGGTTTCAAACAGCCGCAATGGATGCTGATATGTTGCAGGCCCCCCTTAAACACACGCCGCCGGCTACACCCAAGAAGACACCTAAAAAGCCCAAGGCACAAAGCTCAGTGACTGGGAAAACTAGCTCGGCAACCTCTCAATTGATTCCTCTTACAGAGGATCACTTTCTGCAGGAACTCCTACCCTTCAAAGAAACGCTAGCCAACATCTCTTCTGAAATTAAAACCATTAGAGGTGAACTAGCTGATCTCCACAAGAGGGTCGGAGATTCGGAAGCCCGTTCTTTCTCTCTCAAAAAATGGAGAGACAAAGTGGATCCTGAAATTGTCCACCTTCGTCAACAAATACAAAAACTCCAGCTGAAAACAGAGGATCTTGAGGGGAGAAGCCGACGCAACAACATTATCATCTTAGGCCTACCAGAATTGGAAGAGGGTCCAAATACCATTGCTTTCCTGCAAAAATTCCTCCTCAAAGTTGTAGGCCCTTCACCCCTTAATCCCTCTTATCAGATCGAAAGGGCACACCGGTCTCTTAGGCCAAAACCACAACTGGGGGCTTCTCCACATCCAATTATACTGAAATTCCTCAGTTTTATAGGAAAACAGCATGTATTGGCCAAAACATGAGAACTTCAAGCAATTACCTGGAAAGGATCCAAGCTCCGCGTCACACAGGACCTACCCTATGATACCCGCCAGAACCGCTCCACTTTTCATCCCACTGTCTGCTAGCTAATCACGGCTGGCATACCATTTAAAATGCTCTATCTAGCACATCTACGGGTCTTCCTTAATGGCTCCTGGCTTTCCTATGACTCCCCTGCCCAGGCTTCTTCAGAACTGTCCTCCAAGTTGCCTGATCTGTTTAAACCAGACTGAATAAGAGTAGGCTGAGGCATGGCTTTGTCATACAATGTATGTTATTTTTTTTTATTGGACTTTAATCTAATACTGCTTACCTATCTGTTTCTGTTTCCTCAGGCCCAGTTGGTAGGTTTTGCAGTCGGGGGCGGGGGCGCTGACCTAGGGCTTGTTTCTCTTCATAGGCAGAGTAGGCCTTGCAGTAGTGAGCTTGTTACCAAATGGGGGCACCAGTTTCACCGGTAGGAATGACACTACAGGGAGCTGTTTCCTACGGGCTGGGTTAATGATCGGAACAACTCCTAATCCTGTAGCTTTACCCTTCCCCTAGGGTAACTTCCTTTTGACCCAACACCAAAGTAACTAGATGCCCCTTTGCACATCCCTTTTGCTACTTCCTACCTTCAACTCGGATCCCATATGGTAGATGAGGTAGGCGACTCCTTCTTTTTTGGTTCCCCCATTTCATGTCCCCAGTACAATGGATCTTCCTTCTACTTGATAGGCCTCAGGTTTTCCCACTAACACTGTCCCTGGACTACTCACAGGCCCTCAGGTTAATACCCTAATATGGTTCCTTCCCAGGGGCCATTAAGTGCTACTACTAGACTACAATTACTGATAGCACACAGCACCCCCCAGATTAGGGATTGGGTGCCTGATCTTGGCTACTTCAGGAACCCTATTTAGACCATACTCTCCTCATTGTAGTTTATTAAAGGCTTCATTCACCTTAAAAGGTATGGCCATTTGATATGGTTGGAACCTTGTTGGGTCTGTACTCGACTGAGAGGGCGAGGTGTTCGGGATGCTCCAAACTGTGCAGGCTCAAGGTAGAGCTGCATTGAGTGCTGTATGATGGGGGGGGATGCTTCCCAACTTTTTGATCTAGATTTACCTTTAGTTTATGGGTTTCATTATTATGTTGGGAAGCTCTAGGGGATCGGACTTCCTTCATGCTATTTCTCTACTCATGTGTCACCTTGTTATTAGTGAAGTCCTATGTAAATAGTTGTTGGGATTTTTGTGTTTTATGTTGTAAGGGAGGGGAGATGTGGAATAATCAGCCAGACTTCTATATGCCTGGATTCAATTGCACTTGTTTTCCTTTGAAGTGTTTTATACATGTTTTTTCAGATTCACAGGCTTTGGAATATTGGGATTTTGGGGGTGGAGAGGGTTTGCTTGGGTCACAGGATCCACAAATTCTGGGTCAGCATTATATGGTTCTTTTGGGGGGCATTTTGTGGGGTAAAGGTTCTGGTTCTCCTATGTTAAACGCAACAGTAATTGGTGCTAAACCTCTGAAGGAACCATTTTCTATGGTTGTTAATACTATTGGGTATGGACTGGGGGAGAGCGGGGAAGGCTGGAGTGTGTCAGTTGGTCGATTACCTATACTTGTTCTCTATTTTCTGAGAATGTCCGCTTGCTTGATCCTTAGACATGGCTACCAATTTCTGTAAAATTGTCACATGGAATGTTAGGGGAGTCAGTGACTCCATGAAGCGATGCCAAGTGTTAAAGCATTGTACCCTACTTAATGCTGGTATTATTTTATTACAAGAGACTCACTTACTGGCAAGAGAGGCTGTTTGGCTGTGTAGACAAGGGATATCCTCATTTTTTCCTTCAGGTGATTCTTCCTCGAGTAAAGGTGTTGCTATACTAATTAAAAACACAATTCCCTTTCAGGGGGATTCCATAGTGGTGGATCCCAATGGCAGATATGTCCTTGTTAAAGGCTCCCTACTAGGCACTACAGTGGTACTGGGCTCAATTTATGGGACGGTGGGTGGTGACCCATCTTTCCTTATGGAGCTTGCTAGCAAGATTGCCGCATTCCTCCCTATTTTTCTGATCCTGGGAGGGGACTGGAATATTTCCCCTACTCAGGATTTGTACAGGACCCATCAGCCACTAAAACCCCTCTCAGCATCTCAAAGAGCACTAAATGATTTCATTGATACGCTTGGGCTCTGTGACCCTTGCCGCTTACTTAATCCATCACACCGTCTTTTTTTCCTTTCACTCCACCATCCATCAGTCCTGGTCCAGACTGGATTATGTTTTATTTAGTATCCCCCACCTCACAGGTTTATACCAGGCTGGTATTGAGCCAATAGTACTCTCGGATCACTCGTTGATCTGGGTGGTCCTTTCCCCCACCCCCGACAGGCCCAAGATAGATCATGGAAGCTAAACACCCAACTTCTTAAAGATGAAAACATCATCCCCAAGATCCAAACTTCTATTTAAACTTTCAGGGAGCTTAACAAGGGTACAGTCCAAAGAGAAGATTTGGTATGGTGTGCTCTCAACTGTTACCTCTGTGGAGATTTTATCAAGTTAGTCTCTAGAAGGAAGAGATAAAGAGAAAAGGAGACTTTATCTCTTCTAGCTCAAATAAGGGAAGTTGAGCTCTCCCTATCATCCTCCATGGCTCCTGACTCCATATTGGAGCTTTTGGATCTCAGGAACAAATATGCAGACCTCTTGAGAGAAAAAGCGGAATACGCTCTCTTGAAAACCAAATCTACCTATATAGACCAAGGTGAAAAGGCTGGTAGCCTTTTAGCTCTCTGGCTTCGTAAATTGGAAAGCTCAAGACTTATACCTTCCATCCAAGCCTCAGACGGCTCCACTAAAACTGCTCCTAGGGACATTGCCCTGATTTTCAAAAACTTTCATCACTCCCTATATAGTGAAAGACCCTCTCCAGCATCTTCTCAAGATATAGAAACTTATCTAGACTTCCTTGCTCTCCACTATCTGCCTGATCACCACCAACTTTCTCTGACTGCACCGATCCCTGGATGTTAGTGTGGCTGCAGAGACGTTACAGTGGATCATGCCCACATATTTTGGTTTTGTTCTCTCCTTTGGCCATATTGGGATGAGGTTGGGTCTGTTCTTTCATCTTTGTTTGATCTCCCCTTTCTCCTAGTTTAATTCTTTTGCACATTCTCTCCCCAGACATGTGAATGGGTACCAGACAATTGCAATTATTATTGGTTCTTATTGTTTGTGAGAAAAAGATTATTACTAAATTATGGCTTTCAGCACAACCTCCCTTGTTCACTAATTGGCTATGGTTAGTTGACACAATATATCTGTATGAGAGATGCTCATATCATTGTTTGGACTGTACTGACACACACCAATTAACTTGGCAAAAATGGGCCTTATTTCAGTGTTTTTTTGTATATTACAGTTTGTAAATTTTATTGCATCCTGGGTTTGGTATTTTTGCATTTAAAGCTGACAGTACAGCCTAGAGGTTAGAGTAATGAGCTGTGAATCAGCTTGGTACATTGAGCAGACCTGGGTTTGATTTCCACAACCTCCACTTGCATGCTGTGTAACTCTGAGCAAATCACTTAACCCCCCAGTGCTCCCAGGTCACCTCTGAAAACAGGCACTTGTGCCTAGTTGGCCTTACCTGGTTACCAAACACTTAAATAAGTTAAATAAATGTATAAGGATTTTCATATTTTATATGGCATTCATTGCTTTTCTCATTTGGAACTGTTTGTAACATCAGTTGGTCTGTTTACTGGGATGCTGATCTACCAATGGTTTCTGTTGGCTTTATTTGAATTGTTGGATTACAGATGAGATGCCTAGTTTATTTATTTGTAATGCTTCTAATATTTCCCTTTTTTTATCTGATAGCTATACGCCCCCATCCATCTAATTGTAAGTTCTGTTATACTAAATGAGTATGTCTCCTTCTGAGTTGTTGAAATTTTTAATAAAGATGTTATTATTAAAAATCTCTTCATCCTAATTAATTTAATACAATAACTACTAACAATGAAAGCCTGTTGGAACAAGTAGGTCTTAAGACCCTTTTTAGAGATTTCTACTGAGGGGACCTCCTGAAGATAACCAAGCAGGGAGTTTCACAGGGTAGGCGCAGCCACCAAAAATGCATGATTTCCTGAGTGCCGTAGCCTAGCCCTGGAAACTCCAAGGAGGCAGCCCTCAGCAGAATGGAGTGCCTGGGACGGTCCGAAGGGAACAAGGAGATATTGCAGTTAAATTGGCCCCCTTTCATGCAGGGTCTTGTAGGTCAAGAGCCCTACCTTGAAGGCAATCCTCCCCCTGACTGGCAGCCAGTGCAGTTTGCGGAGGACCAGGGTGATATGACCATGCCTTCTCACACTCATCAACTGTCTTGCCACATTCTGCACCAGCTGCAGTTGTCAGTGTTTGCATGCAGATAACCCTAGATACAGGGCATTATAGTAGTCTAGCCTGAATGTGATGAAAGCATGCACCAGTGTAGTCAGGTCCTCAGGTGGGATCAGGGTTCAAATCCAGGCAATGTTCCTAAGATGGTAAAATCCACTTTTAACAATGGCCAACATCTAAGCATCAAGCGTCAGGCCATCATCCAGGATCACACCCAGATTCTTTACCTGTCTAGATGGAGCAAGGGGAATTCCCTCCCAGCACTAAGCCAGGAGGTATCCCCTCACCTCCCCTCATCACAACGACCTGGATCTACCACCAGTACTTTAGTCTTATCTGGGTTAAGCTTAAGCCAGTTTTGGGTCATCCAAATCTGGATTTCCTCTAGGCATCTGTTAAAAACAGAGGTCACCATCTGGGTATCAGGTGCACAGGAAGGCATAGTTGAGTATCATCTGCATAACAGTAAACCCCCAGCCCATATCACATGATAATGTCTCCCAATGGCAGCATGTACTGTACACCGTGAATAGTAAAGATGACAAGACCGAGCCCTGTGGAACCCCACAGCACAGAGGCTTCAGGTTAGATGATGCCAGCTCCATTGTCAACCTTTGCATTCTGTCTGTCAGGTATAACCTGAACCAGTTGATTACATTACCAGACAGGCCACACCAGAACCACAGGCAATTGAGTAGCATCTCATGATCCATGGTGTCAAATGCCACTGAGAGGTGCAGGAAAACCAAGCTGGTATGATCTTTCCTGTCCCTTGCCATCAGGAGATTATTAAGCACCCTTTCCAGGGCAGTCTCCATACTATGCCCAGCTTGAAACCCAGATTGAAAAGATTCATGGGTGGGGGAAGAGGCAAGATGATCTTTGAGTTGGATTACCACCACTTTTTCTATAACCTTCCCTAAAAATGGGAAGGTAGAGGCTGACCTGTAGTTGCCAAGACAGTCCGGGTCCAATGAGGGCTTCTTCCAAAGGGGTCTAACCAGGCCTTTTTCAAAGCCAATGGAAAGATCCCACTCCTCAAAGGGCTATGGACAATCTCCACAACCTCAGGTCCAATCAGGTCCAAACATCCAATGAAAAGGCGGGTTGGACCTAGATCCAAATTACACTGTGTTGGTTACAGCCTTGAGACTATTTCTACCACCTCCTCCACCCAAACTAGCTCAAACTCATCCCAAACAGGAGGAGGATGTTGACACAGCTCAGGATGGACCCTGCATCCCCCTCATGGGATGCTCAATGAGACCTCGGTCTTGAAAGAGTACACTTTGTCGACAAAGAACAGAGCAAGCTCCTCACACCTAGTGCCAGAACTGGCCCCATCAACATGGAGACAGGCAGGATGTAAAAGGCCATCTACCATGCATAAGAGCTGAGTTAGTCTGTTCCTTGCTGCAGCAATTTCCCTAGGCAAAACTTCTGCCTTTTTTTTCAGGTGATTGTCCCCTGATAGTCAGCATAATGCGACTTCAGAGCCAATTTGTCGTCCATCACGCCAGCTCTCCTCCAGCATCTCTCTAATCTCCGGACCCTAGTCTTTAATCCCCTGAGTTCCTCATCGTGCAAGGGAGGTCTCAGGCAAGTAGACAGGGGCCGGACACAAATGGGTGTGATTGAGTTATAGGTGGCAGTGACAGCCCAATTATAGGCTGCCACTGCCTCCTCGGTCCCAATCACATGTGCAGCCTCCACACTCGATAGGTCCAGTAACACCTGTAGTCCTACAGAGGAAACCCCTCTTAATGGGTGGTACCAGACCATATCCACAGGGGCAGGACCATTGGAGAGGGCCCTAAATGTGAACCCCATAGTGCTGTGATCTGACCAAACTACCGGATCCACTCTGAGGTCAGTAACATCAAGACTCATAGAAAAAATGAGGTCCAGCATATGGCCACATGAGTGTGTCACTGTCATAGCATTCTGCATCAGGACTAGATCCTCCATACTCCTAA
Source organism: Neoceratodus forsteri (assembly GCA_016271365.2). Classification (NCBI taxonomy): domain Eukaryota; kingdom Metazoa; phylum Chordata; order Ceratodontiformes; family Ceratodontidae; genus Neoceratodus; species Neoceratodus forsteri. The sequence continues at coordinate 53,951,058 of JADMNL010000025.1, forward strand.
GGAGATCACTTCCTAAACTCGAGAGCCCATCATGGACCCAGGCATTGAAGTCCCCCAGAATTAACCATCTGGAGGACTCCAACACCAGGCCAGCAATGAGCTCATTGATCTCCCACAAAAAATCCCCATCTCTTCCTGGGGGACAATAGAGCAGGAGGACTCTGAAGCCCACACCAAGACCCCCTTGTGCGGCAACATACTCAAAGGACCCTATAGGACCAACAGGTAGCACCATGAGACTCAGGCTAGATTTAAAACAAATGATCACCCCCCAAACCTGCAGTCCTCTCTTGGGGTGTATGTACAATGGAGTACCCCTGTGGGGCCTGCAGTTATGCAGACAGAAGTACTGTTGCAATATGGGTATCATGGTTTCAGCAGCGGATTCTGACATTTTCAAGGAGTAGCAGTTTCTGAGTTATGCAGTTGGATATAGAAAACCATGCAGTAGTGAATCTTGGTATAGATTCATAGATTCATAGAAGTATGATGGCAGAAAAGGACTGAACTAGGCCCACCAAGTCTACCCATTTGCCCAGCTACCTGCTTGGACCTGTGCCCCCTCTTAACACTCCCATGTGGTTGTCCCATGCTCTTTTGAATCCCTCCACTGTTTCCTCTCCAACAATGGCCTCTGGGAGTCTGTTCCACTTTTCTACCACTCTCTCTGTGTAATAGTATTTTCTAATGTTACCCCTGAACTGCCCTCCCTCCACCTGCAGGCCATGCCCCCTCATCCTCAGTTTTCCTTTCATCTTGAAGATGCTCCCCCCAGCACCCAGTTTATACCCTTAAGGTACTTGAAAGTCTCAGTCATGCCCCCCCCTCTCCCTCCTCTGCTCCAGGGAGTACATGTTCAGATCTCTCAACCTTTCTTCATAGGATAGGTGGTCTACCCTTTTACCATTTTTGTCGCTCTCCTCTGAACCCTCTCTATCCTCCCCACATCCTTCCTGAGGTATGACCTCCAGAACTGGACTCCGTACTCCAAGTGTGGTCTAACTAGATGGGTGTACAAGGGTACTATGACCTCCTTATTCCTACTGGTGATCCCCCTTCCAATGCAACCCAGCATTCCACTCCCCCTGGCCACTGTCCTACCACACTGCCCTTCCACCTTCAGGTCCCCAGATATAATGATGCCTAGATCCCTTTCTTGTTCTGTCTCCTCCAGATCTTTGCCCCCCATACGGTACCCTGCCTTCTGATTTCTGTAGGCCAGATGCACAATTTTACATTTTTCTGTACTGAATTCAAGCTGCCACCTTTTTGACCATGCTCAAGTCTCCTCAAGTCTCTCTGCATCTGTTCCACCCCTTCCTCCATGTCCACCCTATTGTAGATTTTGATATCGTCCGCAAACATACTCACACCCCCCTCAAGGCCTTCCATGATGTCCCCTATGAATATATTGAACAGTAGGTGCCCCAACACCGATCCCTGAGGGACCCCACTCATGACCTTGCCCTTCCTGGATGCCACCCCATTTATTATGACCCTCTGCCTCCTTTTCCCCAGCCAGCTTCCCACCCATTTGACTACCCTCAGCCCCATCCCCAGTCCTGCCATTTTACACAGCAGCTTCCCATGGGACACTGGGTCAAACGCCTTTGTGAAATCCAAATAAGCTACATCTACCACTCTACCTTGATCTAGTTCCTTGGTGACCCCATCAAAAAAACTCTATTAAATTTGTTTGACAGGATCTTCCCCTAGTAAACCCATGTTGTCTTGGATTCATCAGGCCATTTGTCTCCAGGTAGCTGGTGATCCTGCCTTTTACTAGCTTCTCCATGAGCTTGCCTACCACTGATGTCAAGCTCACGGGCCTGTAACTTCCCACTTCTTCCCTCCTCCCTCCCCCCTTATGCAGAGGGACCACATTTGCCTGCCTCCAGTCCTCAGGCACCACACCCATTTCCAGGGACCGATTGAAGAGTGCAGTCAAGGGTACCGCCAATACCTCCTTTAGCTCCCTTAACCCCCTTGGGTGCACCCCATCTGGCCCCATTGCCCTGTCCACCTTCACGCAGCCCAGTTCTTCCAATATTTCCTCCACGAGGAATGGCCTCATCTCCACCCCTCTCCACAGCCATTTCATTTCCTGCTCTGCTGCCTTCTTCTCCTTCTTCCTTCCTCTTGAACACAGAGCAAAAATAGGTGTTTAGTAGGTCTGCCTTTTCTCTGTCTCCTTGTAGCACCTCCCCCTCTTTTGTTCTTAACTGGAGAATCCCCTACCTAGTCTTCCTCTTTTCATTTACATATTGAAAGAAAGTCTTATCCCCTTTTTTTACCCCTCTTGCTATTCGCTCCTCTGTCTATGCCTTTGCCCTCCTTACCGCTACCTCGGCTTCTCTCTGACTCGCCTGGTATTTTATCCAGTTTGCTTCCGTATGAGTTGTCTTGAACCTTCTAAAGGTTTTCCTTTTTGTCCTGACCTTTTTTACTACTTCCCTCGTATACCACAGAGGTTTTCTCCTCCTCTTATTTTTACTCTCTCTTGGCACAGATGTCGGTGGCCCCTACAATAGCTTCCTTTATCTTCCCCCACTTTGCCTCCGCCTCCACCTCCACCAACTCTCCCACCCCCTGCAATGCCCTCACCACTATTTGCCCCATTCTCCTGAAGTCTGTCCTCCTGAAATCCAGGACCTTTAACCTAGATTGGTGAACCTCTGCAGTGTTTCTCATTTTAAACCTGACCGTGTTGTGGTCACTTGTACCGAGATGTTCCCCCACCAATAGCTTTCTTTCACCCTTTCATCATTTGTCAGGACTAGATCAAGAGTAGCTTCTGTCCTGGTTGGCTCCCTGACCAGTTGATTTAGGAGGGCCAACTGCAGGGAGTCCAATATTTCCCTGCTGCTGGTTGAAGCAGCCGAAAGGGTGTTCCAGTCTATGTCTGGTAGGTTTAGATCCCCCATCACCACCTCCCCCCTTGCTGCCATTTTTACAAACTCGTCGGACATATTTCTATCTGTAGATTCGTGCTGTGCTGGGGGTCTATACACCTCCCCCATACGCACTGACTCCCCCTTCCCCACCACCAACGAGACCCAGAGTCCTTCTGCCTCTCCCCACTTACCCTGCAACTCTGATACTCTGATCTAACTATCTATCAAGGTACTTCATACCCTGTACATGAGTACCTCTGGCCATAGAGACACAGGCCCCATGGGATATCTGTCTGCAGAGGCGCAGGCCAATGGGATCTGCGCTTCTTCCATCACATGTACTCATGCACGCTGTATGGCATATACACACACAGCTGTGACTGCAGAAGAAGATGCCCCTGTGGGGCCTGTGCTTATACAGCAGTATATACAAATCCACAAAGGCAACACATCAGTGATACTGCATTTGTGTCATCTGGAAGCAGTTGTATGCTATTCATCGTACCTGATAATGGCTGTCTGTTGTTACTTGTGTTGTCTTGTCTTTTTACAGCTTAGAGGGATTGGGAGTTAGGGTTTAGGGTTGGAATCCCTTATACCACATTTCCATGCTTTTGTGGCATTAAGTTCGACCCTAACTGATGCATTAACATAGTTTTTTGCACACACACACACACACATATATACATATATATATATAAATATTGCAAAAAACATTATTATTGCATCAGTTAGGGTTGTTACTAAAGTGACAAAAGCAGGGAAATGTGGTGCTAGGGTTTCCAACCCTAATACCCCACCCCTACCCTGCAGACACTGACAGGCATCGGGGGGTGGCTTGCGGTCATGAACCCTAATGCTCAGCCCATTGCATAAGTAAGCGGAGATGTGTACAGTATAGCACAATGTTTTTTGACACTCTGTATCTCATAAATCACATTAGAAAATGTGGAGTTGTGGTTTCCAACCCTAACACCCCATTCCCCACCCTGCACAGACCCACAGTGTGGGGGTATTTCTGGGGGCAGTCAACCCTAACGCTCACCTCATTCTCCTATGCTGTACCCATATCACCTTATGTTCTAATGGGATGAAGTGAATGCTGGAGTTGACAGCACAAAGACAGACTCCCTGTGCCTGTGGGTCTGTACAGGGTGGAGAATGGGGTATTAAAGTTTTATTATATATGTATGCATGTACATATTTTCACTGGTTTCCAGTGGTACACCTCACCCTCTGATTCTGAACCCTGTAATATTTCTTTCCCTGGTATCTAGTGGCACACCCCACCCTCTGATTCCCCTCCATGTAGATAATTTATGTATCCCTGGTGTCTAATGTTCCCCCTCACCCTCCCATGCCTGACCCTGTAACACTGCCCTTTATTTCTGGTGTCTAGTGGCACCCCCCACCTTCTGATGGCTGTCCCCCTTGGTAGTTATACTTGCCCTGGTTTCTAGTGGCAACCCCCAACCTCTACCTCTGATGTCACTCACAGCCTGAAAAGAACATTTCCACAGAATATTGCTGAACATCTCACTTAAATCAGTACCAACATGCATAAGGCTGAAACTAATCTAGATAGCAGGGGAAAGTAGACTAGCAATTTTTGCATTAATTACTGGCCACTTGTTGTGATACACACAGCCACTGACTAAAATGTATACACATATGGTATATGCATATATATTCCAGAATAACATAGCAGTGCACTGTCTATCACACACACACACACACACACACACACACACACACACACACACACACACACACACACACACACAGCATTCACAGGCAACATTTTTTGTACAGAGGCTCTAAGCTCTGCTGTTCCATTCCAAGTTACCTCAGACTGGTAGACAAGTTTATTAGTTTGCAAAACATCACAAATGGCACTCAGAACAGTCAAAAAAAGCATTGCCTTTTTGTTTAGAGTCAGACACAGGATGATACTGTCATGAAGCTAATCGATTAAAGTAAATTATATTATGGTATCTTTGCCTGGGACAACATCTTTTGGTGTCTGTACTGTTATAAAATGACTTCCGCTTTTCTCTACATGTGTAACAGTGTAAGAAATTTTGACAACCATTGTAATTGCTTTTACTATGTGTAAGTTTATGGGACTGCATTGAAAATGAGCTTTTGCTCAAGTGAGAATCCAATTCATCTAATCAATAAAATATTTTACTACTACTAAAACTACTACACACACATATTAACACATATAAATTGCCCTATATGGCATTTATTTACTTATACATTGAACCCTAACTTTTACTGTATTTAGGATAAGCACTGTGACACACTAACACACGTGCACTGTTTCATGTTCTGAGCAGTGCACACCCCATAATATATCATTACAGCCATATGAAAACTAACTAGGAAAAGGTTAATGTACCAGGAAAGGGTTAACAGAGTGCCACACAGGTGCAAGCGCACACACACACACACACACACACACACACTTACTTCCATGTGATTACAGTGAAAACATAAATGTGACAGTCATAACAGCGACTCTTCCATAGCGAATGCAAAAAAGGTGATACGGCAGAACAGTGCTATGCAAAAAATAGCTCATGCAATAACAGCGCATGGAAGCAATGGCTGACAATTAGACATGGAGTTGAAAATTGTAAGCAACTCCACAAAGATAATCATATAAACTCCACTTCCTGTACTCCATTACAACCTCCACAAGTCATTTGGTAAGATCCCTGTAGCAACGGCGAGGGCAAGGGGTCTCAGCCCTAGAAACTAGCTGCTTCATCCTCAGTTCAGTGAGCCTCTTCTCTTCCAGCAGACATTCCAGGTGCACAAGTGTCTCCAATTAATATATGTGGGGGGCTCCGCCCCCTGCACCCCCAGGGGGTTGCATCCCAGGACCCCCCCTATCTTTTATATTACAACTCTGGGGCACTCATTGGGAGTTGGGATTAGGCACGATTGTTATCCATGGGCCCATTTGGACAGGTCACCATTATGTACCCTGGTAGACACTTAAACATCAGTGTGAATGGGGTCTCTATTTCCTTCATCTCACTAAAATTTTCTATTTGCTTAAATGTGACTTGCCATTCCAGGTTCACCCAAATTGATTCGCTATTTCCATATCACTGTATTCACGTGATACACACACACACACACACACACACACACACAATTCCATTATAGATAAACACACACAGAGCCTGTTGTCTCTGCCTTCATGCTACATTCCTCTCTTAGCCTTCTTTGTTGTACTAACTTTCACCAATTAATTTCAAAAATAAAAACAATAACCAGAATAACTAATATAAAAAAACAAATTAAGTGATTTACATAAGTTTATGCTCCCAGTGCATTTAGAAATTGAGGTGACTGGTGACAAAGAAACAGTCATAACTTACACTATAAGATTGTCCCCCCAGCCCCCCAACCCAAAATGGCCATGTCTCAGTGCTGGCCCTCTCCTGCCCCTATCTATGAAATGAGAGAGCCAGCGATATTCAAAATCCATGTTCAGTCAACTTCCCTTCACTAACCCACAGTGCACCTTTCTCATTGTCATGTATGCAATCATTTAAATCTATAAGCAGGTAAATGAATGACAAGGAGGGAGGGGAGAAATGGTATGCATCATTGATGATGCCTGGCAGACTGAGAGAAATGGAACTATAGAAAATATACTGTAAAACTAGTAATTTTCACTCAAATTAATTTTATTGTAAAGACAAATACAACCATAAATGCGCTAATTAAATTTAGTGTTACAGTAAGCATTAGAACTCCATTCACTGTGTTGGGAATACTTTTAATTATTGCAAATTTATTTCAGTGCAAATTACTGCTTCACTGAAAATTATTTTGCAATGAAAATTTTAAGTTTTACAGTACTAAATCTATGCTGAAATGTACCTAAATATTACAATTTTGAAGGTTCCTTAGATGTGATTGCCCTACTTTAATGCTACTTGATTCTGCTTAGTCATGATTGCTACCAAGGTATCCCTGGTTAATAGGCTTCTCAAATCTGGGAGTCTTACTATTGAACTTATCTGATATATGATCTGTTAGTGATAATTTCTCATATGTTCTCTTTTTCAGGTCTGGATGCGTCTTTAATGATGTCTTTGGCTTTGGCACTGCTGCTGTACCATCTGTTATACATTTCGGCATTCATATGATTGTTAAATGTCAGACTTTACAATCACAACATAGTTTATTACCATTTTAAAAAATATGCATGCAATAAAATGTCATGGTTCTGGTCTCCTATGTAATTAGAAACCTCAAGGTACTAGTAGTTGTGCTGTAATCATGTACCCCAGGGATGTAGTAGCAAGACACAAGGCCACACTCCAAGTGCCTTCCACCCCTGGAAATGAGATTGTATCACAGTTATCAACGTAACTTTTGATACCGTGGATCATATGCTACTCCTAGCACTGAAGAACACTGGAGTGGATGTCTTGCATCTGCAGTGGTTCACCAACTACCTCACTGAATGTAAACAGTTGATTAAGGTGGATGGTGTTCTATACTCTATAAAAAAACATCCAAAGAGATGTTCTCCAAGGATCTATACTGGGCCCCGTTTTTATTTACCATCTACAGTACATCAATAATTTGCATAATGGAATTAATTCTGCAAATATACATCTATTAGCTGATGGCACAGTGTTGTATGTTGCTAGACCCTCCCCTGAGCTTGCTTGCAGAGACCTTCAACTTGAATTCAACCACTTGCAGGAAAACCTACTGCATCTGAAGCTATGCTTAAGTGCCAAAAAAAAAAATGAAGGCCATGTTTCTCGCCCCCTCATCTGCTAACTATAAACTCCATACTCAGGTGGCAGCTCCCACAGTGCTTACCCTCTTGGGGTAGCCATTAGAGTTTGTAGAGAAATTCAAATACCTAGGTGTCTGAGTAGGCTCTAATCTGCCATTCACAGCTCATATAAGTTTCATAAGTTTCATAAGTTAGTTCAAGCTGTGAGACTTGCGTCTATAATGCTTGCCTTTTTTTACGCTAAAATTTAGTAGTTTTGTAAAGCAGATGTTTGTCTAAACTTGTTTTAAATATATCCATGCTTGAGCTACCCACCACACTTTCAGGTAGGTCATTCCATGCTGACACCACCCTTACAGTAAACCAGTGCTTCCTCATGTCTGTATTCCATTTAGGCAATACAAATTGCAACGTGTGTTTTCTGGTGCTAGAGCATCCTGTGTTATAGGTCATTTTTAAATCTGCTCTCAATGTATCATCTTGTGATATTTTATACATCATACAAAGATCTCCCCTTAGTCTTCAATAATGCAGTGAGTATAAATTTAACTTAGTTAATCTCTCATCGTATGGTAAGTTTTTTAGTCCAGATACTGATCTAGTCACTCTGCGCTGCACACCCTCCATTCTTTCAATGTCCTCTCTGTACTGTGGGGACCACAACTATGCACAATATTCCAAATGAGGCCTCACCAGGGCCTGGTACAAGGGCATGATAACATTATGGTGTCTGCTAGAAATATGTCTCAAAATGCAGTTCAAAGTCTGGTTAGCTTTTTTAGTTTGTTGTTTACAATGTGAATTAAACTTTAAATCTAATGTAATTTTGATACCCAAGTCCCGCTCTACAGATGTTGTTAATAAAGTATTATTCCCTATGTTATATGTATGATTGTTGTTTGTTCTACCCAAGTGCATAATTTTACATTTGGAGATATTTAGTTCCCATTTGCTAGCTTTTGTTCACTCGTATACTTCATTTATAACTTGTTGTAAGGAAAGTGAATCAACCATAGTAGATACTATGGCACCTAATCTGCAATCATCTGTAAATTTTGAAATCCATATAGAAGGATTGCTAAGATGTAAGGATGAAATATAGATATTAAAAAGACAAGGGTTCAGCACCAAGCCCTGTGGCACTCCACTGGTCACTGCAGACCACTCGGACATCACACCCTTACCACCACCCTCTGTCTTCTGTTGGACAGTCAATTAGCTATCCATTTCACAATGTTGTAGTGAATACCTATTTTAATCAGAATTTGTATTAGTTCTACATGTGGTAATTTGTCAAAAACCTTGGCAAAATCCATAAAAAACACATCCACTGGTTTGCCATGGTCCAATTCTGAGTTAACATTTTCATAAAAGGATAATAAGTTTGTTTGGCATGATCTAGATTTAATAAATCCATGCTGCACAGGATCAGATAAATTGTTTAATGAAATATAATCGATCACAATGTCCTTTAAGATGCCCTCCATTACTTTGCCCAATAATAATGTCAAACTAATGGGTCTAAAATTAGCTGTATCAGATCTTGATCCTTTCTTGTGAAGGAGAACAGCCAAAGCATTCCTCCAGGCTTGAGGAACCTCAGTTCTATCTAGGGATGCTTGGTATAAAAAGCTCAAAGGCTTAGCCAGTTGATCAGCAAGTTCCTGTAGAATTCTTTGGTGAATATTGTCTGGGCCTGGAGATTTACTGATGTCTAAATTAATCAGTCTGCTTTTTACCTCCGCAGATGTTATTTTGATAGCCCCAGGTGCTAATGTACATTTTTTAACAATAACAGATATATTACCAGGATTAAAGACTGAACAAAAATAATTATTTTGTGTGTTTACTAACTCTTGTTCATTTAACATAACCCCATTTTTGTCATTAAAGGGTCCTATTATTGATTGTTGATTTTTTTGCTATTTATGTATGAAAAAAAAGATTTTTTATTGTCGTTAATCCTATTGGCCAGAGTGAACTCCATTTGAGCCTTTGCTTTTTTAATTGTTAATTTAACCAATTTGGCACATTCCTTATAAACTATGTAGTTCTTTTGGATTTTTTCTTTCATGTACTTTTTAAATAGTTTATCTTTGTGGTTAATCAAGTGTTTAATTTGTTTGTTTAGCCAAATTGGACTGGCTTTTGCACCTCTCCTTTTAGATTTGTTAATTGGGATATATTGGGTAATTAGTTTATTAAGCTTATTTAAGAGTATACTCCACATATCCTCAGTATTTTTCCCTTCCAAAGCCTTCTACCAATCCCACCCTGCCAATTCCTGTCTAATATGAGAAAATTTGGCTTTGGCCAAGTTTAATTTTATAGCTCCTTCAGATTTATAGTTTTTTGTTTTTTCTAATGTCCCCACTAAACAATAGACTTTTGAGTGATCACTGTTGCCCAGAGGGGGGGAGAATCTGTACATTACTTATTAATTCACTTGTATTTGTTAATATGGGGTCCAATATTATGTCACCTCTAGTGTTCTCATGAACTAATTGCACCAATCCTAACTGGTCGAATGCATCTAAATACATTTGTTCGATTTTATTACCTGCTTTAGTTACCTGCCAGTCTAGATTAGGAAGATTGAAATCTCCAAACAAAATTAAGTTGTCATCTGGGTTCAAATTGTTAAGCAAACCCAAAAAAGTAACATCATTATTGTATGAGTTAGATGGTGGTCTATAAAGTAGGCCAATTATAATTTTAGAGCCAATAGAAGGAATTAACTTAAGCCATATGGTTTCTGCCTTGCTGTTTACATAGGGCAGTTGTATACTATTTATGCTATTATGTACGTATATTGCAACACCCCCACCCTTTCTGTAAGATCTAGATTTTTGATACAAATTGTATCCTGGTATTTATTTCTCCCAAGTGTCATTAGTATCCCACCAGGTTTCTGTAATACAGGCTATTTGTATATCATTTGTTACCATAAGTCTTTAAATTTGTCATATTTATTAACAAGACTTCTGGAGTTTACAAGTACAGTTTTTATAGATGGGCTTTTCAAGAAATTAAAACAGAGACTTGGGGTATTCTTTTGTAAGACATCTACTCACTCAGGATGCGAAGAAAAGGCTAGTGCAAACTACATTGTTGTTGTTGCTGGATTACACTGACTTTTTTATGGGCATGCTACAAACTCAGCCCTTGCCAGTCTAGATTCCCTGTATCTTCGTGTGCATAGATTTATTTCTGGTGCCCCTTTTACTACCTACCATTGTGTGCTTTATGCACCTGTTGGTTGGAGCTCCCTGGCTTTCAGAAGACATGAAAATGCTGTTCTTTGGTCATACAGAGCCATTATCAAAAAGCTTCCACAATATATCAGTGATTGCTTTTGCCCTTAAGTGCTGCTTGTGGTTATACCTTAATAAGCCAATGTACTGCTTGGAATTAATAGTAATTTTCAGATGCAGTCAGTGATCACTTCCGGTATCTGAAGTAATGTTTTTATTTCCTATTTGCTAATTAGAAGATTTTCCACCTGGCAGGACTGGGGTGATGTGTGGAGCAGCACTTTGTCTAAAAGATAAAGAAAAGTCCGTTCTGTTTCTCCCACTACAATGTCAGAAATGAGACCATAACACCTTGAGGCACCACAATCCTTGTAGCCTGAGCAGTGACTTTCACAAGCAACCAATCAAAATGCAAGACACTGTGACATCACTAGTAACCAGGGAGAGCCAGTTCTTGCTGCTTCATGTGAAAGTGAAACCTTATTCAATCAATCTATCAATCAATCACTTTATTTAACCAGGCATAAACACCATTGAGCAAGTTCATTTTCAAGGTGGTCCTGGGCATTAATACAATACAGTACACTTCAAATGATTACAATTACGGTGGACAATGGTGCAAAAAAAAAAAAGAAAACCATTGTGAAGGTGACGGTCAATATGGGCCTATACATACTGGTCAACATAATTAACATGCAAAGGTACATAATGATAAGTTTTACTGAACTGACAAGAGACAACAATCCCATATAGTGCCCGCTAAGTAAGAGCTCATACCTAAATGATAAAAAATAAGGAGGTAGTAAGGAATAGGGTAGAAATTGGGTTGAAAGAGTAGGCAGCCAAAAGGGAGGCCAGAATAGGTAAAAGGTAAAGAATTGGCAGGGCCATCTTGGATTAAGGGAACTAGGCTTGCAGGTCCTAGGTTTCTGTTGTTAGGAGTGTGGGGTGGATGAGATACTAAGGTGTATGATTTGAGAGTGGCACCTGGGGCTTAGCCTGGCAGTGAGAAATGTTTCTTGTTGGTTACTAGCAATGTCATAGTCAGTGTGGTTTCAGTGTTGATGTAGTGGGAGGAACAGCACTGTTTTTTTTCCTCCAGACAGAGTGCTGCCCCACACATCACCCCAGTACTGCCAGGTGGAAAATCTTCTAATTAGCAAACAGAAAATAATAAATACTTGAGATATAAGAAGTGATAACTGACTACATCTGGAAGTTACAATTAATTGCAATAGTTTCCAGGCAGTACATTAGCTCTTTAAGACATCACTTTTACATTAGCTTATCAATCCCAAAGGCTAGAACGCATTATGGACTGGCAACAATAAGTCACGCACTACGAAAAATCTGGAATAACCCCCCCCCAAATGCTACACCTCACTACTCCATTGATATTGTCCTGTTTCAAAAATATGTTCCCTTGGTCATTCAAAGAAATCTGCAATTGTTTCCACCATTGACCAATCTCACTATGAACTGTATTCAAAGCTGACTCTCTTCCCATTGCCCAGCCCTCTGTCTCTTGACCAGCCCCACCTCTTCCTCTACTTTACTCCCATGTCCTCACCTCTTCCTCCTTTACCCTAACTGTCGATTGCTGGAGACCAGGCTTCCATGTGCAAGTAGTTATGCTACTGTGCATAGCTGTTATACCTCACCACATATATTGTTGCAGTTAATTTACTGTGTTCTACCTGTGTTGAGCATATCTATCATCAGCCTATTTACACTTTTCTGCACAATGTATGTTTTCATAGCCATTGTTACCTGTCATAGCCTCTATACTGAGGATGTATGGAATGCAAGCCCCACTGTATTCCTGATCATTGTTGTACATAAATCTGTATTCTATGTATCCTTGTTCTATTGTTGTATGTATCTTTTCGCGAAGTCTGTTGTATAGTTATATAACCCACTGATAACTGTAATGGGTCCAGCTCATTTTTGAGTTCCTCTCAGTGGTGTTTTGCCTGGATAAATAATGAATTGAATTGAATTGCTTAGTAATGATTGCTACTAAGGTATTCCTGGTAACAGGCCTCTCAAATTCAATGGTAAGAGTCCCAGATTTATCTGATGTATGGGCTGTTGGTGATGGTTTCTTACTGGTTCTGTTTTTCAAGTCTAGATGTGTCTTCAATGATATATTTGCTATTGGCACTACTGCTGAGCCATCTGTTATACATTTTGGCATTCATATGATTGTTAACTCTCAAACTTTACAGTCACAAAAAGTTTATTTCTTTTTTAAAACAAGCATACAACAAAATGTTATAGAGCTGGTCTCCCTATATAATAAGAAACCTCAGAGTGTTAGTATCTGTGCTACAACCACATACCCCTAGGACATAGCAAGACACGAGGTCATATGCCAAGTGCCTTCCACCCTTGGAAGTGTAGTTGTAGCACAACTGCCAACACCCTGGAGCTTCTTTTTCACTCATAAAATGGGTAATTAGGTAAATAAAAAAAGTATGCCGTTTATACAATTAAAATAAAAATCTGTTTAAATTTTATATAGACTAGCTCCTCGACCACTGAGACCCACTAGGGAGATCTGGAAGATTTATTGTTAACGTGCAAGTTGTTTGCAGGAATGAGTAACAGCTGTTTAAAATCAGAACATTCTAAATGATTGCTAGAATTTCTCCTTTATGGCAAAATTATTCAAAGTACCACAGAAGCTGAAGTGTTAATTTATTGTGCTGACTAAATGCACTAAGATACCACTTCAGCTTGTGTTGTACCATGTATAATATATCTGAAAAGAGGAAATGCTATATTGTAACACCTTAATGTGATACTGTAGAGCAGAAGATTCTGAAGTCAACCTCTGTATTTTATAAAGATTTGAATGTATTTTTAGTCCCGTATCTCTCCTTTCCTCTCCTCCCTACTCCTTCCTCCAGGTCATATTCGAAAACAAGACAATTGTTCTCTGCTTGGCTTACCTGGAAAAACATTTTAAAATAAATGACTAAATAAATAAATATGTCTGATTTTTTTTGAATGGGATCTTGTTCTAGTAATATTGTATTCTTACTTTCAAAAACTCCATGGCTCAGATATTCAGACTATGCCAGGCTGTGGAGCAAGCCTGGGCACAGCGTAACTTGGCTGCACAGGGACGTTGACAGGGTGATATTCAATGGAGCTGCACCATGGCACAGCAGCATTGAATATAGAACCCTGGCCACATGCAGTGTGCATGGCGCAGCGGCACTGTGCCAGTGCAAGTGGCCAGAGTGGAGCAGGGGGATGCGCTAGCGCAAGTTCCATTGGGCTAGGTGCAACAACCATGATATTCAAACGTGCACATGCAAATTGGGCCATAATGCATGCAAGGTGCAAATGGGGCCATTTGCATGTCATTATGGACCCATTTGCACGCAGGTGCGCTGATTTCTGGTAACTTGTACCTGGCACCCTGCCAGGCTGCAGCCGTTGAGGACCAAAGCCCCTACACATCACAGCAAACTGCCCCACTGACCAATTGCGGGTATAAGTTGAATAATAAAATCATCCTATATCCCAGGTGGTCCAGTGGACTGCTCGCAGCCCGATCATGGGCATAAGTTGAACAATAAAATTGTCCTAAATCCCTGGTGGTCCAGTGGACCGCTTGCAGCCCGATTGCGGCATATCGTAATATTCCTATATCCATGGTGGTCCAGTGATTGCTTTGAAGCTTGATCGAGAGAGCGTTGTAAAACATTAGTTCATATCTCGGTGCTCCAGTGGTACTTCTCCCGTTTGTTACGACCGTTTCATCGTCCCGCCCCCACTGTCTGCGGTGCAGCGCCTCACCACCTGCCGCCCATCACCGACTTCAGGGCGCCCATTGTTCTACTGTGAGCCAATGGGCATGCAGTCTCAGACTGCATTACACAGTCCAGATATGTGAATGGATCCATTGGGGTATTTGGATTGTGTACGGTATGGGCCTGCATGCCCATTGGCTCATGCTGTGGACCAATGGGTGACAGCCCTACCGGGAGGGAGTTGGTGGTGGGGCAGCAAGTGGTGGGGAGCTGCCGCCTGCCACCGACTGGGGAGCGGGATGATGGGGCTCAGTGGGTGGGTGGGGGGTACCTAGACCACCAGGGATATGGACTAGTATTTTTACAGCATATGCCTGCAATCAGGCTGCAAGTGGTCCACTGGACCACTAGGGATATAGGACAAGTTTATTATTCAACTTATGACCACGATTGGTCTGCAAGCAGTCCACTGGACCACCAGGGATATAGGACGAGTTTATTATTCAACTTATGCCTGCCATCAGGCTGCAAGCAGTTCACTGGACCACCAGGGATTTAGGTCTATTATTTGTATACATATACCTGTGATCAGGCATGGGGGAGCGCAACCAGAAGGTGCAGCTGGAGCTCGGGTGGCCACCCACAGGTGGCAGCTGCCATGCTGTGCCCTAAAATACAGCAGCTTACCTGTGGGTGGCCAGCTGTTGCTTCTTTTTTTTTTGGCTCACCTGTGTGTAGTGCAATTAGGGGTTGCGCATGCATGGGCTCAGCACATCCCAGGCTGAATATCGGGATGTGCGGAGTATGCACGGGCATGCCCCCCTGCCTGCGTCGCATACATTATTGATGCATTCCGGTGCATCGGGATTTGTGCCAGGGTCAATCCCCATTTGAATATCGTGCCTGAGCACATCAGGGGGTTGCGCATGGCACAACGATGTTGCGCCATGCACAACCCTTCTGAATATCCTGGCCCTTGTATTTAAAGAAAAGAAAAAAATATATAGTGGAAATATTGGGGAGAGTAAAATATGAACAGAAGGATATGGTTACCTACTTATTAAACACCGAGATTCAAAAAAAAAAAAGAAATGAGTTCTGTGGCTTCCCTCCTCTGCTCCATAGAAAAACAGAAGTGCCATTTAGTTGAATAAATGCAGTACTTAACAAAATAGATTTGGCTCAGGGTTGTTAATTGATTAAGATCTTATGAATCTATTGAAATTAGAGAGATGATATTGGTATGGTATGGTGCAATAGTGATTGTTTGTAATAAATTATTTTAGATGAAATTAGTAATTGTAATAATGAGGAAAACTCAATTGTGATACTATGATGTTTTTATTATTTACTGCTGTAACATGGAACAACATATAGGTATTTGTTTTGTATTTGTAGATTTGTCATTTTTTAATTGAAATTGCATTAAGTTGTCGCTTGATTAAACATTGATGATGATGATGATACTTCCAAAAGCTGGTCTCTCTTGGAATACTGACATCCACTCTTTGGGAATTAGGAAAAATGATGACTTACCCAAAAATGTAATAAATTCCAAATCTACATCCATGGAATGGTTTTGACGTCCATTAAAATAAAAATGATAAAAAACTTTAGTAACGTGAGTTTGAAATATAAAGATGATTCAGAAAAGTATTATTAATAGCAAATATTAAATGCCAATTATTATTTTTACACTAGGTGCCTAAATGTCATGTGAATGGCTGGCATGCACATGACACTTAGGCACCTGGGGCCCTATATTCAGAATTGCACCTGGCAATGGCACAAGTGGGGGCACAGTGCAACTGAGTTGCACTGGAGCAGCTAAGGGATATACTCATAAGAGATGTGCCATGGTGCATATCTGCTGGACATAGCAAATAATGCCTATGGTGCAAATACAATGTGCCGGCGCATCCCCCAGACAGGTCTGAATACCTGAATGGGAATGCTCATAGCACAACTGGAGCTGCACTGGGTGCAAATTCCTGATATTCAGACCTGAATATGCAAATGGATCCTTTTGCATGTCATTATGACTCTATTTGTATGTGTTGTGCAGGGCTGGACAGCAAAATGCACCTGGTGCCCTGCACAACGTGCAGTCCCTGGACCAGGGACTGTAGTAGTACCCTCTCCCCACCCTGTACCACCAATCACCATACTAAAATTACTTTAAGATCCCTGGTGGCCCAGTAGTCCCCCCTTCTCATCCCATACACTGATTGCTGTATTAATCTTTTGTAAGATCGCTGGTAGTCTAGTGGTACCCCCCTCCCCATCCCATAACACCGATCACCATATTAATCATTTTTCAAGACCTTTGGTAATCTGATGGTACCTCCCAACCCATAACACTGATTGCCAAATTAATCATTTTTCAAGATCCCTGGTAGTTAGTGGTACCCCCTCCCTGCCTGTAACCCTGATAGCTGAAAAGCAAGACCAGTATCGGTCCCTGGTAGTTTAGTGGTCCTCCCACCCCCCACTCACACAGGACCCTCAGCCCACACAGCTCCCCCCTTGGTCATCAGCGGGCAGCATACCCACCAGCATCCCTCTGTGGCTGCCCACCAAATGATGGCTTGCAGTGCATACTGTAAGAGTCATTTGCAAAGTTGTGAATGAAGTCATTCATTCACAAAGTTGTGAATGATTCTTGCAGTATGCACTGCAAGCCCATTGGTACAAATTGTGGACCAATAAGCTTGCAGCACATACTGTAAGTTTTCATTCAGTGGACAGCCACAGAGGTGTAAGGGCAGGTATACTGCCCGCTGCTGACTGAGGGGGAGCTGGGTGGGCTGAGGGTCCTGTGTGGGTTGAGGGGGTTGGGGGACCACTAGACTACCAGGACCAATATTGGTCTTATTTTTTGGTGATCAGGGTTATGGGTGGGGAGGGTGGTACCACTAGACTACCAGGGATTTTGAAAAATGATTAATATGGTGATCTGTGTTACAGGATGGGGAGGGTGGAACCACTGGACCATCAGGGAATTCTGTTGGTGCTTTTCTATGGTATTCTATGGGGGTAGAAGCCACCTATGGCTGGCAGCTGCTGTGCTGTGCACTGCACTACAGCAGCCCACCTGTGGGTGGCTACCAGTTGAGTCATTATTTATGGACTCAGCTTTGTGCCCAGGTATGTGGCACAACACTGGGACGTGCTGGCAGATGCACCGGACATCCCAGGCTGCATATCGGGATGTGCCACATATGCATGGGCATGCCTCCTGGAGATGTGGCATATACATTATCTTTGTGCCCCAGCGCATCAGGAATTGCATTGCACAAGTCCCACTTTTGAATATTGCCCTGGGGCATATTTCTGGGGTTGCACTGGTGCAACTCAGTTGTGCCAGATGCAACCCCTTTGAATATCTTGGCCCTGGTGTAAAAATAATGATCAGCATTTAATATTTACTATTAATAATACTTTCATACATACGACTACCAATAAGGTTGAGTCAATGATGCAACATCATCTCATAATTAATACTAGCAAGAAAGAGACTGGATGTTGGCCCCATGCTTGAAAATGCTGGCTGCACTGGAGGCTTCCTCGAATTTTACGAGGGAGCAGGTAATTTATCAATAAATTTTACAGGGTGACTGCAGGGGGGATTTGAACAGTGAAGCCCTGTTCTGTAATGTGGGTCAGGCTTCACTTTCATTAAGTAGAACTCCTTTAAAGAACTGTGCCAGGTGGACAGGGTCCAAAGTGAGATTGAAGGTCTGCCCTCCTCAAAGGCTGGGGAGGTGGTAATAAAATCAGTGCCCCTATTCTGAGAGGTAAAAGTTGGACCAGCCATATTAAACTTGGTCTGATCTCCAGTCTTGAGAATCCTAAAAGACTGTGGAAGAACATAAACAATATTATCAGAATATCTAAGGGTACCCAGTCATGGACCATAGAGGAAAAGGATGGGGTCACCTGTGGTCCCAAATATATTGCCTCCCTTGTCAATGATTTCTTTACTGACCTGTATACATACCAAAATTGATTGCAATGGCCCCTCCCCCTCACTGGATTCACCCATTAAGTCACATGATTCCTCCCCACCTAAATGTTACTTCAAACACATTTATGTGGGGCAGCTCATTAAATACCTCAGGTGCTTCAGTCCCAAATCCATCTCTAGTCTCGATGGAGTAGACTTCTGTCTGGTTAAACTGGCATATCCCATTTCTCACATTTTATAACTACTCACTATGCACTGCCACCTACTTCAGATCATGGAAGATTCCCGCCATCATTTCCATCCACAAATCTGGGCCTAACACCTTACCCCTAACTACTGCCTCATCTCCCTGCTCCCCACCCCCTTCAAGCCGCACATCAGGAACCTTTTTCATAACTTTTTGTTGCTGATGAGATGACAAATACAAGCAAAATGGTAAAAGGAACAAGTCAATGAAAGGAGCACCATGCAGACTTTGCAGGTCACTCAACAGCCATCATGAAGTCCCTTCTGTTCAACATTGTTCAGCATTTACATCTGTCTTCTTCCAACCTCCTAGAATTCCCACAATCACCATGGCAAAAAGCACTGCTACAACAATCAAAAGGATATAATGGAGACCACCATGTACACTAAAAAAGAACAAGAAAAAATAAATAATAGATCCAAAATAGCAGACCCATTTAAAGATTCACACTAAACAAGGTAGGGCATTTGATAGATTTCAAGCTAAGAGGAAACAGTTTTTTAAACCTATGTCTTCTTGGTTTCCTTTTAATGTCTGTCCAATATTCAGATATGCTTTTTACCTTTTTCTTAAATTAATAATCTATTTTTGTTGCTTTTGAAATTACTTTGAATCATTCACTCCTCATCAATTGCTGCTCTCTCTTTTCATGCTGACTGAACATTCTATGACATCACTAATGCCATCCCAGGCCATACAGACGAATAGCTAGGAATGTTTTAACTGACATAATGGATTGTCTTAGAAATATGAAATGAAAGAAGAACAGCAGCTGCT
Organism: Neoceratodus forsteri; assembly: GCA_016271365.2. Lineage (NCBI taxonomy): Eukaryota > Metazoa > Chordata > Ceratodontiformes > Ceratodontidae > Neoceratodus > Neoceratodus forsteri. The sequence continues at coordinate 53,970,738 of JADMNL010000025.1, forward strand.
GAAGAAAGTGTAACTATACTGTATATACACTGTATGCACTACACTTCATTTAAAACCAAGGACACCCCAGTGCTGGATTATTTCTTCATGAAAAATTGGTTAAAGCATACAGAATGCACAACTGGCATGGAAAGAAAACTGGAAGGGCAGTTAACTAAATAAAAATAACTTCCTATGTCCTTTACAGAAACACACTAAACGTTTTTTGCATTATGTTATTTCTAGTTAAAAACGCACATGTTATGACTTCTTACCTTCTCAAAAATGTATTGATGTTGTTGGTTGTGTTACCTGACTTTGTTGCTCACTGAAACTGGAATGCATGCTAATGTACAGGTATGGCCAACCTTGTTTTGTTTCAGAGCCTAGATCTGTTGTTATTGTATACTTTCAGAATATTACACCCCCCCCAAAAAAAACAGTGCAGCCACTCATGATGCATAGTCCTCTCTACTCCCAGTGTGTAACAAGTGGATAGACTGCATTGAGGGAGTTCCTAAGCCTAGGAAACATGCAGTGGGAGCTGATCAAGGAATGTAAACAGACATGTTTTTGGTGATAACACCAGTACAGTGGGTAGTCTGTTTTTCACTTTTTGAAAGAAAAAGAAAGTATGGAATCAAACAGCTTTATAAGCAGTCTCTATGGAATATGAACAATCACCACGTGTTTTTTTTAAAACTAGGCAGACTTTGAAGCCTATGGGGGTTGACAGTGTCTCTCTAATACCACACAGCTAAAGGCATAATATGGAGTCTCCATTTCAACCTGTTATACTTTTCATTTGAAGATGATGGGCCTAGTTAATTACTTTCTCATGCACAACTGAGGAATGTGATCTCTTCAACCCACTTATCTACAACCTGTTTTGCCATGTAGACTGTGTGTGAACCAGGATTTCCCTGAATAGCAATTTCAGAATATGACTGCATAAAAACTAATAAACCTATGTTAACTAGGAGGGCTCCTTGAGGTACCTAATTCTGCAGGTAATAATATCAGGTCACATCAGATGGAATTACAAGGTATACCAGCAACCACTTCTCCTCAATACCAGTCTACTGGGTGCTGATGTCTCAGTTTTAAATTACTACACACGTTGTCTTGTCCCTTAGCTGGTTCTACAACTGCATATGTCTGTAAGCATGGAGAATTAGGCACAAAGGAGAGCTACGCTGAATCTGTAATTTTTTTTTCCAATAGAAGCTGCTTTTTGCTATGCATAACATCTTACTATCACACAGAGAGAAGGGAGCCCCAAGCACATCACCAGATTCTGAATGAAGCACAACATTTTGGAGTTGAAGTACAATCACTCCACTACTTGAAGCAATCTGCTGTCTCCATTCAGTACTGCCCCCTGCCTTACTATGTTCTTTGTTGCATTCAGGTATTATTTACCGTAGACTAGCTTGCCTGTCTAGCAGATCATATTTCCAGGGGTCTGTGGAATCCTATTCATTATCGCTATTGTATCAGATGCTTATGTAAAAATGATTATGTGCATAGTCAAACTTTCATGCAGTCAGAGTGAAAACAGGGATGACTTTTTACTAAAGCTGTCACATCCTAGCAGATTCACCGATATGATTATTGTGGGTTTTGTGTCAAATAAAAAAAAAAAGTACTTTCCATGATTTTAACTCCCACTGACTATAAATGAAATCCATCAGAAAAATACTATTATCTAAATGAAGAACACACTAACACATATATAAATAGCATTTAATATCCCTTTACATAAGCATAGAAAATATTCCGTTGCATAATGAGAATCACAAAAGGACTTCATGAACTCAATCTTATGATAACTGTGAGAGCACAAAGGCTGGCAACCACAAAACTAACTGTCAGTTTTTGATAACAGTGTGCCTTCACACGCTGAAATAAATACTGTACGAGTGTTGTTTTTTTTCCCCACACAAGGGACTTTGAAATACTTCTCACAACTAAACATAACATAGTAAAATAATTATTTAAGCAATAATGATTAAACGGTCAGTCATTTTCTATTGATTAATGACTGGCTGGAAGGAAGGGTGGCACGAGGCACAGCCAAGGGCCAACCCCACCTAGTCAGTTGTTAATCAAAAGGAAATGACCAGCTGTGAGGTCATTATTGTAGTTATAAGTCTTGTTGCTTTATAAACAGGGAACCACATTTTTTTAAAGAGTATAGAAACTCACATGATGTTCTGATCTGTAGAGGGCATTTCTAAAGGATTAATGCCTGGTGTAGCAGCCAATCAGAGTGCACATGTACAGTATCTTATGAGTAATTAATTAGACTTATAATTCAAAGTAGTGCTACACCTCATGATACTACCCAATCTCCCTAGTAGGGATAAAGACAGGTACAGATGGTGTCATAGATGGGTTTTCCCCCCAGCTTACTCTAATACTCAGTCTATATGTAATATAATAAAGTCATATGTAAAGAATATAGAATATAGTACTGTGCCAAAGAAAAAGACCACAGGTCTAAGTTGTTATAAAAAAGGCTATGACCCTGTGGGCTCACATACAGTATGAGGCAGAAATATATCAGAACAGAGACAGCACTGTAGTAAAAGTAGTGACTTTCTTGACTAGGCTTTTTCAGTGAGTCACCACATGTATATTCATATTTTAATAGGAATCTCAGTATTATTGCAGTACTCTTACAGAAATAGTGTGTATACTGTTTAATTGCTAATTCTGTTTTATACTGAATTCAACTTGTGGTCTATTTGTTTGGCACTGTGCTATATTCTGCATTATGAACTGGGTGCCGTAAATACAGAAAACTGATTGGCTGAAACATTTTTTAAGCCGTGATGATATCGGGCTACATCATCACGGCTTAAAAAAAAAGCTCCGGCTAACAGCCTTCTTGCACTCAATGTTTCCTATTTCCCAAAGTCTGCAGTCACCACTATTTAAAATAAAAAAAAACCTTGACAACTGCCCCCCCCTCCTGTTTACATTTTGCCCACAGTACCTGCTCTCCACATGAAAAAGAAAACTCTCGCTCTCCTTCAGAGTGCCATATATGGCAGTATGGAAACAGCAGTTTCTCACGTGCTGCCACTAATCCTGTCTCCTGCTGACTGAAAGAAACCACTACTGACTACCATGCTAACACAACTCAACCCACCCACTCCTCTCACAGACAACACTCCAAAAACCAACTCCTCTTGCAGACTAAGCAATCACAGGTCCCACTCATTTTTATCAAATGCCAGCTCCTCTGGTTTATTCAGCTAATGGCTGCTCCCCTTCACTTTACCCTACACTGCATACAGTGACACTCGGTTTGTAAGGAGGGGTGCTCGAAGACAGCGCTCTGATGTTTAACCAACATGTTTTACATATTGCAGACCACCAGCTCCTGCTAGACTTACCAGATTACTCCTTCCTTCTTTCCATTGCCCTGAAATCCAATATAAACTCAGTGATGGGGGAGTAACTGTGTGGAACACATACACAAAAATGGCTGGTACCAAACAGCAGCACACCATGCTAATGTGGAACAACAAATGGAAACAGCACCACCTAATGCCCAAAACATGACATATACAAACTTTTTTTTAAATGTCTACCTACACTCATATAAAAACAGTATTAAAATATTTTAAAACTTTATCGTTTTACATTAAATGCATAAAATATCAATTGATCCAGTTCACAATACCAATAAGGCACTCCAGGGTGTGGTATATCATGGGATATCATCACTTCTCGAACGGGTGGACACACTCAGCCTGCGGCTTTGTGCCCAACCACCTGAGGCGTGACAATATCACATGATATACAACACCCTGTCATGCCTTACTGCTTAATTCTTTACATATGGCTTTATTGTCTTACATATAGACTGAGTATTAACTTTTAAAGAGTAACTTTTTCCCTGGAGGAAACTTCCTCCCTAGGGCATCATTTGTATCTGTCTTCATCCCTACTGGTGCCTCTATTGCCAACAGGATGCACACTGGAAAGGGGACTTGTTACTTGGCCATGGCATCATTAAGTTGTCATGTTATCACATATAGTCATTCCTATGGAACCACACACTATATAAGGCACAGAAATCACAGACCTTCCTTCTACTACCTGAGTAGAGTAGTAAGTGGGTATTCCGATGCCTACAACCTTTAGTGGAAGGTAAGAAGCTTTTAAAACACTGTCTATTGTAAACTATACATGCACTGCCTTTGCCTTACCAGTCAGTGTTTATGATGAAGCTAGTTTTTGTTTCAGTATGAGGAACGACTATTGGAATGTTTAAACCAGCTTCAGTAAAGCAGTCAGGCTTCCGTAAAAAACATGTAGTAAACTTTTGGAATAGAAATATAAACATTGCTGGCTAAAAATCATACAACACAATACATTCTCATTTCAGCATTGAAGCATGGTCTTCACGTTCACTGGAGTGTGCCATATTAACATTAGAGTTAAGGTTTACTAAATAAGCTCTGGTCAGAGCCAAAACAGCTGCTATGCAGCTTTAAAGGGACATTGTCCACTTGAAATTACCAAAGTTGGTGTCCAGCCCAGTGGCACAGATGGCTCAGGCACCTGGAGTGCCTTACCCCTTCCATATTGGTGACCCAAGTTCAGGAACAAACTTAAGCTGCTAGGCAGTCAGCCGAGGTGAGAGGGCTGAGAGAGGACTGAGTGGCTGCTTGGCAGGTCTCCTCTCCCAGAGTGAGAAATGAAGAGTTCCAAGCTCTTGACTGCTACCAAGTGGAAGCTCGGTGGTAGCACTGAGCAAATGGGGAGCTGGCTCTAGGCCAAGTATTGTGGAATGGGGTCATTGGTTGTGATGTGTATGTGTGACTCCATGTGCATGCACAGTTGTGTCACCAAGGCCCCAGGGAGCTAAGGGGAGAAAATAAGGGGGAAGAACCATGTCCCTCCATTGCCGTGTATGATGGCCTTCAGATTTCTGGGTCCTGCACTGTGTAGATCCTCACCAGTGTGATAGCAAGGGAGTGGCAGACTAGACTGGGGGTCCCAAGCCAGGGCCTGAAGACAGGAACAAGGTGGTGACCAGCGGTCAAAAAGCTGTATGAAAAAAAAATTACAAAAAGTTATGAGTGTGCATTGGAAAAATTTCAATATGAACTCATAACTTTGTTGTTTTGTAATATTTTACACCACATTTTCAACACAGGCATCATGTGATCCCACCTCATGAACAAAGGTGATGACAATTTTCAACAGTTGCCCAAAAGGTGATTTCATGCTGTGACAACATCATTCCATGCCACAGGTGCAAAAACACATTTAGGTCCGGATGTGAAAACTGACTGTTGTTTTGTTTTTGAGGTGATGTGAGAAAATGGCTATGTTAAAATCTGGGGTCAACATTCTGAAAATTACTAAAGTTTTGAGAGTGTACTGCAACATTCCAATGTATGGTCATAAATTTGCCATTTTAAACTATTTTGACCTCAAACTGTCAACATAGCCTTCGTGTGAGCCCACCACATGAACAATGGTAGAAAATGTTTTCAAAATCTGGCCAAAAGGTGATTTGGGCCAGCAACAATGTCATTCTGCACCACAGGTGTGAAAACACATTTTGGCCAGGATTTGAGACACAACAATTGTCACATTCATGAGGTGATGTGAAGAAATGACTATGCTGAAAATGTGGGATCAAGATAGTAAAAATTACCAAAGGTATGAGCATGTGTTATAAAATTTAAATGTACGTGCATAACTTTGACATTTTTAAATATTTTGACCCCAGATTTCCAACGTAGCCATTTATGACCCCACCTAATGAACAAGGTCAGTGAAAAGTTTCAAATCTTGCCCAAAAGGTGATTTCACCAAGTGGCTATGAAAACTTAAGTGTCTACAATATGGTTCCAAAAAACTTGGACCAGAATAAATCAGTCGATGTGGTTTTCTTTGATTTCAAGAAGGTGTGAGATATACTTCCACATAGGGGAATAGTGGACAAACTTGTAGAACTTAGAATAGAAAGGCATATAATAGCATGGATAACTGCATGGCTCACAAACAGGACACAGAGGGGTTGAGTAACTGGCTACCTCTTTACAGATGGAGAGGTGACCAGTGGAGTCCCCAGGGAGTGGTCCTTTGATCAGTTTTGTTCAATTTGTTTGTGCACAATCTACAAACACAAGGTAATAATACACTTGTTAAATTTGCCGATGATTTCAAACTAGGATGCAGTGTCAGTACTTAAGAAGGTTATATAAATATGATCATGGACATCAGTTATATTATTAACTGGGATGACATTAACAAAATGAGCTTCAGCCTTGATAAATGTGTGATCGAAACATTGTAGTAAGAACAACCTCAAATAGAATTGTAAGATTCATGACAGGGATTTACAGATGGTGGATGAAATTAGAGATCTGGGGGTGACAATCTCAAGCAATATGAAAAATAATAGTCAATGCAGGCAAGTGGCATGGAAAGTAAACCATCTGACAAACTGCATAAGAAGATATTTTGCAAACAAATCAAAATTAGTTATGCTAGCCCTTTACAAAGCATATGTTAGACCACATTTTGACTATTACTCCCAAATGTGGAGTCCTGGGCTAAAAAAGGACATAGATATGCTAGAAAAAGCATAACACCACAATACAAGACATATATTTAATCTTAAACATATGCAATATAAAACAAGATTGAATAAACTAAAGTTATGTCCCCTTAGTCTGAGAAAAGACTTATTGACCCTATACAAAATACTAAAAGACATAGAGTTGGCATCCAATCTGGAGATTAAATATAAAAATAATGTTCATAATCTAAGGACTCATAATAGGCAGATTCTGGAAGAGGTGTCTAGGATCAACCTGAGAAACAATGTTTTCCTGCCCAGTGCTAGTAGATTATGGAATCAACTCCCGTCAGACATAGTTAGGAAAAAAAACATTTAGTGGGTTTAAAACAAAACTCGATGCTTACTTCAATGAGAGCAATTTATATAGTTGTATACACTAAGAAGTGAGGAGAGCAATCATGGGCATTCAGCCTTCTGCTGTCCTATAACCACTGTATAAACCACAGTATAAACTCCTCCTGGGCCTCATTAGCATAATGCAAATGCCATTGATCATGAGGTGGGGGTCCCGCAAAGGTCATGTTGAAAATCTGGGGTTAAAATATGTAAAACTGCCAAAGTTATGCATCAGAGTTCAAAACCCCATTGAAATACAGTGCTCCTTCACTATAAGGAATACAATGGGAGCCATAACCTGTGTTCTTTATAGCTTCCTCATTTTTACAAGAGTAGAGTACTGTACAGGTGCAATGGTGTTTTAGTATAGAAGCACTGTATAGATTGTTTATTTTAATCTAATTGAGCATCTGTTGTGGTTAGGTACAAACACTGCCACCTGCCCACTCAATTTTCAGCTGTTTTCATCGCTCTCCTTCCCTATTCACATACAGAAGTTGAACTGCACTGTTTAAAAACTAAACAGTTGGCATGCCACTTGCCAAATCACTCATTCCTGCTACCTTCCTCCCTGACTCAAATACCAATGATGAACTGAAATGTTTTAAAAACTAAACAGTTGGCATACCACTTGCTAAATCTCTCATCCCTGTTGGTTTCCTCCATGACTCAAATACAAAAGTTGAACTGTACTAAAACTTTATCTTGTGTCTTTCTTCTGAATGTTTCTTCCAATTGTGGCTCTCAGTACTCAACTCATGCTCCATGTCCTTCACCTTGCTGTCACTCATATCTTTCATTGCCTGGGGCTATTCTGTATTTTTAAACCAAAGAGTTATCAGGTGAACTCCAGAGTGAAGAGACATGGATTATCAAATCATTTGTTCCTGCTGATGGTGACAGTGATGGCTGATCAGACAGCTGACCTCTACAAACACCCATGTCATATCGTTCACAGTCCAGATTTCACCCATGAAGCAGTAGGTAAGACTAGGGGGATGTTGGGGTGTATTAGTAGGGGCATCACAAGTCAGAAGAGGGAGGAAATAATCCCTATTTACAAGACACTGGTTAGACCCCATCTGGAGTACTGCATGTAGTACTGGAGGCCACACCTTCACAAGGACATTAACCAAATTGAGGCAGTCCAGAGAAGGGCAACCAAAATGGTGCAGGGACTGCATCAGAAAACATATGAGGACAGATTAATGGAGCTCAATATGTATACCCTAGAGCAAAGGGGGAGAGAGGTGATATGATCGAAACATTCAAACACCTTAAGGGCATTAACAAGGTAAAAGAGTCTAACAAGTTTCAATATAAGAAAAATAGCAGGACAAGAGGACACAGCATACAGTGCAGGGCTTCAAACAGGCATGGGATAGGCATAAGGGAGCGATACAGATGAGATCACCGAGTCGGGCCTGCACAGCCAGGGCTTCATGTACACTGTTGGCTCCCATTTCCATTTTTGCTCCCTTCATTCCTCACTGATGCACACATCAGTGAGGGCCCATGGAGTTGCACCTATACTGCAGCACTGCAGCTCCCTCCCATCCTGGTCGCTCCCTGACCCACACTGCCACCAGGCTTCAACCTGGTGGCAGTCGTAAAGTGGGAGTGGTGCATCACCCACCCTGAGAGAGAGACAGAGAGAGAGAGAGAGAGAGAGAGAAGACCAGTCCTTTGGATACTCAGTCCACTCCCTCCCTGGCCAATCCCCATTGACTTACTCACACCGTGAACATAGGTCACTGGCATGGCAGGAGGTAAGGCATGGATGCCTGTACCCTACATGCCACTGGGCTAGCTCTACTGCTACTATTTTTAAATGAAAAAACAAGGTTGTTCATGTGTCTGTTGTGAGAGCTGAAACTGGCAATAGTACTTGGTACACACAGTCAGCCACAGATGTGGCATGTTTTTTTGTAAAATGCAGTTACTTTTAGCATATTTTATTTCATTTTGTTTACAGATGCTGACATGAAAAACTTAATTACAGAATCTGGCATGGCTGGGCAAACCCAACACATATACCCTGGGGGTCAGACCAGAGAATGGACTGCTCCAAGGGGTCCATTGCCCCATGGAGTCTGAGGAGGAAGGAGAAAACAATGAATAAAAAAAGCATTTTTATGGCTACATAGTGATGCTATGCATGATGTCTTGCTATCACATAGAGAGAGAGAGAGAGAGAGAGAGAGAGAGAGAGAGGAGAGAGAGAGAGAGAGAGAGAGAGAGAGAGAGAGAAGGGAGCTCTAAGCCCATCACTGGATTCTAAACAAAGCAAAACATTTTGGAGTTGAAGCACAATCATTCTGCTACTTGAAGCAGTTCACTGTCTCCATTCAGTCCTGCTTCCCCACCGTCTGCACTATTTTCTTGCTGTGTTCTGGCATTGTTTGTGCATAGAGTAGCCTACCTATCTGGTGGTAGCATTTACAAGGGTCTGTGGAATTCTATTCATGATCACTGTTGTATCAGAAGCTTATATAAAAATTATTATGTGCAAAGTCAAGCTTTCTTACAGTCAGAGTAAAAACAGGGATGACTTTTTAGTAAAGCTGTCACATCCCAGCTGATTCAATGATTTGATTATTGTGTTTTTTGTGTCAAATGCTCAGGATCCTAGAATGTACCATCCAATAAGTTTGTTAGATTCATCACAGGAATGTTTTACCAGAATCATCCTCAAGAGGTTACAAAAATGGTGGGATGATGAGGGAATTTTATCTCAATATCAAAATGGGTTTAGATCTGGCAGCTCTACAATTCAACACTGTTTTGTCCTATTGCATGTGGTTTGGAAATATGTCAAAATTAAAAAAATCAAAGTTATTCTGTTGCTTTGTAGATTTTAGCTCTGCTTTTGATAGCATTAATAGATCAATCCTTTGGAATACTCTGCTGAGCTTGAATATTGAGTCCCCTTTATTGAACATACTAATAAGCCTTCATAATGACAACTGGATCAAGGTCTGATATAATAAGAAAGGGGATTTTATTAAACATATTAAAGTAAGTAAGGGGGTGAGACAAGGTTGACTCCTAGCACCCATCCTTTTTAATGTTTATATTAATACTATTCTTTAAAATTTAGAAGATCCAGAAATTCATTCACCCTCTCTGACAAATAGGAAAGGATGATATAATTCTTCTTTCAGATTCACTTCTGAATCTCCAAAGTAAAATGAACAAATTTGCAATTATGTGCAGTAAACTTAAACTTCAGATTAATATAGACAAAATGAAATCATTAATATTTAGTAATAAAAATATTAATAACAGATTCAGGAACCTTTTTTATGGATAAACTACCAATAGAAACTACCAAATACTATGGTTACTTGGGGGGTACATTTTTCTGCCATCTGTACCTGGAGACAATATAGGAGTCTCCTGGAGGCCAGAATAAATACTACTTTTAGTGCCTTTAAGAATTTTCCTCAATCCCAGGTATTCTCAAGGTTGTAAATGCAAAAGTTAGAGCTAGTGCATTATATGGGATAGAAATATGGGTGCAATCATTTTTTAATTTCTGATACTACCAATTCAATCTATGATCCAAGAAAAACAAGTTACATTTTTGCTTTCAATATTTCTTTTAAATGACTCACGTTTACCAAGGACATGCCTTGAGGAACAACTCCTTTATTCTTCCAAGGGCTTTACTTTTCCATATGTGAAAATTATAAGGTATCATGTGTGTCCCTTAAATTTGGGCCACATTCATTGGAAATATTCATTAGGTTCAAAGGGAAAATGTATAATATTATTAAACTCAAAATTAAAAACCAATCTGAAAAATCGGACTTAAAAAGAATCCTTTCACTTAACAATTATAGGTGGTACAAAATAATTAAAACAGGTTGTGAGTTTGAATCATATTTACAGGTCATATCAGATTATGCCCAGAGGAGACTGTTGACTGGGTTCTGTTTTGAGATTTATAATGCAAATTATATTTTATTCAATCAGAAAAGACCTGGTTTTATTTTTCCATTTTGTAAATGTAATAATAATGTGCAAGATGACTTGAAGCATTTGCTGCTTCTTTGTCTATTGTACAAACAAAGATGATCAGAGTGGCTGGGTTCCATCCTTGTGGATCTCGATCTCACCCTTGATATTATTGTACAACTGCTTTTTTCCTCTAAAAATTCTGAAGTGTTATCCAAGTTATGTGGTTTCCTTACATCCATTTATTTGTGATATAAGCTGTACCCTACACTATATCCTAAATCTGTAAAATAAGAAACATGGTGAATATATTGGTTGTCCATGTACAGTTCCTGAAATCATAGTCGCTTGCTAGATAAATTTGTTGCTATTGTACAATTACGGAACTTATGTTTGCACTGTATAAGTCATTTGTGATTTTAATCTGGATTGTGTTTTGATGAAAAGACATGTAGTCAAGCATTTATTAAATGTTTTTGTACTTGTGTCAAATTAAAAAACATAGATACTTTCCATGATTTTAACTACTCTGGCTATATATAAAATCCATTGTAGAAATAACATTATTTAAATGGAGAACACACTGATGAATATATACATAGCATTTTGCACCCCTGTACATAAACATGGAAAACAGTAAATTACATAATAACACTTACAAGAGAATTTCATAAACTCATCCTTACGATAACTGTGAGACCACAAAGACTGGCAACCACAAAACTACTTGTCAGTTTTTGATAAAACTGTGTCTTCATACACTGAAGTAAATACAATTTTTTTCTTACACACAGGACTTCAAAATACTGCTCACAACTAAGCATCATATAGTAAATAAATTATTTCAGTGGTAGTATTGCACCTTCTGAAACTACCAAACCTCCCTCTGACACCTTGAAAGGGAAAACATCTTGGCCCAGATATTCAGACTGTGCCAGGCTGTGGTGCAAGGCTGGGCACAGCTCAACTTGGCTGTGCAGGGGTGTGGACTGGGCGATATTCAACGGATCTGCACCATGGTTCAGCATCGTTGAATATTGCACCTGGCCAGCTGCAGTGCACATGGTGCAGTGGCACTGCGCCAGTGCCAGTGGCCAGAGTGGAGCATGAGGATGCGCTAGTGCAAGTTCCATTGCGCTAGGTGCAACTACCACGATATTCAAAAGGTGACATGCAGATGGAGCCATTATGTATGCAAGGTGCAAATTGGGCCATTTGCATCTCATTATGGCCCAATTTGCATGCAGGTGTGCTGATCCCCAACGACTTGCACCTGGTGCCCTGCCAGGCAGCAGCCATTGGGGACCGATGCCCCCTGCAGCATGGCAATGTGCCCCACAGCCTGCCCATGGGCATTAGTGAAAGAAATAAACTCTCCTAGATCCCTGGTGGTCCAGTGGACCACCGTCTTCCTGATCGCGGGCTTCAATAACATTAAAAAGAAACCTATATCCCTGGTGGTCCAGTGGACCGCTGTCTGCCCAATCGCAGGCTTAGGTAAATAAAAAGAGATATCCTATATCCCTGGTGGTCCAGTAGACTGCTGTCCACCTGATCATGGGCTTAAGTATAAATACAAAGATTCCTATATCCCTGGTGGTCCAGTGGACCATACCATACTACACATTTCAGGATCCATTCACATATCTGGAATGTGTAGTATGGTATGGGCTGCACACCCATTGGCTCATGTTGTGGACCAATGGGCATACAGCCCTACCAATGGTGTCAGTCAACAGGCGGTGGCACGGCAAGTAGGTGGGGTGCTGCCACTGACCAGTGGAGTGGGGCAGTGGGGATCAGTGGGTGGGGAAGGGGTCCGCTAGAGCACCAGGGATATGGGGGTCAGTACTAGTTTACTTAAGGGATACCAGGGATATAGGTTTCTTTTTTCATTTTACTGAAGCCCGTGATCGGGCAGACAGCAGCCCACTGGACCACCAGAGATGTAGGAGTTTTTATTTATTTTACTAATGCCTGCGATTGGGCATGGAGGGGTGTCACCATGGGGGTGCAGCCGGAGCTCGGGTGGCCACCCACACGTGACAGCTGCCATGTTGTGCCCTGCCGGCTGTTGCTCCTTTCTTTTTTTGCTCAACTTTGTGCTGCACAGGTAGGGGTTGTGCATGCATGGCTCAGCACATCCCAGGCTGAATATTGGACTGTGCTGAATATGTATGGGCATGCCCCCCCCCACCTGCACCTGCATATATTAATGATGCACTCCAGTTCATCAGAATTTGTGCCAGGTGCAATTCCCATTTGAATATCGCACTGGGGTGCATCAGTGGGTTGCGCATGGTGCAACACTGTTGCGTCATGTGCAACCCTTCTGAATATCTGGGCCCTAATGCACTGAGAAACAACACTTCTAATATTTACATACACAGATAAAACAAGCATTTGTCAATGCTGAATGTTCACCACTGGTATTGCTGTTGTACCAGGTCTTGCTTGTACGCATTTTTACTATAAACTTATCCAGGATAGCGCAGATGAGATGCAATATCTCATTTTCAGTGGTATGCCCTCTACTGTTTCTAAAAGGATGCCATTCTAGGATTTGATGAAAACCAAATCACAACTCACTATAACAAGTGAACAATGAAAATTCAAAAGCCAACATCAGCACTGAACAATGCTTGTTTTAGTGACAATATCTAAGTTTCTTAACTGCTATTTTCTTGAATTCATTAAACAACTTCTAAAACATTTTTAATACTTGTGGTTTTGTAATAAGCATGAACTGTAAATATGACAAGCCCAATGAATTGTTGAACTGCTGCCTATCTTCTCCACTGAGGCCTGTCTTCAGATGTACATGCTGAAATTATAATTTTTATGGGTCCAGGAGTTGCTGCTAGCATGCTTTTAATGGCCAACAATGCAGCACCACCATGATTGCCTGTCAAGGCAAAGGAGCAGGGCTTTTATTTAAAAAACAAACAAACAAGAAAGCTTCTGTCACCTCAGCAGAGAAATCAGATAAGGAAAAATGCATATTCTAATGTTTTTGGTCTACTGGCCAACTAATGTTTTTCTTATGTTCATGTTGGCTGTTATTTCACATCACTTGAATATGTTAAAGCTTTGGACAATTGTATAGAAATGTCTTCCTGCATTTTGCACCAGGGACAATAACCACCCAAGCTGATAGATAATACCACGGACTGTCCTTCTAATCAAACTCATGTTCTAGGTGGGAGCTTTCAGAAGGGACTTCAGTTCATGTTTCAGATTTTATCTCTATGTTTATAGACTCTGAGGATGACCAATATCTGCCTTCTCATAGTTGTTTTAGAAGATCAGCAACAAAATAGATAACTGGTATATGGCTTGATTGCATCATGTCATTCAGTGAGATCATATCATTTGTTCCACAGAAATTGTATCTAAAATTCAAATGCATCAGATATGGAATGCTGCTAAGCATGAGTCTTTACATACCCCAACCCAGACCATGCTCGGTACTGTACACTTATTTCTTCTCAACTCAAACCCAGAGTACTGGAATGCATCGGGTTATGCCTTGTACCTAAAAGGACAGACTTCCTACTGAAAGAATTAGAGTTTCCATTTGTTGTATTACCTTTCCAGCATTTATTGCTCTTAAAAACAGTCACCCTCTACTCCCTACTAAAAAAGATAGATGAAGTATGATACACAAGTGCTCCAGAGATATCTGTGCGGGTCAAATTTATGACAAATGTAAGAACTGTGGGAGGTTTGAATGGTTGTATGCACTGCATAGCTTCTTGGAAACTATTCTTATTGGGCAAATACAATAAAATACTAATGGCTGTCTACCCCCAGAGAATCCACAAAATTGCATAGCTTTTGTGGTGACAACCCAAAGTATGAAAAAGGGGGTTTGCGACATCATAGTCTATATTACTGTGGAAACATACAAGCATCGACATGGGCTTGACTTTCCATTTTCAAAATGTCTGATAGGTATACTAATTTTTTCTGAAACAAATGTGAACTATCTAATGACAACATTAAATAAAATAGACAGTGACCACATTATATGTGATATCAAATTACCACATTATATTACATATACAATTAATGCCTACATTATATGAGATATTCAGTAACCACATTATATGAAAAATACAGTAAATACCCACATTATGCCACATAGAAAATCATCACATTATATAAAATACACAGTTAATGTCCACATAATGAAGCCAAGTTTAAGAGTTTATACATTAAATTTTTCATCAATGAGGACTGTCCTCACTTTTGTAGATTGCTTGCATAAATAGTCCTTCAAAATATAGCTGATTAATTTTATTCATATGAACTTGCAATCAACTTCACAGTTCCTGCTAATTCAATGTACTGGAAGAGGAACAGGTCTGCCTTGTGGGGCTCCAGGTTTAAAAGAATCAGAGAAGACCTACGAGACACATTTGGCATAATCTGAACAGTCAATTCACAGAAATTGAACCAGTACAGTATTTTGTTATTCAATTGCAACATCAGTTTCCACCCTAATAATAAATGTACCATTGACTGCATCTTTAAAGTATGTCATTTATGAGGAGTTGCATACAAACGTGGTCTTGTTGGCTTTCCACTAAACATTTTGCTGTGTGGATGACTTACAGAACTCATGTGAAATCAGTTCACTCAGTTAATTAATTAATTTGGTGGGAGGGGGAGGTGGTTAATGTTCTGCCCCCAAAATATCAACTTCCAAATTACATAAAAATAGCTGTGTTTTTAAGGTTTAATTGTGACTATGTTAATAAAGTGGGGGAGTAATTAAACAGCATAAATGTTGGTGGTTCAACTAACTCATTATGGCTTGTGCAGTTATTTTCCAAACAGTTAAAGTAATGAGGGAAGAGCCAGAGTAAGGAGAAGCCAGAAGACAAAAAGAATTTAAAAAATCTGTTAGCAAGGCCTATAAACAACCCAGTAAAACATGGCTTAAGAAAATTAGGAAAAAATAAAAACTTTTCTGTTTTGCTAAATAAATATTCTTATGAGTGTGTGACTGTTTTTTCCAGTTTTTGAAGTGGGCCATTCTAACTAAGCTTATTCACGTCTACCTGCTCACACTATACCTTTCTGCCTTTGGGCTTTCTGAAAGAACACATGTAAATTTTTGCTTTTCAGTAAATACGTTTAATTCAAGGTAACCCCCCAACCCCAACGCTGAGGGTTGATGTTTCTGCATTCATTTTGGGTGGCTTGTATTACACTAATGTATCTATTTTCCAACCCTTCTTTAGAATGGATATGGACACCTTTCCCAGTTGAAGCTGAAACTATTTTGCTAGACTCACCTTAGTCTTCACACAAAACAAACAACACAAAGAAAAATGGTGCTTAGTCATGTAACTTGCTAGGACTACACCTCCAGGTAAAATATTTTTCAATTTTCTTTACTTCAAGTTCCTGCATTGTTTAGGATGAATTAGAGCTAGTTAAAAAATACACATTATCTAATACCATCGTCTGCGAACCTGCCAGCATCTGAATGTAGACATAAATTACAGCTTCTGAAAGTAACAGAAATATGAACTTGTTCTTTCATGACACTGTGGAAACAGCACTGTGCCATCAGACATAAGACCAGCAAATGATTCAATGTAGGGGAGGAATTGAACAGTACAAGTATCGGTGGTTTGACTGACTAACTCATCCTGGCTGGTGCAGTTATTTTCCAAACAGCTAAAATGATGAGGGAAGGGGCTATGGTAAGGAGAAGCCAGAAGGCAAAAAAAAAAAAAAAAAAGATTTGTTCGTGAGACCTTTTAACAACCCAACAAAGCAAGTTTTAAACAAATTATGAGAAAAATTAAAACTTTCCTCTTTTGTTAAATACATATTTTTTGTTTGTGCTTTTTCAGTTTTTAAAGTGGGCCATTCTGACTACACTTATTCATGTTTGCCTACCCTCTCAATGCCTTTATGCCTTTGGGTTCTGTCAGTGAAACATGACATGCACATTTTGGTCTTTCAGTAAATATGCTTAATTCACGGTAACCCCTTCCAGCCCCAAAGTTGAAAGCTGATGTTTCTATGTTCATTTCAGGTGGCTTGAATTACACTAATGTATCTATTTCTCAAACCCTTCTTTAAAATTGACATGGGCACCTTTGTCAGTTTAAGCTGAAACTATCTTGCTAAGCTTACCTTAGTCTTTATACAAAACATACAACAACAAAAAAACTGGTGCCTAGTCATGTAACTTGCTAGGACCACAAGTCCAGATAAAACATTTCCCAGCACCACCCTCCCCTGAAAAATTGTTCTGGGGTTTCATGTGAACTCCTCATAGAAAAGAAAACAAAAAACCCGCACATGCATTGGGCCAGGATCACTGGCAAAAACACAATGAAAGTTTAGATCATAGAGTCTCTAATTCCCCAATCTCACATCTATTTTCTAAAATTCAATCAACAATGGGAGGATGATACAACCTCCTATACTAGTGATCATACCACAAAACAACTGTTAGCAACTTTGCTCCAAAATAAAACACTTTTTCCGCCAGTCCTTAAACTTTTATTGGCACCATGGGGCACTACTTCTTCTGTGAGAATAGACAAATGTAACTACATATATTCACCTCAAGTCCAGCCCACCACCAGAAGAAAAGAAAGATAATGAATAAAAGAAAAACAATTTAAATAATCTGCCACCTTCACACAAATGATCCAGCATAAAAGACCATTATCCTTTAACTGACACTGTAACAAATGGAAGATAGATGGAATCTGAAGGGGAAGTAGTTGATATTGTGAATGCCTTCTGAGGATTTTCAGCAGAAGATGTGAGTCTCATAAGTCATTCTTTTGAGATGAAGAGGTTGGACAATTGGCTGATAGGATAATTATGACTGATGCAGTATGCATCATGTCCAATGGGTTCCAGCATAGAGAGTGTTTAGGGAATTACAGTTGTGAAAAGAAATGTCAGTGAGCATGAGATAACTGAAGAATGGACAGATATGATGAAGGCACATATGTTCTGGATGAAAAGGCTGTAAAATGCATGCTCCTTATGAGGCAGTATAGTGCATACAAGGATGAGTGTAGCAGAAATTACTTTGGTAGTGAGTGCTAGGCAGACTGAAAACTTGGCTTGCTGGTGATCAAAGCTAATTAACTAGATATCATGTTTTGTTAAGAGGACATGATGCAGGATTGCCGTAAAACCGTAGTGGGGTGTGAGGTGGAGTGTGCAAGTGACCTATGGCTGGCTGATGTGGAGCCCAGCATAAAAAAAATTAAAAAAGACTGTAGATAATTCAGACTGCCAAACTTGAGAAGCCTTTTGTTGGTAAAGTGTATACAAATTATTTTCCTCTAAGTTAGAAACTGTTTTGTCATTTATTTGAGTGAAGATGAAAGGAGGTGAGTAATCCTGCAGAGCAGGATCAAGGAAGACACAGAAATTGTCCCAACTGATCCAATAATATGGATCAATGGTGGTTGGAGAGATATTGGACATGTTCTGATGAAGATGAAGATGAAGCAACTGGCAAGGAGCTGTGTGGGGGGAGAAGTATACTAAGCGCTTTGTAGAAGAAGAAACAGTTTGTCATTGATGATAGCTCAAATCAGCTTACAATAAACATTTAATACCATGGCAGCTTTGAACTGAAAGGCAGATGATATCCTGGAAATGATTGGATGTCAATAAATAAATGAGTCCTAGACCTCACCTTTAGATGAGAAGCAGAACAAACACATCAGACATCAGCAGGAAGAGACAGCAATTAAAGGATTTAAATACCACTGGGTCTTACAACTTCAATATGATGAAACATCTTCTATAAGATGCTAATCAGATTTATGCCTGTCCCTCTAGGATAGCCTTGCTGAGAACCCAAATATGAACAAACATAGTCACATTTTTCACAAGAACATAAACAAGAGGCCATACACACAAAACATTGCCTGGGCGCACACCCAGTTTGCCCAGGACAAACTGGATTTTTCCCAGAGTTGGTATTCACAAAGACCAGTTCTCTCATGCAAACTGTGCATGTGCATGGGCAAAAGTGTGGGGGGGCACAATGCAAATGAAGGGGAGGGGAAGGGGCCTACATATCCCCATAGTATAATTCTCAAAGTTTGTGCTCCATGCAAGGGCCATTTGTGAAGTTCCTAGTAAGGAGAAATTATCGCCGGTCAAAACTTGGCAGTAATCCACATAACCCTAGTGGTTGGTGGAGTTACTGCTGCCCCCACCCCCTCACCATTCCTGATCACTATCCCCAAAGAAAGAACTATACCCTAGTAGTCTAGGGTCCCTCCCCAATCACCAAACCCATAAAAATACCTGCCCCTGCCATAGTGTAGTTGTCTTTCCCTGGTCATGATTGCCATCCCCAAACATGGATTGCCCTATTCCCTGGTAGTCTTAAGCCCCAACCCCATCCCTCATCCCATCCAGTGTGACCCCCAACCCGCTCCCTGCATCTCAATCCATAATTGATGACCAGCATAACCCTTCTCTCACAATCATGGCTGGCTGCTGAGTGAGCCCTGATGAAGTGTATACTGTATACTGAATGGCTTATTGACTGTGATTGGCCAATCACAGTCAATGAGCCATACTGTATACAGCATGTGCTCCATGAGGGCTCACTCAGTGGTCAACCGTGGTGGTGAAAGGGGGGCTGTGCTGGTCATCAATCTCAGATTGGATTGGGGGAACAGGGTGGTGGATCACACTGCACAAGGTAGGGGGTGGGAAGAAGGGACCCTAGACTACCTGGGAATAAGGTTTTCCACATTTTGGAATGGAGATCAGTAACTAGGGAAGGGGAGTGCTCACAACACTGTAAAATGTTATGAGATATAGGGTTGGTGATTGGAGGGGGAAAGGCACCACTACACTACAGAAAATTATTACAGCATTTGGGGATGGCAATTGGGGTGGAGGAGGGCACCACTACACTACAGAAAATTGTTACACATATGGGGTCAGTGATCAGTGTGGGGGTGGGCACCACTACACTACAGAAAATGACTGCAGCATATGGGGACAGTGATCGGTGACCGGGTGGGGAGGGACTGCAACACTATGGCAAGGGAAGTTTTCTTATGGGTCACTAACTGGAGAGGGACCTTGACTGCAGGGATATACAAACATCACTTTGGGGACAGTGATCGAAGGACTTCAGGGGGCACTACACCAGGGGAATGTAGTTGTGTGGTGCATCAGTTGGTGGGGGGAGCTGCACTAGATCAAACAAAGGCCATGCAAATGGGCCCATAATGGGCATGCTAATGGCCATTCACACCTAGCATGCCAAATGGACTCATTTGCATAACAACTTTCATTAATCAACCAGTGTCAGTGGCTCAGTAGGTAGCACACTCGCCTCTGAGGCCAGGAGATCAGAGGGCTGTGGGTTCAGTTCCCACATCTGGCACTTGGGTTAATATCCCAGTACTGACACTGTAGTGCAGCATGAGAGGGTTGCTGCACTTCTGAGGTGCCGTCTTTCAGATGAGACATTAAACTGAGGTCCCATCTGCCTGGATTGGTGGTAGTTCAGGTGGATGTTAAAGATCCCATGGCACTTATCGAAAAGAGCAGGGGAATTTCCCCGGTGTCCTGGCCAAATTTCCCTCATTCACTAAAAATACCACCAACAGCTTAATCTGGTTCAAAGTCAGTTGGCATTCATCTGTATCCCCCTCCCCCGGGTCGTGCCTGAAAATAGGCAGGATTTGTCTAGTGCACTTACCCGGTCAACAAAAGCTAAATAAATAAATAGGGACTTAGTACTTGTGCTATTGTTGCCGTCCCATTCTCCTGGCTGGCTGTGGTGGCAGTAGTACTGGGGTTCCTGATGCTTTTCCTAGGTTAGCGTTGCCCCCACCTGCCCCTATTAACAGCTGAATAATGCACCATACTATCCAACTGTGAATAGCAGGGTTGCTCACCAACACAACTGCAAGGTGCAGCTGAAACATTTGCCTAGCACTTTGTGTTTTTTGTGTGAATCCTGCCCAAGATGTCTTATGAATCAATCAAATCAATCTGTGTGCTTGGCTGCTGTTTGCTTTGATATGCCCATTTTTATTCATTCTGGATGACACTAGCTCATTTTAAAAGTAACTTGATAGGGTATTATAGTGTCACAGTTTAACCTGAAAATAAACTCAAAATGCATATTTCTGGGTTACTTTTTAAAAAAGTAAGTTTTTTGTCACCAGTTTTGCTGCTGTGTAGTTACTTCACTTATCATATAGTCTGACACGTAAAAATACAATGTTGAATGTTTGACAGTCATTTGGTATCTAAATGATTATACAATCTAATAACAATGTCTGGTGTCACTATGCATTTGAACCTTTTACAGCTGCCTAGCAGAACTATTGTATGCATGACATCTTGCTATTACACAGGGAGAGAAGGGACCTCCAGAAGCATGTCACTGGGTTCTAAACAAAGCAACATTTTGGAGTTGAAGCACAATCACTCTGTTACATGAAGCACTCATCTGTTTCCATTCAGTACTGCCCCTTCTCTACACTATTTTTGTACTGCCATCCCTGCTGCTACTTGAAACTCCATGGCAAAGCTCTGCTTTTATGTGAACACATTATAAGACATGCACACTTATGTTTCTCTCTGTAGATAACTGTAATCTACTTTGGTGGTCCATGGAGAGCCAGTGGCAGGGTCAGAGCTACGGTAGTGGGAGTTGTTTTCAAGCTTGCCACTTGATCACAAGGAGGGCCAACAGCAGATAACCACATCCAGTTTGCCACTTGATTGCAAGGAAGGGCCAACAGCAGCTAACTACAATGTGATTGCATGGTTGCATGGATTTGGGGCTTTTGCTCGGCAGTGTGAACAGAGAGTTGAAAAGGCTACTCATTCACAAGTCCCAAGAGAGATACTGAGCAACTGGCAGACATTAGCTGGACCAGGAGTGCCTGCTGCTCCATCCACTCTCTCAATCTCATGGACAAATGACCTGTCTAAGCTACTGCTGGTGCAAGACTGACAGGACCAACCCAGCAGGTCCCCTTCCTGTCATTTCCTATGGTTCGTCATAGACTCTGGATGATCAGCCAGAACCCCAAACAGCACCCCATCTCATCCCATCCCATTCCATATAATGCACCATAAAAATGTTGCTGTGGTGACCAGGGTACTGACCTTCCTTGTCCACCCACACCATAGTGGATTTCTGTAATAAATAAATGAACAAATCCAAGTCAGGCTATCGCCGTGCTGCTGTTCAGTTTCCCCATAGAGAGTGGGGTGGCCTTGAGTCATTGCTGCTTTGCCATGCTGCGCTAATTTGTGACTGAGTGTTCCAAGTGACAGTGGCTGCACTCTGGCATGCTGTGTTATACCCACCACCGACAAAGTGATTTCTAAATAGAGGACAGTTCCCTGAATATGGCAAAAAAGTACTGTGTTAAAAGGAACACTGTAACCTGCTAAAATCAATGTTCGAAATGTAATGCCTTGACTCAGATCATGTGCATCACCGCTGTGCTCTGAGTCACTGCTTTGCATTTCAAAACATTAATTTTAACAAGTTACAGTGCTCATTTTAGCACCATATTTATTTTGCAATGTTCATTGAACTCTCCTCTAGTTAGACATCACGTTGCATGCAGCATGTTGAAAAAATCAAAGTTCATACATGCACGGCTTCATAAGAACTGAGGCATCATGTTTCAAAGGTGCACACAGGCATCCACAGGGGGTGCAGATGGGGCAGCAGATAAATGAAGATTCAGTCGGGGTGATAACTATAGCAAAAAGGTAATAACACTCTAAATGAATGATACATATCAAGCAGGAACTAGGTACTGTATTTCATTTCACTAATAAAGGTGCCTGCAGTTATTGTTTTTCAAGAGGGATCCAAAAAATGAGATAACATCTGACACTGTCCCGTTAAGCCCCAAATACATTAATAGCCACTGTGGCTCAGACCAGATCTTGTTAAATAATGGTTTCAGTGCTGTTATTGTTCCACTTATACTGGCCTGTCATAAACTCAATGGGAGTTTATAATTTACACTCTGGTGATAAGTGCCACTTTAGAACTGTATAATATAGATTATGTCCCTTAACCTCAGTGGGAGTTTATAATTTGCACTCTGGTGTTGCGTGCCACTTCAGAACTGTGTAATGTAGATTATGTCCAGCTATACCACAGCATTTGATAGTAGAACACAGAAGCATTGTTCCATAACGAATGAGCAGAGCAAGGACACAAACTACGTCGTACCATTGTAAAATGATACTTAATTACTTATTACCTGTGTGTAGCTCAGAAACACCCACTAGGATAATGTAACATTCTCTAGAGATAGAACATTAGCAGAAACAGAACCAGTATTTAAAAATAAGCTTGTACAGGAGAAAATGACTTACTGGTTCAGTGCAGTTCTCCTTTAAGACTGATTGCAGACCAAGACAATGCAGTGGAAGTACTTTTTGTTCTGTAATCAAAGTATTAAAGTCTTACTTTATTTTGCCATCCTCTAAAATCCCTAATAGCTTAACCAGATTCAATATCAATAGGTTTGCATCTGCATCCCCCTCCACTGGCACGAGGCCAAAAATAGGCAGTATTGTCGAGCCTTCCTTTCCCAGTCAACAAAAACCAAACTTAATAAATGAATTGTTTGTGTCCAGTCAATGAGTGTAACAGCAAAGGTGTGGAACTGGTGACTGGCATCATAGGCATTGGTAGTCATTAGTAGAAGGCAGTGGAGAAACGAAAGACTCTCTCAGTTCTCTATGGCAAGGCATATGTTCACTACTCTGGAACAGTTTCTGCTGGGAAGGGTGGAAGGGCAAAGGAAGGTAAAAACTGGGAATGGGAGCAGCGCCAATCTAGGGTAGTAATATAAAAAGATGTAAAAAACTGCATGATGGAACACAGATAAAGATAAACATAAAGGAGCAAACTAGAAACACCCTATCAGGGGTAAGGGTACAAAATTGTTTCCAGGTAATACAGGGAGAACAGAAGTTGAGAATGCTGGGAGCAGTGCAGTGCATTGGCTGTGGCTTGCAGTTTTCAGAGACACCTGCTGGAGACCGCAGTGCTTCCCCATCTGCACACACCACTCTGAATTGAGGAAGGAGACCACTAGACTCCAGGTTGAGTTGGCTAGGATTTGGGGGACCTCCTCCCCCACCCAGGGACCACCAAGTCTGCCACCATTACCTCAGAGGATGCTATTGAGGAGGAACAGCTGGATTATGGTATACTCAGAAGGTGGGGGTGGTGGAATAGAGACATTTTTCAACTGGTACCATTACATAATTCCTATTCTACTTTGGTGGGGTGGGCCTGCTATGAGGAGGCACCCATTATAGTGACCAGGTAGGATGTGGTGGCCCTCCTTTGTGGAAGCACCAAGGAGTGTGATAGAGGACTCCAAAGAAGGAGGAAGCAACTACTGGTGGGGGACTCTGCTGTGAGGTGGACAGATTTGGGAATAGGAAAGGGGGGAGAGAGGCATGAGAGGTGCCTACTGGCTCCATGGCCTGGAAGAATGGAAAGTGAACCATGAGGATCACTAGGGTAGCAGGATGGGAGAGAGAGCTGGAGGTCATTGTCCACCTGGGGACTAATGACCTGGCTAAAGATGGGACTGGAATAGTGCAGGGTGAGATTAGGGTGCTGGAGAGGGGTCTTAAGCAGGTACAGTAGCATGCTGAGTTGCTTTCACTGAGGTGCTACCTGTCTACTACAAGGGACAGGAGAGGGATCTCCACACTAGGAGGTTCAACTTGTGGCTGAAGGAATGGTGCACAGAGGAAGGGTTCAGCTACTTTGGGGACTGGGGACCCCTCCTAGGAGAATAAGGTTCTACACAGGGGTGATGGCCTGCATTCAGCTGGGAGGGAAAATGCAGTCCTCAGTGGATGATTTAAATAGTACTTTGGTGAACATGTAAACTAGCTAAGGGTGTGATGAAAAGAATCAGGGAGTCAGAAACTGTCTCCCCCACAAGCTGAAGTAGAAAGTAAGGAGAACCTGAGAGGAGAGGAATCCCCAGGGTGCAAATTAATAAAGGAAAGAGGGTGGAAAAGATAAAGGGAGAAGGAAATGGAAGCCTTAAAAAAGAGAGAGGTGAATGAGGGAGGGCATAAAGGAAAAAAGAGGGTCAACAAACAGAGTGAAAACAAAATCTTAAAGGCCATGTGTGCAAATACTAGATGTCTAGGAAACAGGATTCCAGAACTGGAGGCCATCATGGCAGAGGCTGACCTGGTTTTTGTGGCCATTGCTGAATCACAGTGCACTGAAAACCATGGCTGGGATTTGGCCTTACAAGGCTATACTCTGTTCAGGAAAGACCAGGTGGGAAGAAAAGGAGGGTATGTGGTGCTTTATATGAGGGAAAGCATGAAAGCAATGGAGATACAGGGAATACTAGAGGAGACAGAGGTTCTATGGGTCACCCTGGAGATGGGGAATGGAGCCATTATTCACACTGGAGTGATGTACAGACCTCCAGCACAGGTGGAGGAATTAGATAAGGTACTGGTGACAGACACTGGCAAGATGTCGGAAAAGGGGAAGGTGCTGCTGGTGTGGGACTTCAGATGTAGATTGACACTTCTCAGCAGTAGCTTCAGCTAGAAGCTGGGACATCCTGGATGCTCTGCATGGGGCATTCCTCAGGCAACTAGTCAGTGAACCCACTTGCGATGGAGCAATACTGAACCTAGTACTCGTTAACAGGGACAGTGTTGTAGACATCAAGGTGGGAGGTCACTTGAGGATAACTGATCTCTGTATGGTGTGGTTCAATATAAGGACAGCTGCAGAACTGAACTGCACAAGGACTCCAGGAGGAAACATTTCATAAAGCTGTTTGAATGCCTCAGAGATGACCTGCCTGGCAGGGGACGGGGTTCGGGTTCTAGATGGGGTGAAGGAACAGTGGACACAGATAAAAGAGAGCACAGTAAAGGCGGCAAATCTCTATGTCAAACAAATGAGCAAAATCAAGAAGAAAAGGTGACCACTATGGTTCTCGAAAGAGGTGGCAGAAGAGGTAAAGGTTAACAGGGTAGCATTCAGAAGATATATGGAGACTCAGAAGGGAGGACAATAGGGAGGTGCATCAGGGGAAAGAGAGGGAAGCAGGGAAAACAGTAAGAAGTGGAAAGGCACAAACTGAAAAGAAAATAGCCTAAGAGGTAAGAAAAGGGGGAAAGGCTTTTTAAGGTATGTATGTGAAAAGAAGAAGACCAGGAGTGGGATTGTGAGGTTAAAAATGGAAGGGGAGGACTATGCAGAGGGGGACTGGGAAAAGTGAGACATCCTGAACAAATGCTGTGCTTTTGTTCAGTGTTCAGCGAGGAAGGCGAAGGGGAAGGTCACGAGAAAGTAACAGAATCTTTGGAGGGAGGGAGGGAGGTGGACACTAGTCCTTTTTTTGGAAGCGAGAGTCCAGAAGGGACTTGCTAATCTGTAGGTTGAGAAAACAACAGGGCCAGATAGGGTACATTCAAGGGTTTTGAGGGAGCTCATGTAAATATTGGTTGCACCTCTGAAAATTCTATTAACATTTTACTGAAAACAGGAGTAGTTCTAGAGGACTAGAGGATGGCAGATGTAGTCCTGCTACACAAAAGTGGCAGCAGGGAGGAGGAAAGTTACTCAGAAAGAAACGAGCACCGGGCAACATGATGGTGCTATAAATCTGAACAAAATCAAGTGAAACAAAAAAGTACCCATCACACTGATGTAGTAAAGACACAGAAATCAGTGTCCAAAATGTTTATTTAACACCAGTGGCACTGCAACCAGTAACAAGGGCTTCAAAGCTGGAGTAAAATGCGGGGAAAAAACCTTACGTTTCACCCAACTAACTGCTGGGCTTCCTCAGAATGGGAAGTAGGCTGGCAATTATAGGCCAGTCAGCCTGACATCGGTAGCAGGAAAATTAATGGAATCACTGTTGAAGGAAGGCTTTGTGGATTATTTTGAATCCAGTGGGTTACAAGATGTGAGGCAGCATGGTTTCACAGAGGGGAGGGCATGTCAAACGAGTCCGATAGATTCCTTTGACTGGGTGACA
This sequence comes from Neoceratodus forsteri, assembly GCA_016271365.2. Lineage (NCBI taxonomy): Eukaryota > Metazoa > Chordata > Ceratodontiformes > Ceratodontidae > Neoceratodus > Neoceratodus forsteri. Next base: position 53,997,690 of record JADMNL010000025.1, read on the forward strand.
AAGGATTTAGATCAGAATGAAGCACTGGACATGGCCGACCTGGATTTCAGTAATACTTTAGATACTGTTCCACATAGGAGACTAGTAAGCAAGCAAGGTATCTTAGGAGTGGGTCCAACAGTGGTAAACTGGGAAAGGAATTGGCTAGGGGATAGATAACAGAGGGTGGTGGTAAATAGAATTCACTCCAAGGAAGGGGGGGGGTGACCAGTGGGGTGAGTATTAAGGGGAATGTGGTATTGGTGGGCAACTTCAATTTACCAGACATAAATTGATGAAACCAATCCACTGCTACAAGTAGAAGCAAAGACTTCCTTGACACTCTGTACTTATTAGGCCTAAGACAGCTTGTCAAGGAACCCACAAGGGAGGAAGCCATCCTTAACCCGTTACTCACCAACAGTGACATCATATCAAGGGTAGAAGCCAAGAGCAACCTAGAATCTAGCCACCACCAGATGGTGTGGTTCCAGGTTAAAACAGAAAAAGAAATCAAGCACACTAAAATTAAAGTCTTGGACTTCAGATGTGCAGATTTTGATAAAATGAGGAAAAAGCTCAGATTTAACCTGGCTAAATTAACATGGACAGAGGGAGTAGATAAGTATTGGGCATCTGTAAAGGAATCTATCATAGAAGCATCAAAACAATGTATGAAATATATGAGTAAAGCCAAGAAGAGAAGAAAACCCTTATGGTTCTCCAAGGAAGTGGCCGCCAAGGTCAGGGAAAAACGGATGGCCTTAAAAAGATATAAGCAAACAGGATGTGAAAATGGCAAAGACACATACAAGGAGAAACTGAAGGAAGCAGGATAGCAAATCAGGGCAGCTAAGGTGCAAACAGAAGAAAGGATCACCTCGGAAGTCAAAAAGGAAGACAAGACCTTCTTTACATATAACAAGGAAAAAAGGAAAACCAATGGAGGTATAGACAAACTTAAAGGGGAAGATGGGGAATGCACAGAGGATGACAAGAACAAAGCAGAAATCCTTAAAAGACACTTTTGCTCGGTATTTACTAAGGAAGAAGATGGCTGTGGTCCCACCTTGACTGAAAAAAGTGCAGACCACAGCAACGTGAATTCAGCAACGTTCACAAGAGATAGTGTCCTGAAGGAGCTAGAAAAACTTAGGGATGACAAGGCCATGGGTCCTAAAGAAATACACCACAGGATACTGAAGGAACTCAGGGAAGACCTGGCAGCACCACTGACTGAACTGTTCTTTTTTTGTGTGAGGTTCACTGGTAACTATGATATTCAGGGGAAAAAAGAAAATCATTTTTCCAATATTTCAGAGTCATCAGATCTTTTAATTCCATGTTGTTACCTCATCATTACCTCCTACTCTATACTAACCTATAGATCCAGGAATACTATCCTATTTAGCTCTTTTTTTAATGCAATAAGCTTCTCTTTTTTATTGTTATTTATAACTTATGTTCATGTAAAGATTTTATAAGTTTTATTTATCTTAAGCCATGAAGCATTAGAATGTCAAAGGGTTGCCATATTTTTTTCAAAATCAGATTATTTTCCAATTTTCATATATTAAAGTCTTTCTAATTTCATTATATCTAACATACTAATTGATCCATGTTTCCACTGCTGGTTCATTCACATATCTGGTCTGTGTACTACAGTATGATCTCAGAGGCCATTGGTCCACACTGTGGACCAATAGGCGAGATCATACTGTACACTGTCATTCATGGGCGGCCGGGTGGTATGCGGATGGGTGCTGCTCGGCGACGGGGTGCTGGGTGGCTGGGGTCCCTCTGTGGGTGGGTGGGGAGGGGGTACCACTGGACCACCAGGATAATATCTACCAGTACAACAGCTTGCAATCAGGCAACGAAGGGCATCGCTAGACCACTGGGATTCCATTTCCAATTACTACTGCCCGCGATCGGGCATCAGGGAAGGGACCACTAGACCACCAGGATTCCATTTATTATTATTACTACTGCCAATGATCAGGCATTGGAGGGAACCACTAGGCCACCAGGATTCCTTTTAGTATTACTACCGCCTGCGATTGGGCATATGGGAGAGGGGGCTAAAAAGCTCACCAGGGAGCCAACCCCCAATAACAGCAGCCTGACAGGGCACCAGATGCATTTTGTTGGGACACCCAGTGCAACACATGCAAATGGTACCGTAATGACATACAAATGGCTCCATTTGCACCTTGCATAGATTATGATGTCATTTGCATGCCCCGGCTGAATATTGCTAGTGATGCATCTAGCGCAATGGCACTTGAGCTGGTGCATCCCGTGCTCCCTCTCTGTGGCTTGCACTGGTGCAGTGCCATTGTGCCGTGTGCAGTATGTGCAATAACCATGCCATATTCAATGGTGCTGCGCCATGGCGCATCACCATTGAATATCACCTGGTCCTGGCCTGTGGTGCAGCCCAGTTGCGTTGCGCCCAGGCTTGCGCCACTGCCCGGCGCAGTCTGAATATCCAGCCCTGCATGTTATTTGTACATTCAGAGCTCTATTTATTATTTTAAGTATTTCTGACCAAAATTTAGTGCGGTATAGGCAATTATGGATTCAATGAATCAGAGTTCCAGAAGTGTTTGTACATCTTGGGCATTTTTCTATCAAATTAGGGTTAATTTTATGTAGTTTGTGTGGGGTATAAGAAACTCTATGTAAAATATTGTATTGAATTTGTTGTCATTTAGTAGCTTTAGTATTAATGAAGAGGGAGGTTAATATGGAAGACCATAACTTTTCCATTTGTTCTTCTGAAAGTTCATGACCCAGATTTGTTGTCCATCTCTGTTTTAGTTTATTTATATTATTTACTATGGAAGGAAAGAGAGATGAATATATTTATTATTTTGATTTGCTTTTGGTAACCGGGTGGGTGTACTAGGCATAAGAATGCCTATTTTCAGGCATGACCTGGGAGAATACAAGTTGAAATAAATGAGTATACATGTGATGCAGTACATGAGCATGGTTGGAGGGGGATCACATATAATCAAATTTTAGGGTTAGGAGAAACATTTGTTCAGCATGGTTCAATCAGTACAGTTTGAACGGTCAAAAGAAAACAAGAAATGCAGAAAAACGTGAGAAAACAGGCATTGCAAAAGAAAAGTATACACAATATACAATAAGTGGCATTATGTTGCCATTGGCTTAGGGAGAGTAGAAACAGGGAGGAGAGGGAAGGGGGGAGTGGTGGGAAGCAGAGGAGGAGGGTAAGGTATGAGAGAAAGCATTTAAAGGAGGGTTATAAGAGATGTGGAGAAAGGTGTCAGAGGAGTAGTTGCCTAGGGGCACAGAGGGCAGGGAGAAATATGGTCTAAGGTGGATGAAAGCAGGTGCAGGGGCTAGCAGAATGCAAACTATTATGGTGAAGTTTCTTGAAGCTAGCATGGTTGGGAGCTTGAAGAATAGTTTGAGATTTAAAGTTCCAGTACTTTGGAGCGTGTATGAGAAAGCACATGCACCCTTTTGGTTTTGCATCTGGGGATATGGAGATGGGCTTGGTCAGTAGATCAGAGTCCATAGGATAGGGGCTGTGAGTGAAGCAGAGTGGAGAGGGATTGGGGGAGGTCTGATCTGGTAATACCATCAATTACACAGCCATAGGACTGGAGTCGATGGGCAGAGGGGCAAGGCTATTTTAGGTCAGCATAGAGCTGGCAATCGTGTTTGTATCGTGAAGATGCAGAGGCATAGTGTCAGATAGTATTATTCTGTAGGTGGCGTCCCATTTATGGAGGGAGAACTTTGTGGCAGATGGGTAGGTGACTGAACCATAGGCCAGGATTGGAGGCAGAAAGCCTTGTGCCACAGCTAGTTTAGCCGATGGAGTGAGGGCATAGCTAGTGAGGTAGGCACCATCTGTCTTAGCTTTGACTGATTTACACGTGGTGGTGATGTGCAGATCAAAATCTAGATATTCGTCAAGAAGAGTGCCCAGATATTTAAAGAAGCTAGTGCTAACCAGTGGGGAACCATCAGCACATGATATTTTGTGGGAGTTTTGGTTAACTTTAAGTCTGGCAGGAGAGCCAAAGAGCATGGAGTGTGTCTTGCTTGTATTGAGAGCAAGGTTGTTCTCTGTTAGCCAGGATTGAATGTATAAAAAGTCCAAGACAAGAGAGTGGTTAATGTCTGAGGTATTTCTTGCACTGTTGTAAATAACAAGGTCATCCATGTAGAGCAGAGATGAACAGGTTGGTGCAAGCAGCGGAAGATCATTTATGAAGATTGAGAAAAGCAAGGGGCCAAGTATGGAGCCCTGGGGAAAGCCAAGGTGTATAGACAAGAGGTCAGATATGGCTGAGTTCAAAAATACAGCCTGTTTCCTGTCAGACAGATAGCTAGTAAAACAGGCCACTATGTTAGCAGAGAAGCCAAGGGAACATACTTTCGAAAGGAGAAGGGTGTGGTTTACCAGATCAAATGCCTTAGTTAAATCAATGAAAACCACACGTGTCAGGAGGCTCGAGTCCACAGAGGTGTAGATATCATTTGTGAGTTTTAGAAGTGCAGTGGCCTTTGTGGAAGCCATGCTGGGAGCAAGAGAGAAGGTTATGCTTCTGAAGATAATCTATGGATTGGGTTGCCACTAATTTTTCCAAGATATTGCTAAGCACAGAAAGAATAGCTATAGGCCAGTAATTAGTGATTTCTTTAGGATCACCCTTTTAGGAATGGGTATAATTCTAGCTGTTTTCCAGATATTATGAACTGTACCATGGCATAGTAACAGGTTAAAAACTTTTGCTGGATGAGAGGGCAGAAGCTTTCAGGAGACTAGGTTCCAAACCATCAGAGCCCGAGCTGGTGCTGTCAGGGATGGAGAGTAGCAGCTTTAGAACTTTGACTCTTGTGATGATCTGGAACCTAAATGGAGGATGCGGGAGTAGAGGTTCAGTATCTGGGGGGGGGGAAGTATGTCTAGAAGGGAAAGAGGCCAGGTAGCTAGATAGATCTGAGAAGTGGCAATTGAAGGAGTTGGTGATGGTTACTGGATTATTGCAGTGTATGTCATTTAACAGCATATCACTTGCAGTAGCTGTATGATTAGCTCCAAGGAGGGTTTTAATGGTTGACCAGAATTTCTTGGAGTCACCTGCAACTTTTGTTAGTAAGCCTTTGCAGGAGGAGCTTTTTCCTAGTCGATTGTTCCTTTTGCAGGTGTTTCTCAGTAATCTGTATTTATTATAGTCGTACTGAAGCCCTGAGACCTTGAAGCCACACCAAGTTTTGTTCCTAGCCCTTATTTGGGTGAGAAGGTCTTTAGTTAACCACTTTGTTTTAGTTCCATGAATACAATGTGTGATGTGGGGAGCATGGGTGTCTTGGAGAAGACCAAACCAGGCCAGGAAGTAGTCTAGGGTTGCCTGGGCATTAGATGAGGTGTAGATGGGTGACCAGTTAATCATAGCATGATCATGCATAAACTGTTTTAAATTAAAGTTAATCAGATTGTGGAAAGTGATGAGTTTTGGAGGAGAAAATGGTCTACTAGTGGCACACCAGATGCAGTAGATTGGGGAGTGATCACTTATTGCATCTGCAAGGGTACCTGCACAGACTATACTGTCAGGGCAGTTTGTAAAGGCATAGCTGATAAGTGTACTGGACCAAGGGGGAGCCATGACCCTAGTTACAAACATACGAAATTTGCCAGCTGATAAAGGCCTAGAGGTCTATCAAGTCTGCTCAAATGAGCAGCTAGCACCCCTTATTCTGCAGCTGCCCCTCCCTTCCACCCTTCTTCTTCATTGACCCTCCCCCTTGTCCTGTTCCATTCCCTTTTGAAGCAGTCCACTGTTCTACTGGGTACCACTTTTGCAGGTAACACATTCCACCCAGCCACCACCCTCTCTGTAAAAAGTGTTTCCTCATCTCCCTCTGAACTTTCCTCCCTTCAGTCTCATATCATGGCCCCTGGTGTCCCTCCCCTCCCTTACTTTGAACAGCCCCTCTATACCCATCTTGTTTATTCCTTTCATGTACTTAAAGGTTTCAATCATGTCCTCTCTGTCCCTCCTCTCCTCTAGCGAGTAAATGTTCAACTCCCACAGCCTCCTCTCATATGATAAGTCCCACAGCCCCTTGATCATCTTTGTTGCCCTGTGTTGCACCCCTCCAGTAACTTAATGTCCCTCTTCAGATACAGGCACCAGTACTGCACACAGTACTCCAGGTGTGGTCTAACTAATGACCTATACAGTGGCAGAATCACCTCCTCCTCCCTCTTCGAGAATCTACCCCTTGCAATACAACCCAGCATTTTGTTGACCTGTTCAGCTGCCTTCCTACATTGTGCCGAGTTGTTCATTGACCCTGTCATGAGCACCCCCAGATCCTTCTCCTCCTCTGTCTGGGCTTGCTGCACTCCCCCCAGCTGGTAACTCTTCCATGGGTTCTTCATCCCAAAATGCAAAACCTTGCACTTTTTGGCATCAAACCCCAGTTACCAGGTGTCTGACCAGGTTTCAAGCTTTGCCAGATCATACTGCAACCCCTGCCATCCCCCTAGGTGATCTACCACCACTTCTACCTTGGTATCATCAGCAGACTGATCTTGCCCTTGATGTCCAATGATATGTCTGCAATGAATGTCCCAAACAACACTGGTCCCAACACCGAGCCCTGGTGAACACTACTCGTCACTACCCTTGGGTGTGAGAGCTCCTCACCCACCTGTGCCTTCCCTGAAGCCAGTTCCCTACCCATCTCACCAGCTTTGAACCCACCCCTGTGCCTTCTAACTCACTTCCCAGCCTTCCGTGTGGCACCGAGTCGAATGCCTTACTGAAGTTACTGTAGTTGGGTCAGTAATTAGTTGGTGAAGGTTGTGACCTTGTACCACTGTGTGAGAGAACTGGTTTGATTTACTGGTCCAGTTTAGATTGCAGTCTCCCAGCATAAGGTCTTAATTTCAGCCGATGGTATAGTCCACTTGGGAGATATTATTGATATTAGTCTTTTATTCACTTTCTGCTCTAATATGGTATCCAAAATAGGTGTGGAAATTAATTTTAACTCACCGTTCATTTTTGTTATAAGATGCTTTATTTGCATATATTTGAATAAGTGTATGTCCAGTATTTTGAACTCTGTTTTGATTTGTTCAAATGTTTTGAATTTTTTTATCCATAAAGAGTATTCGAATTTGTATAGGCCCTGCCTTCACCATTCCTTAAAGATTTAATTTTTCACTAATATAGGAAATGAAAGTTATTATGTATGGGGGAGAACTGAGTGATTTAAATTTTTAATTTTAGGATTTTGTGAATTTCATACCAGCAATTAATAGTTGTACTGTATGTGTTATTGGACTTCCCATCTCTTTATTTCTATTCACTTTATCTAAGTATATTCCTGAAATTACATATTCATTAGATTGTGATAATCATACATGGTTGTTTCAATTTGTACAGATTTACATGGAAATATTTGATAATTTATCCAATAAGAAATTATTCCTATCTGTGTCACCAGATAGTATTTATAGAAGTCTGGTAGAGCTAAGCCCACTTGATCCTTTGGAAGCACTAGTTTGCCATTTGAAATTCTCAGTTTTTTATTCAGCCAGATGAAGTTTGTTATAATTTTCTTTAAATTCTTAAAAAATTCTACTGGGATACTAATTGGAAGGGCTTGAAATATATATAATAGCCTGGGTAATATCTGCATTTTAATCACATTTACTTTACTGATTAAAGTTAGAGGGAGGGAATGCCATTCATATGTTTCAATTTTTATTTCTTGTAGACAATTCTCTAAGTTATGAGTATATAAATGGTCTAATTTATTATATATTTTAACCCTATATACTAAAACACATCTACAGTTGGGCAGGGGCACTCTCCGGTTAACTGCAAATTTGTATCACTATTGTTTTTGAAAATGGATGTTTTCTGACAATTAATTTTATACCCTGATTCTTTCCCATATAGGTCAGTTATTTTAATAAATTCTCTAATAGATTCTCGTGTACTTGTAAAATATAATAAAGCATTACCTGCATATAAACTGATTTTTTTGTTCCATTGAGTTGTAATTGATTCCTTTGATTGATGTATTTTTTCTAGTTTTTTTCTGCAAGGGGTTCTATAACCAGAGCAAAAATTAGTGGGGAAAGAGGACATCCTTGCCACTTGCCCCTAGTGAGATTAAAATATGGCAGGATTATATTATTAACTTTAATTCAAGCTTTAAGTGATTGATATATTATTTCTATCCAGTTAATGAATTTTTCCCCAAACCCAAAGTTCATCTTTTTTAATGTAGCTAATATGGATTTCCATTCAACCTGGTTGAATGCTTTGTCGGCATCCATCATAAGAAAGAATAGATTTGTTATTTTTATTGTTATTATAATTAAAAGTAATGTTCAATGTATGTCTAGTGTTTTCGGTTATTTTTCTCCCCTTGATAAATCCATTTTTGTCCTGGTCTATTAAGTCTTGTAACACTTGCTCTAGCCTAATTGCCAAGACTTTCACAAGAATTTTGTAATCTGAGTTTAATAAAGATATTGGCCTGTAGGACTTACACAATTCTGGGTCTTTGTCTTGTTTATGAAATAGAAGAATATGAGTTTTGTGGAGAGATTTTTGAGCCTTTTTAAATTGAATAGTCTTTCTGAAGAGATTTCTGAGGATTGGGATTAATGTGTCTTTAAATTTCTTAAAAAAGTCTACTTAGAACCAGTCTGGTCACAGAGCTTTATTGGCTTTCAAATCTTCCACCACTCTCTCAAACTCATGTTTATTGATTGGCTTGTCTAATAAGAGTCTTAAGTCCTTTGATAGCTGTTTTACAGTAGATTAACCAAATCCATAAGCTTCACCTGTCTAAGAGTTTCTAATAAGCACTGTGAGGTATACAGTTCTTGATAATATTCTGAGAATATTTTGCTTATATCTTCTGGGCTACTATTTATAATCCCTTCTTTATCTCTTATTTGCTTTATATTGTTTTGTTCTTCATCATTTTTCAACTGCCAAGACAGTAATTTTATTGGTTTATCCAAATTAATATAGTAATTAGGTCTGGCTTGTAAAATATGTTTTCTGCCTTCTCTGCTATTAAAGTATTGTATGTATCCTTTGTTTTTGTTAATAAATTAAAGAGTTTTGTCTCTAATGTAGTAGAATGTATTTGTTCCAAGTGATGAACTTTTTCTTCTAAAGCTTTTTGTTGCCTCACCCATCATCTCTTTCTTATTCCATGCATTCCTTAAAGTAAACCTTATATCCACACTTTAAAAGCATCCCAAATTATCATTATGTGAATATCCTGCTCTGAATTTCTCTTAAAGAAATCTAGGGTTTCCTGAATTATATAGTTACTTGACTCCTGATTTTTTTTTGTTTACTTGCCTGGCTCCCACGGCTTCTGGAGGAGGCCTCGTACCCCCTCCTACTCCGTCCGCCTGGGCATCCCTCTAGGCAACCCCTTCCCCGGCTTCATCTTGCTCAGGGGGCCAGGGTGTATGTATTTTTCCCCTTTTTCTCCCTTACCCCTGTGGACACCAGCATGAAGGATGTAAGTCCAGGCAGAAGACATGCTGACACACATCATTGCTTAGCACCCTCCCCTCCCCAGCTCCAAATAGCCACCATTGCCCCTGAAAGCCCATGCTTCCACCAGTGCCAGGAATGTTGAGTGTGCAAGGCACCCCTGGTAACCCACCCCAAGAGGAGGAGAGCATCTGTTGGGATGCTTGATCCTCCATCCCCCCGCTGACCCCCAGAAACCTGAGTCCATTCTTGAACCCGGGACACCGGCATAGCATGAGGTGTGGTGTCCAGCGCCTCAACCCTCAGTGTCACCAGGCTGGCTGACTCCTGATTTTTATGCAGGGTTAAATCCATTTTCCAGCTGTTTGGCTTTTGCGGTTGTTCATTCTATTGCATTTCTATCAAGCATGGAGAATGGTCTCATATTATACCTGGGTAGGATATAATCTTAATCATATGTTGTAATATTCCAGGTGTTAAATAGTAATCTATTCTTGCATAGATATGGTGCACATTGGAATAGTATGAAAATTGTTTTACATTGAGTTATTTTGATACCAGGGATCTATCAGCTTAAGGTCTGACATAAAGCTTTTGAAGGTTCTTATCATTGTTTTATAATTGTACGTACAACTAGTTGTTCTATCAGATTTGTTTAGTGCCACATTGAAATCCCCCCTATTATATATGGAGCTTCAAAGGTTGACAATTGCAAAAAAAAATTCTGTATAAAACGTGGGGCTACTATAACTGGGACCATACAGAATATTGTGGCCAAGGTAAAAATTTCAAGTCCAATTTCCTGCTTTACCACAATATACCAGCCCATTTGATCAATATATTCTCTTAGTATTCATGGTTTTGGCATTTTTTTGTGAAAGCAAATTGCAACCCCTCTCGCATTTGAATTGTGTGGGGCATGTATTCCTGATCCCCATTTATTCTGAAACCATTGAAAGCATTGTTCAGAGATGTGGGTTTCTTGCATTAATACACAGTTAATTTGTTGCTTTTGTCAGTTAGTTGAGTATTTTATTCATTTTGACTCTCTGTCTCAACCCTTTGACATTCTGTGTTGCTATCTTTAATAAATTTACCATTTACAGTATGTGCTATCTTTAAACATAATATTTTCCCTATATTCCTGGATCTGATGTTCATATTTAAATTCCATACAAGTTTTAATAAACTATAAGATTTGTAATCATGTTTTCTTTTTTATTTTAGTTTTGTGTTCTCCTTCACCAAACACACAACACCACAGTGCCCCCTTGTCCCCACTGTAGAATAGCCTTTTCTCCTCCCCCACATTAGCAGAGATAGACCAAAAGTCATCTCCTGAACCTGTATGGTACAGCTGGGTCTTCTACAAAAATATATGTAAAGGTTTTTAGGGTTATCTTATGAGGGTAAGCTTCTTTTTACACACACACACACACACACACACACACACACACACACACACACACACACATATATATATATATATATATATTTTTCCTTCTCTTCCTTTCCCATCTTTCTCACTCTTTCCCACATGTTGCTGGTTTTCCATTTAGATTTCCCCTTTATTCTCTCCCTCTCTAATGCTGCTACTATCCCCTTTTTTTCTCAATCATACTCAGCTTTCCTATGGGCATTTGTACTCACTCTATCATTCTGGAGGCTTTTTCCCTTATATTTTAAATACATGTAAATAAGACTATTTAAAGATTAGCTTACAAAACTTGCCTGCATTATGTATATGGGGATGATGCTGATGTCAGTTCCTTTAGATAGGAGCTGAGCACATTGCCGTGTGGACAGTGATAGGGTCGAATGGCATCCTTAGCTGTTTGTTCAGCATGTTTGGAGGACCTCTAGTCCACAATGATCTCTCTTAGATGGTTTCCTGTGACAGATGACATCTTGGTGCAGTGTTGAAGGATGCTGCAGTGTTGGTCCATTTTTTGTTAGTGGGCAGCGGTAATGCGATGCAGTAAGATTGAATCCCTTTTTATTATCTTTGTTTTTTATTTCCCTCCAGTGACTGTGATGAAATAACTGCACAGCTCTAAGTACCACATGAGTTTAACGTGAGTTGCGAGGCATTGAAAATTGGTTTCAGACAGGAGAACCAAAAGCTACAACTTACACGGCATGTCTAAGTCAATTTATAGCATCAGAGTAATAATGCGGCAACACAGCAAAGGTAAAAAACAAGAATGAGGTAACATAACAGCTCTGACTCTGCTGCAGCAGTATTTGAACTCTAGTGTTTCTCTGCCATCTCAATTGAATTCAGAACTGGTAAGTGAAATCCCTCTTTCTCTAATTCCGGATACACCGCCTAGTTTGAAAACAGACTCTAAAACAGAGGGTAAGATTACATTTTACTGTAAAGTGAAAGATACAATCTCCTTACCAGAGACCAGCCAGGAAGATTTAAATATACAGGGGCAAAAGACTCCGAAGTAAGAATGGAAATAGAGAATAATGCCTTGCAAATAGTAACAGAGAACAAGGAAAAAACAATGCTACAAATGAGGGGCAGGGTAGAGAAGAAGAGGGGGACATTAACATGTGTAAATGAGCTGTTTCAAGCACATTAAAAGCCTCAGAAGAAGACTAGAAGGAAGGGTCACCCCCCTGACCAAGCAAACACAGAAATATCCCTAGGAATAATGCAACCAGTTACATCCCTAAAGGTTGATATGCTGAAAGCACTTGGTGAAATAAATTAATCTATTAAAGGACTTTCAGACTCAGTAAGTGTACTGACTGAAAAACGAGTGGGTTTAACCACTCACACCCAAGATCTGGAAGACTGAGTCTCACAGATAGAGGATGTTAAGGGCCCCATGTTAAAAAAACAAACTCTCCATGATAAACATCTCCAGGAACTTATTCAAAAGGTTGCTGATTTGGAAGACAGATCTAGAAGGGGGAACATTGAATACAAAATATTCTGGAGGGCCTGGAAGGAACAGGGGACCCACTGCCATATTTTGAGAAGGTGTTTACAGAAATAATGGGCAGAAAAATATCCTGAACAGAAAATTGACCCGGACAGAGCACATAGAACAGGCACACAATTTCCAAATCCAAACCAGTCAGATCCAAGACCTGTCCTGATTAAACCTCACAAGTATCAGGGTAGGGAGACTATTTTACAGAAAGTCAGAATAGAAAAATGCCTGAAATATCAAAATGTAACCTTTAATGCTTATCCAGACCTCTTTGTGGACACGCTGAGCAAGGGCAAACTTTTCAACTCAGTAAAAAAAAAAATGATCGGGGCGTTAGATTTACCATGCAACACCCAGCAGAGCTTCATTTTGTAGTTAACGGGAAGTTAACTACATTCAATGATCACGGAGCAGCAGAAGAAGCTTTTGAAAGTTGCTATAACTCAGCATGTTGACAACAATCATACTCACAAACCCCCCAAGGCAAGGAACATCACTTCTCTATCAGCAATAATCATGGAACACTCCACCTACTGTGTAGGAAAATTTACACATAATGTGAGCTTTCTATAGTAGAGATGTGACCAAGCACATAAGTGGATTTGGGGGGAATGTAAGATCACCTATTTAAGTTCTAGAATAAGAACCTATTATAAAAATACCACTGACTGAACTGTTCAACCTCTCTCTTGAGGTCGGGGAAGCTCCTGCAGACTGGAGGAAGGCCACAGTTGTCCCTTTTCACAAAAATGGCAGTAGGGAAAGTGCCAGCAATTACTTCCCAGTAAGCCTGACCTCAATTGTTGGCAAAATGATGGAAACTCTAATTAAGGAAATAATTACATCCTTTCTCAAAGAAAATGATATAATGGCCCCAAAACAGCATTGCTTCACCACAGGAAGATCATGCCAGTCAAACCTAATAGATTTCTTCAATTGGGTAACAAAGACAGTAGATCAGTGCAGTGCTGCGGATGTAATATACCCAGACTTCAGCAAAGCCTTTGACTTGGTCCCACATAGAAGACTATTGAACAAATTTGCCAGTACAGGACTTGGGCATAAAGTGCGAAACTGGGTATGGAGCTGGTTTAGTGGAAGGACTCAGAGGGCACACGTAAACGGCCAACTATCAGAGGAAAGAGAGGTAATTAGTGGTGTGCCACATGGATCGATGCTGGGTCCTATCCTCCCCAATATTTTTATCAGTGACATATCTGTGGACCTAGAAGGTAAGGTGCATCTAGTCACAGATGACACAAAGATATGTAATAAGGTAGACATTCTATGGGGAGTGGAAAGGATGAGGGCTGATCTTCAAAGACTAGTAAGGTGGACAAAAACTTGGCAACTAAGTATCAATACCAAAAAGTGCAAGATCATGCAACTAGGAAGAAAAAATCCTTCTGAGGAATACCTCCTGCATAGAGTGAAATTGGGAGCCACAAAGCAGGAAAGGGGTCTGGGGGTGCTTATAACAGACGACCTGAAAACATCCAAGCAGTGTGAAAAAGCAATGTTAAAGGAGAACAGTATGTTAGGCTGCATAGGAAAAGGAAATACAAGTAGAAAGAGGGAGGTGATTATGCCACTGTACAGATCAATGGTAAGGCCTCACCTGGGAGTACAGTGTGCAGTTCTGGAGACCTCACCTCAGAAAGGACATGGACAGACTGGAGACAGAGCAAAGGAGAGCTACAAAAATGATACTTGGACTCCACAGTAAAACATACAAGGAATGTCTGCATGACCAAAACATGTACTCCCTGGAACAACACAGAGAAACGGGGGACATGATTGAAACTTTCAAGTTTTTGAAGGGACTAAACAAGGTCCAGATTCAGGATCTATTTCAGATCAAGAATCATGCAAGAATGAGGAGGCATGGCATGAAGCTGGAAGGAGGCAAGTTCAAGAGTAACACAAGAAAATTCTTCTTTACTGAGAGGGTGGTGGATACTTGGGAATGGTCTTCCACCAGAGGTTGCAGGGACTAGGTCAGTCAGATCATTCAAGAAGACATGGGATAGGAACAAAGGTATTATCACACTGAATAGCAGTTAAGGGAGGGGGTCAAGGCTTATGGGCAGACTAGATGGATCATGTGGCCCCCTTCTGCAGTCACTTTCTATGTTTCTATGGGTGCCTCAGGGATCAGCACTGGGACTGGTCCTCATTAATGTCTTTACAAGTGACATTGCAGAGAAGCTGAAAGGGACGGTCTACCTCTTTGCAGATGACACCAAACTCTGCAATAGAGTGGACACTCCAGTGGTAGTGGAAAGGATGAGTGGAGACCTGTGAAAACTAGAGAAGTGGTCAAGGGTGTGGCAGCTGGATTTCAATGCAAAAAAGTGCAAAATAAAGCACTCAGTGCACAGAAACCCAGAGGCAGAGTACAAAATGGGTGGAGTGGTATTGATGACCACCAAGCAGGAAAGAGACCTGGGAGTATCAGATCTGGTAACCTAATAGTGACCAGACATTATGACAAGGCAGTCAGGAGTGCTCGTGAGTGGTGTGTACAGGGAAGGGTATCACAGCTGAAAGAAAGAGGTGGTGATGCCTCTGTATACTGTAGTTCCCTGATAAGACCCCACCTAGAGTTCTGTGTACAGTTCTGGAGACCACTTCTCTGGAATGACATAGAGTGGAGGCAGTCCAGAAGAGACAACTAAAATGGTGCAGAGTCTGCATCAAAAGCCGTATAAGGAGAGACTAAAGGACCTCAATATGTACACCCTGAAACAGAGGAGGGGGAGAGAGAGGATATGACAGAGACCTATAAATACCTCATGGTGTGAAGTAGGGTACAGGAGGGATGTATTTTTCACAAGAAAAGGTGCTCAAGAACATGGGGACATGCTATGAAGCTGGAGGGGGGTAGAGTCAAGTGAGATGTTAGGAAGGATTTCTTCACAGAAAGAGTGGTGGATTCCTTGAATAGCCTTCCAGCACGGTGGTGGTGGGGAGGGGGGGCCAAAACAGTGGTTGGGTTCATGAATGCATGAGACAAGCACAAATGAATCATAGTGGAAAGGAAGTGGGGGAGGGCAAAGAGTTAATATAGGTAGGGAGAAATGGGTAGACTGAAAGGGCCAAGCGGTCCTTTTCTGCCATCAAGCTTTATATTTCTATGTGAATAAAAGCTCCCGAGATGACTTATTTAGAATATTAGCAGTAATCATTACTTACTTTGATAAACATTATGAATTATACAATGGCAGATAAGAATCCTGCATTGTGATTTTTGCCAGCCATGCATTAGAGGTGTCTAATTCACAGTTAGCAACATGGTCAGGTGCCTACAACCCCACTACAGTAAGTAGGTATCCTTAAGCCAAATGGAACTTTGAGTTTTGAAAATCTTCAATTTTTTTTCCTTGGTAGCCACACAGTACCCCAAAACTGAATAACTATTGTTCGTTTGCAACTAAGGGGCCTACCTTAAATTTTTATGTGAATCTCAGTGATGATCAGCTTCTAGTATTCATACCACCAGAATCATCGGTAAATGAAGATCCAGAATTGCTAACTGCATGAGAAACCAAGACCATCATTGACCAAACCATAGCTGTCATTAACAAAACCATACGTGAATTGATGGGAGCAAACCCATACACCCATAAAATCAGGGAATACTTTATTGTGGTTAGAGAGTGCTCAACAGAGGTTTTTATTTTCTTTTTTAGAAAACATTCACACTCACAGTGTCCTTAAGTGTGACAAACAGCACTCCTACTCCCGGTTCCTTCACAAGGTCATGACATGGTTTTCTTCCTGGCTACCACTCTTGCACTTGTTTGGTCTTAGCATTCTGAAGCTGTGTAAGGACACATCTTGCTGACTGTTGCTCACAACTTTCACATCAAATTAATAATAATGAAAATGTGTAACAAACAGGGAAAAAGAAAATAAAAGCAATCTAAACCTATCACTGTGCCTGTGTGTATATATGTGTGGGGGTAGCCATGACTAGTGTTGTGTGAAATTTTGATACATGAAACATTTTGTAAAATTCACACATTTCGCTAAATATTTTTCAGGTGCGGAGTGCGAAACTCTACATGAAAATGGTGAAATTTCATTTAAAAATGACAACATTTTGCATTTCACATAATGGCAAAAATCACCTCTCACAGGCAAAAGTTTGCCATTTTCAGGTGAAATTTCACATTTCATGGTGAAATTTTGCAAGTTTGCACTCTGCTAAATATGCAGAATTTCAAGAAGTATTTCACGTGGCAAAATTGCCAATTTCGTGGCAATTTCTCTGGTGAAATTCTATTTCACAACATCTCTAGGCATGGCAACCAGTTCAAATTACAGACACAGTGGCCATAGTAGGGCAAATGTCCTAAAGGCAAAAAGAAAACCAGATCAAGTTAATGCAGGCAGATGAACTATTTTAGACTAAAACACATTAAAATTGCATTATTTTAATATTTAACATGCTTATTTAAATGCTATTATACATGTAAAATGCACAGCCCCATTTTATAAGGACAATAAGACATGCCAGAGATATACATTAGACAATTTTAATGCATGTCCAAGGGCTACATGCACTTGGCTTGTGACCTTCTGGCTTACTATAATCCCTATCCATGCATTACAACTGCCTGATACACACCCAGTTGGGTCTTACTGCTTACATATATGGGACTCCTTGGTGTTCAGCAGAGAGGGGAGGCAGCAAAGCTTGTATTCATACTTAGAAATTTGAGACAACTGAAGATGAATTGGCCATATTGAGCTGTCCCCCCTCCCCATTATTCAATGGTAGTAATCTTTCAATATCTCTTCACCCATATATCCATCTATGTTAGTTTTGAAACTTAATATTGTCACTATGAACTATATTCATAGGTAGGGGAATTCCAAACTCTTACAATGCACTGCATATAATACAGTTTCCACCTAAACTTTTTAAAATTTCTGGTGTGTAATTGCTTGCTGTTTTCAGCATTGCAAAAGTTATTTGGTATAAATTCCAAGTTTAAATTCTTTATGAGACTGTTATCTTTGTGTGTATTATAAAATTGCAGGTAATCCCTCCGTATTCTCCTTCTATGGAGGCTGATTAGTCCTAGTTTGTTAAGTCTTTTACCATAATCTCCCCTTGTCTATTCCTCATTTTTGTGGCTGTCCACTGAATTCTTTCAATTTTGTTTCTCTCGACCATATCCAATGGTGCCTGAAACAAAAGCAATAATCTGTACATGGTCTTTTTAACATAGGTGTTATAAAGAAGCCACAGAACATTTTCTGATTTATGTACAAAATGTCTAATAGTGTGTAATAATTTGCTTTCCTAAACACCTCACCATAATGTTGTTTGTTCTTAAGGTCAGATGACACAATGATACCAAATTCTTCTCAGAGGTTCAATTATTGACTATATTCCTTCTACACTATACTGGTAGTGTTGATTATTTTCCCCAAATGCGTAGCTGTACATTTGGCTGAGTTGAAGATCATACCTCATTTCCTAACCCAAACTGCAAGGAAATCCACATAATTTTGTAATATAATATGATAATCAAATGGACCTGCACAGGCCTCAGTTTGTTTGTGTTATCTGCAAATTTACAATACTTACTTCGGTAATGTCCCATGTCTGCATGTATGCGCTATAAAAGATCGCACCTAAAATGGAACCTTAGGCGCGCCAATAGTCACAAAGCATTTGTCTGATTTACTGTAAAACTGTATATTTTGACCCTCTGAGTACACTCCTTTAACCACATTGAAATCCACTCTATTAATAATGGAAAAATGTCCAAATATTTTAATTGTTCAAATAATGTAATAAGAATGACACTCAAGGCTTTACTGTAGTCCAAATATATGTCTGTGTTACTTCCCCTACCAAGGGCAAGACTCACTGATTCAGAAAAACTGCTCATGTTAGTAACACAAGATCTTCCTTTTCTAAACCTGTGCTGTGGTTTATCAGTGATTTCTTTGGTTTCACATTGAATGTTTAATACATTTTCACTATTGCCTCCATTAACTTACCTACCAAGTCTGTCAATTATGTAGGGCAATTATTAGTGAGTTCACCATTACTATCCTTATACAGTACATTGGAACCACATTTGCTGTTCTCCAAGTCATTAAGTACCTCTTTCAATTGTAATGATTTATTAAAGATGTAAGTAAATGGCTGTGCCAGGGTGACCCCTGTCATAGTGGACACCCCTGGGATAAACTAAAACCCCTACCTCAAGCAGTTTATATGTTTTGTATGATGTCCAAAATGCTGGTTGGCTGGTTATAAATTAAGTGTTGAAGTGTTTATAAAGCTTTTTGTGCATATTAACCTAAAAACTAACTAGAAACCAGCCAAATCCTTAGTGAATATTAAAGTTATATAATGTTTTCTTCTCTGGTCTTTGGCCATAAAACAAAACTAAGAGTACAGTTACAAATTGAGAGGGCAATTATAATATAAGAATACTGTAACAGAAGTTTGTGTCTGCTTTTTCTAGATGTTAGCAGCCCCATTCTAAGATATATTTTACAGCAGACAGCATGAGGTAATAGGACCCTGTAGGAGAGTACAGAATGTTCTGACCTCGAGTCTGACCTTTTTCAATGTTGTAAACAAAACAAAACAAAAAGAACTGCATGTTTCGTGCTGTTCTCCAGGTGCCAACTGAGCTGTTCTCTATGGGGCAACAGTGGCCCCTAGAGGCTAGTTTAGTGTTAAGTCTGCTGTCAATCAAAAGGCAGTGGAAATTTTTCCAACTTCTAGTGGGCTTATAAAAAGTCCTGCCTCAGTGCTGAGATAGTCCTGCCTCAGTGCTGAGAAGGAACTGGAAGGGGGACAGGATCAGATCTACAGTACAGTAGCTTCTTGTTTTACATTGTTTTTCATGGATTCTACTTGGTAGAATGTTTATTTTCCTTCTTACTACTAAGGGGCTAGCAGGGTATTGTTTGGGGCTGTTGGAATTTTGAAACCTGTTTTGGTAGCTAAAAGTGGGCTCATTTGTTTGGTTTACGGTGTGGCAGGCTGCATTTGTAGAGGCCTATTTCTTCTCTTTAAACATAATTGTGTAATTTAACTGGTCTGTTTCTTTGAATTGAGACCTATATCTTATAATTCCAAACCTATTTTGATGTATTGTTGGTGAAGCTTGTTTGAATTGGTGTCCTGTTTCTTTGGGTAGAATTTATTCATTGTTGCTGGCTTCACTAGCTGCAAAGTTTTGAGTGGGGAAGGGTGCTAATTTGTCTGGCCAGGTCTCACTCAGCAGGGAGGCAGAGCTGAATCAGGTGTGAGTCAGTGCTTTGGCTTCTCAGAAGGAACTGGAAGGGGACAGGATCAGATCTACAGCACAGTAGCTTCTTGTTTTACATTGTTTTCATGGATTCTACTTGGTAGAATGTTTATTTTCCTTCTTACTACTAAGGGGCTAGCAGGGTATTGTTTGGGGCTGTTGGAATTTTGAAACCTGTTTTGGTAGCTAAAAGTGGGCTCATTTGTTTGGTTTACTGTGTGGCAGGCTGCATTTGTAGAGGCCTATTTCTTCTTTTAAACATAATTGGTGTAATTTAACTGGTCTGTTTCTTTGAATTGGAGACCTATATCTTATAATTCCAAACCTATTTTGATGTATTGTTGGTGAAGCTGTTTGAATTGGTGTCCTGTTTCTTTGGGTAGAATTTATTCATTGTTGCTGGCTTCACTAGCTGCAAAGTTTTGAGGGAGAAGGTGCTAATTGTCTGACTAGAGGCCTCAGCTACCTGATTGTTTCCGAGGACTTGGCTGGTCCCACCCACCCCTGGTCAATTATTCCCTTGTACTAGGGTTCTGACATCACTTCCTCAAACAGGCAAAGGATTTGCACCTGTCATACAGAAGCAGACATCCAGGAAAGGAACTGCAGCAAGTGAAGAGGACGGCTTTCTCAGTGGAAGGGAAGTAAAATCTAGGCGCTTCATTATTACTACTCACATAGTTATTGCATTGGGTAAAGGGGAGTAGGAGTTGAAGAAGGTGTGCAATGGCTACTTAAAGTATTTTTGAGTGTGGATAGAATATACAAAGCAGTTGCTCAACATATCTAAACGTGTGCAACAAAGGAGGTAAGGACATAAAGAATGTTTTGCACTGATAGAGGGGGAGAGTGGGGACTTGGGGAGTGTTTGGTATCCTGCATCTGGAAGGGTGGGGGTCGCTGGTAGGCAACGCACAGCAATGGGTAGGGGTAGGTTGCAACAACTGCGGTGCACCAATCTTTCTAAACATTGCCTGGAGAGTGGGAGGATGTTTAGTGTGCAACCACATAGAAAAACTTAGAAAGGAGATTGAGGGTCTGCAGGAGGAACTAAGACAGGCAAGGCAGATTGGGGGTGGGTTTAGCCCAATACTGGAGGGAGGAAGAAGGGGAGATGAGGGAGGGCAATTTAAGCCAACAGTGGTGAGGAGAGGCTCAGAAGAAGGGAAGTAGAGACAAAGGGGCCCAGGACAGGAAGAACGATTGCCGGGGAAACCAGATCAGGAGACAAAAGTCAAATGGAAGGAGGCAATAGGGACTTGTGAGGGGAGGCGAAGAAGTGGTAAAAGTCATGGAGTGGAAAGGAGAGAACAGGTTACTATGCAGAGAGGAGCGGGATTTGTGAAGGATCTTCAGAAAATAGTTGTGCACTGCTAGAGAGGAAGAAGGTGGAGGAGGAAATGATGAATTAGGGAGTAATTGATAAATGCCTGGACCAACTGGAGCGGAAGTTTGCTGGAGAACTGCAACAGGGGTAAAAGGGCATAATAATGTGCAGGAGGAAGAAGAGGAGCTGGAATGAGGGAGGGAGATGAAAGGAAGCAAGCAGGGAGTAAGAGGGTGGAATCTTAGTGCTGGGGACTCAATACTAAGAGGAGTTAGGTGGGGTAGCAAGGCGGAGAGCATAGTCGCATTTGGGTGGAGGCCTTGCCAGGAAATGACAGCGGAAAGGGTGGGACAGTCTGTTCTGAAATATGCTAGAAGGGGTAGGGACAAGCCTCATTTAATTATACATCTTGGGACAAACGACCTGGCTGACAAGACAGTGGATATAGTCCAGAGGAGGTTTGAGGAACTAGCACAATTATGTGAGGGGGCAGGAAGATCAGTAACTTTTTCCGAGATACTTCCGGTGCCAAAGGCAAGCACAACAAGAAAGCTGAGAATAGAGGAATTTAACAGATGGCTAAGAACCTGGTGTTGTGCTAAAGGGTATGGGCTGTTGGGGGTGGGGAGGGACCTGGGAGGACAGTAGTCTCTATGCCAAGGACAGACTACACTTGAGTGAGGAAGGAAAGAAAGTGTTGAAGCAGAGGATGGAAGAATATATAGAGGAAGTTTGGAGTTTAAACTAGGAGTGGGGTGGCAGTTGGGGAAGAGATATGCAGGGACCACAGGTTGGGAAACCATGAGCTTACCCCATAACAGTGACAAAGGACAAATGGCAAGTACTGTTGGTGATGCTAGGAAAGGAGGGCAGGATGGGAGGAGGGGAAAAGGGTGGAAGGTGGTTACCCTTAATGCTAGGAGCCTTGGGAGGAAAACTGCAGAGTTGCAGGTTCTCATGGCAGAGGGAGAGGTGGACATTGCAGCCATCACGGAAACATGGGCACCCAATATAATGACTGGGACCTGTCTGTACCAGGGTACAGGTTATTTCGTAGGGACAGGGTGACTGGGAAAGGAGGGGGTGGCACTATGTGAAGGAAGGACTGGAAGTGTGTAAGGGAGGAAGGGAGGAGGCAGTACAGAGTCACTTTAGGTGCAAATCCAGGATTCCAAGAATAGGAGTCTTAGAATGGGGAGTGGTGTAGGGCCACCATCTCAGATGGAGGAGTTAGACAGGGAACTAGCGGGACAGATCAGGAGGACCTGCGAGAAGGGTAGTGTGGTGATTGTGGGGACTTCAACATGCCAAAAGTGGACTGGAGCACCCCAACAACCAGGAACAGAAGGGAGCAGGTACTGCTGGATGCCTTCCAGGACAGCTTCCTGCTGCAAATGGTCAGTGAACCAACCAGGTTAGGGAATACCCTTGACCTTGTGCTGGCAAATGGGGACTTTGTGAGAGAACTTACAGTGGAGGAACCGCTGTCAGGGAGTGACCACCACTCAGTATGGCTCACATTGGATATGGGCAAGGAAGGAGTGGAATCTGGCACAAGAGTGCTGGACTTCAGGAGGGCTGACTTTGGGAGGATGGGGAAGTGGTAAAGGGCACCTGGCCAGAATTCAATCTAGTATGGATACTAACCAGAGATGGGAGCTCATAAAGTTGGGGATAGTGGAGGCAACCAAAACCTGCTGCAAAGCCCAGAGCAAGAAGGCTAGAGCTAAGAAACGAGCTGGTTGAGCAAAGAGGTCATGGAAAAGGTAAGGAGGAAAAGAGCTGCCTTTAGGAAATACAAGAAAACAGGGAGGGGGGAGGACAGAGAGGAGTACTTGACAGAATCGAAGGAGGTGACAAGGGCAGTAAGGAGCCAAAGCATCCACGGAACTCAGGCTGGCACAAGGCATTAAGAAGGGGGAGAAGGACTTCTTTAAGTACATCAGGGAGAAAAGGAGCTGTAAGGACCACATAGTAAGGATTAGGAAGGAGGGGGGTTGGGTGGAAGCAGGGTATGATAAGGTGGAAGCACTAAATGAGTACTTCTGCTCAGTATTTACTAAAGAGAGGGGGTGACACCCAAGATGGGTGAAATGCAGGACGGGGGGAAGTGGTGACAGATGGGGAAATCATGGAGGACAGAGTTCGAGAGGGTTTGAAGGCACTGAGGGTGGACAAGGCACCAGGCCCAGATGGCATCCACCCCAGGGTACTGAAGGAGCTGGCAGAGGTCCTTGCAGGACCTTTGGCAGACCTATTTAATGCCTCACTACATTCGGGGTGTGTACCTCAGGACTGGAGGATGGCTCATGTGGTGCCCCTCCACAAGAGTGGCCCCAAGGATGAACCGGGAACTACAGACCAGTGAGCCTCACATCCATCGTGGGTAAGCTAATGGAGACTATCCTGAAGGAGAGGCTGGTGGCCCTCTTAGAGGCCAAAGGACTGACGGACAGCAGACAGCATGGCTTCATACATGGCCGATCCTGCCAAACCAACCTGGTCGGGTTCTATGACTGGGTAACTAGACAACTGGACGGGGACATGCAGTGGATGTCCTGTATCTGGACTTCAGTAAGGCATTTGACCCAGTGCCACATGGAAGGCTGGGAAGGAAGTTAGTAGGCACAGGGGCAGGTGCAATGCTGGTGAGATGGGTAGGAAACTGGCTGCAGGGAAGGCAACAGAGGGTGGTGGTGGGTGGGGAGCTTCACACCCAAGGGCAGTGACGGTGGTGTCCCACAGGGCTCGTGTTGGGACCAGTGTTGTTTGGGATATTCATTGCAGACATATCATGGGACATCAAGAGCAAGATCAGTCTGTTTGCTGATGATACCAAGGTTGGGCGGTGGTGGATGACCTAGGGGATGGCAGGGGTTGCAGGATGATCTGCAAAGCTTGAAACCTGGTCAGACACCTGGCAACTGGGCTTTAATGCCAAAAAGTGCAAGGTGATGCATTTTGGGATGAAGAACCCAAGGAGGACTTACCAGCTAGGGGGAGTGCAGCTAGCCCAGACAGAGGAGGAGAAGGATCTGGGTGTGCTCATCACAGGGTCAATGAACAACTCGGCACAGTGTAGGAAGGCAGCTGCAAAGGCCAACAAAATGCTGGGTTGTATTGCAAGGGGTATATCCTCAAGGAGGGAGGAGGTGATTCTGCCACTGTATAGGTCATTAGTTAGACCACACCTGGAGTACTGCGTGCAGTTCTGGCGTCCGTATCTGAAAAGGGACATTAAGTTACTGGAGGGAGTGCAGCGAGGGGCGACAAAGATGATCAAGGGTCTGGGGACTTATCATATGAGAGGAGGTTGAAGGAGTTGAACATGTACTCACTGGAGGAGAGGAGAGACAGGGGACATGATTGAAACCTTTAAATACATGAAAGGAATAAACAAGAACAGGTACAGAGGGGCTGTTCAAAGTAAGGGAGGGAGGGCCACCAGGGCCATGATATGAGACTGGAGCGAGGAAGGTTCAGGAGGGAGATGAGGAGACACTTTTTTACAGAGAGGGTGGTGGCTGGGTGGAATGCATTACCTGCAGAAGTGGTATGCAGTAGAACAGTGGACTGCTTCAAACGAGGATGGGACAGGACAAGGGGGAGGGTTAATGAAGGGGAAGGGTGGAAGGGAGGGGCAGCTGCAGAATAAGGGGTGCTAGCTGCACATTCGAGCAGACTTGATAGACCTCTAGGCCTTTATCTGCTGGCAAATTTCGTATGTTCGTATAGGATAGCTAGGGTGATCAGTTGAATACTGACTGAGGAAGGTGAAAGATCTTCTGGTAGTGTATGCCTTCACACTGTTTGATTCATGCAAGGCTGAAGAAAAGCCTTAGACACCACTGGAGCGAAGGAGTTGTCATTTGATTTCTTTTGACCAAACTTTTGTTTTTTTATTTTCCATATAACTTATTTGTTTTATCTGCTCTAGAAATAAAATGATAAATGCAGCCATGCATTTTTTATGCATCTGATTTGTGGACTGCCTGAAACTGTGTTATCCTATACCCATGCCCTGTGACAATGGCTAATATGTTTGGCCTAACTACAGCCCTACCAATCCATCACTGTTGTAACAGCATCTCATAATGAACCTGTAGTAAGAAAGATGGCTTTAACCCTTAGGCAAAGCTACTACAAATTCTACTTCTGATGACTAACATCCAGCAAAACAATAAACCAAAAACAAATGACACATTGTGGCAAACTATAAAGCCACATTCCAAGCACATATTGCAAAACAAATCAGTCTCCCTCCCCAACAAAAAGCATGAGAACCACACAAAACAACTTTTTAAAGTAGGAGAGCTTGGTAAATAGTCATGTCTCCCCACAAAAATCCTACAACTTTTTTTTTCATCTGTTGTTTATCCTCCACAGCAGGCAGCAGCACTGTGTCGGCCAACTGTACCTTACTCCATGGTCATTTGATGCACCCTCCCTCTCATGCCCCAGTGGACCACTGGAGCTTGCCTTGGGGCTTCTTCCAGCAATGGCCCCTGATTTTTCCCTTTCCTTCCCTGTTACCTGAGGCACCAGAACGCAGTTGCCCATGTATGAGGCATGCATACCCACTGCAACTCTGGTGATGGCCCCTTCTGCCCCCCCCAACCTATTGTCAGTTTCCTCTCTGGCATGGCACTGCCACGTAGCCTCCATTGGGTGGCAGCCAAACACAGGAGAAACCACATGTCCCTCCCCAAGGAGGATAGCTGTCTGTCAGCTGCTCAGTTTGCTCTTTGCCCTCCCACACGCCAATTCCAGTGTCCCAAGCTCGTACCTGAACCTGGGTCACTGGCATGATGCAAAGTGTGGCATCCAGTGCTTCAAACCTCAGCACCACCAGGCTGGCTTAAAATCCTGTATCTTTAAAGAGACAGCACACTTTGCATTTGAGATAATCTTTTATTTGAGAACTCTTGCCTAGCCTTTACTGACTTGGTTCATTTAAATTTTAAATTAAGAGAATCTCTCAAAGTTGAGTGAGAGCTATTTAAAGACTTATAGCAGAAAAAGTACCTTGAAATAATCCAATTTCTAAGCCAATGCTATTTAGTGCAATAAAACTCAAGGGAGAAATACCCATCTTCTAAGGAACACAGACCCTGTTGTCTGTTATTTCTCCAATCTAGCCACTGCAGAGTTATAAGTTTCATGCTTCCTGAAGTTCACTGTCTTGAGAGATTCAGAGTGGGTCTGCTCAGCAAGCATACACTTCATAAGCCAGTTTTACAGCTATGGAGTGAAATAAAGGATCAGAGGACACTATTATACAGTTCATATGAATAATTCAATATTGCCAACTAAACATACTGTATATGTAAACAGTAACCTACACAGAGTAGGTGTTTCTAGAAAATTAGAACTGATCCTGGGTGAACTGGAAGGTAAGGTCAAATTACTTAATTAATGCATATAATTCTCAAGAAACTCACCTTGGAGTGAGTTATTGTGCTTATAAAATGTTTTTTTTAATGGAAAAGGGGTTTATTTCCTCTTAAGTTGTTGCTATATAGAATGAGTACACTTGGTCACAAAGCCTGTGTGCCTTTGAATGAACCCGAGAACTGCATTTATTTTGAAGAAACCTATGCACTGTTGTGAGGCATAGCTTTCTTCAAAACAAATAGAAGCAATTTTATTTTAATTAAAAAGGTTTATTTTCATTTACTTAGGCTGCTGCTAGGTAGATTAGGGCAAGTTAGTTATCAACGCTACTGTTTCTAGGTAAATAATCAACAGTCAGGTGCTATGTTTTAACAAATGAATTTGTTTAATTTGGTCAGCTTTTTATAGCCCATTTTACAGAGGAACTGAGAACATGCTAGACAAATTGAAGTTGTAAGGTCCATAACCTTTGTCACCTAGGAGAGAGAAAACTGCCAGTAGAAGACTCTTCCCAGGCAATACTACCCCCAAAATATCCCCATTAATTATAAGTGTAGGCCAGACTCTCCGAATCTGGTTAAAGTCCATTCTCAGAAAATGTACCTTTCATGGAAGTTTCAGTTTCACAGTTCTTATACTCTTGGTACAAGCAGAAGATGTTCAGCTCCTCACTTTTGACAGGAATGTAGATACTGATTTGCCTACTCTTTTACAACCATTCTTACCCCAAATGCATTCCACATCAATTTCAGCAGATATTGATATATAGTTGGTCCAATGTGCTTGTAGAAGTCTTACAAGTGTGATCTCTTAAGAAAACCATATCTAAGTTCAGTGAAGGTGTAATGTTGTTACTCCACATTGTCAAAATCCATGTATCCATTCCCAGTGAACAATCCAACAAAAAGTACAGGGTTAGAAGATTAAGCATTGGCATACTACTACAATACCAGTGTGAAGAATTCCATTTAGAAATGCTTGTTATATAAGCTTTAAAGTCAGAGATTATAGAGTTATTGCAAATAGGCTGAAGTTCACACTTGTGTATTGTATAAATGGCAACAGAAACATCATGTTCTACAGTTATAACAGAGTATCTGAAAGTGGAAATGTATGATGAAATTCCCTGCCCAGATTCAATGAAGCAGATCTGAAAGAAACAGACATTTGTGCATAACCTAATAAACATTGTGCCTGTTTCTGTGTAATTACACTATGATACTACAACAATGACCACCAAACCTTGATGAAGTGTTTTTCAACTCACAAAATGCTGGTGTGTTTATTGTATAGTGGGGTCGCACCTGGAAACAAGCCGTGGCTTAGTGTGCCTTTTTATTGGTTACCAATTTTAAAATAAATAAATATGGTGGCACATAAGTAACAGCAATTTGATGTTTTTCATATACCTAGGAGTTGAATATTCTTTTTTGTTTCTGATATGTCATAGACACTGCTGTTACAGACTCCTTCAAATATAAACACTTGCAGAACCTGATAGGGTAGTGGGATTTAGAGATCAACCCCACCCTCCGCCCCAGTCTGCAGTGCTGTAAAGTCATGGAATTGAATTTTTCTTACAGTCTATCTGCCCAGTTCCTAATGGAGGCTTCTGGTTTCTGAATATGCAGGCACTTTATGATTACATCACTTAGGTGACAGCACATTTGGCTCGTTCTCTATGTTCCCCTAATTACTTTGGCCGTAGCTCCTTACACTTCTTGTCTCATAGCTCCTACCCCACCCTTTGGAGCACCGACCTTTCCTTCCCCCACCACACCCACAGTGACACTATTAATATCATGGTGAGGTCCCAGGCTTTTTGCACAGGAAGAGATATGTTCATTTCCAGAGGGACAAGCCATTATTTGGCCTTCATGAGGTATTTAGCCCCCCCCCCGTATACCCCTCTCACCTCCCCATAATGTAAATCTGGTTCCGCTTCTACCTAACTGTATATAATCTGTACATGTAGTACATGTAGATGGACCCATCACCCTCTTTCTTCCTGAATGATATACAGTTTCCTCAAGTTTCAGCTCTTGGTTTCATATTATTTTCTTTGTTTCTTAACAACCTGCCCACTGCTTGCATCTCCTCCTGTATCCACAAGTATGTGGATGATACAGTGCTTTTTGCCAGTGGTTCGGATATTGTATCACTTGATTTCCAAGCTCAGCCTTAGTTGGCAAGACACTCTAAGTCACTATGTGTTCCTCAAATGATATCACTAGGTCAAATAAAGTACCCATAACTTATATTGGCTGGTGTTATCAAGTCCTATTATTCAAATCATTTATTTGTGAATTGTTTGTATGTCTGGTATTTTGTGAATAGTGTGTATTTATTTGTATGGTGCCCAGAGCCTCCAGAAGTGGGAGCCTTG
Source organism: Neoceratodus forsteri (assembly GCA_016271365.2). NCBI lineage: Eukaryota > Metazoa > Chordata > Ceratodontiformes > Ceratodontidae > Neoceratodus > Neoceratodus forsteri. Next base: position 54,026,549 of record JADMNL010000025.1, read on the forward strand.
AAAAATAAAGCTTGCCTTGCCTTCCCTTATCCAATGTGGCATCATTGATACAATTATTTTCATTTGTGTTAAGGAGCTATCAATTCCTTTCTAGAACCACACATCACTATCTGCTTTTCCTTGTTTTATAACAATTTGTTTTTTTATTAGGGATGTTGTCCCTTTTAGTAAATCCCTTTTGAAGTTTTAGCTGAACTTTAAAAACTGAGGTTCTGTTTACAAAGATGATTGTGTTGTTTGTACACAATTGCACATATCACTACACATATCTGAAAATTCATTTAAGCAATAATGCACAACAGGGTGCGTGCCATGCAGGGATAACATCATGCCTCAGGTGGTTGAAGCATGAGGCCACACTCTGAGTGCATTCAAAACCTGAGAAGGGATGTTATCCCCACACAACACACACTCCAGAGTGCATTATTGTTATTTTACAATCTCTTATTTGTGCAAACAAAATATAACAACTGAAAAATGCATTTTTTTTGTTTGATTTTGTATTGATTTTTGTATGTGGAGGTATATTGGTTTACAAAAGTCCACAGTTTGTATTATGTGTAGTAGTAGGTTGTGCTGCTGCTATTTCTAGTCTTCCCCAGTCCACACTGTGGTTCTTCTTGTGTGATGGCAGTGCCCGCCCCCCAAGGAATCTTGGTTTTATTGCAGGCAGGAAGGAAGAAGGCTTTCAGTCATTGCAGTGAGTAATGTTGGCACTGGGATGGAAAACTCTGTTTTTCATGACTGCAGGTAGCACTGGCATCTGTTTGAAAATAGATGATTGAATGGGAGCTGCTGGCATGATATTTCTGGTTTTGGATTCAACATGGCTAGATTTCTGTGAGTGGAAGACTGATAAGTTGAACTAGTTCACAGTTTAAAAAAGAGAAAGAAACCATTTTTAAAAGAGCCGTTATGTGTGGCATGCTGGAAAAATGGCAGAGCAGCAAGTGAAAAGTGTGCAGCATGCCTCATGTGCTAGTGTGAAGTCACAGCCATTTTGAACAAAATAAAGGTTTGTTTCCTTTGTTATTTTGGTTTTGGTCAGCAGTTGGATACTTTGAGTCTGTTGTTCTTTTTTATCCACTGATTGTAAACTGATGGGCTTCTGGGATATTTATGAGAACCATAACATTGGGTGGGGGAGCAGAGGACAGGATGGAGTGATTTATTTTCTTTTTTTGGTGTGGTCAGGTGTGCCTGACCTTGAGACAGTGATGTTGTACTGGGATAACATTACTGTTCAAGGTGGACACTGGCCAGTCAGAGGGTCGGAATTTTTTCTTGTCATTTTGTAATAATAAATAATAACTAGCGCCAAGGCTGTATGGCTGAAGCAGAATCTAAAGTAGATGCTGAGACACAGTCACTTATCTTTACTACTTGTAATCGGTTTGACACACAAAATCTTGAAACCTTTTGAGAGCCAGCTGTTCACAACCAAGTGACTGAAGGGTACATATTAAGAGTTGCTGATTAACAAAGACAAATGCTTGGTCAAATCTTTAAATATGGCTCCTGTAAGTGTCTTGCTGGCAGTTACAACTAATATCTTAAGTGAATGTGACCAAGGCATGTGGTATGCTGAACTCTACTCTGAAACTGATTTGATTATCACAGAAAAGACCTGGACTATACACATAAAGGCTAAACGTTATTTAGCCACCAGTTTTGTTATGCATGTGCCAACACTGAGAGTACTTAGATGTGCCTGAAGTTCTGTTGTTTTGCTCAGTTGCAGAAATGTAATTTTCCCAAATACCAGTGCTACTCTGAAGCCAAAAAAAAAGTATAATATCCGTGTGCAAACTCTGACATTATAAATGTTCCCAAACCATTCTATTACGATGGACTGGTATGCTAATTTGATCTGTTACATGACTCACTGAAACAGCCTATTGTGCACCTTCAAAATATAAAATGGCCTATTTTTCTGACACTTAACAAATATGAAACTATGCAGAATAAAATTAAGATGTATCATATCACCCATTTTGAATTTTTTTATAGCTTCTTTGCAGATTACAAGAAAACACTCAGGCAATTCTTCATGAAAGCCTCTGAGGGTGTAATGTATCCGGATTGTAAACCCAGTACATTTCTGTCCTCTTATTGCATTTTTGTGCTCAGCAATCTGAGTATTCAATGATCTTTTTGTCAGAAAACCACACTACCACCATCTATTTCAATGTGATATCCCAAATATGTTTGGTAAAAACCCTACCCCTTTAATAAGTCACATCTCTGCTCCTGCTAACAGCATTATATTACTGCTTTATAGGGATCATAGAGCAAAACAAATGCTCACTACCCTTGCTGTAATTACTTTTGTTTTGTTTTGTCTTGTAGGTGTTAGTCATGTGACAGAAGTTAAGTGGTACTTTTTATTTTTAGCTAGATGTGTTGAAGTGTGTATATGGGTAGGGATTATGAAAATATTGTTGACTAACATTAAAGAGCAGGTGCTTGATAAGGGTGTATATCTCAAAAAAATGAAGGTCTGGGGCCTTTAGATGCCTCTGCAATCAATTAATTTGCTTTTATTTGTTTCTTTACTTACTTTTTAATAATTTTATTTGTACATTGCCAACCACTAGTGAAAAAAGAATCAGATGGAATCCTTGTATTATGATGTCAAAAACTCTTTACTGGCAAGGCTGCCAGTGTATTTTAATGGGAAACCACAAATCACTTCCTGCCACCAACATATTACATATTTAATAAAAACATGTGATCTATTGTTATAATTTGGCAGGTGACATTTTCCTTATAACCAGCTTTTACTTGGAGAGGAGAGAAGAAAAGGAAAGCTAATTATTGTTTTTAAAATGTAAAATCATACGGATGGAGCACTATAATGCAAACATATAAAAGGCAAAGTTTGTTGATGAAGTAAGTGTCAATTTCTTTCGTAAAAGATAGAAAAATATATTTAGTTTCTCACTGAAATACATTGGGCTCTAAAGTAGGTGGCAGTTTCTGACACCACACTACCAGAATTCTTTTGAATTCTTGTTTACCAGTAGTGTGGAAAGCAAAGGTGAAAATCCACTTGTTTCACTGCACTAACAAATATTTTATTATCAAAATAGAAAGTAGTCACTAACACATCAAAATACAATAAATAAAATAGTATTTATTTATTAGACATAAACACCTGGGACCACACATTCAAAACTTTGCATCGGGCGCAAATTGTTTGCCCCATGATTGCGCCGCAATTGCGATGGATCACCATGTTCAAAAGGCCAAATAGAGCTGATGTCACATGTTAGCACCAACACCAAAAGATAATGTAGGCATTGGGCAAAGTGAGAGATGGGTACATGCTTGCAGGAACAATGGCATATTCAAAACCATTGTGTCACACAATGTGCTTTGGGCTGGCAGTATAGCCTAGAGGTTAGAGGAATGAGGTATGAATGAGCTTGATATATCCAGCAGACCAAACCTGAGTTTGATTCTCATAACCGTCACTTGCATACTGTGTGACTCTGAGCAAGTCACTTAACTGCCCAGTGCTCCCAGGTCACCCCTGAAAACAGGCACTTGTGCCAAGTGAGCCTTACCCGGTTACCAAAAGAGTAAAAAAAAAAAAAAAAGTAGCGTGGTGAAATTTACCACCTATGAAAAAGTAGTCTTAACTCTAGGCAACCAAGGATGAGGGGGCATGGACACAGCAATAATAGGCTACAAGGCTGCATGCAACAGCAGCATCAGCATGGTGCACCTGATGTCTGCAGCTAATGAGGAAGCAGAGAGGGCTGACGAACACCCTGGACCATTCCATATGCAACGGAGAAGACATGCTGCACTCAGAAGGGCACCGCCCACATTGCCATCATCTGGCACCAGTCCAAACCCTGCCAGGCATTTGTGGGTTCCCCAGCACCCAGTGGACACCATGGCAGTGAATCCATGCAGCACACATCTACGGTCCTCCACTGGGGTGCACCACAACAATCCAGCACACACATGCAGTACTAGGGGAATGGGCGGTGTTGAGAGGAGGGTGTACAGATTGCCAGCTGCACCACATAGTAGGTGCTGCCACAATACTAGGGTTGTCCACACATTCCAGTGATAGGAATGCTCCAACAGCAGTGTGCCTGTCTAATGGTATGCGTCTGCCCCCCTGTCTACATACCGCAGACCTGTGCAGACACCATGTCACACATTGCCAGCCATGTGTGTGTTACTATAAGTATTCCATGCCATTGGCTCAGCATTTGTAGGTCACAGAATGGCATGACAGTGGTGTCCGCTGTCTGAACATACCTGCCAGCTGAACTTGTCACCATGTGGAGAGCAGCAGTCATTGATGCCTGATACAACACAGGCATTTCTGTGTCCCTCACAGTACAAGCCACTATGTTACTATAGCATCTGATATGCACTGTAGCAGAAACAACATTGTGTCTGTGGCATGCAGCACCACCACCTGTGACTGTGATGGTAGTTCTCTGGGGCACAATAGTCTCTGCTGCTGAGTACAAATGTAGCTTGTAGCTACAGACCTTTTGATCCAGCCTGACATACAGGTGGTGCTGTGAGCAGACCCAGCCTGCAGCCACCAACCTGTGGTTCTGGTCTGACCTACAGGTGGAGCTGTGTGCACACTGAAATAGTGCTGGGCAGTCCACGTGGTGATGCATGCAAATCAGGCCATAATGACACGCTAATGTGACTGTTTGCCCTTGGACTGCCTAAGTAGGCTCATTTGCATACCAGTTATGAATATAGCAAACTTTTCCCCCGGGCAAACATGTTAGCACAGGGAAAACAAGTTTGCCCTGGGCAAAGTTGTCAAAACCATAGCACCATTTTGCAGTATTTGGCCTGCAATGTTGTTTGCAGTTGCTGTGAATCCACTTCATTGCTAGTGCCCACATTGGCCACGTAAGTTACCTTTGCCTTACTCCACTGAGCTGCTGTTACAGTTTGCTCTGCCTGGTTGCTGTATTCAGAGCTGTCTTCTTTGCTGGGTTGTTTGTGCCCTGCACTCTCAACCCTGTTTGCATGCCTTTGTTTGCACGCTATATTCAACTGATTTAGCTCTGGGCTATCCTTTGAGTATAGTGTGCAAATGGTTCCGGGGTATATCTGCACACCATGCAGTGCTAATTGTGCCCCCAGGCTAAGTTTTGAATGCTGGACCCTGCTCTTTAAGGGTAGTGCTTGATTTTGGGCACTTTGTTTGTCCATCCCAGATATTGAGATCGAGGTCCCACATCAACAACATGATGGGGAACTACAACATCCAGAAAACTTGGTGTGCTTTTCAAACACAATTTGTTTCCAATTTTAGATTATGTAGACATCATACATGAACACTGCATACAAGGCAAACTGTCTAAGCTCTGTCACGCAGTATGTACAAGAAGTGTAAAACTGACACACTGTATATAGAGAAAAAGAAAGCAAACTCCTTAAAAAATATTACATAGACACATCTTGAGATAGTAAAATGAATGTGAATAGCATTTAACAAGACTTAATGCATATTAACGTTTTCCTTAGATCTTGATTGTGTACCCCTGCTGTATAGTTTCCAAAAATCATCACTGTAGAACATGTTATTACAGTATAAAGTGCTTAGAAATAGATGTTTCCACTCTAGAATAGGGAATGCCATCAGACTGTTAGAACATTTCCAATTTGGTTAAATTATTCTTTTCACAGCAATCAAATTAGCTTTAACTATTTTATAAACCTTATCGTCAGGTAGCATTTTAATATCATGTTCCAGCACTAGAGATTCAGTTTCAGAATTAGCTAAAGACTGAATCCCAGTCCTGTGCAATATATTAAAGGAGGCAGACCACCAAGATTGAAAAAGTGAGCACATCCAAAATGTGTACAGAATGTCTGTATTCAGTTGTTAAGTGTGCCAAGAGCATGTATCTGCTTTCTGTTTCATTTTATACAGTCTATATGGGGTAAAATAAGCATAGTTCACAATTTTCTCCCACCCCTGATCCACTCTTATGAATATTAATAACATTCCTGGTGGTGTAGTGGGCTCGCCACAGCCCCAGTCCTCTTTTACTAATATTAATGATGTCACTGGTGGGTTAGTGGACACCCCAGGCCTGATCCCCTTTTAGTAATATAAACAATGTCCCTGGTGTTCTAATGGACCACCAGCCCTGATCTGCTCATATGGTAATAGATAACATTCCATCTTGGTCTAGTAATACCCCACCCCCCATTCCGTCAGGCAGTGCCCCATCACCCCTGTCCCATCCCCAAGCTGTCAACCAGCACGGCCCTCCACACTCTGCCATGGCCAGCTGCCAACTGAGCTATCACAGAGTGTGTGCTGTATACAGTGTGTGCTGATTGCTTGACAGCTCATTGAGTGATCTGTTAATCAATGAGTCCAGGGTGGAATTCTTTTTTTTAATTTTTTATTTTACCAGGAGAGACACACTAAGTTTGCTTACAGGTGTGACATGGAACCACAAGGAATTTAAGTTACTTGCTCAGGGTCACACAATAAGAAAGTGGGGGCTGTGAGATTCCAACCCAGGTCTTCAGGCTTGCAGCTCAGAGCCTTAAACCACTACATTAGTACCCTCAGGCCAGCCCTAGCTGGTCTATAGGTACTTAGACTTTTGCCCTCTGGAATGGTTTAGTAAATCCTAAATTAGGGAATGTGGCAATCTGCACCTGTGGCATGCTCCCTAGCACCATGCCACAGTCCATTTTGTGGAACAAGGATGGCACAAGCCCCCTTTGGTGCATGCAGCCTGCAGTTGATGTGGTCTGCTTTCAGTGCATTTGTGGACTGCTTTCAGTGCATTTTCTGGTGCAAAAAGGCACTTTGCACAATTCCTTGTGGCACAAGCGCCTTGCGCCAATCAGGGAGCTTTGGGAATCAGGCCCATAAACTGTTCAAATACACTTCATCTGACATTATATCTATAAGACATCTTATAAGGAAAGACTCCATACAGCATAGGCTGAAACACATAAAAAGCTATTTTAATCAAAAAAGGTTCCTGAAAAAATATATATTTATGTAACAGCACACATGCACTAAAGTCATCAATAATTTAACAGAACTAATAAGAATAGGACTAATTCAAAATTGTCATTCAAACCTGACAGTGGTAGTGGCAATTAGAAATTTCAAAATGCCTCCCTGTGTGCCAGCTTCAAGTCACTTTCCACCCACATGGACCCATCAATATTTTTTCTATACCAATAAATGTTCATTGAAACATAGAAACATAAACATAGAAACATAGAATTTGACGGGAGATAAGGACCGCTTGGCCCACCCAGTCTGCCCATTTCCCTACTTGATGGTTAAGCTGCAGATCCTAGTTAACCAGCAGCCTAATTCTTCCTACCCCCACCCTCTAGAATTTCCTTATGACTGTCCCATGCATGCTTGAATTCCACCACTGTTTTTGACTCCACAACCTCCTCTGAAAGGCTGTTCCATACATCCACAACCCTCTCGGTGAAAAAATACTTCCTTAAATTACCTCTGAGCTGCCCCCTTCTATCTTCAAATTATGCCCCCTTGTTCTTGCACACCTCTTTTTTTGAAAGATGCTACCCTCTTGGACTTTGTTGATTCCCTTGAGGTACTTGAAAGTTTCTATCATGTCCCCCTCTCCTCCTTTCCTCAAGGCTATACATATTAAGCTCCTTAAGTCTCTCTTCTATGTCTTCGCAGACCCTGCACCATTTTAGTTGCCTCCTCTGGACAGCTTCCATCCTGTCTATGTCTTTATGGAGATTGGGTCTCCAGAACTGCACGCAGTACTCCAGATGTGGTCTCACCAGCTGTCTGTACAGAGGGATAATAACTCTTGTTTTCTAATGGCGATGCTGCCCCTATGCATCCCAGTATCCCCCAGCCTCCTTGCTGCCCTCTCACATTGCTTGCCCACCTTTAGGTCATCTGATATGACTACCCCAGGTCCCTTTCCATTTTGTTGTTGTTAGTATCTCACCCCCATTGTGTACTCTTCCCCTGGGTTTTTGTTTCCCAGGTGCATTCCTTGCACTTCTTAGCATTGAATCTAAGCTGCCATACATTTGACCATTCCTCTAACCTTGCCAAGTCCCTTCTCATCCTTTCCACCCCACCTTGTGCATCAACTCTGCTGCAGATCTTATGTCATCTGCAAGAGACATACTTTTCTTCCAGTCCCTCTGCAATGTCACTTATAAAGACATTGAAGAGGACCGGTCTAATACTGAACCCTGTGGTACCCCACTGCTAACCCCCCTTTTTTCAGAGTGGACTCCATTTACTATTACTCTCTGTGTCCTATTTTCCAGCCAATTCTTTACCCAGGCTGTCATCTTGGGACCCACTCCCAGGCTGGCTAACTTGTATATTAATCTTTTGTGTGGGACTGTGTCAAATGATTGATGTGGGACATGTAGCCCAGAGTTCCAAAGATGAGCTGCAGTGACATAGCTCAAATCCTGCTTAGTAATGGCCCTCTAATTCTCCCCACTCTATCCTTGAATTTGTGTTTTGTCCAACCTACATAATAACTCCTATAATTGCAGGTGGTGAGTATGCTAATTATGTTGAAAAGGGTGGTAAAGCAATCAGGCAGTAGACTACCCTTCCCTGTTTTGCACTTCCATAGTTCTTTACCATGAACAAGGTCCTCAACAACCGCTCCTATAGCTTATGTGAGTCAAAACATTGTATGCTTAACCTTATGCAAAATGGCCACTTCAAGCTGAATGAAAGGATTCAACCTTGTCCTATCAGTTGGTTTAATTAAGGCACATCCTAACAGATTAAAGTAGATTTTTGGTTTTGTGATGCTACAGGATTTATCATCACACGCAAAGGTATATTTGAACCACCTTGACATGTCCATATTGTAAGTACAGTTTTCGCAGCTGGAGATAGACCTCAGGAAAGGAGATCTTTATGGCTACAGTGGGTAGACCCCCGAAGTCATTTTGCTATTATTGTAGAAGTAAGGAGCTCTTCTCATTCCTAATGAACTAGATAAAATTTGTGGTTTTGTGGCATTACTCTGCTTTCATTTGGCTGAGCAGTGCTTCAAAGCACTATTTTATGTGCTAAGCTTCAATCTGATTGGGTAAAGGGAGATAAGAAGATAACCCTAGGTTTAGCAGTGAGTAAGTTAAATATCACAGAATGGAATGTTTTATGTTGTAAATTATCTGAGGCTACAACTCTTACTGCAGATAAGCTAAAGGGGAAAAAGTCCAAAGCAACTCCTAATATGCTAAAAGTTGATGGCAGTAACACCCTGAACCCCACCACAACTGCCAATACTTTCAATCTGGCATTCACTGACTTCAGCCATGTGTGTCCCTGTAACTGCTTTGACACCAACCAAACCACAACCTCCCAATATCAACAGACTCGGGATACAAATCATCCACATTTCTATTTCAAGGCAGTTACCAAAAGAGATGCCAAAAAATACCTCCTCAAGCAGCTCGGAAAATCCAGATCAAGTGGGGATACCCTTGACTTGAAGCTCATCGTCCTCTCCCTTGACGATGTCCTGTGCCCACTTACCAAGATTATTAACCAGTCCCTCAGGCTCTCCCAGTTCCCACTCAAGTAGAAGTCTACCCTGGCGACCCCAATACACAAATCTGGGGATAGGACATTACATTGTAACTACAGGCCCATCTCCAATCTACCCCTTTTATCCAAAGCTCTTGAAAAAATTGTTGCAGACCAATTGGTGGAGTACTTGGAGAAATACAACTTGCAATGCCCACAGCTACATGGCTTTCACAAAAGACATAGCACAACCTCTGCCCTCCTTGAATTTACAGGCCACATTCATCTAGCACTAAACCATGGACAACTTGCTGGTGCCACCTTTATAGACCTCTCAAAGGCCTTCGATACAGTATACCATCCATTACTACTGGAACAACTTGGCAACTTAGGGCTCTCTCATGATACTCTACAATGGTTCAACAGTTATCTCTCCAACCGGTCACAACAAGTTAAGATTGGTGACTCCCTCTCCTCCAAACTACCTGTCTGGGCTGGTGTTCCAAGGCTCAATATGGGGAACCCTTCTTTTCAGCATGTTCCTAAACAATCTCCCTTCTGCCCATGATGAAAACATGATTCTATATGCTGATGATGCAGTGATTTTCTCTAAGAGTTCTGACCCCTCCCTCCTGGAGAAGCAACTGCAGGAAAGTTTCACCAAGTTGAGGCCTGGTGTGTCTCACAGAAACTAGTGATAAATTACAAAAAACAAATACCATGCTGTTCCATGGCACACATAACAAACATAAACACCAGCAGCTGGCTATCAACAACAGCTCGGGTGTGACCGTGGACCAGATGCAGACTTTCAAACACCATGGTATAACCCTGGACCCTATTCTGTCCTTCTCCAGCCATATCGATTCAGTTGTGAAATCTGTAAATATCCATATAGGCCTTCTCTATAAACATAGACACTGCCTGACACCTGACGCCCTTAAGCTAGCAATACACAGCTCTATTGTCTCCATCATTGATTAAGGGCTTGTTATCTATGGAGCAGCCACAGTTACAGAACTATGACGAATCATTACAGCGCTGAACAGAGTCTGCAGACTCATTACTGGTACTGCCCACCACACACATACCTGCAACCTCTATGAACAGTCAAACTGGCCACAGCTTCAGGGAAGGATTACTTTCCAAACCTGCCTACTAGCACAAAAAAGTCATTGATGAGACTCATGCCCCCTGGGGTTCAATCTCTCTTAAGACCAGCCAACCACTCCCATTACACAAGAAGCTCTGACAATTATTCTCTGTCTGTTCCCTGCTGTCACACCACCAAAGGCCAGCAGTCTTTTTCAGGTAGAGCCCCTAAGATGCTTAACTCCCTGGGCAGCGAACTCACCAGATTAGGCACCATCTGCTCATTCAAACACAAGCTACATCAAACGCTTGTGTCCAGAGCTACCTGTGACTGTTTCTCCTAACCTCCATGGTAGTCACTTCTGTTCTCTGCACCTCTCTATTATCACCACCTCTGCCTGCCACCACCCTCCCCACATCTACTCCTGCTTCTTTTCCTAGCCCTGGTCCCCCACCTTCCTCTCTTACCACCCTTCAACTCCCTTCCTCTCTCCCTTTTCTAATCCTCTCACCTCACCCACTGTTGTGCTTGTTCCCTGATCCTTGCCTCCCACCCACCTCTTTTTCTACCTCCCTCCCAGTTACCCCTCTACACCCACTCTCTATTCCACATTCCTGTGCTATCTGGCACAATTGGCAGCAACTCAGTTTTTCCATTCTTCCTTTCCCTTTGACAAAGCCATGTTGGCAGCTTTAATTCAAATAAATATTATTTGTTGTGACTCATCATTCTTAAATGTGTGCTTGAAACAGATGGAGAAATCTGTCCTGAAAGTTTCAAGTGCTTTGTGTGCAAGTTGGGGGATTCACTAGAAAAATTGTTAGAAACTGTGGAGAAAATGGTAAAAATAGTGCTTCCACCACTGAAATTGCAGCCAAGAAAAAAGTTACAGTTTGCAGTTTATATTTGCTCCTGCCTGATGATCGTTGTGGAGGAAGAGCAAATAAGGAGAGAGACAGAGGCTCATTTCCATGGCATCAAGTGATTGGTGTAACTGCAATCAGTCCAACTTCCTGGCCAATGCCTGTGCACTGCAGAGTATTCGAGGAGGAGGGGAGAGAGAGAGAGTGAGAGAGAAAGAGAGAGAGAGAGGCATATGAGCTGGACAGACCGGGGTCAACCATCGAGGGGCTTGTGAACATTCTAATCTGTAGTAAACAGACTATTGCTATGTAATTTCAGACTGAACCCATTGTCCGACAGACTGGAAAGTAAGCAAGGCATTCGTGGCTACGATTGATGGGACCACCAGCCCATTCCACCTCAGAGGCATTCCCAGGATCAGCAGCTGGCTGACAATTTCCATTGAAGAAAGCCAGCTACTGAATTCAGGGAGTAAAACCAGTTAACTCTGCAACAAACTGTGCATGATTATCAAGCCAACTGAATCTGCATGCAAGCTGTGTGATTTTTTTGCAGAGAAGGACTGTGATTGTTAGAGCAAGTGCAACAAACAAAAACTCTGAGCACACGCTATGAGCAGTGATAATGGTTTCAGCAACAGTAAATGTTTCTAAGCAAAAAGGGACTGTGAGTTGTATAAGGGAAGAAGCAGCAAACAGGCAATTCTGTACAAAGAAAGACTGTGGACTTGAAGTGAATTTGAGCATGTTTAAATAGTTCTCTTGAACTGATACTTATTACAAAGTCAAGTTAAAAAATCATATAAATGTGCTGAAAGATACCAGCAGAGCAGCTGATTACCATTTTGAGTAAATTCAGTAGCCAGAAAAGGTCAGAAACACAGTTTTAGCCAGTGACCAAAGTTTGATGCATGAGGAAAATTACCATTACCATTACAGGGTGGGGTCAGCAATGTAAACACAGCAACAGATAGCCATTTTGTGAGACGGCGTAGAGACAAGTGAGCAATTTAGTAGCAACAAGTTTTGTGTGCTTGCTTTTAGAGATGGCTTCTGGAACTCCCTGATATCTGGATCATGCCCGAGCAGTGATCACAGAGGAGGTGGCAGCACTAAGAGAAACAGAGAGAACTTTCTATGGTGAAGGATTGCTTCCAGATGTTGCAATCCCTAGCTATCCAGTAAAATTGTGCATTGTGTGTCTCAAAGCTGGAAGGGATGTGATTCTGATACCCCACTACTCAGATTGCTTTGTGAAGTATGGTATGAGCAGGGACGTAGTGCCAGAGAAGGCATCATGAATTTTTTTGGCTCCCACGTGGACTCGAGTAGGGCACTCTGCATGTAGCAGCCCGCATCACCAGGTTGAACCTGTTGGGGAAAATTCCATAGAGTGCGTTACAGAAGGGAAGAGTAAAATTGATGTTGATCCACTGCAAGGGCAGGAACAGACACAGGTTTCCATGCCTGTATCCCATGTGGACAGTGCAATGGAAGGATCCATGGGCTCATGGAAGCAGAGTCCAAGTCCTAGCCTAGTGGGAAAGGACAAACTGCAAGAGACACTGAACTGGGAAGTGTCTACATCAATGTCCAGTGATGAGTGAAATGTCTCAGGAATGAGGATATTTGTTTACTCTTGGGCTTAGATCATGAGTGAGGAAGAGAAAGATAAAGAAATGTATCTTCATGTTAAGGGTTCCAATGAGTCACCTCAAGCTCTTGCCTCAGAGGAGCCAAAGAGAGAAGAAGAAGAAGGCTCCAGTAATTTGCCCACAGAGATGGTCGGGGACAAGTTCCTTCATTCACTAAGTATGTGACATTGGCTCAACCAGGACTGGCCACCCCCAAGCTGGGCCATGGGTTGCAGTCTTGTGTGAAGAGTAGCAAGAAGGTGATACTGGTATGTAGGAGGGCTGATCCCATTTATGGGAAATCTTTTCCTACCTTTCCTAACTGACAAAGCAAAAGGACTAGCGCACACCCTCCCCACATAGCATAACATTTAAACTTTCAAATGCCAAAATTGGCTATATTTACTTTCAAGCTCCATGTGAGGAGAGGGTCCTCTTAGTTTCAGATTGGAATTCCAATTTGAGTAAGCTAAATCACCAAACGTCAAGGTGGGACCCTTCGATTTAGTCCCCAACTTTACAATGCCTCAATGGCTACTAGCTAACTGCTTTTATACTGTGCTCCCAGCAGGGATTTTACACAGGTGATTTAACTTTCAAATGTCTAAATGGCTACTGTGCTCCCAGAAGGGATATAACACAGACATTTTAAAGGGAGCATGCTATAGAGGAGCACCATAAACTCCCCAAATTCAAGTAAAACCATAACAACAAAAAATAGCTGCTCAAACCTTAAAATTACTACACACTGGAATTCACATTTCTTATAAGGGGTGCTGCTAGATGGTAACAAATAACAAACAAAGCAAAAGGACTAGCGCACACCCTCCTCCCCACATAGCATAACATTTAAACTTTCAAATGCCAAAATTGGCTATATTTACTTTCAAGCTCCATGTGAGGAGAGGGTCCTCTTAGTTTCAGATTGGAATTCCAATTTGAGTAAGCTAAATCACCAAACGCCAAGGTGGGACCCTTCGATTTAGTCCCCAACTTTACAATGCCTCAATGGCTACTAGCTAACTGCTTTTTATACTGTGCTCCCAGCAGGAGCTTACACAGGTGATTTAACTTTCACATGCCTAAATGGCTACTGTGCTCCCAGAAGGATATAACACAGACATTTTAAAGGGAGCATGCTATAGAGGAGCACCATAAACTCCCAAATTCAAGTAAACCATAACAACAAAAAATAGCTGCTCAAAACCTTAAAAATTACTACACACTGGAATTCACATTTCTTATAAGGGTGCTGCTAGATGGTAACAAATAACAAACAAAGCAAAAGGACTAGCAACCCTCCCCCACATATCATAACATTTAAACTTTCAAATGCCAAAATTGGCTATATTTACTTTCAAGCTCCATGTGAGGAGAGGGTCCTCTTAGTTTCAGATTGGAATTCCAATTTAAGTAAGCTAAATCACCAAACGTCAAGGTGGGACCCTTCGATTTAGTCCCTAACTTTACAATGCCTCAATGGCTACTAGCTAACTGCTTTTATACTGTGCTCCCAGCAGGGATTTTACACAGGTGATTTAACTTTCAAATGCATTGTAAAGTTAGGGACTAAATCGAAGGGTCCCACCTTGACGTTTGGTGATTTAGCTTACTCAAATTGGAATTACAATCTGAAACTAAGAGGACCCTCTCCTCACATGGAGCTTGAAAGTAAATATAGCCAATTTTGGCATTTGAAAGTTTAAATGTTATGCTATGTTGGGGGGGAGGGTGTGCCCTAGTCCTTTTGCTTTGTTTGTTATTTGTTACCATCTAGCAGCACCCCTTATAAGAAATGTGAATTCCAGTGTGTAGTAATTTTAAGGTTTGAGCAGCTAGTTTTTTGTTTTTATGGCTTTCCTAACTGAGTCTGTGAGGAAATTGAACAGAACAGTCAATCCTGGTTACTGGAATAGGCATGCAAGAATTTGTACTCTGGTGCAGCAGAATGCATCAGGGACAGAGTCATTAGTTATCGACTTCAATTCTGGAAATTGGGCAAGACTCTGTTTATGGACACTATGCAAATCATGGATGGGACAGGGAATGAGACATTTCTACAACATCAACTTTGAACACCTAGATGGGATCATAGTCCTTGCCCCACACCCTGAGTTGTACTACCCTCAATGGTGCCACTCCCTGTGAATATGCCCAGCATGCCTAGAGGGAAGTGAGCAGTGGCAGGCCAGCTGCCTGTCATCTAGAGCAGCAGCATTTAAGGAGGAAGATGCAACTCTTCTGGTGTTCCAGAATTCTTCTGGTGTATCCAGATTTGTCAACCCAGCAGTGTGGTCCTGTTCCATTGCCTGGCCTTTCAGATGACATCAAACCAGCAGTGTGATTCTGTTCCATTGCCTGTCCTTCCAGATGACATCAGCTCTGCTGTTTTCCTGTTTCATCGACTGTTTTTTCCAGATGACATCATTCCAGCAATTTCTTGTTTCATTGTTTGTTTTGTTAGAGGACATTAGTCCAGCAGTATCCAAAGATGCCAGCTGGTCTGAAAGAAGAAGGTACTCAGCTCATAGAAGTAAGGTGTTCCTTTGTTTTTGGTCTTCAAGGAACTGGTAAGACCAAATTTTCTGCTTACTTTACCGATTTTGCACAGCACATCCTACATTTATGGACTATCCACAGAACTGTAATGACTGTCATCAAAGATTCCCCCCATGGATTACAGTGCTATACAGGCCCAGTCCTGTCAAGAACTGTTCTTCGGCAGGCTCCAGCCTAGGAGAGACTCTTTAATGGACCCTGCCTATAGGATACAGTATTTCGTCACTAGGTGAGACTTTTAAAGGGCCTTCCACCCCCAAATGTGTTGTATAAATGTCTTCTTTCCATTTTTTACTTTTGTACTTTTTTAGAAAAATATTTTGGGGGGTTTTAGTGTTCAAGTGGAGGTTTAGGCACTGTGTGGTATGCAGAATGTGTTTTTTAGTTTTCTTCTCTTGCAGGTGTTGCTGAGGAAGAAACGAAGAGAAGAAGAGGATGCTGGAGCTCAGCCGAGTTCCTCTTTTCTTAGGATTTGTAGAACTGTCTGTGGTTAACAGGGTGTTAATGTATTTTTCTTCACAGGTGTGAAACTATGAGGAAATGTTTGGTAAATGTAATGTACCTACTGGGTCACTATGTTGCACACTATTAAGCGTGCGACATTAGCGCTAACCTGAAATAGCACTCTAGGGAAGAGCGAGTTGTGCAATCCCACGAATACTGCTGTACGTAATATTGCACCCTCTCCTTGTCCCAGGAAGAGGATAAGACCTCTCCTGGGACAGGGTTCCACTGATCAGCTGTTGTTGTTCAATGGACTGAGCCATTGCAGCAAGGAACCCAGGCGATGTGTCGGGGGACCAGGTTTGATTCACAGGACCAGAACATTTTATTTTTATCTCTGACTTAATGGAATTTTGGTGTGAACCCACCCAGGAGCTGAGAATCATTAATGAGGGGAGGGTTCAGGGGGCACTTCCCCCATAACAGGGTATGCAGGGGCCAGAGATCCCCTCAAAGAAGTTATGCCTCATGCAAAATCGCTGTATTTGTAGTGATTTTTGCAATGGCATAATGTGTTTTGACATTATGACCCCATGCCTGTAATGCAAATGTAATGTGTGTTTTCCTTTGGTTTTTTTTTGTTTCCAGGTATCCTGGGAATTTGGGGGTAGGGGTCCCCAGTGGACAGCCTAGTCAGATAGATTTTCCCTAGAGAGCTAGGGGGATAGACAGACTAGGATCTTGAGCTGCAGTATGGGCTCTCAGTTCTGGTCAATTAGGGCATGCTTCAAGCAGTTTTTTGGAGCCACTGAGTATCCATATATAGATCATATGATAGAGGCTGAAGTGTCATATGCCGGCCTCTGTGCCTCGAGTGTTGCTTGTTTGTGCCTGGTACATAGTAGGGGACAAGTAGCACTACTTCCCCATAGGCAACACAGTGGGTAGGATGGCTTGGTGCCAGGTAGAGAAATGACTGCAGACAGTCATTTACCAGGCATGAGATGAGCATAACCACCCAGTCCAATGGGGTTACTAGAATCCCATCAGTGTCAGTGCTAGATAGGGATGGTAGCTAGTGAATACTTAGTTAAATGGGGTTTTCACATACTCACTCCCTTGTTTACTTGGTCTCAGCTGAGATGAGAGAGATTAGATCATTTAGAACTCTCACAGCAGCATACGCCATACCAGCTGGCTGTGAGTGGGGAGTTTTAGAATCTTAAGTTGGTGTGTGAGCAGTAGTTGAAGTGTGAGGAGTGAGAGCTGCTGTGGACTCTGAAAGGGGAACCTGTTTTCTCACCCTAGTCCTGAAAGTCATCAGACTACCAATAGAAGTGGTGGTTGGTGTCTACAACAGGAGCTCTTGATTTTCATCCCTAGAGGAATGAAAAGGACTGCTTGAGAATGGATCTTAGGTGCAGTCCCATTGCCTGTATGTTTTAACTGTGAGCAAATCTGGCTTTGTAGTTCCTGAAGAAAGTACCTGTGCTGTGGTGTTTCTTTGACTAAAAGAGAAAAGGTACACCAGTTCTATTCTAAGCCTGAGACTTTTCTCATGTTTAAAGTTGGCTGACATCAGCCCGGTGGCTCTGAGGGCTGAGGCACTGGTCACCTTACCTCGTGCTATGCCGGCGACCCATGTTCAGGAACAAGCACGGGCTGCTGGGGGTTGGCAGGGGAGGAGAAGGATCGAGTGTTTGACAGACTACTCTCCTTCTCCGGGGAGGGAGGGAGGTCATCAGGTGTCGGCACTTGCCTGATCCCTAGTAGAGGCTGAGGAGCAGGGCATCATGCCATAGAAGGGGAGAAGTTGGGGCTGATGCTTAGAGGGAGCACATGTGGATGCGTGCATGCTCCTCTCCTCAGGTGTCATTGCACACCCCAACCCCTGGGGCATAAACCAGGAAAAAGCAAGCCATGGCACTATGGTAGAGGGCACCTTGCAGGCTCCACTCTGGGCCAGCCATGGTGTTGACCCACTGGATCCATTCCTCAGTGGGGATTGGGGAAGCCTGTCAGCCCCACCAGGGGGTGTAAGCTGTGGGAGCTTGGGTCAGTACCAGATGGTGGATGCTGGGGGATGGGGCTGGAGGCTTCCTCTGGATGACAAGCCAGCAAGGGTATTGCAAAATAAATAAATAAATAAATAATGAAGTTGGCTGACATTTGTGGTGTCCAGAGGCAGACTAATGCACATTTTTCAGGACTTTAATTTCTACACTCCTGGAGTAGTGTTTTTCATATGCTGGGTGTGACAGTTCATTCCAAGAACTTTTGTTCTTGGAATGAACTGTGTAACTGTGTAAAGCAGTGTGTGTGTGTGTGTGTGTGTGTGTGTGTGTGGGGGGTTACATACCCTCAGGGATTTGAGTCACTACAACACACTACCCACTGGGATCTGCCCATCCGTACCTCCCCGCTCTCACCCCTCCCTTTCTCTTAGGTATTGGTCCAGCCTTCTGTCTTGTAAATACCGAAAAAAAGTGTTTTAAGAAGTTTTAAGGTGTAACACTGAAAGAATGTCTGGGTATGGACATGGAAGCAAAGGGTGGGCAGCCCCTAGTCTAGAGTGACCAGTTCAGTACTACAGGTTCTGCAAGGGTGCCTGGTTATTCAGGACATGTTGACCAATGCCTGAAGAGAAGTTTACCCCCCAGTGTGGGTTGTGCTAGTAATGAGTCTTGTATGCTCAGTTGTGGCCAGTGCCACTAGAAGAAATGGTTCAGTTGTGGCCAGTTGCCACCAGCAGAAGTTTTGAAGTTCTATGCCATATGGGAAATGTGTGTGGTCAGTTGTGGCCAGTGCCGCTAGAAGAAATGTGTGTTCAGTTGTGGCCATTGTCACTTAAGAGAATTCAATTTCCTATGAAATATGGGAATATCTAGATTTTCTGTCAGGTACAGTTGTTCTGTTGTTCTGCAATTGCCTTGTGCCATGATTTGTAAACCTTGGGGGTCTACCCTTGCTTTAGAGAACATATTTTGGAATAGAATCTCACTCTAGAACCCCAATTCTGGTTTGGACATTCATGTTACTGCTTCCTGTGTGAGTTACTGGGTACTCCTCCAAAGGTATAGATAGCTAGCATAGCCCTACAAAAAGGTCTCTCCTTAGGACCTGGGTTAATTGGTCAAAACTGTATTGCTTTTGTACACCCCCACCCCTTTTCCTAACCTCTAGAAGTAATGAGCCTGGTATACATTCTCAAAGCTAGGGATAGTACTAATTTCTGAAGTAGTGAGTGCCCAGTCAAGGGTACCAAGAGGTAGCTAACTGAGTAAAGCAGTGTGTGTGTGTGTGTGGGGGGGTTACATACCCTCAGGGATTTGAGTCACTACAACACACTACACACTGGGATCTGCCCATCCGTACCTCCCCGCCTCCCACCCCACCCTCTCTCTTAGGTATTGGTCCATCCCTCTGTCTGGTAAATACCGAACAAAAGTACTTGTTGAGTAATCTACCTGCTCTGCCCCGTTTCCACCCAGCCATTACCCTTCTTTATCCTAACAATCAGACTCTTACTGTTTCTCTTCTCCCATAGATTCCTGAAGAATTTTCTTTTTCCCTTATCTTATCCCCTGTGCTAGCTTCAGTTCTCTTAATGCTTCAGCAGCCCTTACTAATTTACTCACCTCCCTGGATTTCCTCATGTGTTTCTCCCTGTCCTCCTCATGGGTGGATCTTAATAGCTCCTAAAGGCAGCCCTCTTTTGCCACACCCTCTTCACAGCCTTTCTGTTCATCCAGCTCAACTTCTTGATCCTATTTTCCTTGCTCTGGCTCTTAACACATGTGCTAGTGGTCTCATCCAGGCCCATCTTGATGATCACCCACTTTTGCTCGGCATCCATGTGTGGGCAGATGTTAGCTATGTGCCCTTCCAGTATGCTTCCAGTCCTGCCGAAGTCTGCCCTTTTTAAGTCCAGGACCTGAGTCTTGGTTGTGGCTACCTCCTTTCCTAGATCAAGGGAGAACCATACTGTGCGGTGGTGTGCTCAAGAGTACTTCATGTTTACCACAACCCTCTGACTCCTGCCATTCAGCCAGTTCTCCCCTCACAGAGCTATTTTAGGGTCCACCCCTAGGCTGTGCAGCTTGCTAATCAGACTTCTATTGGGACAGTGTTGAAGGCCTTTCTGACATCCAGATAGGCTAAATCCACCACACCTCCCTGGTCCACTGCCTTAGTTACCCAGTCATGCTGTAGATTAGTATGATGAGTTGGTGCAAAACACAGTGCTTATCCAAAATACAGCAAAAGTTAGAGTTAGGTGTATTAGTAAATAAATACCATGTAAGGAAGTGTATGTGTATTAATGTGTGTGTGTGGACATGCTCTGTGTGTAGACAGTGCACTGCTATGTTATATTGGAATATATGCATATATGTGTATACGTATTAGTCAGTGTGTGTGTGTGTGTGTGTATCACAACAATTAGAAAGTGTAGTTAGGTGGCTCAGTAGTTAATACAAAACATGTTAGTCTACATTCCCCTGCTATCTACAGAAGATACGTTTCAGCCTTATGCATGCCATTGCCGATTTAAATGAGTTGTTTAGTGGCAGCCCCCACCCTCCAATGTCCCTCAGAACCTGAAAAGAAGAAAATGTTCCCTCAAAGTCTTTTTTTTTTTAATCTGTAAAGCTGTGTAGACAGTGCACTGCTATGTTACACTGGAATACATATGCATATATGTTTATATGTGTTAGTCAGTATGTATGTATCACAACAGTTAGAAAGTGCAGTTAGATGGCTCAGTGGTTAGTGTAAAAATTGTTAGTTTATACATTTCTCACTGCCCACAACACCAATATTTTGCAGCCATATTGGCTTTTGCTAGAATTTGTTAAAAACTGCTGGCATTGCAATCTTTATTGCAGAGCCACATTATTTACAAAACTATTAATAAAGACATGTTTTGAATATCGCAGTACAGAAGTTAAAGATGGCAAGAATACATATCTGCTATAAATGGCATGGTGAAACATTTGCTCAGATTACACAAACTGCTGTTTTTGTTATTTCGACAAGTGAATCTTTTTACAACATGCCATGCTCCGCTAACACATGCACTACTGATTTCTAGGAGTATGCAAATGCATAAATTTTGTATTCATTGAGCATTCGATGAATACAGTCCAGGTATTCAGGAATTCTACTGTATTCGAGTATGCAGGTATTTGACCATAAGTAAAAAAAATATATAAAAGAAATGCTGTAGATATGAAAGAAAATAAGTAAATAAGCAGGGAAGCTTTGCCACCCTTATAATTCTGTTGAAACTGGGAGGGTGCTTAGCAGAGGACAAGACTTGTGTGAGGGATGTACTCCTCTGCATAAAGTGCTCACTGCAAAAATGGTCCCAAATTGAAACTCTCCTATTGTCGTGTGGCATGCTCCTCACATACCTAACACCAGAGATGGGGTGTCACCAATGAAAATAAAGACTGTCCAGCTACAAGTCTGACTGTAGATTGTACAAACTATTATTAGGGCTCTCGACCAATCTCCAGAATCGTTCTATCAGCTTTTACATATAAAGTGCAATTTATGTTTATATTTTTGTATCTCAAAGTCTGGTTCACATTAAATGTGTTGCCAGAGATGTATTAGCTTACTAAGCAAGCATTCATGTATGCAGTTGATACACCAGGTAGTGCAATGCTTGATTTTTGAAAAACTATACAAAGAAAACATTTATCTGTTTGCAGTGTTAAAACTTATCACCTCCAGGTGGTGGAGAAATGTATCTTAGCAGAAGATGGTAAAGATTCAGAACAAGGTATCCAAAGTCCCCTAAAGTGCACCAGTAGTCCTTTGTTGCTGCCAGACAGAGGAATGGTAGGCTTCAGTGTGTGTATGCATGTGCAGGTGAGAGTGATGCTGCTGCTGCTGGGAGACAGGGCCTGCAGGGATGAGACGAGATTTGTGGTGGTAAGGTTAGAAATAAAATAAATCAAGTTACAGAGCTTTGTAAAGCTCTCTGAGCAGCCTCGAATGCACTTTATGTTAAATATCCAGGGCTCCGTGTTTTCTGCAATTCTGCGGTTGCAGCAGTGGCCGCAGAAATCAGGGCTGACCACAGAAATCAGGAAAACCAGCCACATGGCCGCAGAAATGCTAGCTATGCTGTATGATCACACAAGGCAAGGGCATAGCTACTGATATGTTAAGAATGCCATGGCATACATACTCATTAGAAGGGGCAACAAACTGATGCCACAGGGTCTGCCCCAGAAGACATATGACGAGAGACTTAAGGAGCTTAATATGTATAGCCTAGAGGAAAGGAGGGAGAAGGGGGACATGACAGAAACTTTCAAGTACCTCAAGGGAATCAACAAAGTCCAAGAGGGTAGCATCTTTCAGAAAAAGAGGTGTGCTAGAACAAGGGGACACAATTTTTGAAGATAGAGGGTGGATGGCTTGGAGGTAATAGGAAATATTTTTTCATGAAGAGGGTTGTGGATGCATGGAATGGCCTTCCTGAGGAGGTTGTGGAGTCAAAAACAGTGGTGGAATTCAAGCATGCATGGGACAGTCATAAGGCAATTCTAGGGGATGGAGGTAGGAGGAAGTAGGCTGTTGGTTAACTAGGATCTGCAGCTTATCCATTAGGTAGGGAAATGGGCAGACTGGGTGGGCCAAGCGGTCCTCATCTGCCATCAAATTCTATGTTTCTATGTTTCACCCATTACAAAGCTGAAAAGCTAGTGGCTGCATGGCATCTTGACGTGTGCTGGCTCTTGTTACATAACTTGGTCCTGCCAGTATTGTGCAAGAGTGGCACAGCTTGATTAGGTCCACAGCAGTTATGATTTGCTGCTGTGTAGGTGTAGGTGTTTCTTGCTCAGTCATGTTAATGTTTCACCGTGAGGCTGCTCATGGTGCATGCTGAATCCCAGGAAGATGAATTTGGAAGGAAGGACTGGAAGGCGAGCTGTAGTCAAGAAGTGAGGAAGTTCACTGGTGTCTGTGTAGGTGGCATCGATCTCGGTGTGGTGGCAGGGAATGGAGGAGGAGCTGATTGCAGAAACATGTGGCTGGCAGCAGACTGAACAGAGGACTTGGTCCCCACTGGTGGGCATTGATCACAGTTTTGATTTGGGGGGGCGCAGATCTGTACCTGCAACGTGTGACAGTAATTTCTTAGCAGATCTGAACCTACAGCCTAAGTGGTGGCATCAAGCTCAATTCTTAAGGAGGGTCATGTAGCCCAGCTGCAGCAGAGTTGGGGACCAGGGCATACTAGAACTGGAGCAAGCAGGTAAGGAAAAAAAAATCAGAATGGAGAGTGGAATAGATTGCTGCTATACATAAGTGAAATCAAGGTCACTGACTGAAGGACACCACCACCCTGTGAGCCGTGAGTTGCTGGGAGAAGAGAACATGCTAACCAAGGTTACTCCAGCTTAACAAGAATAACTTGCTTGCATTTTTTAGTGTGTCCCCCAAAAGAAAAATCAGGAGTCAACAAATCCTATGGACACTACAAGTTACACACACTTCCCCCAACACACAGATTTACACACTGCGCATGTCTGTTGTAGGGCAGTTGGGGGATTCCAAGTTTAAAAAAATAATATTCTAAAAGAATGTTGATCAGTCAGAAAAAAAATGGCTTTCAAGTTGGAGTCTCTCTTTTTATCTGCTAACTGTGAATATAAACCAGAAGAAATCCAAGCTGGTTTTGTCTTCTGTGTAGTTTTAACTGAGTGTGTATGTCCTCCTCAGATCATAACCTAGGAGAACAGCAAAGGCCACCAATTTCCAGAAGAACAGATGAGCTTTCAAATTCAGGGTGGGAGGGAAATGTAATTAAAAGAGAACACTGATACCCATGGCAGCGCTAGGGTTTGGTTACTGTAGTTTAATATTTGTGATAAGAAGACTACATATTGTTAAATGGTCTGCTGTTCCACTTTCAGTGTGGTGGAGTGGTTGCACAAAGGCAGTCAAAGGGTTAACGAAGACTTAATCCCCTTGAAGGTGTGCTGTTTAACCACAGTTTATCTGCCGCAGAATGGCCGCAGAATCAGCAGTTGTTCTGCCACAGAAAGTATGAGGTCCTGCTGCAGAATGTAGGTCCACTTTGCCGCAGTAAACACGGAGCCCTGCAAATATTTTGAATACAACACTAATTGTATATTCAATTGAATATGTCTGATATTCAAGGTATTCGATGGCTGATTCAAATTCAATGCACACCCCAAATGATTTCACATTACAAAAAAAACTTACAAACAACATGTTACAGATGGGGGTTGCTGAGTTAGCCTGGGATTGACTATCCCCACCAATCACGGATCAGAGTTCAAGAGTGGAGTCGACCTGTGGTAAACAGCTCTTTAGAGTGGGATAGTCAGTGGAGGGGGCCTAATGAAAAGATGGTGTTGGCATCTGGTAACATGCCAGCAGTTGCTAATCACACATACAATATGGCCCTTTGTGATTTGAAGGACTATAATACGTTAAAAAAATGTGTCACATGCAGTAGTGTTACAGTACTTCTGTTTTTTACTTAAATCTAACTCTCTCAGAACCATATTCCTTAAATTCCAATGTGTGTTACTGTAACCCACCATTGGAAGAGACTCTACGGTGGGTTAGTTGGAAGCATTTATCCCTTTAAAGTCACTGGGCTCACAACCCTTAACAGGCCAACATTTTCTTCGTCTGGGTGAGCAGTTAAGCCATTGGTTGGGAGCACCCCTGGAGGTGGGACTTGTTTGGTCTGTGCGGAAGAGTGTGGACTGAAGGGGTCAGTCTGAAGGTGGGAGTGGGGCTGATTGCCTGTTCTCTGAGTGTCAGTCTGTTTCTTCTGTAAGGAAGATTCAAGGAGACAGATTGAGGACGTGGCAGCAGCCATTGTTTATGAGACCCCTTTGAGGGTGTGCTGACCATTTGGATGGAGGGAGGCGGTTATCTACTTCCAGCCATGATGAGAATTGAACCTGAGGAGAGAAGAGCAGGGACTTCACATCCATGGTGGAACCCACCACTATCATTAAGTCTCTGGGAGGGATGGAGACCTAGAACATGATTCAGCTGAAGGCACTTGCGGGTACCTTACAGGACGACTTCCTGGGTATATTCTGCCCATACAGAGAGGAATAAAGTTGCTCTAAAGTGGCCGAGAGGGCTTGAGATCAGTTTGATATCTGAGACTGCAGGCTGTTAAGGCTAGGTGAGGCCATTTGAATTGTGAAGTGGGATCCTGCTGGAGCTAGTGTAGTCAGCTGAGGGAAGTCGGGTTTGTACCTGCAATGGGAGAGTCAATGCTACTTGGTGTGTAATGTTTTAAATGCTCAGAAATGGTCACTGCATGCTACCCCATTATTATGGGTAGTCAGAAGGTCCCCCGTGTGGAATATGGACATTGAAATGTATTGACTAAAGGACAATGCATGGACATCAATGTAACGGACCTCCCAGTCCATTGCCTGAACTGTTCTCTCTATGGGATATTGCATCATTATTAGAAAATATACTCCATTGTGTAATCAAGTTATTTTAAAGGATCCATTGTTGTTTTCAACTGTTGTTTGGAGTTTTAATGCCTGCCTTGTTATGTTGTGACGCTAACCCATTTTGCCTCCTATCCCAGTGCCTTGTGGAGGAAGTCTGAACCACAGTCCTGAAGAAAAAAAAAAGTAAGTCATCTCTGAAGTTTGTGTTGTGGTTCCCGCTCCCCATGGAAATACCAACATTGTACCCCTGGACACTGGGGAGGGGGGCTACACTATATTCATAGGATTCATAGAAGATGTTTGAGCCAGGAAGGCAATTTGCCCTATATGGCTAGCTATTTTTCACTGATTATAGTCAATTACATTTCTTTCTTTGCAGTATTCATCTAGTCAGCTCTTAAAGCTTTACATGTCTTTGCTCAGCATCACCTCAACTGGGAGCTCATTCCAGAGTGCTACCACCCTCTGTGTTATCCATTGCCCCCCTTTTTTACATTCAGTAGAGCTCTTCCTTTAACTGAAGAGCATGAGTTCTGGTGTCGTGCTGTAATGTTTTCTGTTGTAACCCTAAACAAACCCATAAATCCATATCCTAAAATGCTCTGTATATCAAACAAAGATCTCTCAACCTTCTGTACTCCAGTGTGAACATGTCCAACTTCACCAACCTATCCTCATATGGCAAGTCCCTTACACCTGGAACCATCAATGTTGCCCTCCTCTGAACCTGCTCCAGATGCCTTATTTCCCCATTAGATTGTGATGACCAGAACTGGCAACTGTACTCCAGATGAGGCCTCACAAGTGCACCATAAAGAGGCATTAACACTCTGCTATCTCTGCTGGTTATATGTTTGCATCATTCTACCCTAAAAGGACTGGACCTGTAGTAAAAAATGTACCTGCTCATTTAAGGGTCATCACTGCCTCCCTCCAAGGGAAACAGAATTTTTCAGCAGAAAAGGACCACTTGACTCACCCAGTCACCACAAGTATTCCCTGTCTAATCTATCTCCACAGACCCTAACTGGTCTGCAGTGACCTTCCCTCCTCCTTGCCTCTTTATTAATATTCCCTTACATCTATCATATGCATGCTTGAAGTCACCCACTTTTCTTGCCTCCACCACTTCAGCCAGCAATCTGTTCCAGGCCTTTTCCATCCTTTCAGTGAAGTAGTACTTCCTCACATCCCCTTGAAACATCTCCCTCAGGTTCATCTCATGGCCTCTGGTCCTGTTGCTCTTTCTCATTTAAAAAAGACTCCCCTCTTGCACCCTATTTAACACTCTGAGGTACTTGTACATCTGTATCATGTCCCCTTTTGCTTTGCTGTCTTCTACGGTCTCTCCTCTCAGGGCTATTTGTTCAACCTTGCACCATTTTAGTTGCCCTCTTCTCGACTGACTACACCCTATCTATGTACTTTCTGAGGTGCATCTTCCAGAATTGGGCACAATACTCCAGGTGGGGTCTCACCAGTGAATGACATAGTGGCAACATCACTTCCCTCTTCCTTCTGGAAATACCTCTCCCTATGCATGTCATCATCCAACCAGCTGTATCCACTGCTTTGTCACACTGTCCAGCCATGTTGAATTCATCAGATATAGAATTTCAAGGCTCCTTCCCTGCTTGCTGTCAGTACTGCCCTCATCCTGTATGCAGCTCCTGGGTGCCTATGCCCTAGGTGTATGATTTAGTACTTTTGGCATTGAACCCCGACTGCCATGCTGTTGGCTACTCCTTGAGTTTCTAAAGATACTTGCACATTCCCTCCACCCCCTTCTGAGTGCCCACCGTATTACAGTTTGTGGTATGATCTGCAAAATGGCAAACTTTCCCTTTCAGTTCTTTTGCAATGTCACTTATAAAGACACTGAAGAAGATTGTCCCAGTTCTGAGCCCTTCTGCACACTGCTGGTCACTCTCCCATCATTAGAGTGAGTGCTATTAACAAACACTCTCTTATGTCCATCTGTTAATCAATTTCTAAACCAAATTCACCACTTTAGAGCCCACCCCTATGCTACTCAATTTCTTACTCAGCCTCCTGTGTGACACAGTGTTGAAGCCTTGCTGAAGTCCAGATAGGCCACATCTACCATCATCTCCTGATCTATTTCCCTGGTCAACAAGTCAAAGAAATCAATCAGATTAATCTGGCATGATCCCCCCTCAAGCAAATTCATGCTGCCTGTGGTCTTGCAGCCCATCTGATTCAAAATACTCTAACAACCTTCTGAAAGGAGACTGACCATCCTATAGTTGCTAGGCTCCTTCTTGATGCCACTCTTACACAGGGAGACCATGTCTGCTCTCCTCCAGTCCTATTTAACCACACCTGTGTCCAGTGAATTGTTGGATAAGGCTGTGAGTAGGGCACCTAGCACCTTCCTAAATTACTTTAGTACCTTTGGGTATATCCAGTCTGGTCCCATAGCCTTGGCCTCCTTCAGAACTCCAAGTGCTTTCAGGACTCTTTCATCTAAAATGGATTTGTGTCTACCTCCAGGCATGGCCTTCATTTCTTGCTGCTCACTGGTGGTCTGTCCACCCTTCTTCCACTGTGAAGTTTTAGTAGAAGTACCTGTTCAGGACAGAAGTTTTTTCTTGACCCTCTTTCATGCCATCTACCCCTGCTGCCCTTCTTATAATACTCACTATCCCTCCCCTTATTTTCCTGTTCTCACACACATAGTGGAAAAAGTCTTATCCCCTTAACTACCCCTTTAGCTATCCTTTCTTTTGTCTTCACCTTTTATCCCCTCACTGCATTTCCCACTTACATCTGTTTACTTAGTACACCTCCCTGTCCCTCCTTACACCTTCTGTATGCCACCCTTTTTGCCTTCACCACCTTGGCCACTTCCCTAGAGAACCATAAAATGTTTTTCCTTCTGTTTTGCTCACTTCTTTCATGCAGAGGCTGGTTGCCTTGATTATGTCTTCCCTTATTTTTCTTTACTGTGCCTCTACCCCTCCCTGGCAACCCCCCCCTTATGAGGCAGTTCATGAGGCAGTCTTCCATTTCTTATCCACCCTTCTAAAGTCCAGGACCCTTGGCCTCGTGTGGTTAGCCTCTGTTCCTGTCTTAATGTTAAATCACTCTGTACAGTGATCAATGGCAGCAAAGGGACTGCCAGTGTGACATCTGCAATGCTGTTTCTTTTTGTAAGCATGAGGTCCTACACTGCCCTATCCCTAGAGGGGTTCTTTGTCTAGCTGCCTGAGAAAAGCCCCATGTAGGGAGTCAAGGAAGGCCCTACTCCTTGCCAAAGCTGTAGTTGGATGGCTTCACTTTGCATTAGGCAAATTGTAGTCACCAGCTAGCAGCATCTCCCTTTTCAAGATTGCTTCCCAAGTGCATTATCCAAATTCTCTCCCTGTGTTGGAGGTCTGTATATCACCCCTGTATAGAGAGCTGCCCCAGAGCCTGTCTCCAGGATGGCCACAGCACCTCTAGCCTTTTCTTCTCCTCCAGGTGCCCTTGATTCCTTCCCTCTAATGTAATAAACCCCTTCCTCCCATCCTTCCTGCCCTGTCTCTTCTTTACAGAGAATAGCACAATATGGCCATACCTCAGTCATGGCTTGCAGTACAACACAACTCCATTATGAGCACCAAATCAAGGCTAACTTCATCCTTGATGGCTTTCAAGTCCAGAATATTATTTCCCAGATTCCGTGTATAAGTGCACATGGCTCTCCATACCTTACTCCCTCCCTGTATACTTCCCTGCTCTCTTCCCTTCCTGGGGTGTTCCCTAAAGCTCCTCCCAACCCACACTTCCCTTTTTATTTTCTCCATTATCTGTCTCCTATACTCCTTCATTCTTGCTTGTCTGATTTATACTCCTCTTGCTCTCTGCCTTGTTCCAACTTTTGTCATCTTGTACCCTTGCCCTAGGAGAGTTTACTCCCCTCAGGCCCTTCCTGCTTGCTGCTCCATCATTTGGAGGGCAATTATTGCGTCTCTTAGATTGATAGCCTCCCCTCCCTTGGCTCGTTTAAGTGCTCATCCAAGTAGCATTTAAACCTACCACTAAGAATTGTGGTCCCCTTGCTGAAAGGCTGCAGACTGTCTCCCCTATAGATGCTCATATCCATCTAGGTTTGCCCCTACTTCCCAATATAGCAAAGCATTCCTCTGTGTACCATGTTTTCAACCAGCTGTTAAATGCTTGCTGTAGAGTGCCCTTTCCTCTCCCCAGCCATACACAGGTAACAATTACACAAATGCCACCGTGCATTCCACCTGCTTAAGGCCCATCCCCAGCTCTCAGAAATTTCCCTGCACTACCCTTACCCTGTCCATTGTCATATCATTTGTCTCCAGATGGACAATGACATCTAGCTTCCTCATATCTGCTGCTGCCCTAGTGATCCTCTGTGTGTGCTATTCATCCCTTCAAGTTGAAGCACCTCTTAGGCACTTCAAGTCCTTCTCCCTTCCTGTCTCCACTCCCAAGCCCATCCCCCTAGCAACAGAGTCTCCTACAAGCAGCTGGATCTTCATGGGCTGGTGGCTTCTTTTTCCCCTTCTTGGGACCTCCCTTTGTCAGGACCCCATCTTCCTCCATTTTGATTGCTATGGGTGCCTCCTCTAAACTGCACCATCCCACCAGTATGGCAAAGGGATTCTGCAGCGGTACAGGCTAAGAAGTGTGTACCCCTCCATCCACCTGTACCTTTTCAGAGCCCAACAAGGACCAACTGCTCTGCCTAAGTGTCCTCTGAGGGAGCTCAAATTCATGCCTGAGTCAGAGATCCCTGGTTGGCCCTTTCAGAAAGGAAAACCAACCTGCAATGAGAAATGTGACTCAGTCCTACCTCCAATTATCAACTACTGTATCTGAGGCTCCAGGTCAGATAATTATCACCCCTACCCCCAAACTACATGTCAAGACAGAGTTTTTTTAAAGTGGCTCTGAACTGTGGGCTACTGTGGCTCATCTTAAATATACCCTGCAGTCAGTAATAAACACACCAATTCAAACATGTTTCTGCACAACTTACCTATGTTGTCTAAAATAGCCTTTTCCAGTCCTGTAACAAAAACAGGCAGACTCTGAGGCAATGACATGCATACAGCTTGCTCACATTGTGATTGTGCAATTGTGTGCAAGATTGTGAACTTACTTATGGCAGAACTGGAGTGGATATAAACACTGCAGATATTGTACAGATGTAACCTGTATTTCATGTATATACTGTTATTACCTGTCTGTGTTTGTACTTTAAGTGTTTATGTCACAGGACCTCCTTGTGAATGAGCTTGCTCAATGGAGTTTTCCTGCAATAAACTTGAACTAAACTTGAACTTGAACTTGAACATGTGGAAAGACAGAGATGAGGCAGGCAAGCATTATACAGCATATGCATTTTTAGTATAGCACCTAGAACTGCTTGTTATTTTTGGCTTAACAATGAGTTATTAAGGAGTCT
This sequence comes from Neoceratodus forsteri, assembly GCA_016271365.2. NCBI lineage: Eukaryota > Metazoa > Chordata > Ceratodontiformes > Ceratodontidae > Neoceratodus > Neoceratodus forsteri. The sequence goes on from JADMNL010000025.1 coordinate 54,057,593, forward strand.
GGGCTATACAACAGATTGCTTTAACTGAAAACTCCTAAATAGATTTTTTTTTCCCAGAAGGAGAAAAATAAAGTAAAGCAAATTACCATTTCTGGACTAAATCCAATACCCAAAGAAATTCCAGGAAAGATAAAAAATGTTTTACTTAATCTATTTGCACAGACTTTGAAAATGAATACTACTGGTCTAGTGATTAGCAATGTTTATAGATGGGATAATGAACAGAAAAATGGACAGGTGGATGTACTGATTCAAGATTCAGTAGAATATATAATTTTACAAAGAACCACAGCATTGGATAAGGTGGGAATATATATTATTTATGGCTCTATTATTTTCAAACCTAGTACTCCAAATATTGAAAATGAAGGCAGAATCACTAAATCACTATTCCTCTATGGATTATCTAGAAATAAAAATGAAATGGATAGTAAACTAAAGGCACTCATCATGGATTTGCTGGAGCAGCTACTCAATGTCTCTGTTCTTGACAGAAGAGATATAACAGACATGAGGTGAGGTACAGAACTTGATTCTGATCAGGAAATATTAATTATAAGCTATCTAAGCCTGTATGACAAAATCTTGAACAGCATTACACTACTGGACTCGAGGGGACTGTATACAGTGCCCACAGATCACACTGACAATGGTGAGCATACAGTATTAGGACAAATATACATTTTGTTCTCAAACAGCAAGCAATAGAGAACAAGAATAAACCAAATAGGAATACCGAGCCTGTGCCCAACATCCAAGTTAGCAAAAGAGCTGATGTGCTGGATGTAGATGATTGACAAATAAACTCAGGAATAAAGAAGAAAAAAATGTAGTCAGTTAGCTCAGTAGTTTTTGATTAACTGGAACATCTCTGGGCCCATGTCGAAACTTAGAGATGATGACTGGTTGAATTATATAAAATCATGTCCAATAATTTGCCTTCAAGAAACTTGGCACACAAACAATAGGGATGTGTTTCTCAAAGGGAAACTGCATAATCCTAGCCCTCCCAGACCCGAAAACTGTAACCCCTGATTAGGCTTTTTGCACAGTCAATTTTCTTTTTTGCAGTTTACTTACTTTACTTTAATTTTGTAAGTTCCCCGATTGCTAAACATGGCTGATGCTGCGCAGTCTCATTTCAGGTGATGGTGCGGCACTGCACCACTCATCCCAATACATTTTGTATCATGGCGAGCAGTGTGGCGCTGCACCATTACCTGAAATGGGACCTCGCATCATCCGCCATGTTTGGTGATCGGGGAGTTTACAAAATAAAATAAAGTAAGTAAACCGTAAAAAAAAATCTACTGTTCAAAAAGCATAATCGGGGGCTAGAGCTTTCGGGGCATATATTTACTTTAGAGGACACACCTTGGAAGTGAGTGCGCCAAGTGAGAAATACGGCCGCATGCGCTTTGCAGTCACTGGTAAGTCACACCCCCACAGAACAAGCAAACATAAGGCTATTGCAAAGTACTAAAGTCGAAACTACGAAATGTGTAATTATTATAATATTTATCAAAACAACATATTCCTGGACCCTGGGGGCGTAGGGGGTGGAGCGCCCCCACAGAACAAACAAACATAAGGCTATCACAAAGTACTAAAGTCGAAATTACGAACTGTACGAAATGTGTAATTATTACAATATTTATCAAAACAACATATTCCTGGACCTGGGGGGCATGGGGGGCGGCCCCCACAGAACAAACAAACATTTCCTAACAATGCCCATCCCAGATGTCTAATAATAATATCAGATGAAGCATTCTATAATATTCTCATTCACATTGCAGAATGCCAGGACAGCAATCCAACTGTAGAGAATGAAGAGAACGTCCCAAACTGACTGCTGTTGTAAATATTGTACAAGTCCATGTTTTTTATTTTATTAAGCCGGTGCCTCCGTTGTTCCTGCTAGCAAATAGCCGGGTTGTATAGTCATGCTTTCAGTGCTAAACCAAACATGACGTTTTGTTCGGTTAAATCAGTATTTCTAGAGATTTTACATGTTCAGAAGTCCAGTATAAGTATAAGAATAAGTGAGTCTCCTGTTGTGGGCATTGCAATATTTTCAACCGTGTGAAATACAGGTAATGGGTGTGGAGATAGCCGATTTGGCTGGCTGCAAGAGGTGTGTTTGGGGGCGGGGAGAACTGACGTTGGAAGGGGGCATGGATAACTGTCGCCGCTTGGAGGAACAAGTACCGTAATCTGCAGAATTCCACAACCAGGGCACTATGTGTCCCCTAATATAAATAATCGCCGCTTTCGGAGGTGGGAGGGTTAGGATTATGCACGTTTTCCCTTAATGGTTATCAGACATTTGAGGTACCTGATATAAGACTGACAAAAGTAGACAGGTTTGTCGGAGGGTTAGTCACTTGGTTTAAGATTGATAAAAACCTAAAAGTAAACTTGATTACATCCAATAAAAATATACAAGACCTTTTTATTCATTATTGTCAAAGAAAATTTAATATTATAAACACCTATATCCTGCCTACAACATTCAAATATTATACAAAAGATTTGTGGGAGGCACTGGAAGAAGTAATTCATCTAACATGGGCTACTACTAGATGTAAGCATGTACTTTTAATGCCAGGATCGACAGATTTGATGGCTACACAGATAGCAATTATCACAACTGGTGCCATTAGAGAATGTTTCTCGATTCCTTAGGGCCACAATGGACCTAAAAATAAATCAGGATCCAAGTTGTTGAACAGTCTAAGCACACATGTTTTTGCTCCTCTAAATGGGAGAATTAAAGGTGACAAAAAGGGCTCCTACACACATACCAGTCTGCATGGTCCTACAGTACTAGACTTCATTTTTTAGAATGGTGAAATGGACCATTGGGACCCCTGCAAAGTAATCAAACTAACTGGATAGTGATAATTTCCCAGTAATTTTTAAACTTAAAAGCCTAAATAATCATAAGGATATAAACAGATATTTAGGAACCACTTATGAAGTAAGGAACAACAAGGAAACATGTTTTTATTTATTTTATTTATTGAACTAGCTCACCAGGAAGGCACACTGAAAAAAAAGTTGCCCATCTCACAGTGTGACCAGCAAAAATGGTAAAAACCATGTGAAAAATCATAAAAAGAAAAAATGCAGGCCCTGTTTTATACATTTTTCATTGACTACTCGGTGAGTAACTCACATGTAACAATAGCCATTTGTCTGAATAACATCAGAAAAATACTGGTAGCTACCACACTGCAGCACCCTAAAAAATATATAAATACCTGGTTTGACCAAGATTTTCGTAATGCAAAGAGGTGTTTGAACCAGCTCATAAAATCAGTAAAGAATTAGGATTTAAAAAGTAAAACTACAAACAATGGGATAAAATGCTTACTATTGAAAAAGACAGAGATCAACAATCCTACTGGCTCTTAGTAGCCAGTGGGACAAACAAACTGAGATACAAAATTGATTCTTTAATCCTAATGGGAATTTGGCTAGAGCACTACTCAAATATATTTTATGATTCCAACATTAAGGAAGCTAGGAAGCATGTTAATACTATATAACCACATTTTAACATACACTGAAACATATCTCTCAGTTGTACAGTTAAAATCAACCAAGGCACCAGGTTCTGATACAACATCCCCGGAAGTTTATTTACTAGCTCCCTCTTGCTGGGCAAAGATACTTACCAGATATTTTAACAGCTGTTGTAAAAATTGAATTTTCTCCACTTGTAGAAGGGAGCAATTATAATAATTAGATTAATAAAAAGGGAAATAAGAATAAACCACAAATGTATAGATCAGTTTTTTTACTAGATGTGATGAGCAAGATTTTTGCTAAAATTATTCTGGAGAGGTTAAAAGGTGAAATGACACAACTGGATAGACTCTCAGAGCTGCAAGCTGGTTCCAGGGAGGGTACTGTACCACTGATAATTGTTTCCTACTAAACCACCTTTATGAAAAATATGTAAAACGTAGAAAGCAGAAAATTTATGTGGCCAATATAGATTTCAGCTCAGCCTTCGATACAATATTCTAACAAATTTTGTGGAAATAAATGGTTTCTTGGGGGATTTCTCCACAACTAGTGAATATTTTTAGAGAACTGTACACAGACATGTGGGCACAAATCAGGCTGGGAACTTATGGTCAGTCATCATCTGCTTTTCCCAGTAACTGGGGAGTAAGACAAGGTTGCAGCTTATCCCCCTTATTGTTTTGTCTTTACATAAACAAGCTTTCAATCTTACTGGAAACCTCATCCACAGAATCTCCAAACATATATACAAGAGAATGTGCAGCCCTTGCATTTGTGAATGATCTGGCACTTATTTCTTTAACTCAATCGGGCCTTTCCAAAAAACTGAGCATACTAAATCAGTATGCCATTAATTATGGGCTGAAAATATATGCAACAAAGAGCCAGATAATGATTTGTGGCTCTAAAAATCGAGCAAAAACATTGCATATACAGTAAGTGGTAAAAACTTAAAAACAGTGAATCAGTACAACTACCTGAGACTAAACTTTTCATCAAATGGTACATAGAAACATAGACTTTGATGGCAGATAAGGAGTGCTTGGCCTACCTAGTCTGCCCATTTCCTTACCTATTGGATACGCTGCAGATCCTAGTTAATCAACAGCCTACTTCTTCCTATCTCCCACCAAAAATGCCTTATGTCTGTCCCATGCATTCTTGAATTCTTCCACTGTTTTTGACCCCATGACCTCCTCAGGAAGACTGTTCCACGTGTCCACCACCCTCTCTGTGAAAAAATACTTCCTCACATTGCCCCTGAGCCATCCACCCTCTATCTTCAGATTATGTCCCCTTGTTCTTGCATGCCTCTTTTTCTGAAAGATGCTACCCACTTGGACTTTGTTGGTTCCCTTGAGGTACTTGAAAGTTTCTATCACATCCCCCCTCTCCCTCCTTTCCTCAAGGGTATACATATTAAGCTCCTTTAGTCTTTCTTCATATAGTTTCTGTTGCAAACCCTGCACCATTTTAGTTGCCCTCCTCTCGACTGCCTCCATCCTGTCAATGTCTTTGCGGAGATGGGGGTCTCCAGAACTGCATGCTGTGCTCCAGATGGGGGTCTCACCAACTGTCTGTACAGAGGGATAACAACTTCCTGTTTTCTACTGGTGATACCTCTCCCTATATATCCCAGTATCGCCCCAGACATCCTTACTGCCTTCTCACATTGCTTGATTACTTTTAGGTCATCTGATATGATTACCCCCCAGGTCCCTTTCCATTTTTGTTGTTAATACCTCCTCCCCCCACTGTGTACTCTTCCCTTGGGTTTTTGTTTCTCAGGTGCATTACTTTACACTTCTTTGCATTGAATCTAAGCTGCTATACTTTTAACCATTCCTCCAGACTTGCCAAGCCACTTCTCATCCTTTCCACCCCCCCTTTGTGTATTAACCCTACTGCAGATCTTTGTGTCATCTGCAAAGAGGCATACTTTTCCTTCCAGTCCCTCTGCAATGTCACTTGTAAAGATTTTAAAAACAACAGGGCCCAGCACTGAACTCTGAGGTACCCCACTAGTACCCCCCCTTTCTTCAGCATGGATTCCATTTACTATTACCCTCTGTGTCCTGTTGTCCAGACAAATTGTTACCCAGGCTACCACCCTAGGACACACTCCCAGGCTAGCTGATTTGTTTATCTTTTATATGGGACTGTGTCAAATGCCTTGCTAAAATCTAGGTAGGCCATGTCCACTGCCCCTCCCTAGTTTACTGCTTTGGTCACCCAGACAAATAAATCTATTAGATTCATCTGACATGTCATTCCCGCTATGAATCCATGCTGCCTTGGGTCCTGTGCCCTGCTGGCCACTAGGTATGCAACAATTCTTTCTTTCAGAAGTGATTCCAACATTTTCCCTACCACTGAGATAAAGCTAACAGGTCTGTAGTTTTCTGTCTCTGCTTTGCTCCCACTTTTGTGAAGGGGAATCACATCCACCATCCTCTAGTCCTTAGGTACCACACCATCCTCCATGATTTTTTAAAAGGGTAGTCAGTGGTGTCACAAGTTCTCCCCTTAGTTATTTTAGAATTCTGGGGAGAATCCCATCAGGCCCCTTCAGTTTTAGGAGTAGTTTCAGAACCCTTTCTTCTGTGAAAGGACTGGTATTGACCCCCCCCCATCCAGAGTGCTTCTATTGATTAAAATAAGTACTTTTCCCCTCCTCTTCTTTTGTGAATACTGATCAGAAGCATTTGTTTAGTTTCCCTGGTTGTTCACTGTCCCTCTCTACCCACTCACCCTCCTTTTTATTAAACTTCACTATCCCTTCCTTGGTCATTCTTTGCTTCCTAATGTACCTATAAAAGGTTTTATTCCCCTTCTTAACCGAATTGGCTATCTTTTCCTTGGTTTGGGCCTTTGCTATTCTGACTGCCTTCCCTGTTTCCTTCTGCTTTAACTGGTACAGTTCTCTGTCTTGTTCCTTCTGTGCTTCCTTATACTTCCTGAAGGCTATCTTTTTCTCCTTAACCTTTCCTACCACCTCTTTTGAGAACCATAGTGTTTTTTTCTTTCAGTTTAATTTGTTTATTTGCTTCACACAAAGGCTTGTTGCCTCTGTGATGGCAGTCTTGATGTATCCCTGTTGTTCCTCCACCCCTCCTTCTTGCCTGTTTGCTAGTGCTTTTCTGAGGCATTCTCCCATTTTGACAAAGTCAGCCCTTCTAAAGTCCATACCCTCACTTTTGTATGGCTTGACTCTGCAGTTGTGTTTATCATGAACCACACTGTTTGGTGGTCAATTGTTCCCAGATGGCTACCCACTTCTAGATCTGAGATCCTCTCTCTGTCCCCGTTTGAGAGAGCCAGGTCTAAGATTACTCCTTCCTGAGTGGGTTCCAACATTAGCTGCTTGAAGCATGCCCCCTGGACTAAACATATCAATAAACTGCAGACTAAATTAAAACAAACTGCCTGCTCTCTAAATTTATTTAATAAAAAAAAAATGGTGGTATCACAAATAGACCACTACTAGTAGCAGCTAAACCAAAATATAATTCCCAGACTCTCTATAACATTGAGGTATGGGACATCAAGAAATAGGAACCTCTGGAATCTCCACTTATGAAGTTGTTAAGATATGGGCTGGGCCTAGTACAGACTGTACCAGCATCTTTGGTTAGGACTGAACCTGGTGTAACTGGGCTTACAACCCTGGAAAAAGCTAGGAAAGTCAGCTACTGACTGAAATTACCTCAACTAAATAAAATCATATTCCATAACTGTGCCAGAGGGAAAAATATTTTTGGAATGATAGCAGCATTCTACAATCAAGTTGGTTAAAACAAATCTTCTTTTATTTTAAAAGAAAATAACCTGGAGTTTCTAGAAAATTATGCTGCCAAGAAAATTGATATAAGCCTTAGGTATCAGAAATCTGTTATAAAAAGAATTTCAGAAAATCACAATGTAAAAGACTTACGGGGCATTCAAAATCTACGTATTTCCCATTGGCTAGTCCAGAATGATGTGAATCTTTACTACAGGTATTTTCTAGATGCTTTGACATACACTAATCAAAGGAAACTTTATAATAATAATAATAATAAACTTTATATGGTGCCTTTCAAAAACCAAGGCACCTTAACAATATTAAAATCACAATATCACCCCACAAATATCTCAACAATAAACAATATAATCAAACTGATATCCTTCATTCATTAATCGCCAAAAGCTTGGTGCCACAGAAACATTTGAAATCCTTGTTTAAACCCCTCCACGGTCGTGCACTCATGTAACCGACAGGGTAGAGAATTCCAAAGGGTAGGGGCAACATACATAAATGCTCTTGCCCCAGAAGATTTCAAACACACCCTTGGAATCTCTAGCAACCCCTCATCAGCTGAGCAGAGCAATCACCCAGGGCAGTAAGGAACCAGAAGCTGTTTCAGATAATCCAGGCCCTGTCCATGTAGGGGGTCAGCCCTTCATCAAAAATTACCCCCAGGTTTCACACCCATTCAGAGGTCAGGAGTGGCAAACCTCCAAGAAAAATACTCAAGGGTGAACCCACACCTGACCCCTCCATCTGGTGACCCGGATTCACAACCAATATCTCAGTCTTATCAGAGTTTAACTTCAACCTACTGGCATCCATCCATTCCTGGATTTCAGTGAGGCAGCTGTTAAAGACCGAGACAGCTCTATCCTGGTCAGGTGCAAAAGAAAGGCAGAGCTGGGTATCATCAGCATAGCAGTGAAACCTCAGCGCATACCTTCTTACAATGTCTCCAAGGGGCATCATACACACTGCGAACAACATGGGAGACAGCACTGATCCCTGAGGGACCCCACATGATAAGGAGACTGGGTCCGAGGAATAAACCCCGGACACCACTCTCTGAGATCTTCTGGTGAGGAACGATGTAAACCACCTGAGGACTGTGCCTGACAGTCCACAGATGAACCTCAGATGATCAAGCAGAACCCCATGGTCCACAGTGTCAAATGCTGCTGAGAGTTCCAGAAGAACCAGAATGGAATGGTTCTTCCAATCTCACACCATCAGGAGATCATTGAGCACCCAAACCAGTGCTGTCTTAGTACTATGCCTCTTTTGAAAACTGGACTGGAGGGGTTCATAGATGTCATGGATGGTCAAATGGTCCTCCAGCTGAGTGGCCACTACTTTCTCAATCACCTTTCCCAAAAAGAAAAGGTTTGATATTGGTCTGTAGTTAGCAAGGCAGTCTGGGTCCAAAGAAGCTTTCTTCAAGAGTGGTGTCACCACCGCCTCTTTCAGCGAGCTTGGAAACTCACCTGTCTCCAAGGAGCACCAGACTATCCAAGCTAGGACCAGAACAATGGACTCAATACAACCCACAATCAGGGAAGTAGGTCCTGGATCCAAACTACAGCATGTGGGGTGCACACTCTGGATGAACCGCATGACATCCATGAAGGCCGGTCGGACAAAGGTACTCCAAGAAAGCTGAGGATCAGTGACCCCGTGTTGATCCCCTTCAACATCCACAGAGTGTGCTGGATGGAATGCTGCACTGATGTCAGCCACCTTAGTTGCAAAAAATTGCACAAGCTCATCGCACTCTTCTTGCGAAAAAGCTTTCCAGACTTGTAGACAGGCTGGGTTGCACAGTCTCTCCACAGTTCAGAAGAGCTGAGCTGGTCAATTTTGAGCAGCCACAATCTCCCCAGACAGGAACTCTGCCTTCTTATGGGTGATTGCAGATTGATAGACTTGATAATGGTCCATCAACCTAAGGTGGTCAGCATCAAGGGCGGACTTCCACTAGCAATGCTCCAACCTTCATCCTAGTCACTGCATCTCCCTCAAAGTCTCATCAAACCATGGGGATTGAGGGCAAAGGGAAAGAGGACGAACTTGGACAGGAGCAATGACATCCAGGGCCATCGTAACGGCCAAATTATAGGCTGTCATGAGGGTCTCTGGGTCACTGTTTGCCTCTGAGAGGGACGTGAGATCTAGCACCGCCATTAGGCCTTGAGGATCTATGTCTCTCAAAGTGTGGTACCGAGTGATCTCCACAGGGGTAGGCCTATGTAGGGGGGGTGCTAAAACTAAACCCCACGGTGTAATGATTAGACCATCCAACCGGTTCCACCCCCACGTTGCAGGCTTCAATCCCCAGAAGGAAGACTAAGTCAAGAGAGTGACCATGACTATGAGTAGCAGTGGTAACTACCTGTGTAAGGCCCAGAGATGTCATTAACTGGAGGAAGTGTTGACCAAAATGCGAGAGTTCATTGTTGACCCAGGCATTGAAGTCACCCAGGACCATCAGCCTGGGTGACTCAAACACCATGTCAACACGAAGTCTGCAACTTCCTGGAGGAATCGTTTCTCATCTCCTGGTGGACGGTAGATGAGGATGATCCTACAACCTACACCTGTTACTACGGTACACTCAAATGACTCAATCTCCCCAACTGGTACATTCATGAGGTTAAGTTCGGTCTTGAAACAGACCGTAACACCCCCCCTTGTGATCCAATCTTGGGCAGTGTATCACTGAGTACCCAGCTGGAATTGCATCCTCCAAAACAGGGTCGGAGATCTCATCCAGCCAGGTCTCAGTGATACAAGCCAGATCCACCAATCTAACAAGATCTGCAATAATTGCAGTCTTGTTTTTAATGGACCTAGCATTACATAACACTGCCCGAGTTGGATGAACCTCTTGGGCCACTTAGATTATCTGTCTACCACCATTTGTAGTGCTCTTGGGTATGGAAACCAGACATGGTGGCAACGTTCCAGGTTCCATTACGCCCCAGGGCATCTTCTGGATCTCACTACCCCAATGTAGTGGCCCCCCTCATTCATCCTCCTCTGTTCACACCCCCACGCCCTCCTCCCCCCTATCTGCACAATACCTAGTGCCCTACAGTGCAGATACATCATAAGCTGGAGTGGGGGGCAAAAGGGCAGAGAGCATGAAGGGCAGAAGATGAATAGTGCATGACCATAGGGGCTGGACTTCAACACATTTTGGTAATCTGAACAATACTCCACTACTATCCAACTGTGTATCACAAAAACCAAACCCCGAATAATGTAAAATAAACTAAAATAACTTACAAAAATTACTAAAAATGTATTAACTCATTGTCTCCTAGCAGACACCTGTAGACGTCAATAAAATACACTGGTGTGTCCTGTGGACGTCTGCAGAAGTCGGCTACTGACTCCCAGTGTGCCCTTGCAATGTCTGGAGAAGTCACTAATATATTTTAATATATAGTGTAACAGAATATAATATATATTTGACTGCATACCACCACTAGAAAGGTAATTTTGTGCTGAACAACTTTGCCACTGATATTTTGTGTATATCATGTATACTTTAGGAGTTATTCACATTTGTTATGGTATGGTGTATATGGCTTATGTTGCCTGTTTTAGTGAAAAAAATATTTTTTAGGTTGTTTCAACCAGCATAGAAAAAAAAACAAAAATACATATTATTATTTGTATACCACCATTGGAAAGATAATTTTATGCTGAATAACTTTGCTGTTCATACTTTATGTCTAGCACTTACAGTTCCTGAGCTATTAGGATTTGTTTGTGGAATGCTGACTATAGCTTGATTTTGCTTAGAAAGGCCCAGGATTTACTGTTAACAGTATACAGGAGACAAGTGGTGCAACTTCAGAGAGCTCCTGTGGAGGCAATGAGTTAAATTCACTCTATAAAAAAAATAACACAACAACACAGCTCTCAAATACTACATTCCTAAAATCTAACAACTCCAAAAATAATAATATAAAATAAACACAGTCGGTACAGGCAGACAGGATGGGTTAGCAATACGTTTAAAACTATTTATGTAAGGATTCAGATTATGCAGATCCCAAAGGTCATCTCACCACCAACAGGATGGACAACCCTCTCCAGGGCTCACACCTCCCATAGTAAACCACTGAAATTGTCTTGTAAATCCTTCCAAAATAAAACCAGAACATTCCCCAGTCCTCAAGTACTCTCACTACTAAAGACTAGGGAAATTATTGTACGACAATCTCACTGTCGATAAAATGAATAAAAACAAACAGTCTGACTGTGTACGCTTCAGGATCAGCCGCAACTCTGTGACCACAAATAGCCAAACAGCCCTGATAACACTGACCTGGTGGTCGGCCTTGGACTGTAGCAGCACCCACAGAGCCCCCTGATAGAACCCACCTACTGATGGGTCCTCAGGGAGGCGTAGGGATCAGCTCCCTCCACCGACTCCCCAGCGGATAGTCGCATGTATCCCCGGGCTGCCATAGACCTCCGCACAGCCTACCAGACAGAACAGGGCAGCACTACTTTGACCCAAATTGAGCTGCAGATGTCCCCAGATCCACCCATTAAATCCCTCAACAATTTCTCCGCAAGACCAAGTTCTTTTAAATTTCCACTCCTTAATCCGTCTAAACACATGGACCTACAGGCGAAAAACAGTCCAACGCCCAAAGGAAAACAGCTACATTGATGCCCCAAACCTGAAGAAGTTCTCCGACACAGTCCCGTACTCAGCAAAATGATCTTTTAAACCATTCACATGAACACCTTCCCACAGTTGGAGGAGCAGTCAGTGGCAGGCCAAGCCCCTCCCGATGCAACTGAAAGTCCCCACACACTCATGCGGACTGATTTCTCACTCGAATTGGAAAATACCAAGCAAACGGGAACAGAACCAAACCACCGAAGGCCAGCTGGCAGCAGCAGGGAAGTAATCACACTCGTGTTCCAGTCCTCACAGCACATCTTGGAAGGTGCAGGGCAAACAGAGGGCAGAAAGCAATCTCACTCATATCCCAGTCCTCACAGCACCTCTCGGAAGGTGCAGGGCAAACAGAGGGTAGAAAGCAATCTCACTCCTATCCCAGTCCTCACAGCACCTCTCGGAAGGTGCAGGGCAAATGAAGAGCAAAAAGCAATCTTGTTCAACCGTTTAATTGTTTAATCATTAAACTATTCACTTCAAAAATAAATAAACAAGAAAGTCAAATTCTAAAATGATACAACTTAAAATACAATTAAAATGCACAAGACTGTAGAAGCAGCTCACAGCACGCCCAGCCTGGTGACCATACTATATACCAAATACTGTCTGGAACTGTTTCCAATTAAAACCATAAGTACTAAGTACAGTAGGTGTACTGATATGCATGCAAGGTACTGTGCTTGTAACAATATTGATGTGGAGGATTTTGAAGCATGCCATGTTTGACTGCAGCTGGTATGCCAAACCGAGACTTAAATGGCTTGAACCACTTTTGCACAACATACAGTCAAATGACTATTATTTAATCCTAAAAATATTATTTACTATAAATGATGATCTAATTATCAAAACTACTGCCTGCTATCTGGAAGCTGTCTACAGAATCCATACTAAGAAAGGATTATAATGACAAGCTGAGATGACTACCTTGGTACATTTTAACTGTGTCAGTACATGTATAACTTTTAACTCTGCACAAGCTTAATGTATGTATGTATTTATTTATAATTATTTTCTTGTGTGATGTTTTACTTGTGATTTTAACTACTGATTACCTAGAGCGAGCAATTTTTTTTGTATATTTGTAAGCTTGTAATGGTTTTGAACCGAACAATAAACTCTCTTACTAGTCACCAGGGGGTAGAAACCAGAAGCCCCCAGTCAGAGAAGGTGTTAAAGGGGATCATTCTCTGGGGTGGGGATGGATACTAACATTAGGGGTAAAAGGGTGGTTCATGATGGGAAAGAGGGCTGGGGAACTAGGAGCAGAGGAAGGGTGGTAGATATGTAGGGGTGGGTTAGAGGTAAGATAGGAAAAGTGGTAGAGTATCTTACAACAGATAGAGGGAGGGACAGACAGACTAGGGGAGGAGAGGGGGAAGGAGTCATGGTAGAAAGTGGCATCCCTGAACACATGGAGCCTGGGGAGCAAAATGCCTGAGTTACAAGTGTTGATGGCTGAGGGAGAGGTGGACATGGCAGCCATCACAGAGTCTTGAGCCACACCAAATCATGATTGGGATCTCTCAGTCCCCTGGTACAAATGATATAGAAGGGATGGGGGAGGTGGAGGAGTTTCATTGTATGTAAGGGATAAAATTATCTGTACAAGGAAGGAACAGACTTGGGGAGGACTGAGGTATTATGGGTGCAGGTAAAATCCACATAAGGGAGAAAACATAGGCTGGGGTGATGTACAAACTGCCAAATTCTGAAGAAGAAATGGGCAGGGAACTGGGGTCAAAAATAGTTGAGACGGTGGGCAAGGGGACGTGGTGATTATGGGGGACCTCAATTTGCCTAGTATGGATTGGACAGTTCTGTTTACTTCCTGTGGCAGGTTGCAGGTGATGCTGGATGCATCCCAGACTGGGTTCCTGACACAATGTGTTATAGAACCCACCAGGGAGAGGGCCATCCTGGACCTGGTGCTGACAAATGGAGCACATGTTCAGGAGGTAAGAGTGGTGATTCCCCTGGGTAGGAGTGGCCACCACATAGTGTGGCTACATCTGGAAATGGGTAGGCAGAAAAATAGCACCAAAACCATAATATTAGATATTAGGAATGCAGACTACAATAGGATGGGAGGGATTCTATGTAGGTACCTTGCTGGTATCAAAGGGATTGGGGTGAACCAGAAATGGGCCATAATCAATTAAAAGTGTCTGTCTGTCTTTCAGAAGCGACATTAAATCGAGGTCCCATCTGCCTGTTCTGGTGGTTGTTCAAATGGACAGTAAAGATCCCATGGCAGTTCTTGAAAAACGTTGGGGAAGTTTATTTTTAGAAAGAAAACATACAAAGTCAATCAGGTACAAGAAATACTTGAGGAAAAGAAAAATGTTCACAAATTACAGGCACATCTTCCGGGATCAATAAATAGAAATATCTAATATGGACTATACAATACAGTGGTGTGACCAATGGATTAGAACAGCATCCGTATAAAATGAAACAAATAAAAAAATAAAATAAATGGCAAACAACAATGAAAAACATTAAAATGAAACAGAGACGCTCATCATGGAGGCTTGAAAACCTGCACTAAATATCTCCATTTGAACATCAATATTGAACAAGGCAGATTTAATTCTTCTGCTAGAAAAATAAGAAACAACTCTCTCATTATCATATATACTAAAGCAGCCGAGAAAATATTTTGTTGAAATAATAAGGTGCGTCTAGACTGCCAGAGGTAAAACTTAATTGTCATAAAAATTAATCAAACTGTGGCAGGATCGTAAGGTAATGCAGTGGATAAGTGTCCCAATATGATGTCTGAGTGTGAAACAAGTGACTACATGGTATCTTTCCAAAGGCAAGCAAGGGTGTTCCAGAAAAGGGAAGCATAGAGGCAAGTCAGTAAAAAAGTGTTCCGTGGTTTCTAGGTCTGAAGCAGAACACATTCTGGGGCAAAACATTCTGAAAGACTTTTATGTTTTGCATTTGCTTTGACCCTGAGTCTGCCATGGCAACTAAGCCAAAAAATGTCCCACATTTTAGGGGAGGCTCTTCTGTCTGTCAAACATGTACCTATCAGTGGCGTGTGTGTAGGAGCAATACCTTTATAAAGGATAGGTTCAGAGAAATTGGAGAGTAAAATGATGTTATAAATGCCCAATTGAGAAGATAACAGTATAAAAGAAAGGTCCACGTTCCAGTGTTTCAGTTTAGTAAGTAGGGGTTTAACAAAGTCTAGAAAATGCTGGAGAAATCTAAGCTGTTGAAGAGAGTGAGACCAAGAACCAATTAATGGGCAAATCTACAGTACCTATCAGCCCATGGATGCTAAAATGTTGGTGTGTTACTGAAACAACTGGAAAAGTTCCAATATATAGATAAGCTGTAATAGAAAAGTAATGTTTTTTTATTGGGTTAAAGCCACCCTGCCTGATTGGACAATATAAGACATTTTTCTTTAGAGGCTTCAAACAACTTCCCCAGATCAAGTGAAAAGTTTTTCCCAATAAAGCAACATCAAGAGTCATAGCGTAACGGGCATGGCCACCAGTCACAGTCAACCCACCACGATTTTAAAATAAGAAAGTAAAGGGACTTACCTGCTGCAGGGTGCCAGGGTAGGAGTCCGAGGGGGGGGGACACATGTGCACCTGTAAAAAAATAAAGACAGAAAAGGGGTTACAAAGGATCCATAGCTCTTTGGGGGGTCCAGCTGGGGTAAAGACAGAAAAGGGGTTACAAAGGATCCATAGCTCTTTGGGGGGGTCCAGCTGGGGGGAAGAGACAGGCTAGAAATAAAAGTAATACTTATCTGATAGGCAGGGGACCTCATCCTGTTCAGACCTGTGACCAAAAGAGTAAAAGGTTAGAAAGTTAAAGAAAAACTGTAAAAGGAATAGACAGAAGAATAAGAGGGTGAGGTTAGAGGAATAGGGGACTCAGCAAAAGCCCCTGTGCCCCTTGTGGTGGCCAAATTAGCCAGGTGGGCTAATGGGCTAGTGTGGGGCTAGTAGCCAAATTGTTAAATAAAGCAGCCCAGGTGGCATTGGTGTTCTTGTGGGGCTAAGTAATGCCCTGGGGAGGAGGTCAATATTAATTAATTAAGGTAGGCCAGGGAGTTTAGTGGGGCTTCCTGTGCCTTGTTAGCACTGGGTGCTAAGTTTGGGTGTCAGCAGCAGCAGAGAAAGTAAGTTGGGCTGCAGGAGCAGCCAGCGTTAGCGCGACCATGATAAGAGAGTGCCTGCTGGCACTGCAGTACTCCCAACCCGCACGGAGCAGAGGCTGCGGCCTACTCCGTCGGGTGGGAGTAGGGGGATAGCAGGAAGCAGTTGGAGGTGGAGGAGGCATGTAGAGGACGCACCTACCTCCACACTCCCGATCACCGCTTCAGCAGCAGTAGTTTTAATTGACTATGCCCTACGGGGCTTAAGTGGGCAGTCAGGGAGGGAGCAGGAGGAGCAGTAGAGCAGCTAGGGTGCTGCTATTTAGTAAAGCCGCACCACGGCATTAGAGAGAAAGCCAGGGGAGGATGTTGTGAGAGGAGACAGAGGGTGGCAAGCACCGCATAAAGACACTGCACCATGGCAAAATAAATGGCAGAGGGGCCAAGTTTTAAAACAAATATTTTGGTGCCTGCTGGGCTCAGAAAGTAAAGGCAGGGCAGACAGCTCCCTGAGGGGAGCAAAGAAAGTAAAAGAGCTGCACGGCGGCTGGTGCAAGAGCCCCTAGGGGCTAAAATTGAAACTGGGGGGGACAGAGAACAGAAACAGAGAAAGCAGTGAGACAATTTTGGGTTATAAAAGCCCACACAACAATAAGCAGTGGCAGCAACAAAGCCCAAAGGGACTAAATAAATATTAATAAAGGCTACCTGGGAGCAGAAGCAGGCAGTCCTCCAGGCAGCATCAGGCAAGGCACTTTTGGAGCATGCAGGCTGAATGGGACATCACTAGGATGTCCTGACGTCAGCATAGGAGGCAGGATCAGCCAGATTTCAATGAAAAAAGTGTGGGGTTGCTGCATTCGGTGGCTTCTGACTGGAAACCCCCAATTTAACTTAAAAAAGTGTGAGGTAGGGTAGTTGGTGAATTGCCAGCCCTATCTGCCCACCTCATCTTTTTTCATTTGCCACCCCAAAAAAGGGGGTATTCAGGGCATTGAAAGTGGGGCAAAGACAGAAGTTGGGAGGAGCAGCTCAAGACGTTCGAGCCTCTAGGGGAGCTCGAGCGCTCTCCTGAGTGGCTGCCAGCAGCATTGACAGTAAAACCAACCAATTAGGTGTCAAGGGGGGTAAAAAGGCTGAGAGGAGTAGTTCGAGATGGATTCTGTCTCCTCTCAAGAAGCTGACAGGAGTGCTGTGGAAGGGCTCAGCCACAGGCAACCCTCTGAAGAAAACAAAAACAAAAAAGGAATCCCGGGAAAGTTTAAAGTGACAGGGTAGACAGTTAAGGGGCTACCACTGCCTAGTTAAAGAAAACTTCAGTCAGGAAAAGCCACTTAGAAATGTTGTTACAGAAGTGTTGGATGTGACAAATAATTCCAAGCAGGAAAGAAATCCCAGTAGTAAACCCAGGAAAGCAGCACCCCTGCTGAGAGTTTTTTTATTTCCTAAGTTTAAAATCTAGGGAGGCTTCACCTTCGACCAGGACCAAAGAAGAACAAGAGTGCAGCAGAACTCCAGAAGGACAACGCTTCATCCATCCCTGGCCAGGGCAACAGCACCGAAGGATCTACATCATACTCTCAAAATTTGCCTTTGGGTTGAGGTACCATGAACTGTGGGGGAAAAATAGACTGAATTGTGTCCAGGACTTTTTTCACTGATCATCTGGAGGTGGGGGTGAATACTGTTGTATAAAGAAGGGATTAGCTGTTTTGTCAGGAAAGAAAGTGATATTTATCTGTACAAATGTATTTACTGCTTAGGCTGTGCAGCCACGCTCATGATTATTGTTGTGACAGTATGAAAGTCATATTGAAACTAAGAAAGCCAGTAATTTACAGCTGATAAATAAAAAGGCTCTCATGGTTAAAAGAGAATTCTGCCTCATTGTGTTTCTTCAACACTGCTATTATTGTTAACCAGTTTTCTAGCCTCTTTGATATCTGCCAGCCTTGTGACTAGCCTTCCTTGCACCTAGCCAGAATCCACCACCCAGGTAGGTAAAAGCAGGGTACGGGCAGGTGTTATAATAGGGAGGAGGTAGACTATGCTAAGATATGTGAAAATTGGTAATAAAAAGGAATGAAAAATGGCAATCTTCTTTTTCTTTAACTGATGCCAATGTTTCCAAAGTTGGATTTTCTGGGAAAAAAGGCTATCTTGGCATTCCAACAAGTGGGGGCCAAGGCCGCAGAACCAAACATGATCTCTAAAATTTTGACTGGGGACTGTGAAACAGAATTGCCCTCAATGCAAGTAACCATCATGGCAGTAGATCCTAATGTGCAGCCGCAGCATTTTCCTTTATTTAGCTCAGCTCCTGAAATAGGTGTAAAGGTTTGAAAGTGATCAATAGCCAATTGTCCAGAAAAAGAATCATGCATAAATTAAACAATGTCATCAGCGTAAGCTGCTAATTTGATGTCCTCTGTATGATCAATGTCTTTTATACCATGAATCTGGGGAGGGACCAAAATGTTACAAAAAATCAGATCAATGCAAAACACATAAAGGCAGGAACTCATAGGGCAACCTTGTTGGACACCAGAGCAGATCGGGATTTGTTGTCCTAAATAACTGTTAATGTTAGGGAGAAAACTAGCTGCACTGCAGCAATTTTGAATCAAGTCACAAACAGTAGAGGGAATGCCATAATGATGTAATACAGCAAATAAGTAAACAAGGGAGACCCAGTTGAAAATGTTTTCATGATCCAGAGATAGTAGAAAGTTATCATAGTGGGGATTAAATGATCCATGGTGTGGAACCCCACCTGAAGGGTGATGCTTGAACTGAGGTAGTGGTGAGATGTCTCCCCAGAGCAACAGCAGAAAGAGATGCAAATCGCATTGAAAAGTTTTTGTGCAAGAAGAAGGACATCAAGGGTATTGTCATACACCTTGGCATAAACAATATAGCAGAGCATATAGCTGCGCAGACCAAAGTGCATATAGCCAAACTAGAAGACAATTTTGCAGCTTTTTCATCCACCATTGCCTTCTTGGAGTTGGGAGAAAGGAGGAGGCACTTGGAAAATTAGGGAAAAGTACATCAAGGAACTGAATGCATGGCTACATGACTGGTGCCAAGAGGAGGGGCACCATTATATCAGTGAGTGGCAGGATTTTGGGAACCTGTCTTTTTAGGTATAACATCCTTCACCTCACGTGGGAAGGGGTGCAGGCACGTGGACAAAAGTGCAGTGTACTTTTGGAATGTTTAAACTAATAGAAGGGGGGATGTTGACTGTTCCAAACCTCTTGCAAGGAAACCAGGTCATCACTCCCCCAACCCAGGTAAGAAAATTTTGGGAGACAAAGCATCAAAAGTACACAGGGTATGGGTAAGTTATCAACAATGGACCTAAACAGGGAGACAAATTGGAAACAGTCTCACAGAGTATGGAAAGCATGGTAACAAATGCACAAAGTCTGGTAAGCAAAGTACCCACTCTTATGGCTACAATGGCTAAAGCAGGCTTGGACTAGGTGGCAATAACTGAAACCTGGTTTAACAAATTCCACAAGTGGGATGTAGTAATACCAGCTTATAATACCTTCAGGAGGGATAGAAAGAGAAAAAAAGGAGGGAGGGTTGCTTTATATGTGCGGGAGGACATAAAAACAACAGAGATCCTAGTGACATGGGAAGAATCCAAAGCATTGTGGGTGACAATGGGAACTTGTAGTGGAACAGTTATTAGATTGGACATGATCTACAGGCCTCCTTCACAAGGAATAGAGGGGTACAAAGAGCTGCTGAAGGTATCCAGAAAATGATGGCTGGGGGGGAATTGGTATTAGTAGGGGACTTCAATTTGCCTGACGTGGATTTGATATCCTATTCAGCATCTTCCACAAGAAGTATGGACATTCTGAAAGCCCTGGGGGGGCAGGGTTGGAACAACTGGTCAGGGAACCCACCGGAGGGTGTCATTCTCAACCTAGTACTCACAAAAAGTTCCAGGTATCAGAAGTTGAAGTAGGAGATCATCTGGGGTTGCATGACCACTGTATAGTATGGTTGAAAGTGAATACTGTGGAGGAGTGTAGTCACTCCAAGGTCTAGGTTCTTTACTTTAGAAAAGCAGACTTCACAGAAATGAGGACCCACATCCGGGACTTACTGAAACATAGGCCCAGGGGGAGGATGGAGGGGTGCTGGAGAGGCTTGCATGAGGCAATAATGCCAGTCACAGTGCAATGTACAAGACAGGTCAGGAAATTAAAAAGCAAAAGGAACCCACTATGGTTCTCCAAGGAAGTGGAAATAATAGTGAGGCAGAAAAGAAAAGCATTCAAGAAGTTCAATGAAATGGGAAGCGAGAAGGACAAGGAACTGGATGAGGAAAAGCTGAAGGAAGTGGGTAAGGTGATTAGGAAAGTAAAGGCACAGACAGAGGAAAAAACTGCACAGGGAATGAAGGGTAGCCACAGACAGTCAGATCATAGGTGCTGTCACTGAATGCGCGGAGAATGCCTCGGATTCAGATGCTGAAGAGGCTCAAGAAGACATAGAAGAGCTGCCAGAAACTAAGGAAGCAATACGTGAGTTGGAGGATGGATTGTCATGGCTTGAAGCACAGGAGGTTGAGCTGATTAAAGTTTTACAGCCTTGGCAGTTGCTATTATTCATAGACTTTGATGGCAGATAAGGACCGCTTGGCCCATCTAGTCTGCCCATTTCCCTACCTACAGGATAGGCTGCAGATCCTAGTTAACCAACAGCCTATTTCTTCCTACCCCCCCAAGAATTGCCTTATGTCTGTCCCATGCATTCTTGAATTCTCCCACAGTTTTAGACCCCACAATCTCCTCAGAAAGGCTGTTCCATGCATCCACTACCCTCTGTGAAAAATACTTCCTCACATTGCCCTGAACTGGCACCCCATCTTTAAATTGTGTCCCCTTGTTCTTGCACATCTCTTTTTCTGAAAGATGCTACCCTCTTGGACTTTGTTGATTCCACTGAGGTACTTAAAAGTTTCTATCATGTCCCCCCTCTCCCTTCTTTCCTCAAGGGTATACATATTAAGCTCCTTAAGTCTTTCCTTGTACGGCTTCTCTTGCAGACCCTGCACCATTTTAGTTGCCCTCCTCTGGACTGCCTCTATCCTGTCTATGTCCTTGCAGAGATGGGGTCTCCAGAACTGGACGCAGTACTCCAGATGGGGTCTCACCAACTGTCTGTACAGCAGGATAACAACTTCCTGTTTTCTGCTGGTGGTGCCTCTCCCTATGCATCCCAGTATACCCCCAGCCCTCCCTACTGCCTTCTCACATTGCTTGCTAGCCTTAAGGTCATCTGATATGATTACCCCAGGTCCCTTTCCTTTTTGTTGTTGTTACTACCTCTCCCCCATTGTGTATTCTTCCCCTGGATTCTTGTTTCCCAGGTGCATTATTTTGCACTTTTTTGCATTGAATCCTAGCTGCCATACTTCTGACCATTGCTCCAACCTTGCCAAGTCCCTTCTCATCCTTTCCATGCCTCCTTGTGTATCAACCTTGTTGCAGATCATTGTGTCATCTGCAAAGAGGCATACTTTTCCTTCCAGTCCCTCTGCAATGTCACTTATAAAGACATTAAAAAGGACTGGACCCAATACTGAACCCTGCGGTACCCCTCTAGTAACCCCTTTTTCTTCAGAGTGGACTCCATTTACAATTACCTTCTGTGTCCTGTTGTCCAGCCAATGTTTTACCAGGCTACCACCCTGGGACCCACTCCCAGGCTGGTTAATTGACTATTAATCTTTTGTGTGGGACTGTGTCAAATGCCTTGCTAAAGTCTAGGTAGGCCATGTCCACAGCCCCTCCCTGGTCTACTACTTTGGTCACCCAGTCAAAGAAATCTATTAGATTTGTCTGACATGACCTTCCCGCTGTGAACCCACGCTGCCTTGGGTCCTGTGCCCCACTGGCCTCTAGGTACTCAACAATTCTTTCCTTCAGAAGTGACTCCATCACTTTCCCTACCACAGAGGTCAAACTGACAGGTCTGTAGTTTCCTGCCTCTGTCTTGGTCCCACTTTTGTGAAGAGGAATCACATCCGCCTTCCTCCAGTCCTCGGGTACCACACCATCCTCCCATGATTTATTAAAAAGAGTAGCCAGTGAGCCTACTAGTTCCCCCTTAATTCTTTTTAGAATTCTGGGGTGAATTCCATCAGGCCCCATTGCTTTGTCCACCTTCAGTTTTAGGAGTTCTTGCAGAACCCTTTCTTCTGTGAAAGGACTGGGATCGACCCCCTATCAAGAGTGCTTCTGTTAATTGGATTAGGCACTTCCCTCCTCTTTTGTGAATACTGAGCAGAAATATTCATTCAGTATCCCTGCTTTTTCACTGTCCCTCTGCCCACCCACCGTTCATTCTATTCAGCCTCACTATCCCTCTCTTTGTCTTTCTACCTTCGCTGATGTACCTATAAAAGGTTTTATCCCCCTTCTTAACCGAGTTGGCTATCTTTTCCTCAGTTTGGGCCTTTGCTATTCTGACTTCCCTCCCTGCTTCCTTCTGCCTTAACTGGTACAGCTCTCTGTCCTGCTCCTTCTGTGTTTCCTAATACTTCAGGAATGCTATCTTTTTCTCCCTGACTTTCCCAGCCACCTCTTTTGAGAACCATATTGGCTTTTTCTTTCATTTTGATTTGTTTATTTGCTTCACACAAAGGCTTGTTGCCTCTGTGATGGCAGTTTTGATGATTCCCCATTGTTGCTCCACCCCTCCTTCTAGCCTGTTTGCTAGTGCTTTTCTGAGGCACTGTCCCATCTTGCCAAAGTCAGCCCTCCTGAAGTCCAGTACCCTCACTTTTGTATGGCTTGACTCTGTAGCTGAGTTTAACGTGAACCACACTGTTTGATGGTCACTTGTTCCCAGATGGCAACCCACTTCTAGATCTGAGATCTTCTCACTGCCCCCATTTGAGAGTATGAGGTCTAAGAGTGCTCCCTCATGAGTGGGTTCTGAAACTAGCTGTCTGAGGCCTGTCACCCGTAGGGCATCGAGAATGGCTCTGCTCTTGGATGTGGCTGCAGCAAATGTGCTCCAGTTAACATCTGGCATATTCAGGTCTCCCATCAACAGTATCTCCCCTTTCTCTGCCATCCTAAGAATGCCTTCTATCATATCCTTGTCCATTTCCTCCCCCTGACATGGGGGTCTGTAGACAACCCCTGTGCGGATTGTGGTGCCCTTTCCAGTCTCCAAGGTGACCCACAGTGCCTCCTCTCCTCCCTGCTTACTCTTTTGTTCAGTTGCTTTTATCCCTTCCTTTACATGGAGAGCTACTCCCCCCCTCTTCTCCCCTGCCTGTCTCTCCTGTTGGCTATGACCCTGGTATGTTAACATCCCAGTCATGGTTCTCTGTGTACCATGTTTCTGTGACTGCTACGATATCCAGTCATCCCTCTTCCATCAAGGCCACCAGTTCAGGGAGCTTGTTGCCCAGACTACGGGCATTGGTACTCATTACCCTCCATTTCCTGATGGCCTTGCCCCCTTTTGCCCCATCCCTGTCCTTCTTGCCTTTGTCACTTTCTCCATTTACCCCCGCCTTCTCCCTATTGACACCTCCATGTTGGTGTTTGCCACACTTACTACCATGATTTTTTTGGGGGTGCTAGGATTTCCCTGCTCTTTTCCAGTGCCTCCCCCCTTGGCTAGTTTAAATGCTTGCCAATGAAGTATTTAAACCCATCACCTAGGATCCTGGTTCCCCTCCTGGACAGATGCAGATCATCATGCCAGTATAGGCTTGCATCACTCCAGGTGCTACAAAAGCCGAAGAGAAGCAACAAACAAAACCAGGCATCAGTGTCTTTTATTGACATCTCTGAACTATTAAACATGGATGTAATTAATGTTTCTACTTCAGACATAATGTCTGTATGACTGGGAATCATTCTACCCTCCTGCGTCTTTAGGTATTGTATTTTGTTTTGCCTGCCACTGTATAGCACAATACTCAAATGGGTTTACATATACTTGGGAACTATGTGTACCAAATCTCTGTTCCTTCTCTAAGGATTTCTTGTGATCAGATTGCATTTGACCCATTTCTGTTTTTAAAACAGCCCTTTGTTCTGAGCTGATAGTGTCACTCTCATTCTGAGATGTTCAAAGAGCACAGAATTTTGATCAGAGTTCAGCATTTGTGCTATGTTGCTGCCTACCTCTCATTTTCCCTACTGCCTTAAAGTATTCACTAAGTTCTTATTGTGTGTTCTCCCACCACTCCAGATGAAAATCATGCAAGAAAAGTGCTGATTGTTTAGCTTGTAGCACATATTGCAGACCATCTGCAATCATGGATTCCTCCAGTAATCTCCAATAGCCTCAACCTCTGGCAGTTTCTGTATAGCTAGAAATTGTGACACTCAGAAGACTATGGTCTGAAAAGGCCACTGGTATTACGACTATATCTTGAACTGGCAATGAAGGGGTTGAAAACCAATAGTCTAGTCTAGGAGACAGACTACCCTTAAAAAAATAAGTTGTGGTTTAGAAGCTTGCTGGGAAAATACATCTTGTAGGCCAGTTTGTAGAATTTGCTGATTGAGGAAAGAAACATTATGAAAATGTTTTCCTGTTTTTAAACCTCTGTCGGCTGTAAATCGGCTACAATTAACCCCCTTCCCCAAGAAAACATGTTTTAAAGTAAACAAGTTTGGCTGCACTGTTTTCATTAAATCACTCCTCTGTGCCTTGGGTTGGGGTGCATAAACAATAATGACCCGAAACTCAACTGAATACAGTTCTGTATCCAACAACAAGGCCCTTCCAGGGCAAATGTCAACCAAAGTAATTTGAAATTGATACTGTTGATACACATCCCCACCCCGCTGCACATTTCAACCCAAATGGACCAATAAGACCTCTCCCACACACAAGCATCGCTGGCAACCTGAATGTCATGCGAAGTATGGAGTCTGGTATCCTGTAAAACAACAATATCAAAGTATGTTTTAGAAAAGAGGAGCCCTTGCAGATGCCATCGCTGAAACATCTCCAGTCTTTTCATGGCCTGACTCTTCTTAGGTCGCCAACCCCCCTCCTTGTACCCCAGCCGTAGGAAACAAGGAGCTCCTGTGGGTTCCATCACTGAAACAGCTCCAGCCTTCTTAGGGCATGGTTCTTCTCAGGCTGCTGACCCCCTCCTCGGACCCTGGCTATAGGTATCAAGGAGCCCCTGTAGGCACCATCACCGAAACAGCTCTTCTCAGGCTGGTGGCCCTCTCCACAGACCCCAGCCATAGGAAACAAGGAGCCCCTACAGGTACCATCATTGAAATATCTTCAGCCTTCTTGAGGCATGGCTCTTCTCAGGCCACTGATCCCCTCCCCAGAATCTGGCTGTAGGAAACAAGAAGCCCCTGTGGGTATCATCACCAAAACACCTCCAGCCTTCTCAAGGCATGGATTTTCTCAGGTTGCTGACCCCCTCCTTGGACCCTAGCCATAGGAAACAAGGTAATCCTCAGTGCTTCTCCATGGAGCTCCAGTCTGAACCTCAGAGTATGGCTCCTGCCCCCAATGGTCAGTGCCCTGATAGCTTGGTGACACCATTGGACAGTCATGACACTGACTTCCTGTGATTGGTTGCAGTAGGAATCTGAGGCTCTCCAGCTAGCTCGGTCCTGTGTGGCAATTATTTTTTTTTTTAATTGAACCATGCGGCTTTATGCTGCTTTCTCCCTACCTTATATTTTTACTGTAATATTCTGCTTAACTCTGTTAACTCTTAACTCTGTTAACTTCTAGTCAACTCACCCTGTTCCAAAGCTGTATTATTGCATGTTAGGTATATTAACTTCTGTGGTATTTTAGCTAGCTCATTCTCCATTTTAATGTCTTTTGCCTAATTTATCCCAGAATTTGTGAATGCTTCTTTATTTTACTAGTCAGATACTGTAGGTGCACAAGGTAAATTGTACTGATTGCCTAGCTAAAAGTCCATCCTATTAGTTCTGTTTCACTGCCTTCTTTTCTCTTTAATTTGCCTGTTCTTTACTACCTAAGCTCCCCCCCCTCTCATTTTTTACTCACTCTGTCTGCTGCTGACAATTTCAGTCCCTGGCCTCTCTCTCCACCGGTCTGCCACACCCACAGTTTACCTCTACAGGAGCAGGCATATGTAGGTCTCTCTTTCATAGGAGCCCCTGCGAGTACCATCACTGAAACAGCTCCAGCCTTTTTGGGGTGCAACTCTTCTCAGGCCACCGACCCCCTACTCGGACCCTGACCATAGAAAACAAGATGGTCCTCAGTGCTTCTCCACAGATCTCTGGTCTGAACTCCGGAGTATGGCTCGTGTCCCATTGGGCAATGCCCTGATAACTCGGCCACACCATTGTACAGTCATGGCATTGGCTTCCTGTGATTGGCTGCAGGGGGAATCTTAGCCTCTCCAGCTAGCTCAGTTCTGTGTGTCAAACTTTTTTTTAAATTGAACCTCATGGCTTTATGCTGCTTCCTCCCTACCTTGTATTTTGCACATTACACATTCTTGACAAGTGCATACCTTTTCTATTTCCCAATTGTGTTTCCATTGAGAGCCATATTAATAATGTTGGCATAATGCACACTGATCAAGTGCAACTTTCGTTTAAGAGCACACTTTCACACTATCAGCATACCATCAGTACAGTAATAATTGCTCCTGATAAGTGTACAATGAGGTGCTAACAAATGCAACGAGAAGCTAACTGGTACCTGCACTTAACAGCCTGGCTCAAGTCTCATCAGAAGGAAATCAAAAACAATGGATCATGACAAATTATTTAATGAGTTAGAGAAAAAAGGCAGGAACCACCAATATGGAATGCCCACTGGGGCTCCCAGTGGTTTCACGTTTCAATATACAGAGCATACAGACCTGACCTCCCAACCTCTTGTGGTCCCAATCAGCCCCCGTTAGGCATAGTACAGGGTTTACAGCTGCTGATGTGAGTGATCAGATGGGATGGAATACAGATCTGCTGTCAGTGAAATGCAAGAGTGGGAGGCATGGTGCTGGCTCAAAGACACTGCTGTATCTAAATTTTTAAAAACACTAATGCAAACATTTCAATCTAATCTGTACTTATTTCACCAAAAGAAATTACTGAAATACATTTTAAATGAGCTAACTGATGATTTGTAAATGATATAATACCTCACTGAAGACTGTTATGACTTAAACTAGTGTTTGCATCTTTTTCTATGTTGGTCCTTTATTTGCAATGCAATTTCTGAGAAGTGCAAATTCTGCTTGCATATTTTGGACTGACAAATTGGGTGTGCACTTAAGAAGAATCCACTGTATTAAAGTCTTAATGAGGAGCACTCTTTTCAATTTAGAAATCTCTTTATATTTCCACATTTATAAGTCTGTCAGCAGTAAGGATATGGGCTTTCCAGTTATTCTGGGCTAAGTCCCCTTGTCCAGATAAAACACCCACGATCTTTACAGGGTGAGACACAATCTTAATGCAAGAAAATGTCACAAGAGAAGACTGAGCTGTCCCAAAAGGTATCACTGCACTTATTGAGATTAATAGAAGATCCTAAAACAGCAGCATAATGTGTGAAATGGTCAGATACAACTGTCTCAGGCATATCTCTATGTAGTATTATGGTCACATCATCAGTGTAGGCTAAAACTTTTACGGATGGTCCTTCCTGCGTCAAATGGACTCCTTATACACTTTGATCCAACAGAAAATGGCATTAAAAAGGGGTCTATACTATATACATACAAAAGGGGACTTAAGGGGCATCCTTAATGAACCTCATGTTTAATCAAAAGGTTATTACTCAGCCACCCATTCACTATTGGATGTACAGTAGCAGTACAATAAAAGGTCTGAATCCAAGTTACAAAAGTCTCTAGAAGGCCATATCTATGTAAGGTAGCAAAAAAAAAATCCTCAGATAAATTATCAAAAGCTTTCTTCTGGTCCAAACTTAATATCCCAGGGTCAAACAGAGGTTGATTTTCTCAGAAGAAGCCAGAAGGAGAAGGAAGGAAACATATTCAATTCAGTGCTTTAGAGTAACTGGTAATTGGTATTTTCCTTTAAACTTAGATTGTGGGCGTGTAGTGACACTATACTTTCTTTCTTTGTTGTCTTTACTTATAATTGTTTTGGGCTGTTGAAAATTTAAAACATAGTGGTGGTGTAATTCTGTGCTGACTTTAATTGCTGCAAATTTTATCTTGGCTTGTCTGACTGTCCTGTAGCTGGGTGAAGGGTGTTAATTGTCTGGCCTCTGACCTCAGCTACGTGATAACTGGAGGTGGGGCTTAGTCAGAGTTAAAGTAGCAAACAGAGGTTGATTTTCTCAGAAGAAGCCAGAAGGAGAAGGAAGGAAACATATTCAATTCAGTGCTTTAGAGTAACTGGTAATTGGTATTTTTCTTTTAAACTTAGATTGTGGGCTTGTAGTGACACTATACTTTCTTTTCTTTGTTGTCTTTACTTATAATTGTTTTGGGCTGTTGAAAATTTAAAACATAGTGGTGGTGTAATTCTGTGCTGTCTTTAATTGCTGCAAATTTCACTCCTCCTCTCCCTCCCCAACTCTTAATTATATGCCCTGATAAATCTGATTGACAGGAGCTAAACACAGGGTATAGTAAGAGGTGTGAAGAGGGGCCTAAGGGGAAGAAGCCCACCCTCAACACGACAAGTGTTTGACTCATTTATTTATTTATTGGTTTCTTTTCCTTAAAAAAATATCTGAGGATCAGTTACAGGATTTTAGTACTGTAAATTAATAAAAAGAGAACTAAGAGAGTTTCAGTAGCAGACAAGTTGTGGAATTGCAGTATAATGTGGGGGTGGTGCAATGCAGTGGCTGTGGTGCCGCCATATTCAGGCAGACCTTCTGGACACTGAGGTGCTGCCCTATCTGCATGCATCTCTCTGGACTGCAGGATGAGGAACCAGACTCAGAGCAGAAGCAAACTGGGTCAGAGGACCATCACCCCTATCCAGGGACCACCCAGTCCAATGCAGCTGCCTCAAAGGATGCCGAGAACGAGGAGCACTTGGATGACAGTGGGCTCAGGGAGGGTTAGAGCAGTCAGGCAGAGGCACATCCCAGATCCTATTCCTCTCAAGAACTCATATGCCACACTGGCAAATGAGGACAACCAAATAGAGGTACCCAGAGAAGTGGAAGGAAAGGATGTGGAGGTTAGCCAAGGAGGTGACCTCAGTGGGAAAGCAGTGGACCCCAGAGGAGGAGGAAGTGAATCCTGGTGGGGGACTCCATCTTAAGAGGGATCCAGCTAGGAACACAGGAGGAGAGGACAGGGAGGTGAGGTGCTCACCAGGTGCCACGGCATGGAGGGATGGAAGGAAGATACTGGGGATCACTGGGAAGGCAAGACGGAGGATGAGCTGGATGTCATTATCCACCTAGGTACTAATGACTTGGCAAATGGGGAGCCAAAGGAAGTTCAGGAAGAGTTTAGGAAACTGGGGAGGGTCTCAAGCAAGTAGCTACTTCTGTCACTTTCTCAGAAGTACTACCTGTGAGAGGCAAGGGAGAGCATAGGAGTGCATGCACCAGGAACTTTAACTCATAGTTGAAGAACTGGTGCTGTGAGGAAGGTTTGGGTTCATTGGTGACTGGGGACCCACCTGGAGGGATGGAGGTTTGTTCAAGCCTGATGGCCTGCATCCATCCTGGAGGGAATCAAGTACTCAATGATAAGTTTAAATGCTACATTGACAAGCATTTAAACTAGCAAAGGGTGGCAGGCCAGCAAGGAGGGTACCTACTTGCTCACCCCCACAGCTAGCAGTGGAACCAGTGAACCAGAGGAGTGGCTATCTCTGCAAAGCGTGTGCAAAGATGGAGATTAGTGTCCAAAGGTGGATAAGCAGAAAAGGGCAAAATTCAGCAGAAGGTCAGACAGCAAGGAGAACCAGGGATAAATGACAACCAAGGAAGGGGCTGGAGTAGAACAGTGAAGCAGACTAGGAGGTCAAATCATGGAAGCCATGTGCAAATGCCAGGAGCCTTAGCAACAAGATGGAAGATCTGGAGGCTGTCATGGTACAGTCAGACCTGGACATTGTGGCCATCACTGAAACCTGGTGTAATGATAACCATGATTGGGAGATGGCCATACCTGGCTACAACATATTCAGAAGAGACAGAGCAGGCAGGAAGGGAGGAGGAGTGGCACTGTATGTGAAAAATGACATAAGAGCCACAGAGATCCAGGAGGAACAAAATTGGGGAGAGATACTGTGGGTTAAGCTAGAAAGGAAAATGGGGCCAGCCATCCGCACAGGTGTGGTCTATAGACCACCAGCCCAGGAGGAAGAAACAGATAGGGAGCTGATGCTAGCCATCCAAAGGATGGCAGACAAGGTGAGATAGTACTGGTTGGAGACTTCAATATTCCAGACGTGGACTGGAGCATCCCAGCAGCAGCATCAACTAGGAGCAGATTTATCCTGGACTCCCTTCAGGGTGCCTTCCTCAAGCAACTGGTCATGGAACCAACTCAGCAGAAGGCAATACTGGACCTTCTGCTCACAAACAGGGACAGTGTGATGGGGGTAACAGTGGGGGAGCACCTGGGTAACAGTGACCACCAGTCATTGAGGTTTGAAATCACAGAAAGAGCAGAACCAAACCACACAAAAACATGTATCCTGGATTTTAGGGGGGCAGACTTTGGGAAAATGGGGAAATACTTGAAAGAGGCATTAAGGGGAATGGGACAGGAATCAGGGGTTGAGGAACAGTGGGCAGTATTTAAAATGGGGATTATAAGAACAACAGAATTATGCATTAAGCAGGTTAGCAAGAGGAAAAGGAAGAGGAGACCATTATGGTTTTCCAAAGAGGTAGCAAAGAAAGTGAAAGCCAAAAAGATAGCATTCAGGCAATACAAAAAGACACAGGCAGAAGGGGATAGGGAGAAGTACCAGGAGAAACAAAGGGAGGCAGGGAAGTCAGTAAGGGAAGCCAAAGCTCAGACAGAAGAACTCATTGCAAAATCAGTGGTTAAAGGGGACAAACTTTTACAGGTACATAAGTGAAAAAAGAAAGACAAAGGGAGGGATAGTGAGACTGAAGGGGGAGGATGGGAGTCATGTGGAGGATGACAACAGTAAAGATGACATATTGAACAGGTATTTCTGCTCAGTCTTTACTGAGGAAGAGGGGGATAATGGGTCTGAAGGAGTACAAGGGTGAGAATGGTGCAGAAATGGACACAAGTCCCTTTACCGAGAAAGGGTCCTGAAGGAACTGGAAGTAATAAGAGTTAACAAAGCAATGGGGCCAGATGGGTGCACCTAGGTCCTTAAAGAACTAAGAGAGGTGGTGGCTGAATCTCTGGCTATCCTGTTTAGCCAATCACTGGAAACAGGGAGGCACCCAAAGACTGGAGGACAGCAGATGTAGTCCCTTATACAAAAGCGGGAACAAAGAGGAAGCAGGGAACTACAGACCAGTCAGCCTCACCTCGGTAGTGGGAAAGATCATGGAAGCACTTCTGAAGGAGGAGATTGGTGGAACATCTGGTTGTCAATGGACTACAGGACCCAAGGCAGCATGATTTCACCAGGGGAGGTCATGTCAGACCAATCTCATTGAATTTTTGACTGGCTGACTAGGGAGGTGGATCGGGAGGGCAGTGGATATGGCCTATCTGGACTTCAGCAAGGCCTTTGACACTGTGCCACATAGAAGACTATTACACAAACTGGGGAATATGGGTGTGGGCAGGACAGTAGTGTGGTGGGTAGGTAACTGGCTGGGTGGCAGGACACAGAGGGTGGTAGTAAATGGCACCCACAGAGGGAAGAGTGACCAGTGGGGTACCACAGGGATCAGTGCTGGGACCGGTCCTATTCAACATCTTCATCAGTGACATTGCGCAGGATCTAGAAGGCAGAATTTCACTGTTCGCTGATGACACAAAGCTCTGTAACAGAGTAGACACACCAGAGGGTGTAGACAGAATGAAAAGGACCTGCAGAAACTTGAAGAATGGTCAAGGGTTTGGCAGTTGAAATTCAATGCATAGAAGTGCAAGATAATGCATATGGGACACAAAAACCCTGGCACAATATATCAGTTGGGGGGTGAGGATATAGCATGCACCAAGCAGGAAAGGGATCTTGGGGTTATCATCTCTGATGACCTCAAGGTAGGGAAATAGTGTGACAAGGCATCAGGTAAAGCAAATAGGATGCTGGGATGTATAGGCAGGGGCATCACCAGCAGGAAAAGGGAGGTCATAATTCCTCTATACAAGACACTAGTGAGGCCCCACCTGGAGTACAGTGTACAGTTCTGGAGACCATACCTATGTAAGGACATAGACAGGGTAGAGAAGGTTCAGAGGAGGGCAACAAAGATGGTGCATGGATTGCATCACAAGTCCTATGAAGACAGGTTGAAGGAACTGAACATGTACTCCCTGGAGGAGAGGAGGGAGAGAGAGGATATGATAGAGACATACAAGTGTCTTACAGGGAGAAACAGAGTGCAGGAAAACACTTTTTTGCGGAAAAAGATGTTCCAGGACTAGAGGGCATGGGATGAAGTTGGAGGAGGACGATTCAGAGGAAACATGAGAAAGAATTTCTTCACAGAATGGGTGGTGGACAAGTGGAACACCCTGCCAGAGGAAGTGGTGGGGGCTGAAACAATCACGGGATTTAAGAATGCATGGGATAGACATAAAGGAATTCTAGAGGTCAGGGGTAAGGGGAAACAGACTTCTAGGAAAACAAACTGAACTTACAAGCTCAAATGGGCAGACTGGGTGGGCCATAGGCCCTTATCTGCTGACACTGTCTATGTATCTATGTATCTATGTATTAATACCTTGCTGGTCATGAGAAAATAATTCGCTTTACAAAATCAGATTATCCTGTATATGTTGCCCCAGTACAGAAAGGGATTGGGATGTACTGATAAGAGTACTAGAGAGCCAAGAAGGTCTATTATACCTGCCACAATCATGTTCAAAATCTTACAATCAGTGTTCAAAAAACTGATTGGTCTCCAGTTTTGGAGATCAGACTTGTCACCTTTCTTAAATAAAAAAAAAGATGAACTGGCAACTGTCATAGACTCTGGAAGAGAACTGATCTCTAAAACAGAGTTGTATAACACAACCAAAGCAGGAGACTGGTCAGAAATAAAATCTCTGTAGAATTCAGTGGCGATACCATCAGTTCCAGGGGAAATATCAGTATGGATAGTTTGTATAGCAGCCATGACTTCATCATTAGAGATGGGTTGGATCAGCTGTGCTGCATTATGGTCTGTAAGTATAGGAAGGGATACATGGTCCATTTATGCAGCATGCAATGCACAAGGGAATTTTGTCCCAACTGATTGTAATAAAAAATCATTCACAACATTAATCATGTCCATTGAGGTGTGTTGTTCAAAACCATTCACATCCACTAGTTTATAGAATTTGGTAGGTCAAGTCTATGAGTAAAGTCCTTAAAGGGATCAAATGTTTGTTTCTTACTCTGTGTCCCAAATCGAGATTCACGTTGGAGTGTAGCAACCCCTTTATACTGGAGCGCAAACATGTCTGCTTTAACCTTAGCAATCTGTGTACTGTAATCAATCTTATGGGTCTCCATCTTAGAAATCAAACAATGCAGATGTTTCCAAAGTTGCAAATAATTTAAAAGAAAGTGTAATTTGCTTTTTTCCCCAGCAGATTTTTGGAAAAAACTCTTAAAGTCCTTTTTTGAGTACTCCCACCAGGTCAAAATGGAGTCACATATTTCAATGCCTGACTGTCTGTTGGCCCATAATCTGTGCCACTGAAATTGAACATCAATGTTAGTTAATAAACTGGAGTTCAAACGCCACCCACTCTTAGTACAATGTGGCGTAGAACCCAGGAGAGTTCAATATGAACTCGTGGTGGTCTGAAAAAGATACGGCTGTAGAATGTGCCATCAGAAAAAATAAATCTATTCTGGTGGCATACATGCCCCTAAAATAAATATGTCCCCCAGTGAGGAAGCATTATCTGTATGCATCCTTAATGGTGGCCGTTGATACAATACCTCTAAGGGCACTGGAATCACAAAAGAACTTTTGGGTCTTTAAATCCCTGTCTCGTTGATGTATCCAGCAATTAAAATTACCACTCCAAATAACCAACCTAGAGGTCAGCAGGAATGGCTGCACCACCCAAAATAACCCAATGCATTCTGCTTTTGTTTGCAGGGCATAAAATGAAATAAGACAACTTCAAGCAGTATCATATATAATATCCAGAAGAAGAGCCCTGCCTGGGTCAGTATCAGTCAGTCTAGTAACATTATGTTTACCAGTGGAGCACAAAATACCTATACCATCACAGGTATTAGTGCCACTGACAAAAAAGTGGTGCCAGAGGGCCATAACGGATTTGCTTGCAAAAGGTCAAATTGCATCTTAAGCCTCGTGTCCTGCAAGCAAACTCTGTCACAGTTAAAGTGAGGTAATTCAGGTAGAGTATGCAATCATTTTTTTTACTATTCTTTATGCTGTTTACATCAATGGTGAGCACCTTTAAAGATGGCATAGGATCTAAACAAAGTTGGAATTAATGGATTGGATTTCAAAGGCACTTAGATCCATGCAAGCTCCATCAAACAAGCAACTTGAGTCAGATCTGGGTGCACCAAATACTATGCACCATATTTCACAAGAAAAGTGTTCTCTGTGACAAAGTCCCCCAAACTGATGCAAGAGGTCCACTTCATCAACAAAATGGCATAAGGGATGAGAACGATGCAAGATGCACAAAAATAAATTATGCAAGTTGAGTCAGAAATGGTGCAAGTTGAGTCAAAAAAATGACTTAAAGAATGCAAATGATGCAAACTGAGTGAACAAATGGTGCAAACTGAGTAAGAGGGTGCAAGCTGAGTCACAAAAATGGTGCAAGATGAGTAAAAAATGATGCAAAGGACAAGAATGATGCAAGCTAAGTAAAATAAAATGGCAGATGATATGGTCAAGTCTAAGCCCCCAAAATATTCTAAACTAGTCCTGCAGCAGAATAATTGCCCTTAAAAGTAGCATAGTCAGGTCTGACCACCTGCAGTGGGTCTCTTTATATTCTCTGTTGTCCCTTACATCAGCTTTGGCTGGTCTAATAGCAATATGCATCTTAGGCATAAAGACAGGACTGGCATTCTTTGCAAATCCCAAATAAGGGGATGGTGTATCACTATGGTGATGCAGACATCCCTTCCAACATGGCGCTGGCATTTTTTTTTGATCCAAGTCACTCTGGTGCATGCAGACTTGTTTTGGATGCAAGCACCATTTGAAAACCAGAATTGGTGCAAAGTGTGATGCATCCTGCTTCTTGCATCAGTTGCTTTTGACTCAAGCACCCTGCATCATTCTCTGGCCTTTGAAGATCTGGCCCCTTGTGTCAAGTCTTCCATTGCTTCTTCCCAAGCTCCCCATGGTCAATATCTTCTGGACCAAAAGAAACATTGTACAGAGAGGAAGAGGATGAAGAGGCGTCTGAGTCCTCATCCTCCCCACAGTGTCTCCCCACTGCTTTTTCTA
The DNA here is from genome assembly GCA_016271365.2 of Neoceratodus forsteri. Lineage (NCBI taxonomy): Eukaryota > Metazoa > Chordata > Ceratodontiformes > Ceratodontidae > Neoceratodus > Neoceratodus forsteri. The sequence goes on from JADMNL010000025.1 coordinate 54,093,308, forward strand.
TTGTGACAAAACAACAAATCTATTCTCAGGGAGGCATGAAGTGCTACTCCTGGTCACTCTTTGTTCTTTACCTTTCGGTTTCATCTGAGGCCCTTTACTAGTCCACAGTCATTTCTTATTCTCATTACAAAAATGGGGGCTCAATGTGTGTGTGTGTGTGTGTGTGTGTGTGTGTGTGTGTGTGTGTGTGCGGCTCATGTCCTATTCAGCAAGCATACGGGTGGCTCCAACAGTCTGCACTGGGTCTAACAGAGGTTCAGAAACCAAAGGGGTATCGGGATACAGGAGCACCAGCCAATAATTGGTCATGAGAAAGAAGGGGTGGTTCATGCTGCTGAAACAAATCCTTCTGGAGGGAGGCGAGTCTAGTTTCTCAGACCTGAGCAGACCCATTTTTAAATATATAGATACATAGAAGGTGACGGCAGAAGGGGAACACAAGGTCCATCTAGTCTGCTCATGATCTGTAGTTTGCTACCCCCCTCCCTGATTATTTGTGTTGGGTAATGACGCTTCTATGCCTATCCCATGCTTGCTTAAAGCTCCAAATGGTTTTGGCCATGACAGCCTCCGGAGACAGGATATTCCAGGCATCGACCACTCTCTCGGTGAAAAACAGTTTCCTGATGTTTGTCCTGAACTTGCCCCCTCATAGCCTCAGATTATGCCCTCATGTTCAATTTCCTTCTTTAAAGTGAAACAGTTCTTGAACCTGAGCCTTGTTTACACCCTTGATGTATTTAAATGTCTCTATCATGCTGCCCCTCTCCCTCCTCTGTTCTAGGGAGTATATGTTTAAATCCTTTAACCTTTCCTTGTATGACTTCTGGTGCAGTCCCTGAATCATTTTTGTTGCCCTCCTTTTCACCATCTCCAGCCTGTCTATGTCCCTTCTGAGGTGTGGTCTCCAAAACTATACACCATGCTCCTGGTGGCCCTTACCAATGCCCTGTACATCGGCAAAAGCACTTCCCTTCTCCTACTTGTGACCACCCTCCTGATGCACCCCAGAATGCCACCGGTTCTTAGTGCCACATTTACGCACTGTCTTACCACTTCAGGTTGTCTGTTATTGTGATCCCCAGATCCCACTCCTCACTAGTTCCCCCCCCCCGGTAGTAGTCAGTTCTAGGGTTGTTCTTTCCTAGGTGCATAACCTTGCACTGTTTCACATTGGATTTCAGCTGCCATTCTGTGGACCACTTTTCCAGTTTCTCTATGTCCGACTTCATCCTTGTCACTCCCTCTGTAGTGCCCACTCTCTTGAACAGGCACACTATTTCCTCAAGCCTCTCTGCAATGTCAGCTATGAATATGTTGAAAAGCAGAGGTCCCAAAATGGATCCCTGGGACTCTCTGCTGGTTACTTCCTGTTACGCAGATAATGCACCATTTACCTACATCCTCTGGGTCCTATCATGTAGCCAGTTTTTTAACCCTCTTACTACCCCTTATCCTACCCCTTTGAAATCTAACTTTTTGCCAGCCTTATGTGTGGGACTGAGTCAAAGGCCTTGCTAAAGTCAAGGTAGACCACATCAATGGTCCTTCCTTTCTCTACAGTCTCAGTCACCCAGTCGAAGAACTCAATCAGGTTTGTTTGGCATGATCTTCCTGATGTGAACCCATGTTGTCTGTTGTCCTGTTGTCCACTGGACGCCAGGTATGTTATTATCCTCTGCTTAGTAATGCTTCCATCCTTTTCCCCACCACTGACGTAAGACTCACTGGGCCATAGTTTTCGGCTTCCTCCAGGCTTCCAGATTTATGCAGTGGAACCCCTGACATCCATCTCCAGTCCTTGAGAACTTATTTTTGCTGAGCCTGTGTGATCAGTGCTTCATGTGGTGTACTTTCCTTAGAACTGTGAAAGGCCCATGGGCTGTGAAGATGAGTGTCTCCTTTCCTTACATAAGTTATAATGCAATAAATTTGCACAGGTAGCAACTAGATGGCAAAACTGTAAACAGTGGGAGCATCTTGGAGTGTCACGGGCATTACTCAGATGAACATGAGAGCCGCACTTTTGACAGGAATTCAGCTGTTCAGTATAGAACAGGGAGCACTATCCCATCCCAGGAAAAAACTGCCAGGGAGATGGACAATACCACTGTTGGACATCAAGAGTTTCACCCTCATTCTTCACCCCCCACCCTGGTTGAAATCTGTTCTGAATCGTTAGTAAGAACAGGGGTTTCAAGGACTTCACACTGTTTTTTCAACCAGAATGTAGTATCTGAGACATTCACACTCTCATTCTTAAAGAAAACAGTAAGAGTGCGAACCACAGGTTTGGTAAAAGGTATGGCAATAAAAGGCACCCATAATGTACTATCCTTTAAAAGACTGTGTTTGACCCAAAATCTGTACAAGGTTTTCACAGTTTTAAAGCTAATGTCATAATTATATTTATCAGTGTGGATCAAAGCAAACACTTCAGAAGCATACAGTTTTAAAGAATCCTTAAGCAATGTTCATGCAATAAAGACCTGGTTGTGGGGAGTTTCCTAACCACCCTTATACAGGAGATGTATAGCATTTTTCCTGGGGGCTGGATCCCTTTCACTCCTGAACAGATCTGGCATGAGAAACAGTGGCTTAAAAAAAGCTTTCTTACGAGGGTCAGACAAAGTTTGCTCAGCGAGCCCCACCAGAATGCTGGTATCCTCCTGAACATTAAGAAGAAAATCAGCAACCCAAGGTCCCTCAAGTGGGACAACAATAGAGGCACCAACAGGCTGTACAAAAGTAGAATCTACAGGGGCTAGAAACTACAGGGAGAATAGAAGCATATTTAATGTCTCTAGAAATAGTAAGTGGTACACAAGGATTTGCAGCATTGTCATGGGAGAGAGTTCTTACAGTGGGCTGACTGCAGAGCATGTCAACAGGCTGGATGGAATGCACAGGCAGAGCAGTAGGCAAAAGTAAAGGTCCCAGTCCTGGGTCCACTGCCGACTGTAGGCTGTTCCTGTACACTTGCAAACATCAGGGTCATTCAGGTCAGGCGACCAGGATCCATCCCATTTCCAAATCCAGCCAGCCTCTTTCAGTGAAGTAGACACTGACCATGCAGCAGGAGGAGGAGGAGGAGCAGTTAAAATGTCCAGTAAATGGGATGAAGGTCGCGAATCGGGAGCATTTCTTGCAGTCTGAAAACATTCCAAAGAGCGCCATGGCAGTACGTTAGCCTGGGCAGGCTGCTGGTCTGGCAATATAGGCAAGGGAACATTAGTTACCTGAACTGGCAGTGTCAGTAAAAGCTTTAGGCATTCAGTAGCCAGCTGGAATTTATGTTCTTCCTCCTTAATTTGCAGCAAATGTTGTCATTTCTTCTCCTTTAAAGCATGTTTCAAAGTACACTCCATATCAAGGGCAACATCTGATGCAGGTGTAGAACTTATTTCTGAAGCATCTGTTACAGTAAGTATTGGGCAATGCAGCCCATTCACATTCTGTCATAAACTTCATTCCAATCAGCAGAAATCATTGAACCACTAGCTCAGGAGAGAAACCACATTCTCTGCTCACTCCCAGCATATCCAAATCCTCCAGGTTTGAGTAGCTGGTGGCTGGGATCAAACCTTCCACTGGTAAAAAGGCAAGAGCACCAACCTCTTCCACCAGCTCCTTGCTGACCATCTTGCCAGGTGCCTGGAAAAAGGGCATCAGCTCCCCCTACCAAAGAGTAGGGGAATTTTTATTATTACTTCACAACAAATCATAAATATAGCACAACAATATCATCTGAAAATATGAAATAATACAAACATCACTACATAACACATCAAATTCATCCCCTTTCCCACCATATAACAAACTTAAAAAAAAAAAAAGAAAATCATAAAGGATATTTTAGTCATGTCTAAAAAAGAAGGAAGAAAACAAATCAAATTAGTGTTAATACACTGACAAAAGAAAAATTGGAATGACCTTTCCATAAACAAATATAATTCAGTGACTTGAAACCATATTTGTAAATCATATATACCTGAACTCCCTTACAAGGTGGTGTCTGCCAACCTACCCCCCCCCAAATACAGGCATATTACCCACTGAACATGCATCACATACGGACATAATGAAGGAAACATGGGAATAACCAGTGGTCCTCCATTCAACATTTAAGATAGACTAGTCTCTGTGAGTTCATGTGAAGAACATACCTATACATATTATTTACTCATGAGGTAATGTCTTATAAACAAGCTTTTCCCATATAGCACCCTGTTCCAACCTGGCAATTTTTGTCTTCATGACCTGCCAGGTATACTAACATAAAACCATCCCATCCATGTGAAAATCTTAAACCACCTTTGTGAATAGGACAAACACACATATAGATCAGTGCAGTTAGTGTACAGTATATTACCCCACCTTGACTGAAAGCATTGCTGGAAGACTTCCAGCTGCTCTTTATGCCTTATTTGTAAAAGTGAGTTCCTCACCATGTTAACAAGCTAGTCTGGGGAAAGCTCTATTTGTTATAGTGTCAATTTACACCTTGTGGTCCATATATGATATCTGATACTTAAAAGAATAACCTGTATGGTGTTACAATTAAATTTCTGTTACCTCCATGGCATGAGTCCCAAAGAGAGAAATTCTGGGGTTAAAGAAGTGAAGGAGGCCCCTTTTCACATATTTCACACTAAACTTCAAAATTGCTCAACAAATGGGCAGTAAAAATAAAGGTGTTCCATTGTATCAGGAGTTGCCATACATGACTGTCTCAGACAATACTGCTCCTCCAACCCTTTGTGCTTAGGACTGCTTTTTACATTTAGTTTCCCATGGGTACTCAGTCACAGTACATCCCACATTTGTTCTGGTACCTGTTGGTGCAAGGAGTTACATGAATGTGGTAGGGAACCAGGCAAGCAGTGTGAGTCACAGGAGCGGGATGAGAGGGTGAAGATAAGGAATGAGAGGTTTAGTATGTGTTGGAGTGTGAGGCACTTCACAGGGGGCCATGTCAGAGTAAGAGGCAATTCACTAGGGGCCATGGAAGGGGGCCTGGTAAGTCACTTCAGCAGGCTAAAGTGCCGTACCAAAGAGGGCTTATCAGAGGGAGTGGGAGGAGGCGGGTGGTGGCTTATCAGTATTTAATAGGGGCAGGGGTTGGGCTGGGCGGGTGGGACAAAATACAAGGTAGGGAGGAAGCAGCATAAAGCCATGAATTTAAAAAAAAAGTTTGACACACAGGACTGAGCTTGGCTGGAGAGGCTAAGATTCCCACTGCAGCCAATCACAGGAAGCCAGTGCCATGACTGTCCAATGGTGTGGCTGAGTTATCAGGGTACTGACCAATTGGGCAGGAGCCATACTCTGGGGTTTAGACCGGAGATCTGTGGAGAAGCAGTAAGGATTATCTTGCTTCCTATGGTTGGGGTCCAAGCAGGGGGTTGGTGGCCTGAGAAGAGCTGCACCCCAAAAAGGCTGGAGCTGTTTCAGTGATGGTACCCACAGGGGCTCCTGTGAAAGAGAGAGAAAATGGAGAAGGGGAATTAATTTAAGCTGAAGGCAGAGCAATAGGTGGGGGGGTCCAGAGTGGGGGAGACAGAGGGAAGCAGTCTGTGGAGAAGGGAAAGAGGTGATAAACAGTGAGCGTGGCAGACCAGTGGAGAGGGGCCAGGGACTGAAATAGTCAGCAGCAGACAAAGTGTGTAAAAAATGAGAGGGCGGAGGGATGGCTTAGGTAGCAAAGAACAGGCAAATTAAATAGAAAAGAAGGCAGTGAAACAGAACTAATAGGATTGACTTTTAGCTAGGCAATCAGTACAATTTACCTTGTGCACCTACAGTACCTGCCTAGTAAAATAAAGAAGCATTCACAAATTCTGGGATAAATTAGGTAAAAGACATTAAAATAGAGAATGGACTAGCTAAAATACCACAGAAGTTAATATACCTAATGTGCAATAATACAGCTTTGGAACAGGGTGAGTTGACTAGGAGTTAACAGAGTTAAGCAGAATATTACAGTAAAAATGCAAGGCAGGGAGGAAGCAGCATAAAGCCACATGGTTCAATTTAAAAAAAAAAAAAAAGAAAAAAGTTTGCCATACAGGACTGAGCTAGCTGGAGAGCCTCAGATTCGTACTGCAACCAATCACAGGAAGCCAGTGCCATGACTGTCCAATGGTGTGGCCAAGTTATCAGGGTGCTGGCCAATGGGGGCAGGAGCCATACTCCAGGGTTCAGACTGGAGCTCCATGGAGAAGTGCAGAGGATTACCTTGTTTCCTATGGCTAGGGTCCAAGGAGGGGGTCAGCGGCCTGAGAAAATCTGTGCCCTGAGAAGGCTGGAGCCGTTTTGGTGATGATGCCCACTGGGGCTTCTTGTTTCCTACAGCTGGGGTCTGAGGATGGGATCAGTGGCCTAAGAAGAGCCATGCCTCAAGAAGACTGAAGCTATTTTGGTGATGGCACCGTAGGAGCTCCTTGTTTCCTATGGCTGGGGTCCATGGAGAGGGTCGGTGGCCTGAGAAGAGCTGTACCCTGAGAAGGCTGGAGCTGTTTCAGTGATGGCACCCACAAAGACTCCTTGTGTCCTATGGCTGGTGTCCAAGGAGGAGGTTTGGCAGACTGAGAGCAGTTGTACCCCGAAAAGGCTGGAGCTGTTTCAGTGATGGTGCCCACAGGAGCTCCTTGATATCTATAGCTGTGGTCCGAGGAGGGGGTTGGCAGCCTGAGAAGAGCCACGCCCTGAGAAGGCTGGAGCTGTTTTGTTGATGGCACCCACAGGAGCTCCTTGTTTCCTATGGCTGGGGTCCAAGAAGGGGGGTTGGTGACCTAAGAAGAGGCACACCTTGAGAAGGCTGGAGCTGTTTCGGCGATAGCATCTGCAAGGACTCCTCTTTTCTAAAACATACTTTGATATTGTTGTTTTACAGGATACCAGACTCCATACTTTGCATGACATTCAGGTTGCCAGCGATGCTTGGGTGTGGAGGAGGTCTTATTGGTCCATTTAGGTTGAAATGTGCAGTGGGGTGGGGATTTGTATCAACAGTAACAATTTCAAATTACTTTGGTTGACATTTGCCCTGGAAGGACCTTGTTGTTGGATACAGAACTGCATTCAGTTGAGTCTTGGCTTATTAATGTTTATGCACCCCAACCCAGGGCACAGAGGAGTGATTTAATGAAAGCCAAACTTGTTTACTTTAAAACATGCTTTGTTGGGGGGGGGGGTGGTAATGGTAGCCGGTTTATAGCTGACAGGGGTTTAAAAACAGGAAAACATTTTCATAGTGTTTCTTTCCTCAATCAGCAAATTCTACAAACTGGCCTACAAGATGTATTTTCCCAGCAAGGTTCTAAACCACAACTTATTTTTTTAAAGGTAGTCTGTCTACTAGAATAGACTATTGGTTTTTAACCCTTTCATTGCCATTTCAAGATATAGCTGTAATATCAGTGGCCTCTTCAGACCATAGTTTTTTGAGTGTCAGTTTCTAGCCATACAGAAACTGCCAGAGGTTGAGGCTATTGTTGATTACTGGAGGAATCCATGATTGCAGAGGTCTGCAACATGTGCTGCAGGCTAAACAATGATCACTTTTCTTGCATGATTCTCATCTGGAGTGGTGGGAGAACACAACATAAGAACTTAGTGAATACTTTAAGGCAGTAGTGAAAATGAGAGGTAGGGAGCAACACAGCACAAATGCTGAACTCTGATCAAAATTCTATGCTCTTTGAACATCTCAGAATGAGGGTGACACTATCAGCTCAGAACAAAGGGCTGTTTTAAAAACAGAAATGGGTCAAATGCAATATGATCACAGGAAATCCTTAGAGAAGGAACAGATATTTGCTACACAGAGTTCCCAAGTATGTGTAAGCCCATCTGTGTATTGTGCTATACGATGGCATGCAAAACAAAATACAATCCCTGAAGGTGCAAGAGGGTAGAATGGTTCCCAGTCATACAGACATTATGCCTGAAATAGAAACATTAATTACATCCGTGTTTAGTAGTTCAGAGGTGTCAACAAAAGACACCGATGCCTGGTTACAGGGGTGCACTGCAGGCCAAATCCTGCAACATGCTGGCCACGATTTGGTAAGGCCTATTATGGAGCTAGAACTAGAGAGCATAATAAAGGATTTCCTCATGGTAAAGCACCTGGACAGGATGGTTTGTCCTATGCTATTTATCATACCATTTTTTCTGCATTTAAAAAATAAATTGTAATCTTGTTTAATGATCTCCTGCACAGTCTGGCTTTGCTGGACACTATGTACAAAGGCCTTGTGATTTTACTTTATAAATCTGGGGACTAACAACAGTTATCAAATTGGAGGCCAGTAACCTTACTGAACTTAAATTAAGTAATAGACTGGCTACTACTTTGGAAATTGTCATCCATCCTTCCCAAACATGTGGTGTCCGAGATCAGAAAATTGGGTGTACACTGATTTTATTAAGGTAAATCATGGAGAGACCCAAGGCCGATGAACTGTTTGGGTTTCTGTTAAGCATAGACCAGTCGAGAGCATTTGACAAGGTCTCTCACCAATACTCATGGAAGTGTTTGAAAGCCTATGGGTTCCCGAAAGAATCTGTACAGTGCGTACAGTTGTTCTACAGCAAAGCAAAAAGTGCTCATACATTGATGGCTGGATAGATGCTGAGTGCAAGATTGAACAAGGGGTTAGACAAGAGTGCCCTTTAAGCACCATTCTATACATCTCATCCATTGACCCACTTTTACAGAGACTAAGTGCTTCAGAACACGTGATTGATTTATCAATCCATAGTAAGGATACTGAAATAAAATCAGCAGCATAGGCGGATGACCTCTGTTTATTAATAGCTGACAAGGGAGTCAGCCAGGCATGCAGAATCCATTTTGCATGATTTCACCATTGGTACAGGATCTCTTATTAATTAACAAACAAGTAGTTGTTTGCCTATAGGGAGTATTGTGTTGATTCCATTATGCGGATCCCAATAACTGAAGGATATTGTAAAATTCTTGGTGTTTTTTGGTGGGGGGGCCCAGGTAATTTGGTAGTCTACAACTGGGATTTGTTGCTGCAAAGTGCTTCATGTAAAGTGAAAAAGTGGACCAGGTGGCACATGTCCAAACAAAAGAGGATTTACGTGATCAAAGCCTACCTGTTGTCCATGTTTCTACATTTAAGAATTGTTTTCCACCCCCAAAACATCTTGAAACCTCCTTATATAGTTGTTTTTTCTCTTGCCTTTAGGGTAGTTGACTGAATCCCATTAAAAGGGGAATTACTTATTTAGATAGGAAAAAAGGTGGCCTCACTATGATTAATCCAGTTCTGTTTTTTTTTTCAGTGTGTTCATTTATGGTAATTTCAAACCATTGCTTACTACATCAGAAAAGCTACATGGGTTCCTTGGGTTCAGGATCAGGTGAATCCCTAGTTTTGGCGTAGCCTCAAAATGCACCTCTTGCTAGACAAAAATATCTTTAGGGTTTGGCATTGTATTTTCATGGTTGCTTTGGCAAATTGAAGCTATAGTCCATTTTGAAACAACAGGTATTTTCCCATTCTAGGAAAGTGTTTTATAAAACAGTCTTAGAGATCTTCTTTTTGATTACACCTCACTTTGCGAACATACCTGTACAGGAGCAGGCATATCTAAGTCTCTCTTTTACAGGAGCCCCTGCGGGTACCATCACTGAAACAGCTCCAGCCTTTTTGGGCTACAGCTCTTCTCAGGCCACCGACCCCCTCCTCGAACCCTGACCATAGGAAACAAGATAATCCTCAGTGCTTCACCACAGATCTTCAGTCTGAACCCCGGAGTATGGTTCCTGCCCCATTGGTCAGTGCCCTGATAACTCAGCCACACCATTGGACAGTCATGGCACTGAATTCCTGGTATTGGCTGCAGTAGGAATCTTAGCCTCTCCAGCTAGCTCAGTCTTGTGTGTCAAAAATTTTTAAAAAATTTAACCTCGTGGCTCTGTGCTGCTTCTTCCCTACCTTGTATTTTGTCCCACCCATCCAGCCCAACCCTGGCCTCTGTTAAATAAAGATAAGCCACACCACCGCTCCCCTCCCACTCCCTCTGATTGGCCCTCTTTGGTATGCCACTTTAGCCTGCTGAAGTGACTTACCAGGCCTCCTTCCATGGCCCCTTGAGAATTGTCTCTCACTCTGACACGGCCCACTGTGAAGTACCTCACCCTTCAACTCTTACTAAACCTCTTGTTCCTTAACGTCTCCCTCCCGTCCTGCTCCTGTGACTCACACTGCTTGCCTGGTTTCCTACCACATTCATGTAACTCCTTGCACAACGTTCCTCATAACAGTGATCTGTCTGCTTGCTATATGTCAAATGCTGGTGCCTACAGATTCAGTGTCATCAGACAACAGTATAAATTGTCCTATAAAAATAAAAAGCCATTCTATCTCCCCACCGACACTGCTCCAAATCCACCTCTACCTTTGTGCTAAGCATTCACTACATTACAATACCCTTCCTCACATTTTGTGTGGAATTGGGGAAGATCATGCATCCCATCCCTCCCTCCACCAATCACAAATATCTTATTTACCTGTTCCAGTGTTATGCATCACTCATCCAGAAGACACCCTCAGACACTGAGACTAGAGAACCTAAAGAGACAGGCAATTCATCTGGCCTGGTTGCCTTTGCGTCTCTCCAGGAACATCCACCTGAACCCTGGCCCAATGGCAAATACGGCAGCAAATCCAAAAGCACCAGCTGAACCTGGCAGGCACTGTGGACCAACTCTAGCCTCAGTCAATATTTGCAGTCTCTTAGCAAAATTTGGTGACCTACAGGTCTGGGCTACCCAGCACCAGCTGGATAGCATATCGGTTGTCAAAACTTGGCTTAATCCTTGGATTGCTGATACAGTCATCCGGCTCCCATTATACACCTCATTTAGACTGGACAGAATAGGAATGTGTGGTGGTGCATGTGTCCTTTACCTACAAGAACACTTGTAGGCACAAATGCTACCTCCCATTGTCTCCAACTGTAGATCTCAACTCCTAACGATAAAAGTACTACTCGGTACTAACGGCAATACAATAACGGTCACCTCGGTTTATATCCCCCCAAGGACCAACCCAGCAATTTCAAAATTATCCAAGACTACCTTGCTGAACATCACCAGAACTCTGAACTTATAATAATGGGGGACTTTAATATTAACTGGACATTCCCAGATGCTGCCCTTTATAAAGATGCATGCCTAGCCCTAAACCTGATGCAAACTGTGAACTCTCCTACTCGCCTTAACTATGGCTCAGGTACAAGTTCCCTGACTGACTGGGTCATCATTAACTGGCTGGAGAGGATAACCCACACCACGGTTCTACCAGATCCCCTCAGTGATCACTCCCCCATCCTTTTCCACTGGTAAAAATAAGTCCCTCAAAGTCCCAGCTAAAACAGTTACCCACAGAGTCTTGAAAAAAGGAAAACTGGTTGCCTTAAAAACTCACTTGGGCCACCTAGATTGAAGCTTCCAAGACAATATGGATGACATTGACATTGCCCTGGATGAGTTCATTCACCGTTTCAATGAGTCCTGTAATATCCACACCCCTTTCACTAAGCAAAAATAACAGGACTCCTGCAAGTCCTGGATCTCCCCCAAACTCCTAGCAATGATGAAACACAGGGATAACCTTTTGGCTAAAGCAAAATGTTTGGGCTCTCCAACTGACTTCCAGAACTACAGATCTACTTGGAACAAGTGCACCTAGGTGATCAGGAAAGCCAGAACCCTGCACATCAGAACCGAACTTGCTGACTCATGAGGAGACAGCCATGGGTTCTGGGACAATATTAAAATGCTGTCAGGTAAACCTAATAAAACTCCCACCACCTATTAAACGTGGATGGTACCCCCTTCCAGGACCCCTTTATCATTGCCAATATGTTTAATCAGGTTTTCACTGACCTTAGCCAAGTTCTACCCCAGACTTCCTCCTACCCCACAAGCAACAACTATCCATCCAAGGAGTCTACATCCCCTACCAACACCCATCCTCCCTTTTACAGTACCTAAAAATCTTCACCCCTGCAAAAGCAAAAAAGTACCTCATAAAAGCTCTTGCTAAGTCTAGGACCAGTAATGACATGCTAGACCTCAAGCTCATAAAGCTCACTCTTGATTTAGTTCTCATTCCCTTTACCAAAATCATAAATCTACACTTTATCACTGGTAAATTCACAAACATTTGGAAAGCTGCTGTGGTCACATCCATCCACAGAAATGGTGATGGGACCCTCCACTCTAATTATCGTCCTACTTCTATACTTCCCTCCCTCTCAAAAGTGCTAGAAAGCATTGTATCAGACCGACTGACTGACTACCTAAACAAATACCAACTACAATGTTGCCAGCAACACGGATTTTGTAAGCAACACAGCACTGCAACTGCCCTTGTTGAATTTACCAGATACATTCACAGTGCTTTGGACAGTGGGCAACCTATATTGACCTCACTAAGGCCTTCAACACCATTAACCATGAACTACTCCTGAACCAACTCTCCCGAACCGGTCTATCCAGAGAATTGCTCTCCTGGTTCATAAGCCATCTTACAGGGCATGTACAAAGGGTGAAAATTCAATCTGCTCTCTCTGATAGTCATCCTGTTATCACAGGGGTGCCCCAGGGGTCAATTCTCAGCCCTCTTTTCTTCAGCTTGTTTTTTAACCAGCTCCCTCAGGCCATAAATGACAATGTATTATATGCAGATGATGCTGTACTGTACTCTTCTCAAGCCACCATTACCCAATGGTACTTGAGCATCTGATGCAATCCAATTTTTTCATGGTTTATCAAATCCAAATTACTACTTAACTTTAAGAAAATCAAAACTATGTGTTCACCTCTGCTCATAACAAACATAGGGCCTATCAGCTACAAATTTGCAATGCTGACTGTTCCCCTCTTGACATGGTATAAAACTTAAGATATCTCAGTGTAACACTAGACAGCACTCTGTCATACACCCAGTATATTGATACTGTTGCCAACATGGCCAATGCTAATCTGGGCCTGCTATACCATAGTAAACACTACCTCACCAGCAAAGTCCTAAAAATTGCCATCTCAAGCTCTGTGCTATCAAACATCGATTTTGGCTTAGTGGTTTATGGTGCAGTGACACACTCTGCTCTCCAACGTGTAAGGACGACGATCAAAAAAGGCCGTCATTTAATGTTGGGTGCTAACTGCCTAACTCATACATGTTCTTTGAATAAGCAGTCCAGTTGGCTCAATTTAGAGAGTAGACTTCAATACCAAGTCTATGCCTCCTAGCTAAAAAAGTCTGCCTTAAATCTCTTACCATCAGGAGTGAGTAACCTAATCACAATAACCAACACAGCCAGAAGTACTAGGGACATTTACAACCATACCTTTAAAATCCCTTTCTGCCATAGCTCACAAGGGCAATACTCATATGAATACAGAGCACCACTATGGTTAAATGCACTAGGGTCAAACTTTCATAAGGAATCAAGGCTTGGACCTTTTAAACCTAACCAGTGGACACTGCTAGCATCAACCAGTGTCTGTTAATGTGTTATCTAACACCCAGACATTACTGCTCTTTCCTAACTTCATCCCACTGCATCTCATCCCCTCTGCCTCACCCTAGCTCCTCTCTTCCTAAGTCCCCAACTCTATGACACCCTCAGCTTCCTAATTGCCCTCCATTATTTCTACTCCCTCCCAGCACCTTTCCTCCTCTGTGTCTCCTCCCTCCCTCATTTCTCCTCTCTCCCTTTCCTAACTCAACCCTAGCCTATTGTTTAGATATCCCCGCCCTCCTTTCCCCATCCCACATCCCCTCTCCCCATATGTTGCGCCCTTCCCTGAATCCACCACTTCTCTGCTTCTTCTCACACTCCTTCTCCTCCCCACCCACTACCCTCCCCTCACTCTTTCCCTCCCTACCTTTCTCCTCCTTACCTTACCCCACTGCCTTTCTCTCTCTGCTCACACTCTGTAAAGTATCTCTTTTCTCCCATATTGCATGTCTGGCAAGAGATTTTGTTGTTAAATCATAATCTTGCTAATGACTCAGCAACTGCTAATCTACATTTGTTCACTATCTAGAATTTGCACTTTTTGTCTACTATTTATTATTTGCAAATTATATCTGTTTTTCCACCTTAACCAAACCTTATGTATTTGCCTGCTTTGAACTATTGTTAAATCCTGTTTCTGACTGCCTGATGTGGAACCTTTGTAAAAGAGCCTCTGGCTCAAAGATTATTCCGGGGGACTTCCGGTGCGATGGCTGCCTGCTGAGATGAACTTTTCTTGGCTCCCCTGCCCTTTCTGTCTATGATACCACTTAGCCACAACTAATCTTATATTTGTGCTGAAACTACTACTTCACTTCGATCCCTGATTGCCTGGAGTGACTTGAATTATTACTTACCCGTGATTTGTCCATGGTAATGGAGGTGAAGACGCCACTTCCCCGACATACTCCTCCATCGACTCCTGCCAAAGAAAAGGCCGTAAAAAGAGCTAAAATGAGAACCTTCCCCTGCAGCCAAACAGCATGTCACTCACACGGAGGACATGTTTCTAGAGGAGCTGACTCCGATGAAGAAGACCCTAATAGCGCTCACTTTCAAATTTAAAATTCTAAAAGTGTCTCTTGACCAGCTCAGTATGCATACTAGGGACAATGAAGCCCGCATATCCTCCCTGGATGATTGGAGAGGCAGACTGGACCCAGAACTGGTTGTGGTGCACCACAGGCTGAAAAATAATGGAGGACCGCCTCAAAGATCTCGAGGGGCATTCAAGATGAAATAACTTAGTGGTGCTTGGTCTCCCCAAAAGGGAAGAAGGCACTCAAGCTGTACTGTTTGCCCAAAGGTTGTGTGATAAGCTAGTAGGGCCATCACCTAATGGCCCCACCAACATAATTGAGCGGGCGCATAGATCTCTTCGCTCCATGCTTTCTGCTGGATCACCTCCATGCCCCTTCATTTTTAGGATGTTGAATTTCTTGGACAAGCAACATGTTTTAAATCACCTAAAGTACGTGGCGGAACTTCAATGGGCTGGCAAGAAAATCCACGTGGTGCAGGACCTGCCATTTTTTGTCAGGCAGAAATGATCAGCTCTCCACCCTCTGGTCTCTAAGTTAGTGTCAGCTGACATTAAATATAGACTTCACTATCCTGCAACGTTACAAATAAATCGTGATGGGCATTGGCAGTCATTTGACACGGTTGATTTTGCTAGAGAAGCTTGCAGAAAGTGGTATCCTGAGCTAGTTAAGTGAGTAATACCTAATCTATTCCATTTTGCGGTGAAGAGTGCCATCTCGTGGTTGGCTTTGACATTGCAGCTATAGTTATTCACACCTTCTCTGTTATAATGCTTGGTCTTTCTAGAGGATGTATCCAATTATTGAATTGGACATACTTCACACTGTTGGGGATAGATCAGATGGCTTGTTTTGATATTCAACAGTATTATTTATCCTTACTCAACACATCACAGAGTGACTATATTTGGGTTTTGCAACTTTTTTCCTTTTGTGCATCTGCTTAATGGACATACACAGTCTCCATAGCCAGCGCTGGTCTAGATTTACTAAGGAAAGTCCAGGGGATTTATGGCTATGGTTTAACTGTAAGACCCTGGCAATTTCAACATTTCTGTTAGCCTTAATTTTGACTCTCCAGCTAGGAAGCCGTAGTGCATTACAATTATTGTTCTCTATTCAACCTGGTGAATGTTTTAAACTCCTTACCTAAGTAGAGAAATTTTTATTTATTTAGTTTTTGTTGACCAGGTAAGTGCACTAGACAAATCCCGCCTATTTTCAGGCATGACACGGGGGAGAGGGATACAAATGAATGCCAGCTGACCTTGAACCAGATTAAGCTGTCGGCAATGTTCCCTCTAATTTTTAGTCTCTGTGGGTGGGCAACTGATATGTGTGTGCGGCACTTTGTGCTAAAAAATTGATTCATGTGCGCAAATTGGGTGGTCCAAACAAGTGATATATTTTATTGCCAGTAAACAGTAGAAAATATAACCAAACACTCAAATACTCAATACAAAGTATAAATATACATTCTGACACAGTCCGAAGCTTGGATGTACATTGTGCACCATAACAGTATAAACTAGAAACATGTGTAAACTATGTACATTTTAAAGAGTCTTGCATGCATCTAAAAGGGGTGCTGCTGATGATGCATTGCTAAGAAATCAACATTTACTGTTTTTCTCTCTCCTGTCTTTCCCATTCTTCCAGTGGACTTATATTTTATTAAGATCCATTTTTCCACCAGATGTTAAAAACAATTTTGTTCACATCAGCATATCTAAATGGCTTTCTTCCAAGCAGTTTCTTTGTTTGCTCTTAATGCACTTCATGAAGCTAGCTCTTTCACGATCAGCACTAGAAGCTTGGAATGTAGTAGTAGTAGTACAATTTATTGTTCCACATAAAGCAGTTACAGTATACTAAAATCAGGACAAAATACATAGTAAATATAAATAGACAATAAATCAACAAGGAACTTAAATATTTTTACAGTGCAATTCAATTTAACAGAGTATCTTTCACATAAAAACTCCACAGAATTTCAAGTCCCCTAATAAACTTTACAAATGAGTTGAGATGAAGAATCTTGCAAAGATCTCTTCCATGTTCTTTCTTTCATAGTAAACAAATATTCCAAAGATCCTCCGGGAGGCCGAGATCCCCAGCAGTTTTTCCTAGTTGATTCGCACTTTGACACAAGAGTACCACATGTTTGAGATCATCTATAGTCCACATTTACAATACGGAAAAAGTACCCCCTCTCTTTTGTCTGAAATGAATGCATTGAGCATTATAGTTTTCAGTTCCAAATCTTGTACAGATTCTTCTTTGTTTAGGACAGGTTAAAAAAAAGAGAGATATGGCTCATATCCCCATGAAATCTTTACTTTTTTATAAAATCAATATAGCTTAAGCTTGGAGAGTTGAACACAGAAATAATTTATGTCATAAGTCAATAAGCCTCAATTTGACATCCTGCCTAATCTCCTCAAATGGCCTCATGTAAATTTTATATAAGAGGTGGCCCAATCAGGCCAGCATTATTGTTTCCTTAAAAGGTTGAATAAAGGGATGTATATATCCCATGCTGGCCAATTTGATGGCTTCCACTACATACATTCTGGGATATCTTTGTAGGGGCAAAAGAAAAAGTTTCAACAGAAAGAGAATCTGTCGTTCACAGATGAGAAAATTCAAGGAACGTTGTCCTACCTCCAAGGCAAGAATACAGCTTGGAGTTCCATTTAAAAATATTAAGAAGTATATATATATAGAGTTTATTCAGAATTATTTCTAATTCTCTAACCTTAGTATAACCCCAGATTTCAGAGGCATATAACATGATCGTTCTTATTGTGGCATTAAGAACTCTTAATACCCCGCTCACCGATGACTTCCTCATCTTGCTGTTAAATATTTTTAGGGCATTTATAGAAGATCCCATTTTAAATTGAATAGCCTCCAAATGTTTGGTCCAAGATAGGCTATAGGCAAAATGGGCACCTAAATAGTCATAACACTAAACAGTGTCTATATGGTTACCATTTAGCCTAAAGCCTACTGTATTCTTGATTTGAGAGCCAAAAACTACAATGTTGGTCTTACTGAGATTAACTTTTAGTTTCCTTTGAGAACAGAGAGATTCAAAGTGAGACAGTTTTCTTTTAAGACCTAGGACTGAAGTACAGAGCAAGACTAAATTGTCTGCATATGCTAAACATTCAATCCTTTGATCATTAATTTTGCAGTGTGGAAATCTGGGTTACCTAGCTGATCCAAGACTGTATTAATGTAGATGTTAAATAGAGTGGGGGCCAAAATACACCCCTCTCTGTCCCCCACATTTGTCTCAAATCTATCAGTTAGATGACCATATTGATTATACTGGACCCTTGCCCACATAGTTTCATACAGTCTGTTAATAACATCAAGAAGTAAGGCCTCCAACTTCAGATCCCTTAATGCAGCCCAAATGATTCTTCTACTAATGCTGTCGAAGGCCAAGGAGAAGTCCACAAAACAGCAATATAATCTGTTTTTTCTCACTTTAATATACTTCCAGATCAGGTGCTGAAGCACATAACAGTGCTGTACTGTAGAACAGTCCTTCCAGAAACTGTTCTGCGCCTCATTCGATACCGAGTTCTCCTTGACCCATGACAGCAATCTGCCCAAAATTATCCTAGACAAAATCTTCTGTGAAACATCCATCAAACTAATAGGCCTATACATCCTTGGGTCATTCAGATCCTCTTTTTTAAAAATTGGGAAGATAACACTACCTGTCCAACTGGCAGGGTAAGAGTACCCCTGAACCAGGCCAAGTAACAGTAAAGGACAAAGGAATCCATCAGTTGGTAAAACCTTATAGAGATCACCTAGGACCCCATCTGGCCCTGGTGCTTATTTGCCTTAAGGCCAATCAGTGCCATCCAGATTTCATCCTCTGTGATCAAGATAGGTCTTGGAAAATGTCATCCTCCTGTATTTTGAAAGCATCAGGTGTCTCCTGCTCTTCATGAGAATAATAGAGCTTGAGAAATGAGATGCCAGACTTCAGGTGTAATATAGGCTTCAATATTATTGGCATATCTATTATATCCCTGGGCAACAATATTCCAAAATTGCCTTCTATCCCTATCCAAAACAGCCTGCCTCAGTTTTTCCCAAAGTCCCTGAGTATGTTTATGTCTCACCCATTCAAGAATGTTCCTATATTTTTCTTTTTCAGTCTTTAGCAATTTAAAATATGTAGCAGTCTTATTTCTTTTCTTCTTATGCTGTCTTAGTTTTCCTCCAAACTCTTTCTTTGCCTGTAGGCATACCGAATTAAACTAAGACTTTTTATAAAGGGACCTAGGATGGTACATTGTTTTACATCTAGGTCCAAGTAAAGAATGAATAGTTTCCCAATTCTCCAAAATATTAAAGGCCTTACTTTTGTCCAGGACCAACTCGTGAATATTACCTAAAACTCCTGTACTAACAATTTCTTTGAAACTAGCTTGATGAATCGGCTCCCATCCAATCCTTCTCTTATGACTTCCAGACTCTGTTCATGTTGTGCCTCACTCCCTAAAGTTCCAAAAGGACATTTGATGTTAATTACAATGGCACAGTGTGCTGACTCCAATCTATCCATGACCTCTAACTTCTGGATCAGCTTTTACTGCTTCCAAATTGGTCCAAACCTAATCAGGGATTAAAGAGCCAGTAGGTCCTTCACACAGTAAGGATCTGACTAGATCAACCTGAGTTCTACCATTTAAAATACAAAAATTTCTACTGGCTAAGCCCGCTAGCAATTCCTTACCTCTGAGGTTAGATTTTAGATCCTCAGCAGTCCTAGTATATGAGATATTTGGATTAATTATAGATATTGTATGGATCATATCTGAATTTACATCCTCCAAGAAATGAGAAGGAATTCTGGCATTAAAGTCTCCCAAAATAATTATAGGACAAGGTATACTCTTATCTGACAATTCATCAAGTGCCATTTTCAGATCCTATATGAAAAGGTCAGCTGGATCAGTAGCTCTATTGCGAGGGGGTAAGTATACATTGCAGAGAATGATCTTCTCTTGTCCTTGCTACTCATTAGAGCCAAAATACCCTCTGACTTAGTAGAAATGTTAGTGACCTGACAATTTAGCAAAGTTTTGATAAAAAGGAAATACCCCTTTAAACCTTCCAAACTTATTATCTTTAGTTGCTGGCAGAGTAAAGATAGAATATCCAGACAATTTGGGAGTTACATTTTCTGTACACCATGTTTCTTGCAGTTCCAATAATATCAAATTATCCAGAAATCTCACTATTTCAGGGTCAATTATTTTAAGATGGATGCCCTCAGTATTCCATAAAAGTATAGAAAGGGCATCCACATCTCGATCCCCAGCTCCCTTATCCAAATCCAGCTGGCATTCAGAGTTCATTTGTTTGATATTATCTACAAGCTGCATTTGTCAGGCTGAATCAATAACTGTCAGCAGTGAGTAGGTATCAGGGTCGATTAGGTTTCCAAAGTCAATCAGGGGGCTATCTGTCTCTAAGATTGATTCTGGACTATCCTTAGTCTGTTTAAACCATGAAAAGACTTCACCCAAGTCTAACATGTCAACTAAATGTATTTCCAAACAATCCAACTTGCTGGCTAGAGAAAGCAAGCTGCTAGCTGTATGAGGATTTTTAAATGTAATATCAATCTGTGCTGTGGGCTCAGGGTCTCCATATAACTTCATGGACTCCACCATATTTCTGGAGATATAAAATCCTAATGCTCTTTCCAAGTTTAGCAACAGATCTTCCCTAACTTTCCTATGAGAATCCTTGAGTGAAACCTTCTACCCAAAGATAGTTATGGTCTTACTCAGCCATACTTTTCTCTGCTTCAGTACGTGATCCTCTACCACTCCCAAGATTTCTCTCTGTGCTGTCGAGCCTTCTCACCTGCACCTCCTATGGAAAAATCTCTTCTGGGGAATGATAAGACTGTGTAGGAACTCTATACATGATAGCCTCATGTTTAGCTTGGAATGTAGCACATGCATCAATAAGTTTAGCCACCATGCTGTACTGCACATTAGTCAAAGCAAAGTGGATCATGTCAGTAAAGGATTTTAATGATCCTCCTTTATTTTTTCAGCAACTATAAATCTGAAGTCATTGTACTGGCTAACAATTTCTGCCTGGTCCACTGATGAAAATAAATAGTCCTGATATTTGCTGTACAGTCTCCCAATATTTGATAAGCCAAACTCAAAGCTGCAATGTGGCAATGCTGCAAAATCAAAGGCAGATCAGTCAGAAAGTTCACCTGCAGTCCACATGGTCACATAACAGGCCAATGAATTGCAAAATTGCTGTTGTGCTTATTTCAGCAGTGCAATTAGCCAAAAACAGTTTTACTGGTGGGCTCCAGTGGACAGTTTCACCCAGATACTGGCTTCTGAACTTTTTTTATTTTGCCCTAGCAATCTGTACAGCTTCAACTTGTTAGACTACTTTCTGAAACATCTTAGACAACTCTGCCAACTCCAAAAGTACATCATTTAATACTGTTGTGGCAATGTGGTATTCAGGGTTGGACAGCTTCTAAAGCAGTACTTAGCGATGGATCTTTGATGGATGCATGCAAAATTGTATGTGATGTCATTTACCCTAGGTATGGTTTACAATAACTATGCTGGGTAATGTCAAGCTCAGTGGGGGTTTAAAATGTATTTTGCAATGTAGTGAGTGAGTCAGTGTGATATGAGAGAGGAGATGCATTTAGGAGACTGTAATTCTCTTCCATTCTGATCCATACTAAGAGCAGTCTGAATTTTAGGTCCTATTAGGTCAGCCCTTTGGAGATGGTCCGTATCGCCTATTAAGGGAGTGTCCCCGGATGACCTGATGGCGGTGCTGGACCCATCGGACCTTCCGATAGATTGCTTGGCTCCTGGTGACCTTGTACAGGCCTATAACAGGGCGGTTACGGGGGCCTTGGATTCCATTGCACCTGTTCGTGTTCGTCCTCTCACTCTTCGGCCCAGGTCTCCATGGTTTGATGAGACCATAAGGGAGTTGAGGAGGGTTGGACGAAGGCTGGAGAGGTGTTGGCGGAAGTCAGGTCTGGATGATGACAGACTTAGTTTGATGGACCATTATATGGTTTATCAATCCACAATCTCTCGTAAGAAGGCAGAGTTCCTGTCCAGGGAGATAGCAGCTGCACAGAATAGACCAGCTCAGCTCTTTCGGACTGTGGACAGACTGTGCAATCCAGTCTGCCTTCAGCCCGGAAGGGCCTTTTCCACAGAATGGTGTGAGGAGTTTGCTCTCTTCTTTGCAGATAAGGTTGCCAAAATCAGATCAGACGTCCGTTCTTCCCTCTCCAATGGGAGCGGTGATGGTCGGCTGGAGATGTCGAACACCCAGTTGGTATGGTCTGACTTCAGCCTCCCCAAAATCGATGATATTGTGATGGTCATCCGAGCATTGAGACCAACCAGCTGTGATTTGGACCCTGGCCCCACACGCCTTTTAGTGGAATGTGTGGATAAAATCGGCCTAGTCCTGGCTTTGATAGTCTGGAAGTCTTTGGAGGGGGGGATCTTTCCAGATCCCCTTAAAGAGGCTATAGTTAAGCCTCTTTTAAAGAAATCCACCTTAGACCCAGATTGTCTAGCAAATTACAGACCAGTCTCTAACCTACCCTTTGGTGGTAAGGTTATTGAGAAGGTGGTCGCAAGGCAATTGGAGGATCATTTGACCAACAACAATATCTACGATTCTCTCCAATCTGGATTTAGGAAGAGGCATAGTATCGAGACAGCACTTGTTCGGGTACTAAATGACCTCCTAATAGCGAGAGATCGTAAGACCTGTTCTATTTTGGTACTTCTTGATCTCTCAGCAGCATTTGACACTGTTGATCATGGTGTGCTGTTAGAGCGTCTGCGGTCCATCTGTGGATTATCTGGTATGGTCCTTAGGTGGTTTAGCTCTTACCTTGAAGGTAGGACTCAAAGGGTGGTGTCAGGAATTTTTTCCTCGGCATCAGTCTCCCTATCTTGTGGGGTACCACAGGCTCTCATTCTAGCGCCTATGTTATTTGTGTGTATATACTGCCGTTAGGAGCTGATTATAAGATGATATGGTCTGGGCTTCCATTGCTATGCCGATGATACCCAGCTGTATATGTCTTTGTACCGCCAGGATGCTGCCTTGTCGGTATTTAATAACTGCCTTGCAGAAATCCAAGATGGATGAATGGGAGTTGGTTGAGGTTAAACCCGGAGAAAACTGAGGTATTGGTTGTGGACAAAGGTCGCTGTGAGGCGGTTGGCCGGGTGGATCGCACTCAGGCTTAAGGTTTGTAGGTTGCTATCTGACGTAACCTCAGATCAGGTGCGGAATCTATGTGATAATTGATGACCGCTGATACTTAAAGCTGAGGTGTCAGCGGTGGTCAAAACTTCCTTTTCCATCTGAGGAATATCGCCAGGGTGAAGCATCTGGTTCCTCCAGAAGTTCTTCCAACATTGATCCACGCCTTCGTTACCTCCCGCCTTGACTATTGCAACTCCCTGTACCTAGGGCTATCGGGGGTTGAGCTTCATCGTCTGAAGCTAGTGCAGAATGTGGTGTCCAGGTTATTGACTGGTTCTTCTAGATCCAGTCATATAATGCCTGTGCTCCATGGACTGCACTGGCTGCCAGTATTTTGGCTAATCGCCCAAGGTCGGTTTGCTGACCCATAAAGCCCTACATGACCAGGGACCTACTTACCTGAAAGAGCTCCTTTGCTCTCACTGTCCCTTCCGCCTCTCCATCCACTGACGAGGGATTGCTGGAGATTCCCAGAGTCCGTTTGAAAACGCCAGGGCTAGATCATTTAGTTTTATGGCCCCGACCCTGTGGAATTCTTACCTCGCAGGTGCAAATAGTCCGACTGTCCTGAGTTTTAAAGGAGCCTTGAAGACCCATCTTTTTAACATAGCTTTTATTGATTTATAATAGTTTTAGATTTTGTTTATTGTTCTATGAAATTGTACAGGCTCTTTGGTTTTAAGAAAAGCGCCTTTTTAAAAATAAAGTTTGATTTGATTTGAATTTATGAAAATAAATGAAAAGGACATTTGTTGCACTGCTATTTCTTGTTGTCCATTTTAGAATTACTATCCCCATGAAGTCAACATGGGCAACCTTTTACAAGCACTGATTCACTGAACTCAAATGTGTATAATGAGACCCTGTTTTAAAGAGAAGCACAATCTCATCTCTAAACATATGTGCAGTCTTGTACTGAAAAAAATGAAAACGCTTTCAATGGTGAGGTTTTAAATCCATTATAAACACATTTTGTATGTGAGACACTGCTGGGGAGGAGGCAGAGATTACACTGAAGTTGTGCAACTTTAAAACTGAAATAATATAATTTTTAACATGGCAGAATTGTAATAGCGAGGAGCGGGAAGCTTGATAGGCGGCAGCTCATTAGGTACAGGAGCAACACAGCATTATGAGACAATAATGGCATGTTGCTCCCAGAAAGCCAAAAGTAGCCAGCAGAAGTGAAGTAGCAGGGTGTGAAGCTGGTAGTGGTGAAAGAAAGAGCCACAGATGTAGAAAGTAGCGAGACAGGAGTAGAAAATACAGGGGGGAGAACTAGAGGTGAGGGACATAGGGAGACAGACATACAAGGAGGCACATCCGCAAACGCATTCAGCTGCCACACATTCACCATCCAAGGCACAGTGAATTTTAACTACGGGCCAAGCGTGAGACACAGACACCAAGGGGGAGACATGGAGTAATGGTGGAAAGGTAGGAGAAGCAGTTGTGGCAAAGGGAGAGGGAGTAGGACAGACACCGGAAACTGAGGCCCAGGATGATGACACGCGTATGCAAATGACAGAGCGATCGGCTGTGCAGAGTTTCCAAGCGAGAGAATCACAGTCCTCCTACACAGTCTCGCACTCAAACAGCCACACAGAAATCATTGAAATGTGCATGAATCGCTAAGATACTAACAGTAGTTCCCTGTAGTAAAAAAGAATCAGAACGACATCAGTATGTAACAGAGTACTGTGCACAAATCTGACAGTAAGAATAAAAATTACAGTACTTCATGCAACTGGCGTGTTTTGCCTCATGAGGAGCAGGCTGCATAGTCCACAGTAATAACGAGCATCTCCATGTTACAAGCTCATTAATCACCGGTGAAGGTGGCACCTAATGGGGAGTTAATGCATGGCTGAGCGAGATGTCTGGCTTGTTAACTGCTGGCTTGTTAAAGTTAATGAGTTGTGGCCTCAGAGGTGGGCATACAATGTTTCTTTCCCATTCACTTTCGTGTCCTGCTGTCTGAGTCTTAAATCTGAGTGATGACTCTAGTCACTACTTCATGAACATGAGGATCCCTGCCAGCTGCTTTGTGCGCTACTACTAAAGCTGTGTGCGGGTTATTTCTGACTGCTGAGTGGGCGCACATGCGCACACCTTAGGGGGAACATAGGCTGTCGGTGGTATTTATTTTAGTGAATGAGGGAAATTTGGCCAGGACACCAGGGAAATTCCCCATCTCTTTTCAATAAGTGCCATGGGATCTTTAACATCCACCTGAACTACCACCAATCCAGGCAGATGGGACATCGGTTTAACGTCTCATCCGAAAGATGGCACCTCAGAAGTGCAGCACCCCTCTCATGCTGTACTACAGTGTCAGTACTGGGACATTAACCCAAGTGCCAGATGTGGGAACTGAACCCACAGCCTTCTGATCTCCTGGCCTCAGAGGCGCGTGTGCTACCTACTGAGCCACTGAGACCATATAGTGCTGATATTATATAATAGGTAACTAGAATCGTATGGTTAAATGTGTTTTTTATAGGTTCAATTAATATGAATAGTTAATGTTAAATAGCGTAAAGATGTGGAAGGGTGGGGGAGGGAGGGAAGGAAACTCAAGGGCAGCATGACACTCATCGTACCGGGTGAGATTTTTGTGGTTCAGTCTCCAGGACTGGGGATTTTACTAATATTTTTCTACTATAGAGGCATACTTACATTAGATTTTTTATGCCCGATAGGGGGATAATGTTAAGAGGAGGAAATATTTTTCTGACTTTGATTGTAATTTTAGAGTTTTATTTTGTATGTAGGGGTGGTAGGGTAGGGAGCCAATCAAAGGGTTATGCTGCTAGCTTGAGTGTAATTGTAGTGCATCTAGCCCCAGTGAATATTAATCTGAATTACTACATCCATCAAGCTTACTATGAAAATGATCTTGTGGAATGTTAAAGGGGCATGTGCTAGGTTGAAACAACACCAAATTTTAAAGCATCTTGCTCTACTGTGTGTGGGGGTTGCACTGTTGCAAGAGATGCACCTGAAATCTACAGAGAATACACTCCTTCGTACAGAGCAAATTGGTAGTGTCTGTGCAGCCGGTAACTCCTCTGTGCAGAATAGAGTTGCAATTTTAATTTCCAGAGGGACTCATTTTCAGTTCTTACAAGAAATTGGAGACCCACTAGGTAGGTTTCTATTTCTAAGAGAACTTCTTGATCACAGAGAAATGATCCTGGGTTGTGTTTATGGCCCTAATTACCCTTCTCCTGAATTGTTCTCGAAATTAACCCTCCTATTAGCTCCTTTTAAACAATTACCCATAATCTTAGCTGGGGATTGGAACCTCACATATGATATATCTCTTGGTAGAGCCACTCAGGGAGGGTACAGTTTAACTCCTGCACAAAGATCTTTACATTAGATGATGGAGAGGCCAGGGTTCTGTGATCCCTGGTGCCTCCTCTACCCCAGACTCCAGGAATTGACCTTCTATTCTGCTTACCACAAATCCTATTCCCGTATTGACTTCTTTTTGGTGAACCAGGCCATGCTGACAGATCCAATCAGCTATGGTATCTAACCCAGAGTGATTTCAGATCACTCTCCAGTGTGGTTTGAAGGTAATATACCTCAAGGAACTCCGAAAGTTACCTTTTGGAAGCGAAATGTTCACTTGTTGTCTTCTGAAGAAATAGTTGACAGGCTTAAAACATTGATTACTCGATTCATGGAACAAAATAATAATTCTGTCCCATCTCATGACCAAATCTGGTGTTCCCTGAAATGCTTTCTGAGGGGGAGAATTTATTAGGATAGTTGCTATTCGAAAATGGAAGAGGGAGGCTTCTGCGAAATTCTTACTACAATCCATCCAGCTGCTTGAACTGCTGGCTGCTACCCATCCCCCAACAGAGGATATCCATTGTCTTGTGATCCTCAAGGATCAATATGCAGACACTCTTAGGGAATGGGCTGAATTTGCTCTATTTAAGATGCATGCTGTATATACAGGTCAAGGAGACAAGGCTGGACATCTCTTGGCCTTCAAGTTGTGTCAGTAAGAGGAGTCTAGACTGGTCCCTTCCTTCCCCCTCCAGATGGTGGAAGGCCAATAACAGCCCCTAAGACTATACTAAAATAATTTTAGCTATTCTATAGACAGTATAGGCTCCAAATTCAAAGGAATATGATTGAATGCTCCAGGTTGACTCCCCTCCAGTCTTTGGTATGTACTTCCTCAGAAGTTGCCAGTCTCTATATGTTTTACACTCATATTCACTTCAGTTAAAGTTCATAATCAGCTGTGTAGGTCTCTGGGGGTTACACATATCAAAGATATCTCTCAGCCATTGTTTGGCAACCCCCATTTTAAGTTGGGAAAATGCTTTCTCCTCCCAAATAAATTGGAAATACCCTTGCAAACTAGGGTTACAGACCTAGCGGTCCAGGGGAAAGTGTGCTCGGTCCCAGATATTTTGGAGATGTTCCATATACAACCAAAGTACTCCTTCTTTGTCTATCAAATTAGACATGTGTTAATCACATGGTTTGGGCTAAATTTGTGGGCTAATCACCTTGGGGACACCTTCTTGGAACTCTAAGCAATTGCTTGGCAATCACATGCTGTTTTCTGCCTAGTTGCTGCTTTATACAAGAAGGTATACCCTGAACATGTGGAAAAATCTGAATATTGGATGGAATCTTTCCCCAATACTCATTTTGATTGGAAACTTTTATGGCAGGGAATCTATACCTATTGTGCTAATGACAGGCTTTGATTAACTCAGTACTACCTACTGCATGCCATGCACCTAACTCCTGTTAAATTACATAGCATGGGAAAGGTCCCAGATGATACATGTTTCAGGTGTGGTCAGATGCAAGGATCCCTGCTGCATATCTTCTGGGACTGTCCTTTGGTAGCTCCCCTATGGTCTCTAGTCTAAGGTGGATCCCTTACTAGGTTTACAAAATGTATTCACTCCACAGATTTGTTTGCTTAGAGACTACTCAATGGTGGAAGTGAAAGAAAGGAGATACTATATTAATTTAATATCACTTATGGTCAAAAGCTTAGTATTAAGGCACTGGAAAGATCAACAGAATCTTTCCTACCAAGAATGGTTCAGTGACTTATTATACAACCTAAGGATTGAAAAAACTAATGCTGGTCTTAAAAATGCTCTTCCCTGTTATAACACAAAGTGGGAGAAATTCCATACTTTGTGGTCAACCACTCACACACATTAAACTGAGTGCTGTGGTCCCCATCCCTTAGTTAGGGCCACTACACTGCCCCTTGGCTTTAGTGGTTTCAACTGAAACATTCTTCTTTCTCCATTGTACTCACCTAACTAATGGCTAGCACAAGACTATTGATATGGCTGTAGGATGAGAGATGAGGGGTTTGGGGGATGGGGGGTTTTAGAAGGACTAATTTGAGGGGAGGAAAGGGTGGGGGCATTTAGTTAATAGCAGTTTAGTAAACAGTATAAGAGATCTGTACATGTTTAATATACAGTGTTTTTTCTGCTGTAATGTGTATGTATGGGGTGAATAAATGTTTTTTCAATAAAGCATATTCAATTTCAAAGGTTATTCCGAAACATAATAAATAAATAAATAAAGTAGATAATCTCTTCCTCTCTGACAGGATACTGTTCACATTGAGAGAGGCCAGGGTCAAATTATACAATGGAGTAGGCATAAGCCATAGTTAGAAGATCAAATACTGTTTTCTTACTGGCCCTCAATCCCGTTCTTCTCCTTTTTGGCATTTCTTTGGCAGGGTCTTTATCACTCAAGTTCAGAAGTGGATTTTCAGTGTCTGAAATCAGATTCTTTTGTGAAAAGGAGTTGGACACTGTGTCTGAGTCTTCTTCTACCTCCATGTTAGCCCACTTTAAGGCTGAGAATTTAATGTGCAGAGGATCCACCACTGTGTGTGGCTCTCCCACTTGCTGAACAGAAGCTGGCCCTTTTTTCTTCATGGTTTGGAACACTGCAGCCTCTGACTCAGGCAGAGGGGTGGCATGTCCTCTGAAGCAGGGTCAGAACTGATGGGTGGAGCTTGTTCCAATGTAGTAGTTTCTGATAGAATCTGATGAGATGTGGAAGGCGTGACCCCACTACTGAGAGGAGAGCTGCCTCCTGCTGGGGGGGGGGGAATGGCTTACAACCCCTTGCAGTTTTGTTACTGCAATAGTTCTGCTCTCCATAGTCAGAGTTTTCAGTGATGTGCAAGGCCCAAGAACACTCTGAAAATGTGTGCCCTTCCTCCTCACATAGGTTACATTTTAGTACTGCTCTTAAAAAGAAGTCAGAATGGTCAGTGTCTCCACATTGGTTGCATTTTAAAATGTCACATTGACTGCTGAGGTATCTGTGAGATCTGCACTTATAATAAAGGCATGGCAAGCCAGGATAGAATATGAAGCCCTTGTTATGCACCTAGAAGGAACAGTTGGGCAAATTAGTTGTACAGGTATCTGTTGCTCCAGTTTAATCTTTTTTCCCCCTCCTATGTGCTACCATGTCCACCACTCCTTCAGGCTTGCCAAGGCCCCCTCTGACCCATCTGTTCCCTGAGCCTCCATCCTCATATAGCAGCCACAGTCAGGGTAACCCGGCGTAACCCTTCGCTGGATGGGTCCCTCTCCTCCGAGGGGGAAGGCACTAGCCAAGGGGCGCAGAACAGTGCAACACTTGGTCCTGGAGTGCTACTGAGCTGGATATGGCTTGGTAGGGGCATTGATGGCATCAGAGAGCCAAGCGCCATCATCTGGCTGAACGTGGAATGTTTCCGCTTTTCTGGTGTTGTTCCCTCCTTGCGTTGCTTCTGCAGTGCTCTTGGTCTCCACCAGAGGCCACTGCAGAGCGATGCCATCCCGCTACCCAGCCCAGGAGAGGAAAGCAGTCCTACAGATGTTCAGTCCTCTCCTTCTCCTGCCAGCCCCTGACATCCTGAGTCTGTTCCCAAACCTGGGTCACCAGCATGGTTTGAGGTAAGGCGCCAGTACCTCAGCCCTCTGCACCACCACGCTGACCCCAGTTTAATCTTTTACATGCCACGCCTGCTCCAAAACCCCTCAGTAACAAAGATAGAACCGGTCTCCAATATTTCTACTTTTTCTAAGCGAGAAGATGTTCAGATATTTGCCTCGATCAGGAACAACACCATGATAACTTTCGGAGGGTTCTTCATCAAGAATATTGCCTGAAACTGCACCCATTGGGTTTGTTTTTAGCAGAGCATATTTAGTCCAGAACCTGTCTAACAAATCTGGGGAATGAAAGCTCACATTAAAGGAGCTCTCCTCTGGTGCATGTCTAAATGCATATTCTTCAGCCATGGTAAAGCCCAAGGAATGTTTAAATAATTCCTTGTCCACATAATGCAGTCTCACTTTGTTCCTCCTTTTGGCTAATTCCACTGGTTTGTGGCACAGGCTAGCATAAGTAGGAGAAGTATAAACATTTAGGTCAGTAGTAGAGTGAGTAGAACCATCAGGGGGTATTTCCATATTTGCCACCTCCCTTTGTACTGAAGTAGGCGCCATGTTGTTTTGTGCTGGTGCATCTGGAACAACTCCAGAAGAGGGATTGTAAAATACTTCAAACTGACTGGCTCTCGAGGAGTTTGATGGAGTTTGAAATGGCTCCCTGCTAAACCCCTCCTCCTTCTCATTCTCACAGTTCAGTCCCAATACAACTGTAGCAGAATATAATGGAGTACTCACACTGACCTGTCCCATACTCAGTACAGGGATGGCAGGATCAGGTTTCTAAGTTACTTCCTGTGTCTGAATCCATTCAGCCGCATTCAGAGCCTTGTCCAGAGACCATTGTGTTGAAACTTCATATGGTTTCTATTGCAGATCCACTCTGAATCATCTGGGTTCCACTGCACTGTCTGGAGCACAAAAACTTTCACCGGTGTGGAGGAAACAACTCCCAGTGAGCTCTCTGTAATTCAGTTACATTTTTTTCTCATTTTCTAACATCCATTTAGTTTCCTGATATGATTTCTCTGACTCCATCAACTGTGTCTGTATTGTCTTACACCAGTCCTCTGGGTCTTTTTTGTAGCTTCGTATTCACTGCAACGAAATCCATGCCAGTGACCATATTGCTCTCTTCATTTGTCAAAACGTCCACCATGCTTATGTCTATCGGGCCTTCGATGACTACAGCACCAGAAACGCTTGTTGCTCCTGCAGCCTGTCTGCCTCCATCCACCTCATTGCCCAGTTAGAGACTGGGCTCCTCCAC
Organism: Neoceratodus forsteri; assembly: GCA_016271365.2. NCBI lineage: Eukaryota > Metazoa > Chordata > Ceratodontiformes > Ceratodontidae > Neoceratodus > Neoceratodus forsteri. The sequence continues at coordinate 54,124,489 of JADMNL010000025.1, forward strand.
TGTACCGAGTCACAGCACTGCCTACCAAAGAGTAGGACAATTTTTTATAATCCAGTATTGGAAAAAATACATTAGTATGCTATACATAGAACTCATTTCAATCACACATTATGACACCATAAGCACACAGAAAGACATTTCATAACCTATGTACTAAAACAAAAGATATAATTCCTTTAGTACTTATTAATGTCCATGCACCTCTAAATTCATAAATTATCCCATATTTCTCATCTACGTTAAACATCAGATGAGAACCTACTGATACCCTATAACTGTTCCCTCTCCCAGTTTCATACACATATTATCCTTTCTTTCTACTCAGTTGACATCATATCATTCCAAACCTTTTAGGGATCCTATTGCTACACCCACAAAATTGTTCCTGTTTTCCCCCAAACTGTTACCTAGTACACATATTTAATTTTGTCTTAGCCTGATGCAACCTTAGACCAGTATTTCCAGCAGCTAGTAAACACCTGCTGTGGCAGTGAATATTTATCATTTCCATAAATAACCTGTATTTCTTTAGATCCAGAAGAAAATGATTTGATACCTTTTATTGGACCAACACAGATGTAATGAAAAGAACAAAATGCTCAAGCTTTTGGACCAGCAAGTCCTTCGTCAGAAGCATAATGACAGTTATTTAGAAAAAATAATACTTTTAGCACCAGATCATGCAGAAAAAAAACTAAAAAAATCCCCATTAGTTTAAAATACTCATTTAAAAAAATGGAAGTTGATGTCAGAGAAGCTTAACAGTACCATGTTACCTTTAGCTGAGAGAGCCTCTGGATCAGAGACGCTTAGTGTTGAAGACATACAAAGAACTCTACTGTATATAAATTGAATTGACAAGTAAGATAACAACTACTTGAGCAGATAGCTCTTAAATCAAATTATGAAGTGTCACAATGTGTATAAGAATGCAGTTATGGAAAAACAACCCCCATCCGGATTAAAGACATACTAAAATTGGTTTAGGACTACGGGAAGCATGTATGAATACATAACATGCAAAAAGCAACCAATAAAGCTGTCTTAAAAAGATCAGTAGTTACACACTGTGCTACGTAAAACTTAGCTGGACCCATCACCCAGCTATACTCTCCAGATATTCTGCCCCATAAACTTCAAAAGCCTCTAGTGTAGTAACATGACTTTATAAATGATAATGTAGATATAAATAGACAGTATAAGTGTCTAAAAAACTACTTGTCAAGGACCACCAAGAAATTAAGACCATGCAGCCTGATATGTACAGATGTCAATACATTCTCATGTATAATATAACAACTTGATGTACCGAAAATGTCTAAGGAATCTGAATAAGAAATAAACATTAAATTCTCTCCCCCCCACACACACAACACACCCCACCCAACATCCCCATATCATGGCGGGGGGGAGATAACTAGTTTTAAGGAGATATACACATACACACAAACACACACACACACACACACACACACACACACACACACACACACACACGCACACACTCCTAATGCACCATCATTCACATCAATCACTGCAATTGTCACCCAAAGGAATTCAACTTGTCATGAAATTCTAAGTAAAAGGGATCATGTATCCTAATAGCTACAGAGTAAAAGTGTGACACTATTTAAACTTACTCTTTTCTGTGCAGTAACAGTCCAAGGATTCTGAATAGAACCACAGTGAAATAAAACTTCCACCCTACCCAGGGTAAGGTAATTAGAAGTAAATATACAGTATGTGTGTAAGACAAGAGTCCTAACATGCCTTCCTTTCCACAAATCACTACAATATTAGCCTAATGTAAATAGATCTGTCCAGGACCCCCATGCAAATGAGATCTCGCACCTCAGTATGTTCAGAGTTCAAAAATGTGGCCATCTATAATAACACTACTGTATGGACAGTAACAGACTAGGGAATCTGAATATGATGCAATGGAATCAACCCCACTCCTGGAGGAAGGTGACTAGTAAGAACTGATTAATATTCTTTATGTGTGTGAAGTAAGCGTAATAACACACTGTGACTCCATGTATCTAAGCAGAAGCTTACCTCAATGTGACAGCAAGCCCCACACCTGCCATATTCACATACCTCCCAAAAACACACACACACACACACACACACACACATATACACAGACACCACACATACACACACACACCACACATACACACATACCACCCACACACACACCACACACACACACACATATGCACACATACACACATACCACACACACACACACCACACACATACACACACACACACACACACACACACACACACACACACACACACACACACGCACACGCCACATGTGCTAATATGTCAGTCCAAAGAAGAAGAGGTCTATGTATGCTAAATCCTGTAATGTCCCATGAAACTCAGATCTACGTTCATCCCATCTGCTATCACATTGAGATGTAGAATAAGTTTAATATCAAAAGCTCATCTCTCTGTTGTGTGCTTTTGAGATTTCCTTTTAAGACCATTGCTGACATATCTGAAACTGAGTGGTCAGGCTGAGAGAAGTGTTGCCCCACTGGTTTTTCAGTCCTCTTCTTTTTAATAGTATATCTGTGCGAGTTTTTCCTAGTGCGGAGCTGTTGGCTTGTCTCTCCAACATAACCTGATTTTGGACATCTCTTGCATCAATGAAATAAACAACATGTGTGATGTACATGAATAACTCCCATGTACCTTGAATTGTCTGTTTTGCGATGTTACCACACAGTCCAAAGTGAAAATGAGCTCACAAGTCTCACAGGTGCATTGATCGCAGGGTCGTGTACCATTTAGTGTCATGGTATTCTGTTCTGACGAAAGCTTGTGCCTAATAATTAGGCTGGCTAAGTTTGGTGGTTGTATAAAAGATAGTAGTGGTAGTTCCTTAAAAATACAATTAAGGGTCTCATCCTCATTAAATATTGGGTAGAGGTCTTTCATAATCTTACACAGAAGTTCAAGGTCTGGCTGATATGTGACTAATACCAAGGATTTTCTGTCTGTAGCTGTCTTTTCTTTATACTGAAGTAGTTGTCTTGGTACTTATGTTGCACGTTCTGTTGTCCTGTCAATTTTTCTGGAGGAGTGTCCCTGCTCAATAAAGGTGTTTTTCAACATAGCCAAATGTGTATCTCTGTTTTCCTCATTTGAACAAATACGGTGACATCAGAGTGCTTGACTGTACATGACAGAATTTTTTGTGTGGCTTGGGTGATTATTTCTCTTGTGTAAGTATCTCTGTCTGGCTGTTGGCTTCCAGTAAATACATGTATGTAAGGTTCCATCCTTAATGGTGACTGTGGTGTCCAGAAAATTAACATGGGTGGTAGAATACTCCAGGGTAAGCTTTATGGTAGGGTGAAGGTTATTAAGTCCCTGATGGAAATCTTTAAGTGCATCTGTGCCCTCCGTCCCAATGATAAATCATCAATGTAATGGAAATAAGCTAGTGGTTTGTGGGAACAGTGCTGTAAGAAGTCCTCCTCCAAGTCTGCCATAAAGAGGTTAGCATACTGTGGCGCCATCCTGGTGCCCATTGCTGTTCCCATAGTTTGAACATAATGTTTACCATTGAAGTTGAAGTTGTCATGTGTCCAAATGAATTCCATGTTTCCCCATCACTTCAGGATTGATGCTTTGGTCCAGTCCTTTCTCCTGTATGTATTTAAGGCAGGCTGAAATGCCATCAGTGTGTGAAATAGTAGTGTATGTTACATCCATCATCGCTAAAATGGTATCAGGTGGTAAGTCCTTATAACCAGAAAGTACATGCAGAAAGTGTGTAGTGTCCTGGATATAACTGTCTCTTTCCATAACCTGTGGTTTAAAAATTGTTTCTACAAACCCTGAGATCCCCTCAGTCAGGGTACCATTCCCGGATTGCCAAGTTTATGTATTTTAGGCAGCATGTAGAATGTTCCTGGCTTGGGTTCAGCAGGGATGAAGTCAGTTAGTGTTTTTTGGACATGGTTTGGAAAAGTTCCAATTAAGTCATGTAGTTCTTTTTTATATCTTGTACTGGGGTTACTGTCCAGCTCCCTGTAGTAAGTATGATCAGTTTGCTGTCTGTTAGCTTCATTAATATAATCCGCTCTGTTTAAGATCACCACTGCAGAGCCCTTATCAGCTTTTTTGATGACAATGTTGTGGTTTGATTTCAGTGTCCATGTAGCTCTCCGTTCCAGTGGAGAGAGGTTATAATGGGCCTGTTTCTGCCTAGTAAGGATCTGACCACTGATTTGCTGGCAGAAACAATGAATGTAATTGTCTAGTTTTTTGTTACACCCACTTGAGGGGATAAATTCAGATTTCTTTTTCTTATCCATTACATTGTTACTGATTAAGATGTCTTCACTACTGGTGATTTCTTTCTTGCCATGACAGAATTCTCTAAGTCTCAATCTGCGAAAGTATTCCTCCAGTTCACCACAAAACTGTATTTTGTCCAGTGGTTTTGCAGGGCAGGAAGTGAGGCCCTTTGAAAGTACATTTAGTTCCTCAGTGGTCAGTGTGTAGTTGGACAAATTAACAACTGAAAGGTGCCCATCTGCGTGGTGTTGTTGTCCAGTCACTCCATTATGTTCTTCATGGTTGTTAGGAGTATGGTATGTTGAAGGGCATCCAATTTCATGTTTTTCATAAGCATGGCTTTTCTTAAAGTCCTTTGGTAGTTAATGTGCATCTCTTGCAAGATGTCCTGAATAGGTTCACCAGAATTCCTCTCCAGTGTGGTAACAATTTCAGTGAACTCTTTATTCATAAAAAAGAAATTCTCCCAATAAGGCCCAACAATTCATATATTTTTGCTGTAGCACAAACTGGCATCTTATTTGCCAGACAACCCATTTTAATTACTGCCAGCACAACTCTGAGGGTACCTTTATGAAATCTATTCTACTCATTCTCAAACTGATGATACATCAGTTTCGTATGTGATTTTCTTAAATTAAGGAATTTCCCATTCTCTAGCTATGATTAACCAAAACTGTCCATAGAAGGACATTCAAAAAAAGGTGGGCCATTGTTTCAACTTGATCTATACAACCATCTCTTAAACACATTCTTTCTGTCATGCCCTTATGATGATGGTTTCCCCTAACATTCAAACGGTTGTGGCAACATAGCCACAGAGTGTCCCATATTTTTGGTGGAACATGTGCCTCAATCAATTGGGTAGTAACGTTTTCCATTTTAATGTTTCCCAGGAAAGAAAAACATGGAGATGTCAGAAATTCTGAATACAGGATTTTTAATAAGCTTTCTTTCTTACATTGTAACAAATATAATTTGGAGTTATTTTCCATGTTTTCAATCTTTTAAATAATTCCTAAGGATATAGGACAGTTCCTTGGGGAAAAGCCCTAAAAGATTCCCAGTTCTGTGATTTCCACTTTTACAGAAAATATGCGCTCCTTGCTCTAAAAGATCTACTCATACCAACTGCTTACCTAAAACCATGGGCAACAAATTAGAATATATCAAAATAGTGAAGAAAAAAAATCACTGGATTTAACATATCCAGACCCCCATTTTTCACCAGCCAGTATGTAACTGTTCTCTTAACCAGGTTTAGCCTACTACCCCATAGTAATCTAAACACGATGTCGTATATTTTCATTTCCAATTTGACAGGTAGCAGGAATATATAACTTACTAAAAGAAATAAAGGGTTAATAAACATTTTAAATGTATACGCCCTTTTCTTTTTAGTCATAGGGAAAGTTTTCTATCTATTAATCTTATCTTCAGCTTTGACTATAGCCTCTTCCCAATGTGTAGTTGATGGATCAGCTGTTCCCAAGCTAACCCCACAATTCAAAGTGAGGATGAAGACATTTGTATTTTCAAAACAACCTCCCCAACTGCTCATTTGGGTTATGTATTGCTATACTCCCACTTTTTTGTTTATTAATTTTAGATCCCCAAATTTCTGAAAAAGAAGATATTACCCCCATAGCCCCCTTCCCTGATTCCCTATCAGCCACCATAATGGTTACATTATCTGCATAAGCTAAGTCTACTGGAAATTCCAAATGATTTGGGCCTAATATATGTGTAATTCCACCCTCCAAATTCAATTTCCATACTAAGGGATCTATGGAGAACACATAAAGCAGGGGGCTGAGAGGGTAGCCCAGCCTTACGTTCCTCCGAAGTCAGACATGCCTTCCCACTCTGTCATTCACCACTGGACTTGTAGAGGCATTCCTATACAGTATTTGAATCAAAGTGAGGAATATATCAGTTATTCCATATAGTTTAAAACCTTGAATAGATATTCATGTGGTACTGTGTCAAAAACCTTAGACTGCTCTATTGTGAGAAGGAAACCAGAGGCATCTTGACAATTAAATATTTCCGGAATTATTTTTAAATTGGAGGCAGTATAGTGCAGTGGTCTAAGGCTCTGAGCTGCAAATTTGGTGACATCCAGCAGACCAGACCTGGGTTTGAATCCCACAGCTTCCACTTGCATACTGTGTGACCCTGAGCAAGTCACTTAACCTCCTTGTGCTCCCAGGTCGCTCCTGTAAAAAAGCTTTCAGCTTAGTGTGCTATACCTGGTTAAACAACTAAAATAAAAATAAATTATCCGTCATAGTACGTTGTGGGATGGCACACTCCTGGTCTGGTGAAATAACATATTGTGCCACTTTGGCCAATCTAGCACATAAAAGTTTGCATGACAGTTTTCAATCTACATTCATTAAACTTATAGGTCTCCAATTCTCTAATGAGAACTTTTCACCTTTTTAATCAGAAATATTAAAAGGTTATCAGCCAATTAAGCAGGAAAAGGAGCTACTCCTGCCAGGATATCATTAAAAATAATGATTACGTAATCCAATAAAGTACCCAATTTTTTTATAGAATTCTCCAGGAAGCCCGTCAGGGCCCAGAGCAACCCCATATTTTAGAGTAGAAATAGCTAGCTGCAACTCAGACTTAGTTACTGGTGTTATCAAAAGCTTTTTCTCCCCCTTAGGTAACCAGGAATCTGAAGATGCTTCAAAAAAGCCTCCAAGGAATCAGGGTTAGGTGTGGTCTGCTCAAACAAGGTCTGCACATGGTAGCCCACTATCTGTGCTATCTCCTGAGCATTGTTTGTCATTTCCCCAGACTCCAATCAGAGTTTGGCCATATATTTAGATTCTACTTGGTTACAACTGTCATGTGGGTTTATATGTTTTGCTTTGCCCTGTGTCCCGAACTCCTGCTCTAAAAAAAGTGTATGTACCCTATCATGTTGAAATGTACACATTTCAGCTTTAACTGCCTGAATCTGAGTAGAAAAATCTATCCCTAATTCTATAACATTAGTGTTCGTAGCTGTTTTCAAAGGTTAAGATAATTCATGTATTTTTTTTATGGAGGCATTTTTTGCCATTTGACTGCAACATGTATGTATATCTTTGTTGGTGTCTTGCCACCAGAATAGTGAATTATCATACAAATCGAAGACAGAAGCTTGTGCCTCTAATTCTGCCTGTATCCCATCCCAAGAATCCTGGTCTTCCAGGGAGGAGACATTCAATGTCCATATTGAATTGGATTACAGTTTATTACATGGCTCGGTGAAGCTTACTTTTATTAACCTACGATCGGTTGTCTCTACTGGGATCACCTTACAGTGTTTAACTGGTAACCAATATGATACAAAGATGAAGTCTATCTGGGTAGACAATCTACCTTTTAAAAAAGTATGTTCTAAAACATGACTCTTTTCACCTGCACAATCTTTTAGTCATGCAGTTTTATACAGTCAATTTAGAAAACTGGTGTCATATAATTTCTGTGTCCACACCATCTTGTCCCCTAGGGACAATATGCAATTAAAATATCCCCCCAATATTATTGATTTTGAAGTGTCTAAATATGGCTGCACTTTTTTAAATAATTCAATCATCTGATACTTTGTCCTAGGATTATAAATATTAATAAACTAAAAATCCTAGTTCTGATATATGGTGTCTAGTATTAACACTCAACCTGGGATCAGATCAATTAAGTGGTACCTTTTAAAGCCTGAACTATTAAATAAAATGTCAAGTCCAGCACAGGGTTCTTCACTCAAAGACCAGAAAGATGGGCCACTGAACCATTCTTTGGGAGTCATTGTTCTCTAATGGTATTCAGTCTAGTGTCCCATAAAAAAATTACATTTAACTATTGCTCCCTCAGAATGGAAAAAGTAGCATGTCTTCTCTTTGAATTTTTTATGCTGCTGGTATTCAGCGACCGACAATTAAGTTCCAAAAGCATTATTTAAGTGATAAGTGGCACAGGCCCAGCCATGTTATCTTCCATAGGTGGCTTTACACTAGAGAGTTTGGTTTTCTTCTCTTTCTTTGAGGACCTTGACTCCCCAGAAGTGAGCTCAGTATCTGTCATTGGGTCTGGTTGTTATGAAGCCACAGATGATGTGTTAGAATCATCTTCCTCCTCTGCCCATTGCTTGCATTTTGTTAGTAAAGGAAATATGTTCCTGGTGCATAAATCAAAGTCTCTAGGAGGTTTGGGTGCCACCCCTTTCCGCAAGGCACAGCCGTGGGTCACCAAATGAGATTTCCGATGTTCCCATTTTTCTGTGAGAGGGGGAGGCATATTTGAAACTTCAACATTGGAGGTTGAAGATAAAGCAGGAGATAAAGCTTATTAGATTCCATATTACTGACATCCATCCATCGTACAGTACTAGGCTGATTATCATCTGTTTCAACTAAAGTTCCACCTTCTAATGTGTCATGGGAATCTAAGGCTATTGAGGATGGACGCAAAAGACATTTAATTTGTTCAGGATCTTGTCTAGATGATATTTCAGAAGATTCTTGTGTTTGATTTTCCTGAGTTCTTTGATGCCTACCCTGTACATTTGCTGTTGTAGAGGCTAATGTCTGCCATCTCCTAGTAAAGGTAGTCTCCTGATCCTCTTCCTCAGTTTCCTCATTTGCAGGGTTGTTATGAGATGCCTAGGGACAGATTTTGAAAGCATGAGTAATATCATCACACAAACTGCAACAAACGGGCATGGGGCAATTTATTGCAGAATGGCCTATTTCTCCCCAAAGGGAACATTTAAGTTAGTCACATGCATTAATTAGGTGGATATAGGCACCACACATAAAGCACAGTCTAGGTTATCCAGCATAAAATACAGTATGAGTCCTCTGTTTCTTCTGAGATGGAAGCAACTCAGGAGATGCTGAATTGTGCCATTTGATTGAGGCAGATGAACTCTGATGCGCCAACCTCCTGTCCAAATATCCTCAGAGTCCATGATAAGATCTGGTAACCCCAGGACAGTGTATTTAGACCTTAGCCAGCATAGAATGTCTAAAAATTGCCACCCCTCATTTTTGAAAAGCACTGTTATTGTGCAAAATGCAGGTTTTGAAAGGGAAATACTGCAAATGGAGGCCATTCCAGTGTCTGTTTGACCCCTTGGTATCTTTGCCAGAAAAGTTCCAAGCCTGCTGATGTTTTAAAGCTTGTATCAAAATGTGGCACTCCTGAGGTGTGAATAAGAGCATACATTTATTGTGCTAAAAATCCCATACTTTCTTTTAACAAAGTTCTACCCACATAGATTCAGTTTGGATAATTATCAAGGCCCCCCTCTATATCTTATTCTCACAGCATTCTTCCTTTTTGCTGGTCCTGGAAGTGTATGGAAAAAGCATGCAAAAGTTCTTGTATTGGGACCTCTGGCCTAAGGATCTGGTCTCAATGTGCTAGGGTTCTCTGTCTCTGTACAGTATGTCATGAAGTGCTGGTCCGTAGCTGTGGTGTGAGGGCAGTGGAGGTGAGACCAGAGGCAGCGGTCCTTGCGTCTTCTCCATTAACTCTTATTTCAGGTATGACAAGTTCACTAACCATGTTTTCCACTATTAGCTGTACTGGAAGCCCTCCTTCCTTGGAGATATTTTCAGTGGACAGCAGCTGTAACTGTTAGTAAGTAGTAAGTCTGAGTGAAGAAGGATTCTCAAAAGCCTCCTCTTGTATGGAATCCCTTCTTTCAGGGCATACCCATGGCTGTGTTTTTGAGTGTCTCAAACATCTAGCATGTTGCAATGCTTCCCTATGGTAAGCCCAGTAACTGAAGGGCTTTCATCATAATCTGGAAAATTAGGACTATACTGTTGGTTGGACACACTGTCCTGTCTCTCTTCTGTTTTCAGTGTGTTGCAGTTCATGAAAGAGCTCTGCTGGAATTTGGATTCCTCAAACCCTTGATCTGGTAGGTTTTTACTTTTTGCACTCCCCACCACCACTGTTCCTGTACTATTTTCCATACAGCGTCCTCCCCCATCTCCATTGCTTCTATAACATCAATGCCCTTTTGTATTACAGTGGAACATTTTCCTATTGCACCACCACCATAGTATTATCAGAAGCTGAAGTCGTACCTTTTAAATTCCTGGTAGACACCCTAACAGGAGATTCTGTCATCTCACTCACACTGCCTGATTCAGCTCCCATCTTTACAACAGCCACTTCCTCTTCTCAAAATCAGCATTCTTCTGCCTCAAGAGGAGCTGAGAGACAGGCCCTCCATTCTTCACATGTTTCTGCCACATCTAAGGCTAAGACCTCCAGTGTAGAAGCAGTATCTAAGGCTGAAACACAAGTGGCAGCTGTACTAACATCATTCTCCCTGGCAGTTTCAACTACTGAATTTTGGGCTTCCTCAATGTACCGGGTGGAGTGGAAAGCCAACTCCTCCACCTGGGATGCCATTGCTGGGTCAAAACTCAGACTGGACATTCACTGTGCCCTCTACAGAAGAGTATGGGAATTTCTTCAATGACCTGGCTAAAGTTCCCCCATTTACTAAAAAAAAAAAATACCAGCAACAGACTAATCTGGTAATTTCAGTTGGTTACCATCTGTATCCCAAGTATGAGGAAAACACCATGGAGTACAGTGTTAAGATTAGGGTGTTGGTCAGAGCATCCAGTTGGCCAAGGCCAGACAGGAACTGCAACTGGCAGAGGGGATGAAAAAGGGGAGGAGGCTTTCTTCCAGTCGATCAGGAAGAAATGGGATATGAAGGATGGGATTGTCAAGCTGAGAAAGGGGAGGGTGGGTGGAAAGTAGTGAATAGAAGGCAGAAGTACTAAATAAGTATTTTTGCCCAGTATTCACCAGGAAGAATGATGGTACAATGCCTCAAGGGAAGAAAGGGGTGGGCAATGAGGTGGGAAGTAACAGTGATGGGGATATTGGTGTGAATAGGGTAACAGAGGGTTTAATGGCCCTAAAAGTGGACATGTCCTTGGGCCTGGATGGTATGCAGCTGAAGGTGCTTAAGGATTTGACAGATGAGCTACTGGGTCCCCTGACAGAACTGTTTAGCAGTTGATGTCAGGGAAGGTACCCTTAGACTAGAGAACAAAGCACACAGTACTGCTCTACAGAAGTGGATCAAGGTATGACCCTGGCAGTTACAGGTGGGTCAGTCTGAACTTGATAGTAGGAAAGCTCATAGAGACTGTACTGAAGGAAAGACTAGTGTGCTTTCTTGAGGATAATGGGATCCAAGATGGGAAACAGTATGGATTTGTGGTGGGGCAATTTTAACATTGGTTGCATGCTTCTTGCACATATGTTTGTCCATGTCATTCACTATGCAAACACAATGGGCCAGATAATCAAACCAGATCTGTGCACATGCAATTTCAAAGGAGAGTTCCATCTGCATTGTTAGACCTTTTAATAGATTAGATGATTAAGCAGTTTGGCTGAAAAATGTTGAACTTGCTTTAATAAAATTGCATATTAGACTTTTTGATGCAAGGTTCTACAAATTACTAACACTGTCACTAAACCCTGACACCTTTTGAAATAAAGCTCCAGCTCCCAAATTTTGACCCAATCAGGCAGACAGAACTGGAGGTAGAAAATATATGTGCATTTGTATTCATACCTGTTGAAAACCATCCCTCCCCACAATGAGCTGTAATATAACCAACTCGTGGAACCTGTACTGCTGACTAAACACCAAAAATAAAATGATCCCCTATTCAGTTAAAAATGAAATCTGATCAAGTATGGGTATCATGATTGAGACTACAGTGCTTAAGGGTGTTTCTTATAAGTTTTTTGCAAATGCAAGGAAAATCACAAAGGAAACCATACATGTTTGACAAGCTTCTCAGTTTTCATATTTGTTTAAAAAAATGAAGCTGTAAAAAACTATAAATAACCTCCTTGTTGACAATGTATAAAAAGGGCATACCATTACCAAATAGTCACTTTGATCAAGACTCAGCTGGGCAAGTAAGCTGTATTTCATTATTTTTGTTTGATGCAATGGAATTATTTTTATTATCACCATTGATTAGTTGTCTTCTAAAACTCCCTCTTGGATGGGTGCCATTGTTTTTGTTTTGTAAATGTCTGTGCTGGATTTAGATTATTGGTTTGATTGCAGATGTCATATATTATTAAAGAATAAGAAGTTATTAAATGCATGAATGAAATATCTCAGTCTATGAAGTAGTAATTAATCGAAATTTGTAAATATCTTGGAATGCTTGATGTGGACTTTAGCATTCAATTAGTTCACTAGTAGTCCTTATGCCACTGACAATGGACCACTAGTGGAAACAGAATGTTGGGATACATACTATATGCTTAGCTGTTCAACAGTTTTTAAGTTAAAACAGTGTCATTTTAGCATTATTGTCTACTGATGCTTTAGCATGGAAATGTGTTGATTTTACTCAAAGTGGAAATGACAATTTTATGTAATGTGATTGCACTACTTTAAGAAAGACATTTTTAAGATTGAAATCATACCATTGATATTTGTTTTGTTTTTATAGGAACTACAGTTTCAGAAATGTTTCAAAAATGTTTACAAAAATATTTTTTATAACAAAATAATGTCACTATTGTAAGTGTATTATTACTATATCAATATAATACATGCATATTTCCACTTTATCAGTATACTGAAACTAATTTGTAGTATATTGCAATAGTGAAGTGCATTTCCAGTATATTGATACATTGAAAGTGTATTAATATGATGCAATTCTGCCAATCTGACTCCATGTTTTCATTTAAAATAAAATAAGGTCTGTATCCACTGGTTCCAAAGTTAGCTCTTTCTAAAGGAAATTAAGGGGAATTAACTTTTAAACCAGTATACTGATTTACTGAAAATGCATTTTTACTACAATGGAACCAATCTGTTAAGGACTAATTCAGGACCAATTGGCATGTCCATAATATCAAATTGTCCAAAATATGCTGGCTGCACATTACTTAAAAAAACTACAGTTGGGACAATAAGAGATGTCCTTAACGTGTGGCATCCTTAATACATTTGATTCACTCTGTATAGATATACTAAAGCATTTCCACTACAGCAGCAATAAGATGTAGTTTCAGTATACTGATATCGTGGAAATCTAGTAATACACTTGCATCATATAAGGGATGCTTTTTTTTTATTAAGACAATTTTTAAACATTGTCAGATATGTTTCACACTCATTATTGATATCAATGTTTTCCTATTATGCACACATAGAAGTTTGATTATATATAAAAATTGGGTTTATATGTTACACATTGGAAGACATTTGTGACATTTGGTCAAGGAGAGCCCCAACTGTTTATTTCTAATTTTGCTTTAAAACACTTTTGAGAGGATTTACAACACCAATGATGACCTCTGTATTGGTCCTTCTTGTGGCAGAACAATGACTAAGTTGGTGTTAATACTATCCTAACTGGTCTTTATTCCGTCCTTATTTCTTAACACAGTGCTTCTACTTAAATGTATGGAATTTCAGTCTGAAGGCCTTTCAGCATATAGGCAACTCTAAGTAGGAGCACATTTAGCCTCCATAGCTTCACTTTTCCTATAACCCTGGCACTTACCCCTTACATCCCAACATCTTGTTAATCAGGATGGGGTATGTGCTGAGTTCTGACTCTAGGCTGCTCATACTCCCTGTTCCATTATTTGGCAGGAGACTATAGTTTAGGAAGAAGACGCTATGCTGGTATTGCTTACCTGCCCCAGTAGAGTTGTAGATGAGAATTCCCAGTGGTTGATCCTACCAGTTTTCCCTACAGTAAAGGTAGATTCTAATTGGCTGCTGAGTAGGTGGGCAGGGGAAGGGGTGCCAAGAGCTGGGGTACATAGACCTTAGGAGTAGACTTACTTTATGTAAAGTGAGCTGGGTGTCAGTATACAGGAGGAGTGTTTTTTTTTAATAATGGGAATAGTGTGCGTGGAAGTTATGGATAGCTGGGGACTCCTGAAAAATACAAGTAATCAGTTAATAAATGTTTAGCAACATTCATGAATGGTTCATGAATATCCATCAATTATAGGCACCATTACAGGTACTGTATATAATTACAAGAACAGAGTGCTGCACTAGCACATGGACTGCAAAAAACAAAACAAAGTGGCAATATTTACTGTACACTAAAATGATAAAATAGAGTTATAATTAATGGAGTTCCCTTTTTCCCATAGGGAAACCAAGGTATAATTTGCCATTATAAAGGAGTGTTTATAATGACAAACACATGCACAGTTTCCCTCGCTCTGCACATGCTCTCACTGCAGCTCTTCCTTTCGGACCATTTGCTGCCTTGTCTTTTTCCCAGAGACTGAACCACCACTCGGACTTGGTGGTAAGTGATTTTGAAACACAAAATCTAGTTCCACATAAGAAAACAAACAAACCTTAACTTTTAGCAGCTGACCGAAACAAATAAATACAAAAACTTTTAAATCAATAAATAAGGGCGACTGCAGACCACACGCTGAAACCTAACTGGGCCGCAGCCACACAGAAATGTCTTTTCATTTTATAGAGTTGTTGTGGTGAAAAAGAAAAACCCAGCAATTATATAAAATAAAATATGGGGTGGTGTGTTGAAACTCAAAGTTTACACACACCCTCAGTGTTGGATTCTTTCACAACCCCTTCAAGCTTTGCTCTCAGGGGCCATTTTCATCAACCTCTCCAAGGCCTTTGACCTGGTAGATCACCCACTCCTACTAACAAAGATTAGCCAATTTGGACTTGACCAGCACTCCCTCAACTGGTTCTGTAATCACCTTACTGACCGCTCTCAACAGGTCAAGTGGAGAGGGGTCACCTCGGAACCCCTACCTCTAATAGAGGGGGTCCAACAGGGCTCAATCTTAGACCCGCTACTGTTCTCCCTATTCATCAATGACCTCTATGGCCATTGTGGGGGCAGCGCCATAGTACAGTACAGTACAGTACGCTGATGATGCCGTACTATGTAGAACCAGGGTGCACCCATCTGACCGAGGACCCCTGCTCCAAGCAGACTTCTCTAAGGCTGAGACTTGGCTGGTTGAGAATCACTTGGTACTTAACCCCATTAAGACACAAGCGATACTGTTCAGGCCAAAATCCTTGGGTCCCTCCAAGGCCAATCTTCTCCCACTCACTACTATATCTGTCTCCAAAACTGAGACACTACAATCTGTCAAATATTATGGCCTCACACTAGATCAGGGGCTCACACTGAAGCCCCACATGGACCTGGTAAGAAAAAGTATTCACCAAAAATTGGGCCGCCTCCTTTGTCATGTAAGTCACAACATGATACCAGAGACAAGGCTGGCAATCACACAAAACATCCTTCTCCCAACCTTAACCTACACAACCCCTATCATACTTGGCATCGCAAAATCGGACCACTGTAGATTACAAACCTTATATCACAAAATCACACTCTTTGCAACTAATCCCACCTGAGGACCCACCACTGTGAAGCCCTCACAGCCCTCAACTGGCCCTCCCTGAATAACAGGCTCCAGTACCCCCTATTAAGCTGGACCTGCAAGCTCCTCGATGCCCATCCTCTGGCAGGGCTGATCGGACTACTTGCTCTAAAACAGACCAGATGACCACTCTGTTCCACTAGCAAAAAATTACTGGAAATCCCCAAGGCCTGCTCTGTAGCTGAAGTAAGTCCTTTGCTCACCTAGCCCCTGCATCGTGGAATAACCTCCCTAGCCACTTCCAGGAGGCACCCTCCACAGACATATTTCAAAAGGGACTGCACACTCACCTCCTTAACCTCAGTCCCTGTCCCTGTTCCATTGGCTAGCCTACCTCACCTTGTGTCAGCTGTGTCTGTACAAAACTGCTGTCCCCTAAGGGTAATGACTAGTGAATGTATAACCCTGGTTCTCTGTCCTACATGGGACTTCTGTGAGTAATTAAAGCATGTACCACCCCACACCTATCTGCCGCCACTGTTGTATTTTGTAATGTAATGTATCTACTGCCCTCTTCAAACTGTATACTGTCTTTATAATGCTGTATGATATGTCCTACACTGTACTGTTGTTTTGTGTAATGTAATGTACCTCTACCCTCTCCCACTAGTATTGTATACTATCTTTGCAATCCTGCATTACCTGCCTGTATGTACACATTATATGTAATTAACTCTGGTTCACCCCTGAAAAAGGGACCTTTGGGGTGCAGTGGGCTTACCCGGTTAACAAAATTTAATAAATAAAATAAATAAATGTAGCATCTAACACCTCGTGTGTGTGTAAACATCTTGTTACACACACCACCCCTTACTTTATTCTATATAAAATCAACATTTTTTTACCTGCCTCTTCTTCCAAGAAACATATATAAAGAAAATAGAGTGGAAAGGTATAGAGAATGAAGGGATATTTATTTATTAAGCTTTTGATTACTAGATACTGTAAGTGCACTAGGTAAACAGATACTGATTTTTGGGCATGCCATTTGTTTATTTATTTATTTGCTTTTGTTAACCGGGTGAGCACGCTAGACAACAAGTGCCTATTTTCAGGTGCGACCCGGGAGATTGCAAGGTACAATTACATTCATTAACCTCAGACAGTCACAAGTAGCGTTACATATAAGTGCATCAGGCAACAAGGTCAAACAAGAGACAACAGGTGATTTATTTTCATTATTTTTGGTCTTTGAGCTGCACTCCGGGCATCAGGGCTGTAAAGCTTGAGGGTAGAACAGAGGATTTGGGTATAGGGAGCCCAGAGCAAGACTAACAGTAAAAAGAACAGAAAAACTTTGCACAACCACTGACTGGACAGTTTGTGGACTGCACCTACTAGGAGATTGTGAGCTCAAGGAGTGAATAAGGTGCAGAGGCCCAACCATCTTTGGGTAGGAGAGCCTAGGTGACGATATAGTCAGTCGTTTGGAATGGCCTGGGTCAAGAAGGTAATTCTTGAACAGAGGCAGGTGGATACCAACTTGAGAAAGCACCAGAGAGAGGTTTTGAAGCCGTGGTGGGAGGAGGAGGAGCGGGTCATAGATGGAAGGGAGTTCCACAACTTTGGTGCGTATGCTGCGAAGGTCCGGTTACCCATATGGGTACGGATTTTGGGAACTAGGAGGACAAGAGGGTTGCTGGATCTCAGATGGTAGGAGGGGGTGGCTGAAATGAGGGATTCAGTGAGGACTGAGGGGGGTGGCAGATCTGACTACATTGCCAATGAAGTTATCCATGACATAGGAGCGGTGCCCTTCTGGTGGGAGCCACTCAAGTTGGGATTAGAGTTCACATCGGTGGGTGAGGTGGGATGCTGAAAGTGCAAAGTGACATATGTTGTTGAACGTAGAGTCCCATTTTGCAAGAGCAGTTTTTGCAACGTGAGCAAAGGTGACAAGACCATAGCAGAGCATGGGTAGAAGGACTCCCCTAGCTAGAGCCACCCGGGCAGCCGAGGTGAGGCAGTTTTTTGCTCTGTATGCAAGGCCCAACTTACAGTATGTGACCTTATGTATATTGTGTATGTGCAGATTTAGATCCAATTTCAGGTCAAGTGTCACCCCCAGGTATTTGACCATATCTGCAGATTGTAGTGAGGACCCATCAGCACGTGAGATCATTAGCGAGCCCAAGGCAGCTTTTGTCTTTGCTGCTGAGCCAAAAAGCATTGCCTGCGTCTTATGCAGGTTAATCGAAAGCTTGTGGTCCCTTAGCCAGGTTTGGATTTGCTCAAAGTCAGTGTTTAGCTTGTTATTGATGGTGGGAAGGTCTCAGGAGCTGGTCATGATGACTAGGTCATCTGCGTACAGCGTAGGGCACCCATGTGTCAAAGCTGAAGATAGCCTATTCATGAAGAGGGAGAACAGGAGAAGCCCCAGGACAGAGCCCTGTGAGTCCCCACAGTTTACCTGGGTGGGCTCAGACAGGGCCTTGTTGAACCTGGTGTATTGCTGCCTGTCTGAGACGTAGCTCCTGACCCATGCAAGGGCAGGGGGGGGACAGGCCAAAGGACTGGAGAGAGGAGCACAATACTGCGTGGTCAACCCGGTTGAAGGCTTTTGAGAGGTCCACAAGATGGCCCCGGTCAGCTTGCCTTGGTCTACAGCAGCCCTGATTGCAGAGATGACCACTGGAGAGTTACGGAGCAATTAGACAAGGCAATACAATGTGACTGCCAGCATTCCGAGGAATTTTGCAACCAATATGGTGCTGGATTATAAACTGAGCATGTCAACAAAATAGGTTAAGAGTATTGCAGTGTTTAAAACAGATAGAAAACAACATCATGAACCACAACAATCAACAACAATACAGGCAGTGCAAGTGATTAATGCATTAGCGACATTAGACAACACTATATGCAATATGTGTAATTATTGAAAGTAAAGAGAAGCACACAGGAACACCCGCCATGTGCAGGAGCAAGAATGCAAAAGAAGCAGGAAGTCCTTAAGTGATCTGCAAACTTGAAGATGACTGGAAGCATTCTGTACATAAGGAAGTAACGGTTCCAGATTTATGAAGTATGGTGTGCAAAGCAGTGGTGGCTCTACACCAGGGCTCACCAGGGCATGTGCCCCAGTAAAAAAATGCTGTGCCCCAGTTGGTGCCCCATATGGTGCAGAGCTTCCCCCATAGTAACAATATATCAGTACCCTGGCTGCCATCTGTTGTGCCCCAGCTGTGCCCTGGTAACCATTTGTGGCTAGAGCCGCTACTGGTGCAAAGGCGAACTGACCAAGAGTCGAGGCACCACTATGTCTTGTGAGAGCAAGTGATCCAATTGATTGCAGGCAATAGGATGTAGTGGGATACTGAAAAAGATCAACTAGGATAGCAGGGGATTGAGAGCTGTACTGTTGATATGTGCCATCCAGAAGGTTGCCACGGTGGTTGTGCACCTACAGACAGTCAGTGTAGGACTGGCCTGTCTGGCTAGCGGTCACCTCAGCCTTGCCCATTGAGTCCATGTTGGGGTCCAGTTGGTACCAGATAACAAGGAGAGCCATGACAGCACAGTACCCAACATCAGCACTGAAAAGGCGATAAGGTGCTTGCTGTCATATTCTACAATTCCCAGTCTGACTGTTTATTATGGACCAGAGGCTCCACTAGGACTGAGATGTGGGCATTCTATTGGACACTTAGCTATAACCCTGTTCCATCCCCCCTGATGCCCCTTGCTCTTCTACACAGGTACACCCCTCATGATATTATCAATGGCCACATTGCCTGTGGCAGCACATATCTGATCCATAATTTTTCCCTGCACCCAGCATACAGTAATAAATAAATCCTGGGGGTTTGGGCTTGTACGGAGGACTGAAATGGTAGGACAGTGAAGGGGAGGTGTTCCATTGCCAAAGGCCACATCAAGACCCCTTCTCCTAGCATTTGGTGGCTGTTCTTGTGGAAGTTAAAGATCCCATGGAATGTTTTTGAAAAGGAAAGGGGTTATTCCTGTTGTCCTGGTCAAAATGTCCTCTCTTAACACAGTTTCTAAAGCCATTGACTATGTGTGGGTGTTGTTGAGGGCATAATGGTTGCTGTGTTGATCTGCAGGCAGTCACTACACTGCCAATATCTAACACATTACTGTGTAAAGCACATTGGGGTACAGTGTGTATAAAAGTCCTTCTATACATAAAATCTAATTATATTCTGCCATGGGCTAAAAACCTGCAGCACTTGAACAGTAATTGTCCATTCATTGGCAATTTAATGGTTGCTGCAGTGGAAGGATAAACCATGTAAGTTTTGCTCTGATGTATTGCTGCATAATTTATGCATGACTCTAGATCCTTTGAAACAAGATTCTTGCCTAATATATTTTGTGCCTAGTAAAAATGAAATGGAAATTAAAAGACAGTTATCAGCATGTGTATAGGTTGTAGTTGGAGATCTCAGCAGACCTAAATATGTTTGTCTCTTAGGAGAACATTTGCGAGTAATGCTCATCACAGTTTTTAAAGCCTGTGAAAAGTTCTTATAAATGAAGTTTGGGGCTTACCTACAGCTGGCCGCAGTCCACAGATATTGAGGACTACAATAAGTCTGCACTATACTGCTATTACACTGCCACAATTTCAGAACCATGTGATTTCATTTAGAGCGAAGCTGTGCCAAACCACACTGATAAACACATACAATTGTTAAATTTTTAAATGTCTTCATGCAATCTAAAACATATGGGATGTAGAGGAAATAACAGATGTTGGGGATGTGAGGAAGAAGATACAAATGTGGTCAGATGTCTAGAAAGTCTGGAGAAAGGTTATAAGGATACATATCCCACTCTTCCCGTCGATATTTATTCTAGGTATTTTCAATATACAAACACATTTAACACTTTCAGAAAATATGACTAACCTCAGCAGCTCTATGCCATAAAAAACAACTTCTATAATAAAAAGCTTAAAAACACTAGATTTACAGCAATTATGCTTAACTTCATTGTTTCAGTATTTATTTTTTATTAATGTTCCTTGCTATTGATCTAGTAAATATTGCTATTAATGCAGTACTTATTTCATTGAGTCTTTCACAGTGTATCTGACTCTCCCCCACTAACCACACAAGTGCTGTTTTGTGACATCATGGTCTGTTGCCATGCTGAGCACTATGATGTCATACACACTGTGAGGTTAACAGTTGAAAGGCAACCATTTTTATACAGATTTTATACATAGACTACCAAGACATGATGTAAATCTTGGAAAAGAACACAAACAATTTAAAGAAATGCATTCTTCAGTGATTAGTAATAGCTGGAACATATTATTTATGAAAGTACATGCTGAAGTGTGGAGTTGCTCTTCAAATGCATTATTCTAAAGACCTGGAAGCACCCCCCCCCCATGCAGGAATGGTATAACCAAACTGGTTATATGGGCTATATAGTGTATAATGAAAGATTCAGCAACTTACTTTTAGATAATACAGAAATGTGTGCAAAAATCTGGTCTTCCTTCAGAAACCTAAGAGACCCTTGAACCTTTAAGAAGGTTCTGACGTAAAATACAATACTGATGCTTTTAAGTAGTGTCAGGAAATATATTAGCCAGTCTAGGCTGTTAAATCTGACACTTTCTGTATTAGGGTATTATCGTATCCTAAAATCTATTTACAAACTGTTACTTATCTTGAAAAATGTGTTTTTCCTCCAATGAATGTTGCTATCAATATGTTACTAATGTTGTTATAAAACCAAACAAAAAAGTAATATGGAAAAATAGTACAGCTTCACCCTCAGCGAAAACACAAGGTTCACAAAGTGGTATCACTGTACTATCAATGGCATCACTGTAGTATCAGTGTAACAAGGTTCACACAGTGGTATCACTGTACTATCCCTAGCATCACTGTAGTATCAGTGGTATCAATGTAGTATCAATGTAACAAGGTTCACACGGTGGTATCACTGTACTATCACTAGCATCACTGTAGTATTAATGGTATCAATGTAGCATCAATGTAAGAAGGTTCACGCAGTGGTATCACTGTACTATCAATGGCATCACCGTAGTATCAATGTAACAAGGTTCACACAGTGGTATCACTGTACTATCAATGGCATCACCGTAGTATCAATGTAACAAGGTTCACACAGTGGTATCACTGTACTATCAATGGCATCACTGTAGTATCAATGTAACAAGGTTCATACAGTGGTATCACTGTACTATCACTAGCATCACTGTAGTATCAATGGTATCAATGTAGTATCAGTGTAACAAGGTTCACACGGTGGTATCACTGTACTGTCAATGGCATCACTGTAGTATCAATGTAACAAGGTTCACACAGTGGTATCACTGTACTATCACTAGCATCACTGTAGTATCAATGGTATCAATGTAGTATCAATGTAACAAGGTTTACACAGTGGTATCAGTGTACTATCAGTGGCATCACTGTAGTATCAGTGTAACAAGGTTCACACAGTGGTATCACTGTGCTATCAATGACATCACCGTAGTATCAATGAAGAGCAGACTTAGTAGTACAATCTTTGAAATTCTGCCAGCCACAGGTAAGCCCCATACCTTATCTGAAAGAGCGTTCCATGGATCTTTTAAGTTTCAAAATACGATGGGCATTGTTCTTATGCAAGCACACAATTCTTTTTTATTTTCCTTTTTAACAGCAAACAGAGTCCACTTTCCATGTTTTTTAACTACCATACTTTTGGCCACCTTTCCAATTTACCCTGGTCCTCTTTTGCAGTTTTGACACCTTCTTTATTACCCTGTTGACACAGATCTTAGTATCATCTGCGAAAAGGCATACCATGCCCTGAATCCAAACCCCCTCTGTTGCAGATGATGATGTTGAAGAGGACTGGTCCTAAGACCATTTTCTTTGGCACCCCCTAGTGACCCCCAACCCATGGGAACTCTCCATATATTATTCCTTTCCATGTCCTGTTGTTTAACCAATTTTCCACTCATCTTGTAATTTTTGGGCCCTACTCTGAGTTCCTGCATCTTTATAACCAACCATCCATGAAGGATGGAATCAAAGGCTTTATTGAAGTCAATGTATGGCACAGTATGTCCACCATCTGTCCTCTACCCACTGCCTTTGTCACTAAATTGAAGAATTTAACCATTCTTTTCTGAGACAACCCCCCCACCACCACCATGAACCCATGTTGTGTTTTGTCCTGCAGTCCACTAACCTTCTTTCCATTATTGCAGTATGGTCTCTAGCAGCTTATCCACAACAACGTGTGACTGACAGGTCTTTGGTTCCCTGGATTATCATCACTCCTGCCCTTGTGCAGGGTAACTACATTTGTTGTCTTCCAATACTGGAGTACTACCCCTCTCTCCAGGGAGCTACTGAATAGCTCAGCAAGCAGTTCTGCTTGGACCTGCTCCATCTGTTTAAGTGCACTGGCATGTAGCCCCTCGGGGCCAAAGGATGTATCCACTTTATGTGTATTTAAAGCAACAGTGCAATGAAAACAGTGTTTAAACCCCCCCCCAAAAAGCTCATTTTAACAACAGTCAATAAAAATATTAGCACACCTGTCAAATCTACTTTTCAAGGAACCTCCTATGCTGCATACAATGAGTTATTTCTATTTTCCCAGTCCTGACCCTTGCCAGATCTACAATGCTATTTGCAAACCAGATTTGTTTACAATCTCTTTTTCTTTATATTATATTTCTTTAATTATAGGCCAGTCAGCCTGACATTGGTGGTGGGAAAGTTAATGGCATCCCTTTTGAAGGAAAGGATTGTGGAATATTTTGAATCCAGTAGGTTACAAGATCCAAGGCAGCACGGTTTCACAAGGACGAGGTCATGTCAAGTGAATCTGACAGATTTCTTTGACTGAGTGACCAAGGAGCTAGATCAGGGTTGAGTGATGGACATGGCCTACCTTGATTTCAATAAGGTGTTTTACACAGTTACACATAGGAGACTAGTAAGCAAGCTGGGTAACTTAGTAAGTGAGTCCGAAGGTAGTAAACTGGGTAAAAAATTGGTTAGGAGATAGGTGCCAGAGGGTAGTTGTAAATGAAGTTCACTCCAGGCAGGGGAGGAGGGTGACAAGAGGGGGGTGCATCAGGGAACAGTGCTGGAAATGGTCTTAGACCAGCCAGGAGGTGGCCTCCTGACTGTAGGACTGTATAGTGACACTGTACAGTCATGCAGTCTGCTGTGTTATGGTGGAATATGCTGCCACATTCTGCTAAGTTATCAGTGGTCCAGCCATGCTTTTGTATCTGTAGGGCTACAAATGACCACACTGTATGGGCATCAGTCACTGTACCATTTAGTACAATATGTGGCCATGCTCTCTTTTATGTGATTCATAATGCAACACAGGCACCCCGCCAGCTGTCACTTCTGTCATAGTCATTTACAGCCATCCCCCTGACTCAACCCCAGCCACTTCCCCTGTCCCTAATTCCCCCAGCAGCCTAAAGTCCACCCTGCCCTAGTGGCGCAAGCCACTTGGACCACCTCCTGGCAGGTCTAAGTGGTGCCTCATCATGCAGCCACAGCTGGTCTTCTGAAATCCCAAAAAAAGGGCTATTGCAGCCACGCTGTGGTGCAAGCCCCCTTGCACCCGAGCACACTTGATTGGTTGCACAACCCTAGCACAAGGGGGATTTGGTGCAGCTGCATTAGATTTGACACAGGCTGCTTTACAGAATCACATATGATGCTAGTTGTGTCAAACTCTTCTGATGTAAGTCCCTTGCATTAATCTAAGCCTTTTGAGAATTGGGCCCCATGTCTCTGGAAGGACATAGACAGAGTGGAGGTGGTCCAGAGGATGGCAACTAAAATTGTGCAGGGTCTGCACCAAAAGCCTTGTGAGGAGAGACTAAAGGACCTCACTATGCACACCCTGCAACAGAGGAGGGAGAGGAGAGATATGATATACCTCACAGAGCAAGCAAGGTACAGGAGGAGAGTATTTTTCAGACAAAATGGAGCTCAAGAACAAGGGGACATGCTAGGAAGCTAGAGGGGGCCAGATTCAGGAGATATGTGAGGAAGTACTTCTTCACAGAAAGAGTGGTGGATTCCTGGAACAGCCTTGCAGTGGAACAAAAACAGTGGTGGGGTTCAAGACTGCATGGGATTAGCACAAAGGAATCATAGTGGAAAGGAAAGGAAAGGGGGGGGCAAGAAAGAGCTGTAGATCAGGCATGGTCCCATCTGATAGCGCAGGTAGGGAGATACTGGCAGACTGTACGGGTCAAGCAGTTCTCATCTGCTGTCACATTCTCTGTTTCTTGAGACAAAAACTAACTAAAACATCTATAAAATATGCATATTTTGGTGGAATAGAAAATGTTACCACCAAATGAAACTGAAACATGCCTGGAATCTTTTATAGTAAACAAAATGGTAGGGGTAACTTTTTTGCCCAGTTTCGTGGCACTACTGTTTTAAGCTCTACAGAATGAGGGCCACAGTGCTTCTTGCCTCCTCTAGCACCCTGATGGAAGTCTGTGGCAGCAATCTATAGTATGGATAGCTCCTGTCATCTGACCCGGACAGTCCTGGTTTGGATTATTGTATTGTAACCCCCTCGTTACCTGGGGTTACTAGAATCCCAGTAAGACCTAGTGGTAGGCAGGGAAGGCAGCTTGTGAAACTCCAGTTAAATGGGTTTCACACTGTCTCACTCTGTTCTCAGTCTCAGCTGAGACTGAGGGATGATATCACCAATACAACTTTTGCAGCTGCATAAGCCACATTGGAATCTGCAGCAAAGGGAGTTAGATAGAACATTGGGAGTTTTCAAAGGAGTGTCCAGTTTGTCTTCAGTAAGTGAAGAGAGAGTCTGCAGCTTGGCTTGAAGGAGTGAAGTAGTGCTCAAGTGGTGGAGACCGCTGTTTTCCGGTCTCAGTGCCCCCTCCCTCCGGGGAGGATGTAAAGATTACCAGCAGATTCCTGGGGCATAACCCCCCTTATTTCTGCTAAGTGGAGGAAAAGCTGCCTGTTTTAGTCCAGGATTTATTTTGGAAAATGGAAGATTTGGGAGTTGCCTGTGGGGCACCTGCAACTGAAGGATGAGTGTCTGCTCTGGCTAAAGGGGCATATGTTTTCTTCACCCTGGGACTTGTATGAAAATCTAGGGATTTAACTACATATTGGGAAGCCTAGAGAAATGGGCCAAGCAAGTAAAAGTAGTGTCAAATCCTAGAGTGTTGTGTGATGCAAATAATATGTAGAGGAGATGCGACAGACATCTACCCTTTAATCTACATTTGGAAGTTCAGCAAAGGAATGGTTCAGTTTTTCCCAGGGAAATGGCCAGGTATGGGCTGTGGGAGCCAGAGGTGGGTGGCCCCACATCTTTAGTGACCAGGTCCACCTCTACGGATTTCTTCTGTGGTTTCTACTTTGCCTCATGCATTTGGCCAGTGATGGGGAAGTACCCAGATGTGGGATTGTAAGGAAAATTCTCTCTAGGAGTTGCAGACTCTAGTGTGGTGTGGGGAGCCACGACAAGGAAAATTCTATCTAAGAGTCGCAGACTCTAGGTGGTGTGGGGAGCTACGACAGGATAATTGGTTCATTCTTCCAATGGACCGTGCAAATGGGATAATTGGTTCATTCTTCCAATGGACTGTGGATCAAGGGGCCGGCGAGGGAGCCAGGCCCATGGGGAAAACCCAAGTGTGTACAAGTCGGGCTGTGTACCCAAAGCTGCGTGCAAGTCCGGGCTGTGTGCCTGGTGGGTTCAGAGCCTGATGGCTGGAAATGGTGATAAAGTGTTCTGTAGTCTCTAATCTGCATTACCAGGAAATGTAGCCCCATGGGTTCTGTCTATGCTTTGTTTGTTCAGCTAGTATGTGCATAAAAGCCACACTGAAGAATCCCATTCCTGGTTCTGGACATTACAGTTATTGCTTCCTGTGTTCGGATTTACTTGGGTGCCCCTGTGCAGAGTAGCCAAACCTAGGTCCCCTTGTGCGGAGTAACCTCATCCTCCCCGAACCCAGTCCCCACCAGGTACTGCTGTCAGCTTCAACAGCATGCCACCTGTCATTTTGCTAAAAAGGCAGGGGTGAGGGGTTACAAAAATGGAGGCACCACTTTGGATTTTTTTCTGGAAGGAAGGTGCTTGGGCAGGGGGGCTAGTGTTTTGGCTATCTGGCAGTGGGTAGTCCAAAAAGATGAAGCAATTTCCTAGTGTGTCTTGCTCTGTGCTGTGGATCTTGTGCTGCTGTTTAAAATTGCCAACTGTTTTACCAAGCAGCAGTAAAGCCAAAGAGTGTGCCCTTGTCCTGCATCACATAGTTTACAGCGTTTAAAATGCTTTTAAAAATAAACTGTGGTAAAGAAAAGTGTGGAAGACTAGGGGTAGCAACAGGAAAATTGTGCCCTGGACGTTTGAAATGCTTTTAAAATGAACTGTTGTGAAGAAAAGTGTATAAGACTAGGGGTAGCAACAGGAAAATTGTGCCCTGGACATTTAAAATGCTTTTAAAATGAACTGTTGTAAAGAAAAGTGTGGAAGACTAGGGGTAGCAACAGGAAAATTGTGCCTTGAACGTTGGAAATGCTTTCTGAATAAATTGAGAGACTGCAGGTTTAATAGCTATGTTAAATGGCTGAAATGGGTTCCTGCCATGGAGTCAGTTGGTAAAGAAAAAACGTTGCATTCTGCAGTTTAAATTTGCCTGCTCGATGATCGCCGTGAGGAGAAGAGCCCTTGAGAGGAAGAAGAGGCTCATTTGCATGGCGTCGTGTGGTTGGTCAGGCTGCAATCAGTTCCGCCCCTCAGCCAGCTCTACAGAGACTGCCCCAGCATTCGAGAGGGAGTGTGAGTGGAGTGTGTGTACTGGCAGTGGAGGAGCATCGCGGAGTGCTAAAATCATTGTAAACAGTTTAAAAACAGACTTTCTAGTTTAAAATCGGGCTCAACCCACTAATTGACTGTCCGAATTGCAAGTTTGGTGTTTAAGAAGACGATCGGTAGGACTGCCCGCCCGTTTCTATTCTGAGGCCTCCAAGAACTGGCAACAGGCCGTTTTTCCCCATTGCAGCAAACTGCTACTGATAACAGTAAATAACCATCCTAAAACTGCTCAAACAGTGATTTTCAATCCTATGTCATGTAAATGTGTGTGCAGCAGTGTAGTCGCTTTGCAAGTAACGACTGTGTAAAGTCCTGCCAGCAAATGCAAGTCTGTTGAGCCATTGACTGTGTGCATAGTAATGAATTCAGCCTCAGTTTAAAGTTTGCAGCCAGAGAGAGACTGTGAGTTGTAGCAAAGTGCAGCACTAGAAATACAGGCAATCCTGTGCTAAAAACCTGAAGCTTTAAGGGACTGTGAATCAAATGAATGTTACCAGCATGTAAAAAGTCCATGGAAAATCCTGTAAATGTGTTTAAAGCAAGAACAGAGCAAGTTGTGCAGTTTGAGCAAAAGTTATCAGTAGCTTGTGTAAATCGGGTGTGCAGTGGCTTGACCCAGGTTCTAAATGTTGATGCACAGGAGTGCTGCCGCCGCCATTACAGGGTGGGGTAGTAAAGTAAACACAGCAGCAGAGGAGCCATTTTACAGCTAAAGAGTGTGTTCATTTAAAGTGGGACTTTCAGTTACAGGGAACTTTTGTTTATTTTTCTGCACTTATGGCCTCAGGACCAGCTCGTTAACCGGATCATGTTCGGGTTGCAGTAACAGCAGCAGTGAATAGACTGAGGGACATTGAAAAGTTTTGCTATGGAGGGCAATTGCCTCCTCAGGTGGTGATTCCTAATTATCCAGTGCATGTATGTCAAATATGCTTGGGAGCTGGAAGGGACATCTTCATGATTCCTCACTGTGCTGGATGCCTAGAAAAATATGACTTGTATAAAGCGCCTCAAATTCGTTTGGCTCCCACATGGACAAATATTCAGGAATCTGCAGTTGGCAGCATACAGCACCAGGCGGAGCCTGTGGAGGAAGACCCCTCGGGGGAGTGTGGCACAAAGCTAGAGGGTGCAGAGTTAGAGACAGAACCCGGAGTTGAAGTTTCGGATGCTGAGTCCCAGAAAGAAAGTTTGGATAAAGCATCAATAGACCCCTGGGGGGGGGGGCCTAGCCCAAGACTCTTAGGTGAAGATGAAATGCGGGAGGCCTTTGAGTGGGAGGTGTCGACCTCCACGCCTAGTGATGAGTGGATAGTCTCGGGAGTGAGAATGACTGCTCACTCCTGGGCTCAGATCCTCAGTGAAGAGGAAAATGAGGGGGAACCTATGTGGCCTTGTGAAAAAGGAACGGGTACACAGCCTCAAAATTTTGCCTCGGAGGAATGTATGGAAGAAAGTGGTGATGCCACTGCCCTAGTTTCGCAAGAAGAAGAAGTCAGGGATCTGTTTCTAATTTCCTTAAGGATACGAAGCTGGAAGAACCAGGACTGGCCACCTCCAAGCCAGGCCAGTGGTCTCAGATTGACCAAAGCAAGTAAAGAGGAGAGACTGGTTTGTAGAAAGGCAAATGAGATCTATGGTATGACCTTTCCTACCTTTCCTCGGAAAGCCTGGGAAGAGATTGAGGACTGCAGGAAATCCTGGATCTGGGATGAAGCAATGAAAAGTGTGCATCCTGTAGCCAACAAATATGTAAAGAATAGACTGTTCCACGAAAAGTATACCCAGTGGAAGAGAGGCAAGACACTGTTTATAGACAGAGTGAGAATAGTGGACAGAGAGGGACATGAAATTTCCCACTGAGTGAGTTATGTGCACCCAGACGGGGTAATAATTCAAGCTTCTGACCCCCGCTGCTATTGGCCTCAGTGCAAGGACCTCTCAGCAAATGTGCCCGTGCCTACAAAATGGAGAGCTGGGCAGTGGTAGTCAATACTGCCACACCAGACTGGAAGTGCCTTATTGATTCACCAATATGAATATCCAGGACTCAGGTGCCCCACCTTCATCAGTCTACAGTGTACTGGCCTTTTCAGCATCCATTGACTGGCCCACCAGATGACTTCAGATCCAGAGAGGACACCAGCCCAGCTGTATCCTGTTCATTGTCTGGTAATAGGATGACGTCTGACCAGCTGTTTTCTTTTTGTTCTTGTTCTAAGGTTCCATCTCCAGAGATGACATCTCCCAGCAGTTCCCAGATGTGCCCTCCTGTGGTTCCCGGAAGATGTCCGCCCAGCTATATTGGAAGAAATGCTGCCAGGGAGAGTCTTTGTCAGAGGTGCAGGTCGGTGCCAAATTTTTCGTACTACAAGTGGCTGGTAAGTCCGAACTTTTCTATCTTTATGACATTGCAGTACACACCCCTACACTAACAGACTTCAAAATGTGTGAACTGTCCTCAAAAGACTCTCCCCTTCGGGACTTTGGCCTGTTAGAACTGTGCTTCACCGGGCTCCAGCCCAGGAGAGACTCTTTATTGGACTAGTCTTCAGGCATTGTGGTCACTAGTTGGGACTTTTAGGGCACTCCATCCCCCCAAATGTGTATTGTAAATAATGTTGTTGCTTTCTAATGTAAATACTGTTTTTCTACCTTTTTTCTAAAAAATCTTTTTGGGATTGTTCAGCGTTTTGATGGTAGGGGTTTAGGTAGACTGTGTATGCAGATTAGGAGTGTGTTTTGTCTTTCTTTTTTCTTACTGGTGTTCCTGGGAAGACAGAAGAGAAGACAAGAAGAGGAGGAGGGGCTCATCGGAGTTCCTCACCAGTGCTTTAGTGTGTAGAAATTTAAAGTACTGTGGTGTTATTGTTGTTATTGCTGTATTAACCCTTTCCTTCCACAGGTGTGGTTGTGGGGGTAGGGAGGAGGCAGTAATGTGGTATTTTAATGGTGTGTGGTTACAGGTTACCCAAGGTCGGGGAGGTCCCCGGGTTGTTTTTGTTTTGGGGTATTATGTTAAAGGCAGATAGGTTTTTCCTAGAGGGTTGGGGGGATAGACAGGCTGTGGTCCTGAGTGGCCACTGGGACCGCAGTGCTGATCTATCAGGGCTATGCTCTGGATAGTTCTACCAGAGCCACTGGGTGTCCATAGTAAGTGGATAGTGTAGAGGCTGATATGTCAGCTACAGCTTCTAGGCCCTTAGTGTTGCCTGCCTGTGCTTGCACATGGTTGGGTGGGGTCTGATCACCCCCCTCCGCAGGTAGCACATATGGTGGGATGGCCTAAGGCCGGGTAAATATTGACTGCGGACAGTTATTTTCCTGGTCAAGGGCGAGTGTAACCCCCTTGTTACCCAGGGTTACTAGAATCCCAGTAAGACCTAGTGGTAGGCAGGGAAGGCAGCTTGCGAAACTCCAGTTAAATGGGTTTCACACTGTCTCACTCTGTTCTCAGTCTCAGCTGAGACTGAGGGATGACATCACCAATAGAACTTTCGCAGCTGCATAAGCCACATTGGAATCTGCAGCAAAGGGAGTTAGATAGAATGTTGGGAGTTTTCAAAGGAGTGTCCAGTTTGTCTCCAGTAAGTGAAGAGAGAGTATGCAGTTTGGCTTGAAGGAGTGAAGTAGTGCTCAAGTGGTGGAGACCGCTGTTTTCCGGTCTCAGTGCCCCCTCCCTCTGGGGGGGGATGTAAAGATTCCCAGCAGATTCATGGGGCATACCCCCCCTTAATTCTGCTAAGTGGAGGAAAAGCTGCCTGTTTTAGTCCAGGATTTATTTTGAAAAATGGAAGATTTGTGAGTTGCCTGTGGGGCACCTGCAACTGAAGGGTGAGTGTCTACTCTGGCTAAAAGGTCATATGTTTTCTTCACCCTGGGACTTGTGTGAAAATCTAGGAATTTAACTACATATTGGGAAGCCTAGAGAAATGGGCCAAGCAAGTAAAAGTAGTGTCAAATCCTAGAGTGTTGTGTGATGCAAATAATATGTAGAGGAGATGCGACAGACATCAACCCTTTAATCTACATTTGAAAGTTCAGCAAAGGAATGGTTCAGTTTTTCCCAGGGAAATGGCCAGGTATGGGCTGTGGGAGCTGGAGGTGGGTGGCCCCCCATCTTTAATGACCAGGTCCACCTCTATGGATTTCTTCTGTGGTTTCTACTTTGCCTCATGCATCTGGCCAGTGATGGGGGAAGTACCCAGATGTGGGATTGTAAGGAAAATTCTCTCTAGGAGTCGCAGACTCTAGTGTGGTGTGGGGAGCCACGACAAGGAAAATTCTCTCTAGGAGTCGCAGACTCTAGGTGGTGTGGGGAGCCATGTCAGGATAATTGGTTCATTCTTCCAATGGACCATGCAAATGGGATAATTGGTTCATTCTTTCAATGGACCTCGGATCAAGTGGCCAGCGGGGGAGCCGGGCCCGTGGGGAAAACCCAAGTGTGTACAAGTCAGGCTGTGTACCCAAAGCTGCGTGCAAGTCTGGGCTATGTGCCTGGTGGATTCAGAGCCTGATGGCTGGAAATGGTGATAAAGTGTTCTGTAGTCTCTAATCTGCATTACCAAGAAATGTAGCCCCATGGGGGTCTGTCTATGCTTTGTTTGTTCAGCTAGTATGTGAATAAAAGCCACACTGAAGAATTCCATTCCTGGTTCTGGACATTACAGTTATTGCTTCCTGTGTTCGGATTTACTTGGGTGCCCCTGTGCAGAGTAGCCAAACCTAGGTCCCCCTGTGCCGAGTAACCACATCCTCCCCGAACCCAGTCCCCACCAGGTACTGTTGTCAGCTTCAACAGCATGCCACCTGTCATTTTGCTAAAAAAGCAGGGGTGAGGGGTTACAGTATCCTGACAAAAAAAAAAACACAGACAAACATCGGAATCTGTCCTGATCTGGTCTTGGTTATCCCAGGGAAACACAAGAGTTCCTTGTGAGAAAAGAGTAAACAGAAAACCTGATTTGACTGTCCTGTTTTGGAAATCTGTGTGCTGACAAAAAAAAAGGCAAAAACTAAATTTAAAAAGTTGACTTATTGCTATCTTCTCTTACTCATCTGGAAACATAAGACTGTGCCTTTACCTTGAAATCATGACAACATTGTTATACTTTCTTCTACAAATTTTTAACTTAGATAGCAATCTTTACAGCAGGCTCTAAGAGACATAATTCTATTTTCAACAAGTTCTTGGGGAAAATCTTATTATACT
Organism: Neoceratodus forsteri; assembly: GCA_016271365.2. NCBI lineage: Eukaryota > Metazoa > Chordata > Ceratodontiformes > Ceratodontidae > Neoceratodus > Neoceratodus forsteri. Next base: position 54,157,349 of record JADMNL010000025.1, read on the forward strand.
GCTTTTTATGCAGTTAAAAACTTATTTTTATATAAAAGCAACATTAGTAGTAGTATGTTCTTTTATATGGCACCTTACCCACAATGATCAAGGCACCTTACATCACAAACTACATAAAAATACTTAGGAATTACAGGTCTAGTGAAGATATGAATACTGATTAATATGTAAATCCATCCATCCATCCATCCACCCATTCATCTATCCACCCATTCATCTCCATCAATCCATCCATCCATCCACCCATTCATCTCCATCAATCCATCCATCCATCCATCCATCCACCCATTCATCTCCATCAATCCATCCATCCATCCACCCATTCATCTCCATCAATCCATCCATCCATCCATCCATCCATCCATCCACCCATTCATCTCCATCAATCCATCCATCCATTCACCCATTCATCTCCATCAATCCATCCATCCATCCATCCACCCATTCATCTCCATCAATCCATCCATCCATCCACCCATTCATCTCCATCAATCCATCCATCCATTCATCCATCCATCCAGCCACCCATTCATCTCCATCAATCCATCCATCCATTCACCCATTCATCTCCATCCATCCATCCATCCATCCATCCATCCATCCACCCATTCATCTCCATCAATCCATCCATCCATCCACCCATTCATCTCCATCAATCCATCCATCCATTCATCCATCCATCCAGCCACCCATTCATCTCCATCAATCCATCCATCTATCCATCCATTCATCTCCATCCCTCCATCCCTCCATCCATCCATCCATCCATCCCTCCATCCATCCATTCATCTTCATCCATCCATCCATCCATCCATCCATCCATCCATCTATCCAGAGTGCATATTAGAGCGAATATTTTGTGCCTACACTTTTTATTAGGTTTTAAAAGGGTACAGTCACCTCTAGAGGCCTCCACTCTCAAGTGTGAGGCTGGTCCCTTTGTGCACTTTGTGTGCAAAAACATTTTGGTTTACTTACAGTTTCCTGTAGTACAGTAGATTATAGCAGGCTGATTTTCTTACTTGTATGCTGACATCTTCTGTTACTACAAATCCCAGAGTCCCCTCCAGATCACATTAGAGCAGTAGACAGCAGTGACAAGATTCAATAGCCTGCAGTGCATGTTAGTTTATATAAGCTCTGATCTTTTGTTTGCTGGTCCCGCTGTCCTTCATGGGCTACAGTTATGGAGAACTGTACTTAGCTCCTGGAGAAAAGCAGTTCTGGAAAACATCTGGGGCTTGATATTCAAAAATGTGCAAAGCGGAGCACAACAATTTGTGGTCCGCTTTGAGAGAGCTGGGTGGCCAAAGATGCTGCATTCAGTAGAATAATCCACCATCACTATTTGACTGAATATAAGGCCATGTTGGCCCAGCACTAAGCCACTTACCCTGCCTCCAAATGGCTCCAGAAGTATGATTCCATAATGGTTTGCACTGAAGCACAATTTGCAATATTCATGCAGACCTGTGCAAATGAGCCTATTGGGCATTCAAGGCACTACAGAGCCATTTGCATACATATTATAGGCTCATTTGCATGGGTAACCTGACGTTTAGTGTGGCACCGCCCCCAAGTGCCCAGTCTCAGATGCAGAGCTATCCCTGGTGCTATTGGTTCCCCCACCCAATACCCTGCCCAAATAATAAAAGAAGAGTTTCTCTGGTGTCCAGTGGTCTCTCCTCCCACCTGCACCAATGCTCAACATAACAGACCATTTACCCTGGTGTCTAGTGGTCCTCCGACCTGATGTCCTGACTGATTAATGAAACAAGAGTGTCCCTGGTGTTCTGCAGTCCCTGCCCCATCCATTCCCCTTCCCTGTACCCCACCTCAAAAGCCCACCCCAGTTTGACAATCCCCCCAGAGATCGCCATTCCACCACTAATGTGCAGGATGCCTGTGGCAAGTATTTCACCCCAACAACATAGCTGTGGTCCCATTCCTGAATAGTGACATTCCAAATCCCTCCAGCTTGTGTCTTGTTGGTGTCTAGAGGCCCCTTTCTTTGTCACAGCACCAAGACAGCACTCCTCGGTCATTCTTACCTGAATCTCGGTGCTGGGGTAAAGTAGCGGCAAGCAACACAGCCCTTCACGCACCACCACAGCTACCTGGTGCCTGACAGAAGCAGAGAGTATGCTGCTTAAAGTGTCCTATAAATAAGCAGTGGGCTCCCTACTTCTGTCAGATGGCAGGCGGCACAGGGGGTGTGTGGAAAACTGTGTCACTGCCCATCGCTTCACTGCTGCATCAAGATTTACTGTAGGTAAAAGTGACTTGGGGGGGCTGGGTTCTCAGTGCTATGGAGGCACTAGACACCAACAAGACACAGGCTGTGGAAATTCAGAATGTCACTATTTGGGAATGGGTCTAGAGTTGTGTTGTTGGCGGGGGGGAGTAATTGCCACAAGCAGCCCACATGTTAGTGGTAGGCTGGCAATCACCGGGAGAGGGGGGAGGATTATCAAACTGGGTGAGCTTTCAGTGGTACAGGAATGGGGATTGGATAGCGGGAGGGACTGTTGGACACCAGGGAGATCTTCTTTTATTACTCAGACAGGGCATTGGGTGGAGGGACCACTTGACACCAGGGTAAATGATTTGTTACATTGGGCATTGGTTCGGGTGAGGGGAGGGACCACTGGACATCAGAGACACTGCTTTGGTGGCTCAGAACTGGCATGGTGGGGGCCACTGCACTTCCTCCACCAATCAATAGGGATGCCCAGGATGAAGTTATGGTCTCTGTAGGTAGTATTTGTGCCATGTAAGAGGACTGCACAAAATTACCTTGCACAGTGCAATTACTCTGAACATCAGACTGTACCAATATTCAGGTCCCTGCCATGCCATTTGCATTGTGCTCCCATCCACTGTTTACCCAGGCATAAATACTGTGTGCATGTGCCACCCAGGAAATCTGCACAAAGCCTGCTTTGCGCTGGCACTCCAGGATTTGCATCTGGGCAGACTTTCGAATATCGGGCCCCTAATCAGAGATTATAAATGCTCTAACTTGCATTGCAGGCTACTGAATCTCCCACTGCTGCCTACAGCACTGATGACAACTGCACTGTAGAGAAATAGCATACAACAGCCAAGCAAAACTAGTCTAATATAATCTACTGTACTACAGTAAACAGTAAGTAAACCAATATGTTTTTGCTCACAAAGTGCATGCTGGGACCAACCACACTTGAGTGCGGGGGCCCTTGGTGATAATGGTTCCCCTTTAATATGCCTCCCTCAAGAGGTTTGAGTCATTGTTACTATTATTTTTATTTAAAATACAGGAGAGCATACTTAAGGCTCACCCCAGGTTTTCATCTGTATTCACAGGTGCTGCTTTGATCAAAGGCTCTTATTAGATTCAGCAGTGATTCTAGATTTTGAAGGCACTTTAAAATATTAAAGAAAAGGATGAAAGGTAACGCCCTACAAATGTCTATAGAAAGTTATTTAGTGTTTTCAAACTCAGATGTCAGAAAATGTCTGGGAGGCTGGGTGCCACAGCAAGAAGTGGAATGGATCCGACTATCAGCTCAAAGCCAAAATATGATCTCTTCCCTTCCGGCAGGAACTACACTGAAATTTTCAGCAGCAGTCATGCTAGCCTACATCTAGATAAGATTTCTATTATGATTGTTGCTCTTTAAAGGGGATTGTTCATTAATGTAGTCCTATACCTAATGTGTACTAAGTGTCAAATACATTTCTTTAGTTGCGTTCTCACATTCCCACTATTAAGCAAAAAAAAAAAAACTCAGGTGGCATCCCGGAACCCAAGGCAATGGTCCCAGCTTCAAGGTAAGTAAACTGTGTGAACCCACCCAAAATGAAACAGTAGATGTAGTAGTACCTCAGACTTTTAACCCCTTCTGCAACAGGGCCAGCACACAGTACCAATAATAGTCAAATCTCACTTTTATTACAAAGTTTAGAAGCTGCCAAACATGGTTGCTAGAAGCTGGTTTAGGTTCAGTGAGTTATATACAGAGAAATGCACATCTTGCCATTTAACATTGTAAGCTTGTATTCATTAAGCAGAATTTTTTTGCTTTAAAGTTTTTTCAACTAAACTTCCAAGTTAGCTGCAATAATTAAACATAGAAACATAAACTTTGACAGCAGTTGAGGACCGCTTGGCCCACCTAGTCTGCCCATTTCCCCTACCTATTGGATAAGCTGCAGATCCCAGTTAACCAACAGCCTACTTCTTCCTACCCCCCAACCAGAATTGCCTTATGTCTGTCCCATGTATTCTTGAATTCCCCACTGTTTTTGACCCCACAACCTCCTCAGAAAGGCCATTCCATGTGTCCACCACCCTCTCCATGAAAAATTACTTCCTCACATTGTCCTTGAGCAGTCCCCCCTCTATCTTCAAATTGTGCCCCTTGTTCTTGCACATCTCTTTTTCTGAAAGATGCTACCCTCCTGGACTTTCTTGAGGTACTTGAAAGTTTCTACCATGTCCCCCCCCCAACCTCCTTTCCTCAAGGGTATACATATTAAGCACCTTTAGTCTCTCTTCATATGACTTTTGGTGCTGACCCTTCAGCATTTTAGTTGACCTCCTCTGGACTGCCTCCATTCTGTCTATGTCTTTGTGGAGATGGGGTCTCCAGAACTCCACACAGTACTCCAAGTGGGGTCTCACCAACTGTCTGTACAGAGGGATAACAACTTCCTGTTTTCTACTGGTGATGCCTCTCACTATACATCCCAGTATCCCCCAGCCCTCCTTACTGCCTTCTCATGTTGCCTACTTACCTTTGGGTCATCTGATATGACCACCCCAGGTCTCTTTCCATTTTTATTGTTACTAGTACCTACCCCCCAACCCCATTGTGTACACTTCCCCTGGGTTTTTGTTTCCTAGGTGCATTACTTTGCACTTCTTTTCATTGAATCTAAGCTGCCATACTTTCACCATTCCTTCAACTTTGCCTAGACCCTTCTTATTCTTTCCATCCCCCCGTGTATCAACCCTGTTGCAGATCTTTGTGTCATCTGCAAAGAGGCATACTTTTCCTTCCTGTCCCTCTAAATAAATATCCTCACTGGGAATCAGACCTCTGACCCTTTGCTTCTGGGGCGAAGACATATCCACCATGTTACCTGTTTAAAAGTTTGGACTGCTGCTAAATCTGCTGACCCCAATACCTGCAAGACCTTCTATTTCCTTACCATTCCTCCCACTCACTCTGATCCTCCGATGAGGAATTGCTAGGGGTTCCCAGGGTACGTTTGAAAATGTTTGAGGGAAGATCTTTTGCCTTTATGGCTCCTACACTGTGCAACATTATACCTCATCGGATATGAGAGAGCCTGACTACAGAAGGGTTTAAAAACTCCCTTAAAACATATCTTTTTCAAAAAGCTTTTGAAGGAACTTAAGATTTTAAGATAGTATGTGTTGTTTTTTTTTTTTTTTTGTAAATCTATTTATGTTTTCCACCCCAGCGAACTCTCTCTGGTGATCTCCTGACTCCCCAGTCTCTACCTCACATCGTGGTTTACCTGCTCCACATCTCCTGACCCAGCACATCCCCAGGTCTGATCTCTCCGAGGAAGGGATGCACTACGTGCCCAGGGCATTTTTTCTATAGTATTGAGCTATGGACCGGGGAGGGAAGCAGAGAGGAGTGCCCGACTTTGGGAGTGGGGACTGAGGGAGGAGGCACCTTCGCCTATCATTGGGAGGAGTTTTTTTTTTTTAGTAGGTTACCCTCCCTTTAGAGCCCGGACATGCACTGATGTCGTAAGGATGTTAACTGCGGCTCTAAGAAACCCCCTTCTAAGCCCTATAGCGTGGCAGTGCCTCTGGTCTTTTGCCAGAGGCCACTGCAGTGCCAGGCTAACCACTGGATCCCTCTCTGAGAAAGGAGAGCTATCCTACGGATGCTCGAGCAACTCCCTCCCCGCCAACACCCGATGGCCTGGGCTCATTCCTGAACCCAGGTTACTGGTGTGGCATCCAGCACCTCAACCCTCAGTGCCACCAGGCTGGCTAGTATGAGCTGTTTTTAAGTGGAATTCAGTGTGTAATTTTAATGAGTTTATATTGTATTATCTGTAACTATGGTGTAACAGCACTGTGAGCTGTGGAAGGGTGGCTTGTATAAATAAAATTGTACTTATTTACTTACTTATATGGGAGCATGTAATATAAGCAGGAAGACACGGTAAATCCTGTGAGAATATTTAAACTCTGTTCTGCCCTTAAAAAGACTTAATTGCTTGATAAAATGCTAGATGATTCAAATGAGTTAAAAATGGCAGTTAAGGACAGTCTGAATGCACAGTAGTCTTCGTAAGCTTAGCACTGACTTACAATGTTCTCACACAGTTTACCTTTTCTTCTAGCTTATATTACATGCATCTGTATAAGATGCAGCACCACTCCAAACTTTTAAACAGTTCATGGGACAGTTGAATATGTTTTAAAAAGTGCAATCACTATTAAAAGGTTTTACTTTGTTTTCTTGTAAAAAATATCACTAAACAGTTGACTCCAGCATCAGCCCAAATTAATTCAGTTCAAATGCCACTAAAGCAAGTGTGACTTCACGAGATCAAGGTGACAGCTGTCTGCACTGACTGCTGTAGCTACAGTAGCACTGATAAATAGATGTGATGATGTTTCGGGAAAACCCTTCATCAGGCCACTGGACCACTTCAGTGCTTCAGTGGCATTTTGAATGGATTCCTAAGGGCTGATATTGTTTAATAAATGCAAACGTACAATATTAAAGGGTAGAATTTGCATTTCATTACATAAACCTTTCTTTACCTAAAGTGATTCAATGCAAAGAAGTGCAAAATCATGCACTCAGGGCACAAAAATCCAGGAGTGGAATACATGATGGGTGTGGCACTGATGACAACCAAACTGGAAAGGGACCTGGGGGTTATCATAACAAATGACCTAAAGGTAGACAGGCAATGTGAGACGGCTATGAGGTGAGCAGGACAGATGATGGGGTGCACAGGGAGAGGCATCACCAGTAGAAAGCAGGAGGTTGTGATGCCACTGTACAGACAATTGGTGTGACCCCATCTGGAACACTGTTCAGCTCTGGAGGTCACATCTTCGAAAGGACATAAACAGAGTAGAGGCAGTGCAGATAAGGGCAAGTAAAATGGTGCTAAGACTGCATGAGAAACCATACAAGGTGAGACTGAAAGACCTCAATATGAATACCCTGGAGGAAAGGAAAGAGAGGGGTGGGGAGATATGATAGAGGCTTTCAAGTACCTCTGGAGGATAAATAAAGTTCAGGAGGGTAGCATCTTTCAGAGAAAGAGATGTGCAAGATCAGGGGGTCACAATATGAGGCTGGCAGGAGGCTCAGGGGCAACCAGAGGAAGATTTTTTTCATAGAAAAAGTGGTAGATGCATAGAACCGCCTCCCTGTTGAGGCTGTTGGGGCAAAAATGGTAGGTGAATTCAAGAATGCATGGGATAGACAGAAGGCAACCCTAGTGATAGGAAAGAGAAGGTAATCTTCAGATCAGTTAGGATACGGAGTCAATACTATTGGCAGGGAAATGGACAGACTTGGTGGGCTAAGTGGTCCTTATCTGCCATCAAATTCTATGTTTCTATGACTGCTGGTGACCCGTTTTGGAGCCCTTGGAGGATGGCAGGACAAGCAAATGAAAGATCAGAGCTGACATAAATGCTAAAAAGAACTGCAGGCTATTGAATCTACCAGTACTGTGGCCCTGCTCTGACATCAGCAGCAGGGGATTCTGGAATTTGCAGTTACTAAAAAAGTTAGCCTGGAGGTAAGCAGAATTAGTCTGATACAAGCTACTATACTATAGTAAGTAAAAAAAAGTGTTTGCATTAAAGTTCAAATTGAGACCAGCCTCATACTTTGGTGTAGGAGTGCTACAATCAATATTTGCAAAAAATACATGTTGTGCAGAGTGTTTTGATTTGTGGGTCTAGTCCTGATGTGTCCTTCCCTTTGTTTACTATTAGGAGTTATATCTTAATGTACCTACTAGTTTTATGTCCCCTGGAGATCTCCACATTTGCCTGGTTTACAGCTCTTCTTTTTCCTACAATTCCTCCTGTCCCACGTGACAGTGATGAGTTCAGGACCACTGATTCGGTAAGAGAAAGTACTGCAGCAATTATCTACAGATAGAATCCTGATGTTCTGGCCTCAAATAAGTAACTCTGATTCAGTATATGTTTTGTTTCTTATGTGTATGTCTCGGTCTAACCAACAGGAGTAAAAGTTTTGCTTTTAAAGTTGTTAATTTCATCAAACTAAATACAGTCATGAAAAGCACAGAAATCTCCTTAGGCCATCAACGCTATAATTTGCAAAGACTCCAGCTGCTTTCTTATAGAATACCTACTCAGCACTTAAGTGTTTGCTAAACTGTAACTGTATTCTTTAGTGTTCACTGAATAAGAAATGTTGCTTAAAATCAGAGCTGTGGTGCTGCAAATTCGACTCTAAACCAGTACTTGCTAAGTCGATGGTGCCAGATGCATCACTGTTACATGAGACGGGAGGCATTGTAAGAAAAAGAACAGCAATAAACTATGCTAACATGGAGATCCTCGGAGGCTAGAAAACTAGTAGGCTAATTTAGAAAAACCCTCCCAATAGCAAGCAAAAGGTGTATTTAAATGTCTGGACCTACACCAGTGTGAGCAGTGCAGATGATCTGCACTGGTGCAAATCAGGCCATGTAAACAGCCCGTGGAGCAGTGTAAATTGCTCCAGTGGGATGCTGGATGATCACTGGTGAGTTTGCATACTGATGCACATATTTTTACCTAGTGTGCAAACATGCTGCTTCATTTGTATCAGTACAGCACCATGTCAAACCCAACTGACAGCTTATCTTCGTTGATTGCTTAGCTCAAGTTTCCTGACTCCTCGGATAGCTCCTGCTGCTCACTCTGACACGCCATAACTTCCGCAGCTGGCACGTTACTCACTCCAACAGCTTCCCCGCAGATCCCAGCTGTAATACTCACCTCTCAATCAATACATATTGTTGATTGTAATGCAGCCACATGAACTTGTCTTTCTTCTTTTTTTAAATAACCACTCGAAAATTGGCTGCCTACTTAGCGATTTTCATACCCTTCACACATACTCCGCTGATGTTACAGCTTTGTGTGCCCTGACAAAAATAGAGCACAAGCACAGGATGTTACCCTGGAACTGTGCATGCTGCCATATTTGCAAATGGCAGAATGTGGTGGTATGGGTGAAGCGACAGGCAAATTTTGTGGTTAGAAGCGCAACAGCTTCTGTCATGTAAGAGCACTCAAGGGGAAGGACACAGCAGGACTACAAACACAAACTGAAACACTCTACAGAGCTTATGTTTTTGCACATTATAACTGTAGTACTGGTTTAAGGAAGACAAAGCTCTTGTACTCCAAACTCCTGGTCATTTTGGTGGCTTTGGGCTGCACATCCTCTACTGACTCCATTCCAAGACTTTGTTGAACAATCAGGCAAGATCTCAAAAAAACAACAAAGTTATGAAGCAAAATTGAAATTCTTCAGTGTTTACTCATAACTTTGCTGTTTTCCCACATTTAAGCCCCAGGGCCTGATTCACAAAATGTTGCACTGGCACAAACACAGTTTCCATTGTGCAAACTGGATTTTACCCCAAAGTGGCATTCCCAAAAGCCCAGTTTTCACCCACAAACTGGGTTTGTGACAGGACAAAGTTCTGAGTGGGCCACAATGCAAATGAGTGGGAGGGGACCTGCATATTGGCACAGTCCCATTCACTACCATTTTCTCCATACAAGGCCCTTTGTGGTGTTCCCTTGCATGGAGAAAATACCGCCAAGGAAAACCTCCTCTTAATTCCTTGCAGCCCTGGCAGTTGTTGGAAGTAATGCAGGGTATCATCCCTCGACCCACAACACTGTGTCCCTGGTAGTCCAATGGTGCATCTCTCTTCCCTGTTCTCTTATCCCCGTTCCTATGTATGTATATATATATATATATATATATATATATATATTTATTTATTTATTTAGCTTTTGTTGACCGGTAAGTGCACTAGACAAATCCTGCCTATTTTCAGGCATGACCCGGGAGGGGATACAGATGAATGCCAATTGATCTTGAACCAGATTAAGCTGTTGGTGGTATTTTTAGTGAATGAGGGAAATTTGGCCAGGACACCGGGGAAATTCCCCTGCTCTTTTCGATAAGTGCCATGGGATCTTTAACATCCACCAATCCAGGCAGATGGGACCTCGGTTTAACATCTCATCCGAAAGACGGCACCTCAGAAATGCAGCACCCCTCTCATGCTGCATTACAGTGTCAGTACTGGGATATTAACCCAAGTGTCAGATGTGGGAACTGAACCCACAGCCCTCCGATCTCCAGGCCTCAGAGGCGAGTGTGTTACCTACTGAGCCACTGACACTGCACACACATATATATATATAGTATTATCCCTGGTAAAATTGTGACCTTGAGAGTCCCTACCCTCCCAACTTGAATAGTCCCTCCATGCCTGTCTTGTTTATTCCCTTCATATACTTGAAGGTTTCAATCATATCACTCCTGTCTCTCCTCTCCTGTAGTGAGTACTTGTTAAGTTCCCTCAGCCTACTCATATAGGGTATGTCTCCTAGTCTCTGGATCATCTTTGTTGCCCTGTGCTGCACCCCCTCCAGTACCTTAATGTCCCCCTTAAGGTATGGTCGCAAGTACTGCATGCAGTACTCCAGGTGTAGCCTAACCAGTGACCTATACAACGGCAGGATCACCTCCACTCTCCTTGAAGATATACCCTTAGCAACACAACCCAGCATTTAGTTGGCCTTTGCAGCTGCCTTCCTGTATTGTGCTGAGTTGTTCATTGAGCCCATTATAATCCCCCCAGATCCTCCTCCTCCTCTATCATGGCTAGCTGAACTACCCCCCCAAGCTGGTAGCTTATTCTTGTTTTTTTTTGCCCTGAAATGTAACACCTTTTTCACTTTTTGGCATTCAAACCCCAACTGTCAGGTGTCCGACCAGGTCTCCAATTTTGACAGATCATCTTGCAACCCATGCCACCCTCCTAGGTCATCCACTATTGCACCCATCTTGGTGTCATCTGCAAACAAACTGATCTTGCTCATGATACCCATTGAGAGGTCTGATATGAACAACCTAAACAACACCGGTCCCGGCACTGAGCTCTGTGGTACTCCACTTGTATCTCTCCTCAGAGATAAGAGCTCCCCTCCCACCACCACCCTCTGTTGCCTTCCCTGTAACCAGCTTACTACCTATCCCATCATTTTCACCCCACACTTGCACCTGCCAGCCTACTACCCAGACTCCCATGTGTCACTAAGTCAAATGCCTTACTGAAGTCCAGAAACAGAACATCCACTCCATGGCCCTTGTCCAACTGTCTAGTTACCCATTCATAGTAATCCACCAGATTGGTCTAACAGGATCTGCTCATGACAACCCCATGTTGCTTAATGTCCTGCAGTCCACTGGTCTCCAGAAGGGACACCAGTCTCTTCTTCAGGATTGTCTCCATCAGTTTTCCCATGATGGATGCAAGGCTTACCGGCTTGTGGTTTCCTGGTTTGTCTTTGGGACTGCTGTTATGGAGGGATATCATGTGAGCCATCCTCCAGTCCTGAGGTACACTTCCTGAGACCAGGGGAGGCATCAAACAGGTCTGCGAAGGGCCTGCCAGGATTTCTGCCAGCTCTCTCAGTACCCTGGGGTGACTGTCATCTGGCCCTGGTGCTTTGTCCACCCTCAGTGCACTCAGTCCCTCCAGTACTCTTCCCTCTATGATTCCCCCCCATCTATCACCTCCTTCCCCCTGAGCCTGACCTCCAACCCCCCCTTGGTATCACCCCTCTGTTCTTCTTAGTAAACACCGAGCAGAAGTATTCATTAAGCGCTTCCACTTACTCTGCCCCAGTATCCACCCACCCCATCTCTCTTAGTCGTTACTATTTTGTCCCTACAACTCCTTTTCTCCCTGTTGTACCTGAAGAATTCCTTCTCCCCCTTCTTGATGCCTTGCACCAGCCTGAGCTTCTTAGATGCCTTGGCTGCCCTTACTACCTTCATCACCTCCTTCGATTCCTTCAGGTAATCCTCTGTGTCCTCCCCCCCTCCCTGTTTTTTTGAACCTCCTAAAGGCAGGTTTTTTTATTTCTTGCTTTCTCCATGTACCCCTTGCTCAACCAGCTAGGTTTCTTGGCCCTAGCTCTTTTACTCTGGATCCTGATGCAGGTATAGTATTGTACTTGGTTGTCGAGTGGTCCCTTCCCCCACCCCGTGCTCTGATTGCCATCCTCCCAAAAACAAATAAAGTCCCCGGTAGTCTAATGGTCATAAAAACCTAGAAGCTGTTGGCAGAAAAGGTGGGCCAGGTGGTGAGACAGTTCCTGAAATGTCTGTGATATACCTGGAAAAATGTCCTTTCTGCCTGCAGTACCACTATGGGCCACTAGAGGGAATCTCTTCAGATACTGTGCAAAATATCTGGAAGTATCTGACTATATCATATCTGTGACTGCAGTTTGCCCTGAAGTCCCTGCCTACTGTTCTACCATAAACCCTAATCAATCTCTGGCTTTACCACCCCCAGTCCTGTGACTAAGGTCCCTCTGTGTCAATCTCATGCATGTTTGAAACCTGTCACTGTGTCAGTACTCACCATCTCTGATAGGATGCAGTTCCAGGCATCCACCACCATTTCTGTGAAGAAATATTTCCTCACATTCCCTCTAAGTCATAGGATCATAGAAAATTTATGAATTTGGTAGGCAGAGATGCCTTTTATGAACTCGCCACCATTATTAATGTCAGTGGTCAGTGTCAGTGGCTCAGCAGGTAGCACACTCACCTCTGAGGCTGGTAGATTAGAAGGCAGTGTGTTCTGTCCCCACAGCAGGCACTTGAGTTAATATCCCAATACTGACACTGCAGTGCAGCGTGAGGGGGATACTGCACTCCTGAGGTGCCGACTTTCGGATGAGACGTTAAACCAAAGTCCCATCAGCCTGTTCTGGTGGTAGTTCAGGTGGATGTTAAAGATCCTATGGCACTTCTTGAAAAGAGTAGGGGATTTTTTTTTCTTATTATGATATCAAAACCAAACCATTACAAACAGTGTAAGTCACACAAAATAATATACGAGTATATGATACAAGAAATCAGATAAGCATTACCTTCATACATTTGTCCAAGTTAAATTCAGTTAAATATGGAGAGCCCAAAGTTAATCTGATAATAATATCAAAAACAATACATTTCAACCTGTGTTAATGCATAGCCAGACAATATGAACTATAACATAAATAAAATAGCTACACCTCGGTGTTAAGACACATAAGAAGGGAAGGGGCAGAAAAAAAGAAAAAAAAATAATAATTACAAACCCAAAACATAAATTACATCATACACTCAGCATGAATTCTTATGATCTCTCCAAGAGACAATTTCATAGCCAATCCCCCTTTACACAGAATGAAATCCATGTTCTTTAACACTGGTATCCCTGGTTCCTAACTTGATCCTTCCAGGTAATCTAAAAGAGGTTTCACTCCCCTAATGGATCTCTCTCTCTCTCTCTCTCTTCTAGGGTTTTCATTTAAATTTAATAAAACCCATCAAACCCTTCCACCATTTAAGGACCGCCCACTTTGTTGAAGACCCCATATCTCTCACACATACCTTATTTAATACAGATTCTACCATGGATTGGAAGGTGACATGAGACATCCTCTTCTTCTATAGCACCCATTGGCATCTTGCCTGCCACACATAGTATTTTAAACATCAGAAAAATATTTCTAAGGTGCTCTGATCATATTTCCCATGAAGCATAGGGCAGTGGGCCAAGACTAGTTCTTTGTAAGTCTGAGAAGCTAACCAAGGTAAGCTCCAGTCTCTGGCTAAGAAAATCCATAGCTGTTTTGCAAATGAACAGGTGAACAAAAAATGTTCCATTGTGTCCTCTAGATTTTGACAGTCTGGATATGGACAATTCCTTTGTTCTAAAATGTTGTGCTTGGCGTTCCCTCTAGTCTGCAATCAGCCAATACCCCCAACCACAAAATTTTCCACGTATGGACCAGTATCCTTTTATTATTCGGCTGTTTTACAACCCCCTTATTCAATACTTGTGAACAATTTTTAAAGACTGGTTCTTTTGGATGGATAACACTCAGTATATAGTGGTACAGCTGTTTTCCCATCTTATTTCCAATCAGTGACTTAGATAAACCCCAAGGATACAGTTTCCTCACCACTGGCTTAGTGTACTCTGGAATCCGCCATCTAGTGTTATATTTTGGCGTGTCTTCTTCTACCCAGATGTCAAAAAATGCACCATTGTCCCATTGAACCACCCATAATGCTGGCTACTCGAAGGTTATGTCTTATTTTCAAGTTCTGTGCAATAAATAAGCTTAGGAAAGAAGGGAGTGGGTCTACCATACCCAAGCCTCCCTGGGTCTGGGGCAGATATGTGAAGCATTGTTTAATGGAGTTCAATCTGCTGCCCCAGACCATTTGAAAGGAACAGGAATATATCCCAGTTCCCATAACTAAGGGTACAGGAAAAATCATAGCTATATGCAATAATGAGGGTATCAAGGATCTTTTAATAATCTGTATTCTCTTTATTTTGGAGAGCCTCCGAGCCTTCCAACGACTTACTTTCAATTCGATCCTTTTTAAGGCTATATCCCAATTCTCAACAGGGAGATTTTGGGGCCCAAATAGGATTCCCAGGATTTTTTGTGGGTTTGAAGATATCTGGATTTGGTCCCATACTTCCAGAGCTTGATCCCCCACCACCACCCACCAACAAGAGGCCTTTACATTTTCCAAAGTTTAGTTTGGAATTTGCAACTTTGGCATACTCTTTTAACTGACCTAATGGTCTTGTGATCTGTTCTGGGTTTGTCATGAATAAACAGATATCATTTGCAAAGGCTTGACCCTTTATTTCTTTTGTATCAATGGATCCTTGCAAACCACCCCAACGGTGGGCATTGTCCAAGTTCCTGATTAAGGGGTCCAATGAGAAGCTGTAGAGTAAGGGGCTAAGGGGCACCCTTGTCTAGCCCCTGTATGCACTGATATTCCTCCCATCACCTTCCTTTGTATTACAGGCTGAATAGTTATTCCTTTATAAAGCAGCATGATTTTATTAATAAACTCCATTGGGATCCCATAATGTTGCAAAATCAAGAAAAGAAAGGGCAGGTGGACTCTATTGAATGCTTTAGAGAGAGCTAAAGATAAAATACAACCCTGTTTTACTTTTCCACTGTGACTCACAATCACATCTTGCACTACCATTAGGGCCTGCTGAATTTTTCTTTCTGGTACCCCACAGAACTAGGCTAGATAGATGGCATTGTGTGATGCTTTCTTTAATCTAGCATTCAATAATTGTGACAGTATTTTAAAGTCTGCATTCAGCAGGGTGATCGGCCTCCAATCCCCCAGCTCCTCCCTCATTCCCCCCTTGAATAAGAAGATCAACGGCCTCGAAGTAAAGGGTCCTGGCGCCCCCCTTCCTTGATTAAAGAAGGGAAAATTGCTAATAGGCAGTTAGCTAATACTGTTGGCAATGCTTTATAAAATTCAAAGAGAATACCATCCAGTCCTGGTGATGCCCTAATTTTCAAGGATGTAATAATTTCTTTAATTTCTGCCACCATTACAGGTTCTGTTAATTTCTCTCTTTCTGCTATTGACAGTTGGACTTTTGTACCATGGAAATATTCATGCATATCATGTTCTGATGGTGGGCTGTGCATACCATGAGAATCTAAAAAATCTTTCATTTCTTTGTGTAACCCTTCTTCCGAATCTACCCTCCTACCCTGTTCCATTATTAACTGGTCCATGGCCATTGCATCCATTTTTTTTGCAGGCTTCGTATGGGTCCCCCTGGGGTGATTTTTGTGTTCCGTATTGCATTTCTGCCATCAGTGTCTTTGCCCTATCATACTACTATAACGTCATAGTATCTTTTATCTGCTCAATTTCTGTACTGTTATTTAAATTGGCCTCCACTGAATATAATACTTGCAGCTTTGCCCTTAGTTTTAGATATTGCAAAAATGTGTTCCTTTCTCTTTTTTTCCCAAACCACTGAAACCATTCCTTTATATCTTGGGCCAGATATTCAGACTGCACTAGGCAGTGGCACAAGACTGGGTACAGTGCAACTGAGCTGCATCAGGGCCAGGACCAGACAATATTCCATGGTGATGCACCATGGCTCAGCACCATTGAATATGGCACGGAGGGCGCACATACTACGCATGGCACAGTGGCACTTTGCCAGTGCAAGACACAGGGAGGGAGCACAGGGATGAGCCAGTGCAGTTGTGCTAGGTGCATCACCCATAATATTCAGCCAGGGGCATGCAAATGAGGCCATAATATATGCAAGGCATAAATGGGGCCATTTGCATGATATTATGACCTCATTTGCATGTGATGCATTGGGTCCTGGCGATTTGTGCCTGGCGCTCTGCCAAGCTGCTGCCATTGGGGGTTGGAACCCTGGTGGGGTATTGCAGCTCCCCCTTACTGTATGCCCGATCGTGGCCATCTGAATAAAGGAAAGCATCCCTGGTGGGTTAGCGGTCCCCCCCATGCCTGATAGTGGGCATCTGTAATTTAAAGTCAATCTCTTGTGGTCTAGCGGTCTCCCTGCTGCCCGATCATGGGCTGTCATAGTTGCAGAACATCAGAACATCACCTGGTGGTCCAGTGGTACCCCCTCCCTAATCTCCCACAGAGGACCCCTGGCCACCCGGCAACCCCCCGCCATCAGCGGATGGCTGAACCCCGACCGCATACCGCACAGCTGCCCACCAAATCACAGGTATAGTATGCTCAGCATGCCCATTGGTCCACATTAGATGGAAAAAAAAGGGTTGAAGCAGTGCAGAGAAGATATACAAGATGATTGGAACATTAGGGAGGTATGAATATAGTGAAAGGTTAAAAAAGACAGGACTGTGGACCTTGGAACAAAGGAGAGAACGAGGGGATTAAATTATGTTATTTAAAATAATAAATGATGAAGAATTAAAAAGTGAGTTGATGTTAAAGATGTAAGAAACATCAGAAGGATTGAGAAGATGTAAAAAGCAGATGAGGCTAAAAACTGTTAAAAAGAATGATGATTATTATTCATTTATAAGTAGAATGGGGAGAACTTGGAGTATACTACCAGCTGAAGTGGTAAATAGTAGAACATTGACAGAATTTAAGGGACCAATTGATAAATATGTAATGGGAACTGGATTAATAAGTACCCACTGAGGTGGTGGACAGTTTATATGGACAAAATATCTTCTACTGTTCTAAAGTCAAGTATAGAAACCAAATATAGAAAGGTCACATTTTGTGAAATTCATACATTGCATGGAAATAAGACCCACCTCCCCACAATTATCACACTTGTACCTATTGCAAACACTAGAGAGGTCTGTTGGGGCCCAACAGATGTAGCATGCTTGGGCAGACCTGAGTAAAAATATACCCTCTATATTTTCCCAACGAAAAGGAGCTTGGAACATGCTGTATATTGCCTTGTTCCTGCTGGAGTTTTACCCTCTATTTCCACCCACCCATCAAGAATTGTTCTGAATCCAGCACAGCCTCCGGCTCACTCAACCCCTCGCATTTCAGGGATAACCAGTATTAGATGTCATCTACATGTACCCCCTTGTTGCAGAACATTATGGTAACATACTTTATCAGGGGCTTAGTTAGGGGTATAACAAAAACAGGGACCACATAAGAGAAAACTTAACTGCCTTATAACGCGACCAAAATATTTCTAATTCATAGGCTGTTCTAAAGCTTATGTCAAAATTGTCTTCTCTGAATATGTTAATAAAATCAAATACTTCTTTTGTTGTAAATTTCAGTGATTCCTTAAGTAATGTTCACCCCACATACTGTCAGTCAGGTCTGGCTTCTAGTCCTCCTTTGTAGCGGTGCCGCACTGTGTTTCTTCTTGGCACTGCTTCCTTCCTGGAGTTTGAAAAGAGATCCGATAATAGTGGTTTCTGGAGAGGGGAGTCCATCCCCTTTGTGCTTTCCTTTAGCTCCGTTATAGTTGGAACACCTTTCTTACTTGTGTTCATGTCACCTTTTCCACTTATATGTTGGGTTGGGGGGAGTTCAGGTTCCATAATTTTTCCCATGACTGAAGTATTTTCCATTCCCAAATTGTTTACTGCTAATATCTTGGGAGGTAACTGTTCCATTTCTTTTGGAACTGGAATTTGTTCCTGCACCCTTGGGTGCCATTCTGGGGTAATAGTTAATATGGGGTCTTGCCAATCTGGGTCTGGCAACCATTGGCCTAAAGGCATTTTTTTCCAGCCCGCCTCTGAAAGGGCAGTCTTTGGTGACCATTGAGCAAATTGGATTAAAAGATTTAAAAGGGTATTTTTGTAGGGTAAAAGCCCTTTGAATTGCCTCTGATGTAGAGAAACCTGTAGGAACTCCTTTAGTATGAGAGGCGCCTTCATGAGTAGTTTTTGAAGTGGGATAGGGCAACTTTCTATTAGCCAAAGTCACCGTTTCTCTTTTTAATTTGCTCTCTCGTTTGGATCCCGCTTTCTTTCCTCTCTCTGGGAAGGAAAACACTGTTGTGTCATTCTGCATGTTTTTTGACATTTGGAAAATAGTATTTCCTTCCCCCTGAAACTCCTGGCCCTGACCTTGAATCTCATTGTGAGATTCCATTTGTTCATTTGTTGGCCCCATATCCTGTTCTTGCAGCTTTATGCCTCCTTGATACCCTTCCTTTCCTTGGACCTCCAAAATCAGATCTTGTTGCACATAATCAACCAGCATTTATGTGATCCATCCCCAGTCATGCCAACAACAATAATTTCTTCATTCTCTAAACCTTTTTCCTCATTTAAACCCTGCAGCATTTGGCACACGCCAGTGGTGCTACTGCTGCCTGCTGCCTCCTCAGTTTGCTTCAAGGAACGATGTAAGGGTTGCTTAGGTACTTGTAAATTAGGTGAATCCAGCTGCAGTTTCTTCTTGTATTGCTCAAAGAACTTCTCTGCTTCCATGAGCTGGTCTTGGATTTTAACCTTCTGTTTTTTTTAACTCAAGGATTACCGAAGACTATGTAACAATTTCTTCCATTTGTTCTTCATTTAAAGAGCTCAGGTTCTCTAAAAAGATGAGGATATCTTCTTTAATCACTGGAGATTCCTGAAATGTACCAATCCATTCTGAATCCTTACAGTTTGTAGCCTCTTGAAAGACAAGGCCAGGGGATGAGGCCTGTGCCCCTGCTTCTATAGCTGCCATTCTCTCCCTCTCCACTCCACTACTGGCCATTTCCAAGAATGGCCAAGGGTTCCTCCTACAGTTCAGTAGGAGAATTTCTCCGGTGTCCTGGCCAAATTTCCCCCATTCACTAAAAATACCAGCAGCAGCTTAATCTTGTTCGGTTTCAGTTGGTTACCATCTGTATCCCCCTCTCTCTGGTCACCCCTGGAAAAGGAACTTCTAGTCTCAGTGTGCCTATGAGGGCAACAAAATTCAATAAAAAATAAACAAATTAATGATGGGAATCACATTTTTTGTCTCCCATAAGTCTTCCCTCTTCTAGCTTCATATCATGCCTCCCCATCTTTGAGCATCTCTTTCTATGCAGTATGCCACCCTCCTGTACCTTATGTATACCCAACATGTTTGAATGTCTTTATCATGTCTTCCTTTTTTATCCTCTCCTCCATTGAGTACATATTTAACTCCCTGAGTCTTCAGCCTGCCAGTGTAGTGGTTGGATTTCCGTCTGCAATGCCGGCGACCCGGGTTCAGTAATGGATTTGGGTTGTTGGATGGCCGGGCCTGGGGGAGAAGGATAGAGCATCTCTGAGGACTGCTCTCCTTCTCTGGGGGCAGGATTGAGTGTACATGCAGTGCTTGACACACACCTAGCAGAGGCTGGGGGTACCGTAGCAGCCGACGACCAAATGTTAAGGTATGCGGGGTGGATGCTGGATGTCACTGCATATCCCCACCTCCAGAATAAAAAGTCCAAAAAATCCTGATCCCGATGGAAGATGCCACCCCTACACTTGGCCTCCATAATTCTCTGCCACTCCTCCACACCAACTAAATTATGGCTCCATGGACCACTGCAAGCCCCGAACCCTGCCCTGGGGGGGGGGAAGCCAGGGAGGCAATGCTGGTTCACTGGCATCCTACCAGATCATAGATGGGTGGACAGTGGTGCCATGGCCCCACTTTGGGGGCAAGCCAGGGAGTCTCGTTGGTGGTAGTTCGGTGGCAATAGGAGAGTGAGGTGGGCATAGGATGAGGCTGAAAGCAGCTGGGAGTAGGGGCACAAAGTATAATAAACAACTCCCTGAGTCTTTCCTTGTAGTACTTCTGATGCAGACCGTGCACCATTTTGGTTGCTTTTCTCTGTACCGCCTCCCCCTGATCTATGTCCTTCCTGAGATGGGGCCTCCAGAACTGGACACAGTACTCCAGGTGTTGCCTCACTATTAATCTATACGGGGTAACTCTACCTTCCTTTTTCTACAGGTGATACTCCTCCCAATGCACCCCAGCATCCTACTAGCCTTTCCCACTCCCTTATCACACTGCTTTGCTACCTTCAGGTCCTCACATATAATGACCCCTAGATCCCTTTCCTCTTGTTTTGTTTTTAAAGCTTTGATTTGTATTGCTTTTTCATTTCTTATATATATCTTTACAAGTGGACAGGTGAGACATATTTGATACAGTACAGGGCTGTTCACATAAGGATACATAGGATAGAGCCAATATATTACTGATACTTTCTGAGGTATAGGAGTCCATCTACAAAAGTAAAGAATGATGCTTAGGCTCTGTGTTAGCGCAGATATTAAGGGTATCCAATCTGTAACTAACTGAGCATATGTTATGTAGAAATGTTAGCCTGTTTAATACATCCTCTAAGTATATTTATACAATAGACTATACATCATACCGGGAAGAAGGGGCCTTGTCCACATGCATAGAGAACCTATTTTCTCCATTTAATTTCAAATGTTGTATCTAATTTTGGACCCCTCAAGCAGAGATTTTCTAGTATATACAAGTTCTTCATTATTTTAAACCAATCACTGAGTCTGGGAGGGGTTTGATTACCCCAGAGGCAAGTAATCACCTTTTTAGCTGCCAGAAGATATGTTACTAAGAGAGATCTCCTTTGGATGCGGAGACCCTCAGGTGGGATCATCAAGAGAACCACTTTGGGGGTGAGCACCACTTCCTCTCCTATCAATTCAGCTAGTGCTGATGCTATATCTTGCCAGAAACTCCTGAGGGCAGGGCATGACCAAAAAATGTGGCAGTGACCCACCTTCCTCTCTCCACATTTCCTCCAGCATTCCCCATGAGTGTCACCTAATATTTTGGCTACCTTGGCTGGGGTACTAAAAAATATATTTCTTGTTTTCCAAGAATTCTCTCTAGTAGGGGGCCCTCATAGAAATGCAATCCTCATAGAAAGTTTAGTATATTTATACCATTCTTCTTCAGAAACAAGGATCTCCAATTCCCAATTCTAGGCCATCAGTATGGAAGCCATAGATTTTAGTGAACGTTCCTGCAAACCCCCATAGGTCACGCCAATAAGGTGTGGCCATTGTTGCCCTCTAAGAGCAACAATAAAAAGCTGCAGAAGTAGAGGGAGTGGATTGGACAATGCGTCTCTACGAGGGCCCCTCTGCGTGAGAGAATACCTTAATGAAGAGTACATCTGATAGTCTGCCAAGGGGATCCCATATATCTCATGAATCTTCTGGAAAGAAAGGATCCCTTCTGAATCCATCACTTGGTACAAGAACCTTAAGCCCCTCCCATCCCATTGTTCTAGAGTCTGCAATGCTTGTGGGAGAAAATGGGACATTTCTGACTTGATAAGCTTTAAGAAATAAGAAACTAAATCCCAATCTCCCAAGGTCTTCATCTTATACCAGATTTCTAGATTAGCTCGCATACCTTGAAAGTATGCATGGGTGCCGGCCAGGGGAGAATTTGCAGAAAAGAGGACCTGTATGAAATCTTGAATTCGATTGAGGGTTAGATCTAAGGTTTTCCATGGTAGACTATATGCAGGATTGCTCCGGTGCATGATCCTCACCAATACAGTGGCCTGGGCATATTTAAGCAGATTAGGGAGAGCCAGGCCCCCTCTTGCCTTAGGAAGCTGCAGAATGGACCACCTAATATGGGGTCTTTGACTTCCCAAAACAAATCTGGCCAGGGTATGATTCCAAGATGTGAAATAGGAAGGGGTGGGAAACATAGAAATAGTTTGAAATAAATACAGCAGTCTAGGCCAAATATTCATATGTATTAGATCAATCTTAAGGTAGAATGGGAGATGAAGATGAGACCATGCATGAATGTCCACTTCTATTCTTTGGGAAAGTGGTTCGTAGTTTAATAAAAGTGTATTTTGGACATTCTGTGGGAGAATCACTCCTAAGCATTTGATTTTGGTACTCCACCACTTAAAAGGGAACCAAGTTTTAATTTGAGAAGGAAGGGTATAGTGGAAGGATAGGACTTTAGTTTTTGAGGAGTTTATACTATAGCCAGAGACCTGGGCAAAATTTTCCAGTATATCCCAGAGGGGTGGGAGAGACCGATCTGGGTAAAGTATGAACAGAAGAATATCATCTGCATAGAGTGCCAACTTCCATTCCTTCTGAGCAACTGCTATTCCTGACATGGCCTGAGAATCTTGGATGGCCATAACCAGAGGTTCAATGTAGAGGGCAAATAACAATGGAAATAGAGGGCATCCCTGCTGCGTGCCTCTCTCAAGTGGTATCAGAGTAAAGACTCCTCCATTAAGTTTAATATATGCTTTTGGGCAGGTATACATCCCCTTCAACCATTTAAGCATCTCATCTGGAAATCCAAAAGCCATCAGGACCTCCCAGAGATATCCCCAGGAGACTCTGTCGAAGGCCTTATAGGCATCTAGGCTAAGCAACATGGAGGGAGAAGGGGTTCGGGACATGTGTTCCATTAGATTAATAGGTCGCTGAACATTGTCAGTGGTTTGCAGAGCTCTCAAGAAACCAGCTTGATCTGAATGAATCAGACCCGGCAGGATATCCTCTAATCTATGAGCCCATATGGACATTTAAAGTTTGTAGTCGCAGTTGTGGACTGAGATGGCTCTATAAGAATCTGTTGTTATGGGATCTTTATCCGGTTTCAATATGGCAGTTATGGTTGCATATGCCCCTAAGGCTGGGGGGGGGGCACCTTGCTGTATGTCCAGGAAAGTCTGATGGAGGGGGGGTAGCAGAGAAGTGGCCAGTGCCTTGTACCACTCAATAGCAAATCCATCTGGACCTGGGGATTTTAAGGTCTTAGCTCTGCCAATTGCTAATTGAATTTCAGCATCTATGATAGGGCTTAAGAGTTTAGCCCTGTGGTGGTCCATAAGCTTCGGAAATGTTAAAGTGGATAAGAATTTCCTAATAGCTTCAGGGGTAGGTGGGGACCACTCCGCATATAATGTTTTGTAAAAATTTTGAAAAACATCCCTAATTTCTGCACTCCTGTATTTCACCTCCCCTGTATTAGGGTTCTGGATTTTGGTGGTCATTCCTATGTGTTTGAAGGCCCGGACCCACTTTGCTAAATTTCTAGCCCCTCGAGAACCCCCCTTACTGTAAAATCTCTTAGTATATAGGAGTGCAGCCTGTACCTTATAGTCTAAGTTCTTCAGTATTTCAGCTTGTGCCTGTCAAACCTCATCAGGAGGGACTCTATCTCCGTTTGCTAATCTACCCTGTACACTGAAAGGTTCACCATTAGGGTCTTGTATCTGGTTTCGCTTTGTTTGGCCTTACCAGATGAGTAGGCTATTATTTCTACCCTAATTATTGCTTTTAGCATGTTCCAAATTGCTGCAGGAGATATATCCGGGGCAAGATTATCAGAGAGGATTTGGAGGATGCGTGTTTGCATCTTTAAAATAAATAGCTTGGCAGAAGACAACAGGAGAAAGGACTGCTGTGTGACTGAACTTCTCTACTGGGACTATATTGCCCTCCTTCCCTCCCCTCCACCCCCCATCCAAAGCTAGTTCTATTTTTATAGACACAGGATTTGACTGACAACAGGAACTTCCTGTTTAGGGGTAGGAAGTGAGTGAGTGAGTACAGAACCACCAAGGACCCACCATCCTAGAAGGGCAAGAGTCGCTCTCCGGCCCCCTCTAGCTGCTGGAGGTCTGCCTCTGAACAAGTAAGTGGTCTACTGAGAAATATAGGATATTCTTGTCTCAGAACAGGACAATCAGGAGCTTAAAGGGCACACAGGCAGAAAGTAAGGAGAGAGAAAAAAAAAACAGAGGATAGAGTAAGGATTGCAAACAATTAAGGGGCCAGAAATAAGACATGATTGGAGTGGTGCAGTGCAGTGGCTGTGGAGCAGCAGTCTTCCGGGAGATGTTCTGGAGGATGCGGTGTTGTCCCATCTGCAGGCACCTCTCTGGGCTGAGGGAGGAGGTTGCTCATCTCCAGGCTGAGTTGGCCAGGATTTGTGGGACCTCCTCTTCCATCCAGGGACCACCAGTGCCACTGCCGTTGCCTCAGAGGTTGCCAAGAAAGGAGGCGGTTGGACCACAGTGGGCTCAGGGAGGGTGAAGGTGGTGGAACAGAGGCACATCCCTCCAGTTGTACCTCTCCACAATTCCTATGCCATTCTGGTAAAGTGTGGTTCCTCTATGGAGGCACCTAAAGTGGAGACAAGGAGGATGCTGGGAACCTCCACAAAGGAGACCCACAGGAGGGTGGCAGGGGACCCTGCAGGGGAAGGAAACAACTCCTGGTGGGGGACTCCATTGTTAGGAAGGTAGAACTGGGCAAGGAAGGGGAGAGGGATGTAAGGTGCCTGCCTGGCGCCATGGCTTGGAGGGACAGGGAGAGAATCCTCAGGATTGCCGGAGCAGCTGCACAGGGGAGGGAGCTGGATGTCATTGTCCACCTAGGGACAAATGACCTGGCTAAGAAAGGGATTAGAGAAGTGCAGGAAGAGTTTTTGAATTGGGGAGGCCTCAGTCAAGTAGCACGTACGGTAACCTTTTCGGAGGTGCTACCCATCTATGGCATAGGAGAGGCTAGGGTGCTCCGTACCATGGGATTCAATCAGTGGTTGAAAAACTGGTGTGGAGCTCAGGGATTTGGCTTCATTGGGGACTGGGGGTCCACCTGGAGTGATGCAAGCCTATACTGGCATGATGGGCTGCATCTGTCTGAAAGGGGAACCAGGATCCTAGGTGATAGGTTTAAATGCTTCATTGGCAAGCTTTTAAACTAGCCAAGGGGGGAGGCACTGGAAAGGAGCAGGAAAATCCAAGCCCCCCCAAACAATCACGGTAGTAAGTGTGGCAAACACCAACATGGAGGTGTCAATAGGGAGAAGGGCAGGGGTAAATGGAGAAAGTGACAAAGGCAAGAAGGACAGAGATGGGGCAAAAGGGAGTAGGGCCATCAGGAAATGGAGGGTAATGAGTACCAATGCCCGTAGTCTGGGCAACAAGCTCCCTGAGCTGGTGGCCTTAATGGAAGAGGGATGCCTGGATATTGTAGCAGTCACAGAAACATGGTACACAGAGAACCATGACTGGGATGTTAACATACCAGGGTACATAACTTACAGGAGAGACAGGCAGGGGAGAAGAGGGAGGTAGCTCTCTATGTAAAGGAAGGGATAAAAGCAACTGAACAAAAGAGTAAACAGGGAGGAGAGGAGGCACTGTGGGTCACCTTGGAGACTGGAAAGGGCACCACAATCCGCACAGGGATTGTGTACAGACCCCCATGTCAGGGGGAAGGAATGGACAAGGATATGATGGAAGGCATTCTTAGAATGGCAGAGAAAGGGGAGATACTGTTGATGGGAGACCTGAATATGCCAGATGTAAACTGGAGCACATTTGCTGCAGCCACATCCAAGAGCAGGGCCATTCTTGATGCTCTACAGGTGGCAGGCATTAGACAGCTAGTTTCGGAACCCACTCGAGAGGGAGCAATCTTAGACCTTGTACTCTCAAACGGGGGCAGTGAGAGGATCTCAGATCTAGAAGTGCGTTGCCATCTGGGGACAAGTGACCATCAAACAGTGTGGTTCACGTTAAACTCAGCTACAGAGTCAACCCATACAAAAGTGAGGGTACTGGACTTTAGGAGGGCTGACTTTGGCAAGATGGGACAGTGCCTCAGAAAAGCACTAGCAAACAGGCTAGAAGCAGGTGTGGAGCAACAATGGGGAATTATCAAAACTGCCATCACAGAGGCAACAAGCCTTTGTGTGAAGCAAATAAACAAATCAAAACGAAAGAAAAAGCCACTATGGTTCTCAAGAGAGGTGGCTGTGAAAGTCAGGAAGAAAAAGATAGCATTCCGAAGTATAAGGAAACACAGAAGGAGCAGGACAGAGAGCTGTACCAGTTAAGGCAGAAAGAAGCAGGGAGGGAAGTCAGAATAGCAAAGGCCCAAACTGAGGAAAAGATAGCCAACTCAGTTAAGAAGGGGGATAAAACCTTTTATAGGTACATCAGCGGCGTAGAAAGACAAAGGAGGGATAGTGAGGCTGAATAGAATGAACAGTGGGTGGGCAGAGGGGACAGTGAAAAGCAGGAATACTGAATGAATATTGCTGCTCAGTATTCACAAAAGAGGAGGAGAAGGCCTAATCCAATTAACTGAAGCACTCTTGATAGGGGTCGATCCAGTCCTTTCACAGAAGAAAGGGTTCTGCAAGAACTCCTAAAACTGAAGGTGGACAAAGCAATGGGTCCTGATGGAATTCACCCCAGAATTCTAAAGAATTAAGGAAGGAACTAGTGAAACCACTGACTACTCTTTTAATAAATCATGGGAGGATGGTGTGGTACCGAGGACTGGAGGAAGGCGGATGTGATTCCCCTTCACAAAAGTGGGACCAAGACAGAGGCAGAAAACTACAGACCTGTCAGTCTGACCTCTGTGGTAGGGAAAGTGATGGAGTCACTTCTGAAGGAAAGAATAATCAGTACCTAGAGGTCAGTTGAGCACAGGATCCAAGGCAGCATGGGTTCCAGCGGGAAGGTCATGTCAGACAGATCTAATAGATTTCTTTGACTGGGTGACCAAAGTAGTAGACCAGGAGGGGCTGTGGACATGGCCTACCTAGACTTTAGCAAGGCATTTGACACAGTCCCACACAAAGATTATTAGTCAAATTAACCAGCCTGGGAGTGAGTCCCAGGATGGTAGCCTAAGTAAAACATTGGCTGGACAACAGGACACAGAAGGTAATTGTAAATGGAGTCCATTCTGAAGAAAGGGCGGTTACCAGTGGGGTACCGCAGGGTTCAATATTGGGTCCAGTCCTTTTTAATGTCTTCATCAGTGACATTGCAGAGGGACTGGAAGGAAAAGTATGCCTTTTTGCAGATGACACAAAGATCTGCAACAGGGTTGATACACAAGGAGGCGTGGAAAGGATGAAAAGGGACTTGGCAAGGTTGGAGGAATGGTCAGACGTATGGCAGCTAGGATTCAATGCAAAAAAGTGCAAAATAATGCACCTGGGAAACAAGAACCCAGGGGAAGAATACACAATGGGTGGGCGGTAGTAACAACAACAAAACAGGAAAGGGACCTGGGGTAATCATATCAGATGACCTTAAGGTTAGCAAGCAATGTGAGAAGACAGTAGGGAGGGCCGGGGTATTCTGGGATGTATGGAGAGGCATCAGCAGCAGAAAACAGGAAGTTGTTATCCCTCTGTACAGACAGTTGGTGAGACCCCATCTGGAATACTGTGTCCAGTTCTGGAGACCCCATCTCCGCAAGGACATAGACAGGATAAGGGTAGTCCAGAGGAGGGCAACTAAAATGGTGCAGGGTCTGCAAGAGAAGCCCTATGAGGAGAGACTAAAGGAGCTTAATATGTATACCCTTGAGGAAAGAAGGGAGAGGGGGGACATGATAGAAACTTTCAAGTACCTCAAGGAATCAACAAAGTCCAAGGCGTAGCATCTTTCAGAAAAGAGACTTGCAAGAACAAGGGACACAATTTAAAGATAGAAGGAGGCGGTTCAGGGCAATGTGAGGAAGTTATTTCACAGAAAGGTAGTAGATGCATGGAACAGCCTTCCTGAGGAAGTTGTGGGGTCTAAAACTGTGGGAGAATTCAAGAATGCATGGGACAGACATAAGGCAATTCTTGTGGGGGGGCAGGAAGATATAGGCTGTTGGTTAACTAGGATCTGCAGCCTATCCTGTAGGTAGGGAAATGGGCAGACTAGATGGGCCTAGCGGTCCTTATCTGCCGTCAAAGTCTATGTTTCTATGTTTCTAAATTCGGGGTCTTGAAGGTGGGAAACATTAAGTCTCCAATGGGTAGTTCTCCTAGAGGCTCCCAAATTAACTTTTAGCATTAAGGGTGCATGGTCAGAAAGAACCCGGGCCCCTATCTCAATATCCTGTATCCTGGCTAGATATTTGATGGAGGCAAAAATATAGTCCAATCTGGAGATTGTATGATACCTTGCTGAGTAGAAGGTGTATCCCTCCTTTATAGGAAAAAAGTGTCTCCAGACATCAGTTAATCCCAGCTGGGGAAGCTGCACCCTAAGAAGTTTTTGGGTGGGAGAATTTCTGTATGCCTGGGGACAAGAAGAATCCTTCTTTTTTTTTTTATATATTTTCCTCTTTATGCCCCTACCTTTCGTCGGCCTTTCTGCTCTGGTCATGGACCCTGGAGCCCCGACCACCAGACATCGCCGAATCCCCCTGGTCATCCCTGGCTTACCCCCCAGAGAGCGGGGCCGCGGTACCGACCCCCTTTATCGGCCGCGGAACTGTAACTGGTTAGGGGGAACGGCTCCGGTGGCCAATCAGGGCAATCCTGGGCAGAGCGTCATTTAGACACTAGGCAAAGATTTTATCCCCTATACTTCCCTCCCTCCAAGGAGGCGGGGGCGTGCAATGGCCAGTGTCCGCCCCGCCTACCTCGCCCTCCCTCACCACAGGCCGGCGGTGTGGGTTCTCCCAGCCTCCGCTGAACCCTCATCGCTCAGATACTGCCGGGACCCTCCCGGAGAAGCAGAGCTGCCTGCGGGCGCTCAATCCTTCTCCCCGGCCCGGCCCTCAGGTGACCCGGATCCGTTCCGGACCGGTCGCCGGAGTCGCAAGACAACCGCTGCTGCCGACGGGTCGCTCCGGAAGAATCCTTCTGTGGTGAGAGGGTAATATTCAAATTACCTCTAATTATCATTATTCCTTTATGTATATCTATTAATTTGTTTAGGAATCTACAAAGTACCTGTGGGGCAGCTCCCAGAGCTAAATATATATTAGCAAGAGTAACCTCCTAATCGGCCAAAAGGCCCTGAACAGCAATAAAATACCCATCTGGATCTGCCTATTCCTGCTCCTTTATAAAAGGGGTGGCTTGAGGTATCAGTATGGCCACACCCCTATATTTTCCAGTTCTGCTTGAGGAGGAGAAGACCACGTAATGGCTGCCCGTAGCTAGTTTGGCATGCTCTAAAGGAGACAGATGCGTCTCCTGTAAGTGAATTATATGGGCTCCCGGTTGACGTAAGTACTGCTGGAGCCTGGATCTTTTAATTGGGGTATTGATCCCATTTATGTTCAGGGACAGGAGGTGGATTATTTCATCAGCCATTTTAAATTTAGTATAAAACCAGGTCTTATTAAGATATTCTGCCTCTCCCAGCTGCACGTGGTCCATCTCCCAGGCCTCACCAACCAATCCCAGGCATTGTCCTCTGTCTCCCCCTCCTTTCCCAATATTATCCTCCCAGTTTCATCTCTCAGATGAGTACCAGGGTATTACAATTATTGACATTTTTTGTGCATAGAGGTTTCCATGCCCTTTCTGTAAATCCTCAGTTCGTTGCTTTACGTCTCTACCTATAGGAAATTCTGTGTCACTGTATATCCAAGCACAATAGCCATTCAGCATAATTTTAGTCATAAACTTTTACCTGTCTATATGCATTAAGTATGCAAAGCTATGTACAGTTATTGCAGCTATGTTAAGCAGCCAGTATTTTATTTGGACTTCCAAATGTGGGGAGATGATAATACTCCTCCCTGTGTCCATAAGGAGAACTTTGCAGCTTGGTGTTCTCCCCCAATGGTGGAGGTAATCCCAACCCCCGAGGGCTCAGGGCCTCCAGGGAACCAGGAAAATGTTCCCTCAAAACTAAGGAAAACAAAAACAAAACATGAATCACAGGTAAGGGAGATCGCTGAATAGGTGAACAGCAGCCATTTAATCCCTTCCTCTGCCCCGACTATCTGAGGTATCCAAAACGAAAAAGCAAAAAAGTCCCCTCCCAGAGAAACAAGCGCCCATTTTGTTGGGTGTTTTTAAATGCAAGGACCTGAAGCACAGGACAGGCCCATACTAAGGTCTTCTTGTTATTCGCAGAAAACAGGGTAACGTGAGAGATGAGATAACATTTCTCTCTCTTAAGGATCAGCCTAGAGCTAGTAGCCTGCATTTGTATTTTCACTAGTGCAAGGCTTAAGACTCATAGCCCAACATTTAAACTGTAAACAAATTAAAATGTACAGTGTAGCAGCCGGATCAACAGTCTATAAATGTCCAAAACCAAGATTGCCATAGCCCCTCAGATATATAATAGGGGTCCAAGTTTGCCCCCCGCAAATAATATGCTTGTGAAAAAGGGGGGATGCCTCACCCCACAGTTGAGTGACAAGTGACGCCAAGCTAGCCCAAATTAGAGGGAATGCTCGAGGTCTAGAGCCACGTCAGCATTGTGAAAAACCAATTGCTCTTTTAAATGGGTGTCCCCCGCCAGACCCACTAACCTGTGAGAAATACTTTTTAAGGCCTCTGTCGAGTCAAGTATCCCCAGGTCCAGCATCTGTTCGGTAGGCTGCCAGCACAGTGCGGACTGCAGTAAGTGCCTGCTATCTATCTTTAGATTTAGAAGGAACAGTCTGCCATCTCGCTGGTTGTGGCCTAGTATCTCCAGTTCCATTTACTTTGTCTGGAAAGTGCAGGCCAGCTTTGGTCATCTCGATGCAGGCATCCTGGGCTATGGTAAACTCCATCTTTCCTGCTGGTAATTGCACTACAAGCCAAGCAGGGTATGGTGTGGTAAATTTGTATCCAGCTGCTTTAATACCCGGTAGCAACGGTAGATACGCTCACCGCAGTCTCTTTGTTTTGGGTGCATAATCATGATCAAAGCATATGTGTCTCTGACCATATAATGTCTTCTGTTTCCTCCAAGCTGTTAAAAGTATCTGCTCTTTCGTGGCATAGCTGTTAAAGCGCAGGATAATTGAGTGAGGTGGAGCATTTTGTGTGTTGTTGGTTTTGGGGCCAAAGTTCAGTGTACACGTTCCAATTGCAGCTCGAAACCCTGGGGCAACTCTCTAGGGCAGTATGTAATAAGACCTCTGAATTCTTTTATGTTTGATCCTTCGGAACCCTCTGGGACACTATATGTCTTGATATTTTTTCACCTTGCATGATTCTCAAAGTCCTCCTGTCATGCTTCAAGCATTTCCTGCTGATCCTATATATGCTGGATCTTAGTTTCAAGGCCATCCACCCTATTTTCAGTCACTGTCCCTTGCCTCTTCTGCCCATCCATGTGCTGCTCCATTTCATGACGTCACAACGTAACTCACTGTACATTTCTTTAATTTCAGCTCAGAAAGTTAACAGTTCCTGGTATATCAGGTCCAATTTTACTTTTTTAGCTTTTTGTTTACCCTGCTTCAGTTTAGTTTTAGCTGAAAGTCTACAAGTTTCCCAAGACTCCATCACTCATTGCTTTGAGCATTTGGAGGCCTCAGAATCAGATCAGGCTACAGAATCTTCCATCCTGGGAGGCAGAAGAAGATTTGTTCTCTATTTTTATTCCTCTCCTTTCCCCATAGTAGTCAGCTGTAATGTTTGAGGTGTAAGTCCATGATGTTCGCTGAGGTAGAGGAAATTTTAATCAGGGCAGATTCCAGTCGCTCGTCTAAGCTGCCATTCTTCCTGGAGCAGAACTGAAAGTGATCCCTTTCCTGTTGTGTGGTTGATAACACCTCCCCCCAACTGATATGTTGCCCTTGGGTTTCTGTGTCCTATGTCCATAATTTTACATTTTTTGGTATTGAAGCCCAGTTGCCAAACACTTGACCAGCCTTCTAGCTTTTTTAAATTTTTCTTCATTTATGTTTGCCCCCATGGTGTGTCCACTCTGTTGCAGATTTTTGTGTCATCCAGTAACAGATATTCAGGTGTGATGAGGCCGGGAGATCAGAAGGCTGTGGGTTCAGTTCCCACATCTGGCACTTGGGTTAATATCCCAATACTGACACTGTAGTGCAGCATGAGAGGGGTGCTGTACTTCTGAGGTGCCGTCTTTCGGATGAGATGTTAAACCAAGGTCCAATCTGCCTGGATTGGTGGTAGTTCAGGTGGATGTTAAAGATCCCATGGCACTTATCGAAAAGAGCAGGGGAATGTCCCCGGTGTCCTGGCCAGATTTCCCTCAGTCACTAAAAATACCACCAACAGCTTAATCTGGTTCAGTTTCAGTTGCTTACCATCTGTATCCCCCCACCCCCGGTCGCTCCTGAAAAAGGGACTTCTAGGCCCAGTGGGCTTACCGGGTCAACAAAATTCAACAAAACAAAACCTTTCTTTCCAGACCCTTTGCAATGTCAGAAATAAAGATGCTGAAGATGACTGGTACTAGTACTGACCCTTGTGGCACCCCACTGGTTAAGGTACCTTCCTCCTAGTGAACTCCATTAACCACCACTCTCTGAGTTCTGTTACCTATTTTTTTAATTTTATTTATTTTAGTCTTTTGGTAACAGATCATACCCATTTTACTATTTTTGGACCCACTCCAAAGCTGCCCAGCTTGCTCACCAGTCCTCTGTGTGGAACTGTGTCAAAGGCACGACCCGGGGGAGGGGGATACAGATGAATGCCAACTGACCTTGAACCAGATTAAGCTATTGGTGGTATTTTTAGTGAATGAGGAAAATTTGGCCAGGACACCGGGGACATTCCCTTGCTCTTTTCGATAAGTACCATGGGATCTTTAACATCCACCTGAACTACCACCAATCCAGGCAGATGGGACCTTGGTTTAACATCTCATCCGAAAGACGGCACCTCAGAAGTACAGCACCCCTCTCATGCTGCACTACAGTGTCAGTACTGGGATATTAACCATCTACCGCTCCTCCCTGATCCCTCTCCCTGGTAACCCAGTTGAAAAACTCTGTCAGGTTTGTTTAGCACAGTCTTCCCCCTGTGAACCCATGCTGCCTCAGATCCGGCAGTTCACTTGTTTATAGGTATTCCTCAATCCTTTCTTTAAGTAGATCCCCTTCCCCAATCTCGGATCCCCATCCCTGTATATGTATAGTATTGTCCCTGGTAATCTTTTGATCCCTTCCTACTCCCCAGGTTGCTGATCAATGTCTTATATTATTATAGGAAAGAGTTCCTTGGCAGTTCACTGGTCCCCCACCATGTCCAAGTGGATCCCTCCCCTCCGCTCCAATCTCAGATCCCCATCCCTGTACATGTATAGTATTGTCCCTGGTAATCTTTTGATCCCTCCCTACTCCCCAGGTTGCTGATCAATGTCTTATATTATTATAGGAAAGAGTTCCTTGGCAGTTCACTGGTCCCCCACCATGTCCAAGTGGATCCCTCCCCTCCGCTCCAATCTCAGATCCCCATCCCTGTATATGTATAGTATTGTCCCTGGTAGTCTTTTGATCCCTCCCTACTCCCCAGGTTGCTGATCAATGTCTTATATTATTATAGGAAAGAGTTCCTTGGCAGTTCACTGGTCCCCCACCATGTCCAAGTGGATACCTCCCCTCCGCTCCAATCTCAGATCCCCATCCCTGTACATGTATAGTATTGTCCCTGGTAATCTTTTGATCCCTTCCTACTCCCCAGGTTGCTGATCAATGTCTTATATTATTATAGGAAAGAGTTCCTTGGCAGTTCACTGGTCCCCCACCATGTCCAAGTGGATCCCTTCCCTCCGCTCCAATCTCAGATCCCCATCCCTGTATATGTATAGTATTGTCCCTGGTAGTCTTTTGGTCCCTCCCTCCTCCCCGGTCACTGATCACTGTCCTGCATTATTATAGGAAAGAGTTCCTTGGCAGTCCACTAGTCCCTCCCCCACCATGTCCTATGATCAGCAGCCTGTAAGAAGTTCAAGAGTTAAAATAGTGTCCCTAGAGGCTAGCAGTTCCTTCCCCACCAGATCAGCTGCCCAATACACATAAAGTAGTGACCTTGGCGCCCAGCGTATCCCCCATCCCAATCCCTTGTGGAACAAAGTGACCTATTTCTCAGTGGTATGGAGACCCCCACCCTTGTAGGTAGTGACCCACCACCCTGCTCCCCCACATACCGAACCCTAGCCAGTGACCACAACAGCCGTCCTCTCACAACCATGGCTGGCCGTCGAATGAGCTCTCAATGAGTGCATGCTGTGTACTTAATGATAATACATTCCACTTGTCTTGATCATAAGTTGGGGTCACTAAACAACTACATTGAAAATATGGGGTAAAAATGTCAAAAAAGTACAAAATTATGAAGAAACATTATTATTTTTAGATATTTTGACTCCAAATTTTCAACATAGCTCTTTATTTACTCCACCTCATGAACATGACAGGTGTCATTTTTCAAATCTACCCAATAATGTCTTGTCAGGCTTGTGCCTCAAAATGACATTTTGGGCAGGGTTTCATAAATAACATACAAACATACTGTATAATTTGAGAGCAGAAAAGGACTACTTAGCCAACCTACTCTGCTCAGATGGTACCTCCCCCTCTTTCACCACAGACTCTATGTGAGCTCTGTCAACTCATCCACCACCCTGCAGCCTATCTACCCCATGTCTATCCCATGCATGCTTGAATCCCTGTTTTAACCTCCTGCACTTCCAAGAGCAATTTCTTCCAAGCATCCACCAATCTTTCAGTTAAGAAATATTTTCTGATATCACTCTTGAATTACCCCTTCAGCGTTATTGCATGCCTCTTGGTCCTGGTGCTTCTTCTCATTTGAAACTGCACCCTATTCGCTCTATGATGAACTTGTATGTTTCTATTGTATCTTCTGCTTTCCTCCGGTGTGTACATGTTGTGATTCCACGGTCTCCTTTCTTGGGATTTCTCCTGCAAAACATGAACCATTTTAGTTGCCCTCCTCTGAAACACCCCCTACTCTGTCTATGTTGTTTCTGAGGTGCAGCCTTCTCCAAAACTGAACACGATACTGTAGATGTGGCTGTACCAGTGAG
Organism: Neoceratodus forsteri; assembly: GCA_016271365.2. Lineage (NCBI taxonomy): Eukaryota > Metazoa > Chordata > Ceratodontiformes > Ceratodontidae > Neoceratodus > Neoceratodus forsteri. The sequence goes on from JADMNL010000025.1 coordinate 54,192,776, forward strand.
GGATATAATGGCAACACCACCTCCTTTCACCTGCTGGAGATACCACTCTCTGTGCAGCCCAGAATTCCACTAGTCTTGCTCACTGCCTTGTCACACTACCCTGTTACCTTGAAGTCCTCAGATATGATAACCCCCAGATCCCTTTGATGCCTAATGACTGTTAGTACTCCCCCCTCGTAGAAACATAGACTTTAATGGCAGATAAGGATGGCTTGGCCCACCTAGTCTGCACATTTTCCTACCTATTGTATAAGCTGCAGGTCCTAGTTAACCAACAGCCTACTTCTTTCTACCCCCACCAGAATTGCCATATGTCTGTTCCATGCATTCTTGAATTCCCCCACTGCTTTTGACCCCATGACCTCCTCAGGAAGGCTGTTGCATGCTTCTATCACCCCCTCTGTGAAAAAATACTTCCTCACATTGCCCTAAGCCATCCCACCCTATCGTCAAATTGTTTCTCCTTGTTCTTGCACATCTCTTTTTCTGAAAGATGCTACCCTCTTGGGATTTGTTGATTCCACTGAGGTACTTAAACATTTCTATCATGCCCCCCCTTTTCCCTCCTTTCCTCAAGGGTATACATATTAAGCTCCTTTAGTCTCTCCTTGTATGGCTTCCTCTTGCAGACCCTGCACCATTTTAGTTGCCCTCCTCTGGACTGCCTCCATCCTGTCTATGTTCTTGTGGAGATGGAGTCTCCAGAACTGCTTGCAGTATTCCAGATGAGGTCTTGCCAACTATCTGTACAGAGGGATAACAACTTCCTGTTTTCTACTGGTGATGCCTTTCCCTATATATCCCAGCATCCCCTCAGCCCTCCTTACTGTCTTCTCACATTGCTTGCTTACCTTTAGGTCATCTGATATGACTACCCCAGGTCCCTGTCCATTTTTGTTGTTGTTAATACCTCCCCCCCCCATTGTGTTCTCTTGCCCTGGGTTTTTGTTTCCCAGGTGCATTACTTTGCACTTCTTTTCAGTGAATCTAAATTGCCATACTTTTGATTATTCCTCTAACCTTGCTAAGTCCCTTCTCATCCTTTCCACACACCCTCGTATATTAACCCTGTTGCAGATCTTTGTGTCATCTACAAAGAGACATACTTTTCCTTCCAGTCCCTCTGCAATGTCACTTATGAAGACATTAAAAAGGACTGGACCCAGTAATGAACTCTGTAGTATCCCGTTAGTAACTCCCTTTTCTTCAGAGTGGACTCCATTTACTATTACGCTCTGTGTCCTGTTGCCTAGCCAAATTTATACCCAGGCTACCTCTCTGGGACCCACTCCTAGGCTGGCTAATTTGTTTATTAATCTTTTGTGTGGGAATGTGTCAAATGCCTTGCTAAAGTCTAAGTAGGCCATGCCTACAGCCCCTCCCTGGTCTACTACTTTGGTCACCCAGTCAAAGAAATTGATTACATTTGTCTTCCCACTGTGAATCCATGCTGCCTTGGGTCCTGTGCCCCACTGGCTGCTAGGTACTCAACAATCCTTTCTTTTAGAAGTGATTACATACTTTTCCCTATCACTGAGGTCACGCCAACAGGTTTGTAGTTTCCTGCCTCTGCTTTGGTCCTGATTTTGTGAAGGGGAATCACATCTGCCCTCCTCCAGTCCTTAGGTACCACACCATCATCCCATGATTCATTAGGAAGGGTTTTCAGACTTCCACTAGTTCGACCCTTAGTTCTTTTAGAATTCTGGGGTGAATCCAGTCAGGTACCATTTCTTTGTCCATCTTCAGTTTTAGGAGTTCTTTCAGAACCCTTTCTTCTGTGAAAGGACTGGAATCAACCCCACTATCCAAAGTGCTTGTATTGATTGGATTAGATAACTCCCCCTCCTCTTCTTTTTTGAATACTGAGCAGAAGTATTCGTTCAGTATCCCTGCTTTTTCACTGTTCCTTTCTGCCCACACACCCTTCCCTTTATTAAGCCTCGCTATCCCTCCCTTGGTATTTCTTCACTTCCTAATGTACCTACAAAAGGTTTTATCCCCCTCCTTTACTGATTTGGCTATCTTACATTATATCTTATATCTTATCCTCATGATATATTCATCACTGGGATTTCTGTCTTCCAGTGCATTATTGTGCACTTTTTGGCATTGACCACTACTGCCATTTTTTTGACCATTTCTCGAGTTTCCCAAGACCTTGATGCATCTCTTCCACCCTTTCTGAAGTGCCCACCCTACTGCATATTTTGATATCATCTGCAGAAAAGCATACCTTCTCTTCCAGCTCTTCTGCAATGTCCCCATAAGAGATTGAAGAGGACTGAGTACCAGTCCCCAGTGGGACTCCACTTGTCACACTCCCTTTTTTAGAATGAGTGCTATTAACCAACACCCTCTGTCTCCTATCATTTAACCAGTTTCTAACCCAATTTACCACTAAGGATCCCACTTTTAGGTTGAGCAACTTCCTAATCAGCTTTCTAGGCAGCTCAGTGCTAAAGGCCTTGCTAAAGTGTAAATAGGTCACATCCACTGCTCTTCCCTGACCCAATCAATTTCCCTGGTCACCAAGTCAACAGAATCTTCTGGATTGATTTTGTATGACCTCCTGCTGAGAATCCATGTTGTCTTTGTTCTTGCAGCCCATTGGGTTCAAGATACTCCATCATCCTTTCTTTCTGTAGTGCTTCTATCTATTTTCCCACCACTGAAGTGAGACTGACTGGTCTACAGTTACTAGCCTACACCTTGGTACTGCTCTTATGTAGAGGGACAACATCAGCTATTCTCAGTCCTCTGGAACCACTTATGTGTCTACAAAGTTGTTGAACAAGGCTGCCAGTGGGGCATCCAGAACCTACCTAAGTTATTTTATTACCCTGGGATAAATCACATTCAATCCCATAGCCTTGTTCACCTTCAGAGCTACAAGTCCTTTCAGCACTCCTTCCTCTGAAAATAGGTTCACCCCCTTCCTACCCTATCCCTCCTTCTCCTGGGGAGGTTCCTCCCCTCCATCATCCACTGTGTAAACTGAGAAGAAGTACCTCTTTACATTTCAGCTTTTTCTTGGTCTCCGTCATCATAGTCTCCCCATTCTGCCATTCTAATTCTTACCATCCTTAACCTTGTTTTCTTCTTCGCACTTGCAGTATGTACTTGATTAAAGTCTTATCCTCTTTAGTGAACCCTTTGGCGATCCTTTCCTCTGTTATCACCTTTGCCCCCCTCACCACCTTACCTATTTCCTTCTACTTTTCTAGGTACACCTCCTGTCCACCTTCCTCTGCATTTCTTTATTCCACTTGAATGCCACCCTTGTTTCTTTTACCATCCTTGCCACTTCCTTGGAATACCATAATGGTCTCCTTTTTCTTCTGGTTTTGCTTACTTCCATCACACATAAGTTGATTTCCTTAGTTGTGCTCTACCTTATTCTCCCTCACTGCACCTCTGCTCCTCCTTGGCACTCCTCCACCCCCTCAGGCAGTTCTCTAGGCAGTCACTTATTTCTTTAAAATCCACACTCCTAAAAGTCCTGAAGTCTCTTTCTTGTGTGGTTTGCCTGTGCTGCTGTCTTTATGTTGAACCACACTCTTTGGTGATCACTGCTACCAAAGGGATGGCCTATTATGGAATCTTCAACACTGTCCCTGTTTGTACACACCTGATCTATCACTGCCCCATCCCTAGTTGGTTATTTGACTAGCTTCCTGAGAAAAGCCCCTTGCAGGGAGTCAACTATGGCCCTGCTCCCTGCTGAAAATGCAGTTGGAAGAAACTGCTCCATGTCTGGCAGATGGAAGTCACCAACTAGCAGCACCTCCCCCTTAATTGCCACTGTGTTGATGGAGTCCCCAAGTGCCCTATCCCTCTCCTCACCCTGTGCTGGAGGTCTGTACACTACTCCAGTATATAAAGTGGAACTAGTATCTTCCTCCAGATTTACTCACAGTAATTCTAGCCCTTATTTTATTCTATGTGCTCCTGTACCTCTATGGCCTTGGTACCCTCAACATATAATATAACCCCTCCTCCTTTCTTCCCTGCTCTGTCTCTCCTGATCAGAGCATAGCCTGGTATGTTCATTTCCACATTGTAGTGCTCAGTATACCACAACTCCATTATAGCCACTAAATATCTGCCATGGTGGCTTCCAGGTTACATAACACCTGTCATGTTCATAAGGTAGTGTCATTAAATGACTAGACTGAATATTTGGTGTCAAAATCTTAACAAAATAGCAAAGTTATGTACAGACATTGACATCTTCTTATATTTACTCAAAATGCTGTAATGATTTACTTTTTGAACCCATGTTTTCAACAAAGTAATGCTGTTTACCTCCATCGAATGAAAATGGCGAATGTCATTATGAGATCACCCACCAAAACCTGTTTTCACCATGATCCTACAAAATAATGTTTCCAAGTCGCATTTGATGAATCGCAAATGTCATGTTCATGTGCTGGGGTGATAAAAAATACTATTTTGAAAATTCAAAGTCTCAATCTAAGAAAACAGCAATGTTATCTGTGAACCACTTTATTTCCCAGTCATGACAATTTCACTATCATAACTATAACACGTGTTCTTAATTTGTTCATTTTCCCCTCTGCACTATCTGTGCTCGAGAACTACACAACAAAAACAAACAAGCAAATTATTTGGCATGGACTAATGATTGTTATTTCTTTTTTAGGGGAAGAAGGAAAACATTTTAAGAAACACTAAACTGAAGCTGTTAGAATGCCAGATCTTCGTTATACACTTTTGCTAATTTTCTACTGTGCAGGTTCTTCACTGCAGATGAAATCACAAAACCCACGCTGGTGTAAGTAAGAGAAATGTCAGATCACATTATCAATGTACTGTATCCTGTAGAAGCACAAGTTTTGTATATATTTTTTTAATTATAAAATGGCTAAAGAAAATCTTGTTACTTTATTGGACAGTCATGGTGTGTAAAACTACAAAGACCGTATATTTACAAACCAGAACTATCCTTTTACTTTTTGTGAAGTTATTTTATACAGTAAGTACAATAACACACACCAAGATGTTCAATATAACATGTCTCTGGGTGTTTAAAGGCACTTGGCTATGCCTCAAACCTAACAACATCCAGCGATGTGCGTATGTTTCTTAGTGACCACAAACCCTGTTGTATGCTATTGCTTACTTATGATTAATAAATAATATTTGGGGCATATCCAAATAATAGATCTTTATTTTTATCTAAAATCCATTTAGGATTGGTCAGTTTTCATTAATTAAATATGAGAAAAAATGCTGTTCTTCATATTGTGTGATAATTTCACACTTTAGTTATTTACTTAATGCAGTTATATCACACCTGCCCTATGACTTAGCACGTCTTAAAAAGTATGCATCCCCCCTTGGGGTTGGGGTATCAATTTGATTGACTAATTTATACACCTTTGGAAACTAGCAGGGGAATATAGCAGTCCAGACCTTTAAGAGGTTAAATTTCCACCTCCTGGGGCTGTTGATATTAGCAGCGCCCTGGTGGGGCAGGCCTTCTGGTTGATGCAGAGAGAGTGTTTGGGACTCCATGTCCCTGGTGGAAACCCATCCTAGAGCTATGAGCCAGTAGGAACTCAAATGTCAAGGATCTGTGGCCTGAGGGGAAAATGTAGGGCCTCAGACAAAGTTCTACATTCATCGCTGCATGCTGTGACAAGGAAGGAGAGTGTCCAACTGCCACTGCGGCATGTTCCATAGTTGTGGGCCAGTCACTCAAGATGGGCATTGAGATCCAGCGTGTGTGCAGTTCAGATCTGGTCCTGCCATAGGAGTGGGGCACCATCCTGGAAACTGAAGAAATGCTGCCTCTGGGATTATGTTTGGGCTTTTAACCTGCTCAGTGTAATGGATGAGCGTCCTGCCTTTAGGTGTTGTCTGGTTCATGCCCCTCGAATATGGACACTATGTAGTCCTCGCTAGTATAGTGGTGAGGATCCCCGCCTGTCATGTGGGAGACCGTGGTTCGATTCCCCGATGGGGAGTTGTGGTTTTGGGAGGCAGTAAAGTGCAGTGGTCTAAGGCTCTGAGCTGCAAATCTGGTGACATCCAGCAGACCAGAGCTGGGTTTGAATCCCACAGCTTCCACTTGCACACTGTGTGACCCTGAGCAAGTCACTTAACTTCCTTGTGCTCCCAGGTCACTCCTGTAAAAAAGCTTTCAGCTTAGTATGCTATACCTGGTTAAACAACTAAATGAAAAAAAAATGTTGACTGTTGAGCAGATCTGGGACTGTACTGTAATGGATCCTCTTGTCCTGTGCTGCAAAACCCTCTGTGAGAGTTACCCCACAAGCTCCTGGAGCTCAAGGCTCTAGATAAGATTTTTTTGGGATGAGTACTGTACTCCTCATTTTGAAAGTAGGGTGAGTAAAACCAAATTCAGATGCATATGAGTGTCTGGACGGAGTGGAGATGGGAGTACCTATGTTGTTTTTTTGATGCCAACAGTGCTCCAGAAAATGCTGACAGGCAGGAGTAATTTACTCACCAGTTTTAAAATTTAAAATTGGAATGCATTTGAGTGCTGGAAATCTGTTTTTAAAAAAGCAAGCTCCTTTTGAATCCCCAGTTACATTACAAAGCACTTTTGTATGGAGAGTGGAACATCTGCAAATGGTGGGTGAGTATTGGTACCCATTAAAAAAAATTCCTGAAGAGTATTTCCTAAAATGAGGTGAGTAAAACAGGTCGGTACTCCCCTTATCTGGAGCCCTGCTGGAGCTATTGACTTTTATTAAGGGATCCTTCATTTTGCTGTTTTATATTTTGCTCCACTTCTCATTTTTCCACTTAGAGCAACTATCTCACTTTTGCTTTACAGCCTGGCCCCAAGGTGGTTGCTGCACCCCAGAACCCAAAACTATAAGTCGTCTTTAACAGTTTCTACTGTGGTGCCCCCTCCCCATGGACAGTTACCATCAGCATACCCCTAGACACCAGGGAGGGGATGGGCTATAGGTACAATTAGGCCAAACAAACCAAAGAGTAGAATAGATATAGCAATTGAATAGGTTCACCATAGCTTCAAAGCTTTATTAGTGTTATGTGAGCTTTAAATAACTTGCTTAAACAAATTTAAGCAGATTGATGCACACTTAATTATTTCTTATTCTAAAGACAAAATGTAAGTTGGTGTACCTTATTTAAAAGTCACTGTCAACCTTTTTTGCATCATGTTACTTCTAGGTGAAACCCCCCAATTTATGATTGCTTATGTTCTCTAAACTTCATTGATGTTGCTGCTTGTTTTATTTGCTCCCTTTCTGAGTAGATATGTAATGCATGTTGATGGTGTAATTACACCTAGCCTTGTTTTGTTTCAAATCCCTGATCTACTCTTGTTACGCAACTCCAGAACATTAGGACGCCCCCAAAAAAAATGAAACAGTGGTCTCTCTCATGATTCAATAGGTTCCACTCCTCCCACTGTAATATGAGTGGCTAGACTGTGTTGTGTGCGTTTCAAGTCCAGGAAATATGCAGTGCATACCTCTCAACTGTCCCTGATTTTCAGGGACGTCCCTGATTTTGTCTCAAAATTTTACTCTGTCCCTCCTAAAAATTGTGTTTCCGTGACCAAACAGTGGAAGTTGCAAGCACAAAATAATGTCAAACATTAAAGTTAAAGAGTTGTTCTTCCTTAGAAAATGCATTTTGCACTAAGCCCCACATTCTACCAGCTTCCTGAGTGGATACCATCAAGTTTGAAGTTGTGTCCCTGATTTTGGTCCTTTGTCCCGGATTTTTTGAAGCCTTGTCCCTGATTTATGAGGCCAGAGGTTGAGAGGTATGATGCAGTGGGAGCTGAGCAAGGGAATGTGAACAAACATGTTTTTCTGTGGTAACACCAGTATGATGGGCAGTCAGTTTTTCACTTTGTTAAAAGAAAAAAAGATAACGGATTAAAACCACCATTTAAATGAACAATCTCTACAAAATGTGACCAATCATAAATATATTTTTTAAACTAGGGATATTCCATGGCCTAAGGAGTTGACAGTGTCACTTTAAATCAAGGTTCAGATACAGAATTCCAAAATGACTGCATCACACAGTATCTGATGAATTCTCCAATATGGCCAAAGCCAAGATGTGATGATAGTCAAAAAATATTGAACAGATATGTAATACTAAAAAAAATTAGTTTAGGCACAAATTGCAAGAATAAATTCATCTAGTTGCATGTTGATTCAGTCAAGTATGTGCCATATGATACTGATTGCCAAAAGGTATTCAGTATATTGAGCTCTGCTTTGAGAGTTTTGTCAGAGCTACAGTATTTAACATGAACATACAGTACCTGCTACACCCTGAAAAGGTAGTTTGAGTGGCACTGCAGAGTTGAGTAGCTATAGCAGCAGTGCATGTTATCAATGGACATTTTGATCTATAATTTTATTTCAATGTGCTTACACAACTTAGTGTAGTGCTGGGCTTATGCAGCTTGTTGAATGAACGTTTGTGCTTATGCAACTTACTGAATAATCATTTGTGGCCTTTTGCCTCTCTGTTCCTTGGGGAATACCACCCTATAGGGATGCTGAAGGCAAGGAACCCTGGAGGAGGGTTCCACCCATAAACGTGTCAAGGGAAGGATTCCCTTAGGCGAAAGGTACCCTAGGAGCCTCAAGGAGAGAGGCAATGCTACTGAAGGAGGAGAGCAGGACAGTGGGGCAAAGAAAAAATGCTTCTGAAAGAAGTAAGAAGAATGGTGTTAAGCAGATCAGGCAGGCGGCATGCCTGGTTACTTTAGCCCATTGAACCACAGTTTAAAGGAGTAGTCCACCCAGAATGTAAAAAAAACATATGTTATGTAGAGTGTTTTGATATGTATGTTAAATCCTAGTGTGTCCTTCCCTCTGTCTGCTATTTGGAGTTTTTCCTAAATCGCCTGCTAGCTGTATGATAGTTTTACAACCCCTGGGGATCTCCATAACAAATAGTTTTATTGGTTTTCTTTCTCCCAGGATGCCCCTGTCTCCTGTGACAGTGATGTAGCCATGCCCTTAGATTTAGCATGTGTATTGCTTTAAAATTAGTTTAGCAACAGCAGAGCCTTGTAGCTTCTTATCCAGGGAGCACAAAGGCAACAGTTAGTTTAGCAGATACACGTGAGCCAGCCAACTAGGGTCTCTGTAAGACAACAGCTACTAAATAGCTCTAATTCCCTATTTTTGTTTTCTCTGTGCATCAGGTCTAGCTAGCAGGAGTGTTGTCACATCAAAAACACAAATAATGAATTAGAGCTATTTAGTAGCTGTTGTCTTACAGAAACCCTAGTTAGCTTGCTCTCATGTATCTGCTAAACGAACTGTTGCCATTTGTGCTCCCTGAATAAGAAGCTACATGGCTCTGCTGTTGCTAAAATAATTTTAAAGCAATACACATGCTAAATCTAAGGGCATGGCTACATCACTGTTACATGAGATGGGGGCATCCTGGGAGAAAGAAAGCCAATAAAACTATTTGTTATGGAGATCCCCAGGGGTCATAAAACTACCATACAGCTAGCAGGCAATTTAGGAAAAACTCCAAATAGCAGACAGAGGGAAGAACACACTAGGATTTAACATACATATCACAACACTCTACATAACATATGTTTTTTGCATATTCTGGGTGGACTACTTCTTTAAGCCTTTCAATTCAACTTGCTTATGCAAATTAATGTAGTGTTGTGTGTATACAACTTGTTGAATGAACTTTTGTGCTTATGCAACTTACCAAATAAACCTTTGTGGCTGTTCATCTCTCTTTTCCTTGGGGAATACCACCCTGTAGGGAGGTGAAAAGAACCCTGGAGGAAGGTTCCACCCCTAGAGGTGCCACAGAAAGGATTCCCTTAGGCTAAAGGTACCTTAGGAAGGAGCCCCAAAAGAGTGTAGAGCAGAAAGCATTGCAGTCAGTAATGAGTAGCTATCATGTACAGTATTTAGGACCACCACATAGATCAGCAGGAGACAACAGGCAGTGACCACAATGTAGGTCTGAATGATTAGATATCAAGATAGCATGACTTTCTAAGGAGAGAGGGACCGGCAATGAAGGGCCTCCATCCATCTCCATCCAATAGTGGAAACCTACCTAAGTAACCTAACCCTAAACCTAGATAAAGTTCTCCTACTTATAACTAAGATTCTAAATCTTTCTCTTACCCTGGAACAATTTCCTGATGCTTGTAAAATGGCCATCGTAACTGTGGTGCATAAAGCTGGTGATCGTTCTCTGCAGGGTAACTATAGGCCAATATCCATTCTCCCTCTACTCTCGAAGGTGCTTAAGCAAATTGTTACCAACCAGCTTGGTGCTTATCTGGAAACTTACTCTATCCAGTGCCCACAACAACTTGGCTTTAGAAAGGGGCACAGTACTACCACAGTGTTATTAGAATTGTGTTATTAGAATTCACAAGCTTCATACAACAGGCCATCGATCAAGGCAAGCTTGTAGCTGCAGTCTTTGTTGGCCTAAGAAAGGTCTTTGACATAGTGAATCACACACTGTTGCTCAGCCAACTCTCTAAAACTAGTGTTACTCCTAACACCCTGAAATGGTTCAGAAGCTACCTCAGTGATAGCCTGAGGGGGGTGAAGATATCAAATGTAGCTTCAGAGCAGAGGGTTGTCCAATCAGGGATACCTCAAGGCTCAATACTGGGACCTCTACTGTTCAGTATTTCCTGAATAACCTCCCAGCTGCCTGCAACCAGTGTACTCTCCTTGACGTAGATGATGCAGTCATCTTTACTAGCCATCTAGATCCCAACACACTTTAAAACAATCGTCAGCAAGGTTTCACAGATGCAGAGAGATGGTTTTATAATCACAAATTAGTGTTAAACTACAAGAAAACTAAAGTCCAGCTTTTTCTTCCTCTCTGAATAAGTTTAGGGCCCACGCACTCATTATCACTAACAACCATGGAGACGCTCTTGAACAAACTCAGCTCTTCAAATACTTAGGTTTAAACCTGTATAGTCACCTCACCTTTGTGCCTCACATTGAAAATGTTGCTAGAGATGTTAATACTAGAATAGGGCTCCTGTTCAGACATAGATGAAGTCTTAACCAAGAAGCCCTAAAGGTTGCAGTTGACAACTCGGTCCTCTCGATCATTGATTAAGGTCTAATCATATGCTGTGCTGCAACCACCACATCACTTAAATGACTCACAGTTGCCCTGAACAAAGTCTGTAGATTAGTTACAGGTGCTGCAAGCCTCACTCCTACCTGTGAGTTATATGTTCAATCTGGCTGGTTCCAGCTAAGAAACATGATCAAATATCAAATCTGCCTTTTGACCAAAAAAAGTTCTACTTGGATTACCACCCCCGAGTATTGGTTGCCTGCAGAACAATCCCCTAAGACCAAGGCTCCTAGAATTCTGCAGCCGCAGAAGTTTGCACAGAACTTGCAACCTTCCGCAGCACTTCTGCAGTGCCGCAGAATTTACTGTTTTTGGTGATTCTTTATTAATACTTCCATTTATCCATAGAACCTGGTTCTCTTTCCCTCTTTTTATATCCAAACCCCTTCTATGCTCAGAATGTGATGTCATTAATGCTATAACATCATACATTAGCTAATAAAATGGCTGCATTCTGCCACAGAAATGAATAGTCACTTATCTACCACAACTCACACTGTCAGCAGTGGTGGCACAGCACATCAGGCACGGTGATATTTGCTCAACCTGCACTTACAGCCTAATACAATTTTCAGTCTTTTGTTATTACACTAGGGCCAACTTAAACAAAATATTGACAATAGCTTAGATCTATTAAGTCCATACCTTACTTTGTACAAACTTATTTTTGTCTTTAAGGTACAGTATAGCAATGCCATCTGAAATGAATAACTGGTAAAATGAACTGATCTGTAATTTTAAAGAAAAATAAAGTAATTATGTCCAGAAAAGTGGAATATAATAATGTGTAGACCTGTTGAAAGAATAGAGCTGTTAAATAAATAATTGCACTGTACACATTTTAGCCAGGGTTATTGATTATATATTGTCACTGGTTGATATAATCACCTAAAAGTTATGGAGAAATGTTGTGTGCAGGACCAGCTGTTGGGCCAGAAGATAGCATATTGCGTTCCAATGATGGCAACTCAGGTTCAGAGATGAGCTCTGGGAGCTGGCTGGGCAGCACAAGGATTGGGGGAACATATCACTGCTCTGAGCCTGGGAAGGTATGGCGCAGTGTTCTGTCACACAGGGAGCACATTGTGATGGGTTGGAGAGCTTTATCTCACAGTGGGTTCACATGCATGCCATGACCTGATGGAGTTACGTAGTGTGTCAGGGGAAACAGGTTGGCATGAAAAATGAATTTTGTAGTATCTCCTTTATTCTGTTTATTCCATTTCCAAAGGGGCCAATATGAATGAGGATACAATTTCATGGACATTTAAATAAATATATATATATATATATATATATATATATATATATATACACACACACACACACACACACACATATACACACTCACACAGTATCTCGCTCTCACTGTACACACACACACACACACTCACACACACATATTTGTATGTATGTTACAGATTACATATATTAGGAGGCAGTATAGCGCAGTGGTCTAAGGCTCTGAGCTGCCAATCTGGTGACATCCAGCAGACCAGACCTGGGTTTGAATCCCACAGCTTCCACTTGCATACTGTGTGACCCTGATCAAGTCACTTGTGCTCCCAGGTCACTCCTGTAAAAAAGCTTTCAGCTTAGTGTGTTATACCTGGTTAAACAACTAAATAAATATATGTGATACACAGTGGGAACCTTATGAGTGATGTAGACAGCACATATAAATATATAAGTGATACACAGTGGCAAACCTCATGAGTGGTATAGATAGCACAAGTACAGAAATACCTTATTTATCACATAAGGTCCCCTCTGCTTATTTCAATTATGCAATAGACTAAGACCATGAGGGATAAATATTTTTTTGCTTTTTAGGCACAAAATTATTTCTAATAGTCTGTTATTTTTCGAACTAGTGCTACTGTGCTTCCCCCATCCTGATTGCTATAAGTTATAATAATAGAATCTGTCTCTACAGTTCATCCAGAACGTCACAATGTTTTTCTCGGAAGAGCTGAATGTGCTGCCTTGTGCTTCCTAAATATAGGGCCATAGCTCAGCTTTTGTTTGGCATACACATTCCCGAGTTTTAGTCTGCTAACCGCAAGTCTTGATTTTTTAAATGTACTCCATAATTAATAAATGGACTGATCAAAACTAACATAACAATCAAATTCTTTGATCTCCCTGTCACCACCAAATGCAATTAAGACTTGACAATTGACTGCATGTGCTGACACAACAGGAGTGGATTACAGGTTGATGAAGTTATTAGTTTCACTTAATGCGAGTTGAGTGAGAGGTGATCAGAAGACAAAAACAAAGGGAAGCAAGATAAAAGCATGCTCTAATAACTAGCAGGAATGTAATAGGACTGACTTTTCACACTTTGGCAAAATTCACGGAAACGGACGATTTTCATGGAATCTGTGAATTCCGTGTGTGCCTTGAATTGATTACTGCCTTAGCTATAACCACTGCCATGAAAGTGAAGTCAGGATAACAAGCTGACACTGTGATGTGGTAGTTCATTAGTGCCGTAGAACTTCCGAAGAAGTCCTGTGCCAAATGGAAGTCTTGCCACAGAACTTGGTCCCAATGTGCCGCAGAAAAGTAGGGGCCTTGCCTAAGACCCAGCACACTCACACCTCTGATTCTGACCGCCATCTAGTACTCCACTGTTGGACTGCTCAGTACCAGCGATCCTTTCAATACAGAGCCCCTCTGTGGTTTAATAATCTAAGCAACCCATTGAATACTCTTCCTAGTCTTTCCCAATTTAAACTTCTGCTTCGTCAGCATCTCCTAACCGAACGCACTTGTGATTGTTACACCTAGCTTCCCACCTCTGCGGACACCCTCCTACTACTCTTTCACTGATTTGATGCACTTACTAGGCTTCCTGTTCATTCACCTCTCTTGACAGAACAATTTCCCCTTTTCCCTTCTGTCACCTCCTCCCCTAACACACCTCCCTCCTTGTTCTTATCCACTGATTTCCCTCTTTCTTGGACTTGCCAGGCCCTTTGGTCCCCACTCTCCCTTATCTTGCTATCCCTTCCTTCCTCCACCCTCCTTTCCCCTCCTGTACCCCTTCTCCCACCTTAGCCTCCCCTTTCTCTCTCTCTCTCTCTACGACAAGGCCTCTGGCTGCCATATTTTCCTTTTCTATCTGGATACTGCACTTCTCCTCTCCCCATACCTCTCCTTTCTTATTCTCTCCCCTTCCCTCTCACCCCTGGCTCGCACTGTTTCCTCAAATGCACATTATAATTTACTATGCTCTCTTGTGACCTTGATTGTGCAGCACTGTTCCCCCATATATATTACTGCACAACAGATTATATTTGATGTAAAATAATTATAGCTCTATTCACTTCAGTGATAACTGTGCTAAAATAAAATGGCACTAATTTGCTTATTTTAAATGGGCATAAAGTAGGGGCTAACTGCAAAGTGTGAGATTAAATTTGCACAACTGCAGCTGATTAGTGCCATGCGCTAAATATAACTTGAGCAACAATAAAAAGTTCTACTGTATTTGACTTACTATGCTCTCATGAAACCCTGATTGTTGTCTGTACCTCCCTGCTTTATTGTAACCCTTTCCTTTGACGTGGGACCTTTGTAAATGAGCTACCTCACGCTCAAAGGTATTTATAATCCGAGATTTGATAAATAATAAAATAAATAAATAACCTTGAGAATATGCTACTAAGACTAACTAGATACTATGACCTTTGGCACAGAGGAGAGGGATAATCCCCTTTGAGGAGGAAATCTCAGGGGATCCAAGGCCTAGGTCCCCTACCCTCCAGGCCTTGGATATTTATTTAGTGACGGCTCTACTGCTGCAATTTAGAAACCCAATTCAGGGGAGGTAGAAAATATTCCCAATTTATAGGAAGGCTCTCATGCTATCCCTCCAATGAGAATGCTTTTAAGGGTTGCAAACAGACTCTGCAACAATGAGGTAGTCCCACACTGGACTACAGTCTCCCAAGGTGGGAGGAGGAGAGCAACGACTGCTGAGACAGTCAGCCTGCCTAAATGAGCCTAAGAACAGACCAGGTGAACCAGAGCAGTTGTACAGAGAATAGCTTAGAAGGTGCCACTAAACCCACTTGGCAAGCTAAAGGAGCTCCCTCTGGCTTAAGGGCCCAATTCCTCACAGCTGCAGTCCTAAATTCTACATCAAGAGTTTCTGCCAATATATCTGCATGGTTAAAGTTCTGCCTGAAGTGAGGACATTCCCACTATGGGCCAGATAAGAAGGACCCTGCCCCAGTTTCAGATGCTCAAGATACAGATTTCATGGGTGTAGAGCAAGATGGTCAGGCATAGGGCAAGTCCTGAGCCATATAAATAAATGGTCACAGTTGGCAGGCCTTTGATTTATGAATGAGAGTATAAATTCAGCTGTGAAGCATTTGTAGACCCTCACGTAGATCATACACATTTTTCGTCAAACACGAGAAGACCAACCTCCTTGTGGGTTAGTCTAAGCAATCATCAGACTCCCATGTGAGTCTGAGTCATAGTCAGATCTGCCACCCCCTCAGTCCTTGCTGAATGCTTCATTCGAGCCACCCCCTCCTACCATTTGAGATCCAGCGACCCTCTTGCTCTCCTAGTTCCCAAAACCCACACCCATATGGTAGACCAGGCCTTTACAGCATATGCACCAAAGTTGTGGAACTCCCTTCCATCTAAGACCCGCTCCTCCTCCTCCCACCATGGCTTCAAAACCTCCCTCTAGTGCTTTTTCAAGTGGGCATCCACCTGCCTCTGTTCAAGAATTACCTCCTTGACCCAGGTTGTTCCAAACGACTGACTGAGTCACCACCTAGGCTCTCCTGCTCAATGACGGTTGGGCCTCAGCACCTTATCCACTCCTTGAGCTCACAGTTTCCTAGTAGGTGCAGTCCACAAACTGTCCAATCAGTGGTTTGTACAAAGAGTTTCTGTTCTTTTTACTGTTAGTCTTGCTCTGGGCTCCCTATTCCCAAACCCTCTGTTTTACCCTCAAGCTTAACAACCCTGATGCCTGGACTGCTGATCAAAGACTAAAACACAAAAATACCATACTATAATACTACCTGCTTCTGGCTTTATAAAGCACCTGCTGCCTCTTGTTTGACCTTGTTGCCTGATGCACTTACATGTAACGCTATTTGTGATTGCCTGATGTTTATGAATGTAATTGTACCTTGTAATCTTCCAGGTCACACCTGAAAATAGGCACTTGTTGTCTAGCATGCTCATCCGATTAACAAAAGCAAATAAATAAATCAGTTAGGGAAGCCAAATTAGTTGTGAAATTCTGAATTCTCAACGTGGTGCATTATTAGCCAATGCAGAAAATTAGGCAGTCCGTTATCACACAATGTAGTAAATTTAGATAGTCTGGTGCATATATTTATGTTCTATCATAACTTTCATGCACACGGTATGTTAATATGGGAGACATGTATTGGAAGCAACAAGAGCAAACCCTAAAACAGTATGAAACAAAAAACACTGCTTTTGAAAGATGATAATTATTATGAAATACATTTTTCAATACAGTTTGAATTCATTACACATAATGTTTAAATACAAACTGTTTCAATATTTGCAAAATGCAGCATACATTTTTACACAGAACACTTGAATACCATCCAAAAACTAAGGAGATTAGTATGGATATGCAGATATTTAGATTTGGAACCCATGAACTTCTTTTGCAAAGATAGGCCATTCTGATAGTCTAAATATTCATAAGATTTAACAGGTCCAGTAGGATTAGACATATTGGCCTGATCCAAACTAAGTGCTAACTTGAAAGCACTTGCAGTCATTATATTTATCTAGTTTAGTTTTGAATTCTTTCATAGTGCTACTTGAGACTATAGCTGTAGGCAATAAATTCTAAGAAGACACAACCCTCTGAGAGAACGAACTTCCCCTAAGGTTTTTATCAAAGTGTTCATCCCTTAACTGGAGATGATGACCCCTGTTTTTTATTACAGTAGCTCTTGGAGTCAGACCTGAGCATTCCCAAAGATCTTCATTAGAGAATGCCCTATACACAAGACACATATCACCCCTACATCTCCTGTACTGGATTGAGTAGATCCCCATTGTCCAAAGTCTCTCTTTGTAAGTCATGCCATGACACTCCCCCAACATTCTGGTAGCCCTTCTCTGCACACCCTCAATTCTCCTTTGATTCTTCTTCAAATACAGAAACCAGAACTACACACAATACTCCAGATGGGGGCACACCAAAGAACATAGAAACATAGAAACATAGAAGTTGACGGCAGATAAGGACCGCAAGGCCCATCCAGTCTGCCCATTTCTTTTTCTACCTTATAAATGTGCCATCGGCCTTTGCTCTGTCAGTGACCTATCTATTCGTAGTCATTTGTATTGCTCCCTTATGCCTATCCCATGCCTGTTTGAAGCCCTGCACTGTATTCATAGCCACCACTTCTTGTGGTAAGCCATTCCATGCATCTACCACCCTTTCTGTGAAAAGAATTTCCACATTCCCCTTAATCGGCCTCCCTCTAATCTCATGCTGTGTCCTCTTGTCCTGCTATTTTCTTATATTTAAACATGTTAGACTCTTTCACCTTGTTTATGCCCTTAAGGTGTTTAAATGTCTCGACATCATCACTCTCTCCCTCCTTTGCTCAAGGGTATACATATTGAGCTCCGTTAATCTGTCCTCATATGTCTTCTGATGCAGTCCCTGCACCATTTTGGTTGCCCTTCTCTGGACTGCCTCAATTTGGTTAATGTCCTTGTGAAGGTGTGGCCTCCAATACTGCACGCAGTACTCCAGATGGGGCCTAACCAATGTCTTGTACAGAGGGATTATTACCTCCCTCTTACGACTTGTGATACCCCTACTAATACACCCTAACACCCCCCTAGCCTTACCTACTGCTTTAGAGGTCTGCTTGGATGATTTTAGGTCATCAGTGATGATGATGCCCAAGTCTCTTTCTTCCTTTGTGACTGCTAGCAACTCCCCTCCCAGCCTATAAGTGGCTTCAGGGTTTCTCTTCCCTATGTGCATGGTTTTGCACTTCTTTGCATTAAATCCCAGTTGCCACTCTTCTGACCATTCTGCTAGTTTATCCAGATCTCTTCTCATTCTGCCCACCCCATCTGGATCATCTACTCTGTTGCAGATCTTGGTGTCATCTGCAAACAGACAAGCCTTACCCTCTAGTCCATCTGCGAGGTCACTAATGAAGATGTTGAATAGGACTGGCCCCAGGACTGATCCTGAGTACCCCACTTGTGACTTGCATCTCTTCTGACTGTATACCATTTACCACCACTCTCAGTTTTCTGCAGTCAACCAGTTTGCCACCCAGTTGACCAACTTCTGACCCATCCCGAGCCTACCTAGCTTATTTATCAATCTTCTATGTGGAACAGTGTCAAAAGCTTTGCTGAAGTCAAGGTAGGCGACATCAACTGCTCCCTTGGTCCACCACTCTGGTTACCCAGTCAAAGAAATCTATGAGATTAGTTTGACAGGACCTTCCTTTGTAAACCCATGCTGTCTTGGATCCTGTGCCCCTATGGATTCCAGGTGTTGCACTATCCTTTCCTTAAGGGTGCCTCCATAATCTTGCCACTACTGAGGTAAGACTGACCGGTCTGTGTTCCCGCCTCCTCCCTCTACCACTCTTGTGAGTGGGATCACATGAGCCCTTCTCCAGTCTTCTGGGACCTCTCCTGTGCTCAGAGACTCACTAAACAATTCTGCTAATGGCTCTGCTAGTTCCTCCTTTAGCTCCTTAAGTACCCTGGGATGTATGCCATCAGGTCCCATTGCCTTACCACCCTGAGCTTAGCAAGCTCTTGTAGGACCCTTTCTTTTGTGAAGGGAGTAGTGCTCACCTCCCTCCCCCCTGTGTCCATGATGCTGAGCTGTGGGCCCTGCCCTACCTTCTCTTCAGTAAATATTGAGCAAAAGTATCTATTTAGGATAGATGCCTTTACAGGGTCCTCCTCCTCACATGCTCCCTTTTCTCCATTAAGCTTAGCAATACCCCCTCTGGACTTTCTCCTTTCACTAATGTATCTATAGAAAGTCTTGTCACCTTCTTTACTGTTCGTGCTAGTGTTTCCTCAGTTTGGGACTTTGCCTGCCTTACTGCCTTACCTGCTTCCCTTAGGGCAGTTTGGTATGCCTCCCTATCTTCATCCCGCTGTGTTCCCTTATATTTTCTGAAGGCCAGCCTTTTGGCTCTGACCTTTTCTGCTACTGTATTTGAGAACCAAAGTGGTTTCCTTCTTCTTTTACACTTCCTTTTCTGTCTAACACAATGGGATGTTGCTTCAAGTATTGTATCCTTAATGCTTGCCCACTTTGCCTGTACCTCCTAACCTGTGTTTCTTTTTGCCAGGGCTAGCTTAACTCTGTTGGCCATCTTATCAAAGTCAGCTCCTCTGAAGTCCCATATTTTTGCCTTGGAATGGGATGATTTAGATGTAGTAGCCAAATTGAACCATACCATGTGATGGTCACTACAGAGAATGGCTGCATTTAAACTTCTAAGGAGTGAAGGTGAAAGTCATAAAAGTTACATAATACATTTGCTCCTTCAAGGCTATATTATGGTTCAGTTTCAGTCAAGCTAATATTATTGCGAAAAGGTTTAGCCAAATGTTTGTGAAGTTAACATTTTCAGTACACTGCATCATTTCTGACTCTGTAACCCATTCCTAGCTCGAAGCCACAATGCCCCTTTGTGACATCACTGTCACCATCATGCGAATAACCATTGGCACATGCAGATTACCAGCACATCACCCCAAGAAGAAGCAACAGGAGGTAGTGGGACCAATTTTAAATGTCAAATACAATGCCCTCACAGAAACACTGCATAGCAGGTAGGCTGAAGGAAGCTAGGTGTAAATAATTAAAGGAGAACACTCCAAATTTTTATGAGGCAGCATAAACAATTTAAACTGCTAACAAAGCAGGGGTGAATGGCAGAGTGTAACAATGAAACTTCTAGAAAAACAAGCACACTGGGATTAATGCTAGAAAAGTAAGCACATGAGAATTTAAAAGCTGGGAATAGTAACTGTTGAGTGAAGCCAAGCACTGAGTGCAATCAGGTGTAAACAATTAACGATGGCACTACAAGCAGGAGAAACAGCAGGTAAACTGAGGGATTGCTAGAAGTATGATAAAAGTAAATGGGAGCCTGAATAGCGCAATGCACTTAAGTAGCACAGTGCAAGTGGGGGAGGGGGGCAGGATGCTAGAAAACTAGAAGCCCCCCCCAAAAAAAGTAAAACTGAAAGAAATATAAACACAAGAGAACAAAACAGCAGACATAGATGACAGAAAAAAGCAGAAGCAGCAGCTAGAGGCAAAAGCTAAATACTAACCTAGAAAGGCAGGAGAAACACAAACCAGCAGGAAGACCAACACAAACTGAGCAGAAAATCCAAAAGTACTAGAGGAGGGAGACAAACACTAAAAGGGGGGACAGAGCCCTGGGCTGGGGCCTTTGGTGGCAAAGAAAAAATGCTTTTGAATGAAGCAGAAAGGAGGGTGTCAAATAGCTCAGGCAGGGGGTGTGGCTGGTTGCTTCAGCCCATTGAACCACAAGCTAACCTTTCAATTATTTTAGATTGCCCCTTTTCTCCTGACTTGTATAATACTCTTTTTCCTCCATTTGAATCTGCTTTAACACTTTCATTGCACCTGAAATTATAACAGGAGTGCTCCTTTAAATATGGCTCGTTCTAGGTTTTTATCGGTATTCTCTGTCATTTTTGAACAGCCATCATTTAAGATCACTTTTCTTGTAACTACAGTGTAATAAACTATAGAATGCAGTAGGCACTGCTCTCTAACTTTGTAGGACAACAGGGCCAGATATTGAGTAATGGGCAAAAGCACGGTGCAAACATTTGTGCTTCATTTGCCCTTGCCCACGACCCTGAAGATGGTATAGTCAGTCAGACAGTGCACCTGTGCTGGCATTATCTGACCCAATATAGAGCCATGTCAGGGCAGTGCAAAGTCAAGTAGTGCTGCCCCGACATGGATGTGGGCTGAATGCAGCCGATACTGAAGTGCACAGAAATGGTGCAACTCCAGACCTGTTGGCACCAGGAACATGTATCATGACATTCAGTCAGGAACATGCAAATTAGGCCATTGGGTATGCAAGTCGTAAAGAGGCCATATGCAGGTCCATTATGGGCTCATTTGCATGGGAAGTGGTTGCAGGTTTGCACCCCTCCTGTGACTGCCCCCCACCCCAATTGCCTCTCCCCATGGTGTGGGCAGTGGGGGAGCCACTAGACACCAAGGCATACTGGCACTTTTCTGGAACAGGTGCTCAGGGGTGAGGGGGTTCACTGGACATCAGGGAACTCTTTTAGTAAACAGCATCGAGTGATGAGAGGGTGGAGGGGTGCCACTAGACACCTTGGGATGCTATATTAATACAGCAGCAAGCAATCAGAGTGGGGGGCGCCACTGGACATTAGGGTATAATTTATATATTATAGGAATGGGGATCGAGGGCAGGGCTGCCACTGGACACCTCGGAATACTGAAACTTGTATGAGGATGGGGGATCGAAGGGCAAGGGGTACTACTGTATTATGGGGATGGGGATCGAAGGGCAAGGGGTACTACTGTATTATGGGGATGGGGATCGAAGGGCAAGGGGTACTACTGTATTATGGGGATGGGGATCAGGGCGAGGGTACTACTGTATTATGGGGATGGGATCAAGGCGAGGGTACTACTGTATTATGGGATGGGATCAGGCGGGGGTACTACTGTATTATGGGATGGGATCGAGGCGAGGGGTACTACTGTATTATGGGGATGGGATCAGGGCAGGGTACTACTGTATTAGGGGATGGGGATCGAAGGGCGAGGGGTACTACTGTATTAAGGGGATGGGATCAAGGGAAGAGGGTACTACTGCATTATGGGGATGGGATCAAGGGCGGGGGTACTACTGTATTATGGGGATGGGATCGAAGGGCGAGGGGTACTACTGTATTATGGGGATGGGATCGAAGGGCGGGGTACTACTGTATTATTGGGATGGGATCGAAGGGCGAGGGGTACTACTGTATTATGGGGATGGGATCGAAGGGCGAGGGGTACTACTGTATTATGGGGATGGGGATCGAAGGGCGAGGGGTACTACTGTATTATGGGGATGGGATCGAAGGGCGAGGGGTACTACTGTATTATGGGGATGGGGATCAGAAGGCGAGGTACTACTGTATTATGGGATGGGATCAGAAGCGGGTACTACTGTATTATGGGGATGGGATCAAGGGCTAGGGTACTACTGTATTATGGGGATGGGGATCAGAGGCGGGGTACTACTGTATTATGGGGATGGGGATCGAAGGCGAGGTACTACTGTATTATGGGGATGGGGATCGAAGAGGCGAGGGTACTACTGTATTATGGGGATGGGATCGAAGGGGAGGTACTACTGTATTATGGGGATGGGATCGAAGGCGGGGGTACTACTGTATTATGGGGATGGGGATCGAAGGCGGGGGTTACTACTGTATTATGGGGATGGGATCGAAGGGCAAGGGGTACTACTGTATTATGGGGATGGGGATCAGAAGGCGAGGGTACTACTGTATTATGGGGATGGGATCGAAGGCAGGGTACTACTGTATTATGGGGATGGGATCGAGAGGCAAGGGTACTACTGTATTATGGGGATGGGGATCGAAGAGAGGTACTACTGCATTATGGGGATGGGGATCGAGGGGAGGGTACTACTGTATTATGGGATGGGATCGAAGGGCGAGGGTACTACTGTATTATGGGGATGGGATCGAAGAGTGAG
The DNA here is from genome assembly GCA_016271365.2 of Neoceratodus forsteri. NCBI lineage: Eukaryota > Metazoa > Chordata > Ceratodontiformes > Ceratodontidae > Neoceratodus > Neoceratodus forsteri. The sequence goes on from JADMNL010000025.1 coordinate 54,215,755, forward strand.
GGTACTACTGTGGGGATGAGGATCGAAGGGCGAGGGGTACTACTGTATTATGGGGATGGGATCGAAGGGCGAGGGGTACTACTGTATTATGGGGATGGGGATCGAAGGGCGAGGGGTACTACTGTATTATGGGGATGGGGATCGAAGGGCGAGGGGTACTACTGTATTATGGGGATGGGGATCGAAGGGCAAGGGGTACTACTGTATTATGGGGATGGGATCGAAGGGCGAGGGGTACTACTGTATTATGGGGATGGGATCAAGGGCGAGGGTACTACTGTATTATGGGGATGGGGATCGAAGGCGAGGGGTACTACTGTATTATGGGGATGGGGATCGAAGGCGAGGGTACTACTGTATTATGGGGATGGGGATCGAAGGCGAGGGTACTACTGCATTATGGGGATGGGGATCGAAGGGCGAGGGTACTACTGCATTATGGGGATGGGATCGAGAAGGCGAGGGGTACTACTGTATTATGGGGATGGGGATCGAAGGCGGGGTACTACTGTATTATGGGGATGGGATCGAAGGCGAGGGTACTACTGCATTATGGGGATGGGGATCGAGAAGGGGCGGGGTACACTGTATTATGGGGATGGGATCGAAGGCGGGGGTACTACTGCATTATGGGGATGGGGATCGAAGGCGGGGTACTACTGCATTATGGGGATGGGATCGAAGGCGGGTACTACTGTATTATGGGGATGGGATCGAAGGCGGGGTACTACTGTATTATGGGGATGGGATCGAAGGCGGGTACTACTGCATTATGGGGATGGGATCGAGAGGCGAGGGTACTACTGCATTATGGGGATGGGATCGAAGGAGAGGGTACTACTGTATTATGGGATGGGATCGAAGGCGAGGGTACTACTGTATTATGGGGATGGGATCGAAGGCGAGGTACTACTGTATTATGGGGATGGGATCGAAGGAGGGGTTCTACTGTATTATGGGATGGGATCGAAGGGCGGGGTACTACTGTATTATGGGGATGGGATCGAAGGCGAGGGTTCTACTGTATTATGGGGATGGGATCGAGGCGAGGGGTTACTACTGTATTATGGGGATGGGATCGAAGGGCAAGGGTACTACTGTATTATGGGGATGGGATCGAGGCGAGGGGTACTACTGTATTATGGGGATGGGATCGAAGGCGAGGGTACTACTGTATTATGGGATGGGATCAAGGGCGAGGGGTACTACTGTATTATGGGATGGGATCGAAGGGCAAGGGGTACTACTGTATTATGGGGATGGGATCGAAGGGCAAGGGTACTACTGCATTATGGGATGGGATCGAGGCGGTACTACTGCATTTGGGGATGGGATCGAAGGCGAGGTACTACTGTATTATGGGGATGGGATCGAAGGGCAAGGGGTACTACTGTATTGACCGGATGGGATCGAAGGCCGAGGGGTACTACTGTATTATGGGGATGGGATCGAGAAGAGCGAGGGTACTACTGTATTATGGGGATGGGATCGAGGGTACTACTGTATTATGGGGATGGGGATCGAGAAAGGCAGGGTACTACTGTATTATGGGATGGGATCGAAGGCAGGGGTACTACTGTATTATGGGGATGGGATCGAAGGCGAGGGTACTACTGTATTATGGGGATGGGATCGAAGGGCGGGGTACTACTGTATTATGGGGATGGGGATCGAAGGCGAGGGGTACTACTGTATTATGGGGATGGGATCGAAAGAGGCGAGGGTACTACTGTATTATGGGGATGGGATCGAGGCGAGGGTACTACTGAATTATGGGGATGGGATCGAAGGCGAGGTTCTACTGTATTATGGGGATGGGGATCAAAGGCGAGGGGTACTACTGTATTATGGGGATGGGGATCGAAGTGCGAGGGGTACTACTGCATTATGGGGATGGGATCGAAGGGAGGGTTACTACTGTATTATGGGGATGGGATGGTCGAGGGCGGGGGTACTACTGTATTATGGGGATGGGGATCGAAGAGGCAGGTACTACTGTATTATGGGGATGGGGATCGAAGGCGAGGGGTACTACTGTATTATGGGGATGGGATCAAGGGCAGGGGTACTACTGTATTATGGGGATGGGGATCAAGGGCGAGGGTACTACTGTATTATGGGGATGGGGATCGAAGGCAGGGGTACTACTGTATTATGGGGATGGGATCGAAGGGCAAGGGTACTACTGTATTATGGGGATGGGATCGAAGGCGAGGGTACTACTGTATTATGGGGATGGGGATCGAGGCGGGGGTACTACTGTATTATGGGGATGGGGATCGAAGGCGAGGTACTACTGTATTATGGGGATGGGGATCGAGAAGGCGGGGTACTACTGTATTATGGGGATGGGATCGAAGGGCAAGGGGTACTACTGTATTATGGGGATGGGATCGAAGGCGGGGGTACTACTGTATTATGGGGATGGGGATCGAAGGCGGGGTACTACTGTATTATGGGATGGGATCGGAAGGGCGGGGTACTACTGTATTATGGGGATGGGATCGAAGAGGCGGGGTACTACTGTATTATGGGGATGGGATCGAGGCGAGGGGTACTACTGTATTATGGGGATGGGGATCGAAGGGCGAGGGGTACTACTGCATTATGGGGATGGGATCGAAGGGCAAGGGGTACTACTGTATTATGGGGATGGGATCGAAGGGCGAGGGGTACTACTGTATTATGGGGATGGGGATCGAAGGGGTACTACTGTATTATGGGGATGGATCAAGGGCGAGGGTACCACTGCATTATGGGATGGGATCAAGGCCAGGGGTACTACTGTATTATGGGGATGGGATCGAAGGGCGAGGGGTACTACTGTATTATGGGGATGGGATCGAAGGGCGAGGGGTACTACTGTATTATGGGGATGGGGATCGAAGGGCGAGGGGTACTACTGTATTATGGGGATGGGATCGAAGGGCAAGGGGTACTACTGTATTATGGGGATGGGATCAGAGGTGAGGGTACTACTGTATTATGGGGATGGGGATCGAGGCGAGGTACTACTGTATTATGGGGATGGGATCGAAGGGCGAGGGGTACTACTGTATTATGGGGATGGGATGAAGGCGAGGGGTACTACTGTATTATGGGATGGGGATCGAAGGGGCGAGGTACTACTGTATTATGGGGATGGGATCAAGGGCGAGGGTACTACTGTATTATGGGGATGGGATCGAAGGGCGAGGGGTACTACTGTATTATGGGGATGGGGATCGAAGGGCGAGGGGTACTACTGCATTATGGGGATGGGGATCGAAGGGCGAGGGGTACTACTGGACAACAGGGACGTCATTGCTTCAACAGGCTGGGGCAGATGGCCACAGTCCTTTTACCTACCATTAGGGTCTTGCATACCATTAAGTCAGGGTTTGCAAAGGTGATAACTTGCACCTGGTCAGTGGGCAGTCACCGCATGGGCAAACGTCTGAATATGCTGCTGCACCTGTATGTGGGGGGACACCCTCATTTGCATGGGTGCAGCAGTAACTTAGCACTCCAGCACTAATGAGTTTTGCCTGTGCTGTGGGGGTGTCTGAATTAAAGCTCACCCAAAAAGTGGTTGCAAATCCCAGTTCGCATAGGCAAACGCCCATTAGTGCCCGGGCTAAGGTTTGAAAATCTGACCCCAGATGTACTAAAACAGCTGAGAATAATAATGATAACCTAGTCAAAGCCATACTAAAAGGAGTGCTCGTTTTATTGTTTCAAATGTCTGAAAGGGTTAATGCAACCTCAAAATGGGCATAGCAGGATATTATGCAAAACAGGACATAAGGGCAATCTAAAATAGAATAAAAAAGTACAGGTTGGAGTTTTCACTGTAATATGTACTGCTGCTTTAACCAGTTCAAAAAGAGTTGTTCTAATGGATCTAGACTAGTGCAGTCAAACAGTTCTGAGAAATTGAAAAGGAGCCAATAATATCTCAGAGAACCCTTGGTTGAAACTATACTGTATATGTCAATTCTTTCTTAGAAGCAGAGCCTTTATGCTTCAACACTTGCATTCAAAATGTGCGTAAAGTTGTAAAAGAGTCTGGAGCAGGAAATGTCACTGGCTCCCAAAATTATAATCTCAATCAGCCACTTAATTTTGCCTTTCCGAGTGAGATTTGGCTATGCTGGTTTTAGGCCTTGAAGGATGACATGGACTCCGAATTTCTTTCAGCTATTTGGGAAGTTTTATAGGGCTTGAAAAGGTATTCCTTAAAGAGCTAGAACACTGCCTAAAATGAATACTAATTTTAAGAGCAGCTGACACCTTCAGAATAAAAAAAAACAACATAATATTTAGACACAGATCAGTTTATATTTTTCATTTGTTCTGTATTTTTCCACCCCATTATGTAATGCTGAGGCCATTTGCATGAAAACAGGATCTTTGCTCCTGAACAGTTCATCTATTCTTGCTGCTTTCCCCCCACCTGATGTCCAAATGAACTTCTTGTAGTATCGCAGTTACTCCCATGGCAACAGACTGTGATGTCACAACAGAGGATTATGACTTGAAGTAGGTAGCACACTACTGAGGCAGATCGACTCTAACAGATAAAGATCATGTATTTCTGCAAATTTCCTCTGTAATAAAAGATGGGGTGGAGAAATCTGCAGAATATGTTTGGAATGCAAGCTGAATTATACTTAATTATTATGTTTTTCAAAGTTTTCTTTGAGGCATCAGCAGCTGTTTAAGACATAGTGAACTATTGCTTTTTGTATCTGAATTATATTTTTTATTTGTCTTTTGCTTATTAGATCATTTTCTGCTTGGCAGTAGTTGATGTGATGTGTGGAACATAGAGGCTGAGATGACTGCTTCTATTCCTCCTTATACATCATCAGAGCTATGACCACACTAGTTGGGAAATCACACATGACCAAGAAGAACCAATCACCTGTTGCCAAACTGGTCACTTGTGATGCCAAATAAGTGATGTTGCAATGCTGATGAGGTACGAAGAGGTAAAAAACTTCCCCAGGTAAAGGTCTGCTGTTCTCACCTCACCTGTTACTATCAGGCAGAGAATCAGTTAATGAGCAAATTGGAAAAAGAAAGATACTTCAGAAATAAAAAGTTGAAACTGACTACTTTTAAAATTAATACAGTTTTCTGCCTTCTGTTTTTGGTGCTACTAGCGCCGAAGGCTTTTTTGTCTGTTACTTAACATGCAATGCCACATGATTTTAGAGTTCCTGGGCAGAGTCTAGGATCAAATACAATTGTTCACACTGGCAGCAGCACATCTGAGTTTTTGTTGTTGTTGTCATTTGTATTTTTGTATAGCAAAAACAGTATTTTGAACATCATATTTTTATACAAGGAAAGTTAGCACTCAATTAGAATGATGCCCTAAAGAGGGACCAGTCAACTCAAACAGATTTCCCAGTTTCCAGCAAAAAATGAACAATTGGCATCAACAGAATTCAGTTGCACAGGATTCACCCAAAAATATGAAATTCAGGGCCTTCCAGTTTTTATTACAGAAAACATTTACACTAAAACAGGGTGTTATTTCCAGGGACTTTATCTATTCATGATGCTTATTCTAGCTGTGAAGTCATGATCCTCTACTTACAACATCACAACTTGTGGCCACAGCAGTTATTCTTATCACAAGCAGAGGATTATGATTTTAGCACAGGAAAATACAAGACCCCTCCTGGGTCTATGGAATTTTGAGGATGGTGCATGGCTGTCTGGGAAGGGCACACACCACAAACATAAATATATATATATATATATATATATTTCAGTCATAATGGGTCTAAGAGTGAGGTGACGTACTGAGATTTGATGAATACAGTTGCTGAAACCCATATTTTAACAATTTATTATGCTCTGAATTCAAGAGTTGTGCCTTTTGCAGTCTAATTATGTCTGGCTTATGTTTTTTTTTAATTAGTATTTTACATGAGTATGTTGAGAGAAGACAATAAGCAAAGCACTGTGATATGGAAAATAAATATATTTAAAATATATTTGTCAATGTATATTTCCTATATATGTGTAATTACATTTTCAAATATATTTTCATCATATGTCTAAAGTATTTGCTAAAAATCTAAAATTGGCCATTTTAAAATATACAATTTACGTGCAAAATGTATGTGATAAATATATTTAGTATATATTATAAATATATTCCATGATATATTTATTATAGGTGCACAATATAAGTGTTCTATATGTGTAGATACATCTTAAATACCTAATAGACATACTTTGTGTGTGGTTGACATATATCTAACATACTTTGTAAAGATTTTGTGCTGTACAGTGGCTGTGGAGCAGCAGTCTTCAGGGAGATCTTCTGGAGACTGAGGTGCTGCCCGATCTGTGTGCATCTTTCTGGGCTGTTAGGCAAGGTCTCTAGACTCTGGGCTGAGTTGGTGAGGTTTCGAGGGTCCTCTTCCAGAGGCCACCAAGTCCACCACTGTTTCCACTGAGACCTCCTGGAAGGAGTGATGACTGGACTGTGGTGGACTCTGGGAGGGTGGGGATGAGAGGAATGGAACACATTCCTCATCCAATGCTGCTACAGAACTCTTTTGCTCCCTGGCAGGACAGGACTGCTGAGATGAGGCACCTGGGTTGTGGCAAGAGAGGATGTGGGCGGTTCATCAGAGTGGAGGCCGCAAGGTGGGAGGGAAAGGACCCCAGTAGAACAGGAAACAACTTCTGATGGGGAACTCAATTGCCATGGGATAGTAATAGGAACACCATGGGAGGGAAGGAGGGAGGTGAGGTGCCTACCTGGCACTTCGGTATGGAGGAATGGAGAGTTGATCTTCAGGCTCACTAGGGTGGCAGGGAAGGAGGGGGTGCTGAATGTCATTTTCCATCTGGGAACAAATGACCAGCAGGGAACACAGACAATGTGGTGCAGGATAGGTTTAGGGATCTGGGGAGGGATCTGAAGCATGTAGCATGCACAGTGGACTTCATTGAGGTGCTATCTGTGCAAGGTTGGGTGGAGGAGAGGAAGCACCACACCACAGACTTCAACAACAGGTTGAAGGCATTGTGCAGGAATGAGGGGTTTGGCTACATTGGGGACTGGGGCCCTAGCTGGAGGGATGAAGGCTTGTATAAATAGGATGACCTCCATCCATCCAGGAGGGGTAAAGTAGTCAAGGGTAGAAGGTTTAAATGTTACTTCAATTGATATTTAAACTAGTTATGTGGAGAGGTCAAAGAAATGAGGAAGCCAGTGAATGCTCCAGCCCCTCCCCCCCCAGATAATGGAGCAGCAGTGAAGAAAAGCCCAGGGGAAGTAAATTCCCCAAGGGTAGTTGGGAATGGGGGAAGGGACAGGGGGGGATCGAGAAGTGGAAAGAAGGCTGAAAAAATACTAAGAAGGTTTTTTTTATTTATTTATTTAAAAGTCTTATAAAATACAGTACAAGTTCCTTGAGAAGTAAGTCTCATTTACATATTGTCCCAAATCTTAAATACAACAAAAAAAAAAACAGAAAAAATAAAAAGTTGACAACATACGCAAATCAGTTTATAAAAACAATTACAAGCAGATTGTTCTGGCAGCAACTTTTTTAAGCCATGTTTAATAATGGCCAGAGTAGGCAAATTTCTGAGCGGGGAGGACAGATTGTTAGGTTGTTAGAACAGATTGTGAGGGTGAGCATAGAGAGGTTCAAAATGGGAAGGACAGCACTAGTGAAAAGAGATGGGCAAAGAATGGACTCAGGAAGGAAGGGCAAAGCAGGGGCCATGAGGGACAAAAGGTGTGGAGAGTCATGTGAGCCAATGCTAGGAGCCTAGGGAACACAGTTCCTGACCTTGAAGCTACCATTATGGGGGCAGACTCGGATGTGGTGACCATAATGGAATCATGGTGCACTTACAACCACAGCTGGGAGGTGGTCATACTGGGGTATAACATGTTTTGGAAAGATGGGGCAGGAAAAAAAAGAGGGGTTGTTTCATATGTAATGGAAGATATAAAGGCCATGGACCTACAAGGACACAGTGAGGAAAAGGATAGGCTGGAGGTTCTCTGTGTTTTATTAGGAACATGGTGCGGGATCTTTATATGAGTGGGGGTGATGTAGAGGCCACCAACACAGGAGGAGGAACTGGACAGGGTTTTGTGGGGGCATAGGAAAAATGGCAATTAAAGGGTAAGTAATAATCATGGGTGACTTCAAAATGCTGCATGTGGACTGGAACATCCTGGCCACAGCTACAATTAGGAGCAGGGTAATCCTAGTCTCCCTGCAGGGGGCATTTCTCAGGTAGCTGGTTACAGATCTTCCTAGGGAAGGAGCAGTGCTGGATCTGATACTTACAAACAAGGACAGCATTGCAGACATCACAGTGGGTAGACCTTGGGTACTAGTGATCATCATACATTGTGATTTGGCTACAGACTGAGCAGGAGAAAACCACACTAGGATGGAGTTCCTGGACTTCAGGAGGGCAGATTTTAAAGAAATGGCAGACTGCCTCAGAAAATACCTTAAGGGGAGGGGATAGCCGGGGGTGGAGGCACAATGAAATAGAATAAAGAAGGGAAAAAGTAAGGCCATGGCAAGGTAATTAGCAAGGGAAAAAGGAGAAAGAAGCCACTGTGGTTCTCAAAGGAAGTGGCTAAGGCAGTAAGGGAGAAAAAATGGCTTTCAAGAAGTATAAGAAATATTGTATTGTCTGTATTGGACCCCATTGAGAATGAGTCTAACCACTCAATGGGTTGTCCTTTTCCTGAATTTATAAGGAATAAACTTTTACAACAACAACAATAAGGAGATCCAAATGGAGGTAGACAGGGAGGTATATCTAGAAAAACAAAGGGAGGCAGGAGCTTGGGGGAATGGACGCAAGTCCATTTACAGAGGCGAGAGTATAATGGGGGTTGGAAGTCCTAAAAGAAAATAAGGTGATTGGCCCAGGCAGGATCCACCCAAGGGTACGCAAGGAGCTGAGCAAGGTGCTAGCTGCCCCTCTCAAAAAACTGTTTAGCACCTCATTAGAAATGTAGTGGTTCCTGAGGACTGGAGGAGGGCCAATGTGGTCCCCCTGTACAAGAGGGGCAGCAGGGAGGAGGTTAGCAATTAGAAAGCAATCAGTCTCACATTAGTGGTAGGGAAGCTGATGGAGTCCCTGCTGAAGGAGAGATAGATGGAGTATTTGTAGACATATGGGTTGCAAGACCATTGGTAGCATGGCTTCACCAGGGGGAGATCATGTCAAACAAATCTCATAGATTTCTTTGAATGGGTAGCTAGGGAGGTGGATCAGGGGAAGGGAAAAGGATGTGGCCTATCTGGACTTTAATTAAAACCTTTCATTCCATATCACACAGGAGGCTGATAAAGAATCTTAGCAGCCTGCGAAGAAGAAGGTGGTCTGCTGCGTAGCCAATTAGTTGAAAGATATCAGGCAGAGGCTGGTGGAAGACAGTAGTCACTTGGAAGACGGGAGCATGACCAGTGGAGTACCACAAGGATTGGTACTGGGCCCTGTCCTCTTCAGTCTTTTCACAAGTGACATTGCTGAGGAACTGGAGGGGAAGGTGTATCTCTGCAGATGACACAAAATCTTCAGCAGGGTGGACACCCAGGAGAGGGTGGATAGAATACAAAGGGTTCTAGGGCATATGAGGTAAGAGTGTGGGAACTCAAAATGTACTCACTGGAGACAAGAATGAGAGGGGTCATGATTGAGAGCTATGCAAGCTGCAGGTGGGGAGTCTCTTTCACATGAGGAAAAGCACCAGAAAGGGGGACATATAATGAAGCTTGATGGAGTGAGTTTAAGGTTTAAGAGGGATGTCAGGAACTATATCTTCATTGAAAGGGTGGTGGACACCTGGAAGAGTCTGCTAGAAGAGGTGGTAGGACAGAAAACAGTGGGGAGCTTCAAACATGTGTGGGATAGGCAGATGGATATAATAAATGGAGGCAAGGGTGGAAGGAGGGACACCTGTGACCAAGCAAAGTCCAGGCTGTGGTGTTAGGCAGGGATAATAGGGCAGACTAGATGGGTCTATTGGACCTTTTCTGCTGCCACATTCCTTTTGTCTGAAACTCATCTTTATTGTGGATAAATAACTGTACAATCATTCCCTTAAGAAATCATTATAGAGTGTCTTCATCATACAACTTTTGGTATACATCAGTGTAGTGTTACGTACTGTACTAATTTTCCCTATAAGCAGTTAATTCTGTGATGTAAGTCATCAAGCCTAAGGCAGTAACAGATGTAAGGCTAAGCATTTCATTATACCAGCTGGTGTCTAAGGCTGATCGAAAGCCTGCTCACAGGTCATGTGTGAATTTACATTTTTCACGCCTTCCAATGCACTAACCCTTTTCTGTTTGATTCCTTCCAGGTGACCATTTGAAAATGCAGTCTGCCCAGAAAACCCAGGGACTTTCCTTTTTAGATGTAGAACTATTTAGAATTACAAATAAACAAAAACTTATTCAAACTAAGCACTCTTTGTCCTTCCTTAATTACTCTGTAAGGGGATTTCCCCTTGGCTGCGCATTTTACCATGGCCACAAATTCGGCCTTTCTCTCACTAGAGTATGGGGGCTTCTTTATTTTAGAGGTGTCCTGTCCCTTGTCTTAGTGGTCCTCACTCCTTGTGGTTCTGGTAACAATCCATTTTTCCCACCTTTCCGCATGTTTATCTGACTGCAGCCTAAAGCTTCGCAATGAGGGCTTCCATTCTTTCTACGTTCTTCACCCTACTTACCCAGGAATCCATGGATGGTGGGGTATTCTTTAACCAATTGGCTGTGATCTCCTTGAAGATAACCAGGCTCAGAATTCTGTATAGTCTTTGGGACTGGGGGTTCTTTAGTACATGTCTTACCTGTCCAAGGACTCGGAGGTTAAAGTCCATGGGTAGCTGTACCTTCCACAGCCCCGAGAGTTCAACCCTCACCCTTTCCCAGTAACCCCTGATCTTGGGGCAGTCCCAGAAAAATGTGGGTATGGGAGCCTATCTGGCCACAGCCTCTCCAACACAGGGTTGAATTGCTGGAAGCAAAATGTTGCATGATTGAGGGGGTGTGGAAGAACCTTGTCCAGCATTTCCACCTGAATTCCCTCCAACCAGGGGTAGCTGTGACCCTTCAATCCCTCTCCCACTCCCTGCTCCAATCCTCCTTTGGCAGGTCTATCCCCACTCTGCCTGCCATTTCCCTCTTAGGGTCTCAAGCCAATCTCCACCATCACCCATTAAGGCCTTATAGGCATTTGATATAGTTCCGTTTGGCTCCTTAAGTGTAGATCCCCAATATAGGAAGTTCTCCGAGGGGGTCATGTCCCTATCAGCTTTGGGGACTATTTGGTTTGCTAGCATATAGATGCAAATCTGAAGGTAGCGGTGGAAGTCAGCATTAGGGAGAGCAAATTTATTCTGCAGGTCTCAGAATGTTATTATGTTGGTATTCTGGATCAGTGAGCCAAATCTAGCCAGTCTGCAGTATTCCCTCTGCGATAAGCTGGATCAGTCAACGTTGGGGGGGGGGGGAAACCTGGATCTCCAATTATCAAGGTCAGAGGGTCTACTGTGTTGGGAGTGCCTGTGATGTACCTACCCTTCTTTATGATCCTTAAAGTATGTTTCACAAATGGGTTTCCTATCCATGCCCAGGTTTGTGCCGTGAGGGTGGCATGGGGCAGTGAAAACAGGGGGATGGGGCCTGACTGGGCCACCTCTATTTCTCTCTACCATGAGCTCTCCCCCTGCTTTATCCATGTCACCACAGTTGCCAGCTGTGCTGCCAGATAATATATATTCAGATCAGGCAGCACCAGACCTCCCCTCTCTCTAGGGAGAGACAAAGTCTTGGCCGCCATTCTGTGTTTCCCCTTGTTCCAGATGAATTTTGACAATCTCTTATTAACTGTTGGCCAGAAGGAGGCCAGAATGGCTATTGGAAGGGCCTGAAACAGGAACAGCAGTCTGGGGAGGATATTCATCTTTCATGCACTTATTCTGCCTCTTTGTATCAGTGTGAGAGAGTCCCATCTATTGATGTCGGCTTGTATCTCAGACCAGAAATTGACATAATTTAGCCTGAATAGCAGGTTTCTCTGGGGAAAGATTCTTACCCCCAGATATCTCACTACTTTGTTAGGGGCCCATTTAAATGGATATCCTTCTTCACCTCTCAGCCTGCCTCCTCCCAACTTGAGCATCTCTGATTTATCTACATTAGTTTTGTACCCAGATATTTGACCGTATTCCTCTAAATGTTCCAGGAGAGTTGGTACCGACCTCTGGGGTGAAGTGAGGTAAAACAGGCTGTCATCAGCGTACAGGGAAATTTTGTGCTTCCTGTCCCCAACCCTTATTCCCTCAATCCCCCTGTGGTCCATAACTGCTATCGCCAGGGGCTCTATACCCATGGCAAAGAGGAGGGAGGAGAGAGGGCGCATCCCTGCCGGGTGCCCCTTTGAAGGTAGAATCTGGGTGATGATATCCCATTAGCCTGTACTGTTGCTTGTTGGGAAGCATACAGGGCCCCTATGCTATCCCTAAATTTGGTCCCCAGACCTATCACCTCGAGGGTCTTGGTCAGGAAGCCCCAGTTCACCCAGTCAAAGGCCTTCTCGGCATTCATGAATATCACCAGGGAAGGGACCTTGTTCTTTTGTTGCTGGTCAATCAGATTTAATAGCCATCTAATATTATCATGGATCAACCTCCCTTTGGTGACTCCTGTCTGGTCTGGGTGAACTAGCGCTCCCACCACCTCTTGAAGTCTCTTTACCAGGATTGATGTGAATATTTTTTGGTCTAGGTTCAAGAGCAAAATTGGTCTATAGAAACCACACAAGGTGGCATCTTCTCTCCTTATGTATGACCGAAATTTGAGCGTATTGCCATGAGGGTGGAGCTCCCTCTCTCTCCTGGACCGCCCTGCACACTTTTTCCAGTAGTGGGGCTAATTCCCCCCTGAAAGGGCTTGTAAAACTGCCGGGTATCCATCAGATCCCAGGGCCTTACCCCTCTTTAAATGTTTTATAGTTCCCACTATCTCCTGCTGCAAGATGGGAGTCTCCAGGCTTTCCATCCAAGCCTCCGTCAATTTAGGGACGGGTAGCCTTCCTAAGAAAGTCTCTACTTTTTCCAAGAAATTGTCTGTTTTTTCTTCCCTGTACATATCTTTATAAAATGACTGGAAATGTTGGACAATCTTCAATGGGTCTGAGTCCAGGGTCCCTGCGTTCCTTCTCTGCTTAATTTTCAACACTACTCTCCCCACCGCTTCCTTCCTTAACTACCAGGCTAGCAGTCTACCAGCCCTGTTACCAGCTCCGTAGAACCTTTGTCTGGAGTAGTGCAGGGCGCCTTCAATTTTATCATTGAATAGTTTGTTTAGTTTATCTCTCAGGTCCCTCTTTACTTCTTCATTTAGGGCAATTTTGTGTTCTGCCTCTAGATCAAATATTTTAGCTTCTAGGGCTGTTTGTTCATTGAGCCTGTCCCTTTTTACTGCTGCCACAAATGTTATATTTTCCCCGAGAGCTTTGCCTTAAATCTGTTCTACCATATGACTGCTGAATAATCTTTGGGATCATTGGTTTCCCTATACTCCTGTAGGCAGGCCTTAACTACCCCTTTACAATCTTCCTGGTTAGGTAGTGAGACATTAAGTCTCCAGGCCAAGTGCTTTGGGGAGGGGGAGAGGGAGACTGCTATTGATACTGCACTATGGTCCAAAATGGACCGCATATGTATTTTAGCTGAAATCAAGGCACAGGCCCACTCTGTGGACACCAGGAAGAAATCCAGCCTTGAGCATGCTTGGTGTGGGGCAGACCAGCAGGTGCAGTCCCTGACCTTGGGATGGAGGAGCCTCCAGGCCTCTCTCAGGCCAAGTTCTTTAATGAGCCCCCCCCCAGGCACTTTTCCAGGCCTGTTTAGTGCCTGATCTATCCAGAGCTGGGTTCAATATGATGTTCAAGTCTCTTCCCACCATAAATTGTTCTCCAGGGGGGTGGGGGTGGTGCAAATCACGTTAAAGTTTAACAAATGCCACTCTTTCTCTGTCCAGATTTGGTGCAGAGAGCAGGGAACATTCCTGTAGGTACCTCTGATTGCTATAAATCTACCCAAAGGATCTGAATTCGATTCCATCACCTCCAGGGAGCAATTTTTGTGGATCAGTATTGCCACACCTCTCTTGTGAGGCTGCGCTTGACAGGAGGAGTGAAATACCTGGCCAACCCAGACCCTTTTAAGCTTATCAGCCTCAGCTGGGGACAAGTGGATCTCTTGCAGAAAGGCCACATCTACTCTTTTTTCAGTTCATTTAAGACCCTTGTTCTCTTCATGAAATTGTTAATCCCTCAGATGTTGTAGGAGGTTATTTATTATCCCCTCAACCATTTGAATTTCTCAGGCACATCTTTTCTGTGACTTGCAAGGACCTCCAGTGCTTCTAAACACTGACACAGTAACCAAACAAATCAGCTTTACACAACTGAACAGATGGTTCAATGTCAGGCATATCGTGCACCCAGCTCTAACTTTCGGTGGACCACGGAGAGTGGGATGAGGTCCCCTGCCTTGGGACCATGTGTGACTCATGCGCTTTTCAGCTACCATCTGTCTCTTCTCCTGTAATTGGTAGCTCAGTGTATTACTTTATCTCACTTGTCAGTGCCGTGAAGTTAATGAAGTTCTTATCTTTATCTCACTCCATTCCCCTTTGGGTAAACAGCCCAGTAGTAGAGGGGGGCAGCCGGCCCTGGGGGGACCATCAAACACATGTTTCTCTAACTCCCCCTCCCTCCCTTCCTCCTATAGCACAAAACCCCCTTTCCACTGTTTCTTAATGTGATAGCAAACATTTCCTACCCTTATTATTTACATTAGGCCTTCTAGCTGACTGCTCTATTGTAAGCCCTAGCCGTTAAAATGCGTTGGAGTTGTACCGTTCATCTTTATGCCACCAGGAGCTCTCCAAGTCAGCTTCAGGAATGTCAGAGGGCCTGATCACCTTGAAGGAAGGATGCTTGCATTGCAGCTGTTCTTCCCAGGCCTTCCTGTGGTGAGTGGTCTCTTATCTATCTGTGATATTTTGGTGCATACCTCTCAACTGTCCCTGATTTTCAGGGACTTGATTTGTCTAAAAATTTTACTCTGCCCTCCTAAAATTGTGTTTCTGTGACTAAACAGTGGGGTTATAAGTACAAAATAATATCAAACATAAAAGTTACAGACTTGTTCTTTCTTAGTTGATTTTTTTAAGCCTTGTCCCTGATTTATGAGGGGAGGTTGAGAGGTATGTTCTGGTGCCATCCCCTTCCAAGCTTCTCTGGCAACATTTTGGAACCTTACATAAGGCGTCTAGGTCCCTGTGAAATGAAGGAGGAAGAAAACGTCAGTGGAGCAGCTGTGAGAGGGGGAAGTGGGCTGAGCTCTGATTAATTGCACTTACACTCTCGGCTTAAGGTAGGGCCCCCCTGCCCAACATCCCCCAAGCTCAGTCGCAAAGACCATTTCCCCTTCATATTCGGCGCCTCCCACCAATGATTATTACATCAGGTAGTACCATTGAGAAAGTCCAATTGCCCCCAACCCCAATGAACTGCCAAAGTGACTTTAAGCAGCCTCTTCACCCTCCTCCAACATCGGTTGTGGACCTCCTGAGCATCGGAGGTGGAAAGTAAGTCCTTATCACCAGTTCCTGGTTCTTAAAATAAAGTTTTTACCGTGGCTTAAGAAAAAAGTCTCAGATCTTGGGAAAGGAGGGCCTGGAGTCTCTGCCGTCACTAGCCATTGGAGTCGTTGTAGATCTGATGCCTCTGCTATGTTGGTTGGAGCTTTGGCCCTCTTCCATGAGCTGGAGTGGATGAAGTCCATGTGAGGGGCCTCTTCTAGTCTTGCAAGCAGCTCTGGTGTGATGTCTAGCTTTTGGAGAGTCGGTCTCGCTTCATTGAGAGTCCTGAATAACACTGGCCCTTCTTTCAAAAATATCTTCAGTTTTGCTGGGGCAATTAAATGCATTTTGTTACCCTGAGAGCCAATATATTTTTTTAACTGCCAGTAGGGTCCTGTACTTTTGCGGCATTAGCAGGGTAAAGTCCTGGTCAAAATAAAGAGGTCTGTCTCCAAACAACACTTGTTTTTTTGACCATGCTTTGTGCAGAACTGACGTTTTTACCCTGTAGTCCATGAACTTCATAACTATGGACCTCGGATTAGCTTTAGGATTGGTGGATTTCTTGGCCAGTGCTCTGTGTGCTATCACTATGTTCAGAGCCATTTCAGGCAGGAGGCTAACAGCCTTCATAGTGCCAGATTTGGTATCTTCTGGCAGTCCATATAAGCAGAGGTTGTCATGGCGTGCTCTGAGTTTCTGATCATCCATTTTCTCTGCGATTTCCCTCACTCTTTTAAGTAGATGTCAGAGTTCTGCCTCATGTTGCTCAACTGCAGCAGCTGTCTCAGACAAGCCCTGTTACATCTCCTTTGAACGTTGGGCTATCTCCTGCATCCCTTTCGTGTTGTCAGTTATGGCTTTTTGCAGGCTAGACATTGCGCTGTTTATATTGGCGAGTTCTGTGAAGAGCCATTTGGATATTATAGTGAATTTCTCTCCACCCTCATCCTCACTGCCATCACTGTGAGAACCTGATGCCATTGAGGTCGAGCTGGCGCAACTGGTGGCCCTTGGCTCCTGTGGCTCCGGTCAATGTACTGACTTCAGGTATTTCAGAAGAGACTCCTTTTTGTTTTCCTTTTGAAGGCATATTGAACATGCTTCACTTTATTGTCAGTCTGGAGGGTCTGAGAGCCAAATCATGGGCAAAAGCTGAGCAATAATTACCCTTGGGGTACGGAGCCGATGTAACTCATGGCTGCATCCGAGGAAGGCGGAACCAGAAGTTCCCCTGAACAAATACTTCTCTGTTGCCACATTCTATGTTTCTATACATTGTAAAAATATCTTAAGATACCTAGACAAAAATATGATGAATTAATCATGATGTACTGTATCTTTATCTGTACATTTGGAATTCAATTTGTTAGCAACCATTTAGATATCTATAATGGAATTAGATAATGCACCTTTAAGTCAGACATGGAGATTACACATTTATATACAAGTTATATATAAATGTGCAAACTTTTATAATATAAGCAATAAGGCATGGCAGGGTGTGGGTTTATGTTTTGTAAACCACACATCCAGGTGTGTTGTAAGGCACAGGGTGCTTGCTCCGAGTGCCTTCAACCACTGGAAGTGCAGTTTACAAACATAAACACACACCCTGAAGTATCTTATTGTGCTTACGAAATGCATTACAAAAGAGAATGAAACAAGACACAGTTGTTTAAATTAAATAAAATTCAAGAACAGATGGAAGAAAACAGTGAAAAAGAGAAACAATAGTCCCTCAGCTGTCACTGACAACTCCTACATACGATAGAACCCTCACCATTTATTCTGAGCCACAACCACCTTCTCCCAACACACATCATAGACACATCTACTTGTCCCATTCTACCCCCCAGCCACACATACAGTACGTATACACACTCACATAAGTAAGGAATGCCCAGTTTTGCTGTTTGTTTTCTTTCCTTTTTTGCCTCAGTATCCCACTCCAACCCAGCTAGCCTCCCCACACATACACACAGCTCACTGCACTTTTCAAGGCTGACAGTTTGTACTGTGTCAGCCTTAGTGTAATCACAATTGCAGTGCAGCATCTGCCAAAGAAAAACAGGATCAGACCACAATTTTCCTCTGCCTTATACTGATATCCCCTTCTTTAAAAACAAAAAAAAGTATCTGTTTTACTGCAGTAAGGATGCTGCACCTGATGGTGCCACCATGGAGCCAAAACTGAGTGCCACTGGTGGGCAACTATTTAATATTTATACTACAACTGCCAGTCAGGTGGTAATGTGTGGGAGTGAGATTTTTATACTAAAACCACCAGTCTTGCACTACTGTACACTCCGATTGGAGAAGATCTCTCACTATAGCAATACAAAATTAAAACTGTGCACTGGCACAGTGCTGAATATGACACTAAGGATAACATGGCCTGTGAAGGGGGGGCATAGTGGCACATCCCTGTCCAGGGCACTGGATATAGAGCTGCACACCGGGGGTGGCTGTGGGAAGCAGAGAGGATACCAAGGACAGACAAACAGCACAGGTATGTCAGTATCAAAAGAACACTTTAGTAGTAGAAAAAGGCAACAGGTCAGAACAACAAGAAAGGGTGAAGGGGACAGTAAACAGAGGGTGGGGTGGAAACATGGGGTAAACAGTAGCCAACTAGGGTGCCAACAACAACTTAATGCCTGTGCCGCAGGCTGGCTCATGGCATTGCTGGTGGAGGGGGTGGTGCTGAAGGTGGTGTATGTTGTAGGTGCCCTGGCTTCCACTGCCAGCTCCTGGATGGCCTCACCTATGTTCTCGAGCTGTCTCACGATGAGGTGTTGCTGCCGTACAAGCTGGAACAGCAGTCATCCCGGCCCTCAAATGTCTCCTGTTGCCAGCAATGGCTTAGACTCCTCTAGACACCTATGGACAGAAAGAAAATTAACTTAGCCAGTTGTGTACACAGGATCAGACCTGCTGGTGTTGCCTATTGCACGCAGCCATGGTAAACCCAGTTAGTACACGCACCACGATGCCCCTCAAGGATTATGGGTAGCTGACAGTCACAATGGATCAGACGTGGTATACCAGGGACAGAACTGTGGACCCATACAGTGGATGGATGCAAGTACAATGACTGTGCCATGGCATAGACACCATCAGTGGCCATGGCAGAGATATGCTTGTGGCCCAGGCATCAGTAGCACTATGCCAGAGACTGAAGGGCAGTGTCTTATGCCGAGTGGCAAGGAGGGGCAACTCACCTCATGGCCAATGACCAGGCATCTAACACCTCTGCCAACCCTGGCATGCAAGACATGACATCCAGGATCCTCCCTTGGTCACAGCCAAGACTGAGCACAGGTGCACACAACATAGCTGCACACAACATAGCTGTACAAGGCTGGGAAGAGCAGGCGGTACTGTGTGCAGCACACATTGTCCACCCAACTGCCATGGTGGTGTATGTAGGAGGACATTGGACACACTGTGCACCTGTCACTACAACACCGGTGTATGCTGTGCTGCAGCCTGGATGTGGCTGAAGTCTGTGGTCACCTGTGCATCCTATGCAGAGTGTGGCCAGAGTCAGACTGGGCCACCTCGATACCTGGACATGTTCCGGTCGGCCTCCTCCTTCTTGTGGGTACTTGGCCACTCTGTATTCCCCAACATTCACTCACTGTATCAGCTGTACTTTACCTGACTGAGGCTCATAGGCCACTGTAGCCACCACAGCGATGCCAGCACTGCACCACAGTAGCACAGTGATGTTGCCCAACTGTACGATTGTGTCACCTCATGCTTGCCCCACTGGTTGTCCCCATCAGCCCCTCTAGCCACTGTTCAGGAGGGCCCCTGTACCATACTCTGGCCATGGGTATGTCCCCCAATACAGGACATGTGCAAGTCAGTGGTTGCACAGTCCTATTGCTCACAATGTATGGCCGGCTGTCCCATATACA
The DNA here is from genome assembly GCA_016271365.2 of Neoceratodus forsteri. Classification (NCBI taxonomy): domain Eukaryota; kingdom Metazoa; phylum Chordata; order Ceratodontiformes; family Ceratodontidae; genus Neoceratodus; species Neoceratodus forsteri. Next base: position 54,235,337 of record JADMNL010000025.1, read on the forward strand.
ATGAGGATGCCATAGCTGAGTTAGCATTGTGTCATGTGGTCAGCACCGCAGCTGTGTTCCAATGTGAGCACACATGGTCCCTGTCACAAACACACCCACTGATGGCACCAACAACCCCAACGCAAACCCCGATGCCTGTCGGTGGGGACTGGGTGGGCTTGGAGTGCAAGGGCTGGCAACCCTAACACCAAATTTCCTCGCTTTTGTCATTGTGGAACAACCCAAACTGCCCAGCAGGCTTACCTGGTTATCAAAATTTAATAAATAAATTATATATATCTATATATATATTACAGTGGTGTGGCCAGTTACATACTAAAGTCAAATGTTTGGAGGTTAATAACTTTGGACCCATTCAATGGATTTGCCTGAAATTGTGTACACGCATTGGGGCTCACTACATCTCTTGATTTTCCAAATTGTGTTTTAGTTGGAGTGCTGGTCTTTGTATACGAAAGCGCTGAAAAATGCAAAATTATCTATTTTTGGAGGCACCTTTTGGCATTCTTAATGTGGTTCTGCGCGTCCACCGTGTGGCGTACCACTCTGCAAGATGGCTTGTTTGAAAGAGTTTGGTGGCTGAACATGCCACTTTTTGTTTGGTGAATAAATATTAAGGCATTCAAAAGTTATGGCACTTTCAAGTTCCCATTATAACTCAATGGGAAAAATTGTATGTATATTTTGCTATCAAAGAATGGGGTTCTGGCCATCTCGTCCCACCTGGCAGTATTTACAAAATATAGTTATAACTAACACCAAATTTCATCACTTTTATCGACTGTGGAACAACCCTAACTGATGCATTAAACAGAGTTTAATGTATATATATAGATAGATATTTATTATGGTAGCACATTAGTGCTACCATAGTTAGGGTTGAGAACCCCATCTAAGGTTAAATGGTGAAACTGTGTACCTTAATAACTTTGCCACCCTTCAACAGAGTTGCTTAAAATTTGGCTGGCCCAGGGTGTAACCATCGATCTTCAGATCTACCAACTTGTGCATCAGTTGGATATACAGCTGAGGAATTATTAAGCGACATTCTGGGGTGCATTTATGTTTTTTTGTACATTTTTTGCTTGTGCCTACAGGGTGCATGGCTTGTGCGACTGGTCTGAAAACTTCAGGGAACATGCGACTAGGGTCTCCGATGTGCCTTTTGAAGATTTTGTGAAAAAATATTGAACGGCTCAAAAGTTATTCAAAAAACAAGTTTCCCTTTATAGTCAATGGGAAAAGTTAACAAAAAGTTTGACAGTGTGCAAATGCACTTTTTCTAGTGTTGCAAATGAGCCCTGTAGTGTCATGAGTCAGCCATTTTTTTTCAGTTACTGATCACAGAAATGCTTGGCATTTAAAATTGGGACCATCTAGAGACACAATTATTTTTGTGTTTACCTAGTTGAGCCCTGAGGATGCTAGGCATGTCTTTATTTTGGGGTTAAACACCCCAGAAATATGTTTTTGAAACTTTTGGAAAAAGTAGTGCCGCAAAGTAGTGTCGCACTCATGACACTTTCGTGATTTTTTCTGAAAAGTGTCACAAATCACGACACTACTTTGCAACACTATGGGGAAAATAGCAGGGATTCTTTGCCACCTTGCTGCAAAAGAACAGTTTGGTCTTTTGGGCTGAAATTTGGAGGGAAGAAAGCCAACATCTCGCAGATGTGCCTTTTGTGGTTTGGTAAAAAAATATAGCAGGGCTGCAAAGTTACCGTATGCATTTCCCCATAGGCTAACATTGTGGCATCTGCTGCGCCTTTTGGGGCTCGTATCTCGGAAATGGTGCTAGAGACGGATTTTTCATTGTAAAAACAGTTCAGTGTAATTCATGGCAAAAACCTCTATTTAATGCATCAGTTAGGGTTGTTCCACAGTGACAAAAGTGAGAAAATTCGGTGTTAAGGTAGAAAGCCCCCCTTGCACCCCCCAGCCCGCCCCCCAACCGGCATCAGGGGTCATCAGTCCTGACTGTCACCCCATTCTCCTATACTTCAGGTTCTTTACACATGTGATGGGGTGAGAGTTAGGGCCAATGATTGCAGTGCACACCCCAATGCCGGTTGGGGGGTGGGCTGGGGGCACAGGGGGGCTTTCAACCCTAGTACCAAATTTCCTCACTTTTGTCACTGTGGAACCACCCTTACTGATGCATTAAACTGAGTTTTCTGCCATGAAAAATATATATATATATATATATATATATACATGTATGTATTATAGTGGTGCATTAAACTGAGTTTTCTGCCATGAAAAAAAAATATATATATATATATGTATGTATGTATTATAGTGGTGCAGTAGCACCGCTAGTTAGGCTTCAATGGTCACTTCCATGTTAAACCCCAAATTATGGTATTAGACACCAGGGATTGAGCTGAGTTGGCAGCTGGCAGTGGTGGTGAGTGGATGGCATATTCAGCTATAGTTTCCATATTTACAAAATGTAGTTATTTTCCATATGTAAAGGTTATGACTATACCTGAAACTCTTCAAGGCAGGATGAAGTGTGAATACTAGGCAGTCTGATATCTTTGCCATAAACTGCAGGACAGGAGTGCAACTGGCTGGTATCTCTCAGTAGACTACTGATGCAGGTAGGGTTCTGTGGTGACGTCACAGTATGTGACTGCGCCAATACTCCTAATAGTGTAGGATCACATAATTTTGAGCATTTATGAAGAACCCATTGATAATGCTGGAACTAACCAAAACAGGAATTTGGTAATTCTGATAGACTGTATTTTTTAAAGAGCAACTGATGCCAAAAACAAAACTTTGAAAAACGTAATAATTAGGTACAATTCAGCTTGCATTCCATATGTATTCTATATAGTTCTCTTCCTTATAACGTGTGGGGAGCCCTTATTATTAACTGAAATCAGGCAGATTACACCCTTGTTATGCCATCATTATGACATCACTCTATTGTTAACCCTTCTTGAGTATGTCATATCTATGGTATAACAAAACAAAATGCTCACAACAATCAATGTTATAACAAAACAGAATGTTCATAACAATCAATGTTCTATCAAAACAGAATGCTCACAACAATCAATGTTCTAACAAAATGGAATGCTCACAACAATCAATGTTCTAACAAAATAGAATGCTCACAAACAATCAATGTTCTAACAAAATGGAATGCTCACAACAATCAATGTTCTAACAAAACAGAATGCTCACAACAATCAATGTTCTAACAAAACGGAATGCTCACAACAATCAATATTCTAACAAAACAGAATGCTCACAACAATCAATGTTCTAACAAAACAGAATTCTCACAAACAATCAATGTTCAAACAAAATGGAATGCTTGCAACAATCAATGTCCTAACAAAACGGAATGCTCACAACAATCAATGTTCTAACAAAACAGAATGCTCATAAACAATGTTCTAACAAAATGGAATGCTCACAACAATCAATGTTCTAACAAAACAGAATGCTCACAAACAATCAAAGTTCTAACAAAATGGAATGCTCACAACAATCAATGTTCCTTAAAGTAATTCAGTAAAGTGAAGTAATTCAGTCCACAATTACACAATCTTGGTAGCCCATACACTATTAAATATAATGTATGGTCTTTGGTTGACAACCTCACTGAAAACACTTTTTGAGGTTGCCATGACATCTGAAAACCTCTTGAGCCGCACTCTCGAGATTTGCAATGATGTCATAGCAAACTTTTGACATGTTTACAGTGTGATGATTAACCAAAGACCATACATTATCCTCTATGTTATTTATTACTGAGTAAATTTGCATGAGTACATGATTTTTACCCACTTAGGTTTCCCTTAAAGTATATCAACCTCTGTAGCTTACTCTCCACTTCAAGTCATAATGCTTTGTTGTGACATCACAGTCTGTAGCCATGGGAGTAACTGTGATGTCACAAGTAGGGCATTATGACCTCATGTAGGGAGAAAGCAACAGGAATAGATGAACTCTTCTGGAGCAAAGATCCTGTTTTCATGCAAATGATCTCAGTAATAAATAAGGGGGGGGAGAATACAAAACTAATGTGAAATACAAGCTGAACTGTGTCTAAATGGTGTTTGTTTCATTAAAGTTCTCCTGAAGTTGTCAGCTGCTCTTTAAGCAATAAGGTATAAAAGCAATGTTATCTTCTTCCCAGAGTTCTTATTGCTGTTATGAAAATAAGATCACTGTCTCAGTTTTATTTCGAGAATTCAGTGTATTAATTTATTTCAATTCAAATTATGTACAATGTTCCATCTACTCATTTAAAATGTCTACCAGTCTTTCAGCATGCTTCTGTCAACCCTTTGAAAATACACCTCAGTGAATTAAGAAAGCTTCTTACATAAAGTGTTATATTACTCATTAACACTATTATTGCTTACTCAGTTATATGATGCTATTCTGAATTTTTGAGTTTTGCAAAAAAAAAAAAAATTTTATTTTCTTCACAGCTGAAACCCAGTGCTCAGATTGCCACATTAATGCAACATGTGAAGAATCTGGTGCCTTTCAGGAATGCGTGTGCAAAGATGGATTCACTGGAGATGGCTTCAATTGCTCTGATGTTGATGAATGTACCCATGCATGGTCTAATAGTTGTGCTTCTGGTACTTGCGTTAACATAGTTGGTTCCTACTCTTGCAGATGTCCCAGTGGGTATACAGAAGATCCTCCTGGAAGTGGCTGCAGAGATATTGATGAATGTTCAAAGCGTGGTTTAAATCGTTGCCATTCATCGGCAATTTGCACTAATTACATTGGTGGTTATTCCTGCAACTGCACAAATGGGTACTCAGGAGATGGTTTTCACTGTGACATAAATAAAAGAATGCGACGTGCACCTCTCAGTTCTGGTATGGACTGTTTTGACATACCTGGCTCATACATCTGCACTGACCCCTGTGATAACCATACTGTACTTAATGAATACTGGAGAAGTACAAATGTAACTTACTTAACGACTGGCTTTATTAACTGTGACAATACAAAAAGAGGCTGGTATCGATTTTTAGGCAGTGGTGGTGTACAAATGCCTGAATACTGTATACCAGAATATAGCTGCAGTACTCATGCCCCAATGTGGATAAATGGCCAACATCCATCAATCAGTGATGGGATAGTAAATCGCACTGCTTGTGCCCACTGGTCAGGGAACTGCTGCTTGTGGTCAAACACTATAAAGATCAAAGCCTGCATTGGTGGATACTATGTGTACAAGATAGAAGGAACTCCAGTCTGTTCTCTAACCTACTGTACAGGTAAATATTGTTAGTCTAACTATTTTTTTCTTGGGACAATGCTTACATTTTGTAACTTAATATTGGCTTTATGCTTATCAGTAACAAATAAAGTTATTTTTATATTGAATACCCCACAGATCCCAGTACTGTGATAAATCCCTGTATTGCATTGGCCTGTGCTGAAGATGAAGAATGCAGGAATGTGAATGGAACCTGGGGCTGTTATTGCAAAACTGAGTCCAATTCTAGCATAGTTTATGGTATGTGGAACAGCACTCTGCTCTTCTTAACAAAGTCAATAAGATGATTGATTTATAAAAGGTTTGCGTACCTCTATGCTGATTTTTTTTCTGAAAACATTTTAAATTTGTGTTTTTTTGTAGCAAGGGTGTATATTTTCATTGGTAATTTCAGTCTAATACCACTTATTTATTTTTTAATTTTCGTTGACCGGGAAAGGAGGGTAAGGCAATTTTGCCTGTTTTCAGCCTTGTCCTGGAGGAGAGGGGGGGAAGCTGCAGATGCAAACTGACATACAGAACCAGATTAAGCTGTTGGTGGTATTTTAGTGAAGGGGGGGGGTTTGGCCAGGACACCAGGGAAATTCCCCTTTGTTACTTAGTTACTTGGTTGAAAGGACAAAAGAAGGCCAAGGCCCATCAAGATTGTCCTCCACATGTGTGGATCATTGTTATGATTCTATCTGGTTAGCCATTTATCTATTTTCATTTTAAAAGACGTTATAGTGGTTGCATCAATAATGTCTTGTGGAAGAGTGTTCCATAGACGGAGAGTTCTTATAGAGAAAAAGTTTTGTCTCTTATTAGTGTTACATTTAGCGATATCCAACTGTTTATTGTTTAGCCTTGGTCCGATTTTTCTGGAAGAGACTGATATGCCACATTGTCTCATCAAAATGGGTGATTTGATAATCTTAAAGAGTAGTAGTAAATCACCTCTTGTTCTTCTTAATTCAAGGGAATGCAACCCTGTCTTTTGTAGTCTGGTCTCATAGTCCAGGTGTGCCAAATGAGGAATAATTTTTGTAGCTCTACTCTGAGACTTCTCAACTCTGTTTACATCTTTAATGAGGTAGGGACTCCAAAAAGGGGAACCATAATCTAGGTAGGGCCTGACATGAGATCTGTACAAGGTAATAACGCACTGTTCAGTTTTTGATACAAATGTGGAATTGATCCTTCAAAGAAGAGCATTAGCTTGGTTAGCAATTTTATTGCAGTGTGAAAATGAGGTAAGTTTATTGTTCACCTGGATCCTGAGATCTTTTTCGAGACAGGAAACCTTAATCTTGATATTGTTCAGTGTATATGCCTGTTTAGGGTTATTTTTCCCCATATGTAAAACAGCACATTTAGACACATTAAAGTCCATTTTGTTGGTAACAGCCCAGTATTCAATTGTTGCAAGATCATTTAGCATTGCCTGCATGTTGACCGCATTATCAACAGCTCCCCTAGCTTAGTGTCATCTGCAAACTTCATAAGAATGTTAGATGAGTGGATTTTCATATCGCTAATGAAGATATTAAACAGGGTGGGTCCCAGGACAGAGCCCTGGGGAACACCACTCGTCACTCTGCCTAGGTTTGACATAGTGCCATTGACCCGGACCCTCTGAGATCGATTAGTCAACCAGCTTCTTATCCATGACACCAATGATGCTGAAAAGTCTAAGTGGGTAAGTTTGTTAATCAGAATAGCATGGGATATTTTATCGAAGGCTTTACTATAGTCTAACAAAATTACATCTGAAGGAATGCCTAAGACAAGGTTCAAGCTTATGGAATTATAGAAGGACAACAGATTTGTAGTGCAAGATAAACCAGCTCTACATCCGTGTTGGGTGATGTCAGTGATATTTAGAGATTCAATTTCTTTTTCTAACAGTGTTTTGATTACTTTCTCCAGTAATTTACAGGGAATCGAGGTTAGACTGATTAGATGGTAGTTGTCAACTTTAGAATGCAAACCCTGTTTAAAAATGGGGGTTACTATTGCCGTTAACCAGTCAAGGGGAACCATGGATTCTTGGAGAGATTTATTAAAGATAATAGTGAGTGGTAGTGTAATTGTATCTATAGGTCCCAAGAGGAATTTGGAACAGATATTATTGGTCCAGGACTAGTATTTTTTTTTAAAGTTAGTAATAATTTGTTAATATCATTTTGTAGTACCTCGTAATCTATATTTCCTAATGGGCGATTTTTAGATAGGAGAAGGGATAGGTCCTGAGTAAATACTGATAAAAAATAATTATTTAACGTATTAGCAGTGGTGAGATCAGAGGATATTATTGAATTGTTTATTTTAGGGGACCAATTGTTTTATTATTACCCTTTTTACTATTTAGATACGTTTAAAGTGATTTATGCGAGTCATTAGTATGTGCAATGCGGAATTCTAAGTTTCTTTTGGCTTCCAATATTAATTTTTTAAGGATTTTAACAGATTTCCTATATTGAGTGAACATAGATACATAGATACATAGACAGTGTCAGCAGATAAGGGCCTATGGCCCACCCAGTCTGCCCATTTAAGTTTTTAAGTTCAGTTTATGTTTTCCAGGAAGTCTGTTGCCCCTTACCCCTGACCTCCACAATTCCTTTATGTCTATCCCATGCATTCTTAAATCCCGTGATTGTTTCAGCCCCCACCACTTCCTCTGGCAGGGTGTTCCACTTGTCCACCACCTGTTCTGTGAAGAAATGCTTCCTCATGTTTCCTCTGAATCGTCCTCCCCTCCAACTTCATCCCATGCCCTAGTCCTGGAACATCATTTTCACTTAAAAATAGTGCATTCCTGTACCCTGTTCCTCCCTGTAAGATACTTGTATGTCTCTATCATCCCCTCTCTCCTCCTCTCCTCCAGGGAGTACATGTTCAGTGTCTTCAACCTGTCCTCATAGGACTTGTGATGCAATCCATGCACCATCTTTGTTGCCCTCCTCTGAACCTTCTCTACCCTGTCTATATCCTTACGTAGGTAAAGGTCTCCAGAACTGCACAGTGTTACTCCAGGTGCGGCCTCACTAGTGTCTTGTATAGTGGAATTATGACCTCCCTTTTCCTGCTAGTGATGCCCCTGCCTATGCATCCCAGCATCCTATTTGCTTTACCTGCTGCCTTGTCACACTGTTTCCCTGCCTTGAGGTCATCAGAGATGATAACTCCAAGATCCCTTTCCTGCTTGGTGCATGCTATATCCTCACCCCCCAACTGATATATTGTGCCAGGGTTTTTGTGCCCCATATGCATTATCTTGCATTATTATTATTATTATAACAGTTCATTATTAGAATTTGTGGGGGAATTTTTTAGTAGAGAGAATAGCTTACATTTGCGTGAAATTTGTTTTTTAATAGAGGAGTTAAACCATGGAGGGATTTTACCTTTCCTATTATACTTATGCTTATCAGGAATGTACTGATGTTCAAGTATCTGTATTTGTGCTTTTAAAAAATCCCATGATTCATTAGTGTTAAGAGGTGCTAAGGTATGTATCCAGTCAATTTTGCCTAGGTGGTCATTTATCTTTTGAAAATCAGCTCACTCATAATGTTTCATTTTATGTTTATTTAATAAAGGACATTGAGATAATGGAATAGTAAGAAAAACTGACATGTGGTCATTGTTACCAAGAGGTTCAGATATGTGTAAGTTGTTCACTGGAATGTCTAGACTTGTTATTACAAGGTCCAGGATGTTGCTTCCCCGAGTAGGTTCTTTGACTAGTTGATACAGTCCCAGGTCGATAATGGTTGTAAGAAAGTCATTGTCATAGTTATTAGAGCCCGTCAAAGTATCCCAGTTAATAGTTGGTAAGTTGAAGTCTACTAAAATTAGGACAGGGCCATTATTTGCTAGCTGGGAGATATCTTCTGTTAACCTTGAACTTTGGGTGCTGTCAGAAGAGGGAGGGCGGTAACAGGTTCCAACTAAAATTTGTGGAAGGCCTTTAGGTTGAATATAGACCCACACACTCTCGGAGTCTACATCTACTGGAGACTGATAGGAAATAATACTATCTCTAACATACAAACTAACCCCACCTCCTGATTTGATGTCAAGTCTATTTTTAAAATACTGTTTATAACCAGGTATTTCAGATGACCAACATCTGTAGGAATTACCCCAGGTTTCAGTAATAGCTATTAGGGATAAATCAAGGAGATGAGCCTTAAGTTCGAGCTCAGCATGTTTAGTGATGTTTAACGATCGAGCATTTAGAGATAGGATATTTAACTGGTTGTAGCTAGAGAACTGAGTCCCCATATTAAGAGTTTTGGTACATATCCCAAACTCCCCCTTGGCAGTCAGTTTAAATGGGAATGAATAAAAGATGCAATTTTTTTTCCCAGTAGATTACTACCCCATCTACTAAGATGTAAACTATCCCGACAAAAGAGGGATGGATTGAGGTGAAAATCCTCCCAATGTGTCAAACAAGGAATATTTTGTCTGAGGCACCATTTCCTCAGCCATTCATTTAAGGAATTTATCTTGGGGGTAATGAAGTCTTTTTCCCTTGGGACAGGTAATATCTCAGAAAGGCAGATATCACAGCCTTTTTCTACCAGTAAGTTACACATGGCAACAAAGTCCTGTTTAGTACATTGCAGAGGTTGCTTGGAGATATAATTTGTACCCACATGAATGACTACCAGAGGGTTTATTTCAGTTGGTTTCAAAATTGTGTTGATCATTGCTGAGATGACATTAATCCTTGCCCCCGATAACTGGAACATGTACGGTGTTCCTTGTCTGGGTTACAAACCGTATGATCTATGTATTCCGTTATTGAATCCCCCAGTACAAATACCTCTTTTTGACCAGCTATTTTCTCAGGGGTAGTTGTGGAGGGTATGGGGGCCTCACAGGATTGGTCACTTGGAGGTTTGGTATGTAGTGTGTTATTACTAACAGTAGTGCCAAATCTGGGGCTAACTGAGATAGTTTCATCAATTACTTGTGACAACTGTTCAAACGAGTTGTGTGTAGGAATTGCATAAGGGGCAAGGGGAAGTGCATTTTTTATATTTGTCTTGTTTTTTGAATGGGGGACTGTGGACCAAGAATTGGTCCTGTTAACATTAAGCAGTAGGTCACATACAGGTACAGTTAAAGGGGTTAAAGTATTGGTGGGATGATCTAGTAGTGGGATATGTGTAACATTTAGGTGAGACTTCTGGATAATATCTTCGTCCACTAGTTTTGTGGATGAAGTGTTAGTTTCCACCGAAATGGACATCTGGGCTATATAATCCTCTAGAGCTTTAATGTCCACTTTTACAGACGTCTTAGGTTGTAGTCTGTCAATTTCATCCTGGAGTTCATTGACTAAGACACATTTTTCACATATATAGTTGGTTGTATGTTTACCAAGGGCATACATTTTACAAGTTGTGCAAAATTTGTTAGCCTTTTTCATTTTCTATTCTAGATGGTAAAGAGAGATGTGAGAAGAAAACACTAAACAATCCTTAAATTAACTTATGGGTATTCAACAATATTACCTTGATGCCCTTTGATCCCCTTTGTCCACGATGGACACGATAGACACGCGCTGAGATGCACGTGTCTCTGCGCGCGTCTCTAGAAGTGGCCCCATGCACGCCACCCTGCTCGCTAGGAGCGGATGTTTATATAGTTAAACCGAAGTGCGAGTAGCGCTACTTCCGGTATTGCGTCTAAATTCAAAAGCTGTAAAACACTTTAAAAAAGCCTTTACAAAGGCTTTCCCCAATGTATTGAGGGTTTAGAAGAATGATGTGCTCGAAGAACACAATAAAGAGTGCCCTTTGCAACAGACAATCAGGGGGAGGACTGGTGGCAAGAAACAGATGTCCTCCAATACCCAACAATCCTCTGCAGCCCAACAAAGAGCTGGTACAAGGAAGAGAGTACCCCTGAGCACAGTACCACAATAGTTATATATATAGCACTATAATACACTTCAGCTAAACAAAGTTTTCAGGTATATCATACAGGACCTCTCTCAGAGGTGAGCTATAGCAGTATCTGGTGTATACTCTTCCTGCAGGGGGGGCCTTGCTTCCTGTGAGCAGAGAGGACCCCTTTGTTTGTGGGACCAAGATGGCTGCTCAGCAGCCTACTGGAGTGGAGGAGGAAGAGATGATTCTTGACAAACAAACTGCTGTTTTGGATATTGGTGTAATTCCTTCCATGAATATTGACTCTGCTGATAATGCAATGGATGTTGCTGTGGACCACATTCCAACTGACCCTGACCCTGCACAAACAACTTTATTACTAGAGTTACCAGAAGATAGTTTTTATTATGGCAGTAACAGAAGTGAACTTCCACTGGATACTCCGGGTAAGCATACACACTTTTCTATTGAAATTACAGATATTATGGCACAGCTTGCTGCTGAGGAAAACATAGAAACATAGAATTTAATGGCAGATAAGGACCGCTTGGCCCACCCAGTCTGCCCATTTCCTAACCTACTGGATAAGCTACAGATCCTAGTTAACCAGCAGCCTACTTCTTCCTACCCACACCCCCCAGAACTGCCTTATGACTATCCCATGCATGCTTGAATTCCACCACTGATTTTGACTCCACAACCTCCTCCGAAGGCCGCTCCATGCATCCACAACCCTCTCTGTGAAAAATACTTTTAAATTACCTCTGAGCCGCCCTCTATCTTCAAGTTGTGCCCTCTTGTTCTTGCACACTCTTTTTTGAAAGATGCTACCCTCTTGGACTTTGTTGATTCCCTTGAGGTACTTGAAAGTTTTATCATGTCCCCCTTTCCCTTCTTTCCTCGAGGCTATACATTAAGCTCCTTAAGTCTCTCTTCATATGTCTTCCGTGCAGACCCTGCACCATTTTAGTTGCCCTCCTCTGACAGCTTCCATCTTGTTATGTCTTATGGAGACTGGGTCTCCAGAACTGCACACAGTACTCCAGATGGGGTCTCACCAGCTGTCTGTACAGAGGGATAATAACTTCCTGTTTTCTACTGGTGATGCCTCTCCCTATGCATCCCAGTATCCCCCCAGCCCTCCTTGCTGCCCTCTCACATTGCTTGCCCGTCTTTAAGTCATCTGATATGACTACCCCCAGGTCCCTTTCCATTTTTGTTGTTGTTAGTATCTCACCCCCCATTGTGTACTCTTCCCCTGGGTTTTTGTTTCCCAGGTGCATTACCTTGCACTTCTTAGCATTGAATCTAAGCTGCCATACATTTGACCATTCCTCTAACCTTGCCACGCCCCTCTCATCCTTTCCACCCCACCCTGTGCATCAACTCTGTTGCAGATCTTAGTGTCATCTGCAAAGAGACATATTTTTCCTTCCAGTCCTTCTGCAATGTCGCTTATAAAGACATTGTGAAAGGACCGTCCTAATACTGAACTCCCCGCGTACCTCACTAGTAACCTCCTTTCTTCTAGTGACTCCATTTACTATTACTTCCTGTGTCCTATTCTCTAGCCATTCTTTACCCAGGCTGTCATCTTGGGACCCACCCCAGGCTGGCTAACTTGTATATTAATCTTTGTGTGGGACTGTGTCAAATGCCTTGCTAAAGTCTAGGTAGGCCATGTCCACAGCCCTCCCTGATCTACTACTTGGTCACCCAGTCAAAAAATCTATCAGATTCGTCTGCATGACCTTCCCACTGTGAATCCATGCTGCCTAGGGTCCTGTGCCCTCTGGCCTCTAGATACTGACAATTTTTTCCTTTAGAAGTGATTCCATCATTTTCCCTATCACTGAGGTTAAACTAACAGGTCTATAGTTTCCTGCTTCTGCCTTGCTCCCACTTTTGTGAAGGGAATCACATCTGCCCTCCTCCAGTCCTCGGGTACCACCCCATCCTCCCATGATTTGTTAAAAGGGTAGTCAGTGGTGTCACTAGTTCTACCCTTAGTTCTTTTAGAATTCTGGGATGAACTCATCAGGCCCCATTGCTTTGTCCACCTTCAGTTTTAAGAGTTCTTTCAGAACCCTTTCTTCTGTAAATGGGCTGTATCAACTTCTGTATCCAGAGTTTCTACTGTTTGTTTTATGTACCTCCCTCTTCCTTTGTAAATACTGAGCAAAAATATTTGTTTAGTATCTCTGCCTTTTCACAGTCTCCCTCTGCCCACCCTCCCTCCCCTTTATTAAGCCTCACTATCCTCCCTTGGTCTTCCTTCGCCCTTGATGTACCTATAAAAGGTTTTATACCCTTCTTAACTGAGTTGGCTATCTTTTCCTCGGTTTGGGCCTTTGCTGTTCTGACTGCCTTCCCAGCCTCCTTTGCTTTAACTGATACAGTTCTCTGTCCTGCTCCTTCTGTGATTCCTTGTACTTCCTGAATGCTTTTTCTCTTGAACCTTCACTGCCACTTCCTTGAGAACCATAGTGGTTTCTTACATCGCCTTGTTTTGTTTATTTGCTTCACACAAAAGCTCACTACTTCTGTGATGGCAGTTTTATTATTCCCCATTGTTCTTCCACCCCTCCTTCCTGCCCATTTTCTAGTGCATTCCTTAGGCACTCACCCATTTTAGCAAAGTCAGCCTCCTAAAGTCCAGTACTTTTGTCTTTGTATGGCTTGACTCTATTGCTGTGTTTATTGTGAACCATACTGTTCGATGGTCGCTAGTTCCCAGATGGCTACCCACTTTACATCTGTAATCCTCTCACCATCTCCATTTGAGAGAATCAAGTCTAATATTGCTCCTCTCGAGTGGGCTCCAGTACTAGTTGTTCAAGGCATGCCCCTGTAGGGCATCTAGAATAACTGCACTCTTCAAGTGGCAGCTGCAGCTGCACTCCAGTTAACATCTGGCATATTCAGATCATCCATCAGCAATATCTCCCTTTTTCTGCCATTCTAAGTATACTTTCTATCATTTCCCTGTCCATTTCCTCCCCTGAGAAGGGGGGTCTGTATACAACCCTGTGAGTATTGTGGTGCCATTGCGGTCTCCAAATTTACCCACAGTGCTTCTTCCTCCCTGTGTACCTTTTTGTTCTGTTGCTTTTATTCCTTCCCTTATGTAAAGAACTACTCCTCCTCCTCTTTTACCCTCCCTGTCCCTCCTGTAGACAGTGTATCCTGGTATGTTTATGTCCCAGTCATGGTTTTGTATGCACCATGTTTCTGTGACTGCCATGATATCCAGATGTTCTTCCTCCATCAAGGGCACTAATTCAGGAAGTTTGTTACCCAGACTACGGGCATTAGTACTCATTGCTCTCCATTTTTTGATGGCTTTACCTTCCAGTGCAGCATCCCCCACTGACCGTTCTACCTCTGTCTTTTTCTCATTTAGTACCCTGTTTTGTAGGGAGAGGCTGGGATTTTCCTGCTGCTTGTCAGTGCCTCCCCCTTTGACTAGTTTAAAAGCTTGCCAATGAAGCATTTAAACCGATTGCTCAAAAGACTTGTTCCTTCCTGGACAGATGCAGACCATCCTGCCAGTATAGGCTGGTGTCCCTCCAGGTGGAACCCCAGTCCCCAATGAAGCTAAATCCTGTGCTCCGCACCATTTTTTCAACCATTCATTAAACTGCATGGTGCCAATTACCCTCGCCTCCCCCATGCTTTTGACAGGTAGCACCTCTGAGAAGGATACTGTGTGAGCTACTCATCTTAGGTCCCTCCCCAACTCTGCAATGTCCTCCTGCACTGCTCTAATCTCATGATGAGCCAAGTCATTTGTCCCTAGGTGGACAATTACTGTTTAAAAAAAAAATGCAACTACAAAAGAAGCTCCGTGACATTAAAGCTGACTAACAGAAAGACACTGTCTAGGGAACACAGCTGAGCAAGCATGATGTAGGTGCATCAAAGGATTCCTCAGGGAGCTGGGCTGTGGCTGTACAGCAAGTGGAATGCCAAGAAATGCAGGGAACAGGGCTTACAGCAATTGCATAGGGAATGGCAATTTTGGGTGAACAGACACCTGGCCTAAGATGTGCTGCAGAAGGTGAAGTTACTTCACACAAAATGCAGGGTGGGAGCAGAATAAACATACAGGTCAATGGGTTTCAGGCTCATCGCCTATTGGTATGCCAGAGTCAACTGTAAATTCTGCACCTGTTATTGTACCAATTAAGGATTTGGAGGTACCTCCTGAGCTTGAGCTAACATAGAATCTGGTTTTAAAGCTACCTCAAAATATTGAATCTTCAGAACATAGTGCTCAGAGTGAGGAACACCCCAATATATCTACTGTTTTACCGCAATTGGCTCTACATATTGTGAATAAAGATGTTCTGAAATCATTTTCATCTTAATTTAAATTTCCTATTTTTCCAGCTAAAAGGCATAATGCAGTGCACCTATCCTATACTGAAGGTATGTCTGAGCCTCCTGATCGACTATTGGTAGCCAAAACTCTTTTGAAGGACTCCATGAAGTTCTTTTCCAATGAAATTTATGCACTGATCCATGTTTCTGGAGAAACTACATTTGATGTAGTTTTAAATCTCTCAATGGCTTGGAGGGGTTTTGGATTAAGTACAGTACACTAAAGAAATCTGCCCTTTGGGCTCCATTTGTTGCAATACCACTGACGAAACCTGCACAGAAGACGATTACTGTGTTATTTCACAACGAGGAGGTCAGTGTCAATGACCTTATTTATTGGCTGAATCAGAAATGTTCAGTACTTGAAAAAACGGTGGTTATATTTACTCAGAGAACATAAGGACTGAGGGATGGAAGGTTAAGGCTTTGTTAAAACCTACTGCTACTGGGGTTACTCATTTGCCTAACTCTTTTTTTTGGGATGGGACAGGGGTATTCTGTTTTCCATGGGACAGCCGAAAATGTGCTACAAGTGTGGCTCAGTAGCTCACTTAAGTAGCATCTGTGATCAGATCAGGTGTAATACCTGTGGAGAACTGGGTCATGTGAGTTCTCAGTGCACAAATAATCGTAAGTGTAATCTGTATGAAGAGATAGACCATGCCTTTCAAAATTGCCAGTGGGCTGCACATAATGTACCTGACCAGTCAGATGGGGAGAAGCAGCGCTTGTTAATCACTCTGATGCAAAAAAAGAAATTGGTTTCTTCTAGACTGCAACCTCAGCAAGGGGTTTCTATGGCAGACTCCCCCCTCCCCGACCTTTCAGTCAACCCCCTCCACACTGAAGCTTTATTGACTTGTGATAACTTAGAAAAGTCAAAAGAAACCTCTTTAGAAGAACAGACTCAGGGAAAAACCACAATCCAAGATAGCGATGCTCTGTCTGTTGTTTCTAAAGCCTGTCCCTCCACCTCTGGGGCTCAGCCTAGTGGAGATATTATGCCTCCCCCCATTCCTCCCTTGACTGGTTCTGAAATTGGTTCTAAAGTAAGTGCCACAAGACCTAGTTCTAAGGCTTATGTATTAAAATCACAGCTAAATGAAGTACCTTTACTGAATAAGTTTGATGTGCTACAAACTGAATTTATGGAAGATGATTTTGATGACTCCTCTGTAGCATCTTCTGTGCCAGAAGTTAACACTGACACTGAAAAACAAGAAAGGGGGAAAGGGCCTCAAAAAGGCTAAGCTGAAAAAACAGTCTGCAAGGAGGAGGAATATAAATAACATAGGTATCCATGTTTATTCCCTTTTCCTGTTATACTGTTAATGTCAATAGTATAAAGAGGGCTAGCGAAAGAAAGATGTTTTTTTTCCTTTCTGACACACTCATCTTTTGGCATGTTCTTTCTCCAGGATGTTCGTCTTCATTCCTTGAAAGAAACATTGCTAGCTTCAAAAGAATGGTATGCTGGGCCTTCATATTGGTCCACAGGTCTGAACACCTGTTCAGGTCCAGGAATTTTGTTTAAATTGCCTGAAGTTCATCTTTTAAACTGATATGATTTAGCACCAGGCAGAGTTTTGATCTTGGATGTGTTAATACAGGCTACTCTAGTTTGGTTAATAAATCTATACGTGCCCCAAACAAAAGCGGAACATTGTGAAATCCTTCATTTAATACAACCTTTTTTGTTTACTGCCCATCATGTAGTTTTTTCAGGTGACTTTAACTGTCCATTACAAGCTACTACTCTTAAAACGTACTGGGATTCAAATCTATTAACTCAAATAGTACAAAAAGCAAAACTAAAGGATTCTTTCTTTGTATATACTAAAGCAGCCACTCCTACTTTTCAAAAAGGACCTTTAGTCTCTAGGATTAATTATGTTTTTGTGTCCTCTTATGTATCTATACTTTCAGCTGATACATTTCCGGTGGAGTTTTCAGATCATAGTATAGTGGGCATTAAAATAGACTTACAGGCATTGGTACTGAGAGGACCAGGTTTTTGGAAGCTGAACACTTCCCTGTTATCCAATGAACAGACACTACAATCTCTTGTTCATTTTTTATCAGCAAGACAATCAGTGTTCTTCCTTTTCGATGATTCTACCTTATGGTAGGAAGATACCAAAAGAGATTTGCAGAAGTTACATAAAAATATGAGTAAAAATACACAAAATTTACAGTACTTTAATTATCTACAACAGAGGAACATTCTGCAACAGTCACTCTCTATGATGCATGATACTGGCCGGAATCTCATACAACAAATAAACACAGCGAAACAACATATGTGGGACTATCATGTACAGAAAAAACAGGATTTTAGATCATCAGCAACAATTTGGGGTAAAAGAGAAATTGAATGAGGTTTGTCCCTTTGTGTGTTATGGTTCACAGGTACAGGCAAAAGGGATGTCTGCCCTACTGGGAGATGATGGAGTTGCCTATTCGTCTAAAGAACGTATGCTGGGAGTTGTAACTCAATATACGGCACAAATGTATGGTCTGCTCAAAATTGATAGAGAGTGTCTAGCAGACTATTTTTTAGATTTACAAGTTCCAGTTGTTGATGTCAATACAAAAGTGCACATAATTAGGCCTGTTACAGTGGAAGAAGTGAAAGCTGCATTATCCACATTAGCAGGAGGAAAGGCTGCTGGACCGGATGGGCTCCCTAATGAGTTACTCAAATTGGTAACCCCAGAATTGATAGAAGAGATAACATCTATTTTAATTACATATTAACTAATAAGGCAGTGCTACTCCACATGAATATGGGAATATTAACATTTATATATAAAAAGAGGGATAGGAGATTATTAAAGAACTGGAGGCTTATTGTTTATTAGATTCTGATGTTAAATTGCTTACAAAAATATTGGCAAATAGATTGGCCTTGATAGCATAACAGGTTGTATCTAATGCTCAATCTTATGCTCTTCCAGGAAGAAAAATTCAAGATCATTTGTTATTTTTGAGGGAGAGTGTAGAAGCGGGACAAACTACAGAGTTGAATGGGTATTTAGTATCTTTGGCTCAAGAGAAGGCATTTGATAGGGTGAATCATACATTCCTATGGGAAGTTTTAAGGCATTATCAGGTCCCTGGAATATTTATAGAATGGTTGCAAACCATTTACAGTACAGCCACAGTAACCCCTATGATGCAAGGATGGAAGGGCCCTCTGGTACATCTACAAAGGGGAGTTAGACAAGAATGCCTGCTCAGTCCTATATTGCATAGCTTCTTTATAGATCCTTTGTTGGGGAAAATTAATAGACATCATCTGGTAGTGCTAATCCAAATAGGACAGGAAAACCTCCCTTTTAAAGTCATGGCATATGCAGATGACATGACCCTCCTTGTCCGGACTCAATCTTTATTAAGTATGGTTTTAAACTTATGCAAACAGTTTGGGTGATTATCAGGGGCATCATTAAATATAGATAAATGTGTAGGCCAAAATCTAAATTATGCTTCACTGCAGATAGAGAATATTGAGGGGATTATTATAAAACTGGAACCTATTAACATATTAGGTATATGGTTTTGGAAAGGTAATCCGGATGATTTAAATTGGAGTAAACAGTTAGCAGTAGGGAAGCAGAAGGTGGGTTTATGGAATACAGGTAAATTGAGTAAAAAAAGGGTTTATCTTATAAAAACATTTTTAATTCCAGTTTTTTTTTACTTTTAAGTTATATATTTTTCTGCCCCCGAAGGATAAAGAGAGTGAACGCCTTAGTATATTTTTTTCAGGTGTGTTGGGGGAATAGGGGTTGAATATGGTAAACCCTATTTTATTCTTTAATAGTTTTTTTTGTATGCAAATATAAAACCTCTTTTAATGCAGCAAACTATAGGCTGGGCACCTCTGTTGGCTAGAAAGGTTTCTCATTTTATGGCCTTATGGCATTCAAATGCCTTGAAAGTTCTGAAAAAATTGGTTATACTACCAGAATATCTTAGATGCGCCTTCTTGAGGTTAAAAGAATGGCAGGTCACTGTTCAACAGGTGACTAACCTGTCAAGAAAGACATTTTATTTTTCTTTATTGTCCAATGTCTGTTTTGAGGAGGTGATATTTTCAGAATGTCCAGATGAGCATCTGGAGATCTTGAAACAATTTTTGAATAGCCCTAGAATTCCAGAACAGATATGAGATTTTCATTGGATTGCCTGTCATGAGAGAATTAATATGAAGACAAATCAGAAGCATAAAAAACAGGATGAGCGGTATTGTAGCAGACTTCAATGTATACAGAAGGAGGAGACTATACAACACTTGTTTTTCTGCTCTTTTATTTTAGGTTTTTGGGATTTTCTAGCACAGTCCTGGAAAGAACCTATATTTAAAGCATTGACATATGACAACTTAATGTATGGTGTCTTTACTAAATAATGGGATAAGTGGAATTGGGATACGTTACAAGTGATAATGGTTATTCTAAAATTGAATATTTGGACCCCTAGATGTGGATTTAGGTTACAACAGAAAGACAGCAGTCATATTGAATTTTACAACAAAATTGTTTTGGATCTTGATAAGTTGTACAAAGCAGAAAAGACAAAGTATTCTAAAGTTATACTCTTAGAGTTATGGAAATGTTTACCATGGGTGACAGACAGTGATGCACCAATAACTTAATTAGGAGGTATAATACATAAAGGTTTCTTGGGAGACTCACTACTTCTGGATTTTTTTTGGATAAGAATTCTTTTTGAATGAACGGGGGGGGGGTAATTTACAGTTGATTTTGTTAGAAGTATGATGTTTAATACTCAGGCAGTTTTCTTTTTTGGTTTTGCTCCTGATTTAAGGTGGTGACAAGTTATTTTGATTAACTTTGTGCTCATGTGTGAGGTGATCCATACTTTTGCTTTTCATTTCTGTTGTTATGATATAGTGTGCTATGATGTTGTTTGGTTGTATTTTATTTTATTTTTTATCAATTATAAATTCCCATACTCTTTTTGAGAAGTGCCATGGGATCCTTAATGTTCATCTGATCCACCAAAACAAGCAGCGGGGACCTCAGTTTAATGTCTCATTCAAAAGACAGCACCTTAGGAGTCCAGCATCCCCTCACACACTGCACAGTCAGTATTGGGATATACCCTCGACTTCCTAATGTGGGTTTAGAACCTATAACCTTCAAATCTTCTAGGCTCAGAGGTGAGTGCATAACCTGCTGAGCAATGGGAACATTTATTTATAGCTACAGCATTCGTGACCCACCAGGATACATTTCAGATGTGTGTATTTGCAAAAAGTCTTGTTCTGATCTGCAAGCAGTACAGGAAGCAAGGCATGTCAGATAATTTTGTTTTCTAAGAGCATTTATTTTGTTTTCAAGTCAAACAGCCACTGTGTTTCCTTCTTGAAGGTCAAAGAGTCTCCATAACTTTTAAATTACCATCTATGCAGTGGTGCATTGCATTAACAATTGGGGATTTAAATGCTAATGCATGCAAAAGCCATTCCTGCTTGTATAAGTCATTATCAGTCAAGCAGTGTGTGTTTGGCTGCCAACATAGCAGGGATAGTGATTATATGCATTAGCATGTACAGTATAGTGCCCCAAAGTCTCAACTTAAAGAGCAGCTTCTTACTTTCCTACTGCTGCCCCCCCAAACTTTTTATAAAGCTTATATGGCCCCAAGTGGACTGCAATACAAACTGTCATGTCTTTCTGCCAGCATTAAAAAATCCAACAGATTGTATTTTCCTCTGTGGAGTTGAAAGCCAAAAAGCTGCTGCATCTTTAGTGGAATACATGTCCCCATGCTAGCACATTTTGTGATGTCATTAAATGGAGACATGGAGGCATGCTTTATACAGTAGAATAGAGACATTTTTTTAAATGTTTTTTATTATAATTTAGAGTTCTGGTCATAACCAATTAAGGTCACCACTTGACTAACAAGGACCTTGTTAGTCAAGCAATGTCTTTAATTTGTTATAATCAGAACTCTAAATTGTAATAAAAACATTTTTAAAAAAAGTCCCTATTTTATTCTATGTGCACACCCCTGCACTCTCCATTTGTGACATCACAAAATGTTCTAGTGTGGGGGCCTGTCTCACAGTAAGAAAACAGCAGCATTTTGGCTTTGAGCTCCATGGAGGAAAATATGATCCCTTGGCAGAAATAAGTGAAAATTTGTATTGCAGTCCACTTGGGGCCATGTAAGCTTTATTATATGTTTGGTGGTGGGGGGCAGCACTAGGAAGCTACTCCTTAAAATGGTGTCAGGGCCAGTTCTGTGGTGCCAGGCAATGGGTGTCCACTTGGCACACTAGTGACCCGAGTTCGTGCCCCAAGCCTGGATGTCAGGAGTTAGACTACAGCCAAGTACTAATCAGGGAATCTGTCCGAAGGGATACAAACCTATGGATGCAGACTAGGGCTGCCAGAATTGCAGCTGATCCATGGCGGATCACTGGGAGCAGGCAAGGAGAACACACTTGGGTGTGTAGGCTTTGTGGGGATGCTGACAGTCTGCATGGTATAATGAGTACCTGTATGTGGCACTAGAGTAGGGTTATGTGAACAGAAGGCTTTGCTAGTGGATTGTCTGTACCTATCCAGTCTGTTCAGCTCCGACAATTTAGTTGCAATTTACATAGTAACATAGAAACATGGAAGTTGATGGCAGATAGGGACTACAAGGTCCATCCAGTCTGCCCATTTTTACTACCTTATGAATGTGCCATAGGCCTTTACTCTGTCAATGGCCTATTTATTCATACTCATCTGTATTGCTCCCTTATGCCTGTCACATGCCTGTTTGAAGCCCTGCATGGTATTCATATCCACCACTTCCTGAGATAGGCTGTTCCATGCATCCACCACTCTTTCTGTGAAAAAGAACTTCCTCACATTACCCCTTAATCGGCCTCCCTCTAAACTCATGCTGTGTCTTCGTGTCCTGCTATTCTTTTATATTGAAACATGTTAGACTCTTTCACCTTGTTAATGCCCTTAAGATATTTGAATGTTTCGATCATATCACCTCTCTTCCTCCTTTGCTCTAGGATATGCATATTGAGCTCCATTAATCTGTTCTCATATGTTTTCTGATGCAGTCCCCATACCATTTTGGTTGCCCTTCTCTGGGCTGCCTCCATTTTGTTAATGTCCTTGTGCAGGTGCAGCCTCCAGTACTGCACGCAGTACTCCAGATGGGGCTTAACCAGTGTCTTGTAAAGAGGGATTATTACCTCCCTCTTACGACTTATGATACCCCTACTAATACATGCCAACATCCCTTTAGCCTTACCGACTGCTTTAGTGGCCTGTTTGGATGATTTCAGGTCATCTGTGATGATGATGCCCAAGTCTCTTTCTTCCCTTGTGATTGCCAGCAACTCCCTGCCCAACCTATAGGTAGCTTCAGGGTTTTTCTTCCCTATGTGCATGATCTTGCACTTCTTTGTGTTAGACCTCAGTTGCCACTCTTCAGACCATTTTTGCCAGTTTTTCCAGATCTCGTCTAATTCTTCCCACCCCATCTGCATCATCTACTCTGTCGCAGGTCTTTGTGTCATCTGCAAACAGGCAAACCTTACCCTCCAGTCCATCTGTAATGTCACTGATAAAAATATTGAAGAGGACTGGCCACAGGACTGATCCCTGAGGTACTCCAACTTCTGACCCACCCCGAGCCTACCTAGCTTATTAATCATTATACAATGGTGTATGAAAAGCATGTAACCTCATTGATCAAAACACAACACACGACCGTGGTATATCCTGTAATAACCCACGGCTGAGAAATGGCATTTATAAAAAACATGCATAAACACATTTAAAATTTATTTTACACATGGGTCCATTGTATAATTGCAATAAGGCACTCCAGGGTGTGGGTTATTGGGATTTACTCCACTTCTTGGTGGAAGAGTCACCGCTGCGCCTCGTGACACCACACACAAGGTGTGGGTAAATCCCAATAACCCACACCCTGTCATGCCTTATTGCTTAAATCTTCCATGTGGAATAGTATTGAAAGTGTTGCTGAAGTCAAGGTAGATGACATCAACTACACCCCCTTGGTCCACCATTCTGGTTACCCAGTCAAAGAAATCTATGAGATTAGTCGGACAGGACCTTCCTGTTGTAAACCCATGCTGTCTTGGATCTTGTGCTGTTATGGATTCCAGGTGTTACACTATCCTTTCCTTGAGGAGTGCCTCTGTAATCTTGCCCACTGCTGTTGTAAGACCTGCTAAAACAGCTTGTTAGATAATCTCATAAGATGCAATACCTAATTTTTCATGGGGGGCCCTTTGGAACAGCAGGGTACAACATGTATTTAATTGATAGTGCAGAACACCCAGGTATACAAGTTGATGCATTATTTATGGACACTAATCCAGTGTCATAAAAAGTGTTATCTCCACATACAAGTGATACATTTTAGAATCTGGAATTTATTACACATATGTTAGAGAAACAGTATCTGTCAATCATCCCCCTCAAAAACAAAACCAAAAAACACCAGCATATTGTTTAAATGGGACATACAATGGGGACTCTGTGTAATACATTCAAGCAGTTTGACCTTGAGTGTATCACATGTGGTTTATACCACTCATGAGGTTACCTGACTTGAGGCTTCAGATAGTCCACTCTCCGCTCTGGTTCCATAGGCAGTTTGCACCACCTGACACTAAATCTGAGCAGTCCTAATGCTGGAGATTTACTAAGGTATTGAAAACAGCTGGAAACATATGAGAGTAACTAAATTAATCCTTCTGGATTCACTTTAGTACAATCAGAACAATGAATTCCTAATTCTTATATAATTTTCATTTGCATTTTATCTGCTTCTCACAGAGACCGCTTTATTGCTTTATATTTATTTAACAGTTTTCAGGTGTGTCTTAATAGTTATCCTGTTTCTGCAATAGCCATGTTCAAAGAATAAATTTAAACAAGCATTTGTCAATGCCGAATGTTTGCTTGCTGGCATTGGCAGTGGTAGTGTAGAAGTTACAGAGCTGCGAATTGGAATGGCAGTGAAGTATTGAACTGAAGCCAACCCCACCACCACCCCTGCAGAGAGTGACAGGCATTGGGGTGTGCCTTTGGTCATCAGGCATAATGGCCTCGCCATTTCACCACACCCCACCCCACCCTGCAGACACTGACAAGTGTCATGGTGTGCCTTGGGGTCTTTGGCCCTTATGTGCACCCCATTCCATCAGGAAGTACAGTGAGATGGGTGTGGTATAGGAGAATGGGGTGAACTTTGGGGCAGAAGAGTCCAAGGTATGCCTCAATTCCTCTCACTGGCTGCAGGGTATGGAATGGTATGAGCATTACAGGCAAGAATCCCAAGTCACACCCCTGATGCCTGTCATTCTCTACAGGGCTGGGCATTATGGTTGGAAACCCTAATACCTCAGGCACTCATTGGTATTTTCACTCCAAATTTTCAACATGTTTTTTTTGTGACCCCCACGTCATGAACAGTGGCAATATCAGTTTGTTAGCCGAAAGCTGCTTATGCACAGCGACTATGGCATTTAGCACCACACGTGCAAAAACATTCTGAACAGGATGTAAAAAATGACAGCTGTACTGTTCATGATGAGGTGTAAAAAATGGCAATGTTGCAAATCTGCAGTAAAAACATTTAAAAAAATGGTGAAGTCATGAGCGTGCATAGAAACTGTGCAACGCAGACACCATAATGTAATTAGTTTGGGGATTTTTACAGCAGAATGTCAACACAGGCATTTTGGGACCTCCGATCATGAACAGTGTCACTGTGATTTTCTTTATCTGTTCAACAATGATTTCCACAGCGACACACAATCTCTGCACTGAAAGTGTGAAAACACATTTCAGCCATGTTGTGAAAATGACAGCTGTACTGTTCATAAGGAAGTGTGGAAAATGCCACTGGTGAAAATCTAGACTGAAAATATTACAAATTCATGAACTTACGAGGTGCGTGGAAACTGCGCAATGCTCACTGTAATACAGTCATTTTATGGTATATTTGTCACCAGATTTTCAACATAGCCATTTTAAGACTTCTGCTCATGAACAGTGTAACTGTGATTTTCTTAATCTGTCCGAAACATTGCTTGCGACAATCACTGCACCATTGTGCGCGCTATACATGTGCGAAACACATTTTGGGCAACATGTAAAAATGGCAGCTGTACTGTTCATAAGGAAGTGTAATAAAATGACAATGCTGAAAATCTGGAGTGAAAATATTGAAAATTCACAAACTTACGAGCGTGCGTTGGAACTGCGCAACGCATGCTCGTAAACCAGTCATTTTTAGGAATTTTTTCACAAGATTTTCAACATAGCCATTTTAAGACCTCTGCTCATGAACAATACCACTGAGATTTTCTTAATGTATCCCATACATTGATTTCGCACACCGACTGCGCCATTGTGCGCTACATGGGTGGAAACATGTTTTGGGCAAGATGTGACAAATGACAGCTGTGCTGCTCATAAGGAAGTGTAATACAATGGCAATTTTGAAAATCTGGAGTGCAAATATTGAAAATTTGCAAACTTACGGGCGTGCGTAGGAACTGCGCAATGCACGCTTGTAAAACAGTCATTTGTAGGAATTTTTTCACCAAATTTTCAACATAACCATTTTAAGACCTCTGCTCATGAACAGTGTCATTGTGATTTTCTTAGTTTGTCCCATACATTGATTTTGCACGCCAACTGCGCCATTGCGCGCTACATAGGCGGAAACACGTTTTGGGTGAGATGTGAAAAATGACAGCTATACTATTCATACGAAGTTGTGGTAAAATTACAATGTTGAAAATCTGGAGTGAAAATATTAAAAATTCATGAACTTACGAGCCTGCGTAGGAACTGCTCAACACACGCTCTTAAACCAGTCATTTTTTGGAATTTTTCCACCAAATTTTCAAAATAGGCTTTTTGAGAGCCCACCTTATGAACACTGGCAGAGTCGTTTCATTAATTGTTCTGGAAAGGTGATTTCATGCAGTGGCTGCGAAATCATTCGGGCCTGAGTAACGCCATGACATTGACAGCATTCATGAGAAGGGGTCCCCAAAACCCCATGTTGAAAATTTGGTGCAAAAATTCCAAAAAATGCCTGAGATATGCAATTAAGTTGGAAAAATCCTATCTATCCCATTATACAGCTTACCGCATTTCCTCAGTTCGCAGTTGGCTTTGAAGAGTGCAGACGTGTTCCCAGTCCACCAAGATCGCTGGCTTGAGGTCCGGAGGTAAGTATAGGGTGGGGGGGTGGGGAGGCAGGGTGCTTGTAGGTGGGTGTGGGTTGTGGGAGGGAGCAGGGAGAAAGCGCTGGGGGCAGTTTTTTATTTCCAGGTTTTTTTTTAAATGACGGCGTGGGGCGTTTGCCATGCTAGGGTGGGCTCCAGCGTGGCATAAGAACGCTGGTTGGGGGCGGAGCCGACAGGATTGGCACCTCATCGATTATAGCATTAGTTGCCAGCTGGGGTGGGCTCCCCAGCATGGCACCCTGTACCTGGGGTGGGAGCCGACAGGGATTGGGCACCCCTGTCAGCTATATTTAGAGTTGCCACACTGGGGTGGGCACCCAGCGTGGCATGTGGAAGGCTTTTGGAGGGGCATAGCACAAACCATACCAGGGACTAGGCACCCCCGGCTGTACAGTGTGTGCATGGGGGGGCACATGCAGTATGTGTGTGTGTGTGTGTGTGTGTGTGTAGTGGGAGCTGTGCATGAGCAGGTGATATCTTATTGCTGCTCACTGAAGCGTAGCTCCCCCTTTCAGCTGTATGCCACTGCATTTTGGAGCTGTTATAGACAGCTCCAGCATGCATTGGAGGACTGGGGCCATGCCTGCCAACACACTGACTGAATTGGAAGAGGGGGTGACACACCTCCGAAAACTCGGATGATGGCACTATATTTCTTGCACATGCGTGCAAGCTAACATAAAAATGATGTAAGACAATTTGAAGATAAGTTATGAGCTCTTTTAAATATACAGTATTTCAGCGAGAAGCAACAGGGAGTAATATTATTTGTTGGGAGTTTCACTGTGTAAGAAAAAGCATCCACAGTCCTTTATAACATGCCATAGCCCTGAAAATAATCCATTGCTTAAGGAATAACACCCAAAGAAACAGTCATCTCTGGGGTTTATTGACTGATTGGGGTTTCAACCCTTTGAGGTTGTTGTTGCAATGATAGCCTAATTTTAACATTTATCCATTTTTGCCTGTTTTAAATTTTAACATACATTTTATGTTTGAGCACTAGCACTGTAGTTCTATAAGCTACATCAATTATTTCCAGAGAATTAACAACTGGCATGGCAGCCTTCAGAAAGCACATTTCCTTGATGAATATTTAATTATATTTATCGATAGCAACGACAAAAAATTCACCACCGTGCCGTTTATAAAACCAGTGTATATGGCACTAAGCAGAGACTTCTGATATGAGTTAATCCCATCATAGATTTAAATAGTCTTGTGCCAGTAGATTCAGTACTGTCAAAACAGGGCCCTTATATTAACTTTATACACAGGGCACTTTTAAATATCAGGCAAAAGGCCCTAACTGGTGGGAAAATTTTTGGGAAATATATTAAGGGTTCAAAGACTTTACTCTTACTGTATATTTGCATTTGTTTTTAAGGTATTAGTCGACTGTATCCCGATGTGACGTGCAGCTCATCTCAAATAAAAATTTCTTTTCGCAAGTGCCAGCTGGACCTGATGGGATATATTTCTGCAAATATTACTCTGAGAGACAGAATGTGTGTCGGTTTCAAGGAAGGAAATGGATACAATAAAAGTACAATTTCTCTGGTGACAGCTGTCTGAATGGATACTGTGAACACAGCTAACAGTAAGAAATGTTCCGATTGTCATGCAACTAGCAGGCAAATACTGTGTATGCAGATCTTGACAGACAGTGTTTGCCATCAAGGAGTGAAAATAAAATAACATAGTATTCTGTTATGAATATGTTTATTTCAAGTTTATGAAAATCTTGATTCTGGACAACAAAACAAAACAGAGGAGAAAGATTAAAGCATATTCAGATGTGATTACATTGTATGTCCCCGATCAGAGGTGGACAAGTTGGTGAATATCATTGACTGTCACTTGAAACCGAAGACAGGTTGATTAATTTTCCCATCTATGGCCCGAAGGAGTATTTCCCCCAGAAAGTGCAAGGGTTTTAACTGATTTGTCCTTGACAAGGTGTCCTCAGTCATGATGGGATGTCCTCAAACAGCCTGCCATGTGTCCAAAGTAACTTATAGTTGATAGGCTTTAGTGAGCTGTCATCCTTGGTGGATCTTCTTCAAGTTTCAGAGGAGGAGGTGCTCCAGGTGATCTCTTGGCATTGCCCCACCTGCTGCATGTTTGACTCTGGGCCAGCCTGACTGCTTTTTGGTGGCCTGGAAACTCTGGGTTCGATTATCACTGAGATTGTCCAGTGTTTCAAGAAGGGTGTTTCCCTTGTTGCTCTAAAGGGGTGGTAATGAGACTTCTTGTTAAGAAGCCATCTTTGGACCCCGATAGTAACATGAGGTACAGACCTGTCTTGAACCTGAGAAAGTGGTGGTGGTGCAGCTAAAGACTCATCTGGAAAGATTTAATATCGATGAGCCTTCCAGTTGAGATTTAAGCCCTCCATGGCACTGAAACTGCTCTCATCATGGAGTTCCATGATATCTTTGTTCTGAGGATAAAGGGCATCAGTCCATCTTGGTCCTTCTTAATCTCTTCTCAGCATTTGACACAGTGGTTAATGGTGTGCTGCTGGACTCACCACTATGGTTTTGTGCTGGACTGAGTCCTACCTTTCAGGGAAGGGACAACAGGTCATTCTAAGAAGCTCCATCTCAGGGACTGCAGCACTCAACTGCAGTGTGGCTTAAGGCTCAAACCTTGCACCCATGTTATTCATTGTCTATATGCTGTCATTGGATGAGAACATAAGATAGTATGGTATTGAGTTTCATTGTTACACCAGTGGCACACTGCTGTACCTTTCTTGTGCACCTGATGCGATTTCTGTGCTCTTCCCTTGCCATCATGAAATCATTGACTGAATGGCTTTGAACTGGTTGAACTCAAACCAAGTAAGACAGAAGTAATGATTGTTGAACTGGGCTCCTGTGGGTTGGCTACAATAGGTGGGGTTGCCTCATTGCCATCATTAAATGGCATTACCTATGAAGCTGTGGTTGTGATTAAGAACCTGGGGGCCACTAGTGTGAACTGCAGGTTGACACTGGAACATCAGGTGTCAACTGTAGTCTGCAGTGACTTTTTCCATCAGCGTAATATTGCCAGGATCAAACTGTATCTTACTTCTGGGGACTTGGTAACAATAGTCCATGCCTTTGTCATGCTGAGATAGGACTACTGCAATGCTCTCTATCTATGGTTATCTGGGGGTCTGATGTGTCACCTGCAGCTGTTCCAGAATGCTGCAGCCTGGCTGGTATGGAGTATATTGCACTGATTTAGCACATTCTGTACTTGCTGCTTATCTGGTGGTGAATTAGCTTTAAGTAAGCAATAAGACACGATGGGGTGTGCGTTAGACAGTTCTAATGCACAGTTTGTATGGTACAGTACTGAGACACAGGACCGCAGGCCAAGTGCACCCAGCCCCTAGCCGTTCATTAGTCCTGTCTAATGCACACCCCAGAGTGGATTATTGTGCTTATAAAATAGGAATGTGCATTCTATATGGGGTTTCTAGCTTTAGTCATGCATTAGACACTTCTAAAACATGGCTTTTGACCAGTCAGAAAAGCTGGAATCCCTTCCCCTTTTTATAAGACATGTTTGTTAACCTACAAGTTCCTACATGGTTTAATTATGAACTACTTTCAAAAGCTTCAGTCTCCTTAATCGCCTATCCACACTCTCCATTTAACCAAAGCAGGATGTTATCAGTCTCTAGAACCCAGATAAAACATAGACTTAAACTACTGAAATAGAATAACCTTGTGGGTGACTTTGAGGTGGTGAATTTTGCACACACAGTAGACCATGTAATGGTGTGGGTGTCAGGGTGAATCAGGGTTACACAATGTGATGGGGATGGGAGGTGACAATCCATCAATTAAAGCATTATAAGAAGAAGAGGGATTAAGCTGGGTAGGCTGAGTGTTGAACTGTGCAGGTTGGAGAGATCAGACTTTTTAAGTGAGTTCGTTTTGCAGCGTGGTAGAGGAACAACTTGAATTTCATTTGCTAAAACTGCATGTTCACCAGAGGTAGCAAGGAAGTAGACTGAGAAGAGTAAGACAAGAATAGCATCCAGTTTTTACTCAGGGTGGACATAGACACCTGCTATAAAGATAGGAAGGAAGAAAGTGAGTCAGCTTTTGTTGCCCAAAGAAAATCATGTGAGACCAATTGTGTGGAGTGATTGAAGACCTCAAAATGGAGGGGAGGGTCCACATACATAGCAACACCACTACCCCTTTTTGTTCATTCCTGCCTAAACATGGAGTAGCCACTGTGGTTACATTTAGATTGTTTAGGAGGGGAAACTCTCACGTCTTGAGATGTAGAGGTGGGGGACTGTTATCTTGATATGTCCTAACTCTCCTACAGTATTCAATGGAGAAAGATGACAGTGGTGCAACAACTCTCTGACAATTTTGCAAGATGTGGTGGAAAGGAGTTCCTGTGGGTTCCTTGGGTTCCTACCCCATTTAACCCATGTAAGGAGAGCATAGGCTACATCACTAGTCATGGGGAGTGCCAGGTCTGAGTGAGCCAGAACTAGTGACTGTAGGGATTAGGTCCATATACTGTATAGGAGTTTATATTCACATTCTTTATGTTTAGCACTCCAAGCACACCCCCACATATTCACTTCCTCTTATTTTCACTGGTGGAACATACTGTATGTGCTGCTACATACAGTGATCTACCAAATATTCACTGTCTTTTTATTTTCACTGTAATGTGAAAGTAGCGAATATAGTGAAAATAAAAAGACAGTGAATATTTCCTGTTATACATAATATAAAATAGATTCAATCAATGTTCAGACAGCTGTTTTAGTCACTTTGCTTGTCCACTGTCTACCTTCTATTCAAAGGAAAGTATTAAGGTTTTCTATTGGGCTTTATAGCCTGGTACCTTGGTGCTGCACTTGCTTGTATATATGAACATCTGAGCAGAGGGGCAGGGCTGGCACACCAGAAATTGGAAGGGATCTGCTGGCCTTCAAGTTCTGCCCAACTTATGATCCCTTCCTACAAAACCGGACTATCAAAAAATATATAATTTCAGGAGAATGGGTCAAGTGCAGCATTAAAGTAACAGGTTATAAAGCGTCAAATATAATGTTAGAAATTTACTTTAAATTTCAATTTATTAATTTATTTAATTATTATTGTCTGACAGCTTAAATAATTGTTTTTTGATGTGTTGATTATATTTTGTGGTGGTATATTTTTAGTTTTATATTTTTATTTTTATTTTTTTCTTCCATTACTTCCTCCTGCAACCTTAGATAACCTGCTTTATCTTCCTATAGACACTTCTATGTATGTAAATACTGTGTAATCTGTACAATATCTGTATAATTCTATGTACATATGAACTTCTTTTTCTTTTTCTTCTTCCTATTATCTGTATTGCCTTGTAAATACCTGTGTTGACCTGTATATACAATTGTTCATGCTCCACCCAGGTCCATCTTGCAAATGAGCTTCTGCTCAATGATGAATGCCTGGTTAAATAAAGACTTGATTGATTAGGTCCTGAGCACCAATGATATCCAGTATCATATGGGTTTCAATGCAGAACACTCCTGCTTATAGTATTTAAGAATTTGTGGGGTGTAAAGAAACATCAGATTCCACTTGATAGCCACCATATAGTTTTTTTCAGCAATAATGTTATGTCACAAAGTTTCAAGACAGTTTAATTCTTGAACCAAGATGTGTAATTGTAAAGGGGTGTGTGTGTTATCAGCTTTTCTGCCTCTCACTGCCCTTCTGTTCCACCACTGCTTTGGGCCATATAGTGTTAACCTCCCTACACCCACCAGGCTATCTGTCACCATCCGTTCTGTCCTCCCTTTAGTCCACATCCTTGGTAGACCTGGGGCAACTTTTTTCTGATGTCCCTCCTCCAAGGGGTGTAAAAGAAGAAAGATAGTTCCTGCTACCTTGATCAAGAAGTGGGAGCTTGAAGGATTGGAGGGGTGCTGTGAGATGGCTACATGGCTTGGGAGAATGAGGCAGCCTTCATCTTGCAGCATGGTTGGCAATTTCTGCTTTTTTGGTCCCTCCCACCTCCCACATTCATTCAGCCACAGCGGTGTCCTGGGGTGGAGATGTTTGGCAACATGTGGTGGTCCATGCTGCCTAGAATACCTCATCTAGTCACTGCCAGGAGCCACTGGTAGAGTGGTCCAGCACTGCCTGCCCTCCGGCAGGGAAACTTCCATAATGATCTGACTCCCTCCCTGCCAGTCTCTGCTCCTGACATCCGAGCTCAGGGTAAACCCAGGTCACCACCATGCCAAGCAATCTCCCATCTCTTGTGCCATAGAGCCAGCTTCAAAGTTTTTAAAGGTTCCAATTTCATGCTATGTTCACCATGAAACAATTAAATAGTTTGGCACAGTATTGTGCAGTTTATCATCAGAAATGTAGTAACACCATCCTAATACATCCATATGATGAATCTAGCATGTACATCCAACAGACAACCTCAACAGAAAATAATTTTAAAAATTGCAAATGGTGGCAATCTTGAGTGATGTGTCATTAATTACAAAATTAGCTGCAAAAGTTGTTTCAACAATATCTAAAAACCTAAAATACACTGAGCATGAATCTAAGGATGTCATAAATATGTTTTTCTAAAAACTATATAATGACATGGTATCATGTTAGAGCGTAACCAAATTGAGCGACTTATAAATGAGATGCTCAATTTGGTCGAAAGGAGGTACAGCGATGGGAAGGATTTAGCAAGGGTTGGAAATAGTGATGGTGGTGGGAAATAAGGGTGTCAAAAGGGAACAGCAATGGAGGAGGGAGAGAATGAGGGAGGGACTAGGGAAGACAAGGGAGAAAGTGAAGCCTGCTGCTGCCGAGCTCCCTGCCTAATGTGGTTGGTAAGGATGCTGCATGTGATGCTGGTCGTTCTGGGTTCAGGACTTCTAGCAGGTAAACTTTTGTTTGGGTTTACAGGGTGTTATGTTTTTCTTGTTGTATGGCATTACCATCGTTGGCTCTCTCCTCTGAATTCTTTTTCTCCCAGTGTCCACCCCCCCGAGATGATTATTTTAGTGTAGCTCCTTCCCTGCATTAAACAATAATTTACATTTGTGCTCAGTTTGTGTTGTCGTGGTGTGCTATGTGATGGTTTGGTTTTTGTCAAAATCCACTGACTGTTTTGCAAGTGACCAAAATATATTCGCCTTATGACTTGGAAGCAATGACATTTTTGCCGGCTAACAAATACTGCTGCTTTAAGGTATAGTGCCATGCATTTAGCCATTTTTGCTTTTTCTGCCATTTTTAGATCAGATTGCGATGGTGATATTGATACTGTCAAATCTTCCACCTCCTGATCTTCAGTGTTTTCTGTATCTGCATGCTGAGTTTGAGATATTCTGTCAGTAGGTCTTTCCCAAAAAAGTTATCTGGCTGGATTTTCAAAGGGGCCCTTAGATCCATGCAGGGTGTGTCAAACAACCACCTTGCATCAGATCCAGATGAGTCAAATACTGTGCACCGTATTTTGCAAGAAGAGTGTTCTCTGTGGCAAACTCCCCCAGAATGATGCAAGAGGTCCACTGTATCAAACAAATGACACAAGGGATGAGAATGATGGAAGCTGTACCAAAAATAAATGGTGCAAGTTGAGTAAAAAAAAAAATAAATGGCTCAAGGAGCAGGAAGAGAATGAGATAGGTGGAGTCAAAAAAATGACTCAAGGAACAAGAATGACACCAAACGTTGAGTACAAAAAAGGATGCAAGTTAAGTGAAAAAAATGACTTGAGGAACAATAATGACACCAAGTTGAGTCACAAAAATGGTGCAAGTTGAGTCAAAAAAATGGCACAAAGGACAGAATGGTGCAAGCTGAGTCAAAAAATACAGTAGTTGAAATGGCTAAGACTAACACAAAAATCATTCTAAACTAATCTTGCAGGGGTATATTGACCCTTAATAATACTGTAGTCAGGTCTACCTCTGTTATGGGC
This sequence comes from Neoceratodus forsteri, assembly GCA_016271365.2. Taxonomy (NCBI): domain Eukaryota; kingdom Metazoa; phylum Chordata; order Ceratodontiformes; family Ceratodontidae; genus Neoceratodus; species Neoceratodus forsteri. The sequence goes on from JADMNL010000025.1 coordinate 54,270,123, forward strand.
CTCTTTACATATTCTAGTGCACGTTAGACCAACTCTGGCTGGTCTATCAGCAACATGCATGTTAGGCACAAGGATAGACTCACATTCATTGAAAATCCCAAATAAGGGATGGGCCATAATTTCAGTGATGCAGGCATCCTCTAAAATGGTGCAGGCATTGATTTTTGGTGCAAGCATGGTGCGCTAGTCTGACACATGCATGCCAGTCTGACACATGCATACCTGTTTATGATTCAACCACTATTTGAAAATCAGAGCTGATACAGAACAAGTTTTGACACATCCTGCTTCTTGTATCAGTTGTTTTTGACGCAAGGACCCTGGGTCATTCTCTGACCTTTGAAAATCTGGCCATTGCAAAAACACTATAACCAGGCACTCACCCAACCACCAGAAATACAGCTAATGCTGCAGTATTATAAAAACATTTATTAAAAAGGACAGTCTGACACGTTTCTGGTCATCATGACCCTTTCTCAAAGGCTAAATAACATTTAAAATTACACCAATAAATATACATTTTCATTATGACAGCACAATTGCAGATAATCATTAGCCAATCAATATCACAGTAAAATCAAACACTTTGACAAACGGACAGGATGACACAAATGTATAAGATACACAATAAATGATGCAATGCCCTGAGTTACACAGACTAATAGCAGCAACAACTACTGACTATACAATAAACTAGTTTAAAAATAGTTTTAGTCTGTCTAACTCAAGGCATTTACATATTTAATTTTGTGCTTTTTGCACATTTATGTCATCCTGTCTCTTTGTCAAAGTGCTTGATTGTATTGTGGTATTGATTGGTAATGATTATTTGCAATTGTGATGTCATAATAAAAGAGAATAATGAATAGGTCACTGGGCATACCGTGAGTAATACCATCGAGAGATTCTGGGCACATGGGAACTCGAGAACGAAGCTTGAGAGGTTCTTGTGTCCAAAACCTCAAGATGGTAGGTCACTGGTAATGCCCAGTGACTTATCCATTAATTTTTTTAATATAGGGATACTTTTTTTATTTTTTTGTTGCTTAAGGACTGTGTCAGTCCTGGCCCAGCACCACACTGTATAGCGGTCTGATTACTATTATGCGGCCCGCCCAGCCAATCGCTCACTCGCTAGCTCACTCACTCACTCACTCACTCACTCGATTCACTTGCAGCACAGGCAGTCCTACCTTTTCTTGTTTTTGGGGAACGGGGAATGCAGGAGCAACCAAACATTGCCATTTAAAAATAAATAAAACAGGGAACTTTTTGAGGGTAACTACTCGCTAAGTGAGAGACTGGCTGCCATGTTTTTAAACTGTTCTGCCTGCCCACACAAGGAAAGCAGCTAATGAGGAGGCACATTTAGGACGTCGGGGCAGGCGATATCTTTTCGTGCGCTTTTGCAACGATACTATTATCAGCACAAAATTATACTATTAAAAGTGATTGACAATAGTATTAAAAGTGATTGACAATACTATTATCACTGAACCTTTGAGGGTATTACCGGATTACTTTTTGTATGCTTTACACACCTATTAAATTGAAGATCCATATGTTAAAAATGTATATTTATTGGTGTGATTTTAAATGTTATTTAGCCTTTGAGAAAGGGTCATGGCAACCAGAAAAATGTCAGGCTGTTCTTTTTAATTAATGTTTTTATAATACTGCAGCATTAGCTTTATTTCTGGTAGTTGGGTAAGTGCTTGGTTATGGTGTTTTTGCATTTGTGATCTTTACCAAGCGTACCGCCACTTTTCCTGTTGTGAGCCCTTTTGCTGTTTCTACAAAAATCTGGCCATTACCTTTACCATTTTTCATAATATTCACCTTTGCTGGAACTAATAGTCTGAACTGTGCCTCTGCCTTCATTACCTGTTCCTGATAAGTTACACATTTGCACCTGTGCTGCTGTGTTTGAAATGAGTAATTAGGAAATAAATTATAAAATAATACATCTTATTGAACAAAAGGTTATCGTTGTGTAGGCAGACATAAAATACTGATGGCACTGAGAGGTATGTGCCATGTTTGTATAGAAAAGACACATATACATGCTAAATCATGTATGTACAGATTCTACACAATACAGACATATACATTCTTACACACAGGTGCACACATACAGTACGCCTCAAAAATTAAACAAGCATATCCCACAACATACACAAACTCAAAACTTGCAACTTACTCAGTTCATGTACTAGTGTCTCTGGAGCCAGCATAATATTTTGTCAGTTTCAAGTAATGTTTCCCAAGTTGCATTCAAACCTCAGAATCTCAGCTGGAACTGTCCAGGTTACCAGCAATATAGAAATTTAAACCTTGTTGAAAATCTGTCACTAGCATCAACAATGGCATCTATTCATGTTTCTCATACTACATAAATTGCAGTGGGAAAGAAAAAAAAATGTTGTGCACTGGGGATTGAACTCAGGACTCCTACCCAGTACTGCTTGGTAGCCTCTAGCTCTACAGATGTACTTCGATTCCTTGACTGGAAGTGCATTTGGAAGAATTTTCAATGTTTTCCAAAAGAATTAATCAACAGTCACTTGATGCTGTTGGACCAATCCTGCACAACCCTTTCTCTTCCCCATGTTACCTTGCTGAGATTCTATCATTAACATCAGCAATAACATCTAGCAGTTTCTCTCATACTACATAAATTGTAGTGAGAAAGAACAATGTTCTACTCTTGGGGTCACACCCAGACCCCCTACCCACTATTTCTTGGTAGGCATTAGCACTATCACTGTACTAAGTTCCCTTGGTAGAAAATGCATGCTGTGGCAAGGAGCATTCAGCAGAGAGTGAAGTCCCCTCCCCCCCACAAACACACAGCTACATTAGATTTTTAGTAATGAACAGTCTCAATTTGAAGCAATGATTCCCAGCTTGCATTCAAACCTCATCTCAGCTGGAGATTTTCAAGTTATCAGCAATACAGAACTTCAAACCTTGCTGAAACTCTATCACTAACATTAACAATGGCATCTAGCAATTTGTCTCATACTAATTTAATTGTAGTGAGAAAGAAAAAAGTTCTGCTCTGGGAATCAAACCCAGTCCCCCTACTTACTTCAGCTTGGTAGCCATTAGCTTTACTGCTGTACTAAGTATTTATGGCAGCAAATGCCTGCTATGATAAAGGATGTCCAACAGTGAGTGCAGACCTCCCCCCCCACACACAGCTGCAGCAGAATTTAGTATTGAACAAACTATCAATGTGAAGTAATGCATTCAAGTTGCATTCAAGCCTCTGTCTCAGATGGAACTTTTCAATTGATCAATAATATAGAATTTGAACCTTGCTGAAATTTAATCACTAACATCAGCATTGACATGTAACAATTTATCTCATACTACATACTGTAAATTGTAGTGTTAACGAAATATATGTTTCACTGTAGAGATCAAACTCAGGCTTCTGTGGGTCTGAAACCCAATGCCAAGACTTAAAAGCTCTGTCACTGATATCATCATTGACCTCATGCAGCCAAATCACTCTCACTGACTGCACCTTTGAATATGACTAAATGCAACAAAGAGTACTGTATGTTAGCTCACAATAGATGCTTGCAGTTATGCTGTTGATACCTACAAACCATGTCCTGATCACTCTTAAGAACAAAGGATACTGGGATAGTAGATGACCCTTTTCCTTATCCGATATCTTACTGATAATTCATGAAAACAAATTGTTATGACTGTTCTTTCCTTGGAACCCTACTGGCTCTGCTCAACAGTGGTGGGTTATCAAGGGAAAGATCAAAGGTACATACTAAAACATCCTTCCCCATGTCTCAAATAGTAAGGTAATTAGAATCTAACATCTCGGGCAGCCCTGCAACTCTTAATATAGTGATAATTACATAGTGGTCTGCGTTGTGAGGCAATACATGGATGGTGGGTAATAAATATCGAGGCCAAAGGCAAAAGTGTTTATTAATATTAACCCCTTACTGGTTATTACCCAGGATACCCAGATCACTATTGGTATTATCACAATTATCAAGCAAAGACAAAAAAAAATTAAAATGACCAAATCTGTTTGTTACGCTGCAGTTGAGTCTGAGAAAGCAGAACAGTAGTGTTGCTAGACATCTCTAATTGGTTGCTTCGTGTAGTGCTACCTCAAGTCTGCGAGAAAGCAGGAACTGTAGCTCTATCTGACATCACTGACTGCCTGCTGTGTGTTGACGTGGGAGGGCAAACTGGACATGCTCTTTAATTGGCTAAGTACACACACAGCAGCCAATCAGAATGCAGAGTCCCTGTCTCATTCTCATTCTTGTTTTTAACCAATCAGAATGCAGAGTCCCTCTTCCATTATTCAGTCTATTGTCTGGTTATTGCAGGATAGCCAGACAGTGATTCTGCATTCTGACTGGCGAAGAGGGATCTTTTCCGGTATAATATTTCAGTATTGCAACAGATTGTCAATAGGTTACATTTTTCTCAAATTATTATAGCTCGGTCTTAAAATCATGGATCATTACCCAATTTAGAAACATTACTAGTTAGTATAGATACAGTTTCAATAATTGTTTTAGTCTTTTCTTTAGTTTTTATTATTCCTGTTTCCTTCTGCAGAAACTCTGCTTTCACCATATCAGATCTTTCAGTCTAGTCTCTTCATCCAGTCATTCAAAACAAGAAAACCAGGTGCTTAGTCCCATAGTCACATAAAGGAAATAAATCTTAGGCTGATCTGGAGAATATTCCAAAGGTTTTATTGAAGGTGCAAATTCATGCTGAATAGGCAGCAGTGTGGAGTGTACATAAACCTGACCAGAAAAGATGGCTAACGTTTCACATCAAATTGTTTGCTTTGTAAACGTGTTTAATCATTGGTGGTATTGATGAATTTATTTCAAATAATTAAAGTGATGTGTAACAAAAGTGAACAACATGCAATAAAATGACAGGCACATTAAAATAAGAGAACATGAATGCCATAGATAAAAAATACTGAATTTCATACATTTGCTGCGGAGTGATCCAAATGACATTGCTCATACAAATTGGTGATCTGAGTTATAAAGCTGTAAACTGTTAAAGTGACTTTTTTTTGCATGAGTCTGCTTAAATCTGGAACCCCTGGGAAACAGGCCAGCTATATACATTCAATACATTGCTTTGGTAAAACTAAAGTATCACTGCAGCCATTAAAGAGCTGATTACACCTCAAAGAAAACTTTGAAAAACATATTTAGGTACAATTTACCTTGCATTTCATATGTACTCAATAAATATCTCCTTCCCATCACTCAGTACTTAGACATTTGCATGGAAACATGATCTATGTATCTTAGCATTCATCTGCTTGTTTAGCTTACTCCCTACCTCATGTCATACTCCTCTGCCGTGACATCACAATCTGCTGCTATGGGAGTAATTGTGATGTCACAAGTAGAGCATTATGATCTCCGGTAGGGAGAAAGCAACAGGAATAGATGAACTCTTCAGGAGCAAAGATCCTGTTTACATGCAAATGGCCTCAGTGAAAAATAATGGGGAGGAGAAATACAGAATTAATGTGAAATACAAGCTCAACTGTGTCTAAATATTATGTTTTGTTAAAGTTGTCCTAATGGTGTCAGCTGCTCTTTATAAAAACGATAGCTGACAGATGCTTCACATTGTCATTAGTACCACAAGAACATTTTTTTCACAGCACTCTACTGCAAAAACTGGTGTGTAAGATAACTTCCTGTATGAGATTGCAATAACATTTCTAGCATCCTTTTACTGGAATAGGGACCCTTCTTTTCATCCAGTCAATTATTTATTACATAGAGCAACCTACAGTAAACTGTTCAAAGAGTATTCTTGAGATTCCTGTAATATTTCCACCATCATTTTATTTATTTACTGAAAAGTTTCACCAGGAAAGGCACACTGAACGATATAAAATTGCTTGTCTCGTGGAGCATCCTCGGGGAAGGGGAAGGGGAACATGGGAGCATAGTGATCAAAGAGTACAGTTTCCAGGTAGTACAGTAGAACAGCATATATACAACAAACAACAGCAACATTTCCAACAGTATTGCAGAACATGGGAGCAGCAGAAAAATAGGAAAATAATACATCAGTTGAAGCAATACATAGTCTTTGGGAAAGAAGCACGAGGATCAAGTAACAACAATGCAGACTTGATACGAACAGTGCGTGCAGATTTACAGCAAGGTGACATCACTGGCAGCTTAATACATACAGTACAAGCAGGCAAGGAAATGCAATTAAAGTACATAGGTTTCTCCTCATATTAAGTGCTAAGCTGGGGGAGATGGAGGGAAATTGGGAGGCGGGACAAGCAGAGGGAAATTAGGAGCAATTGCAGGATGGACAGAGGAAGTTGAGGAGGGAAGATGAGATGGACCACTGGGAGGAAGAGTGCCTGATTTGATGAGGCATTGAGTTCCAAAGCTTAGAGAACCTATAGGAGAATGACGATTGTCCTGTAGAGGTGGAGTGCTATGTTATAGCTTGGGTGTGGGAGTCACTGGATCTGAGGGAGCGAGGGGCATGGGGTGGGGTGATAATGAAGATGTGAGGCAAGGAGGAAGTGACTTGAGCCAGAATTTAGAGATGAATTTTATGTTGTGGGATGGCATCGGTTTTGCAGGGAAGGAAACACGAGAGTGATAAAGACCACAGTAGTGGGTAAAGGAAGGGGCATCCAGAGCGAAATGGCAGAAAGCATTGAAAAGAGTATCCAATCTGGTTAGAGATGACTTTGGTGTAACACTGCAGACTATATCACAGTAGTCAAAGATGGGTAGTATCATTTTTTAGATAAATTCCTGCCTGGCTTGTAGAGGTACCCAACTTCAGTTCCTGCAAAGAGCACCCGGTTTGTGGTGCAGCTTTTTCAGGAAGGAGTCCATGGTGTGTTATATTAGAGTTGCTAATTGTTAAACAATGTGAGTAACCCCATGTCCTGCAGAAAACATTGCAATTTAGGTGCCACTTAATCTTCTGATTTTATTTGGGACCTACAGCTTCCAAGTACAGCTGGATTGTCAGATTCTGAGATAAATGTGATTGGGCATTCAGAGGACACCAATGCACCCCCTTCTGCCCTACTCTCCAAACTGAGAAAAGTGAGATGGGTATGCCTCACAAGAAGCCCCCATTTATGTGCTGGAAACCCCTATAAAAATACTGAAGTCTGTGCCTTACATTTATTTGAGTTGCTAAGTATCGACAGGATAAGAGGCAGTGTCATACTGCTGCAACGCATGGAGGCATTTTCCCTTAAATCCCCTCCCCATGAGCCTCACGAGCAAAGACTAGGGGGATGTTGACATAGATGCATTCAGACGTCCTTGCCAGGAGGCTGTGACTCTGCTGCACTGCCGCCTGTGGTCACCCAGGTGTCAGTGTCTTAGGGAGCTGATCCTCCACACCCCATTAACCTGGGCTCACTTCAATCCCTGGTTGCCAGCATTGCAAGCAGTAACACTACCACTGTGACCACAGGCCAGCTTGCTCTGTTTTTCTGATTTCCATAGATTGTTTGGGGCTTGTTCCTATTTTAACTTTCTTTCTATATCACTTTTTCTTAGTACTGTGTAAAATTAAAATGTCGCTGGCATAAATACTGCGAATGTCGAAATTTTGCTTCTGTGAAATCTTGGAATGCAGTTTGGCAACTGTCAAGCAATTTTGGACTTAGAATGGTAGAATTAATGTATGAGTTTTGAATCAATGTATTGAACTACATTAAAAGTCACAGAACACATCACTTTCAGTGATCAGTTCTGCAGAATTTCTTTCCATAGTTTAAAACATTAAAGAACTAGAGCATTTTCCCCTGGTGTCCACTGGTCCCCTGCCTCCAGAACACTATCTGATATGATGCAAAGACTTCACTGGTGTACAGTAGTTCCCCCACCCCTTAAACACTTCCTGATATGTTTGCAAAGTTTTTTCCTGGTATCCAGTGGTCTCCCTGTCCCTCTCCCCACTTCCTGATATATTTGCAAAGTTTTTCCCTGGTGTCCAGTGGTTCTCCCACCCCCAAACACTTCCCAGTATGTTTGCAAAGTACTTCCCTGGTGTCCAGTGGTCTTCTGCTCCCAAATGCTTCTCAATAATATTTACAAGGTGCTTCCCTGGTGTCTGGTGGTCTCCCCACCCCAAATACTTTCCAATAATGTTTACAAAGTTTTTCCCTGGTGTCCAGTAGTCCCCCAACCCTGAATACTTCCTGATATGCTTGAAAAGTGCTTCCTTTATTTTCAGTGGTCCCCCACCCCTAAACACTTTCTGACAATGTCAGCAAAGTCTTTCCCTGGTGTCTAGTGGTCTCCTCACCCCCAAATACTTCCCAATAATGTTTACAAAGTGTTTCCATGGTGTCCAGTGGTCTCCCTACCCTGAATAATTCCTGATATTCTTGAAATGTTTTCCTTGGTATCCAGTGGCCACCCACCTACTCAAAACTTCCTGATAATGTCTGAAATGTTTTTCCATGGTGTCCAGTGATAACCCCACCCCTGAACACTTCTTGATATGCTTGAAAGTTTTATTCCTGATTTTAAGTGGTCCCTCCCCTTTCCTGTAGGTTCAATTCCACTCATCCACCCACCCAACTTATCAATTGCTGAGTGGAGAGTCTATACCATTTGTCGATAGGGTGATGTTGCACTGGAGCTGGATGGGCTCATGGCTGTGTGTGAGACTTTTGGGGTGGGGGTTCAGGTGACAAGTTGGATGGGTGAGGAGCAGTGGGATTTAAATCAACAGGGAGGAGTTGGGACCACTGGACACCAGGGAACAACTTTGCAAACATATCAGGAAGTGTTTTTCAGTGAGGGGATCACTGGACACCAGGGAATGACTTTGAAAACATACTAGGAAATGTCTGGGGGCAAAAGGCCAATGGACACCTGGGAAAAACTTTGCAAACAAATTGAGAGCTGTTTTGGGTGTGAAAGGACCACTGGACATCAAGGAAAAACCTTACAAACATATCTGGAAGTGTTTGGGGCCAGATATCACTGGACACCAGGGAAAAACTTTTCAATCTGCAATTTATACATTCCCTTACAGATATAATTATAAGAAATGTTTTCATGCTGTGCACATAAAACTACCCATGTGACATGCATGCTGCAAGCATGATTTAAATGTTAAATTAGAACTGACTGCATGCATGTGGCATGCGTGCAACAAGCAACTATGGAAAGCACACTTTTTATGCTAAACTGGAACAGACTGTATGCATGTGACGAGTGCAAAAAACAAATGGCCACTGATAACTGTACACATAAAAGTTAGATGATTTGCTCACGTTCACACCATATACAAGTAGTCCATTAAAAAGTATCAAATCATTTTCTTCTGGACATATACAAGTGGGGGACTGATGAAATTCAAACACAGACCTTAAGGTCTCCTGTTTTGCAGTTCAGTGCCTTTAATCACTAAGCTACATTGCCTGTACACATATGCCTCCTTGTACTTCAATACAAATCTGCATACATTTGCATGTATGTGGCATGCTTATAGCCACTGTTACATTTTAGTTTTTGCCCCCTCATCTCAGCTGCAAAGCTCAACTGTAACACACATACCAGTGGACACACATGTGGTTCTTCCCACCCTAGTATACACAGTTACCCACAAAACTACTTAATTACTTTTGTCTGGTCTGTACTCCTACTAATTTCTCTCCATAGTTTTGAATCATTTCATGCAAACAGACTTTAAGGGGAAAACACAAAAATAGCAATACCTCGACACCTACCCACATGGCCAGTCCCCACTCTCCACACACACACACACACACACACACACACACACACTGTAGTGGGCGCAGCCATGCTGCTACAGATAACCCACCAAATATAGATACAAGTCAAGAGTCTCTGACCTGAGTACTTGAGAGTCAGAGGCAGGAGTCTTTAAGAGATGATTTCCATGGCTCAGAGTGCTGGGGTGTACCCTCTTGAAATGAATGGAGTTATTTTACTATTTTATACATTATGATGGTAAGTTGTAGAATAGTGATGGCCACTGTTCTACTAACAAGGCCTTTGTTAGTTGAGCAGAGGCATTCATTAGTCTTGAACTCTCCATCAATAATGTATAAAACAGCAAAAAAGAAATACACCCATTCCTTTCAATAGTGCAAGCCCCTGCAGTCTCCCTTGCCCTGTGTCATAATGTATCTGAGTGTGGGGATGTGAAGGTCAGACACTGGGGGGGGGCATACGGTTGACTACAGTGGGGATCCAATAATCTATGCATATCAAACCACCTGAAAACTGTTCTGCTCTTCATCTATTCCTCATGGAAAACATGCTGCTCACACAGAGGATGTCCTGTAAATTTAGAGTTTATGGCAGGGGCACCGTTTTAGATTTTAGCATAGGGAGCCAACAACCAGTGGAGGCCAGGGGCTAGTTAGCCCCTACGTGGCAAGCTCTAGAAATACTGGAATGTCTCTAAGAGGTAAAAATTTTTTGTTGTGACTGAAAAGTAATATGCAAATCAGGAAAAATTCAAATGTATAAGATTCATTTCTCTGTATACCGGAGCAGTGTATCACATTTGGGCTTAAACCCCCAAGTTAGTATCCAATGTTTTTCCTTGCTGAAGTTCAAAAAAAGTCCAGATTCCTAGCTGCCCAAAGGCACAGAAACATGAAAAACACATCAGTATTTCAGTCCTTCCTCCTTCCCCAACCCCCATAAAAATAATTTACTTTTACTTATCGTGACCTGGCCCAGTGTTCCACCAGCCAAGTTTTCAGTCTGTACCTCCTGTGTCCTTCTGCCAGAAGCTGGATACTAGAACTGACCATCCCAGGTCCCCATTGTGGTACATGACCAAGTCACCTTACCAACTGAACCCACCCAACTTATGCTGCTTGCTTCTTGCTTGGCTGCTGATGTGGCTGCTGCCACACTTCACTGATCAAGATCTATGAAGGCCACCTACACCACGGTCACTGTTGCTGCTAGCTGTAGCTTGCTACTGTGGGGGGTCTGTGCTGTTTTTGTGTTGCAAGGTGAGCCTAGTAGAGTAAGTAGGTAGCCTAGTTTTGAGTTAGCTTCTAGATCACCTTCTACCCCTTCAGCCTCCAGGGGAGATGAAGACTCACTAAGAGTAGACCAGCAAAAATATGCCACCACAACATTGCTATTGAGAGTTCAGTGCTCACAGACTCCTCCAAGCTTGTAGTGTGCAACCTGTCTACTCTTTGGTGGGAAGAACAAGTTGCACTCATGTGACACATGGTTCCGTTCCAAGATGTATGTCACAACTTGCGATGTGCTTTGCAGTTGTGACATATACATTGCCGGGACCCTGTGCCAGATTCCAGAACAGGCATGGTCCCAGGCGACTAAGCCTGTGGACTTGAGGCACTCCAGTGTTGCACCACTTGAAGGGGTGCACCTACACATGGTGCTGCAAGCTGCATTGCTGCCTTCTAACAGGGCGCAGGCCACATGGCATGGCCCCCTCAATGCCTTGCACCCTGACACCAAGACAGTGCCTCACAGGGCAGGTGGGGGGCACAGGACCACCACAGAGTGCTTGGCATGCATGCCAAAAGTGGCATGGTGATGCACCAGAACATGAACTGCCCTGTGGGGCAATGTCCCAGGATGGGGGCTTGGGGGTACCAGCATCCCACGAAGGGCTGCTCTAGCAATTGGAGATGGGTGGGGGCCTCTATGGGACCATGGGGGAGTGGATAGTGGGGCACCAGGCACAGAGGTGCACCCACCATGGATGTAGAGTACCGTTAGACCAGCTAATAGCTGGTCTAACTGTACTTAGACCACTGTCTTCTGTGGCCAACTTGGAACAGCACATTTGCTGTTCCATTGGCCACCCTCCTGGAATCAGCCATAACTGCTGCCAGAAACCCCCTTGTGCCATGTTGCAGGGGGTTTCTGGTGTAGCCAGTGGCATAGCCCACCTTTGGCACAGGCAGCTTGTGCAATGTCACAGACTGACTTCTTGAAGACCAGTTGGTGAAACACATGGTGCAAAGTGCTACTTGTGCCATTGGTTAGCGCAAGTCACTTTGTGACATGTATAACTCATTCTGAAATCAAGCCCATGTACTTTTGCTTGGCTGGAGCTCCTGCACATCACATGCAATGGTTCCACCGGTAATAGATGGAGAGAGTAGACAACACAATATAGACAAAATCAAGTCAGGAGTGCACCTGCAGCATGAGTACACAAAGGTCAGGGGGCACTTATTATGCAAAAGATTAAATCCAAATTTAATGTCTTTACCACCACACCATAAGAACAACCTAGGCACAAATGCGAGGGGGGGCAAATGCCCCCTCTGCCCTACCTAAATGGCACCCCTGCTTTATTGTAGAAATTCATTCTCAGATGCTAATATTGATACAAGTAAATGCAATGGTTTCCATTGTGTTCTGAGGTGCTGTACCTTTATAGGCTTGTTCACACAGCATCAGTACCAAGTGAGCACTGCAGACGCTGCCCAGAAGTTCTGGTGATTTAAGAAGTGTTCTGGTCAGGAAGGGGGTGTGGGTGTGGGTCAGGGTCCCCTATGGTTGTGGCAAAGATTGGAGATGAGTCTTTCAACCCAAGTTCAGCGAAACTTTTTTGTAGCTCTGTAAACAAAGTTGAACCTGGGGAAGTGGTTATTTTAGTAAATCAGGGTTAAACTTTGAAGACACCATAATGGTCTTAGAGTTTAGCTGTGAGATTGGGCATGTGCTTATGCATATGCACATATGTATGCCCAGTGTCACAGCTCAACTCTAACACCATCATGTTTTCTTCAAAGTTTAGCCCTCAGTTTACTAAAAGCACCACTTCTCTGACTTCAGCTTTGTATACAGAGCCAAGAAAAAGGTTTAGATGAACTCTAGTCTGTAAATTTGTGCAAATACTGTCATTACATCCAGAGGTGCAAGCTGGGAAAAGCCTGTGACAATGTTGTGGCTGGAGTGGGCGGTTCACATGGCAAAGCAAAACTTTGCAAAATGCCCACACCACTTCATGATCCCAGGAAAAGAGGGATTGTGGCCACAATGAAGCAGAACTTGAAATAGCCAAACCGCAACATTCAGCCATGCACAGTAGCAATGATTTTGCTGCTCTGCACCTCCTATAATGCCGCAGAATTGGCCATGTGAACAAGCCTCATGTTTCAGGATGTGTCCTGAGCATCATGAGGGTTAGTGTCCCTCATGTTCAGTGTCCACATCCTTCATTTCAGTGACAAAATGTGAGGTATAGTGCATGCCTCCAAGACCCTACTCAGCACAAAGAGTGCTGGGCATGGCCATAGTGTATATGCTCAGTACAGAATGACATAAGGAAAATGAGATGAAACAGTCACGGAGAAACACATTTGTAGCACTAAATATACATAAGGGATCTGCATGGTCCAAAACAAAAAGGATGAGCTTCACAACACAGAGGCCCCTCTTAGTACATCTGGAGTGAGGGATGTTGACTGGCTATATCCGAGGCATTTAATGCAGTAAACAAACAATACTTTACAAATTAACAGCAATTTAATGGCAAAAATCAAAAGCCATTAAGCAACTTGCAAAAGGATCAGAATTAATGAGCTTACCTAATTTTTATGGGAATTCAAATAAAACTGTATTTTAATGACTAATTGCTAGCAGTAGAATATGAAGTAGAAACTGATGTGCTTTTTAGATGAGATTTGCACCAGCTTAACTCGTGTCAAGTGTGCAACATGAGAACCTGATGTAATTTTTAGAAGATGTTCACATCAGCTTACCTGCTACACACATACCTAGCTTGCAAACCTGATTTGCTTTTTAGACTTGGTTTGCTTAGGATCACTTTGTGTATGTGAACTGCATGCAAATATTCACAATTAAGCATGTAGCATGCATTCTGCATGTACACGGCACACTTATATTTCTAAGGGTGAACTGCAGCATGATTACGTAAGTGCAGAGTGATTTATTAAACTGCAGAGTGAAATTCCTTAGAATGGTCATTCCACAGTTCAAGTGTATTATTCTGCTATTCAGCCAGAAAAGTTCACAGAACAGGGTGAAAAGTTGCCAAACACATTTGGACGATTCGGATTTCACCAAAGTTGGAAATTTGAAAAATTTGTGAAATTTCATGAAATTTCAGGTAATTTGGAATTTGCAGATTCCTCCCAGCTCTATTTCCTCCAGCTCTGTGTCCCTTTGTACACTTTAAAGTCTGTGTAATTTCCTTAAAGATGAAATGTCAGCAAGCTATGCCATTCGCTCAGGTGCAGAGTGCTGGGCAGATGCACTAATGGGGACCTAGCCGTAAACATTACAAGCCTCCCCCCAACAGATACCTGCTGGCGATGACACCCGGACCCCTACCACACTGCTGCCCCTGCCCACTAAGCAGATTGGGGTCTGTGAGCAGCCATTTGGGTAAGTGCTAGTACTTTCTTATATACTGGACCAATGCCCTTCCGCAAGGCACTGCTCCTGTGGTGCAAGGGACCCATTCTGGGACCTTGGTTGGGCATATGACTGCTTCCCAGTGCCTGCTCCTGTATGGCCCCAATCCAGAACTGTGCAACTGGGGAGAGGGGTGGAATGCAGACAAGTGCTCATGGTACTTGCAATCACAAATCCACATAGCTTTCACCTGTCTGGGGTTGTGAAAGGCACGCACAGTGGTTACATCAGTTTGCTGTGCATTTCCTGCACTTTTGTGCATAGCTGTCAAAATTCAAAACCTGCAATTACTCATGTATGAATGCTATTTTGTTGTCTCTCTTATTTGATGGTTTTGAAATAATCCCCTAGATTTTTTTTTCAAACCAGCCGACTGAATCTTGGTAAGTGGTGATGTCATTAGAGCAGCAATGACATAATTTTCCTCCAGGTCCTTCAGCTGAGTGCACACAATATATCAAATTGTCAAAGATTAGTTGTTGGTGCTTTTATTAATGGTCTCATAATAGCAAAACACAATTGTAAATATCTGGCAAGTTCCTTAGATTGATCATCAACCATTTGAGCACCGTATGCCCCACCCCCCAAATATCTCATACTTGTAATATGTAGATTTTGGTTTATTGTATTCTCATTCCAGCCCTAAATATGTCACCACAACTCCCTTCTTATGTATTTTTTTTCCAATTAATGCCCTTTGCTGAGGGTCCTAAGAGCTCACAAAAATGGTACTTACCCCAGTACTTATCCCCAAATCTATAATCTCACAACAATGTACAACTTTATCCTACCCCTCCCTTGTAATTATTCCAAAACATGCCTACACAGTTTCTGATTCTACCTTGTACCACCTTTGTGACCAATACCTACTCTCCCTCACACCTCCTGAAATACATACTTACAACTACACCCATCCAACAATGTGTACCTCTGCACCTCTCAAAACATGCTGCATATGTCCCTAAATCTGCTTCCTTGCTTTGATATCTTGCTCCTACCATGCACCCATTCCAGTATTTCCACACTCATCCTCACATGAGTCCCTACCCCAACAACATTTATTTCCCATGCCCACTCACCTAAGATGTGCCCATCTGTGCAGGTCCACATTTATACCATACATTCTTCACCAACCATGTGTACCTCTACCACATGACTCCTGAAGCTTGTCCCCTCTGCACAGTTCCCCTAAGCCTGCATGCTTTCCCAGCTTTATCCTCAATAAACATTTAATCTGCACCTCCTCCTCCTCCTCACTCCCTTCCCAAAATGTCTGCCCCTGCTCCTGAAGTCTTATAAAGTTTTAACCATTACCATTACTATTTACCCCTACCTTCATTGTCTTTAAGAATTCTACCCCTTCTCCTGTACCCCTACCAGAATTAATTTCATAATCCACACTTAACCAACTGTTTTAACCCATTCTCTGGACAAACAGCAAAATTTGCAAGATTGCCAAACATCTGCATCCCTTCTCTTGCAACCCTCACACAATTTACATGACTATTATTACACCCTTCCACAAATTAGTACCATTTTCCCAAACTACTACAAAGGTATGTACTCTACCTTTCACACACTACTCCCAAATTCTGCACCCCATCCCTTGCACAGTATAAGAGGTGCGAGATGATAACGCTTGGGAGGGATGCCTGTTTCACCAGGAGTGCCAGTACACATTTTGAGAAGGGGTGCAAGTACAGATTTCAGGAGTGGTGAAGGGGCACAAGTATAAATATTAGAAGGGGTCCAGGGATGCAAGCACATCTTTTGGGAGGGCTTCAAGGGTACAATTACAAATTTTTGAAGGTTTGCAGGGGTACAATTACAAATTTGGGGTATGTGTTAGAGGTACAAACAAATTTTTCGGATGAACCCAGGGTGCAATCTAGACATTTTGGGGTTCCACCAAGCTGGTTCAACAGGACATATGTTGTCCGGATTTACAGTGATGGCACTATCTCGACCACAGCCATGGCTGGCATTGTGCCATTAGAAAAACAATATGGCTTTAGTGGGGAGCTGTGCCCCCAGGACTTTAATATAATCAAGTCCAGACTGGAGTTGTTTCAGGGTGGGGAAGCAAGACCCCACAGAAGCTGTCTCTGTAACGGTCTTTGCTGTAAATATTTTAATGTAGCAAGGATATACCAAATTTTGGGATGGATGCAGCCATGTAAGTACAAATTTTAGGAGGGATGCAGGTGTAGAAGTATGGATTTCAGGAGGAGTTCAGGGGTACAAGTATAAATTTTGGGATGGGTATAGAGGTACAAGTATACATTTTGGGAGGTGTTTATGGGTACAAGTATGCATTTGGAGAGAGGTGCCAGGGTACAAGTACACATTTTGGGAAGGGTGCAGAGATGTAAGTATAATTTTTGGGAGTGGTGCTGGGGTAGAAGTATGAATTCTGGGAGGAGTGCAGGGTGTAGATAAATATTTTGGGTATGTGCAGAGGTACAAATTCAAATTTTTAGAGAGAAGCAGGAGTAAAACTACAGATTTTGGGAGAAATACAGGTCAGAAGTACAGATTTTGGGAGGGGCACAGGGTACAAGTAAACCTCTTGGGAGGAATGCAGGGGTACAAGTACAGATTTGGGGAGGAGTGAAGATGCAAATTGTATGGGGTGCAGGAGAACAAGTACAAATTTTATAAAGGATGAAGGGGTACTAGTATATGTTTTTGGAAGGGTTCAGGAGTGCAAGTACAATTTTTGTGAGGGATGCAGGCATGGAAGTACACATTTTCATAGTTGTGCAGGAGTACTGTTACAAATGTTTGTATGTGCAGAAGTACCAGTAAAATCTTTCAGAGGGATGGAAGGGTACAACTACAGATTTGAGGGGAGATGCAGGGGTAGAAATATACATTTTCAGAGGAATGCAGAGTTGCAAGTACAATTGTTGGGAGGTATGCAGAGGTAGAACTACAAATTTTAGACAGGTGCAGGGATATAATTACAAATTTTGGGTATGTGCAGAGGTAAAAGTACACATTTTGGGAGGGATGCATTATTACAGCTACAAATGTTAGGAAGGATGCAGAAGTACAAGTACAAATTTTGGGAGAGTGTGCTGGTACAAATTTTGGGAAGGGTGCAGGGGTACAAGTACAAATTTTGGGAGGCTACAGAGGAAAAAGTACAAATTTTGGGAGGTACAGCAGAAAAAGTCAAACGTTTTGGAGAGGTGCAGTGGTCAAGTACAAATTTTGGAGTGGAGTGCAGGGGTACAGGTACACATTTTGGGAGGGTGTTGGGTGCAAATACAAATTTGGGGAGGGGCAGGGAATAAGTACTCATTTGGGAGGGCGCAAGAGTACTGGTAAATATTTTAGGAGGTGTGCATGGGTAAAATATTTGGGCGGGAGCAGGGATGCAAGGGAATTCATAGGTTCATAGGACTGTTACAAGTTCAGTGAGCCAAAGGCCCTTTGGTGAACTTACTAGCGCCAACTCACGGTGGAACGATACTTCTTATCACCCATGTATTTATCCAACCTTTGTTTAAATATTGTTACATTGTTACTCTCTACTGTCTCTTGAGGAAGTATATTCCACCTTGTTACTACTCTTTGTGTGAAAATGTACTTTTCTTGACTGTTTCATTATTTTCACCTAGTAATTTATGTACATGTGATCTGGCTGTTTTTTCACCCATATGTTTCTTAGGTCCAAAGATTTCCATCATGTATGGATCACTTATAACTTTAAAGATAAGACAATGATCTCCCTTAATTTGTCTATATTTTGTTGAATGTAAGTTAAGGTTGTTTTGTCTTTTTTTATTCCAGATGCATGGAATATATTTTTTTGGTTATCCTTCTTTGAACTCTCTTGACCAGTTTTGGGGATCTTATGTTCTGTGGAGCACAGAACTGAGCACAGTATTCCAAATATGGCCAGACCTGACTGGTGTAAAGGGGAATGATGACATCGCTCTCTCTCTCTACTTTTAATGTTATTTAATATTTAGCCTATAATGTTTTGTCACTTTTTCAGTGGTATAAGTACAAATGTCACAATGGGTGCAGGGGAACAAGTGCAAATTCTGGGTGTGCAAGTTCAAATTTCAGAACTGTTGCAGGGTACAAGTTTAGATTTGTGGAGTGGTCTAGTTACAAATTAAGAAGAGGGCACAAGTGGGTCACACTGGGTGAGTGCAGGGGTAGAAGAACACATGGTGGTGTGGGCTAAAGTACTGATTTTGAGGAGGGTGTAGAAGATGGGGTTCATGCTTAGATAGAGGGAGAAGTTAAAGTGCAAATTTTGAGAGGGGGTGGGCAAATGTAAAAATATTGGGGCTATTTACTAATGGAGTGTAAGTTCTGTGCCAAAGATACATACCCCACCTGCGTAGCTCCATGGTCCCAGACAGCACAGGGTGCCCAGTATGCATGACCACATGCACCCATGGGGCACCTGTCCATGGCCCCACCACCCCAGTGCACTGGTTTGCAGCTGAGACCCAGTGAAGGGGTGGATTCAGGGCAGGCATCCAGTAAGATGCCTGACCTGGGTCCCAGAGCAGATTCCTTGTGCCCTTGGTGTGATGGAGATTGGGATACATGGAACCACATTAAAACCCAGAAAAAGTAAACTGCCCATGCACTCACACAATGGTTGTCCCAGCCTCTCCAGCAGTCTAGTGGGCTGAGGCAGTATGGATTGTTGTTTCCTGGTCCCTTCTGACTGGCAGGTGAGGACTATGGAGGCATGCACTGGGATATGGCTGGGTCCCAGATGTATCTCCTGCACCTGGCACTATGTGCCTTAGTGAATGGCATGTAGTTCAGGCATGCCCTAAACACCCCCCAGACTGCCCCAAGCATGTTGCTGCCCATGCAGCCAGGTGATCCACCATGCACTTAGCTAGCTGCCAGGCCTCTGAGAATGCCATGGGACCCCCAGTGTGGCATTTCAACTTAGGGTAGCCTACACTCCACAGATGTGCAGCATGTGGGCAATCTTTTTGTGTGTATAGGGCCTACTGTGAGGGTCTGTAAAAGAGGTGCACATTTTGGAAAGATTACTAAAGGTCTTTCTTGGCAGAGGATGGAATGCAACGCAAATTAGGAAAAGGTGCAGGATATAGGTAAATATTCTGGAAGGGTAACAATGGCAGTGGTACAAAGTCTGGGAGCAGGAGAACCCATTATAGAGAAAATGTATAAGTAGTGAGACCATGGTGGAACCTCAGCAAGTGGGATGAATCAAAAAAGAACTGCAGTTGGTTATTCTGGAAAATGGGAACAATATATAACCTATGACATCTGGGCACTCCATTTATTTAATACTGCCCCAGAATATTCACTGATTAGCCTATGAAGTTGCTAGATATAGAACATCTTACAGTGTAATAAATACTGTTTGAAATGACAACTGATTTTTGCCATTTCATAATCTGATGCACATGTGTGTATATACTAATCTACCTACTGGAGGAGTGTACCAAAATGTGGGAGGTCAGAATTGCATAGAACACCACAGCCCAGGCCACTGTTCAATTCAATGTCTGACCTTTCAACTAGTGAGGGGTTGTCTGACCCACCCTGACCATCTGGCTCCACCAATTATGTTAGTGTCAGGACCTTGAGGAAAATTATGCCATTCTTGCTTAAATTTCATTACCATGCACCCAAGATTCCACCAGCTGGTCTGAAAATCTTTGTGGACTTTTCTGTAAAGCCATTGAGTAAGAGAGGCAATAAAATAGCATCTGCAGATAATAAATTGCAATTCCTTCAGTTAAGTTGTAATACATAAGGCCTAGTTGTCCTTGTTCTAGCAAAAGGATTCATTTTTAAAACAGATCTGCATTTGATCTTTAAGGAATAACATTAATTTTCTTTGGTATAAAACATACCACCCCAGTCTTAATTTGTTGCCATAAGTGCAAGTCTTCCAGATGTGAATCAGTACCACCATGTGATAAAGCGTATTCATGTGCTTCACCACTCCTGGACATTTGCTTGTATTTTTAATGGAGCAGGATCAATGCTTAGAGGAGAAAAAAAATACAATCAAAAGTATATATTTATTTGAATTATGTAAGTCAAAGCACTTGCAGGATTTTAACTTGTTTAATCTTTCTTGTAGAAAAATGCAACACATGCTGTCTATAGCAACACAGCCTATTTGCCAACAAAATCTACAGAAATAATAGTCAGAGAAAAAGAAACCTATGTCAATTACTACTGTACGTATCCACTGGATATGAAAGTTAGTCTTGCTTTAGCACTCAATCCTGTCATAAGGTAAGACACCTTTTAATTGTATACAGAACACCAGTACATGGCATTGCGATAGAATATTATTAAAATATAACAGTACAGTGAACTAATATTGATTTTATTTTAAAACCACATACAATGTACAAAGATGTGACACTATATGCTGGATAGCTAAAGTCTGTGGTAATGACAGGCAAAGAATAGAAAAGTGTTGCAGTGTATAACAATCCCATGCAAATAAAGTTAAGTTACAAATATTAAATACAAGTTTATTTCATTATCTTATTTGTTGAACACTTGCCATCTTTTTATCCCCCTTCCTTCAGCTGCCCCATCCGTGTGCTGACCCAGCTCCCAGCCCCACCCTTGCCATCTCTATCTCTTACCCTGCCCCTTCTTACCTACGGTCATACCCATCTGAGGTGAGGAAATGGAGACTTGCCTATGCTCCCCACCAACTAAACTTGTTGAGGGTAGGTGGACAATTGGCAAGTCAGGGCTGAAGAGGATGGCAGCAGAAGAAAAATGAGAATCATTTATATAGTGCTTTTCATACACACTGTATTCTGAAGTGCTTTAAAAGTGATGTTAGACTAGTAATGAAGTAAGTGAACTTGTAATGGCAGCCATTTTGAACATCAACAACCACACATAGCCTTGGACAATTGCATAAACTGGATTCATGGGAAGAGCAATGTTGGCAGGACACTGGGGAAAATCCTTACTCTTGCCAGTAGAGGAACATCTGTCATCCTGGCTCCCGCTAAGATGGCTGCCCATGGAGGAGGGAGATTGTGAGCAGGAGATGAAGGTAGGGAGAAGATCTCCTCTTCTGCCTCAGTTCCTGCAGGGACCGATAGAAACCCAAACCAAAATCAAGTGAAAATGGCAGTAATCATCTCATACCTTATGGACCAGATGCTCCACTGGTGAACCCAAGTCTGCAGATAGTGAACATAATGACACAACATGGAACTGACAGCAATGTGGGTACTTTTACCTCTTCTCAGCTGTGTCCAGCATCACTGAAATTGCAAGAACAATGCCACTCTGAAGAGCACAAGTTCCTCATAAAAAGAATGAAACTTAACACACAAATACAGAAGTTGCAGCATGACAGGCAGTTTTTTTTAATTATTTTAGTTGTTTAACCAGAAGTAGCACACTAAGCTGAATGCTTTTTTACAGGAGTGACCTGGGAGCACAGGAAGTTAAGTGACTTGCTCAGGGTCACACAATATGCAAGTGGAAGCTGTGGGATTCAAACCCAGGTCTGGTCTGGATGTCACCAGATGTGCAGCTCAGAGCCTTAAACCACTGCACTATATTACCTCCCTGTTACAGACTGTCAGCCCACTACAGCTGATTACTCTGATGCACCATCATCAAAGGGCCACTGCTTGACTGGGCTATAGCTGTAGACACTACAGAATCAGATGCACAAACACAAAGAGTGGTCAGCAGGAGTCCGACAATGAAACTGCACAAAGCTGGTCACAAAACAACCAAAAATCGGTGGAAGTGTCAGGAATGGCAAGAAAAAGCCCTTAAGGGTTTAGCGAAGATGACACAATTCCAGTAAGCAAATACTTACTTACTTACTACTTGCCAGCAGATACAGCCCACATGGTCTATCAAGTCTGTTTGAGAGTGCAGCTAGCACCCCACTTTGCAGCTGCTCCTCCCCCCTGCACAATCCCACGCAGATGAATGACAAGTGAGATTGAACCAGATTAAGCTGTTTGTGGTATTGCCGGTGAATGGGGAAAATTTGGCCAGGATACGGGGTAATTCCCCTACTGTTCAGAGGAGGGCACTGTGTAATGGTTTGTGAGCTTTAGTAATGCAGAATCTGAGGCAGGAGCAGGATGCTCTGAATTTGCAGAACATTTTACCAAATGAAGTTTCATCTTTGCAAAAGGAAAATAAATTGAGAGCTGAAGAAAATCTTCCCATTGTGGAAACCCCTATGAAGATACTTAATGTGGAAGGAGAGATGGTAAGAATCCAACCAATGCAGGAACAGATGGAAACACTGATCATCCAGAAAGATGCGGAGATAGACATCACAGACAACCCAGAAAATTTAGAAGATGAGAAGAAACAGAAGAGACTACTAAATTTTCTCCCATAACCCAGGGTAAAGAAATATCCAAAAGTGATTTTTTGATTTGGGCTTCCTCCGTTCCCTGGATCAAACGTCAGGACAGTAGGTCAAGTCTGGAAAACTGCTATATCATCCAATTGAAACCTAGAGATCTCCTCACAAAATCTGGGTGGAAGAAACCACCCAAGGTACTTGGACACCAGTCCCAGCCATTCCACTGCCTGATCACCTGAATGGAGACCGCTTATTCCCCCGTGAATGCGGTTCTCCCAAAGAGAATGTTGCATGACGGCTCTTTGGCACACAGAAACAAGACCAACCATTGAAAATGGCCACATACACAGGTACTGTAATTTTGGATGATGTAGAGAGCACAAATAATATTTTTTATGATACAACGCCACAGTTACCAGAGGATAGTGACAAAGCTGGGGATGAGACTTTACTCTTACAGCTCAGTAATAATTGTGACCCTCCTAAGATACCTGAAATAATGCAAAAACAATCCACAGTCACTTTTGCTAGTTTATTACAAAAACCTGTTGAGAATGCTAAATGAAGACATGCAGTTAGATTACGATACATGGGAGCCCTTAGCACACCACCAGATAGATTTTTTTGTGGAGAAAGAACTAATAAAGATTAAAATGGGATTTTCTCTTTCAGAAATCTGTGCTTTGATACACGCCATGGGGAGGAAACTTTTGATGTTAGTTTTCATTCAGCAATACTGCTGAATAGATTTTGGACAATTCATTTAGCCCAGAAACAAGATTCCATTTGGAAGTGCTTTCAGGCCATTCCCCTAATGAAACCAGCTGTTAAAATTGTGACTATTTTATTTCGCAATGAGAGGGGTCAATATTGCAGACATCTCCTATTGGCTGGAAAAGAACTGTGACATCCAAGGTGTGCACAAACCCATTATTGATTACAAAGGCTTTTGGACAGGGGGTTAGAAATTTAGGATCAAATTGCACCCGAATGAACAGGGTATACAACATCTCTCCAATTGTTTTTTTCTTAGGGAGAGACAAAGGCATTCTATTTTGTCAAGGCAAAACTAAAACTTGCTTTAAATGTGATTCTACCAGACACATCAGCACACAGTGTGAAAAACTGAAAAGTTCCATGTATGGATCCTAGGTCACTTGGGATGTCATTGCACAGCTACTCCTAGATGTAACTTGTGTGAGGCAGAAGGCCACTTTTTACAACCTGTCCATGGGTAGTGCATAATACTGAAGATGACAACTATGCAAACCAAGACTTTATTTTAATAAAGCAGCAAGGGCACAATATCAAAATATTTCTCAAGAAGAATGAGGTGAGATGGAAGCTCCCAGGATTGTGCAAGATCCTTCCCCCTCAACACTACACAAGAACACTTCCAAAGGGAGTACTCATAACCCATAATGAGAGAGAGAGAGAGAGGATACTCAAGTAGAACCCCCAGCTGTGGAACCTTCCCTTTAAGGATTCAAAAGCTAACCCCAAACCCTTTACAGTTCAGTCTGCTATAGCCCCAAACAGATGCCTTCCCTCCTCCCCATTACTCCCGGATGAGGAGGAAGGTTTCAAATGGTAAAACAAGGGAAAATAAGCCATCTTAGATTCCCACATATATTTCAGAAGAAATTACAACCCAAAATAATTACTCTGTGTTACAGTGGGAAATAAACAAATGGAGGATGAGTCGGATTCTGCTTCTGTTTTTCCAAAACCTCATCCAGGTGGAGCTAATATCAAATGTTGAAGATGAAGCTCCAACAACCCCATAAAAGAACCAGACGAAAAAATGGGGCACTAGATCAGGGGTGAAGAAGAAAAAATAAACACAGGAGAAACTGAAACATGATTTGTAAATGGAACATTATCAGCTAACAGTTTCCTCTTTGAACACAAACAGTATCAAATCACATAAGATAAGAGGGGCCACATTTGCATATTTTTTTCAAACTTATTTTGATTTAGTTTTTTTCCAAGATACCAGGCTCCATACAAATACTGAAATCCAAGCTGCAACGAAGGAATTGTTTGGGGGAAAGAGTGTCTGGACAATGGGGGAAGACAAATGTTGTTGATTAGGCATTGGAATAAATAATGATAATATTAAACAACTGCTTGACCGTTCTCCAGGAAGTGCCATGGTATTGGATATTAATTTTATTATCGGGATTTTAGGCTGGTGAATTGAAATGCCCCCAAAAGAAGTATGATTGAGTAGAACTTTTTAAACTAATTCAACCATTTCTATTTACAGCAAAACATATAATTATGGCAGGGGACTTTAACTGTGGTAGAGTTCATTCAGATACAGGGCAAAAGACTGGGAAAAACTTTTGTGATACCCTTTTTAAATAAATTAATTCTGCAAACTGGTTTAATTGACTACTTTGCTACTTTACATAAAACACCACCACATACATACCATAGGGGTAAACTTTCCTCTTGGGTAGATTTTGAATTCGCATCTACATCTTTGCCGATAATTTCTGCACACACAAGACCCATGGCCTCATCTGATCATGATTTAATAGAAATAAGAATAGCCAATTTCTCAAAAATGGCTTCAGGGAAGGGTTAGTGGAAATTAAACAACACTTTGTTGACAATACCCATCATACAACAAGATCTGAATAATAGTACTACAGCCAGAAAATCAGTTTTTTTCCTGTATGACTCATTAACATCTTGGTGAACAGACAGCGAGATTTTTCTAACTTCCATGAATTAACAGGGAAACTTAAAGGCACATGTAACAAACACTTATAATACTTTAAGAGATTAATTTTATAGATTACTCACATTACAATCTACTATGGAGGGTGATTACTCCCACCATATATCAGAAGTCAAACAACAAATGATTATGGTTCAGTATAACAGAATGAACTCTTTAGTGTAAGAACAATGTTTTGGTACAAATGGGAAATCCATACACATAAATCCTTTTGAAAATTGCACAGCCAGATGGAAAACTAGAAAAATAAACACACAGAACTCTGAATTAGGGATACCTGTTACAATATAAACAGAAATCCTAAAAATTGTGGAAACACATATTATAAAAACTCTAGGTCATACACATACAGCTATCAATAGTGCATGATGATGATTAAACAATATCTATTTGCCCTCTGTGCCATTGGACATAAAAAAGACATTCATACAGTCCATCACTAGCTCAGAAGTAATAGCCACAGTACAACAGATGAAGATAGGGTCTGCACCTGGGAGGGATGGATTGACCATGGAATTTTATAAACATGTTATTTTAGAATTGGCAGTGGAAATAGCAGCCATATTTAATTATATTTTGGACTATAGCACCATTCCAGAAGACATGTAGACAGGTCTTCTTATCTTTCAATTTAAAAAATGGAAGAAAAAAATCACTACAAAATTGGAGACCCATCATACTATTGAACTGTGATTTTAAAATTCTTACCAAGATTCTAAGTAGTATATTATCTTTAGGATTACCACGGCTAATCCATCCATCCCAAATGTGCTCAGTACCAGGAGGGACTATGTCCGACATTTTAGTACTACTTAGAGAAATACCTAAAGGAAATGACCTGGAACTTACTGGTTATATGTTAAGTTCAGATCAGCATAAGGCTTTTGATTCAGTCTCACACTTATACCTGTGGGAGGTACTGACAGTATATGGTATACCACATAATTTTATTAAATGGATTAAGAAATGTTATTGTAATGCAACAGTATCACCATACATAAATGGCTGGATAGGAAAACAGTGACGGTTATGACAAGAGGTTAGGCAGGGGTGCCATTTAAGCCCACTGTTGTATGTCTTGTCACTTGACCCACTTCTTAGATGTGTACACCATCAGACTAGCATTAGAGGTTTGTCATTTTCTAGTTCAGATCCAGAAATGAAATCCATGGCTTATGCAGATGATCTAATATTGACTTTAGCAGATCAACCTTCAGCAGTTCTGGCAAAGTGCATAATACAGCAATATGAGAGTGTGTCTGGTTCTTCCATTACCTACATAAAGAGCATTGGTATCAGGATTGGACCCCAATCTACCACAGAAGAGGATCTGATTGGTATTAAAATTTCCTCCACTCAATGAAAATACTTGGAATTGTTTTTGGCCCTGGGAATTTAGCTGTGATAAATTAGGAATGGTGTTTAGACAAAGCCAGTAATAGAGTAAAATTATGGAACCAAGGGTCTATGAGCAAGAAAAAAGGATTTACTTAATTAAGTCTTTTTGATAATAATGTTTCTCCTAGTAAGCAATATAGACCCCCACTATTAGATCTGGAAACCAGATTGTACAGTTGTTTTATCTCTCATATTTGGGGCAGCAGACTCAACCTCATACCATCAAGTATTACATATATGGTCATTTTGAAGGAGGACTTAATATGATTAACCCAATCATTTTTTTATAGTATTTTATATTTTTAATATTAAGTTGGTATTATTAAATCTTCCAAATATTGGACACCTTGGATTCAAGATTGCATAGAACCACTTATTTCTACTTGGCAATTACACATGAGTATACCCTAACAAAATCTCTAGTTTCACTTCCACTATATTTGTTATGTTGTTTTAGGAAACTCAAGCAATGGAATGTTGTTAAATTGGACATAATTCAAAAAATAGAAATATTTTATGGAAAATACTACATGAAACATTTCAGTCTCCCTTCATTTTGGGAAAACACAACAGAAAAGAAGTTCATTAGCCAGATACTGACAGATCATCGGACACCAGAAATAATGTGGGATGTAATCTGGCTATGTGCTCACAAAAATTTAAACATGAAAATAATTTAAAACATAAAGAGCACAAAGATCGATACTGCTCCAGAGAAAGTTGTCCATTTATTTTGAAACTATGGAACATCTGTACTAAGAATGTCCATACATTGTTAGATTTTGGCAAGTGCTAAAATGGAATTGGAGTCATTCTCCATTCTACAATATTTCACCAGACACATTATTTTTAGGAATTATGCCTTCATCTTGGAAATTTGTACATCCCAGTATGACCAGACTAGTGTTGACCTGTATAAAATATTGGATTTGGAATACTAGATGTCAGTGGACTTTGCAACAACTAGAGGTTTCTCCTGAATGGCTGTTTATTTATATTAAAACATCTATTCATGATATAGAAAAAGTAGAAAGCAATACTTATGCTGCAGATCTTTTTAATAACCTATGGGGCTTTCTGCCCTCTTTTACATGATTAACTATAGTCTTAGAATGTATTTCTATAAGACTTTCTTTAAATCAAAGTAAGGTTAAAAGATTATGGAAAAGTGCTCTGATTAAGAGAAGAAATATTATGATTACCATAATGATTATTTCTCTGATTTTGGGTCTGGTGTTTAGTTTGTTTTTTCACTTTCATGAGTGATATAACACTGTTTATGGTTTTATTATTATAACTTAGGATTTGTATGATTTTGTGTGATGGAACACAGTCCCTTATATGTGTTTTTGATCTTATGTTTCAATAAAAAAAATTCCCCTACTGCCCTAACTCACTCTATGAGCAGGCAGACATGGAGATGGGCCAGCGGTGGGGCTGAGGAGCCGGTCTCCTCCTCAGCTTTGGAAACCACGAAGACTGACTTCTTTTTCAATGCAGCAGGATTAGCAGTGAATGAGATCAAACTTCATTTACAGGCAGATGTGGCTCTAATTTCAGAAGATGGTAATGTACTAATTAGTGTTTCTGGAGCAAACAACAGTACAACCTCGACCAAACAGGCTCGAACAGCATCGCTGCAAGAAATGTTAAAACTTCAGGAAGAACACTATCTGCAGAAATGGAGCGCACTGGAGATAGCACTTGCAGAATTAAATTCAGAGGTAATAGCTTTGTCCCACACACTCAAGCGAGCTGTGGCTGTAGATGCCTCTCGTGACGTGAACTGTGCAACAGAAACACCAGCTCTTACGGCAACCGCAGCTAAAGTGATTTTTCAAAAGGGGACACAAGATCAACATAGCAGAATGGTATTTTCTTTTACAGCTCAAAATAAAATGGGAACTAAGGAGCAAATAACTAAGAAAGTGGTCCCCAACAAACTCTCCTGAGCAGACACACCCATCGAGGATTCGGTTCCCTGGTCAGTGGAACAGTGTCTTCAGGCCACTGGATGAGTACACACCCCAGACACTCAGCACTGGATTTTTGGGTTTACACCGATCAAGATCCCCGAAGTAAGAACTGGCAAACTACACACATCAGACTTTAATTCAGTTTCAAATTCTGTAACACCTACTTAAATTCCTACAACGAACATTGACACAGGGTAAGTGCCTCCCTGAACTTTACCAAAAGAGCTCGAGCTAACTCAGAACCCTGTATTGACAACTCTAGAACATAAAGTTGTAGAACAAATGGTACAGGATAATAGTGTTGACAATGAAGTATTAAGTGATTTTTTCTGATATGTCTAACATCCCCCGTACAATCCCTAAGGAAGACAGAAACCCCTGGCCCAAGATGAGGGGAATAATTCTGATGCAAACTTTTCCTCCACTAGACAAAATTCAAGGCCTTATGCCTAATTTTTTCACCAACCATTATATCCTGCAAAACGGCATAACACCTTCTGTTTGGTGTATAAGGGGGGCATGGGGACTTCTCCGACGTGTTATTTTGGGAAAACACTTTAAAAAATAATATGCATTTTAATGTTACAGAACTATACGCCTTAATACATGTCAGGGAAACAACCTTTGACTTACGCTTTAAGCTGGAGAGTGGTCTTCAGAAATTTTAGGCCTTGTATAATCACATTAAAATAACCCCATTATGGGCCCATTTCATTACTAAACCAGTACAAAAAATTATAACCGTGCTCTTCCATAATGAAGGGGTCAGTGTCATGGATTTGTTGTTTTGGCTTAAAAATCAATGTACTGTGTTGAGTCAGCCAGAGGCTATTTTTGACTTAGAGGGCATCTGGACTGGGGTGAAATATATGAGTTATTCTCAGATCCGGTGACTCCTGGATACAACGTCTCCCAAATTGTTTTTTCTGGGTAGAGATAGGGGAGTCCTTTTCTACCCAAAACTTGCTACAAATGTGGAAAACCAGGGCATATACGCAGTGCTTGTGATATGCTCAAATCAAATGGATGCTGTGCCAAAATCTTGGGCACCAGTTTTCACTCTAAAAACAAGACTGTTTGTAATCTCTGTAGAGGGCAGGGACGTACTAACACATCATGTCCAGAAGCTGCCCACAGCACTACTTCAACTGAAGCAGAGGAACAGAGATTGGTAGTGACCTTTGCACAGTGAGAGAACTATAAGGCAAGGATAGCCTCTAGTAGTTCAAACCCACCTCCTGGGCAGAAAGACAAACAAGGGAATGATGGCAACAGAAGGGCTCAAGACCCACACCACACTTCTCAGATGATAAGCAGCTCTCCCCCTCCCTCCACCTGAAGTTAGGAATAATAGAGGGGTAGCCCAGGGAGACCAGGCTGAGACAATGTTAGATCTCACTACAGCCCCTCCACCTACTATAGCACAGCATGAGGTAGATAGTAACTCAATGCCTCCCTCACCCTCTCCAGAACCAATAGGGGATCAAGGTACAACAATGGCACTAAAAAGATGACAAGCTTTGTACCAGCCTGCGTCTAAGGTACCTAAAATCTCTCCTACACCAGTTAGTAACAGATTTTAAGCCCTAGCAAAAATGATACTTCAGACATAGATTTGGAAGCTTCATCCATAGACTCCAACATGCAGGATAGGCACTCTGATTCAGACCGTTGTGACACTGAGGGCCAAAAATTACAAAAGAGGGAGGAAGAAACAGGGGCAAGAAACAAGGAAAAAAGCAGGTTGGAGGGAAAATAAAACCGCCTTAGGCTTAACTACTATTCAAGCAGCCTTTACTGTTGTATACCACAAATGTAAATAGTAGAAAGAATAACTTCAACAGAGGTGCAGTTTTCCACCACTTCAAAACTAGTGACCCTGCTATTTTTATTACAAGACATCAGACTCAATACCATGAGTGAAATTGGGACTACCACAAAGGAATGGGGAATGGGGGCCACTTTTTGATCTTTTGGACTAGAACCCTGCTTTGGGGTGGGGATACGTTTTCATAACCTTCAGGTAGCAGTTTTAAAATTAATTGATTCAGTTACAGTACTAGTCTAGATACTAGATATTAAACTCAATGGGATTTATTATCGCATAGCAAATACATATGCACCACAAACTAAAGCAGAACGGATTGATTTGTTTAGACTTGTCAGTCCTTACCTCCACTTGGCCCAAATCTTTGAGAGGAACAATATGACTGATCTAGAGGGATATGTTTTATTGCTTGACCAGCGGCAGGCTTTTGACAATGTCAATCATGTTTTCCTCTGGTACACCTTGTCCCAATATGGCATCCCCGAGATGTTAATTTCATGGATACAAGCACTATATAAATTTGCCACAGTAACTCCCATTGTCAGTGGTTATTTTGGTCCACTGATCCCCTTGACAAAAGGGGTTTGGCAGGGGTACCCTCTAAGCCCCCTCTTATATGTCTTCAGGATTGATCCCCTCCTTAGATTCCTAACTACTGCAGACACAACCCAATCAATTTCACTAGACCACCATCTTTTTCCATATAAAGCATTTGCATATGCCGATGATTTGGTTATATTAGCTAAAGATAATACCTCGGCAGAAGCTTCCTTTAGACTCTGCAATGAATATGGTGCTTGCTCAGGGACTACACTAAATACACATAAAAGCACAGTGAGAGTTTTGGACAGATCAGGTTATACTAACTCAGATTGCAGACATCAGGCTTAGTGAGGACCCTATTAAAGTGTTGGGTATAATATTTGGGATGGAACACATGAATATTGTGAACTGGGATCTTAAAATACAAATAGGAACACAAAATGGTTCGGAAATGGAACCAATGGGGGATGAGCAAAGATAACAGAATTTATTTAATAAAAACATATTTAGTACCAGTATTTTCATTTGTAGCAAATATTTGTCCTCCCCTAGATTACGGGAAACCGCATTACACAATCTTTTTTTTCAAGCCTTTTGGGGCAGCAGGTTAAATCTTATTAGGAGGGACATTCTGTATCTCCCCTTAGAACAAGGGGGTCAATGGATGGTTAATCCTGTTCTATTTTTCTTGTGTCAATTTCCTTTTTACAAATATAAAACCCATATTGGTCAACACTAACACTTACTGAAGAGGATTGATATATGTTAATATCTCATATTGGTTCTCATTATGGAATAACAACAGACTGTGGGTGGTAAAATCACAAAGCAACATGCACCCCTTTTTAAGGGAGGTATTTGTGAAACTTGAAATTTGGGCTATATCAAGTACAGTGGTAGAGACACATAGCAAAAACAAGTCTACACGAAAGTGGTAGAAGTTTCTTTTAAGGAGACAGATATTCCCAAAATGCCAACAGGAATATGGCACTTAATTAAAAAGCTGATCACTGAAAAAAGGATACCACAAAATTCAAGGATATACAATGGCTATGCTGCCATTAGATGCTTAATGTAAAGGCTAACCAGAAACATTAACAATCAGATGACCGCTTTGTTCTAGGCCTTATAACCAATTAGAAACACTCGAGATTTATTCTTTTCTTGTACATAAATTCTTGATTTTTGGTCCTTTTTCACAAAGAGGGAGAACATATTCTTTAAATAAATTACCCAATTCTAATGTAAGGAGTCTACAACAATGGATGGAATAAGTGGGACACTGGTACATTGCACCTTATTTTTGGTGTTATTGAATGGTATATCTGGAATGCAAGAAGCATCTTTACTTTACAACAAAAAGTTAGCAAGTATATTAAAATATTTCAGAAAGTCAGAAGTGAGTTATTTAGAATATACCACACAGAAGCAAAAATGGTGTCACATTGAGTATTGCAATCAAGGTGGAGGAACCTGATATGGTTATGGATAGTGATGTACCAATAACTTGAATATTTTTTCTGTTTTGTATTTCATAGAAATATGTTTTAACGGCACTGAATCAAATTCTTGGATGACATTGTGATGTCTCTCAGTTTGTCTATGTATGATTTCATTAATAAAAACTTCCGTACTCTTTTCGATAAGTGCCATGGGATCTTTAACATCCACCTGAACTACCACCCATCCAGGCAGATGGGACCTTGGTTTAATGTCTCATCCAAAAGACACCACCTCAGAAGTGCAGCACCCCCCATGCTGCACTACAGTGTCAGTATTGGGATATGAACCCAAGTGGCAGGTGTGGGAATTGAACCCACATCACTCTGATCTCCTGGGCTCAGAGGTGAGTGTCCTATCTACTGAGCCACTGACACTGACAATGCTGCATACAACTTGGTCAGTAGAAAATGCTCTTACAGGAGCGGGCTGGGAAAAAGACACCCAGACAGGAGCATGGAAATCTAGATCTTCCCCAATTACAATGCCGACAGCTGCAGACTTTCAACCAGCATGGAAGGGACAATCTCAACTGCACTCTTCTATGTCCTACAAATAACTCAGCATCCTGTCTTGCAAATTGAAAATGCTACAATGGAGATGCCTCCAACCCCTATGAATGATCAGTCTGCGATAGTAACAGAAGAAAGGTCTACTGCCCATGCTAATTTACCTTTACAACCTTTCAGACAAAAATCCCAACATAATAAAAAACCCTTTGCTTCTTTATTTAACCTACCAATCATACCAACAAAACAGCACAGTGCAGTCAGACTGTCATATACTGGACGTTTGCAAGACTCTCCAGATAGAACCTATGTGGCACATACTCTCTTCAAAGATTCCCTGAAGTTCTTTGCTAATGAAATTTACACGTCGATACACATATCTGGTGAAACCACATTTGACATTAGCTTTAAATCCTTAAATGGTCTGGAATGATTCTGGATTAAATATAATGCTCTTAAAAAAGGTCTTGTGGTTACCAATTTTGGCAATTTCACTTACAAAACTTGTGCAGAAAAACATTACAGTTTTGTTCCACATAGAAACATAGACTTTGACAGCAGATAAGGAATGCTTGGCCCACCCAGTCTGCCCATTTCCATGCCTACTGGATAAGCTGCAGATCCTAGTTAAACAACAGCCTACTTCCTCCTACCTCCCACAAGAATCGCTTTATGTCTGTCGCATGCATTCTTGAATTCCTTCCCTGTTTTTGACCCCACAATCTCTTTAGAATGTTCCATGTATCCACTACCCTCTCTGTGAAAAATTACTTCCTTACACTGCCCCTAAGCCGCCCCCCCATCTTCAAATTGTGCCCCCTTGTTCTTGTATATCACTTTTTCTGAAAGATATGACCCTCTTGGACTTTTACTGATTCCCTTGAGGTACTTAAATGTTTCTATCATATCCCCTCTCCTCCTTTCCTCAAGGGTAAATATATTAAACTCCTTTAGTCTCTCTTTATATGGCTTCTGGTGCAGATCCTGCATCATTTTAGTTGCACTTCTTGGACTGCTCCACCCTGTCTATGTTGTTATGGAGATGCAGTCTCCAGAACTGCATACAGTATTCCAGATAGGGTCTTACCAACTGCCTGTACAAAGGACAACAACTTCCTGTTTTCTACTAGTGATGCCTCTATCTATACATCCCAGTATCCTCCAGCCCTTCTTACTGCTTCTCACATTGCTTGCCTACCTTTAAGTCATCTGATATGACAACCCCCAGGTCCCTTTCCATTTTGCTGTTGTTAGTACCTCATTGTGTACTCTTCCCTGGGTTTTTGTTTCCCAGGTGCATTACTTTGCACTCCTCATCCTTTCTACCCTCTCTTGTATATCCACCCTGTTGCAGATCTTTGTGTCATCTGCAAAGAGGCATACTTTCCCTTCCAGTCCCTCTGAAATGTCACCTATAAAGACATTAAAGAGGACTGGTCCCAGTACTGAACGCTGCGGTACCCACTAGTAACCACCCTTTCTTCGGAGTGGACTCCGTTTACTATTACACTCTGCGTCCTGTTGTCCAGCCAATGTTTTACCCAGGCTACCACCCTGGGACCCACTCCCAGGCTGGCTAATTTGTTTATTAATCTTTTATGTGGGACTGTGTCAAATGCCTTGCTAAAGTCTAGGTAGGTCATGTCCATAGCCCTTCCTTGTCTACTACTTTGGTCACCCAGTCAAAGAAATTAATTAGAGTAGTCTGACATAACCTTCCCACTGTGAATCCATGTTGCCTCTGGTCCTGTGCCTCACTAGCCTCTAGGTACTCAACAATTCTTTCCTTTAGAAGTGATTCCATCATTTTCCCTACCACTGAGGTCAAACTGACAGGTCTGTAGTTTCCTGCCTCTGTCTTGGTCCCACTTTTGTGAAGGGTAATCACATCCACACTCCTCCAGTACTCAGGTACCACAACATCTTCCCATGACTTATTAAAAATGGAAGTCAGTGCTGTCACTAGTTCTCCCCTTAGTTCTTTTAGAATTCTGGGGTGAATCTCATCAGGCCCCATTGCTTTGTCCACCTTCAAGTTTAGGAGTTCTTTCAGAACCCTTTCTTCTGTGAAAGGACTGGTATCGGACCCCGCTATCCAGAGTGCTTCTGTTGTTTGGTTTAGGTACCTCCCCCTCCTCTTCTTTTGTGAATACTGAGCAGAAGTATTCATTCAGTATCCCTGTTTTTTCACTGTCTCTCTCTGCCCACCCACTGCCCCTCGCCCTTTATTAAGCCTCGCTCCCGAATGTACCTATAAAAGGTTTTTCCCAGTTCTTAACCTAGTTGGCTATCTTTTCCTCAGTTTGGGCCTTTACTATTCTTTTTTTTTTTTATTTTTTTTTATTGGAAGTTTTTCAAATCACACACATTTGATATTAGTTAATTATCACAATTACAGCTCGTTCACCTTTTTTTTAAACATTTTGCCATTATGTTGAAAGGTAACACCTTTTAATTTTGTCCCATTGTATATAAGGATCATAGTCTTATTCAATTTATTTTACACTTTTATAGTCCTTTGTGTTCAAGGAACAAATTCTAGATCTATTCGAGATTGGTATAAAGTCCAGGTTTTCCACTTGTTCTGGATATTTGTCAATCTGTCTTGCACTTTTGCCAATAAGCTCTCGATGTGATATATAGTTATCATAATTTCCCTTCAGTCATTTATTATAGGTATTTGTTTTTTCATCCATTTTTCTAGTTATTACTTTTTTAGCTGCAAGCAAAAAAACTGGCAATAATGTTTTAACCCAAGAGGGGAAATGGTCCGGGCATATCGATAGTAGGACCGTCTCGGCCAACAATTCTATGGGATCCACCAGGCAATTTGACAATTCAACCTGAAAAGAACACTAGAAGGGCATCAACAGTGGGCAATACCACATAATGTGTCCAAGATCTGCTGGGTACATCCACAGCCCTTCAGCAGTGACCTGGTATGTCTCAGGCAAATACTTGCCAACACAGCTGGTGGGTGAAAGTAGTGGGCCCTGCACTTCCACACAAACCTCTCCAGTAGTTGGAGGAGGTTATCTTAATGGCTTGCAAGGCCATTTGTGACCAAAGGGAAGGGGATATGGTCAAGCCTAAGTCCTCATTCCATTTCTCTAGAATAGATGTTGTTGATTCCTGAGACAGGTCTCTAAGATTTTTGTATATGTTTCCTTTCAAGTGTTCTCCCAAGTGCGTTCAGCTGAGGGAGATCAGTGCCTCTCACTAAGTGAGAGAAAAAGATGGTGGGCATTTATAATGTTCTTGCATCTATTCAGCCAGGTAAAATGCAGGCTGGGCACCACTGTAGAATCGTGCGCAGTGAAGTGGCACTTGGACTGGCACTTAGTTTTGACTGGGCATCTATTGAAAAACAAATGCCCAGTTTAGAGGTAGTTTCAGCCAATCAGGACAGAGAATGCTTTCTGTCCATTTTCTAAATGATTAAACA
This sequence comes from Neoceratodus forsteri, assembly GCA_016271365.2. NCBI lineage: Eukaryota > Metazoa > Chordata > Ceratodontiformes > Ceratodontidae > Neoceratodus > Neoceratodus forsteri. The sequence continues at coordinate 54,306,862 of JADMNL010000025.1, forward strand.
TTTCTGGAGCTTTTTAGCACACAACTGGAAAGAACCCATTTTTAACACTATCAGTTATCCAGTTCTGATTTATGGGCATTTCACAAATGCATGGAAAAAAAACAAAATTTGAGTATGCTGTAAGTGGTTCTTACTGTATCTAAATGGCATATTTGGATGACACAGTGATTTTTACATTACAGCAAAAATAAGGCTCCCATGCTGAATTACTATATAGAATAACTCAAGATATCAAAACTATGTATGAAAAAGAGAAAAAAATATCTGTCTCACCAAGAAGTATTGAAATATTGGACAGGAATGCTTGGTACAAGGGCAGCCTCCTGTGAGTGGAGATGCCCAGAATATACCAGTACAGGGGTCTGTAGAAACAAGGCCAGTAGAAGCAAGACAGAGTGAAAATAATACTGAGAAAAGTGAAAACATTGGGGAGTACTGAAAACCTTAATGACGGGAACATGAGGTAACAGCACAGGAGGGTGCAAACTGTATGAGGGATGGGTGGGACAGAGAAAGGTATAATTACAGATACTGGGACTACCATTAATGATGCCCTGAATGAGGAAAATGTCCAAATAGCAGCAGAAAGAATGGAGACAGACAAGGGGTCAGACTCTGGGCCAGGGGAGAGAAACAACAACACTTAAGCTCCCCCGCAGAGCAAGACCAATGTTTTTTGATCTTTTCAACAGAGCAGGACTTGCACCATGGAAAAATGCGGTCAAGATCAGATATAAAGGGGGTCTAAACACTAGACCAGGCAGGCTGTATGTCGGTAAAGTGTTACTGAAAGAATCGATGAGGCTCATGGCCTCTGAAGTGCACGCACTTATTCACATATCTGGGGAGGATAATTTTAATGTGAGTTTTCACTCCCCACACTCCCTTGACAGATGCAGGACTAAATATAACCAGTTAAAGTTCTCCCCTCTTTAGATGCCCTTTTTTTGTATACCCCTCACCAAACCCATGATTAAGAACATAACAGTAATGTTCAGGAATGAAGGGTGCATGTGAGCAACATCATACACTGGCTACAGCAAAGGTGTGAAATTTTGAGTGCACCAGAAGCAATATTGGACAAGGAAAATTTTTGGATGGGGGCCTAGAAATGTAAAGTTAAATTAAGGCCGTCCCCAAAAAGGCCATTACATGTGCCAACCAGCTACTTCTTAGGGTGTGACAGGGGTGTGCGTATTTCTATTCAGGCCAGTTGAAGGGTTGCCACAGGTGTGGAGCCCAAACACACCTAGGAAGTGTCTGCAACAAGTTGAAATGCGGGATACATGGAGAACTGGGCCACATAAGCCTGCAGTGTGCAAACCATGTAAAATGCAACCTGTGTGATGAACATGGACATGAGTTTCAGAACTGTCCATGGGCAGCTCATAACAAAGCACACACTATGAATCAGGATAACCTGATCAGGAAGGCCCAAACCACAGACAAAGGCTCAACTTTTCACAGGGCACAAAGACAAGAAGCCCGGGAGACACAAACCTTAGGTTCATCAGTGGGAGGAGAGCAAGCCCCTTACATGCATTCTCAAGAGTCACAAGCGGAAACTGAAATGGCTATCAAAATGGTAATGGAACCCACAACAGACACAGTGTTAGGTAAGTTACTTTTTCTATTACTTTCTATTACGTTTGGAAACTTGTTCCAGGAAACTCTGTACAGTCACTAGCAAGGATGGATAAGTACTAGAAAAAGTAATACACCTTACAATTATAGTTACTTATTTCTTTTTGTACAAAAACAATACAGAAACAATAAATAACTATAAAAGATTACATTTTTTGAAAGTAGTAGGTTAGTTACTAGTTACATTCAAATAAATGTAATCAGTTACAGTTACGTATTTCTTTTATATAAAAAGACATAAGTAATTGTAACTGTAAGGTTTCTTACATTTTCCAGTACATCTCCATCCTTGCTAGTGACTGCACAGAGCTTTCTGGAACAAGTTTCCAAAAGTAATAAAAAAAAGTAACTTACCCAACACTGAACAGACAGCACCATTGTGAGAAAGAAGGGGTCAGAAAGTCAGGAGACATCGAAACCTGTGGGGTCATCTGAATGGAAAACACAGATGCCATGGTGGAGAAGCTTGCAGAAGCAGAAATTACCACCTGCAGGAGCAGAGGTGGATAATCCCTTTGTAGCTATAGCAAATGCCAGTGGAGGTAGCTCAGAAATCTGGGACCTGGACTCCGAAGTTCTCTTCCCATTTAACCCTCTGGCAAAAGAAGGTGCAGTGGGGAGGACAAAAGCCCTTAACAAGTGATGATAAACTGCTTATTCTGAATCAGACCATTGCATACTGGCTTTATACACTGTCAGTTTACTAATTATAGCTTTCAAAACTGTTGTTTGTATGAACGTTTAACTGTTTCTCTGATTTAAACTGCTGGCTTCAGTGTTGGTCATGGCTATTGTGATGTCATCAGCATTGTGAAAGTTGCTGTCTGATTGGGTCAGTATTCTATTGTGATGTACCCACCAGGACAAGAAATCACCTGTGATAAACCCAGCTCATGAGATAAGATGATTTCTTGTGAGCTGGGTATAAGATACAACTTTTTATACAACAAGGGTGTAGTGATAAATACAGAGATAGAAAATGTTATCATAACCTGAAAAAGCAAGATAATATGGTCTTGCAAAGTTAGATATGTCACAGTGCATACTAAACTATATAGAGTGCAGCTTTCACAATGCTGATAACATCACAATAGCCATTTGCAACACTGAAGCTGGCAGGTGCAATCAAGGAACTGTAATATTTCTTATATAAACAGCAGATTTAAAAGCTATATCTAGTAAACTGATGTTGTATAAATCCAATATGCCACAATCTGACTCTTAATTAAGGCAGTATAGCACACTGGTCTAAAGCTCTAAGCTACAAATCTGGTGATATCCGGCAGACCAGACCTGGGTTTGAATCCCACAGCTTCCACTTGCATACTGTGTGACCCTAAGCACGTCACTTAACCTCCTTGTGCTCCCACATTGCTCCTGTAAAAAAGCTTTCAACTTAGTGTGCTATACCTGGTTAAACAACTAAATAAAAAAAAAAAAGAAGTATGTAGGGGACCTAATGTCTAGACAGGGTTACCTCCATCCCCTGCCATATAGCTTTCTTCCTGTAATTTGTAAGCCTTTTGCTCTGTCTCAGCTCAGTTTGTAACCATGAAGTTCAATGCTAATAATGGAAATTGTTTTATCACTACAGATTATCACACTAAAGTTTGAACCCAGACTCAGAAACTTGAATGTTATTTCCTTTGCAGTTCCAATAATATCAGTGTTGGGGCACTGCAACATACACAATAAAATGGCTGTGTACCAAAATCAATTTTACCAGCCCATATGAAGGAGGCTCAGTTACACTAGCAGTAAATGCCATTTTGCATGTTGGACTGATGGTGGCGGATGCTGAGGGATCGCAATTCGTCTTGCTGATGAAGAACTGCTATGCAACACCTACCAGAGATGCTTTTAATCCTGTGAAATATTTAATTATTAAAGACAGGTAACTTGATGAGTGCATGTTCACTTTTCTTTTATCCACAATTATAAAATGGCAAGGGTAAATCCAAAGACCTCATTGGATGACAATCATCACGTGATTGTTCATTTAAATACAAACAATGTAGGGTTAGAAGTTGGATCTCATTACAAAGGCTGGAAAGCCTCTTTACGTACAACAAGCCTATTTATATGTGCAATAAGCCACTCCAGAGTGTGCATTGAAGAATTAACGATGCGCTTCCCAAGGACATGAGAACATTCGGCCTTTTGTTTTGTGTCTTATTGTGCCCCTGGGGCATGCATTGTTAATCCTTTAATGCACACCCCATCATGCCTTATTGCTTGCTTAATTCATTAGTTGGCCAGGAACACCCATATATTGTTTCAGAGACTATATGGTCCACTATGAATTTATATTTTTTGGGTAACACACAGAGATACTGGTGTCTTCTAGCAGGATGTGGGGACACAGCATCAAGTTTGTAAATTCTGAGGTGATGTTTGGGGGCACTTCTTCACCCAGGTGAACTTCTGTAGCAGCCTTCCAGCAGAGACACAGAACTTATGTCTGCTTACCAATGGAATCACTGGGTACCCTTGGTGGTAGAATGGGCAGGGAAATCCTGTGAATTAGAGATATATTTGCATGGCATATATTTATTTTCCATGATTATGAAGCAAAGAATGGTGGAGACATGATGACCCAAGACTCGATATGTACTATGTTAAAGCAACGGGCAATGAAATGTGTTCTTCCAAAAAGCTATTTTCAGCTACAATTAATACAAATATTAGAATGTCTGTTAAATGTACTTTTCTAGGTACTCCAGTGCTGCACACAGTGATTTCCTTCTTTTCTTTCCTCAATCCTAACACTTGACAGTCAGTCTACAGTGCTATTTCTAAGCCAGATGTAGTGGCCATATTTTTTTACTGATGAAAAAAAATTAAAACTTCTGTAAAATATTCAGATTCTGGTAGAACTAGAAAATGTTACCACCACATAAAACTGGAAGATGCCTGGAATCTTCTGTAGTGAAAAATGTAGGGTCATATTTTTTTCCCAGTTTTGTTGCACTGCGCTTTAAGATGGATGCGTTATTTTCAGTCATACCATGTAAGTCTACTACTCTATTATGCAAGCATAACAAAACTATATAAACATAATGGGGTTGGGAAATGCATTACATGAGTCAATAAATGTAACAATTATGGTATTATAATAACTGGTCAGCAATTTCTCAATGTACTGACCAGGTTGATATTTCCATAACAACCAGCTGGTTGTTATGACATTCATGAGCCATGCCAGTCAAACTATGCTGCTGCCTCATTGGCCAACATTCTGTATGTGGGCGGGGCCAAACAGTCTCACAAACAGCTGGAGAAAATTGCTGGTCTGTTATTATAAAAATAAAAGATAGAGGTTTACATGAGATTTATCGCACACTCGTTGTGGGATGTTTCGATAAACCGGCTTTGCCCTCGGGCTTATGTAGCATCCCACAAACTCAGGTGTGTGCATTAAATCATCATATCAAACCCTTCCCCATCCATTATTCTCTATTTAGTACTGTGCAGAATGCAGAATTCTGCTGACAGAATTAATGCAGAATGACCATTCTGCTGGCAGAATTTCCACTGGAATTTTTCAGGTTCTTCTGCAGAATTCTGTCTGCTGTGATCTGCAGAACAATATTCCACAGAACTCCAGTTTTCCACAGAAAATCATTCCACAGCCATTTCCATGGCAAATAGGAGGCAATATAGAGCAGTGGTTTAAGGCTCTGAGCTGCAAACCTGGAGACCTGAGTTTGAATCCCACCGCCCCCACTTGCATACTGTGTGACCCTAAGCAAGTCACTTAACTTCCTTGTGCTCCCAGGTTGCACCTGTAAACTAGCTATTAGCTTAGTGTGTCACTCCTGGTAAAACAATACATACAAATATATATATTATAGTGGCATGGCAGTGCCACTATAGTTAGGGTTGAGTACCCCATTTAAGGTTAAAGTGTGAAATTTTGCAGTTTAATAACTCTGCCACTGTATGACGGATGTATCTGAAATTTGTCAGGCGAGAACAGTACCACAGATCTCTGGTTCTGCCAAGTTTTTAATTGTCGGATATATGGTTATGGAGCTATGAAGCACAATAGAAGGTAGCATTTATGCTTTTTGTGCATTCTTTGCTCAGGCTTCAGGTCACAGACAGTTTACATGACTAGTCCGAACCTTCAGGGAAAATGCGGCCAGGGTCCCCAATGTGTCTTATGAAGATTTTGGAAAAATATTAAACGGTTCAAATGTTATTCAAAAACAAGTTTCCATCATAGTCAATGGAAAAAGTTAACAGAAAGTTTGAGAGTGTGTAAATGCAGTTTTTAGTGTCGAATTATCCCTGTAGTGTCGTGAGTCAGACATTTGTTTTAGTTAGTGGTCACAGAAATGCTTGGCATTTAAATTTGGGACCTCTAGGGACACAATTATTTTTGTGTTCACGTAGTCGAGCCCTGATGATGCTAGTCATGTCTTTCTTGGGGGTTAAACACCTCAGAAATATGTTTTTGAATTTTTAGAATTAGTGTCACAAAGTAGTATCACACTTGCAACACTTTTTAATTTTTTTTTGCTAAAGTGTTGTGATTTATACACTACTTTGTGACACTATGCTCGAAATAACAGGAATTCTTTTGCCACTCTGGTGCAAAAGAACAGTTTGGTCTTTTGGGCTGAAATTTGAAGGAAGAAAGCCAACATCCCACAGATGTGCCTTTTGGTGGTTGGGTGACAAAATGCTACAAGGATGCAAAGTTACGGCATCTCGAACTTGACAATTTTTCCCATAGACTAACATTACGGCATCCACTGCACCTTTCGGGCCTATATCTCGAAACGCTCGAGATATGGAATTTTCATTGAAAATGCTTGGCTCTCACTAGGGGCTAAGTGCAAACTAGCCAGGAAAGTCATACATTATATAAAATTTTAATTTTTTCTACGTCATACGGTTCCTGAGATATAAGTAATTTAGTATTCCAAGTGCTCATTTTCTGCTCTGAGGCCCATTATTATGCATACATTCTTTGTATTCACTGTATTTCTCTATGCAGCTTTTGGGGAAAAAGGGTGTGCACTTTCGTTAATGTTACACTTAGCATTTTCATTTGCATTTCCGTAACCGTTTGCATTACCATTCCTGTCTACGCCACTGTGTGCATTACCCTTTGCATTTTTGTTTGTGCTTGCATTTGCATTACTGTTACCATTTGTGTTTCCATTACTGTTTCTGTTTTGTTTTGCCTCACCATGTGCATTACCATTTGCGTTTGTGTTTCCTTTGGCGTCATCGTTGCTTACCATTAGCATTTGCATATCCAATTTGGTGCCATGACTGTGCATGCTACCATTTGCATTTCTGTAGCGCTTGTGTTTGTATTTCTGTTTGTGTTACAGTTCACGTTGGTGTCATTGGAGCTGTTACTGTAACTGTTTGTGTTTCAATTGTGTTACCGTTACTGTTTTGCGTCTTACATCACTTTTTACATTTCTGTTGCTTAGCGCTTGCATTTTAGGTTGCATTTCTGTTGTCATTGCATTACTGTTTCCTTCTGTGACAGTTGCCTTATCTGTTTGCATTTCTATTACTGTTTGTATTTTTCTTACCATTTACATTTCCATTGGCATTACCATTTACATTACTGTTTTCATTAACGTTTGCATTTCTGTTGTCATTGGCATTTCATGTTACAGTTTATGTTACCATTTCTGTTTTCATTAACATTTGCGCTTGCATTTCTCTTACTCTTTGCTTACCATTTACCTTTGCATCACCATGTGCTTTACCATTTGGCGCTTGTGTTTACGTTACCCGTTAGCATTACTATGTGACAAAAAAAATCACATGGTGGGAGCGCAGAGCCCTCCACATTCCATTCACTATTTATATTGCTCATTCTCAGAACGAAGGCAAATTCATGGCAAAAAACTCCTTTTAATGCATCAGTTATGGTTGTTCCATAGCGACAAAAGTGAGGAAATTCAGTGTTAGAGTTGCCACCCCTTGCAACTCAAGCCCACCCCGGCCCCATCAACAAGCATCAGGGTGTGCGTTGGGGTCAGCGGCCCTAACTCTTACCCCATTCTCCTATACTGCATCACCTAAGCTTGTTTATACATGGGATGGGGTAGAGTTAGGACCGACAACCCCAATGCACACCCCTATGCCTGTTGGTGGGGCAGGTGGGCTTTGGGGTAAAAGGGGTGGCAACCTTAACACTGAATTTCCTCGCTTTTGTTGCTGTGGAACAGCCCTAACTGGTGCATTAAATGGAGTTGTTTGCCATGACTATATATGAATATATATATGTATATATATATATACACACACATACACACACATATATATATATATATATATGTATTTAGATCTGTGAAATAAAGTTCAATGAAAACGTGGAAAAACTCATTCTGCATTTTTATGCTGCGGAATTCCATCACTGGCAGAATTTTGAAAAGTCTGCAAAATTCCATTCCGCTTGAATTTGAGAATTCTGCACAGCACGCCTATGTTTAAGACAGATGGATTCATTAATAGGTGTGGTATGTGGCATTGCAGTAGATTGGTATGCTTATGTAGCATGTTGTTTTGGCTGTTCACTCTTTGTGTATCCATTACTATGAAACATAGAGGATTGTGCATGAGCAGTCATACACAACAGGGATATTTTTGTATTATGAGATTTCCTTGGTAACAGATGACCTCAGCAGGGCAGCTTGAGATGTGCTCTGTTACCAAGAGAACGTCAAGATACAAGAATATTCTTGTTTGTAGTGTATGGGCAGTCACAGCAAAGAAAATCACACAAACCAGCTAGTGAAGACAACAGAGAATAGAAATGTTAACATTTTCTTGTTTTTTAACTGACACAGTGTGCTGCAGATGTTTCTGCAAGTTCAAGTTAAAAAAAAAACAGCTTCCAGCTCAACTGATAGAGGAAAGCAACTATGTGGCAGCATTCTAAGTTGTTCTGCTGCAGTAGTGACATCAGTACTGCAGTAGAACAACATAATGACATCACTATTGTAGCAGAAAAAGCATATTCCAGGTATGGAATTTCATGCAGAACAGCATTCCACCATACACTAGAGCAGGTTATTATAGGAGACTCTGTCATACCCTATTCAGATAGATGCAATGATTTGTAGTGGGAACAAGAAAAAAACTCCATTGCTACCTGTTTCCTAAATGTTAGGATGTGGGATATTAAATTAAGAATAAACAGAATCCACAAAGGCTGTGGTGAAAAAAGCTGCAGTAGCATGCCACTTTTAAATGTTTTTTTCTCACATATAAGTGGACATTTTCTGAAATCAGATCCAGAGTTTGACTAACTGACAGGAGCCTTTTTAGTTGAACCCTGGCTCCAATTTTACTAAATGTCCACTTAAATTCCAGAATTTTTTTTTTTAAATGAGCTCTGTAAACGTGAGGGGAGCATGCCCCTTGCTCTCCATATACAGATGTCACAAAATATCTGGGTGCGGGGGCACAGCCAACACTAAGAAAGTGAAAGGGGTCATGTGGCTAGCCTCTCAGAGGCAAATTAAGATTATTTCTCTTCCTTGGGGGTAGCATCGTAAAATATTTTGAAAGTGCCACAGAGGAAGCCATATGGCGATAAGGGAACTTCCTCTTTTCGTGTGGAGTACCAAGAAAGGTGCACTTTGAGCATAAACAGGTCGTGGAGGCCTTGAGTGGAGGGTTAAGTATGTTGTAGAGGAAGGAAGGAAGGCAGGAGGAGGAAGGAAGGAAGGAAGGAAGGAAGGAAGGAAGGAAGGAGGGAAGGAAGGAAGGAAGGAAGGAAGGAAGGAAGGAAGGAAGGAAGGAAGGAAGGAAGGAAGGAAGGAAGGAAGGAGTGTAGGCTCAAGAGGCGAGTGGAGCACTGTGGTTTCCTAAATAGCTGTTGCAATATGATGTCAGTACTTTGGCCACATCCTCAGGTGTTGAAGCATATTAGGAGTAAAATGAATTCTTCTGAATTGAGTGGAGTGCATTTTTTGCCATATGGCTTCCTCTGTAGAAAGAGAGTTCTGCACCTAACACTCCATGAACTATTTAGGACAACATTCCAATTACGACTATGATTGCATATGGTTAGGATGTGGTTCAAGATTCAGCATCCAAGTTTCTATGATTATCTTGTAGAGGACCGTAATGACAATGAAATGTCTTGAAACAGCTGTTGCAACTTTTGTGGAAACAGATGGTAGATTCCCTCAGTTGAATTTAAATTTGTATTTATTTAGTTTTCGTTGGCCAGGTAAGTGCACTAGACAAATTCTGCCTATTTTCAGGCACAGCTCTGGGGGAGGGGGAAACAGATGAATGCCAATTGACCTTGAACCAGATTAAGCTGTTGGTGGTATTTTTAGTGACTTGGGGGAAATCTGGCCAGGGCACTGGGGAAATTACCCCACTCTTTTTGAGAAGTGCAATGGGATCTTTAACATCCCCCTGACCTACTATGCCACCAGAACAGGCAGATGGGACCTTGGTGTAACATCTCATCCAAAAGATGGCACCTCAGGAGTGCAGCACCTCCCCTCATGTTGCACTAAAGTGTCAGTATGGAGATTTAATCCAAGTGCCTGGTATTGAGATTGAACCCACAGCCTTCTGATCCCCCAGCCTCAGAGGTGAGTGTGCTACCTGCTGAGCCCCTGACACCGACACTGATATTGCTGCAGGAAAAGATGCTGCAAGAGGAAAAGATGAGTGAATGAACAGGGAGCTAAGAGATGTTGGATTAAATCTATGAATAATGAAAGCCTCCGATTTAAATAGATTGGGGAGGCCAAGAGGTTTTCTCAGGGTAACAAAGTGAGTCAGTTGCTTTGGTTGAGTCAGAGCTTATTCTTCTGGTTCTCAGTTCTGAACATTAATGGCCATGCTAAACTGGTTCCAAATATAACGGTTTATAAAATGGCAAGAAAAAAATCTAGAAATCTCATTGGTCAAGATAGATCAGCTGACCGTACATTAATTCTCGGTATACGCACAGTCATCCTGGTCCTAAGCAAGCAATTATACCCAACAGGGTGGGAAGTATTGGGCAATACTGGACTGCCCAGGGGCGCAGTGAGACCCGACGCCACAGGCAGAGGGCCTTATAGCCCTGGACGGTCCGTATTGCCTCATACCCACCCTGGAGGGTATTATGGCACTTAGAAAATGGGTATTATTTAATTGTATTTTTGTGTAATGATTGTATTAAACAAAAAGGAAAAATAATTATAAGAATGATCAGAAAGAGCAGCTTCTGCAAAATAGTCCCTGTTCCACTAGAGGGAGCTGCTGCATATGGCATGCCATTCATATCTCTCTACCATGTCTCTCTTGGTTTTCTATATTTTTGCCCCCCCCCCATAGGTTTAGTAATAGGATTACTGTGGATACTTTTTTTATATTAATTTCCAGGTGGGTTTTGGTGCATAATGTGAGTGGTCATCTCAGCAGTAAATCAGAAATGGTACAGTGTCTCAGTTAGAGGAGTGAAAAGATTCAGGGCTTCGGTGCATTGGATTTTGAGCGAGTTTGGAGGAAGGAAAAAAATGGAAACAAATAAAAGAGGGTAGATTGTTACACTGATTAGTGCCTTTGCTGTGGTCTTTTGAGTGGGAGTAATTGTCCAGGTAGACGCGATGGCAGCACCCGAGCTTACAGTTTACCAAGCATTTGTGACAGTAAGGGGCTCTGGTACTGTGTTTGAGAACAGTACTTTGCTGAGTGGTGGCGTGAAAGATTTTACAGAAAATATTTGTTTGTTGGTAGTTTTCTGCTTTTACAAAATGGGGTGGGTGGAGAGACAGAGACTGCTGGGAGTGGAGCAAGATGAGTTGAAATGGTGGCGCTACAAGTTTAAAAAAAAACTGCTGACATTGTGAAAAAAAAAGGGGGTATTGAATAAAAGTGATGCAGAGCCTGGTTGGGAAACGAGAGCTTTTTGGACTGTGGCAGCCTCCTGCTCTACTTCCCAATGGCTCAGTTTCCTTTTCCTGTCCCACCCGTGTGGAGCAGGCCACCGCCTGATCTCCGTACGGGCTGGGAGTTAGAAATGCCCGCAGGCACTTTCACTTCAGGGTGATCTCGCAGTGCGGCTCGCTGCAGCCTCAGCCTCAGCATAATCTCCACGTGCCACTGTCCGAGGTCAGTAGCAGATAATTCAAGAACTCAGGGAGCACCCCCCCATCAGACTCCAAGAAAGATAATTCATTTATTTTAAATTAGCAACAGCCCCAATGTGGTAGCCCACTAGTCCACCATGGCTGTAAGCTTTGAAGGAGCTGAGTCACAGCTAGCTATGTCACAATTTTACAGTGGCCTTAATAATAGGAAAAACTATTTTGCTCTGTGTGCTGTTATTATTTTAACTGTGGAAACTGGTTTGATTACTGTGTGTGTGTGTGTGTGTGTGGGGTGGCACCTCTCGCTAAGGGATTAATAAAATGGCTGCAGTTTGAAATTGTGTGCCCAGTGCTTCAGCCAATGATGAAGCAGGCTAGGCACAAGGATACTTAGCTGGGCATGAGGCAGGATTGGGCTGGGACTTTTTATTTGGTGAGTATCTATTGTCTCCTGAGAACAAAAAAAGTCTTGAAGAAAGGGAATAGAAAAAGTAGAACTGATAACAAGAGACTGCTGGGGGAGCGTTACAAAACTCTTTTCTTCTGAACCTGCTGGGGGTTGTTAGCAGATGAGAATGGCTCTGTGACCCCTGGGGGGTGGTTACAGGAGCGGGAACAACATACAAACAGGAAGGATTATTTAACCAAAAAGAAGCTTTTTTTTTAGTCTTTATATTCCTTCTGAAAGTGATTTCTTCTGTTATTTTGTTACATACTTAAAATGTATACACAAGCCCATTTTCTAAGTGCAATAATACCCTCCAGCGTGGGAGGTATTATGCTATACCGGACCTTCCAGGGGCTACAAGGCCCTCTGCCCGCGCATTAGGCCCCATCAAGCCCTGAGCGGCCTGGTATAGCACAATACCGCCCACCCTGTCTGGTGTTGTATGTACGTAGAGGAACATTCTGCTAGTAGAACTGAGCAGAATCTTGAATCCCTGTATTCCATGGTAAACATTCCATGATAAACATTCCATTTCTTGAATGTGAGGAAACACAGTGGGAAAAAACAGAACGAAGAAAGTAAGCAATAATACTATATAAACAAAGAGAAAAGGTGGCAAATGATTCACCCTGCTGTTTATCTTTTAGGACAAAGCAAGCAGTTCATGATGCTGTCAGTGAGTGTGGCAGTTTTGAAACACACTCCTGCTTGCAGCATCGGGGAACTGAGAAACCTCTGTTATGGCTTCCTTTTAGTTTTCTCTACAGAGTGAGGAGAATGAAATAAAATAAGGGGGCTATGTGTCATACTTAGAATGAGAAAAACAGCATTTGTGAATTGTTGTGGCTGGCAAGGAAATATGAAGCTTACGTGGGCAGGGAGGCACACAGTGCATAACACTAATCTAGCACCAATAGGCGGAAGGACTATTTTATGGTAAAAGCACAGATTCCACTTACATTTTTACTTATATAAAAACATGTTTAAAAAAAAACTGCTTCTGAAAATAAAGGATGAGTAGAGAAGCGCAATAAGACATCTGTAGCCAGAGTACGGTGATAACCGCACTTGGATTCTACCGCACTGCCTCGGACCTCAGGCCTACTACACCCCTAGGAGTGTGTTACACAACCGACTGCACACCCTGTCATGTCTTACTGCTTACATATAATCATCTTCTATGTGTACACACGAGAAGAGTTACATGCTACCCGAGTAATCACCACGTATGTTCCATCATCCGCAAAATACAAGCAGGTTATCTGGCAGTCCTAGCAAGACTGCATGCTTTTACACTGGCACAGGCGAAATAACCCACTTGCACTATATGGGTGATGAACCATGTACAGCAACAATCTGAAGTAGCATGTAACTCAACTCTCTGTTGCAATATATATATATTCTAAAATCTGTGAAGTTGTTTAATATAGTACACAGTGTCAGAAGATCTGGTGACCTGAAGACTTTTTGTACCAAGGGAGAGAAAGAGAGAATGATATGTGACAGGAAAAAAATAATAAAAGGCCAAGTTGTATTGAACATAAATATTTTCTGTGAATCATCCTGTAATAATCAGAATTGTATTTCCTTGTAACAGCTGTCCAAACAAACAAGACCCTACTATAACTGTTGTAGAAAATGGGGCATCCCTTACAGGGCAAGTTCCGACCAAATGTTTAAGTTCCTTGGGGATTACCCCAGGTTTACTTGCACTGTGAAATCGGCCTCTGTGATGCAAGCACTGGATCATGCATGCCAGTAAGTGTTTTCTTTATATATTTCCATGTAATAAATGGCCATGTAATAAATGGAATTGCTTGTACATGTGTCAGACCACTCCAATGTTGCCATTTTCTTTTCAGAGTTGTGCCAGCTCCAGATCTTCCTATGCTGAGGGCACAGAGTATAGTACACAAATTACAGTTGGCCCCATCATTCAAAAAGGTAATGTGATTCTACAATATATTCTTTCACTTCAAGAAACGTGTGGCTCTAACAGCATGATGTCATGTACCCTGTACCTGATTTCTATACACAAAGCTCATTTGTTTAAAGTCACCTTACTTGCATTTTAAGCTGGCAAAATGCAATTTCGTCTTTGCAAAGAAAGTTCTAGAAAACTGTGAAGAGGGGCTAAGAGCAGTATTGCAATCCTCTAGAAGAAGGCATGCACTGTTCCTTCAGTTGTGTTGTACGATGACCGCTGCCACTAACTGATAAAAAAAAAAAATTCCCCCAACAACGCCTGGGCTGAGCCGCACTCTTCCCCCAACCCACCTCCACCCTGGCTCTCCCTTCCTTCTGCTCCCTAGTCCCCACTCCCCTCTTACCCCCTTTCTCCTTTACATCTCTCCCACTAACCCTCATCCTGTTTATTTATTCTACACCTGCATTGGAACCAACTGTGCTTGTTATGATACTTAGCTTGAACTTGTATTATCTGTTGTCTTCTGTGCCACTGTCTGTCCTTCATGTGACGAGGTACTTTTGTAAATGAGCCTCTGGCTCAAAGGTTGTTAAACTGATGTTCAATAAATAAATAAATAAATAAATTAGTTTAAAGAATCATTTATTTATTTAAAATTGCTGTACAGGAAAGGCATAAAGGGTCGGAGCTCAGTTCCATGTGCGACCTGGGGAAGGGTTTAAAATATGGAGAGGAGTACAGTAGCGAGAGCCATAAGTAACTGCCCAAAAGATAATGCAACAAAGAGAAAACAACAGAAATTTTAAACTAGTCCAATAAGTCAAGAGATAAGTAAGTAAATCAAAACTCTTTGGTACAAAACAAAGTAGGAAAATAAATGATAAACAGGAGCTAAGGAAGAAGGAGGAAGAGGAGAAATAACAAGGCAACAATGGCCAGATGATATTGACATTTAAAAGTATGGGGGTATTGAGGTTGTTTAAGATGGTGGTTGTTGCTATTGTCAGAATCTGGAATTTGACATTACACTGGATGTTGATGTTTAAGAAACTGCTCGTGGTAAATGTTTTTCATATATGTTTCTATTTATGGAAATATTTGGCATAAAGCACCTTTAAACTGTGGTTCCAAGTTCGCAGCTAATGCAGTGGCATCAAGCTCTGTTCTTAGATCACAGGCTAAAGGTGGCTCCTCGTTCATCTCCCCAGGATGTCTCTGTTCCTGCTCCATGGGGTCAGACCCTCTGGCATTCTGTTAATTATTTCACATCCAGGTATGAATACCCCATTCTTACCGGTAGCACCCTATAGTGTTGAAACCATTCACTGCTTAACCCAAACCCAAAATGGCCATGCAAGACACAATCAGATACACGAGGCTGTGTGTGCACAGGGAGGGGGAGTTAGGGACTCCAGTCAGAAGGCATCCCTTGTAATTTAATGAGGACACATGACTCTCTTTTCAGTGACCTACAGCTGAGGTATGGGGAAATGTGTATCCCATTATAGGGCATACCTTATCTTCACCTGCAAGTCAAAAATAATAATTTCAATGATACTTTACATTTAAGTTACAAGTAATTCCTAACAAGGACAAATACGTTAGCAATTTTTTTTATTTTTCATCTTTCAAATGTTTAAAACAGAAGTATTTGTTATTTTGGGAATATGTATTTATTTATTTAGCTAGCTAGTTTTTGTTGACTTGGTAAGTGCACTAGACAAATGCTGCTTATTTTCAGGCACAACCCAGGGAGGGGGATACAGATAAATGCCAATTGACCTTGAACCAGATTATTAAGCTGTTGGTGGTATTTTTAGTGAAAGGAAAGAAATGTGGCCATGGCACCAGGGAAATTCCGGTACTCTTTTTTGAGAAGTGCCATGGGATCTTTAATATGCACCTGAACTACCACCAGAACAGGCAGATGGGACCTCGGTTTAATGTCTCATCTGAAAGATGGCACCTCAGGAGTGTGGCATCCCTCCCCCCATGCTGCACTACAGTGTCAGTACTGGGAATTAACCCAAATGCCTGGTGTGGAGAACGAAACCTCAGCCTTCTGATCTCCCAGGGTTCAGAAGTGAGTGTGCAACCCTCTGAGACACTGATTATATATATAAAATGGGTAGGAAAATGGGTAGGACCAACTGTTGGTTGGTTGAACAGCATCATAGCATCACATGTCCATATCAGAGCGTGACCACACACCTGCACTTTAGCCCCCCTCCAAAACAATTTTGCCATTTTATAAGATAGGTAACCCACTCTAGGGTGTGTAGTCATGCTTGGATTTTTAAATGTATTTTTATTTTAGTATTTGGTAACTGGGTAAGGCCCATTAGACACAAGTGCCTGTTTTCAGGGGTGACCTGGGAGCACTGGGCAGTTAGGTGTGTGCATCTGCCTATGCTGTCCATATGTTGTTTGTTCATGAGTATGCATGCCTGTGTGTTTCTCTGTGTGTGCTGAGTGTGTGCCTGTGTCCCTGCATGCATCCCTGTGTGTCCGTGCATGTGTGTGTGTGTGTATGTGTGTGTGTCATGCATGCACAGCTGCCTGGTGTGGTCCTCACCTGCAGTTCCCTTAGTGCTCTTCCACGATGGTTTCTCTGTGCCTCCTGGCATGGGCCACCAGCCTGTGATCCCTCCTCTCCAAGGGTGGCTACACACCTCCATCCGGCTCATCCTCCCCATTGTCATTACTGCTGTACATAGATACATGGATACATAGATACATAGACAGTGTCGGCAGATAAGGGCCTATGGCCCACCCAGTCTGCCCATTTGAGCTTGTAAGTTCAGTTCATGTTTTCCTAGAAGTCTGTTGCCCCTACCCTGACCTCCAGAATTCCTTTATGTCTATCCCATGCATTCTAAATCCTCGTGATTGTTTCAGCCCCCACCACTTCTCTGGCAGGGTGTTCCACTTGTCCACCACCCATTCTGTGAAGAAATTCTTTCTCATGTTTCCTCTGAATCGTCCTCCTCCAACTTCATCCCATGCCCCTAGTCCTGGAACATCTTTTTCTCTTAAAAATAGTGTTTTCCTGCACCCTGTTTCTCCCTGTAAGATACTTGTATGTCTCTATCATATCCCTCTCTCCTCCTCTCCTCCAGGGAGTACATGTTCAGTTCCTTCAACCTGTCTTCATAGGACTTGTGATTCAATCCATGCACCATCTTTGTTGCCCTCCTCTGAACCTTCTGTACCCTGTCTATGTCCTACGTAGGTATGGTCTCCAGAACTGTACACTGTACTCCAGGTGGGGCCTCACTAGTGTCTTGTATAGCGGAATTATGACCTCCTTTTCCTGCTGGTGATGCCCCTGCCTATACATCCCAGCATCCTATTTGCTTTACCTGATGCCTTGTCACACTGTTTCCTACCTTGAGGTCATCAGAGATGACAACCCCAAGATCCCTTTCCTGCTTGGTGATACTATATCCTCACCCCCAACTGATATATTGTGCCAGGGTTTTGTGCCTCATATGCATTATCTTACACTTCTTTGCATTGAATTTCAACTGCCAAACCCTTGACCATTCTTCAAGTTTCTGCAGGTCCCTTCTCATTCTGTCTACACCCTCTGGTGTGTCTACTCTGTTACAGAGCTTTGTGTCATCAGCAAACAGTGAAATTCTGCCTTCTAGATCCTGCAAGAATGTCACTGATGAAGATGTTGAATAGGACCGTCCCAGCACTGATCCCTGTGGTACCCCACTGGTCACTCTTCCCTCTGTGGAGTGACAGCCATTTACCACCACCCTCTGTGTCCTGCCACCCAGCCAGTTACCTACCCACCACACTACTGTCCTGCCCACACCCATATTCCCCAGTTTGTGTAATAGTCTTCTATGTGGCACAGTGTCAAAGGCCTTGCTGAAGTCCAGATAGGCCATGTCCACTGCCCTCCCTGATCCACCTCCCTAGTCACCCAGTCAAAAAATTCAATGAGGTTGGTCTGACATGACCTCCCCCTGGTGAAACCATGCTGCCTTGGGTCCTGTAGTCCATTGACAACCAGATGTTCCACCAGTCTCTCCTTCAGTAGTGCTTCCATGATCTTTCCCACTACCGAGGTGAGGCTGACTGGTCTGTAGTTCCCTGCTTCCTCTTTGTTCCCACTTTTGTGTAAGGGGACTACATCTGCTGTCCTCCAGTCTTTGGGTACCTCCCATGTTTCCTGTGATTGGCTAAACAGGATAGCCAGAGGTTCAGCCACCACCTCTTAGTCTTTAGGACCCTGGGTGCACCCCATCTGGCCCCATTGCTTTGTCAACTCATTACTTCCAGTTCCTTCAGGACCCTTTCTTGTGAAAGGGACTTGTGTCCATTTCTGCACCATTCTCACCCTTGTACTCCCTTCAGACCCATTACCCTCTTCCTCAGTAAAGACTGAGCAGAAATACCTGTTCAATATGTCAGCTTTACTGTTGTCATCCTCCACGTGACTCCCATCCTCCCCTTCAGTCTCACTATCCCTCCTTTGTCTTTCTTTTTTCACTTATATACCTGTAAAGGTTTGTCCCTTTAACCACTGATTTTGCAATGTGTTCTTCTGTCTGAGCTTTGGCTTCCTTACTGACTTCCCTGCCTCCTTTGTTTCTCCTGGTACTTCTCCCTATCTCCTTCTGCCTGTGTCTTTTTGTATTGCTTAGAATGCAATCTTTTGGCTTTCACTTTCTTTGCTACCTCTTTGGAAAACCATAATGGTCTCCTCTTCCTTTTACTCTTGCTAACCTGCTTAATGCATAATTCTGTTGTTCTTATAATCCCCATTTAAATACTGCCCACTGTTCCTCAACCCCTGATTCCTGTTCCATTCCCTTAATGTCTCTTTCAAGTATCTCCCATTTTCCCAAAGTCTGCCCCCTAAAATCCAGGATACGTGTTTTTGTGCGGTTTGGTTCTGCTCTTCTGTGATTTCAAACCACAATGACTGGTGGTCACTGTTACCCAGGTGCTCCCCCACTGTTACCCCATCACACTGTCCCTGTTTGTGAGCAGAAGGTCCAGTATTGCCTTCTGCTGAGTTGGTTCCATGACCAGTTGCTTGAGGAAGGCACCCTGAAGGGAGTCCAGGATAAATCTACTCCTAGTTGATGCTGCTGCTGGGATGCTCCAGTCCAACTCTGGAATATTGAAGTCTCCAACCAGTACTACCTCACCCTTGTCTGCCATCCTTTGGATGGCTAGCATCAGCTCCCTATCTGTTTCTTCCTCCTGGGCTGGTGGTCTATAGACCACACCTGTGCGGATGGCTGGACCCATTTTCCTTTCCAGCTTAACCCACGGTATCTCTCCCCCATTTTGTTCCTACTGGATCTCTGTGGCCCTTATGTCATTTTTCACATACAGTGCCACTCCTCCTCCCTTCCTGCCTGCTCTGTCTCTTCTGAATATGTTGTAGAGGGCTGTGGCCCTCATTCACCTAGACAAATATCCCACAGTCAATGGCCATGTTGTGCAGCATGCAGCAGGCCAGGAATATGCCACAGGTTTTTGATGGGCTATATTGTAGGGCACCATCGGATCTGACTAGGCAACAGAATTACATCTTGAGCATGCCAAACACTCACTCTATGCTAGTGCATGTGGCGATGTGTGCCTCATTGCAATACTCCTCGGCAGCATTGGATGGGTGCCAGAATGGGATGAACAGCCAGGGCTGGAGGGAGTATGCACTGTCACCTGCATAGGAGACACATATATGATGGTTACTACCTGGCATAGCCTGTTCCATCATCCACCCCCTCTACTTCAAACCACAACCTCCCACCACTCTGTGTGCTTTGGCCATGGTCACCCCTGCACAGTTGCTGTGGGACCATTCCCAACATGCCATCTGTGTCTGACATGCCCAGGCACAGTTATCCATCACCCCTGCACTGTTCCTATTCACCTTCCCTGTCCTGTACCCCTCGTTATGCTATGCACATCTCCCACCATCCCATGCTGTGGCTGTGTGGTGCCCTGCACATCCTGTACCTCTACCCATCCCTGGTCCTGCTCACCCACTAGGTGCCCCATGGGATCACCCCACTCTCAATCTGCTAGCACAGAATTGACTGGTGCTATATGAATACATCATGTGTACTCCCATAGTGTGCAGTGCACACATTGATGATGCACCCAGTGGTATTTCACACCACCTGGCAGTTAATGGAGGGGTAGCCCTTCCTGTTCATGTACATGGCCCCTTCCGGGCCAGGTGGTGCACGTATGGCCATGTGGGTGCAGTCAATGGCCCCTATCATGCCAGGCATGCATACCACCCTGTAGAATTCCTGCATGTTTGCTGTACACTCTGCTAATGTGCTTGGGAATCTTATGTACTCCGAAGCGTGTGGCAGCAGGGTGTTAAGGAACTGGGTGAGGAGGCGGGAAAACTGTGTGACACCTACGGTTGCACCCACTGGTGTCTGGAAGGTGCCCGTGGCTAGCAGGCATATTGCCGCTGTCAGCTTTGTCACCGCCATCATGGCATGACTCCTTCTGGTGGTTGCCTGCAGCTCATCATGACACAGCTCACACAGTTGCCTTAGAAGTGCCCTGCTCAAATGGTACTGGCCCCTATCTCTGTGTCCCCGTAGTCCTTGTATGTGGGCTGGGCACTGTACTGTCCATGTTGGGCATGCCACCACCAGGCCCTTCCTCAGCCACGTTGCTGTTTCTCCTCCTCCTCACCCTCATCACCTGTTCCATTATGAATGGCCCTGAGCCCATAGCTTATTCTTCCCTGGACTGCACCTACAGTATGCTATGTGTGTTTGAGCCTCCATTATATGTGCTCAACTCTGTGTGGTGCATTCTGTGTGTTGCTCCACAGTTGCGCCATGTATTTTGGCTGAATATGCCATTGCACAGCTTATTCATGGGCACATCCCCTGGACTTGCACTGCATACATTACTGTTGTGCAGTGGCGCATTTGATTTTGGCGCTGCTTATTACTGCTGTTTGAATATGGCGCCGGGCTGCATTTCTGTGGTTGTGCAAGCACAAGTCAGTTCTGCATAGAAACATAACATAGAATTTTAAAGATAGAAGGAGGACGGTTCAGGGGCAATGTGAGGAAGTATTATTTCACAGAGAGGGTAGTGGATGCATGGAACAGCCTTCCTGAGGAAGTTGTGGAGTCTAAAACTGTGGGAGAATTCAAGAATGCATGGGACAGACATAAGGCAATTCTTGTGGGGGGCAGGAAGATATAGGCTGTTGGTTAAATAGGATCTGCGGCTTATCCTGTAGGTAGGGAAATGGGCAGACTAGATGGGCCTAGCAGTCCTCATCTGCCGTCAAAGTCTATGTTTCTATGTTTCTTAATTTGATAGCAGATAGGAACTGCTTGGCCCACCTAGACTGCTCATTTCCCTACCTAATGGGTAAGCTGCAGCAGCTCCTTTGAATAGAGTACAGTGATGAGTATTCTAAAGTAGAGCCGTGGGAACCTTAGGGCACTGTGAAAAAGTGGATCCAATGATTTTAAAATAGTTTCAGTAATTCTTCATATAGATGTAGTCTCCATAACCAGAGACAAAAACAAAGAATGAACAAGCTGCTTACAAATCCCAAGACTAAAGCATAACTTAGTTCAGTAGAAAAAGATACAATTCTTTTAATTTTCAAGTAGGCAACATATGAATGTGGGTATCAAATTTCATAATTCCAAGATATCTGTAAGAAGTTACTTTAGATAATTCTGTGCCATCCGATGCCCTTAAATTATTATAGTGGCTCTCACCCAATGTTCTGATAGAAAACAGGGCCAGTGGGTTTCCGTGACATTTAAAGAAGTCAGAGTTTTAATAATAGATACTGAATAGTATAAAAATCAGCCTGAAGATATTTCAGGGTTAGAGTCTTTATTGTGAGCATTAATAATAGTATCATCTGTTATAACAGAATATTAGAGTCAGCAGAAATAATGGTAGGGAGTTCATCAACATATCTAAGAAATTAAAGGGGACCCAGAATTGATCCCTGGGGAGCACCTTTACTGACCAAGGTAAAGTCAGAACTGTATTCACCCACTTTAACACACTGTAACCTAGGTGATAAGAGAGAACCACTGCAAGGCCCCCATGCCCAAACCCATAGTTTTAATCTGTTCAGAAGAATGATGTGATCACAGTCCAATGCTTTTGACAAATCTAAACACACTCTAGCCAGAGCCTATAGGGCTGTGAAAAGCTACCATGTGACCAAAGTTACACATGTGCATAGGAATTATTCAATGCCCAGGTGTAACGTGGCCATTTTTTTAGAGGTGGTGCAACAAATTTTCAACATGGCCTTTTTAGGACCCCTCCTCCTGAAGACTGCCAGCATAATTTTGTTCACTTGTCCTGAAAGGTGATTTTGCAGAGCAAACGTGCTATTCTGCACCTCAGGTGCAAAACACATTTTGGGCAGGTTGTGGAAAATGACAACTGTACTGTTTTGAAGGAGATGTGCAAAAATGGCAATGTTGAAAATGTGGAGGAAAATATTACAGACTGGGAAAGTTAGGAGGTACATAGAAACTGCACAACGACACTCATAGCTTAGTCATTTTTGGGACTTTTCACAATTTCCAACATGGGCTTTTGGGACCGTACTCATGAACAGTGGCACTATCATTTCAAGAATGGTCCTGAAAGGTGATTCTGTGCAGTGACCATGAAATCACCTTTCACGACTGATTAACAAAATGACAGTGACAGTTTTTACAAGGAGGGGTCCCAAGAACCCCATGTTGAAAATGTGGGGCCAAAATTCCCCCAAATGGCTGATTTATCAGCATAAGTTGAAAACCCCATTGAATGGCATTGTAGCACACTTACCTTAGATTCTTCAGTTCACGGGTCAGCTTTGAAGAGTGCAGATGCGTTCCAGGCCAGAGGAGAAGACAGTGCAGAGCTCCACAAGTAAGTGTGGGGCAAAGTGTCTTGAGGTGGGTGCTCAGTGGGAGGGTGGGGATGGGGGAGGGACTACACAGTGATGATGAGGGCCATTTTCTTTTTTACAGGAAGAAAAGAAATGAGTGCAGCGTGACTAGGGATTTTTTTTTTACAAAAGTAATACATTTGTGCACACTAGGGTGGGCTCCTAGTGTGTAAGAACTTGGGAGGGGTTGTACAGGATGCTGACATGAGGATTGGGCACCCCAATGTCAGTGGGGAAGAAAAAAATAGGCACACTGGGGTGGGCTCCCAGTGAGCTGGCATGAGTACTACGACACTGGAGTAGGCTCCAGTGTGCAGCATGCATTGGGGTCATAATGCTGACATGGGTATTGAGCACCCTAATGTTGGTGGAAAAAAATAAACATCTTTAGGGACACTGGGGTGGGCTCCCAGTGTGCCACTTGAGTTGGTGGGAAGGTACAGAATTCCACGGAGCTGGCAACACAACTGCGCATGTGTGGCACTTGCACATATGCAGTTGCGATGAATGGAATCTTGCCATTCAGATGATGGCACCAGCAGAACTGTGCATGCATGCAAGTCACGCATGCGCAGTTCATGCACCAGAATGTGGAAGTAACAACTGAAATAGTGCAACTGTTATTCCATACTGGCCGATCGTGACAGAGGGGGTTAAGCTCTGCTGGGATTTTGGAAGGATACTTCCAAAAGTCTAATGGTAGGTTCCACGATCGGCCAGTTATTAGAGCTACTGAGGGATCATAACAGTGCTTTTGGCACTGCCCACAACCCTGAAAAAGAGCAGTTAATAATAATAATAATAATAATATTCTTTATTTATAATGCGCTTTTCAAAAAATCAAAGCGCAGTACAAGATATGGAATCACAACGTAATAAAAACATTAATATAAAAATACAATAAATAATTAATAAATTACAACAAACTTCATCAAACAATAATAAAATTAAACCCAAGTCAGTCAATCGGTAATAGAGTGACTCATATCAAAAGCTGAGTAGGTGTCACTAGTAGCTTTAGAAATAGCTGAGACAGTATTATGGCCCTTACAAAAACCAACTTGATAATCAGTAGGCAACTTGTATTTTCCCAGATATTTTATTAGTTGATTGAATAACACTTTTTCCAAAAGTGTGGAGATGGGCAACAGAATAGAAATGGGGTGATAAACCCCAGGGTCTGCTTCATTGCCACCTATAAAAATGGGGGTAGTACAGGCGGACTTCCATACTACAGGTAAATCAGAGGTACTTAAAGAAAAATTAAACAAATAAGCTAAATGTTTTGCTATAATAGGGGCACCAGTTTTGTAAAATATAGGATTCATTTTATTAACCCCAGCCCCTTTCTTTGGATCCAGTTTAGTCAGAGCAGTAAATGCAATCTGCTCTCCAGCCTTACCTAAAACAAACAGAGGCCTTCTAATAATATGATTAAAGTGACTATCAAAGGTTCAAATGGTTGGTTACGATACTTCCTATTGAAAGTACACCCAGCATCAAGAAAGTGTTCATTAAAGATTTTTACCTGGTCTAAGGGTTTGCAAAAGTGCACATCCTTGTAAAAAAGACTTCAGAAGAGTAGCTGTAGAGTCCTTGCCCTGCATTTGTCTACTGCCTTTCCATATTTTTGTGTTGTTGTCTGAAGCATTAAAAAACTGTTGGTTGTAGAAGTTACTTTCAGCTGATCTCCTGACAAATCTGTTCCTGAGAGCTTTATAAAGCTGAAAAATCCTTATCTTGTTTAGAAGTTTTAGCTAATTTCCATAATCGATCTGGTGTGGGCAAAGTGCTACAGAACGAGTAATGCAGTCAGGTTTAGGGATTTAGTAATTGCTGAATTACTAGGGATTATATTTTTTCATCGACGGGAAAAACATATCAGATCAATATATTTCCCAACAGTCTCCTTTTTAACAATTCATGCTCACAAACTGCTTATGTTTTTCTTACCAAATTCTGTGAAGTGCCACAGAGAACAGGGTTCAAATACTGTACGTATGATAACATCAACATATTTATCCTAGCCTAGTGGATAATTTATAGTACCATGACACTGGAGAGCCACACTTGAACAACATGTCCACTTTCTTATGGAGTGATCTTCAGTTTACTTCTCTTCCCTGAACTTGACCTTTCTTGTCACTCCTCCCTTTGTGTTTATCCTCTCTGACCCCGAAATAATCTCTTCTTGTCAGCTTCAGCTTCCCAGTGCTCAGATTGTAGCTGAAGCAGTTGTTCATGACTTCTGAAAGGATATAGGACAGATGATGTATTACAAGTGCCTCTCCTCTCCTCTTCTAGCTAGAAAGAGCTGCACAGGAGGCCTGCTTTGTCAATGAGAAATCGCATAGTAATGTGATGACCCAAGGCTGAAACACCATGACAGACCTGCGGGTGAAGGACTGAGCATTTCCCAAGAAGCTTTGCTCCAGTTGGGGTGGATGGGACCCTCTATGATACCACTGCACCCCATTACTCTATGCTGGTAGGGAACTGTTTGACAGATTCAGTGGTTGTGAGTGGGCAGAAGACTAGGTTCTGCAGGAGGAGACAGGTAGATGGGCAGAGCACTGGGCTCCACCTGAGAAGGTTAGCTAAAGCAGGGCAGTGGCCCAAGTGGATGATGTTGTTACATTTGCCATATTCTTTGAGCCTGCTCTACTTGTTCCAATGAACAGAGGGTGGGGGGGGGGTGGAGTTAGTTACCGGTACTAGAATGTTTGAGAGCATACCAATTGCAATAGCATCATTTAACCAGAATCATGGGGGGTTGCAAAATTCCTCCACCCACCACATTTTACGTAAATACTTGGTAAAACATGTATTAGGGGGTTCTATGGGTTGGAAGGGACATCATGGTGTTGCAAAGAAATCATAGGGCACTCAACTGCCACCCCTGCCTACCCCTAAAAGACACTTCTAACTGACTGGCAGTGCCTTGGATTAGGGAGTAATGTGAGGAGGTTAGAGTGCCCATGTGAGAGAAGGATGCAAGAGTGTGCCTTTGAGGCATGTCTCATATTGCTTACCAGACTGCTTGAAGGGCAAGGGCCCTCGCAACGGAGCAGATGCTGATGGATCCACCATTTGTGACCAACTCAACTCGATGTCCATTCACTTGGTATCTGTGGCATTTCCAGAGCTGTGGGATCTGAAGCTGTTTAATGTAGACTGATTTTAATTCCTGGGAGTATGTAAGTCTCACACCAGAATGGTGTCAGAACCTTGAGGGGCTTCCCCTTGAGGGGGTGGCAACCTTGCAGCCCAGGAAGGGTTCCATCTAAGATGGGTTGTTTACATTTAGGTGAGCATTTGTAGTCTTCTGCCCAAGAAATGGCAGCAGGCAAGCTACTGATGAAAGGGACTTGGTGAGAGAGACTGAGCTGTGTCATTTTGTGAAGAATTCCCAAGCCTTGATGGATACTGGAGACACTGCGTCTGGCAGAGGGGTTGGGGAAATTGCAAACCACTGTCACAGGGCAGGCTGGAATATGGGCTGCCACACTGTACCCAGAAAACATGCCATTAAGTGGTGTTTTGCAGATGTGAGGTGACCAGCATAGGGGCAGCCTCTGAGCTCCCGCTGGGGAAACTAGCCTGGCTGGGGTCATGAATCCTGCAGGACCAGAACCTCCTGGATGCTGTCAGCTGAAAAGTCAGAGAGTAAAGTCACTATAGTGATACTGCCTCCAATGCAATCTGCTGACGAGACACTATGGTGTAACAGAGTATGCGTAAACACTGTGCAAAGCCAATGTGTATAGCAAGGTGGGAATTGATTGTATTTTAGCGCAGAGTAGAAAAGGCCTTGACCTGAGGCATACTCCCACTGTCTGATGCTAAAAGAGAAATAAACGAGATCATGTGGCTCCTGAGAGGTGTGTGGAGGGTACAATCTATACAAAGGGACCCAAAGGCTTTAACTCATATTTGGGGTCAGGATCGAACTAGTCTGTACAGTGCTAACCATTTGAGTGCTCAGAGACCGGGTTCCCACATGTGTATCTGAATATATGTCAGTAAAGCGTAACAACAACTTAAAACAGCCTTTTAGTGAGAGAATTTCTGTTAGAACAGAGGTCTGGACTTGAACTCACCCCATAGCCAGGATAAGGGGTTCAGATGTGTGACAGATGTGCAGGGAATACTATGTGGAGCGTAACAGCATGAACCTAAAAGAGGGTCTCCCTGGGCTATGACCAGGTCTCTGCTGAAACCAAGAAAGGATTATGATATGATTTCAGCTTCAGCTGAAAGATATACAGTGGCAGCTGAGGGGGCTAAATATAATTTAAGCCAAAGGGTGGCTGCACTCACATTGCAGAAGAGCTGTGGACACTGTCAGTCCAATGCAGAGTGATCTGCAAGAGGCTTGTCAGTATCACACCAATCATCATCCAGGCTGATCAAGACAGTATTCGGACTTGCTGGGTGGAAATTTCATGTATTTCAAAGGAAAGAGAAGACCCAATCATAGATCATCTCTTTCCTTTGATCTACACCTCCCAGCAAGCACAGCTGATCTGTCATGCTCAGCATGCTGAGGAATTTCACCCGGTAACAAAGAAAACCATCCATCGATGTCTGTTGCTGGTGTTGCTGTAACTTTCCTACTCACCTGACCCTCCCACTCAGCACTTATTACCCCACAACCCCCACACACAAACGTAACACTGGCACTGGTGGCGCCCAGTCATAGAAACATAGACTTTGACGGCAGATAAGGACCGCTTGGCCTACCTAGTCTGCCCATTTTTCTACCTAATGGATAAGCTGCAGATACTAGTTAACCAACAGTCTACTTCCTCCTACCCCCCACTAGGACTGCCTTATGTCTGTCCCATGCATTCTTGAATTCCCCCACTGTTCTTGACTCCACAATCTCCTCAGGGAGGCTGTTCCATGCATCCGCAACCCTCTCCATGAAAAAATATTTCCTCACATTACCTCTGAGCCATCCCTCCTCTATCTTCAAATTGTGCCCCTTGTCCTTGCACATCCCTTTTTCTGAAAGATACTACCCTCTTGGACTTTGTTGATTCCCTTGGGGTACTTGAAAGTTTCCATCATGTCCCCTCTCTCCCTTCTTTCCTCAAGGGTATACAAATTAAGCTCTTTTAGTCTTTCTTTGTATGTCTTCTGGTGCAAACCCTGCACCATTTTGGTTGCCCTCCTCTGGACAGCCTCCACTCTGTCTATGTCCTTGCAGAGATGGGGTCTCCAGAACTGCACAGTACTCTAGATGGGGTCTCACCAACTGTCTGTACAGAGGAATAACAACTTCCTGTTTTCTACTATTGATGCCTCTCCCTATGCATCCAAGTATCCCCCCAGCCTTCCTTACTTCCTTCTCACATTGCTTGCCCACCTTTAGGTCATCTGATATAATTACCCCCGGGTCCCTTTCCATTTTTACTGTTGTCAGTATCTCACCCCCATTGTGTACTCTTCCCCTGGGTTTTTGTTTCCCAGGTGCATTAACTTGCACTTCTTTGCATTGAATCTGAGCTGCCATACATCTGACCATTCCTCCAACCTTGCCAAGTCCCTTCTCATCCTTTCCACTCCATCTTGTGTATTAACCCTGTTGCAGATCTTTGTGTCATCTGCCAAGAGACATACTTTTCCTTCCAGTTCCTCTGCAATGTCACTTACAAAGACATTAAAAAGGACCAGTCCCAGTACTGAACCCTGCGGTAGCCCGCTAGTAACCCGCCTTTCTTCACTGTGGACTCTGTTTACTATTACCCTTTGCATCCTGTTGTCTAGCCAATTTTTTATCCAGGCTACTACCTTGGGACCCACTCCAAGGCTTGTTAACTTGTGTATTTATCTTTTGTGTGGGACTGTATCAAATGCCTTGCTAAAATCTAGGTAGGCCATGTCCACAGCCCCTCCCTGGTCTACTACTTTGGTCACCCAGTCAAAGAACTCTATTAAATTCATCTGACATGACCTTCCCATAGTGAATCCATGCTGCCTTGGGTCCTGTGCCCCACTGGCCTCTAGGTACTCAACAATTCTTTCCTTCAGAAGCAATTCCATCATTTTCCCTATCACTGAGGTCAAACTAACTGGTCTGTAGTTTCCTGCCTCTGTCCTGCTCCCACTTTTGTGAAGAGGAATCACATCCACCCACCTCCAGGCCTTAGGTACCACCCCATCCTCCCATGATTTGTTAAAGAGAGTAGTCAGCGGTGTCACTAGTTCTACCCTTAGTTCTTTTAGAATTCTTGAGTGAATCCCATCAGGCCCCATTGCTTTGTCCACCCTTAATTTTATTAGTTCTTTCAGATCCCTTTCTTCTGTAAATGGACTGGTATCGACCCCTGTCTTCAGAGTGTTTCTCTTGTTTGGTTTAGGTACCTCCCCTCCTCTTCCTTTGTGAATACTGAGCAGAAATATTTATTCAGGATCCCTGCTATTTCACTGTCACCCTCTGCCCACATTCCCTTCCCTTTATTAAGCCTCAGTATCCCTCCTTTGGTCTTTCTTCACTCCCTAATGTACCTATAAAAGGTCTTATCCCCCTACTTAACAGAGTTGGCTATTGTTTCCTTGGTTTGGGCCTTTGCTATTCTGACTGCCTTCCCTGCGTCTTTCTGTTTTAACTGATAAAGTTCTCTGTCTTACTCCTTCTGTGTTTCCTTATATTTTCTGAATGCTATCCATTTCTTCTTAACCTTCCCTGCACCTCTTTTGAGAACCATAGTGTTTTTTTCCATCGTTGTGTTTTGTTGATTTGCTTTACACAAAGGCTTGTTGCCTCTGTGATGGCTGTTTTGATTACTCCCCATTGTTCCTCCACCCCTCCTACTTGCCTGTTTGCTAGTACTTTTCTGAGGCACTGTCTCATTTTCCCAGAGTTAGCCCTCCTAAAGTCCAATACTCTTGTTTTTGTATGGCTTGATTGTATGGCTGTGTTTATCGTGAACCACACTGTTTGCTGGTTGCTTGTTCCCAGATGGCTACCCACTTCTAAATCTGAGATTCTTTCTCCATTTCCATTTGAGAGTACCAGGTCTAAGATTGCTCCCTCCCAAGTGGGTTCTAATACTAGCTGTCTGAGGCATGCCCTTAGGGCATCAAGAATGACCCTGTCTTGGATGTGCCTGCAGCAAAGGTGCTCCAGTTAACATCTGCATATTCAGGTCCCCATCAACCATATCTCCCTTTTTCTGCCATCCTAAGGATGCCTTCATTTCCTTGTCCATTTCCTCCCTTGAGATGGGGTCTGTATACAACCCCTATGCGGATTGCTGTGCCATTTCCATCTCCAAGGTGACCCAGAGTGCCTCATCTGCTCCTGTTTACTCTTTAGTTCTGTTGCTTTGATCCCTTCCTTTACATAGAGAACTCCTCCTCCTCTTTTACCCTCCTGTCCCTCCTGTAGATTGCGATCCTAGTATGTTGATATCCCAGTCATGGTTCTCTGTGTACCATGTTTCTGTGAATGCCACAATATCCAGGCAACCCTCTTCCATCATGGCCACTAGTTCAGGGAGCTTGTTACACAGACTACAGGCATTGGTACTCATCATTCTCCACTTTTTGATGGCTTTACCTCTTTTTGCCCCATCCCTATCCTTACTGCCTTTGCCTTTTTTTACATTTACCTTTGTCCTGCTCCCTAATGACTTCTCTACCTTGGTGTTTACCAAGTCACCCAGTGTCCTCCCAAACAAAGAAACCATCACTTGCAGTTTTTTTATATATACTGTATATGTAGCTTATAAAAGAAACTGTCCATTAATGTCTGTTTCTGCCTCCTTTACCATCCATGCAAACATAACACTGACACTGGAGATGCCCAGTTCCACAGTGTCCACCTTAAATAAAGAAAGTGTCACCATAGTTTAAAAAATACATACACACACACACACACACACACACACACACACACAATATAGCCTATTTTAAAAACCCTGGACAAAAAAGTCCATCAGCGTCTGTTGTGTAATTAGTCCCCGCACCTGACCCTCCCACGCAGCACCCACAACCCCTCCCACAAGCTCTTACTTAACAACCAGGGGTCCAACGTCATAATCCTCTGTACTGTAGACATGTCTTCACTCTTCATACCCTGACCATGAACTAAGGAAATAGGGTATGAGGTTCAATATACTGTATATCAGTGGGGTTTTGAGATTTGTGGCATAACTTGTCCAGTTTTTAATATTTTTTTCCTACATTTTCAACAAGCCTTTCTTGTCACCCCACCTCATGAATAATGGCAGTAAAATTAGGCAAATCTGTCCTGAAAGGTTTGATTTCATGATCACTGCGCAAATCACCTTTCAGGCAGGAGTTGAAACGTTTCTCCACCTTTGCTCATGAGGTGGGGTCATAAGAAGATTGTGTTGAAAATTTGAGGTGTGTATATATATATATATACACACTGTATAAAAGATATGAGCCTACATTGAAATTTACAAAAAAAGGCTTATAACTTTGGTAATTTTCAAAATTTTGTCACCACATTTTCCACATAGCCATTTCTTCACAGCATCTCATAAATGTGACAGCTGTCATTTTTCAAATCCTGGCCAAAATATATTTTCACACATGTGGTATAAAATCAGCTTTGTGGCTGGATTTGAAAATGTTCTCCCCTTGTTCATTAGGTGGGCTTGTAAGAAGGCTATATGGGGTACATTTAAGGCTGTGTTGAAAATTTGGAGTACAAATATGAGAGGAAAACAATTTATAAGTCTATGTTGTAATTTTAAACTCACACTCGTAACTGATCATTTTCAATATTTTGCCCCCAGCATTTCAGGATAGACATTGTTTTGCACCACCTCATTCAAGTGACAGATGCTGTTGCTCAAATCCTACCCAAATGTGTTTTAACATCTGTGGACAAAATTACATTTCAGCTGTTATTTTATAAATGATACCTGTCATGCTAAGAAGTGGTCATAAAGATTATATTGAAATGGAAAAAGTCTCAACACGTATTAGACTGGCAGGACTATAGGACCCTGAAAATGCATGCAAAAGAAATTCTTAATGCCAGATCCAAGTATCTGAAAACCAACAGCTCATTTATTTGGATAACACCAAAAGTTTTGGCCAACAGTTGACCCAGTAGTGCTTGAGGGCTGAGGCACTGGTGCCTCACCTCACACTATGACAGTGACCTGAGTTCAGGAATGACCTTTATCACTGGGAAGCCGGCTTGGGAGGGGTGTGGGTTGAAGCTGGATTGAGCTGCAGCTCTCTCATCCAAAGGGGTGGATGCCCACCCTCCGTGATCCTGCTCCCACTGGGTGGAGGCCTGGTGAGTTGAGCAGGTGGCACAGAGTGGTGACATGCTTCTGGGGAGGGAGGAAGGGGCCACTGGATCCTGGTGTGTGCATGTGCATACACGTATGTGTACACCATGACCTTGGGGAGAGGAGAAAACCCCAAAATATCATAAAGTGTGTATCTATATCTATCTATCGTATCTATCTATTGTATCTTTATCTATTTATCTATCTCTATCTATATATAAAAGTTTTGCAATCAATAAACTCCATAATCAGCAATTGCTTCCGACCCCACCCCCACCATTAACCTTGATGGTTCCAGACACACTGACCCTAACACTATTGCAATGATATCTAACAACTTTTCTATGACCTGTCCAAATATGGATCCAAGGGTCCTCCAGCTCTTAACCCAGACACACAAAAATCAACTGCCTCATACCTCAATTTTATGCAAAAGGTAACATCTCAAAGTTCTTAAATGTCTTGCTGTACTAAAACTAGTCAAATCTGCTGGGCCTGATGGTCTGTTATCCGCATTTTCAAAGTAGCAGCTATACAAATCACTTCTCTTATCACTAAACTTCTCAACATGTCCTTCTCATCTGGGATAGTGCCTACACTATGGAAATCCTCAATTGTCATTCCACTTCATAAAAAGGTAATAAAATGTCTCTTCATAACTATTGCCCAATCTCACTTCTTTCTGCTGTTGCAAAGCTACAAGAAAAAATAGTGCATCTGCAGCTAGTGGACCACATGCACCAATATGACCTTGTCTGCACTGAAGAGCATGGTTTTGCAAAGGGCACAGCACCAACACTGCTATAATATAATTTACTGATGCCATTTACTATGCCATGGATAAAGGCTTCATAACACGTGTAGTGTTCATGAACTGGACCAAGGCTTTTGATCTGATTGACCCCAAGAAACTAACAAATCAGCTTGATGCTGCTGGCCTAGGGCCACCAGCACTTGCTGGTTTAAAGACTACTTGACTAACAGAACTCAAGCTGTCAGGATTGGAAACATACTTTCAGGAGTTAATAACATCACAAGTGGTAGACCACAAGGTTCTATTCTCACCCTCTCTTGTTTACCCTTTTTCATAAATAATTTGCCTGCGGTCTGCAAACCTGTATGGACCCTTTTATGTGGATGACACAGTTCTCTTTACACATGGCAGATACATTAATGTCATTAACCTTTCACTCAGTTCCTGTCTAGCTAGGCTTCAAAACTGGTCTATAATGGAAAACATGGCGTTTAACCATCCCAAGACATAGTCAATGCTGTTTGGGACTAGGCACAGAATAAACAAGGTATCCTCCAAGTAGTTTGTCCTTACCAGCAAAGGAACACTCCTAGTCAAGACACTGTCTTTCAATTACCTCAGGGTTCATCTTGACCCTACGTTATCCTTTGAATCCCATCTCCAACACACCACCTTTTTCCTTCATCAGAAACTAGGTGCTCTCTACTACATTTGACTTTTCTTATCTCACGAGGCTAGAACCCATATTGCACCGGCAAACCTAGTGCCATCATTTGATTATGGATTAGTTATAATTGATGCTGCCAGTAAATCCACACTACAGCAAAAAACACACTATACTGCAAAATATGTAAATTTATCAGGTTGCAGGTCCAGTATTCACCACTGTACAGCTCTCAAATCCCTTAATTGGTTTCCGACATCAAATCCAATCTGGCTATTGCAACACTAGTAAAGAAAACTATACACACTAAGACACCTGCCTATCGCAGTACACAAAGCTCATTCTTGTCAACCTTCCTTCCTTCCACTCTGCAACCAAAACAACATAATAACACCCAAATTCACACAAATATGGGTCACGCTCCTTTAGTTATCGTGCAGCTTCAGTTTGGCACTCCTACCTCTGTCTGTCAAAACATCTTCCTCTTCCTATGTCTTTGTCAAGCTCCTAAAGTCACATTACTCTTCGACCCAAGCCTGCTTTTATTTCGATAACCTCCCTTGGCATGATATCTCACCTTATACTAACTAATCGCACCGCTGACCAATCTCGTCACATTTTGTTCTCCTCCTCCATCTTCCTCCTCCTTTTCTATCCTCAGTTCTGCATTTGTTTATTATATTACAAGAACTTTGGAGTATTACAGTACATTGTAATATATGGATTTTAAAAATAATACCCCCAAAAAGCATACAAAAAAACCCTGTAATACCTTAGTCAGTGCCGTAATACTATACTTCCGGTCCCCGTAATACTATACTTCCGGTCCAATAATACTATACTTCCGGTCCAATAATACTATACTTCCGGTCCTCGTAATACTATACTTCTGGTCCAATAATACTATACTTCCGGTCCTCGTGATACTATCGTTGCGATCACCAACTTTTCTAGTGTCCAAGGCATAGTTTTTTTTTTCTTTTCTTTTATTCTTGAGAAAGAAGCAGGACTCACACGGGAAGGTGGAGATGTGAGTGAGGTGAGAATAAGCAGCGGAACCGTTCCACAAGGAATCCAGAGTAAGACCTCGTCAGCATCTCGCATCCATATATTACAAAATAAAGTTAGGTTCCAGTAGAACTTTCAGCTGTGATTCATTCGAGTTCTGGGACTATGGAACCCTCTGAGCTTCGCTCTCGAGGCTACCTATGTCCCCAGAACCTCTCGATGGAATTACAGTCTTGTAATTCACTGGAACCTATCTATTATTCTATTTGTATATCACATTCTATATTACATTGTATATGTGCAAGTATTAGCACCATATGTGTTCATGTTTGCCTTCAACTTGCTATAAATTTGTATGGATTCACTTAAATTTGTTTTCATGTCTGTCTGTGCTTCTGCACCTGGGTCATGCCTAAAAAGATACTTGTTACCAGTGCACTCACCCGATAAACTGAGAAATCAATAAAATTTGGGGTAAAAATGTGAAATACTGGTACAACAGCAATACAAGCGGTGAACCTTCAGCATTGCCAAATGCTTCCTTAGTTACAATTTGTAATTGTGTTAAAGGCATGCAAAAGTCCTTTGCCTCCTTGACTATTATGGTTTCTTACTTGGAGCACACCACTCTGTTCAACAAGAACACTTTGCCCCCAGCCATGTGCTTTCCAAGTGACCATGCCTCATGTCAGACTTCGAAGGACATGTTGAGAACTTGGAACATATCTGGCCTACAAAGAAATATTACAGGCCTGCTGGGAGATTTTGCAATGATAAGCAGGAGAAAGTAATCAATATGTCTTCTAAATTTCAAACATTTTTCAACCAATAAATTAAATGAATCCTGTAATGCACTTTCTTATTAAATATGTAATTTGAATTTTTTAGATCGCATCCCTGATCCACAGGGTTCACACTCTGGAAGCTACGGTAAGGGTACCTATTTATCACTATCTTGTAAAACAGAATATTAGAGGAACACTGCCAGGCTGAATAAATAAAAGGCATGGGCAGGATTCACAAAGGGATGTGCATGACGCATCTGAGATGTGCCAGTGCATCCCCACTTGTGCACAAGTGTGATTCTGGAAGGGGACCACTGCATCGGTGCATTGCAGATGCCTCGCACACCACCCATAATTTTATGTGGCACATCTGAGGGTTGTGCAGGGTCGTGCCCATGTGTATCGGGCACAGCCCTGTTCACAACCCACCTTGGAGGCATATCTCCAGAGCAAGTCTGGACATGTTCCTCCAAAAGATAAGTCTACAACAAGTAGACATAAGTGGGTGTCTGCCCACAGGCAGGCTGCCATACCACAGACAGTAGCATGGCAGCCTACCTTTCCTAGTGGTCCAGTGGTGCCCTCCTCCCTGCTCATATCCCTGTAGTGGCAAAACATTCAAAACATCCCTGGCAGTTTAGTGGAACCCCCCCTTCCCCTTCTCTGACCTGAACACATACTGAGTTTAAAACCACCAAGTATCCCTGGTGGTCCAGTGGTCCCCCTGCCTGAATACCTATGTAACAGAATCCAGTAGCATCGCCCACATCCCTGGTAATATGAAAATAAATGTGGTATAATTCCTGGTAGTGTAGTAGAACACCCCTCCCTGCCCTGACCAGACTACAACATCGAAGGAAGTCTCAGTCTCCCAGGTGGTCCAGCAGATTCCCTCACCCACTCAGGGCACCCCCACCCCACTTCCCCCATCCCAACATGTTCCTATTGTCAGCGGGCAGCTCAACCCACCCGCATACTCCCACAGCTGCATGCTGACAGAGCTGTCTTCGTGTGACTGAGTACTGTACACTGCAAGCCTATTGGTGCGACAGGGTTCAATGGTCTTCTAGGAGTACAGTAGTTGTCATTACAGACAGCTCTGTTGGTAGGCAACCATGGCAGTACGTGGGTGGGTTGAACTGCATGCCAATGATAGGGACTCACTGGGATGGGGGAACAGAGTGGGGTGCAGGTGCCTGAGTGGGTGGGTGGGGAGTCCGCTGGACCACCATGGAGACTTTCAGACTTCCTTCAGTGTTGCAATCAGGTCAGGACAGGGGGGGGGTTCTACTTCCCTACCAGGGATTATGCCACATTTATTTTCATATTACCAAAGATGTGGGCAGGGAGGGGACCACTGGATCACCAGGGTTACTTTGTGGTTTTCAGCTTAAAATATGATTGAGCCAGGGAAGGGTCGGGGGTAGCACACGATTACCTGGGACTATGTGTGTGGCTCACAGCACTTTCAGGGCACCAGGACCATCCCTGCAGGCCACATATTG
Organism: Neoceratodus forsteri; assembly: GCA_016271365.2. Lineage (NCBI taxonomy): Eukaryota > Metazoa > Chordata > Ceratodontiformes > Ceratodontidae > Neoceratodus > Neoceratodus forsteri. Next base: position 54,343,886 of record JADMNL010000025.1, read on the forward strand.
TGGGGCCTTAATAACATACAAATGGTCCCATTGCGCCTTGCATGCTTCATGGCCCCACTTGTGTATCTGGAGTTGTGAATGGCATCATTGGGCACATGCATCTGGAGATGTGCTGCCCCATCAGTTTCCAGCCTGAATGGTGGACGCAAGGGTGCTTCTCAGGTTGGGTGCAGCTGTGGTATTCACAGAGGGGTGTTCTGGGGGCATGTTCTGCTGCATCGTCTGTGAATACAACAGTTCAGGCACGGCACATCTTATTTATGCTAGGCAGCTGAGATGCACTGTGCATAATGCTTTGGGAAGCCAGCCCTAGTTCTCTACTTTTTTGAATCTTGGTAATAATACATATTATTTAATTAGTAACTGTGTAGTTTACAAAGTAATGCTTATTTATGTTATTACCTTAATGGCATTATAAATATTTCAGTCTCCACTCTAGCAGTACATACTCTCCATTGCTTTCACAAGCATTGTCTGCTAAAGCAGCAGAAGATGATAATACATGGGCAGTCATACACAACATGGCTGTGTTTGCATTGAAGGGTGAGATAGAAACATAGGTGACATCATAGACCTTGACAGCAAAGCTCAAGTGGTCTCTATGATAATGTCACCCCAAGATGGAAACTCAGTTTTGTTGTGCATGGTGTGCCCATGCATTATTTTTATAGTGTATGTTCATTTTAATTTATTTTCTTTCTTTCAAACTCTGTCTTGAACTGTGGTTAAAAAACATTAAACAGAATAAGATTCAAAATATTTAATGTGATGTACTGTAAGTAATAACTACATAACTTGGTTGTGTGCTCGAGAGGTCTAAGGCACTGGATTAAAGCTCCAGTCTCTTCGGGGGTGTGGGTTCGAATCCCACCACTTCCGAGAACATTTTGGGGTTACTAGTGTGGTACTGCAGGGTTCAGTACTGGGTCCAGTCCTTTTTAATGTCTTTATAAGTGACATTGCAGAGGGACTGGAAGGAAAAGTATGCTTCTTTGCAGATGACACAAAGATCTGCAACAGGGTTGATACACAAGGAGGTGTGGAAAGGATGAGAATGGACTTGGAAAAGTTGGAGGAATGGTCAGAAGTATTGCAGCTTGGATTCAATGCAAAGAAGTGCAAAATAATGCACCTGGGAAACAAAAACCTAGGGGAAGATTACACAATGCGGGGGGGGGGGGTAGTAACAACAACAAAAATGGAAAGGGACCTGGATGTAATCATATCAGATGACCTTAAGGTTAGCAAGCAATGTGAGAAGGCAGTAGGGAGGGCTGAGGGATACTGGGATGTATAGGGAGAGGCATTACCAGCATAAAACAGGAAGTTGTTATCCCTCTGTACAGACAGTTGCTGCGATCCCATCTGGAGTACTGCATCCAGTTCTGGAGACCACATCTCTGGAAGGACATAAACAGGATAGAGGCAGTCCAGAGGAGGGCAAATAAAATGGTGCAGGGTCTGCAAGAGAAGCCACACAAGGGGAGACTAATGGAGCTTAATATGTATACCCTTGAGGAAAGAAGGGAAGGAGGGACATAATAGAAACTTTTAAGTACCTTATTGTAGTAAATAAAGCTCAAGAGGGTAGCATCTTTCAGGAAAAAAGATGTGCAAGAACAAGAGGAGACAATTTGAAGCTAGAGGGAAATGACACAGTGGCAATATGAGGAAGTATTTTTCACAGAGAGGGTGGTGAACACATGAAACAGCCTTCCTGAGGAGGTTGTGAGGTCTAAACTGTGGAAGAATTCAAGAATGCATGGGACAGACATAAGACAATTCTCATGGGGGGATAGGAAGAAGTAGGCTGTTGGTTAACTAGGCTCTGCAGCTTATCCTGTAGGTAGGGAAATGGGCAGACTAGGTGGGCCAAGCAGTTCTTATCTGCCATCAAGGTCTATGTTTCTACTGTATGTTAACTTGTAATATTTCCAGTAGTTCATTAAAAGAAAAAAGTTTCACTTGGTGTGTTTTTTTGTCTTGCAAGTTGCTAATGTTTTCATTCAGAGGAATTTGTAGTGTAGGCAAGCAGGAGGAATCTCAATACACCTGAGTTTACATGCTGTTGTACCACAGTAGTAACATAGTTACTGTGTTACAACAGCATTCTGACATCAATATTTTGGCAAAACATCATTTTGGCATCACTACTGTAGCACAACAGCGTCTGGAAGTGTGTGGATTTCCATGCACAACATTGAGCCGTACACTGCGATACAGAGCAAGACAGCAACTTAGATAAAATCAAATAATTAACTAGTCCACAAATACTTGGCAATCAGTACCGAAAAGCATAGAGAATAGGTGGGATTAAATATAGAATAATGCATGGGGAAGTGTGGTTAATGAGGACTTTGCTGCACCCAAGGTGTGTGATGCCCCATAAACCCGAGGGGTTTATCTGGGCATCACACACCAAGGATGTGCATGAAGTCCAATTTCCACACTTCCCCATGTTTTATTTTTATATTTACTGGTGGTTAGCTTTGTGCAACTTTGTGTGACATAGAACTGTGGTTTATGGAACTCCGTAATTCACAAGTGTGAATTATGGGGTTTCTGAGGTCTGCTCACACTGGTTTATTGACCCTAACCAATAAATATATTGTGTTACTGGCAGTGACCTCTCTGAACAGAAATGCAAAGAAATGTTGTAGGTGCCGTATTGGTCCTTTTAAGAACAGATCCAGAAACAAATGATTTGATACCTTTTATTGGACCAACATGAATGTTACAGAAAACAAGCATTTGTCAATACCGAATGTTTGCTTGCTGGCATTGGCAGTGGTAGCGTAGAAGTTACAGAGCTGCGTAATAGGGATGGCAGTGAAGTATTGAACTGAAGCCAACCCCACCACCACCCTGCAGAGAGTGACAGGCATTGGGGTGTGCATTTGGGTCGTCAGGCATAACGGCCACACCATTTCACCACACCCCACCCTGCAGACACTGACAAGTGTCACGGTGTTCCTTGGGGTCTTTGGCCCTTATGCATACCCCATTTCATTCGGAAATATGGTGAGATGGGTGCGATATAGGAGAATGGGGTGAAGTTTGGGGCTGAAGATTCCAAGGCATACCTGATGCCTCTCACTGACTGCAGGGTGTGGAATGGTATGAGCATCACAGGCAAGAATCCCAAGTCACACACCTGATGCCTGTCATTCTCTACAGAGTTAGGCGTTATAGTTAAAACCCTAATACCTCAGGCATTCATTGGTATTTTCCTCCAAATCTTCAACATGTTTGTTTTGGACCCCACCTCATGAACAGGGGGAATATCACTTTGTTAGCAGCTGCTTATGCACAGTGACTACGGCATTTAGCACCACAGGTGCAAAAACATTCGAACAGGATGTAAAAATGACAGCTGTACTGTTCATGGGGAGGTGAAAATGGCAATGTTGCAAATCTGTACTAAAAAATATAAAAAAATGGTGAAGTCACGATGACGACATAGAAACTGTGCAACGACACCACGTAATATAATTAGGTTGGGGATTTTTTACAGCAGATTGTCAACTCAGGCATTTGGTGCCTCAATCATGAACAGTGTCACTGTGTTTTTCTTTATCTGTGCGAACAATGATTTCCCACAGCGACCACACATCTCTGCGCTGAAACTGTGAAAACACACTTCAGCCATGTTGTGAAAATGACAGCTGTATTGTTCATAAGGAAGTGTGGAAAAATGTCACTGGTGAAAATCTGGACTGAAAATATTACAAAGTCATGAAGTAACGGTGCGTGCGTAAAACTGCAATGCTCACTGTGATCACAGTCATTTTATGGACTTTTGTCACCAAATTTTCAACATAGCCATTTTAAGACCTCTGCTCATGAACAGTGTAACTGTAATTTTCTTAATTTATCCCGTACATTGATTTCGCACACCGACTGCGCCATTGTGCGCTACATGGGTGGAAACACATTTTGGGCAAGATGTGAAAAATGACAGCTGTACTACTCATAAGAAGGTGTGGTAAAATGGCAATGTTGAAAATCTGGAGTGAAAATATTGAAAATTCGCGACCTTACGAGTGTGCGTAGGAACTGCGCAGCGCACGCTCGTGAAACAGTCATTTTTAGGAATTTTTTCACCAAATTTTCAACATAGCCATTTTAAGACCTCTGCTCATGAACAGTGTCACTGTGATTTTCTTAATTTGTCCTGTACATTGAATTCGCACACCGACTGCGCCATTGTGCGCTACATGGGCGGAAACACATTTTGGGTGAGATGTGAAAAATGACAACTGTACTTCTCATAAGAAGGTGTTGTAAAATGGCAATGTTGAAACTCTGGAGTGAAAATATTGAAAATCCACGACCTTACGAGCCTGCGTAGGAACTGCGCAACGTACGCTCGTAAAACAGTAATTTTTTGGAATTTTGGCATCAAATTTTCATAGGGTTTGGGACCCCTTCTCATGATGATGTCAGCCGCGAGATGACCAGGCCTGAAGGGTGATTTGCACAGTGACTCGTGCAGTGACTGGCAAATCACCTTCGGCCTGAATAACGCCATGACAGTGACATCAATCATGAGAAGGATCCCAAAACCACATGTTGAAAATTTGCAAAATTCCCAAAATGCCTGAGATATGCAACAAAGTTGAAAACCCCACCATCTAGCCCATTATACAGCTTATCGGCATTTCTCATTCGCGGTCAGCTTTGAAGAGTGCAGACGTGTTCCCGGTCCATCAAGATCGTCGCGCTGAGCTCCGGAGGGTATGGGGTGAGGGGTGGGGAGGCTGGGTGCGCAGTGGTGGTGCGGCGTGTGGTGAGGGGGGTGAGGAGACTACGTGGGACCGTTTTTCTTTACAGGTAAAAACAAAAACAGACGACGGGGATATTTGTCACACTGGGTGGGCCTCAGCGTGGCACAAGGATGGTTGGGGTGCGTGTCAGCCGACGGGCATTGGGCACCCCTGGCCAGCCATTGGGCACCCAGCGTGGCATTTCAGAAGGGTTTGGGGAGGCGGGGAATGCAGCACAGCCGACAGGCATTGGGCACCCGTTGGCTATACAGTGCGTGTGGGTGCGCACACCGTGCGTGGGCTTCTGTCTCGTGGGGGAAGCGCGCTGGAGCAGCCTTTATCTTATTGCTGCTCACTCAAGCATAGCTCCCCTCAACTGTATGCCACTGCATTTTGGAGCGTGTCATAGGCAGCTCCAGAATGCATTGGCTTACAGGGCAGCCCACCAACATACTGACTGAATTGGAGGAGGGGTGACACACCGAAATCTCGATGATGGCATTATGTTTCTGCACATGCGTGCAAACATAGATAAGTGCTTTGTTGGTCTACCAGGTCTTCTTCAGAAGCTTTACAAAGCTTCTGAAGAAGGACCTGGTTGGTTTGAAAGCTAAAGCACTTTGTTTTTTTCTGTAACATCCATGTTGGTCCAATAAAAGGTATCAAATCATTTGTTTCTGGATCCAGTCTTGAACAGGAAATACAGATGCAACTTTTTTCTGCAGATTTTATGTGGTTTATAATGCATCTGCAAGGCACTCTTACCGCTATAAGATTGGTTTCTCTTGTGTTCTGTGGAGCAAGAACAGCCCAGCTTTAATTCAGAGCTCTTTTACCAAAATAACACAATTGAAACCATACTTTTGTAGTGGTAAAAAAGGCACACTTATGCTTATATCAAGGTATCCTTACTAACATGCTTCTAAAATCTATGGGCCAGATTCACAAAAGTCAGCATGCTGCACCGAACACAGCTTGTGCTGACTGCAAGTGCACCAAGGACCCTGCACCAAACTCAGTGTCAGGTAGGGTCCCAGTGGCAAAGTCCAATGGCTTGTGCCAATCCTGGCACTGCACCAAACAGATGGCACAGTCTGAAAGTGTGCCACAGCAATAGGACCATGGATAGCAGTCCCTGTGGCTATTCCCCCTATCCCAGTTAAGTAATAAAATCAAAACAATCTGGTGGTCTAGTGGCCCCCCAGCCCCAATCCCCCATCAATATAATATGCAGTATCCCTGGTGCCCCATCAATATAACATTTAATATCCCTGGTGCTCCATCACTACAATATGTAATATTCCTGGTGGTCTAGTGGCCACCCAGCCCCAATCCCCCATCATTACAATATGTAATATCCCTGGTGCCCCATCAATATAATATTAATATTCCTGGTGCTCAATCACTACAATATGTAATATCCTGGTGGTGTGAGCCCCACTAGCAGACCCCAACCTAGCCCTGATCACTTTCAGCATAATATATAGATACTGGTGGTCTAGTGGACTTCCCAGCCCTGATCCCCCATTAATGTAACTCCCAGTAGTCTTGGTGGTCTAGTGGACCCCACCCACTGTACCACCACTTCTCCATCCCATAACCCAGCCTGCGATTGACACAGCCCACCGCTTACCACCATGGCCAGTCGCCAACTAAGCTGTTACTGAGCTATCGTGTACTGTATACATTAGGCGTGCAGTGATTGGCTGTCAATCACTGAGCACCTATTATATACAGTATGTGCACAGTCAGAGCTTAGTCAGTTGCTGTCCATGGCGGTCAGCAGTGGATGTGTCAGTCACCAGCTGGGTCATTGGATGAGGGAGCGGGGTGTTAGATCAGTGCAGGGTGGGGGCCCACTAGATCACCAGGACTATTGGAAATTACATTCAAGGGGGATTGGGGCTGGGGCAGTCCACTAGACCACTAGGGCTATTATATATTATGTTGGCAAGGGATCAGGGCTGGATTGGGGGGGTCTGCTAGACCACCAGGTATGTAACATATTATAATAATGGAGCACCAGGGATATTAAATATTATATTGCTAGGGCACCAGGGATATTATATATAATATTGACAGGGATTTGGGCTGTGGTGGGGAACCATGGCATATTGCCTCACAGTGCTGGATGGTCCCAGAGGGACATATTCGAAGTACTTTTAGACTAACCATGGCTGGTCTAAGGGTACTTAGAATATGTTCCTCTGGGGCAGTTTTGTGAATCCCAATATAGGGGATATGGCAGTCTACGTCTGCCGCAAGTTCCCTAGCATCATGTGGCAGCCACTTTTGTGGTGCTAGGCTGGTGCAAGCCCCCTTTGGTGCAGGCAGGCTGCATTTCACTCAGGCTGCTTTTGTAAATAGCTCTTGGGGTATTTTTGTAGTGCAAGCTGCACCTTGCACCATTCCGTGTAGTGTAAGTGGCTTGTGCCCTTCCTGGGAGCTTTGTGAATTGGGCCCCATGAGCCTCACCTAACCTTTTGACTCTTCTGATTCATGACCTGTTAGTAATGCTTTCTTATTGGTTATCTTTTGCAGGTCTGGATGCATCTTTGATTCTGACAACTGCTTTGGCACTGCTGTTTTCTCACTTGTTGTACATTTCAGAATTCATATGATTGTCTATTGCCAGCCTTTATAATCATGCATGAGTTTATTGCTTGTTTAAAAAAGGATATGACCACATTTTAAGCCAAAGTTTTATTGATTCAGCTTATTCCATTTAATTTTAAAGCATTTTGCATAGTGATGCTGATATGATTTTTTAATTCTCTTTATTAGTTTTATAAAATAGCTCCATACCATGAGATTAAAATAAATCTATTTTACTTTTTTGCAAAAATCTTTATTGATATGTTAGCTGTAAAATGTTAGAGCTTGAATTACAAAACAATATTCTGACTTGTTCCTTATTATAGATTTTGGGTAGAATATTTCAAAAGCATCTGTTCCGATGTGGGAGCTTAATCTGCTGCATCTGCATCACAACAAATGCACCCAAACAAGTGCTCTGATTTTTAAAGGGTGCCCTGCATTTGTGACAGTTTGCTACTTCACTGCAGCCTGCATCAAACTAAGAACACATGCATCATCATTATTTTGATTCAAGTTGTGACTTTGTTGATACTGTTGCATCTGATTTCCTGATGGTATTAAGATAAACAGTGCGGACATTAAGTCCACTTTTAAAATAGGTGGTGGTGTACCATGCTGTGTTGACTTTAAAATTTGTCCCTACTAATTAAAGGAGAACTTCCAGAACCCATAATTCATTTTCTTGTAGAAGCTGAATTTTCAATACTGGTAGCAATTTTGTTTTTGTTCCATCTCTACATGCTTTTTAGTTATCCTGGTGGGTGTTTCTGATTTATACACAGGTAGTAAGCACCATTTTAGAACTGTATGATGCAGTTTATGTCCTTGCTCAGCATTTCCATTGTTGTCACAATTAAGGTTACCACCTACTCGGTTTTTGACCGAATGATTCGGTTTTCTAGGTCCAGATTCGGTCCTCCTGTTTTCACCATTGCAAATTCGGTTTTTATGGTGGGTCAAGCAGCACCTGTGAGATTCCCACTAACTGTTTCATTTTCTTCTCATCTGACTGTAAGCAAGTGTCCGACATTTCAGTGTGCTTGCTTGCTTGCAGTGCATGCTAATCAGGAAGTGCCTTCAAGAGCAGGGCACTGAAAGAGCCAAATGTGTCCCTGTCTGCTCAGTTGTCACCTCTAACTTCACACCACCAAACTGGAAGATTATTCACGGGAAGGGTAAACAATACACCTCAATTAACACCTTCATTTTTCTGAAACCCTTAGACATTCAGACAGGCACCACATTAGGTAGCCTCTTGTCCAGTGTGGACTGCACATGTGTTTCAGAAACTTAACCTGCTAATCCAGTTTTATTCAGATGTAGTACTTTTTCAGTCGCTTTGAATGCTCACATACTTGTAAAACAGATTCTGTTAAATCCTTCAGCATTTTACTTGCATGTTCATATTACAAACAAATTCTGATGTCATGTAAACCTTTGTTAGTATACCAGTAAATCTGAGAGGTGTAAAGTAGGGCTATTAAGACCATTAGCAGCAAATCAACCTAATCCTTTCTACTGTAGGCTGCATTGTGAGTGTGGTCTTTGACTGCTGTGATAAGGAATACTTTTATACCTTTAAATGCTCACCATTTTTCTTTTAGGGTCTGTCCTATATTTTAATATTTGTTACCTCATTTGTTGTTAAATTAATACTCTAATATTTTACTTAATTTCTAGCAGTACTACACCTCTCTCTCCTCAGTAGTTATTGCTGTCAATTTTCATACTACCTGGATATTCCAGGTAAACCATTCCAGGCATTTCAGATGAACATCACATAATAGTGTGGCTAATGTCATGCTAAGCCACCGAAATGAGAATAGGAAGAGAGAGAGAGAGAGAGCAGTAGCTGGTGAAGAGAAAGGAACACAATCTAGATTTGATGACACTGCAAATGTAGGTAATTTATCAAACATTATTATTTTTTTTTACCTGAAGAGACACACTTAGCTGAAGCTTGTTTACAGGTGCAACCTGTGAGCACAAGGGAGTGAAATGATTTGTGCAGGGCCGCACAGTATGCAAGTCTGGGCTGTGGGATTCAAACCCTGGTCTCCAGAATTGCAGCTCAGAGCCTTAAACCACTGCACTATACTGCCTCCAAGCTACATATCACAAATCATGCTATCTGATATGTATGACTGATATGGAAATAAAATAGGGTATTTAACAGCACAGAATAGTTCCTACCACTTTTAACAATTTCTGTGACATTACAAATAGCTTTAGAGTAGGAGCAATGGGAGGGACAGTAGCACATCTTAAAATGGCAGATGATATTTGCAATTACAGCTCGTCCATCATTACTGGTGTTTGTTTATTTATTTATTGAAAGAGTTTTACCAGAAAAGGCCACCTGTTCCAAACTAGACAGTTGTCAGAGGTGTCCTTGTAGTCACTCAATGTGTCAGCAAAGCTGTGTACACAGGATGGAAAGTCCCCTGAACCCCATCTCTAACCCCACCAAATGTTAACACACACTGAAATTTAAAATATTTCAATTTAAATCAAACAAACCAAAAATAATAATCATGATGTACTTTAAGGAGGTTGTACACAATGCAATATCAGCAGCAATTCTGAATAAATCAAGCGAATCAGAGTCCAAGCGATGCCCTCATAAGTCATAAAAGGGTGGAGTTAGGGGCGGAGTTAGGGGTGTGGTTTAGTATTCGGTTTTCATCTCATCCAAAGGTGGCAACCCTAGTCACAATGCATCCATGTGCTACTATAGAACTCTATGACTGAAAGGGACATAAACTACATCATACACTTTTAAAAGGGCACTTAACACAAGCATGAAACTCAAAAACATCCAAACAGGTTACTAATAGGCTACAAGCATGTAACTCAGAAATGTACCGAGTCATAATGTTGTATGCTTAATACCATATGGCATAATGCGTGAACCCTGGACCTGTGCACTCTCCGTGTTGGACCCCCAGAGTTAGAATCCTAAGTGGGGGGTCCAGGGGGTACAGCCTCCTGTAACAGGGAGTGTGGGGGCAGAGCTCCACAGAACAGAAAATAATAAGAACAAGGGTAACGCTGATATAGCACGTACATTCTGCATGCGACATTTGACCCCTTGTCACTCAGAAACATTTCAAATGGTTAGTAAAAGGCCTGTACATATGAAACAGTAGAACTGGAACCAGTATTTGAAAAATTCTTCTGCTGGTGGACAAATGACCTTCAGATTCAGCACAGTTCTCCTTTGTAATTGAAATGATATAAAATGAAAATTGAAATCATGTGGCAATTGTGAGGATAATAATAAATGTGAAAGTTTACATCCTTCCTTCCTTCCTTCCTTCCTTCATCAGTACTGTACTTTGCAAAAAGGAATGAAAGGGCATGTGTTATTGTGAAATAATAGCATACCTTGGGAATTTAGTTACAAGGAGAAGCTAAGTGTCTTATCTAATCAATAAGTTACAATATTCCATAATTACACATATCCTGGAATGCCATATTGTTATTATAAAATGATTCCTCTGATTTATAATGTTACAGCTGAATGACAAGACTTGGAAAGTTAAACAGTTGTGTCTTATGCTGAAATAACACATATTTGACCAATTACATTTCACAGGTTCTTGTACCCATTTTATAATAACTTTAAATACACTGGGAAAATAAATTTTACAAAACAGGGTAATTTATTTTCTACAATCATTCATACAAAAGTATCACAAATTGTTTCACAAATACAAATACAAATTGAAAGTAAAAGTTAATGATAGCAGATTACAGATAGTGGGCTAGATTTTCAAAGTGAAGATTACTAACACATAGGCCTATTTTCTGTTATGTCAGGGTCCTCCCAATTTGTGCAAAAACTTGAATGCCTTATTTTCAAAGACACCCCACATTTTACCAGTTTTCACAATGTGTGGCAGCTTACAAAAAAACATTGATGCTTACATTTGCCATAAATCACAACTGCACCACAAATATAGCTGTACAGAATGAGAAAATTCCAAATCCTCACAATTTCAATGCATTTTGTGAAATTTCACAGAATGTCATGGAAATTTGTCAGAATTTTGTGAAATTTTTAAAAATTTATTAAGGTGATTATATCCTGGCTGTCTATTAAGCTAGAGCTCGGAAATGTGGCATGCTCACTTTCTGGGAAGAGCTCTAATGATGTTTGAAATATCATGAGATTAGGATGGCATGTCACAAAATTATATTTGCTCAAAATCTGTCATCGTATTTTTTTGTGGGAAATGTCATGAATTGTTTTACTGCATACATTCAGCCATCATTTTGGGCAGAGATCTTAAATTTGGCATGCATATTTGATGGTAGATGTCCTAACAATGTAACCTATTTCATGACATTAGGATGCATTGTCTCAAAATTATATGTGCTCAAAGTCAGTAGTTTTATTTTTTGTTGGAAATTTCATGAACAAATTTATCTGCATATAACTCAGGCACGTTTAGAGCTAGACATGTAAATTAACATGAATAACCTTTTTTGTAATTGTTATAGAATCATCTAAATATGGGGAGAATGGGATTAGAGATTTTAAGTTACAGGGGTTCAGACTTTTACTATGTAAATATTTGCAAATTGTTGTGAAAACTCTCAAAAATGTGGATGTCTATAACATCTCTGCTCTTGAAGGCATGGAGTTAACATCTGACATTCATATCCAATGTCAGTGTATCCTGGTGTCTAACACAACTGGATACACTGATTTATCAGTTTTAAATGTTCAGTGGAAAAAAACAAAACAAAACAAGATTATTGGTAACCTTTTCTCAAATATTTATGGTAGCAGATAGATAAAGCATGCAGAATTCTTTTGTGGAATTTAACATTTACCATGCATGTATCACTGCTTCATTTGATAAACTGGGCTGAGCTTTTGAGTTCTGCTGTACCTCTGGGTGACTATTTTGCCCCTTCTTTCTTAGCGTAGCCAGATTGTCTCAGTAGAACTACTGATCTCACTAATATCCTCTTGTTCTTCACAGTGACAAAATCCTTAAAATGAGAGTCACCTATTCATTTTCCTATTAACCTATCATTTTGGAATAGCCAAAATTCCTCCTTCTTGGTGCCCCAGATATTGTCTTCACCCATTACACCTTTTGAGTACCTCTAAGTCCTAGACTTGCACATACATCAGGTTCCTTGGATCATCAATTTACTGGTGTGATCCTTATGTATCCTGCATTCAGGTTGGAATTGTTGATGCTCTGTTCTACCTTGGTCCAACTGCGAGGGGGGAGGGTCTATAACTGATATGCTACCCAGCTCAGCTGTCCATTTCTTGGTGAAACTATGCATCTAACTCCTGGACCTGGTGACCCCCTGAACTACCTGCCTCTCTACTCTTATCCTAAAATTTGAATCCCCCAGATAAGGCTGAGTGAAATTATCAAATTCCAATTTTATGGAATTTTCAAGAAATTCCACAATTTTCACAAAGACTCATGAAATTTTACATTAAGCACAGATGTTATTTTGCAATTTCTGGCAGCAGGCAATTAATAAAATTGGCATACACAATCTCCTTTTAATGTCTAAGAACCTGACAAATTTAATGGCATTGCATTCTCTAGTTTTAAAGTTTCAGGGGTTTACTGTATATATTTGCAGTTTACTTTCTTGAAAAATGTAATTTTAAAATGTTGTGAAACTTTGACTACTTTTAATTTAATCCAACTTAAATCTGTAAATATGAACTTTGAAAAAAAATGACCATGCGGCATATCATTTAAATGTTTCAAATCTGGTTATATTTGGATATGATGTTTTAAAATTAGAGGGGAATGAACCAAATGTTTACTTTTGGCAATGTGTTTGGCAGGCTATGACTCAGTCCCATTTGAAGCTAGAAATCTGAAACTATGTACTTATATAAATGTAATGAAAGCCTGTATACCTGTAGCATATTATAACATTTCAATGAATACTCTCAACATTATACTAAAATAACAAGTCTAAATTTTGCCAATGTATTTGACTACCTGTAACTCAGTCTTCTTTAAAGCTTGAAACTTAATATGCAGTACACATACCCATGTTGTAAGTTTCTCTAAATCCTGAAACTATAGAGAAATTTAGATGACATTTCAAAGTAGATCAAAATAACTGAAAATTTAATTTTAATTAAATGTTTGTCCTCACAGAACTCCACCTCTTACAACCTACAACTATAAAATGTGGTACACTGATGTAAGTGATCACTACATGTGTACTTGCCTAATGCGTTGTCGGTTAGATGTGTACCTTTAAAATTAGAGCAGAAGAACTTACATTTAAAATTTGGTAAAACTCACAGAAGTTTCATGTAAATTCATCAAGCTCATGAAATCGGAATGGTATTTCATGAGCATTCTGTAGGTGGAATTTTGTACTTTCACAGCTCCAGCCAAAAGGTTAGATCCCTTTGTAAGTGGTCTATTTGTCAGCCACAAGTAGGAGAATCACATCAGAAGAGTAATACAAGTTAGTGTAAAATGAAAATCCTGTTCCTAATTATTTTTAATTATCTTTTAATTAGTTGTTTTCTCTTAAAGTAGCAATATTTGTCCGTTGGCAAAATAAAAAATATAGTTCCTTTAGCATTAATATATTTCTGACATTATTAGGAAGGCAATAAGTTTTCCATTTTTGTAATTAATTTTCCTTATACTAATTATTTTTAAAAGTTATACATCTCCCTTTGTACCACTGGTTTCTGTTATGCCAAGTATAATGTACCTTGAAGTTGTGCACTATCTAAATGAGCAAGTAGTATATGTGCATCTTTTGGTATAATTTGATAATAATATCATATGTAAATTCCTTAGCTAAATTACAGTAGCTCTGCAGCCCTTTACCTGTGGCATTTGTTCTTTTTGTTTTGATATAAGAATCTGTCTTTGTCTTTTTGAAATATTTTCCTGTTAATAATGAATTTTCATGTAGGTTGTTCTTCAGAACCCTTCTCATCGAGCAGTATATAGGTTTTAGAATTTGTGGCTTATAATTTTCTCTTCTTCCTCTTTTTAGTTATACAATAGTGATCTTAGTTTTAGGGGTGACTAAAACACTAGCACCATCATTAACATTATTTTTAAGAAGGGTTCTGTCATGGCCACAACATTTTATTTCCTTCTTCTGTAGTTTTGCAATGAGGTAGGAAGGGGGTAGAGTAGTAAAAGATCAGGGTCTGCGGAGACAGTAGAAGTAGGGACAATATGGATAGACTGGATAGACCAAATGGTCCCTATCTGCCAACAGATTCTGTTTCTGTTTTTCAAAGCTGTGTCTTAGTCTACACTGTATTCCTGCAAAAGCTAAGTTTCTGTCTGCTCATAAAAAGTTTATCTGCTGCTTTATTTATTCTGTTTTTACAGCGCATGTCCAGAAGGTGATGCTGTTATATTAGTGGGTCTGAGTTAGTTCTGAAATGAATCAGTATGTTATTAATGTCCATCTCAAGGCTTTTCGAAAGAGGCAGTGCAATTGGCACTGGCAGTTGTTTTTATGTTGGTGCGCTTGCGCAGCCAGCATCTTGTGGTAGTGCAGATTTGGAGGAGCGGTCACTGTTGGGCAAATGCAGGGCACGCATTAGTAGTTGCATCCCTCATTCCCCAATCAGCCTGCATGCCAGCCCCACACCATGCATACATAATGTGGTGAACACATCTAAGGAATGGTCCACTGCAATCCGAGCAAAGCTGCGTCAGATGCAGCAGACCTCCATGTGCTGGGCCACATTGTAAGCATGGCGGCCACTCAACTGCCAACTTTGAGGTGCCCCAATCCCCTGCCAGCTTACTGTGGCCCCAATGTATGTGCCAATGGCAGAGCCCACTCCCCATCAGCATAAAACACTTCCATTTGTTATATGTCGGAGGGGGGTGCCCAATCCCCTGGCTCTTGCCCCCACTTTTCTTGTGTGCCGACAGGGGTGCCCAATCCCCATGGGCATAAATTAACCCCCCCTTTTGAGGTGTGCCAATGAGGGTGCCCAATCCCCCATCAGCTGCAGCACCCTCCAAACAGTTAGGTGGCATGCTGGGAGCCCAGCCCTGCATGACAAATCCCCTGAGGAAAAAAAACTGTTCTGCAATTTTTTTTTTTATCCTGTAAAACAAAAGATCCCTCATGGTCTCCTCCACAACCTGCACCCACCCGCTGTGCACCCTGCCTTCCCACACCCCGCCTCACCCCATACTTACCTGCAGAGTCTGGCATGACAATCTTTTGTGCACCAGGAACACGTCTGCACTCTTCAAAGCCGACCATGAACTGAAGAAATGCCAGTAAGCTGTATAGTGGAATAAATAAGGGTTTTTCAACTTTGATGCATATCTCAGGCATTTTTTAGAATTTTGGCACTAAATTTTCAACATGGAGTTTTTGGGACCCCTCCTCATGAATTCTTGCACTGTCATGGTGTTATTTAGTCCCAAAAGGTGATTTCACAGTCACTGCAAGGAATCACCTTTCAGGAGTGAGGAATGAAACAACAGTGCCAGAGTTCATGAGGGGAGCTCTCAAAAAGCCTATGTTGCAAATTTGGTGGGAAAAATCCAAAAAATAACTGTTTCATGAACGTGCATTGTGAAGTTGCTATGCACGCTCATAACTTAGTGAATTTGCAATATGTTCATGCCACATATTCAGCACTGGCATTTTTCCACACCTTCTTGTGAACTGTATAGCTGTCATTTTTAACATCCTGCCCGAAATGTGTTTTCGCACTTCCGTCACAGAATAGCGCGGTCGATGTGGGAAATCAGTGTTCAGGACAAATTACAAAAATGACAGTTATACTGTTCATGAGCAGAAGTCCAAAAATGCCTATGCTGAAAATTTGGTGACGATACTCCATAACATGACTGTGTTATGAGTGTGCGTTGCACAGTTTGCACGCACGCTCGTAAGTTCACAAATTTATAATATTTTCACTCCAGATTTTCAACATTGCCATTGTTCTTCACCTCATTATGAACAGTACAGCTGTCATTTTTCACATCCTGACCAAAATGTGTTTTCACAGTTCCAGCGCAGAATAGCATGGTTGCTGTGGAAAGTCCATGTTTGAGACACATTATGAAAATGACAGTGACACTGTTCATTAGCAGAGGTCCTAAAATGCCTATGTTGAAAATCTGGGGCCAAAAGATAATAAAATTAGTGTTTTATGAGCATGCATTGTGCAGTTTGCACGCACACCGTGACTTCATGCATTTGTAATATTTTCACCCAGATGTTCAAAACTGGCTTTTTTCCACACCTCCTTATGAACAGTACAGCTGTCATTTTATACATCCTGGCTGAAATGTGTTTTCGCATGTCTAGCGCAGAATTGCATGGTCACCGTGCGAAATCAGTTTTCGGGACAGTTTGAGGAAATGACGATGACACTGTTCATGAGCAGAGGTCCTAAAATGCCTATGTTGAAAAGTTGGTGCCGGAAGTCCATAAAATGACTGTGCTGCAAGTGTGCATTGCACAGTTTCCACGAGCCTTGTAACTTTGTAAATCTGCAATATTTTCATGCCAGATTTTCACCATTGGCATTTGTGCACACCTCCTTATCAACAGTACAGCTGCCATTTTTCACAGCTCGCCCAAAACACGCTTCCTCGAACTGTGGTGCACAATGGCGTGCTCGCTGTGGGAAATCACACTAACATTCATCCGAACTATCATTGAAATTGTGAGGATTTGAATTTTCTCATTCTGCGCAGCTCTATTTGTGGTGCAGTTGTGATTTATGGTGAATGCAAGCATCCATGTTTTTTTGTAAGCTGCCACAAATTGTGAAAACTGGTAAAATGTGGAGTGCCTTTGAAAATAAGGCATTCAAGTTTTTGTGCAATTGGGAGGACACTGACATAACAGAAAATAGGCCTATGTGTTAGTAAGGACACATTAACAAAATCACAGCACCACTGTTCATGAGGGGAGGTCCCAAAATACCGATGTTGAAAATGTGCCTAAAAAACTTCCACAGATAATTGGGTTGTGGATGTCTGTTGCTCAGTTTGTATGCATGTTCATTGCTTCACTAATATTTCATATTACCACTCCAGATTTTCAACATTGCCATTTTACATGCCTCCTCTTGAACAATACAGTTGTCATTCTATACATCCTGCCCCAAACTGTATTTTCGTCCTTCTGTTGCTAAATGGCACAGCCGCTGTGCAAAACCACGTTTCAGCTAACAAAGTGATTGTGCCACTTTTCATGAGGTGGCCTGACAAGCAGCCCATGTTGAAAATGTGGAGTGAAACTACCACTTCATGCCTAAGGTATTAGGGTTTCCAACTGTAGCACCCCACCCGGTATGGACTGACAGGTGTCGGGGCTGTGACTTGGGATCATCGGATGTAATGCTCACGCCATTTCACCCCCCATGCCCACCCTGCGGACACTGACGGGCGTCGTGGTCTGTCTTGCACTGTTTGGCCACAAACCTCACCCCACGCTCCTATGCTGCACCCACGTCAGTGTATTTCCTTATGGAATAGGGTAAGTATGATGCCCAAAGACCCCAAAGCACACCACAACACTTGTCAGTGTCTACAGGGTAGGGTGAAGTACAATGGCATGAGCATAATAGCTGATGACCCAAAGGCACACCCCAATGCCTGTCGCTCTCACAGGGTGGGGTGAGGTTGCATCACTTCAATATGTCACTGCCATTCCTTCTTATGCGTCTCTAGCTCCACCACTGCCAATGCCAGTGCAACAACATTCAGGATTTACAAATGCTTGTTTTAATGGACACAGTACCTGTATTGGAATCAGTCTTTCATCCTGCTTCTAAACAAATGAAGGAAACAAGCAATGAAAAATGAGTGGAGCTAGATATATAATATTACCATTTCAGAATCTTACTGAGAGAAATAAAGTTCTCCAAATGGCTAGACAAAGAAGCAAATTTACTAAGGAGGTACCAGAATACATCTGTATCCAGGCTTTTTTCCACAAACACAGTGCAGACATAAAAGGTTGCTTCCTATTCTCTCTGAATTCAAGGAAGCTAGTGTTCTGGCTGCATTGCTTGCTCCTGCTTGTCTTAAGGAGAAGTTTCAGGAGGAAGCCTATTTTTTTTTGAAGATTTGGATGCTGCTTGCACTTTCTATGAGAATAATATCAATGTTCCAGAAGATCTTGGTTCGGATTTTGAATGAGAAGAAGCTGAGTTAACTGAATACTATCCCATTTGATTGAATGTCCCATACTGTCACACACTGGAAGGAATGACTGTTAAATAATACATGTCCTTTGTGGTTTGATTTCACTGTGGAAAAAGAAGGGTGGGGGTAATATCACAGTGTATGTACCTTTGGTTTAATTTCTGACTTTAGCAGTTTAAGCTTGGAGCACTTGCTAATTTAGTATTTTTTTTTCATGTAAGAGACTAACGTAAAAGCTTTCTTTAACTGTATTTTTAACCCCATCCCCCAAAAATAATAGGCTTTGTTTTGATTTATCTAGTTATTTTTGTGTCTGATTTTATACACCTAAATGTGTTTCTGTGGCTTTTTTATTGTAACCTGAACTTTTCTTTAAGAATAAAACATAACATTTGAAAATATGGCTTTTTGTTCAGTTTGCTACCTTTATTTACTGACATTGTTATAGTTGAGCAATGCAGTGACTATGTGTCCTGTGTCCTGCTTTCAAATGTTTGAACTGAGACATGTTGTAAGCATGAGATTCAGCTTACAGTTTTTGCTTTGTAGTAAACTAATATGTACACATTAAAAATAATGCATCCCAAAAGGACATATACATATTTCTTCTATTTTAGTGATATCACTAACAAAAATAATGCGTTTGTTTGCATATTAACGCAGACAAGGACTGTATAAAATATCACGCATACACAAAACGTAACCAATGTAGCTCAACAAGACAAGTAAAACTGGTTGCAGAATTATACAGATGATATTCATTTTCTGAAATAGTTGCAGATCTGCACTGAGTTGTCTAATTGTTGAGTTTTAAAGCAACAGTTTATGATAGCTGTAAAAGGGAAACTTGTTTAATTCCAGCTGCTTTATTAAATCACTTTTGCTGGTCATGCCCATAAGGTTGTGCTGTTAATCTGCTGGCTCTGTCTATTCTTAAATTCAGCCAGTGTATGTCACTGATCTCAATCACTGAGCTTTTTCTTAGTTTACAGTTCGCTGTCTTTATTTACTGACATTTCTTTAGAGTTGAACAATCCATTTATGCATTTATGCATCCTGTTTTGGAATGTTTAATATGAGACTTGTTTTTCCAGGTGGGTCTCTCTAGCCAGAATTTAGTACTAGGTCCACCACCCCCCACCCTGGAGTAGTTAGAGAAGATAAACAATGGTTCAAGTGACTACTTCACTTACAGGGGTACCTACAGACTGCAATATGGATGTAATTTTCCACAGGAAATTCTTCGATATGGAAGGCAAACACTGGATAGTCATTCAATAATGAGCCGTCAATTATAAGGAAAGTACCTGCTTGAAGAAAGATGCCGGAATTCCTTGGCTTATGGCATGCATGACTATCTTATATAAATTTACATGAACATATCTTGCTCCCATAGCAGTGATAAAATCAAAAATATATTTGACTAGAGCATTATTTTGCATGAACTGGCAAAGTTCATTGAGTAAGTGATTCCTATGCACCTGCTCTGACAGACGAATGTATAGCAGTCCACCTTTATTCTGTTGAATCTGTATAATATACATTTTAATTGCTGTATGTACCTTGTTGTCTAAGGCCCTGTCCACACTACACCGTTAACACACTGAAGTGGTTCCAAACCGGTGCGGACAGTAATCGTCACAGTATGTCCACACTGCCGGCTAACAGTCCCGGCAACGGAGTGGCACCGTGATGGCGCGTCCACATTGTGGGTGCCGTGGGACCATTACAGACAGCACCCTATCCCACAATGCAGTTCATGCTGCACTGGGGGACAGTTGGAGCAACACGATCACACGTCCACACTACAACTGGTAACTTTACAGGGGCAGACCCAGTTTCGTAACCATTTTTTAAACCATTTCATATGTGGTTTCAACAACAGTTATGAAAACACCTCCTGTTACATTAAGGGTGTAAATGAAAACCGCTGCAGTAATGGTTTGGCCCCTCTGTAACGTTACAGAGGGGTTTTCAGTGTGTAGTGTGGACAGGGCCTAACTGTCAAGGTGACAATAAATATCTTAAATTTGAAAAAGAAATAACACGCGTTGTATGACTGAGATGCAGTTTAGAAATCCTGCTTTGTGTTGAACTGCTATTTAAAACTACAAATAATGTGTTGTTGATGATGTATATAAGGAAGAGTAAAGGTATTTCCATTCTGGTGATCTCACAAACAAAAATGGTGTCATTATAAAGAGGGTTGCCCAATCGAAGGGGCAGACCACATTATCCCATGGACCTGACGAAGATTAGTGGAAGCTCTGGGAGGAGGAGGGTGAGGGGAGGAAGGGGAAAAGAAATGAGGTCACGAAGGTGGGGAGAGTCTCACGAGATCACAAAATGGGTGGAGCAAGGGGGAGCGGAATGTTGGCAGACATGGATTGGGCAAAGGGATTAAGGGGTTGCACCAAAATGAGGGCCTGATAAGGGGCTGCACAACAGCAGGAGCTCACAAATTGCTCCAAGAATTTTAATTTGGAAGCACATCAGTTTGGCAGAGTAAGAGGCCTAGGGGTCTTTTGTATTTGATAGTTATTTGGAGTTTAAAAACTATATATATATATATATATATATATATATATTGCAGGTAATTTAGAGTAAAGGATAAAGATAAAGATACCAGGAAGTAAGTATATTGGTAGGTACTCGAGCAGAAGAAGACAGCAAGTGAGTACACGCTTGGATACAGCAGGTAAAGTATTTTGAACCTGTATCAATGTAAGCTGTATCAGATGTGTTAGGTATACGGGAACGACTGTGGCTGGAATGATAGAGAATCTGGGGCCAAGAGCAGGGACCTGGACATGGGTTTCGGCATGGCAGCAATGTTATTTTGGTCATGGGAAAGATTGCTAGGGAGGGGAGAGCCCAGGCATGGGGGGGGTGAGAGTATCCATAGGGTACCGTGCAACAAGGTTGTGGGTACTGCTGGGGGAGAGGGTGCCTAGAACAGTGGCTGAATAGTCAGGAAGCTGCAAGCCCGAGTACTGAGAGGTGTCTAGGCAGATTTGATTTAGTGGGCTGCCTGGTACAGAAGCGTGATGTGTGGGCTTGGGGGCAATGTCTTTTTGGGTGGTTTTAGATCACAGGGAGAACAAAGAACACACAGAGGTACGGCGAGAGGATGCCACCGTAAGAAGTGTGAGCCTGAGCATTCCTGGAAGTAGTCGCCAGAACGGTGAGGGGTGCAAGTGTTAAGGGAAGGTTTGCAAGGAAGAATACTGGATCAGAAAGGGAGAACAAATGGGCGGCGCGTGTTTTTGGAGGGGGATTGTATGGGGAGGCTGTGAAAGAAACAGAAAAGGAGGGATGGACAAGACAGAGCAATGAGACGGGATCATTTTTCATGGATTGGGGCACACGGAGAGGTAGAGTAGGGAAAGGAGCCGCATGGACTACAGGAGCCTGGGCCTACTGCATGGGATGGCATCTGATGTCATCACCATGTGGTACAAAGCCCAGAGGACAGACAACAGACAGGAGGTCTGGGGAAGAGGGTGAATGGGACTTAAGCAGAAACAAACCAGGGGGAGGAGGAGTTGCAACAACAATTAAATAAATAATGAACATGATATATATTGTTGGTAAATAACTTTCTGTTTAAAAATCCATCATTTTCATTTCCATGTCTGCAAAATTAGAATTCACAGAATATATATATATATATATATATGTTTTCTCCTTTTGGAAATCAAAAATACCCTCATCCTGTATTTTGGAGGTTTTTACCTTAGTTTCTGGAAGTCAAGCACGGTACATTTGAAATGGGCTAACTGACTCCCTGATTGCACCAACCATCATCTGGAGCAAGGAAAGGGAGCCAGAGAAGACTGTACACAGAGTGCAGTTGTAACATAAAGTCCAAAATATTGCCTGGCATGTAGGGACATCTGTACACAGATCCCAAGATCCAGATTTGGTTTTGGATTCAGGTGGGCACAGAGAACGTTAGGTGTATTCTGATTTTATTGTGACCTGACCTCTTCACTCCCAACCAACTCAGATGTGGAAATAGTTCCAATTCCAGTTTTGCCCAGTTGCTCAAACCCATTTATGTCAAACCCTGTCTTCAGAGGCAGGAGACAGGTGTCCACCGGGGGGGGGGAGAAGGGAGGAGACATGAGATCTGAAGCTCACTGGGTGTGGCGGGGAGGAGAGGCAGGCCACTACTGGTGCCTCAGGGATGGGGGGTACACAAGAATCAAATAAACAGGAATCAGATAACAGGAAGGACAGAGGTGTGAAAGCGGTAAACAAAAAAAAAAAAGAGGAGGAGGCTGAGGTAATGGTATGATGTTATTCTGTTCTTGTAGTAGGTATCCGAGAAGATGGCACGAAAGAGAGGGAAGCCTAACAAGGAGGAGTGTTATCATGCCATCATGGACCTAGTGGAGAAAGCCAACAGACTATTGGAGGTGGTAGAACTGGAGAGGGGTGACGAGGGCACAAAGAGGAAGGAGAAACAGATGAAGGGTCAGGGGAAGGATAAGAGGGTGCCAATGCGGCCATGGGCTCCTTAACCCTGACCTGTGGAGCCGGTTCCAGCACCGGTGGCTCCTCGAGGCCTACCCCCTAGGAACTCAGTACTGGAACCAACCCTGGCCCCTGCACCCATCCCAGCACCAGAGACTCACACCTTCGTGGATATGCTCCCTATGCCAGAATCAATGCTGCTGCCTTAGGGTCCAATGCCAACAGCAGGCGTCCCCCAACCAGAGCCTAGCATCCCACAACCAAGCCCGACAGGTAATCCAGTGGTGACATTAGAAAGTAGTGTGAAGGAATACATGGAGCAGACGCTAAAGAGTGTGGGTGAGAATGGGATGGGTAAATTAGAGAAAGCCCTAAGTGAGATAAAAGGGATCGGGACTGATGTGGGGAGTGGGCAGGCAACAAGGGGATCCATGTTAGGAAGGGAGGTGGGGGCGCCAGGGGTCAGGTTAGCAGACCACGTCCTGGTGGCAATAAAGAAGAAAATATAGAAAGGGAATATGTGGACGCTTTGCACTTGCAAATGTAGACAGCATGGATAAGTTCAAAGAAGAGGATAGCTCTGAGAAGATAGATATGGTGGCGGCACTGGTATTATTAGGAAAGGAAGAGGAGGACAAGGCATGGAGAGGGAAGACCTGGGACAACTGGTCTCAGGCTTTATGTGTTCACAGCCATCGCCATTGAAAAATGGCTGGAGCCGACGACCCCGCAACTGACTTATTCACTTATCATAAAAAATGCATACAAAAATGGGGGACATAGTTGGCTGAAATATGTGAAATTCAGAAAGAGGATGGCGCATTTTGGGGACGTAAAGTGGGATGCATGACAGATAGATATATGATTGGAAATATATACGGGGCCAACAGAAAAGGTGCCTAAGGGTGACAGGAGAGTGGGAGCAGTGTTGAAAGCTTGTTGGGGATATAATCGGGCTGTCTGCTTGTGGCCTAATTGTCAATTCCAGCACATCTGCTCCAAGTGTGGGGAGGCACAACCCAGCGACTAAGTGCAGCTACAGTTGGGAGAAGAACCCTGGGGGAAAGGATCAAGGGTACCAGCAGCCCTTTCAGGCTACACAAGGGCATTTCACAGACAGCAGTGGGGGAAGGGAAATAGAGGCTGGTCAAGCAAGGGAGAGAGGGGACACCCCCTTCCAAACCTGACATCAGGATAACTGAGATTCCGATGGACAGTTTTAGGCTGGTCGGACACTGATCAGGGTGGCCATGATTCAAAGGGGTTGAGAGGCTACCCTGACCATGAGGCAGCCAAATAGTTGAGAACAGGTTTCGGATGGAGTTTAGCTTAAAGTTTCAGGGAATCAGGAAGAGGACAAAGGCCAAGAACCTCAAGTCCACTCAAGGAAAAGGCGCATTACTGACATGATTAATCCAAAACGAGATAGCAGCAGGGTGGGTAGAAGGCCCATTTGCATCACCCCTCCTGCCAAGACTGTGGGTATCTCCATTGAGACTGGTTTCCAAAAAGCAGCCGGGTGAGTATTGGGTGATACGCCACCTCTTGTACCCAGAAGGCGATTCAGTTAATGATGCCACAGGGGAGGAAGATAGCAGGGTTACCTATGCCACCTTGGAAGAGGCAGTGCGACTCATTAGAACTAAGCAGAAGGCTTGGCTGGCCAAGACGGACATAGAATCTGCATTCCGTCTGTTACCAGAATGACCAGCTGATTGGGACATGCTAGGTTTCCAGGTGGACAATTTGTATTATTTCGACAAGACCATGCCAATGGGGTGCTCTATAGCATGCGCCGCATTTGAGATGTTTAGTACCTGGCTGCAATGGCTGTTTCAGATGCGGGTTTGGTACCGGACAGTGGTGCATTGCCTCGACGATTTTTTGTTCATAGGGGAAGGGGAAGGAAACAGAGGGGATATTGCTGTATTTCCAGTTATTATGCCAGGAATTGGGGGTGCCTCTAGTGGCAGATAAGACTAAAGGGCCATGGCAGAGTATAGAGTTCCTGGGCTTAGAGCTGGACACGATCCAAGAATTGTACCAGCTGCTGGAACAGAAGGTCAAAAAATTGCAAGAGTTGTTAAGGCAGGTCAGGGAAAGCAGGAGAATACAGCTTCAACAAGCACAACAGCTGATGGGGCACTTGAATTTCGCATGTAGAGCCATTGTGCCGGGGCACACATTTACGCGGCGTCTTGCCTGGGGAATGCAAGGAGCAAAGCAGTCCCATCACTGTATAGACCTTAATAAAAGGGACCAGAGAGGACATGGGGGTGTGGGAGCATTTCCTGTAGGTGTATAATGGGCAGACATTCTGGCAAGACAAGTGGTTGTACAACGCGGACCTTCAGCTGTATATGGATGCAGCGGGGGTAGGCATGGGGGTACTTTCAAGGAAAATGGTTCACGAACTGCGGCCCAAAAATGGGTAAAGAAAAGTGATGAAGGACATCCCGTTCCTAGAAATATTTTCCATCTGGGTGGCAATGGTAGTATGGTGGGGAGCTTAGGAACATACAGGTCATGTTTTGGAGTGATAATCAAGGGCAGTGGAGGTTCTGAATAAAAAGTGGACCAGGTCAGAGAGAGTAATGCGGTGTTCAGGAGGATGGTGTGTTTAGGTCTCACCTTGAATTTGTCATTCAGGGCTAAGCACATTGATGGTGTGGAAAGTGATAGCTGACTGCCTCCCACTTGCAGATGGACAAATTCTGGACTGTTGCACCAAGCAGAGGCCGAGGGATCGCCTCTTCTGATGTATGTATGGACAATTGGATCAGTGGAGCCAAATTATTGTTCCGAACTCCTGGGCCCCAAGGACCCTTAGACCTTATGAAACCTCATGGAGGGCATTTTAAAAGTTCTGGGAGCAATACGGTGGACAGGTAAGTGGGGTTGTAACTCAGGAGCAGGTGGCCAAATTCATAGTGGGAGATTGGCAGCAGGACATGGTGCAGGCCACGATGGGGGTTCACTTGGCAGCCATAGGTCAAATATGCACCTTGAAAGGTTGGAAGGACCCCACAAAGAGCAACCTGATCTGCAGAATGATGCAGGGTTTGGCCTGTGGGGCAGGGAGTAAACAGGACACCAAGTAACCAATAGGGGAAAGCTTATTAGCAAGACTGGAGGGGTATTACACCACATATGTTGGCCAAGGAGTGAGGCAGTCTTGTTTCAAGCCCTATATATGACCATGTATAATGGGCCATTCAGAGTAAGCGAGGTGGTGGGCCATGGCAGGAAAACAGAAGGAGGGGAGCTACAATGGAGCGATGTAGAGTGGGACACAGACGCAGTGGCAGTATGGTTGTGACAATCCAAGACAGATCAGCAGGGGCAGGGCTGCAGAGAAGTAGCAACACAACCATTTGCCCTATGGGGGCCTTGCACACGTACGTGGCTGGGTGACCTACAGGGGGTAGTCCCGCGCTGTTCATTCATGGGAATGGCAAGTCAGTCATGGGATATCAGGTCACTGCAGTGCTGTGAAAAGCCCTCAGTTTTTTGGGTGAACCACTGGAAGGTTACTCTCCACATTCATTTAGGATTTGGGTGGCCTCAGTGATGGCGGTCCAGGGGGACATGTTAGATGCAATCAAAATAAGGGAAGGGGAGGTCTGAATGTTACAAAAAATACATACATAAGATCTTGCATTTTAACTATACCATTTTGTCTACTAAAGCAGGTACAATAAAGTGGGGAGTTGGGGGCGGGGGAGGTGGAACTGTGCTTCAGTAACACAATATGTTTTTGTTGCAGGCAGCCCAGGAGGCTGGAGACATGGATCTGTGGTCATTCATTTATCCATTGGGTAGAAAATGGACAGCCAGGAGACAAGGGGCAAACAACTGCACCTGAACAGTGATACTATTCAGGTAGTATGGAAAGGCCGAGGGGATGAAGTGGGCACAGCTATTACTGGATCTCAGGGAGGTCAGGAAGGAGTGTGGAAGTCCAGACATCATCATAATACACCTGAGTGGCAATGATCTGGGGACACAGCCATGGCTGGACATTTTTACCACGTAAAGAGGATTCACAGACAATTAAAGGTGGTGGCCGGAGGTGACACTGGCCTGGTCAGAGGTCACTCCTAGAAGGGTGTGGCATCGGGAAGTAAGCCATAAGGGCATAGATAGCATCAGGAAGCACATGAACGTGTGGGTAGGCAGGCTGTTCGAGGCACTGGGGAGAATGGTAATTTATCATGTGATTCAGGAAGAGATAGATGAATATTTTAGAGGAGATAAGATTCATCTATTGGATCTGGGTTTGGCCCTATTTAACCAGGAAATGGTAAATGCCATCAAGGTATGGATGAGGTGACGAGGTTGGTAACAGGGCGTGGCAATAAAGAAAGGCAAAAAGGGGGTAAAGGGGGAAGTCCACCGTCCATCACGAGCTGGAGGGGGACTAGTGGAAAAAGGGGGAGGGGGGACAGAAAAGAAAGGAGTTTTTACAGGAAAAACAAGAGAAAGGACACAGGGTGATAGGATAGAAGCAGGGACACGGTATGTATGCCCGTATCCCTGGACAACAAAAAAGAGGATGAGACCGGGCCCCACCCATGATGTACATGGGGGGGTGAAGGAAGAAGAAAGAAGTGAGATAGAGGAAGTGAACAGGAACTGAACAAGAATGTGATGTATATGATGTATATATCTGTAGATGGAGATGATTTGAACGATTGTATAAAAGGAAAAGGTAAATGAACAGTTATTGTAAATATGGAACGTGAAAGTCAGTAAACTGATTGCCGAACTGAGCAACCACACGCAATCTTGTCTGTGTCATTATTGGAAAGGATCTGGGGACAATGCAGATTAGGATTGTATATAGAAACATAGAAACAGAATTTGTTAGGCGATAAGGATCGTTTGGCCCACCCAGTCTGCAATTGTTTTCTCTGTCTGTACTGTGACTGTAATTTGTGCCTATTCCATGCATACTTGAAGCCTACTGCTGTTTTCATATACTGTGTATGAGCATCGGTCACTCACACACTCACCCTCCCCCAACAAAACAATCATGTACGCTAGCTTAACAATTCAAATAAAACTGGTTACAGTGTTGTACAAAGATGTTACTCATTATCTAGAAGAGGTGCAGGTCTACATTAAGTTGTTTGAGAGCTGAGTTGTAAATTAGCCAACTTGTCTGGGGTAGACCAGCGTCATCTTTTCTTCAGCTCCAGAAAAAATAGCTAAGGTAAAAAATAAACTGTTTCACCTTTGTTATTTTTTTTACTTTGAAAAGCATGATCTGGTTAAGAAATCTTGTTGCTGCCTTATGGTATAATTCTTAAATGAGGGAGGGTTTGGTGGTCTATATCACTGAGAAGACACAGGAGAGGCTTGATGGGCATAGCGCTCCCTCCTGTCTGCATTTCCTATGTTCCTATAAAAAGTGGGGTCTGTCATTTACAGCTATGTGAACTACTGCTTTAAAATTCTTAAGTGTAATCAACTACTCAAGTTTTGAATTTTTCTGAAAATTATTCCAAGACCATGCAGTGAAGTGGATCCATGATACCACAGCAACAACTTTTTCCTGACGCAGTACTACAGTGACGGATTTATGTCGACCTCGAGTTGTGGTTCACATAAATCCATGAGAAAACTGTCTAATTTTTTTGGAGGGGCTGTGCCACCCGAACCCCCATGTTGAGAGCTCTGCCCCCACACCCCCATAACTTAGGATTGTCAACTTTGAGTCGGAGTTGATTTGGGGAGGGGGAAAAAACCCTGAGAAAGCAGTGCCTGGGTACCATGTGTACATTACAGTGGAATCAGTGACTTGCCACTGTAATGTACTTCGGTGTCGAAATGTTGCTGCAGCATTGGCATATGCAATGAAGTAATAAATACGGTTCTTCCAGTCTGGCAAACTCTGGGTACTACCTTATTCTGGAATGATTGGTATCTATGAGTAAATGGGTTATCAGTATATAATAAATAATAATTTTATTTATAAAGCACCTTTCAATATATCAAGGCACTAAACATTTTAAAATCATAATTTCAAATACAAATCTACAATACATATAACTAAAATCATGCCATAACAACATCAAATATTAAAATCAAATAATAAGTTATAATATAAAATATAAGCACACTAAAATTAACAATTATCCAGGAAGGCCATTTGCCATAAGTAAGTTTCAGGTCCTTCTTAAATACCTCCCCGGAGGTGCAGTCCCATAACCGGCGTGTAGAGAATTCCAAAAAGTGGGTGCAGCATGAGAAAATGCTCTGCTGCCTAAAGATTTTAAACTCACTCCTGGAACCTCTAACAACCCCTCGTCGGCCAAGGGAAGCGATCAGCTGGGGCAGTAAGACACCAGAAGTTCTTTCAGATAGGTCGGACCCTGATCATGAAGGGCTATGAAAGTCAACAAAATGACTTTAAAGGTGATCCGCCACCTTATAGGGAGCCAGTGCAGTTTGCACAGCACCAGGGTAACATGACAGGACCTACTTGTCCCAGTCAAAACCCAGGCTGCAGCATTCCACACCAGCTGTAGGTGATGGATTTCAACCCCTGGAAGCCCAAGGTAAAGGGCGTTGCAGTAGTCCAAGTGCTAGGACACAAAGGCATGGACCAGTGTTGGCAAAGAGTCAGACGGAAAAAGGTGCCTAACCCTGGCAATATTCCTAAGATGGTAAAAGGAGGTCCTGACAATGGCTGGCACTAGAGATTGTAGGGTCAGCCTGTCGTCTAGGGCAATCCCAAAGCTACGCACCCATTAAGAGGTCGGAAGTGACACGCCGCCAAGAAAAATTCCAGAAGGCGTGCCATCATGCGACCTCTCTATCTGACCACCCGGGTCCACAACCAAAACCTCTGTCTTCTCTGAGTTCAACTTTAACCAACTATAATCCATCCAACCTTGGATTTCATCCAGACAGTTGTTAAACACCGCGAGAGCTCCATCTTGGTCGGGTGCGAAAGATAGGTATAGCTGGGTATCATCTGCATAGCAGTGAAACCTCAGCCCATACCATCTTATAATGTCTCCGAGGGGCAGCATATACACTGCAAATAACATGTGTGACAACACGGAACCCTAAGGCACTCCACACAACAAAGAGGTTGGGCTGGAGGAAAAAATCCTCGACACAACTCTTTGTGATCTCCCAGTGAGGAATGAGGTGAACCATTGTAAAACAGTTCCTGACAATCCACAAATTTGCCTCAGGCATGCTATCAGCACTGGGTGATCCACAGTGTCAAAAGTTGATGAGAGATCAAGGAGAATCAGAATGGAATGTCTCTTCTGATCTCTCGCCCTCAGAAGATCATTAAGCGCCTGAACCAGCACAGTCTCGGTGCTGTGCCTTTTATGGAAACCAGATTGGAAGTATTTGTAGATACTATGGATGGTTAAATGGTTTTCCAATTGGGCAGCCACTACCTTCTCAATAACCTTCCCAATAAAGGGGAAAGTTAGAGATAGGTCTGTAGTTTGAGAAACAGTCTGGGTCCAAGGTAGCTTTCTTCAAGAGAGGTGTCACCACTGCCTCTTTCTGGGAGCTAGAAAACTCACCTGACTCCAAGGGCTCAGACTATTTGCACCAGGACTGGACCAATGATATCAGAACAACCCAAAATTAGGAAAGTCGGTCCAGGGTCCAAATCACAGCTTGTGGGATGCACACTATGGATGATCTTCATAATATCCACGAACTCAGGTCAACAAAAGGAACTCCAAGAGAACTGAAGAACTGTGAACTCACACTGTTCTACAACATCACCCTTAGAGGTTGCCGGACACAAGTCCACCCTGATGTCGGCCACTTTAGTTGCAAAGTAACGAGTGAGCTCCTCGCACTCTAATTGTGAAAAGGTTTTTCGAACTTGCAGACAGGCTGGGTTGCACAGTCTGTCCACAGTTTGAAACAGCTGAGCCGGTCAATTCTGAACAACTGCAATCTCCCTGGACAGGAATTCTGCCTTCTTATGGGTGATTGCAGATTGATAGCTAATATAATGTTCCATCAATCTAAGGCGGTCGGCTTCAAGGGTGGACTTGTGCCAACAATGCTTTAACCTTTGCCCCTGTCGCCGCATCTCCTTCAGTGTCCCATCAAACCAAGGGGACCTGGGGTGAAGGGATAGGGGGCACTCACAAACAGGAACAATAAGATCCAGGGCAGCTGCAATGGCCTCATTATAGGCCAACATCAGCACCTCTGGATTACTGCTCACCAACATGGGGGATGATAGGTCAAGGACTGTCTCAAGGTCTTGTGAAGTAATATTCCATAATGGGCGGTACCTGACCATCTCCACAGGCAAGGCCTTCTAAGTGGGGTGCAAAAATTGAACCTCATGGTGTAGTGGTCAGACCAGGTGACTGGTTCCACCCCCACGTCGGATGCATCAATCCCTAGAAGGAAGACTAAGTCCAAAGTGTGTCCAGATTTATGCGTAGCAGTGGAAACTACCTGTGTATGGCCCAAAGAAGACATTAATTGGAGGAAGTAATTACCAAATTGTGAGAGCTAATCGTCGACCCAGGTGACCCATATGTGACAATTCTAATCAATGAATCAATACGTTTTTATTTATATAGCATCTCATTCTAAAGGCTCAAGGTAGTTTACATAGAAGCAAAGATAAAGTAAAAAACTTCATAAAACAGTGAGATACTGAAAAAGTAGAAGGAACACTGACGTCAAACAGCATGAAGTTTTGCTGTATTCTGACAATATGCAGTATGACTGACCGGTTCAGCTGCCCAAGAGAGTTAAGAGTTAAACCCTATGCAAATTCATAGAATGTTGAGCTTGAGCTCAGTTTACAAACCACTGCTCTCTGTACATTCTATGTAACTGACCAGATTCTTTACTCTGCTTGCCTGTGAGGATGCCTTGGAGAATGATCCTCAACTTCTTCAGCTGAATTTCAACATTTTTTCAAACTACCATTTATTTCTTTTGTTTCTCAAACCTCTGTTCTGCAGTTTCAGGTTAGACTAGTCTAGGCTTAACTTCATTTCAGTAAGTTTTTTGGTTTCTAAATGGTTCTCCATGACCGGGAGGAAACCAATTATCTTTTTTTTTTTAGTGGTAAAGTGTTATTTAAATTCTATTTTTATTGTGTTTGAGAATCCGGTTCAAAGTTTTGGACTACAAACAGAGACTTTTTCTCAGTTTTTAATGCAGGCGCTAAGCTGCTTGCTGCCTAAAATGTTGTCTCTCTTTCTACCTAACCTAACTAAAGCCATCAAGGGTAAATACATTATTTTGTTTTTCCTTATCTGGGCCTAACTAAGCCACTTCAGATAAAAGAATTGTTAATTAGATCAGCTTAACTGGCCTAAGTCACTGGGTTAACTCATTGCTTCCACAGGCTCACTCTGAGATTACACCACTTGTCTCCTGAATCTCCCGTATACTTTTAACAGTGAATCCTGGGCCTTTCTAAGCAAAATCAAGCCATAGTCAGCATGTCACAAACAAATGCTAATAGCTTAATAACTGTACATGCTAGACACAAAGTATGAGTGGCAGAGTTATTCAGCACAAAATTGCCTTTCCAATGGTGGCATGCATGTTATAATAAGTAATTTTGTTTTTTTCCTATGCTGGCCAAAAGAGCAAACTAAATATTTATTTCACTAAAAAATGGCAACATAAGCCATTTTTTGTTGGAAAATATGTAAAATATCAACACCAAATTAAGCATACAGACATTAGATGGTGTTTAAATATTATTTGTTTGTTAAAAAAAAAAGATATGTTTTTACTATAAATTGTAATTTTTCCCCATTTTAGTCAAGGTGCTTTGATGAGATTTGAGGACTAAATCTCAACCACACACACCATAACATAAACAAATGCGTATAACTCCAAAGGTATACATGATACAGACAAAGTATCAGCATGAAAGTTGATGAGCACAAAAATGCCTTTCCAATGGTGCTATGCAACCAGTTGTAATCAATATGGTTTTTATTTTATACCTGCTGAAGTGCCCAAAAAGTGAATTTTATTCAAGCTGCTTAGGTGAATCTTGATGGAAAACATGTCAGCCATCCACACCATACCATAAACAAATGCAAATAACTCCTAAAGTATACAATATACACAAAATATCAGTGACAAAGTTGTTCAGCATAAAATTATCTTTCCAAAGGTGCTATGCAGTCAAATATATATTATATTCTGTTACACTATATATTAAAATATTTAAGTGACTTCTCCAGATGTTGCAAGAGCACACTGGGAGTCAGTAGCCAACTTCTGCAGACATCCTTAGGACACACCAGTGTTTTTTACTGACTACAGGCATCTGCTAGGAGACAATGAGTTAAGCCCTAAATTTACTGAGGGTTATGTCACTGAAACCCAAGCGAAAAACCAGTTCCACTGGGTTTCAACACTTCAGCAAGTGTGGGGAGCAATTTGCTAAGGTCGAGCTGCACTTAATGTGTCTGCATTGCCTTGGGTTTGACCATTTGCACTCAGACTGCAAAATCTGCAAAACCTTTCCTCAATCTACACTAGACAGATGTTTGGGTAAACTGAGGGACAGAATGGAGATTGAGGTCTGGTCTGGTTCAAAAAATAAACCAGTTGAACTGGCAGCCAAACCCTCAGATCAGGGTGGAACCTCATCAGCGAAAGACAAGCAGATTCAGACCCTCATATGGGCACTGTGAAAAAGATGAGGAAGAGCAGTTTGGAACTACATGAACAAGCGGTTGCAGCTCCAACCACTGAGGAGATTGCAAAAGTGATATGCATTGTCCAGTTATCGCAGCCCGGTTGGGGTAAACTGGATCAATGAGTAGTAACTCATACCTCGGTTCAAACACCTGTCAGTTCGGTTCCTTCAGGCTCTTTGGATCAGGAGGAATTTTATGAGTCAGAGTATGAAGATTATGATGAAGAGGGAGATCTGGGAGAATCTGATGAGCCTGAGGTTTCTCCTGAACATCCTCAACATGAATCTCCACTTCATCCTACAAGAGAATCTACCTCTCATTTTGCATTCATGAGGCAGGTAGCAGAGACTTTGCAGTTGTCTGTACAGTAAACTAGACAGGACGAGGATGACTATAAAGAGATGGATCTACCTGATTCCAATTCATGAGACTCTCAAAAACAGACCTCTAGGATGCTCGGACCCCCAAGTTCTGTCACCTCAGTGGACAAGAAAATGAACAGGAAATATGTGTTGGCTGGCAATGGCACTACATTTTTAAGTAGCCACTGCAGTCATGTGGGGGTGGTACAATCTGCAGCTTGTGAAAAAGCTGGCATCCCTCTTGCCTCTCACCCTCCTGACAAGGACTCAAGGAAAATTGGCTCCTTAGCTAAAAATGGGGTCTCTAGCTGCCTCCCCAGGTATCAGGCAGGCATCCTATATGGCCTATGAATCTAGATACCAGAGGTCCCTCTGAGAGTCAGTGGAACAGTTAGCCAAGAAGGACCCCCTAAACTGGCAGCAGACTTACAGGAGCACATCAGTAAAGGGGTTTGGTCATACAAATGCCAGTTTCACATGGCAGTGGATGCCAATGATGCAGCCTCTCATTCGATGGCTTTGTCCATTTCCCTTGGCTGATGTATACAACTGTCTCCTAAGAAATGCAGAATAATGCCATTAATTTTCCCCAATACAAAGTTCTTTGTTTGGGGAACATTTGAAAAAGATGAACAAATACAGGGTAGCCTACAAGAATGTGGCTGCCAAAGAAAAGGCTGCCACCCCTCAGAGGCAACAGGCTAGAGGAGGCAGAGGTAGGCATTACCATAGGTCTTTCCATCAGGCTCAAGCTTTCCCATCCTATCAACAGCCTAGGAGTTACTTTAGAGGTAGAGACAGAAGAGGCACTGGCTGTGCTGGTTCCACCTCTCAGTCCACTACCCCCTCTAAACAGATACCCTGGTGAGTCTGCCTGGGCCACCTTCCCACCACCAGTAGGGGGCAGGCTGGCCTACTACCTTCAGGCCTGGCAATCCATCACTTCAGACAGATGGGCCTGAGGTAGCAGGCCAGGGTCTTGCTCTCTGTTTCAAATTGTTCCCAAAAACAGGAACAAGATCATTCAGACCTACCACCTCTCAGAAACAGCCCTGCTGGAGCGAGGTTTCCACCCTACTTCAAGTCAGGACAGTAGAACCTGTTCCCTCTCAGTACAGAGGAAAGGATTGTATTCCAGGTACTTTCTAACCCTGAAGAAAAATGGGAGTGGCTCATTCTACATCTGAGATACCTAAACAAGCACCTCACAAAGCCAAAGTTCAAGATGGTTACTCTGGCTATCATCTTGCCTGCTCTCAAACAAGGGGATTGGTTAGCATCCCTAGATTTAAAGGATGCTTATTTCTACATTCCCACCGGGCAATCTCACAGAAAATACCTCAGATTCAGATTACCCTCAAGTCACTATTAGTTCATCAGAGTCATGCCCTTCAGACTGCCACCTGCCACAGAGCCTTCAAAAGTGCATGGCAGTGGTTCTTGCAATTTGAGAAGGCAAGGAGTCACTGCTTTTCCCTATCTGGATGACTGGTTGGTAGTGGGTCACTTCCCCAACAGGTAGGAAGCCTTGACCCTCACACAGGATACCTCAATCCCGGGTTCCTGGTGAATCTCAAGAAATCAGTTCTGAAACATGTCTAGATCCTAGATTTCATAGGAGCAGAGCTAAGCACAATTCAAGCAAAGGCCTTTCTGCCTCCAGGAAGGGCGGATGCCCTCATGCAGTTGGCAGAGTCCTTTCATCTCCAGGTTCTTCTCCCAGCAAGGTACTTCCTGTCACAACCCCACTCAGCGGGTCAGGCCCTCTGCTTCCATAGTGCCAACCTCTGAGTGCAGTACTGTGAATAGGAACAGAACAGGTAACCCTCCTGTCTGTTTTGTGTTTGAGACCTTTGGTCTCAAGTTATGGAGGATTCAAACTGTGAACCTCTTGCTAGCATACCCAATGTACATGCTCAGATAATTCTGCTCTTCGGGGATGCCAGATATCTTATCTTTCACCTATGGGTACCTAACCAGGTGTACAAAATGAACCCTTAAAAGCTCTGTGAAAGACCTCCGATAAACTCTTACCTTTTCCCAGTTTGGTATTACCATTAAGCTATGCACAGTGTCATCTTTAACCATATATGCTTCACTTGTCAAAGAAAGAATTTCAAAGGCACACCAAGCAGTCTCTTCAAAATAGAGGTTTACTTTAAAATAGATAAAAATGAAAAATGTGAACACAGAACAATATATCAGAATACACACAATCACTTAAAAGAACAAGGTTTAAAAAGTGCAAACAAATTCCTACCACCAGTCAATTAGACTTGTCTAATGTATATTTTCTAACAGTCTTGAAGTAGAAGTTGTTGCTTCAGAGAGTCCAAACAAGAATGCCTCTAAAGGTCAGCCACAGCATAATTAAAAACTGTCTTTGAACCCATGATGTCACCCAGCTCCTCCTCTGTTTATTAAAAATGATACAACTAGGATGTCTTATCACTCAGTATGTATTTTAAATAAGATGACATAAGCAAAAACTCATTTCCAATATGACTCTTTGATCTGGAGTGGTTTCCTGCTCCTCTTTGATCTAATGTGTTTTCCTGCTTTTCAAAGACATCAAACGACTTTCTATTACTAACTCTGCCAGATCTCACTGAGGTGTAATATGCTTTGTAACACCAGGTGAAATTAACTGGGCTTCCTCTGAAGATGTCATAAAATGGATATTTTAGTTCCTGGTTTCAAAGAAACTGGAAGTTAATCCCGTTAGAGATCTGCTGTTTTACATATCCTGTCCTTTGAAGTGATTCCTGGGGTGGGGTCATCCCAGAAGCACAGGATTTCTCATGATAGACAGTCCCACTACATTTTTATATACAAAAATCATAGAGTAATCAGAACCAGCTGTCCAAGTGTCACACTTTCTACATCTCTTGGGCCATATGGCTACCACCACAGCAGTAGTCCCAGTGGCCAAAGTTGAGATGAAGGACATGCAGTTCCATCTGAGGTCCTTTTGGTACCAAAGAAGGGATTCTCTGTCCAAACTGATACCAGTAACTACCACTCTAAGGCAAGCTCTACAGTGGTGGCAAGACAGAGACAACCTCAGGGCAGGAGTCCTTTTTCTGCAACAAGCTCTGTCAGTATAGACCACCATCCTCAGACTTAAATGTCACCAGAAAGATCACAGAAGAAATATTGCAATTAGCTAATAAGAATACTATACTAATACTAGGGGACTTTAATTTACCAACTATAAATTGGGATACCCTCTCCGGAGCTAATCAAAATGATGAATAATTTCTTTCTATAATAATAAACCTAGGTCTTAAACAAATTGTAAGGGAACCCACCAGGGAAAAAAAAAACACTCTTGACCTTGCTATAATGAATCTAGAAACCCCAACATCTGACATCAAGATCTTGCCCCCTATGGGAAATAGTGATCATATGTCCATATTCTTCTCTATACAAATCCCCCTTCAACCCAAAACTAACAAAATCAAAATAAAACAATATCATAAAGCAAATTTTAACTGTATCAATCAAGCTCTAGAAGAAATTAATTGGGAACAGGGCCTTTTCCCACTAAACACAAATTAAGCTTGGGACCTCTTAAAAAATTAAATAACTCAACTCTATAAACAATACATACCCGAGAAATATAAATATAACAATAAAGGAAAAATTCCACAATGGTTTAACAAAGCATCAAATCATTAATTACTCGAAAAAAGAAGCTTTTCTCCAAACTTAAAAAGCATTACCATCCCAAGTCAATATAATACTGTCAACTTATAGAAAGACAGTCAAAATGTTAAAAAAACAGATAATTACAGCTAAACATAACTTGGAATTCAAGATTGCACACACAAAAGACTGTCATAAGACACTATACTCATATCTAAATGATAAAAAGGGCTGTAACAAGTTAATAGGGCCATTAATTATCAATGCTAAAACAATTACCACAGACATCGAAACAGCAACTGAACTAAATAATTCTTTTTTATCTGTCTATGCACAAAAATCAGTCCCTCTATCTATTACTGTACCCCCAAGGGTGAAATAAATATGATCACAGAACAAGATACCTTGTTAGTATTAAACACCTTAAAAAAACACACCAGTTCTGGTCCAGATGGGATTACGTCTAGATTTTTAATTGAAACAAAAAACACTATCATTCAACCTCTAAAAATAATTTTCAACAAATCTCTGTCTGAATCAATGGTACCAAAAGACTGGCGCTTTGCAGTAGTTACACCTATCTTTAAAAAAGGTTCTCATTCAAAGACTGAAAACTATCGACCTATCAGTCTAACATCTATACCATGTAAACTAATGGAAAAATTATCAAAATAAACTCAAAATGAAATGATAACTCTAAACATTAACAACACATACCAACATGGGTTTAAACAAGGTTTCTCATGTGTTACAAACTTGATTTACTTCTATGAATACATTAATTATAACTTGGACTGTAATATACCTATGGGCATTATCCTGTTGGACTACAGCAAGGGGTTTGATAAAGTCTCCCACTCAATACTGATTTACAAACTCAGCAACATGGGGTTTTCCCCCCATACTGGTTTCCTGGATAAACCAGTGGTTGGATGAAAGAACACAGAGAGTTAGGGTAAACAATGAAATGTCTGGTGTAAGAGGAGTTACCAGTGGGGTTCCCCATGGCTTGGTGCTCAGGCCAACCTTGTTCAATCTGTTCATAAGTGATATGCACATATTTGCTAGCAATATAATGGTCAAATTTGCAGACAATACAAAACTTGGGGTAAGGCTATAAAAACAATAATATATCCGGACTACAAGTTGACTTATCACTTGTAGAAAAATGGGCATCTACATATGAGATGTATTTCAATATTTCTAAATGTGCAGTATTACATCTGGGGAAAAATAATCCAATTCATATGTATTACTTGAATAACACCATCCTTAGAACTTCTACAGCAGAAAAAGACCTAGGAATATTTGTGAATAGCAAATTATCCTCAACTACCCACTGCACTAAAATAGCAAATCAAACTGTTAACGCTATACTCCGTAGAATAAGCAAAACATTTGTATCTAGATCAGAACAATGTCTTCTCCCCCTTTATGGATCCCATATTAGGCCACTCCTAGATTATGGCTCTCCTTTTTGGAACCCTTATCTTATTTCAGATATTAACAGGATTGAAAATATTTAGCATAGAGCCACTAAACTCATTCCATACTTAACAAACTTTGACTATAGCACCAGACTAGTTAAGACAGGACTACACACTTTGTCTCAAAGAAGACTCAGAGGAGACTTGCTACAATTATTTAAAATACTAGGCAGTCAGGAACAGATGCAGATCTGTGGTATTAAATTTTCCACCAGAAAAACCACAGCTAGACTACATAACAGACAATTAGAAATTATGAGAGCAAGACCAACAAACAAATCGACTATTTTACCATAAGGACACCTAGAATCTGGAATAAGCTACCACAGAGTTTGGTTAATTCCTCTAACATCTCTACATTTAAGAATACACTAGATAAATGGATGTCTGGGTAGGGACTCAGTAAATGATCCATGTATATGGAGGACAATCATGATGGGTGTTTAGCCTTCTTTGTCCTAAACACCAAAGTACCAAAAGTACCAAAGTAGTGCTGACCACAGGTGCCTCACTACTGGGGTGGGAAGCTCACCTAGGGGAACACACTGCTCATGGAGCATGACTCTAGCAGGAGTCTCTCTACATATATCTGCTGGAGCTCAGAGCAGTGTTTCTAGCACTTCAGTCATTTGCTATGATACTACAGGACAAGGTGGTGCAGGTTAGTACAGACAACACCATCACCATGTACTACATCAACAAACAAGGAGAAACAAGGTCCTCAGTACTGTGCACAGAAGCCATGAAGATCTGCAGTCTGGCCTACTCCCTGAACATCTCCCTATCAGCAGTCCACCTACAATGTCTTGGCAAATGCTCTCAGCAGGATCAATCAGGGCCATCATGAATGGACACTGAACAGACAAATTCTGATGGCAATCTTCAGGAGATGGGGCACTCCAGAGATAGACCTCTTTGCAGCCCCAGACAATCATCAGCTTCCCCAGTTCTGTTGCAGGCCCCAGCACTGGTCTCAGTGCCTCTGCAGTCTGCTATTGGATTGGTCGGGCAAATTCCTGCATACCTTTCCTCCATTCCCTCTGATATCCAGAGTCTTGGTTAAACTCAGGGTTCAGTCAGAAACCATGATTCTGATTGCTCTGGATTGAGCCAGACAGCAGTGGTACTCGATGCTGCTGTCCCTGTCAGTGGCCAGTCCAATTTGCCTCCCCAAGAGGCACAACCTGCTGACATCCTCACAAGGGAGGATTCTGTACCCCAATCTAGAGTCCCTCCAACTCAAGGCTTGGTTCTTGAAGACCTAGAGTATGCAGATCTGCATCTCTCAGGAGGAGTCCTGGACATCCTTAGGGTTTCCAGGAAAACTTCCATGAGAAAACTCCCTCCTCCAAATGGAAGAGATTTTCCATCTGGTGTTACTAGAAGGATATGGAACCACAGGAGGCTGACCTGGCAGTCCTGTTGGATTATTTGGTTTACCTTCAATCACTGGGCCTGCAGCCCTCCCCCCAAAGGTGCCTGTCTCTCAGCTGGGAAGGGCCCTTCCCCAGCTGCTCATCCTATCTTCAAGAAGTTCTTCAATGGGTTGCTCCATCTTCACCCTCCCCACAAGGAGCCTACCCCCCTTCTTGGGATCTTTACATCTGCATAGCTTAGCTTATGCACCCTCTTTTGAGCCCATGTCCTCAGTATAATAGGATGTGGGATAACAGATGGACACAACAGACGGCTGTAAAGTTCAATGTACCATTGGCATGGTGCAATGTTTATTTGTTCCAACACCAACAGAAATTAAATGAAGTAAAAGGCTCAAACTGTGAGGCAAAATAAAGGCTATATAAATCAAATGACATTCTGCACCATTGTGGCAATCTTAAACATTCAGTTTCCCTTGTGTGATAAGGTCTTCTTGACCCTTCTCACTCCATGGTCAGAAGACACTGATCTCATCTGAAAAAATGCTGAACAGGTTAGCCCTTTATACCTGCCAACACAGTTATAGAAACATAGAAACAGAGAATTTGAAGGCAGATAAGGACCGCTTGGTCCACCCAGTCTGCCCATTTCCCTACCTAATGGATAAGCTGCAGATCCTAGTTAATCAGCAGCCTACTTCTTCCTACCCCCACCCCCTAGAATTGCCTTATGACTGTCCCATGCATGCCTGAATTCCACCACAGTTTTTGACTCCACAACCTCCTCTGGAAGGCCGTTCCATGCATCCACAACCCTCTCAGAGAAAAAATACTTCCTTAAATTACCTCTGAGCTGCCCCCCCATCTTCAAATTGTGCCCTCTTGTTCTTGCACACCTCTTTTTTTAAAAGATGCTACCATCTTGGACTTTGTTGATTCCCTTGAGGTACTTGAAAGTTTCTATCATGTCCCCCCTCTCCCTCCTTTCCTTGAGGCTATACATATTAAGCTCCTTAAGTCTCTCTTCATATGTCTTCTGGTGCAGACTGCACCATTTAGATGCCCTCCTCTGGACAGCTTCCATCCTGTCTATGTCTTTGTGGAGATTGGGTCTCCAGAACAGCACGCAGTACTTCAGATGGGGTCTGACCAGCTGTCTGTACAGAGGGATGATAACTTCCTGATTTCTACTTGTGATGCCTCTCTCCTATGCACCCCAGTATCCCCCAGCCCTCCTTGCTG
Organism: Neoceratodus forsteri; assembly: GCA_016271365.2. Lineage (NCBI taxonomy): Eukaryota > Metazoa > Chordata > Ceratodontiformes > Ceratodontidae > Neoceratodus > Neoceratodus forsteri. The sequence continues at coordinate 54,385,697 of JADMNL010000025.1, forward strand.
CCCTCTCACATTGTTTTCCCACTTTAGGTCATCTGATATGACTGCCCCAGGTCCCTTTCCATTTTGTTGTTGTTAGTATCTCACCCCCATTGTGTACTCTTCCCTGGGTTTTGTTTCCCAGGTGCATTACCTGCACTTCTTAGCACTGAATCTAAACTGCCATGCATTTGACCATTCCTCTAACCTTGCCAAGTCCCTTCTCATCCTTTCCACCCCCTTGTGCATCAACTCTGTTGCAGATCTTTGTGTCATCTGCAAAGAGACATACCTTTCATTCAGTCCCTCTGCAATGTCACTTATAAAGACATTAAGAGGACCCGGTCCTAATACTGAACCTGCGGTACCCCACTAGTAACCCTTCTTCTTGAGGGACTTCATTTACTATTACTCTGTGTCCTATTCTCCAGCCAATTCTTTACCCAGCTATCTTGGGACCCACTTCCAGGCTGGCTAACATATATTAATCTTTGTGTGGGACTGTGTCAAATGCCTTGCTAAAGTCTAGGTAGGCTATGTCCACAGCCCCTCCCTGATCTACTACTTTGGTCACCCAGTCAAAGAAATCTATCAGATTTGTCTGGCATGACCTTCCGCTATGAATCCATGTTGCCTTGGGTCCTGTGCCCTCTAGCCTCTAGATGCTCGACTATTCTTTCCTTCAGAAGTGATTCTATCATTTTCCCTACTACTGAGGTTAAACTAACAGGTCTGTAGTTTCCTGCTTCTGCTGCCCACTTTTGTGAAGGGAATCACATCTGCCCTCCTCCAGTCCTCAGGTACCACCCCATCCTCCCATAATTTGTTAAAGGGTAGTCAGTGGTGTCCTAGTTTTACCCTTAGTTCTTTTAGAATTCTGGGATGAGTCCCATCAGACCCCATTGCTTTGTCCACCTTCAGTTTTAGAGTTCTTTCAGAACCTTTTCTTCTGTAAATGGGCTGGTATCAACTTCTGTATCCAGGGTGTCTCTACTGTTTGTTTTAGGTACCTCCCCTCTTCCTTTGTAAATACTGAGCAAAAATATTTGTTTAGTATCTCTGCCTTTTCACAGTCACCTCTCCCCACCCTCCTCCCCTTTATTAAGCCTCACTATCCCTCCTTGGTTATCCTTTGCTCCCTGATGTACCTATAAAGGTTTATCCCCTTCTTAACTGAGGTTGCTTATCTTTTCCTCGGTTTGGGCCTTTGCCGTTCTGACTGCCTTCCAGCTTCCTTTTGCTTTAACTGATACAGTTCTCTGTCCTGCTCCTTCTGTGATTCCTTGTACTTCCTGAATGCTTTCTTTTTCTCTTGAACCTTCACTGCTACTTCCTTTGAGAACCATAGTGGTTTCTTACATCGTTTCGTTTTGTTTATTTGCTTCACACAAAGGCTTGTTACCTCTGTGATGGCAGTTTTTATTATTCCCCATTGTTCTTCCACCCCTCCTTCCTGCCCATTTGCTAGTGCATTCCTTAGGCACTCACCCATTTTGGCAAAGTCAGCCTTCCTAAAGTCTAGTACTTTTGCCTTTGTATGGCTTGACTCCATTGCTGTGTTTATTGTGAACCATACTGTTTGATGGTTGCTAGTTCCCAGATGGCTACCCACTTCTACATCTGTGATCCTCTCTTCATCTCCATTTGAGAGAACCAGGTCTAAGATTGCTTCCTCTTGAGTGGGCTCCAATACTAGTTGTCTAAGGAATGCCCCCTGTAGGGCATCTAGAATAGACCCACTCTTCGGAGTGGCTGCTGCAACTGCACTCCAGTTAACATCTGGCATATTCAGATCACCCATCAGCAATATCTCCCCTTTTCTGCCATTCTAAGTATACTCTCTATCATTTCCTTGTCCATTTCCTCCCCTGAGAAGAGTCTATACTAACCCTGTCGGATTGTGGTGCCATTGCCAGTCTCCAAATTTACCCACAGTGCTTCTTCTCCTCCTCCCTGTTTTCCCTTTTGTTCTGTTGCTTTGATTCCTTCCCTTATGTAAAGGCTTCCTCCTCCTCTTTTACCCTCCCTGTCTTTCCTGAAGATAGTGTATCCTGGTATGTTTACGTCCCAGTCATGGTTTTGTGTGTACCATGTTTCTGTGACTGCCATGATATCCAGATGTTCCTCCTCCATCAAGGACACTAATTCAGGAAGCTTGTTACTCAGACTACGGGCATTGGTACTCATTGCTCTCCATTTCTTGATGGCTTTACCTTCTGTTGCAGCATCCCCCACTGACCGTTCTACTTGGTCTTTTTCTCATTTAGTACCCTGTTTTGTAGGGAGGCTGGGATTTTCCTGCTGCTTATCAGTGCCTCCCCCCTTGACTAGTTTAAAAGCTTGCCAATGAAGCATTTAAACCAATTGCTCAAAAGACTTGTTCCCTTTCTGGACAGATGCAGACCATCCTGCCAGTATAGGCTGGTGTTCCTCCAGGTGGAACCCCAGTCCCCAATGTAGCCAAACCCCTATGCTCCACACCATTTCTTCAACCATTCATTAAACTGCATGGTGTAAAGTACCCTTGCCTCACTCATGCCATTGACAGGCAGCACCTCTGAGAAGGATACTGTGTGTGCTACTTGTCTTAGACCCCTCCTCAATTCTACAAAGTCCTTCTGCACTGCTCTAATCTCATGATGAGCCAAGTCATTTGTCCCTAGGTGGACAATAACGTCCAGCTCAGACTCCCATGCAGCTGATCTCGTGATCCTAAGGATGCGCTTCCTGTCCCTCCAAGCCATGGCACCAGGCAGGCACCTTACTTAGTTTTCCCTGCTCCCCCCAGTTCTATCCCCCTAATAATTGAGTCCCCCACCAGGAGCTGCTTCCTTTCCCTGTGGTGTCCTCTGCCTTCTTCCTGTGGGCCTCCCTTGTGACAGTTGTCCTCAGCCTCCTTAGTCTCCTCTGTGGGTGCATCCATAGGGGAGCTATGCTCCCCCAGAATGGTGTATGGATTGTGGAGTGGAACAACTGACTGGGTGTGCCTCTGTTCCACCATCCTCACCCTCCCTGAGCCCACTGTGGTCCAACTGCTGTGCTTTCTTCACAACCTCTGAGGTAGTGGTGGTAGCTCTGGTGCTCCCTGGATGGGGAGGTCCTCTACCGTCCAGTGTGGCCTGAAGACGGGCAATTTTCTCCTCAGGGCAGAGAGTTGTCTGCAAATAGGGCAGCATCTCAGCCTCCAGAAAGACTCCCGGAGACTGCTGCTCCACAGCCATTACATTGCACTACTCCCCACATGTTTATCTACTTTCCTTTTTGTGTGTGTGTTTGTGTGTGTGATTAGCGTGTTATATAGAAATATATATATTATACAATGTGTGCTTATATTGTCAGTGCAGTGTGCAAGAGGATATGACAGTGATATGCACCTTGCACTCTTTGAGGAAATGATGTCAGAACCCCAGGTATAAAGGAACTATTTTCAGGGTGGGTGGGGTGAGGGTGGGAAGGGTTGAGCCTAAACTGTGCCCTCACAAAACAATCAGCTAAAAGCTCTGACCCACTGCTGCGATGAGTGCCTTCCTGTCAGCAAGATGCCCTACACAGCTACTACCAGTGAGATATTTCCAACTATTTTATTTCCAACTAAATTAATGTAAACTGTCAAAATACTAGCAGACAGTCCAGATAGCCACAAAGGAAAATCAAGTATGCAGTTATTTCAACCCTTCTGAAATTGCTCACAAGATAAGTAGTTTTGAACCCCCCTTCCTGATTTAAAAATGAAATTAAACACAAAACAATCCCAATGTAATACTGTAAAGTAAGGAAAACCTCCCCAGATGTAAGTAAGAGATCAGTTGTAGATTTCTAATCCAATATAGTATATCCCATGCAGCTTCTCAGTTGTTTCAAAGCACAGCCTGTTACACCACTTGAAGAGATGGGCTTTACAGCATCATCATGTTCATATAATTTTGTTTTAGAGCTCCATGTAACTTATATAATATAGGGACTCATATCAATATACACTACATCAGGTCTGAGCAAACAGAACATCTTTTTAGTTAAGGAGAACTTTAATTTCAAACAGAAAACATTTCATTTAGGTCTAAGGTAAGGTGTTGCAGTATAAAGGTAGACACTAGGGCCGCTGCCGCTATATAATGTGAGCACACGGCAACTTGGCAAACAGAGCACTGCTTGCAGGAGTCTGCAGATAGGGCTACCACCTGTCCTGGTTTTCACAGGACAGTCCTGATTTGGGCAGCTGTGTCCTGCAAAGAAATATGAAAAACACTAAATGTCCTGATTTTATAGCAGAAAAAATATTTTCTAACTTTCCACTAAATGTTGCAGAAAACTAAAGCACCTTAAAATGATAAGAAACAATATAAGCAACAAAGAAACTGCAGCACTTAGCCTTAATTCTGATTATATAGAGAAAACAAGTATGTTGCATCGGTCAAGGTACTTACTGTCTTGCAAAAAATCCTATTTCAGTAAGAAATATCCCACTTTGGGCTTCTTAAAAGGTGGTAACCCTATCTGCAGAGCGTTGCTTCTTTTGGGACTAAGTGTAACTTAGTTTGCTTTCTGTCTTGACTCTCTGCTGGTTATTTCTTAATTTAATACAAAAATGCCTTGCTACCAAGCAAAGAAGACTAGCTGAGCTTTTTTAAACTTGCGGGGGATTCACCAGTGCCTTAATTCACACTTCCTAGTGAGAAAAGCTTAATTATGTAGCTCCAGTCAGAAAAGCTGAGCAACAGAGAAGCAGCTAAAAACTTTGAAGGAGTTTTCCTGTCAAAACGACAGCCTTTAGCAGCCTGTAAGTTTCCCTTTTAAAGTTCATTCATATTTTAAAATAGAGCAGTTCCTGTTGTGCTTAAACTGTTTCCTTGTAGGAAGCAAACATTTAGCCCTTTCTGAGCTTGTTTCAGCTAACAACTTGAGTGTTACTCTCACACTCTAATGGGGCTGTAACTCGGGATAACCTCTCCATTTCATTTCAGCAGGGGAATAGCATTATTTTATTTAAACAACCGACCACTTAGTCAGCAGGAGCATAAGCAGGTTGCTTGAGTCTAACAGTAACTAGGCACACAACTACCAGTCTGGCTTTTAGATTACCACATTTGTTAATACAGTGAGGTGGCATCTAACATTCAGATATTTAACAGTGCCAGGCAATTATACAGTGCCAGGCTCTTTTCTATCACCATGTTCTGACTGCACCTAGCCTTGTTTGTGGACCACAGGAAAACTGAAAGACAGCAGAGACAGACAAGATTTAAGAAGGGGGGGGGGTTCAGTGGTGGCCAGCCATCTGAACCAAGAGCATAAAGGACAGTATAAAGACAAAGGACAGAACTGTTGCAACTGTAGTTTTAAAAGAATGAGAAGATCCAATGCAAGGAACAGGCTTACATTAGCCAGTAGAAACCCACTAACTTCTTTTGAAAGGTTTTATAACACAGACAGCACCATTCTATAGTTCTCCTATAAAGCTCTGTGCTTAACCTCTGGATATCTAATTTTTTAATTAAAGCACTCTATGCACTTTAATCAGTCTCACTCCAGCATTTCATAGTTGCCCATTTAATAACTAACTCTACATACATTAGCCAGAGCTTCTGTCTTGGGGGAGGAGGGAGGAAACAGTAAAGAAGAATTCAGCCTCCAACCAGGGGCCACCCTCTGACAGGGGTCACCCTCTGACACATCTCCCCACCAAGATGGCAACCATCCTATGGTTGTCTGATACTGTCATACCTAACCACTAAGGGTGCAGTGGCAGGAAGTATCCCCTTCTCTTTCCCTGGAAGAGGATGGAGCTATGGCCCACCCTCTCCATAAGCTCCATCTCAGGGTTCCTATACATTCAGAATTAATAGCCTGGAGACATACGTTTGCACAAAACTATTACTAGAACCCTGAGAAACTTTGAACAAGTAGATCTAGTGAGAATAGTTCCTATTTTATTTTCCAAAACCCTGCTTCAGTCCAGCTTTATCATGGGAATTATCTGAACATTATATGTACACCTTCTAATACGAGAAGAGTTGTACTATAACCTTCTGCATGTAAAGAGACGCAGTTTAGCATACACAACCATCTAGTACCATATGACCTATGTGGGTGAGTCCCCCTTTTCCATGGGTGCCTTTTCCTATGGCCCACCCACCTTTGGGCCCTCCCTTCCACCCATCTGTCAGATACTCTGTGATGCACTATATTGGCTCCTATATAGGCAGCCACTGGTCTATATAGCCCAAGCCAGTAATACTTAGAAGCGATGTCTTGTAGTATTTCCCCATGATCTGAGGACCTGGTGTGTTTGGAACAAACAAAGTCCAATGCCTTCCTCCTATGAGAGCTGGGTACTTCCACCCCTACATCTTTTTTGCCAGTACGGGGATTAGGTCTAATGTGGTAATGAATACCCTGTCTCATTTTGAACCACATTAGCCTATTTCCAATACCACCATTAACTGACCTCCCTTCCTTAATCTTAATGTGATTCCCTTAATGGGTAATTGTGGGGTCCCTCAATTGCAGTTGTCCACAATCTGGTTCTGGAAAACATTCACATTTTATAATAGGGGTTTCACAACAAGTCCCTTCAGTCTCGTCGGCATTTTCCACGTTGCTTGGCATCTTCATCCCAGCATGCAGTCTTACCTGGGAACTTCTCCTCTTGTGTCTCACCTTCTACCAAATAGCAACCGGGGAAAAATTGGTAATGTTGGCAACAATGATGCACTCAGAATGTCCTCTCCCTCTGGGTTCCTTGATTCCTGGTCATCTGCAGCCTCAACCAATTCCACTGATCAGGAACTCTCCAACAGCACCTGGTATCGGTGCTCAGCCTCCTTCCAGCACTGGTCCGCTTTAAGCCATTGTCCACTGAGCCAGTTTAGCAGTTGTATCAGGTCAACCACACGATCTGCATACTCCATCCAAAATAAAGGCTATATAAAGTGAATAACATTCTATACCATTGTGGCAAATTTAAACATTCAATTTCCACTTGTGTGATAAGGTCTTATCGACCCTTCGCACTCCCTGGTCAGAAGATACTGACCCTATCTGAAAAAAAGCTGAACAGGTTAGCTCTTTATACCCACCCACACAGTCATGTGTCCACAGCATGATCATGTTCATATAATTTTGTTTTTAGAGCTCCATTTAATTTATATAATATAGGGAGCTCATATTAATATGCACTACATCAGGTCTGAGTAAACAGAACATCTTTTTGATTAAGGAGAACTTTAATTTCAAACAGGAAACATTTTATTCAGGTCTAAGGTAAGGTGTTGCAGTATAAAGGTAGACACTAGAGGCCGCTGCCACCCTACAATGCGAGCACACAGCAACTTGGCAAACAGAGCACACACCCTGCTTGTCGGAGTCTGCAGAGCTTCGCTTCTTTGGGGAGTAAGTCTAACTTAGTTTGCTTTCTTTCCTGACTCTATGCCTGGTTATTTCTTATTTTAACACAAGAATGCCTTGCTACCAAGCAAAGGAGACTAGCTGAGTTTTTTTTTTAATTTGCAGGGGGGATTCACCAGTGCCATAATTCCCACTTCCTAGTGAGAAAAGCTTAATTATGTAGCTCTAGTCAGAACAGCTGAGCAACAGGGAAGCAGCTAAAAAACACCTGAAGGAGTTTTTCCAACGAAATGCAGCCTTTTAGTATCCTGTAAGTTTCCCCTTTTAAAGTACATTCATATTTTAAAATAATAGAGCAGTCCCTGTTGTGCTTAAACTGTTTCCTTGTGGGAGGCAAACATTTATTTAGCCCCTTTCTGATGGTTTGTGTTTCAGCTAACAACTTCAGTGTTACTCTCTCACTCAAATGGGGCTGTAACTTGGGATAGCCTCTCCCATTTCATTTCAGCAGGGGAATAGCATTATTTTATTTAAACGTCCCACCGAAGAAACATAGAAACATAGACTTTGATGTAAAATAAGGACCGCTTGGCCCACCTAGTCTGTTCATTTCCTTACCAACAGGATTAGCTGCAGATCCTAGTTAACTAATAGCCTATTTCTTCCAACCCCACACACATAAATTGCCTTATGTCTGTCCCATGCATTCTTGAATTCTCCAACAGTTTTAGACCCACAGCATCCTCAGGAAGGCTGTTCCATGCATCCACCACCCTCTCTGTGAAAAAATGCTTCCTCACATTGCCTAAACCACCATCTTCAAATTGTGTCTCCTTGTTCTTGCACATCTCTTTTCTGAAAGATGCTACCCTCTTGGACTTTGTTGATTCCACTGAGATACTTAAAAGTTTCTATCATGTCCCCTGCTCCCTCCTTTCCTCAAGGGTATACAGATTAAGCTCCTTTAGTCTCTCCTCATAGGGCTTCTCTTGCAGACCCTGCACAATTTTAGTTGCCTTCCTCTGGACTGCTTCTATCCTGTCTATGTCCTGGTGGAATAGGGTCTCCAGAACTGGACACAGTACTCCAGTTGGGGTCTCACCAACTGTCTGTACAGAGGGATAGCAACTTCCTGTTTTCTGCTGGTGATGCCTCTCCCTATACATCCCAGTATCCCCCCAGCCTGCCCTACTGCCTTCTCATATTGCTTGCTAACCTTAAGGTCATCTGATATGATTACCCTCAGGTCCCCTTCCATTTTTGTTGTTGCTACTACCTTCCCCCATTGTGTAATCTTCCCCTGGGTTTTTGTTTCCCAGGTGCATTATTTTTCACTTCTTTTTATTGAATCCAAGCTGCCATAATTCTGACCATTCCTCTAACCTTGCCAAGTCCCTTCTCATCCTGTCCACACCTCCTTATGTATCAACCCTGTTGCAGATATTTGTGACATCTGGAAAGAGGCATACTTTTCCTTTCAGTCTCTCTGCAATGTGACTTATAAAGACATTAAAAAGGACTAGACCCAGTACAGAAACCTGTGATACCCCACTAGTAACCCCTCTTTCTTCAGAGCGGACTCCATTTACAATTACCTCCTGTGTCCTGTTGTCCAGCCAATGTTTTACCCAGGCTACCACCCTGGGATCCACTCCCAGGCTGGTTAATTTGACTATTAATCTTTTGTGTGGGACTGTGCCAAATGCCTTGCTAAAGTCTAGGTAGGCCATGTCCACAGCCCCTCCCTGGTCTACTACTTTTGTCACCCAGTCAAATAAATCAATTAGATTCATCTGACATGACCTTCCCGCTGTGAACCCATGCTGCCTTGGGTGCTGTGCCCCACTGGCCTCCAGGTACTCAAGAATTATTTCCTTCAGAAGTGATTCCATCACTTTCCTACCACAGCGGTCAAACTGACAGGTCTGTAGTTTCCTGCCTCTGTCCTGCTCCCACTTTTGTGAAGGGAATCACATCTACCTTTCTCCAGTCCTTAGGTACCACACATCCCCTCATGATTTGATAAAAGGGTAGTCCAGTGGTTTCACTAGTTCTCCCCTTAATTCTTTTAGAATTCTGGGTGAATTCCATCAGGCCCCCATTGCTTTGTCCACCTTCAGTTTTAGGAGTTCTTTCAGAACCCTTTCTTCTGTGAAAGGACTGGGATCAACCCCCCTATCCAGAGTGCTTCTGTTAATTGGATTAGCACCTTCCCCTCCTCCTCTTTTGTGAATACTGAACAGAAATATTCGTTCAGTATCCCTGCTTTTTCACTGTCCCTCTCTGCCCTCCCACCATCCATTCTATTCAGCCTCACTATCCCTCACTTTGTCTTTCTATGCTCCCTGATGTACCTATAAAAGGTTTTATCCCCCTTCTTAACTGAGTTGGCTATCTTTTCCTCAGTTTGGGCCTTTGCTATTCTGACTTCTCTCCCTGCTTCCTTCTGCCTTAACTGGTACTGCTCTCTGTCCTGCTCCTTCTGTGTTGCCTTATACTTCCTGAATGCTACCTTTTTCTCCCTGACCTTCCCTGCCACCTCTTTTGAGAACCATAGTGGCTTTTTCCTTTAATTTGATTTGTTGGTTTGCTTCACACAAAGGCTTGTTGCCTCTGTGATGGTGGTTTTGATGTTTCCCCATTGTTGCTCCTCCCCTCCTTCTAGCCTGTTTGCTACTGCTTTTCTAAGGCACTCTCCCATCTTGCTGCCAAAGTCAGCCTCCTGAAATCCGGTACCCTCATTTTTGTATGGCTTGACTCTGTAGCTGAGTTTAACGTGAACCACACTGTTTGGTGGTCACTTGTTCCCAGATGGCTACCCACTTCTAGATCTGAGATCCTCTCACTGTCCCCATTTGAGAGTATTAGGTCTAAGATTGCTCCCTCATGAATGGGTTCCAAAACTATCTGTCTGAGGCATGCCACCTGTAGGGCGTTGAGTATGGCCCTGCTCTTGGATGTGGCTGCAGCAAATGTGCTCCAGTTAATATCTGGCATATTCAGGTCTCCCATCAACAGTATCTCTCATTTATCTACCATCCTAAGAATGCCTTCTATCATATCCTTGTCCATTCCCTCCCCCTGACATGGGGGTCTTTATACAATCCCTGTGTGGATTGTGGTGCCATTTCCAGTCTCTAAGATGAGCCACAGTGACTCCTCTCCTCCCTGTTTACTCTTTTTGTTCAGTTGCTTTTATCCCTTCCCCTACATAGAGAGCTACTCCTCCCCCTCTTCTCCCCTGCCTGTCTGTTCTGTAGGTTATGTACCCTGGTATGTTAACATCCCAGTCATGGTTCTCTGTGTACCATGTTTCTGTGACTGCTACAATATCCAGGCATCCCTCTTCCATCAAGGCCACCAGTTCAGGGAGCTTGTTGCCCAGACTACGGGCATTGGTACTCATTACCTTCCATTTCCTAATGGCCTTTCTCCTTTTTGCCCCATTTCTGTCCTTATTGCCTTTGTCACTTTCTCCATTTACCCCTGCCCTTCTCCCTATCAACATCCTTATCTTGGTGTTTCCCTCACTTACTACCCTGACCTTTTTTAAGGGGGCTAGGATTTCCCTGCTCCTTTTCAGTGCCTTCCCCCTTGGCTAGTTTAAATCCTTGCCAATGAAGCATTTAAACCTATCACCTAGGATCCTGGTTCCCCTCCTGGACAGATGCAGATCATCACTCCAGTGTAGGCCTGCATCACTCCAGTGGACCCACAGTCCCAGTGAAGCCAAATCCCTGAGCTCTGCACCAGTCTTTCAACCACTGATTTAATCCCATGGTGTGGAGCACCCTAGCCTCACCCACGCCATAGACAGGCAGCACCTTCAAGAAGGTTACCATGCTACTTGCTCTTGTCTAAGGCTCCTCCCCAACTGCACAAACTCTTCATGCACTGCTCTGATCCCTTTCTTAGCCAGGTTATTTGTCCCTATGTGGACAATGACATCCAGCTCCCTCCCCTGTGCATCTGTTCTGGTGATCCTGAGGATTCTCTCCCTGTCCCTCCAAGCCATGGTGTTAGGCAGGCACCTTACCTCCCTCTCTCCTTCCTCCCCCAGTTCTACCTTCCTAACAAGAGAGTCCCCCACCAGGAGTTGTTTTCTTCCCCTGTGGGGTCCCATGCCACCCTCCTGTAGGTCTCCTTTGTGGAGGTTCCCAGCATCCTCCTTGGTCTCCACTGTGGGTGCCTCCATAGAGGAACCACACTTTGCCAGAATGACATATGAATTGTGGGGAGGTACAGCTGGAGGAATGCACCTCTGTTCCACCACCCTCACCCTCCCTGAGCCCACTGTGGTCCAACCACTCCTCTTTCTTGGCAACCTCTGAGGCAACGGCAGCGGCCCTGGTGGTCACTGGATGGGAGAGGAGGTCTCACAAATCCTGGCCAACTCAGCCTGGAGTTGAGCAACCTCCTCCCTCAGCCCATAGAGGTGCCTGTAGATGGGACAACACCGCAACCTCCAGAACATCTCCTGGAATACTGCTGCTCCACAGCCACTGTACTGCACCACTCCCATCGTGTCTTATTTCTGGCCCCTTCACTGTTGTTTGGAATACTTACTCTTTCCTCTGTTTCTTTTTTTTTACTCCCTACTTAGTTACTGCTTCTGTGCCCTTTAAGCAACTGAGCTCCTGTTCTGAGACAAGAAGATCCTATATTTCTCAGTAGTCCCCTACTTGCTCAGAGGCAGACCTCCAGCAGCTGGGGAAGATGGAGACTACTCTTGTCCTTCTAGGATGGTGAGTCTTTGGGTGGCTCTGTGATCACTCACTTCCTGCTCCCAAACAGGAAGTTCCTGTTGTCAGTCAAATCCTGTGCCTATAAAAGTAGAACTGGCTTTGGGTGGGGAGTGAAAAGGGGAAGGAGGGCAATATAGTCCCAGTAGGAAGTTCAGGCACAACAGCAGCTCCTTGCCCTTGTATTCTCTGACAATTCTCTGCCACTTAGTCAGCAGGAGCATAAGTAGGCTGCTTGAGTCAAACAGTAACTAGGCACACAACTACCAGTCTGGCTTTTAAATTACCACACTTGTTAATACAGTGAGGTGGCATCTAACATTCAGATATTTAACAGTGCCAGGCAATTATACAGTTCCAGGCTCTTTTCTATCACCATGTTCTGACTGCACCTAGCCTTGTTTGTGGACCACAGGAAAATTGAAAGACAGCAGGAGACAGACAAGATTTAAGAAGGGGGTTCAGTGGTGGCCAACCATCTGAACTACGAGCATAAAGGACAGTATAAAGACAAAGGACAGAACTGTTGGAACTGTGTAGTTTTAAAAGAATGAGACAGTCCAATGCAAGAAACAGGCTTACATTAGCCAGTAGAAACCTACTAACTTCTTTTGAAAGGTTTTATAACACAGACAGCACCATTCTATATTTCTCCTATAAGAGCTCTGTGCTAAACCTCTGGATGTCAAATTGTTTTAATTAATGAACCACTCTATGCACTTTAATCTGTCTGCACTCCAGCATTTTATAGTTGCCCATTTAATAACTAACTCTACGTACATTAGCCAGATCTTCTCTCTTGGGGAGGGAGGAAACAGTAAAGAAAATTCAGCCTCCTAACCAGGGCCACCCTCTGACACTCAGCAGAACTCAAATTTCTGACATGGAGACTGTTTTCATGGCCATCACCTCTGCCAGGAGGATCAGTAAATTTCAGGCCCTGTCAACAGAACCCAAATACATTGCCTCTCACAGCAACAAGATTGTTCTGTGAACTAATAGGAGTTTCTCCCCAAAGTGGTCTTGGACTTTCATCTGAATCAATCCATAACATTGCCCATCTTCTTTACTCCAGTTCAGGTGAATGCAGGCTGCATAGTCTGGATATAACTGGTCCATCAGCTATTACATGGACAGAACAAAAGATCATAGGAAGGACTGTACTCAGTTGTTCCTTACCTATGGTGAGGTGGGTAAGGCAGGCCAGCTACAAAGAGGGCCATTGCCAGACGGACTGTGGCTTGCATCCAGTTCTGATATGACAAACTGGGTAAGGAGCCACCAGTGGGCTTGAGGGCTCACTCTACTAGGGGGACAGCCACCTCAATAGCAGCCGCCAGAGATATCCCCCTACTTGGCATCTGTAAAAGAGCTACCTGGAAAACTGTTCACACATTCACTAAGCACTACTGCCTGGACACCCAGGCCAGGAGTCATACCAGGTCTGGCACAGCAGTATTGCAGAGCCAATTCTCTAAGTCAGCTCTGTGCCCACCTCCATAGGGCACTGCTTGTTAGTCTGCATATTGTCAGAATACAGCAAGACTTCGTGTTATTTGAAGAAAAAAAATACTTACCATAGTGATACCGTTTCTTCTAATGGAGTCTTGCTGTATTCTGACCTCCCATCCTACCTACTGTATCCTCTGGAACCTAGGCAGGTGGGGTCTCTGCACTCAGTTATTAACTCCTTTACCCACCAGTGGGTGCTGTTTTTCTGGGCATCAGTGACTTGAGCCTTTTTATGCCCTGTTTTGTGTGTAATTACCCTTGGGGTGTTTAATTATAGCTATGGATTATTTTATTAACTTTTTAGTAGTAGCTATGTAAGAATCTGGTCAGTTACACAGAATGTACCGAGGACAGTGGTTTGAAAACTGAGCTTGAGCTGAATGTTCTATGCATTTGCATAGGGTTTAACTCTTAACTCTCTGGGGCAGCTGAACCAATAGGTCATACTGCATATTGTCAGAATACAGCAAGACTCCATTAGAAGAAACAACATTTCTATGCTAAGTAATTTTTTCTTACTGTACCAAACATGCAACGAACCCACTGCAGTTGAAGAATATAAAATGCAGTGATGAGCTGTCTGCTCAGTATTTGAGTATAATGAAAAAGGAATTAGCAAAATAATATAAATGATATGTGTGTTAAATATTCTAAGGTATAATTTATTGAAACATATTTTATTAATATGTATTTAAATATTTGGTCTGCAGGGCATTCTGACCTGGGATCAACTCATTTCAGGTGTGTCCCTAATGGCACGTGGAGTTGGACACAAGGCACAGAACAGTTATTTTCAGCACAATTTCAGTATTCTAGAGCACACAAGATGGCTAACACTATAGCAACTAAGCATGTGTGCAATTAAATTCTCAGAGGGAAAATACAGAAGTGGAGTAGCCCAGACCAGGAGGGATCAGTACTATCATGGAGCTGGGGGTAACTGGGAGGAATGAATAATCAAGCTGAAAGGAGGTATCTGGGGTGAGGAGAAAGTACAGGGGGCAGAGGAAGGAAAGCAGGGCAAGGCGTGAAAAGGGAAAGAGGCTGGCAGTAGGAGCAGGGTGTTCACAGAAGTTAAGTTTTAGTACAGCACTGTAAACTACATCTTTATAGTTGAATGACAGGACAATCATTTTCGCTGCAATCTCCTTCTAAAAGGTAGGAGAATCGACACAAGATTTAGGGCTGCATTTTCAGAACAAATGCAGCAAGCACAATTTCTGATTTTAGGCTGTGCCATGGCACCTAATTGGGGCACAAAGTTTGAAAGCTTTTTCAAATGTTGTTCTGCATTTATGATACATGTACCTATGTTACAGTAATATAGTGATGCTAGTGTCATATAATGTCAACTGCATCATTATAAGGTACTTGAACCACCGCCAAAGTCATGGCAGTTGCACACATAAGTTAGAATACCTTTAGTTAGTCTAACTATGGGCACATGAAGTCAGAGATAGGGGTGGGTGAATGTTGCAAATTCTGCTTTTGCAAAACTTCGAGAAAGTTTGAGAACATTTTCAGAACTTCTGCCATTGGCAAAACTGTGATCTCCGCTAATTTTCACCTGCTTCCACAGACTTTTTTACTGAACTGCAGAATTATACATATAAACTGTGGAATTTATTCCATCCAGCAGTTTAATGTATTATTTTATATCCTAAATTGTAATACAGCCCATCCACTGGCCCCTTCCAATAAAATAACATGATGTGTAGTGGTCCCCCATCTGCTGATCATGGGGCCCATATAAAAACCCTCTGATCTCTGCCATGGACCTTGTACCCACTGATAGTGGGTGCAATATAAAACAAATCTGATCCCTGGTGTCCAGTGGTCCACCCACCCATCTATCGCAGGTCCCATTTAAAAAAAAAAAACTCTGATCCCTGTTAGGCTCTGCATCTGCTGATTGCAGATCCAATGTAAAAAGAAACCTCCAATCCATGATGTCCAGTGGTCCCCCCCACCCGCCAATCGTGGTCAAAAAGTTATAATTCCCTGGTGTCTAGTGGACCCTTCTCTATCCAGGATCCCTTGATAAAAAAAAGCTGGCAGTCCATCAGATCCATCCCACTCCATTTATGTTATTCCCTGTGTCTAGTGAACCCCCCTCCATATC
This sequence comes from Neoceratodus forsteri, assembly GCA_016271365.2. Lineage (NCBI taxonomy): Eukaryota > Metazoa > Chordata > Ceratodontiformes > Ceratodontidae > Neoceratodus > Neoceratodus forsteri. The sequence continues at coordinate 54,401,393 of JADMNL010000025.1, forward strand.
CCCAATCCCTAACAAAAAAGTAATCCAAATTCCCTGGTGTCTAATGGACCTCCCTACCCCACACTGACAGTTAGTTCACACTGCTCTGCTCCTCTCTGACACCCTGACCCTGAGCAGGCCACTGGCACAACCCTCCTCTCTCCTCCATGGCCAGTGGCCAGCTGAACTGTCAATGAATGAACATGTGCTTGTATTGAGGCAAGCGGTGTGGCGCCACACTTTCTTAGGATATAGACCCATACAGCATCTGCCATGATAGGAGATCATGGACTTTTTCGAAATGAAATAAAGTAAATTCCTCTAAGGAAAAAAATATTTTGCTTGTGGCTAAAAAGCCTAATCAGGCGGTACAACTTTTGGGGTGAGGGTTTTTAAAGGACAGGGTTCTTGCTAAAGGACAGCTTTCCTTTAAGGCTGCATTTCCACAAAAGTTGCAAAAATTATTTCTCCACTTTCACGAACATTCCACTAGCAAAATTTCACACATGGACAGTCAAGGAAGCAGGATAATTGTGCCATATGTCCTCACCGTTGTAATGAAAATCCAGGCCTTCTTCTGATAGGTGCTCTCAGTTTTGGGTCAAGCTTTTTTACAGATCGTGTCTTTGTGGTGGGATAAATTAGGGAGAAGATCCAGCCTTAGTAACTTATGTAGCTTGCCGGTGTAGGAAGTAAAGTCCAGCACCACGCACATGCAGAAAACTGACTTTTTTACAGCAATGCCCCTGCAGGGTGCCTTTCTTCATTCTGTTCAAAAGCTTTTCCTGGACATACCTGGTGCAGCATATTCACATGAGAACCACCGCACACTGCTGTAAATCAGAAGAAAGCTCATGAAAAGGCACCCTATATAAAAAGTGCACATGTTTGGCTGGACTTGCAGGTGCACCGTGAGACCCTCTACTGCACATCATTACCTGCTACGTGAGCATGGACATGGTTTTTGTCCCTCTGAAAAATCTGGCATTCCAGAGTCATGTGGGACAAAGCAGAAAGGACTATTCCATCTGCTCAAATACACAGCAAAAACAAATATCAGGAGGAGACTTAACTGTGCATATGAAAATGTAAGAACTTTTGTTCAAGCTAAAACAAAATTTCTGGGAATCTGAAGCATCTCAGAGTAAACTACTATCATTTGCGGTCAGAAAAATATCTGAGATAACTAAAATATCATCTATTATAAAAAATGATGGAGAAATTGTTTTCCACCGACACGTTGCCAAAGAAATCAGATAATTCAAGGAGAGCTATATAAATCTGAAGACTGATCAAGAAAATTAGACTTTTGGGGGAGTCTGATTGTAGAAATGAAAAGAAAAGTGTTACTCTCACTGGGATTTGAACCCAGGACCTCAGCAATCCATGCTTTAGCTCTTAACTAACTGAGCTATGAGAGTTCAGCTAATTAAGGCCCGAGTTTTCCATGTGAATCACACATACATTCCTTTTGATGTTGCAATGATCAAGCAAGATCTTTTACAGACTCAAATAACTCCTCCGAAATTTCTCCCAAGTGCAGTATATGCCACTGCGAGGCAAATTTAGAAATCCAATTGTAGAAATGAATGGAAAGGTGTGACTCTCACTGGAATTAGGGAAGTCTAACATTTTCAACTATTATGAAGAAGTCGGAGTATCTTTGGAGAAACCAGTTACCTCAGAATAATTAATGAAATCAATAATGTCAATGAATACTGGCAAAGCTCCTGGAACTGATGACTATACTGTGGAATTTTATAACGCCACAATGCAAAAGATTGGACCTAAACTACTCAGGGTTTGTCATGATACACACCCTAACAAACTGCTGACAGGGACACAACTAAATGTAGTACCTATAGACCAATATCATTAATAAATGTAGATTATAAAATAATAGCCACAATTCTTGCAAACAGAATCAATAGAATAATTAAATTACTAATTCACCCTGATCAAGTTGGTTTCATTAATGTATGTCAGAGAACAAACCTATTCAGAAGAATGTGCATAATATTCATATAATTACCGACGCGCGCTTTTTCCCATTGGGAAACCCGGTTATAATTTGCCGTTATAACCAGCTCGGCTGGTTATAACGGCAAACACGCGCCAAGTTTCCTTCGGAACAGCCGTCCCTCACTCACTGTTCTTTGAAGTTCACGTCCCGTGACGGAATCCAATAGCGCAGCACACTTCCTGGTCCCTCGTGGAAACGAACTGTTCATAAAAAAAAAAAAATTAACTATTTTCCTAAAGTAATCCACTTTAAAACAAAACGAGCATTTTCCCGTCAACCTGACACCACAGAAGAGTCCATGTCAGACTGCTCCTGCCTCTCGAAGCCGGAAGGGCGCTGCAGACGTCGCCGTCATGTAAGTTTATATTAAAACCAAAATCTAGCTGTCTCACATTTGTTTTTAAATTAAATATCCTCCTCCTTTTTCCTTCAACAAGTGCAGCCATATAATTATAAAGACTGTGGACCATGCAAAATCAAGACTGGTCCACAGCTTCCTGAACTACTAATCTATTAGCTAATTTAATTTTTATAATTGCTGAGGTGAAAGCGCACTCCTGCAATTATAAAAATAAAATATGTGTGTGTTTAATGAATTTTACACACACCCTCGTTGTGGGATGCTTTTATAAACCCTAAGGCTTCGCCCTCAGGGTTTTATATAGCATCCACAACTCCAGTGTGTCAAAATCACAAACACACCACCCCTATATTATTCTATATAATTAATGGGCTTCCTTTTTTCCATTGGGAAACCATGGCATAATTTGCCGTTATAAAGGAGCATTTATAACGGCAAACACACGCACGGTTTTCCCCACACTGCGCATGCTCAAACTGCTCGCTCGCTGTGTCCTTCCCGAACAGGAAACCGTTTCCCTACACAAACCCACTATGGAGTGAAACTGCCATGGACACTCATCAGTAAGTAATTTTTAAAATTACTTCAGATGTTCCACACAGCTACCAGATGGACCCACACAATAATATTTTAAATAAAGTGAAAGTGGACCTCGCGCACAGAGGTAATCTGACTGCGCCGGCACAGCAGTCTTTTTTTTTATTTTATATAATTGCTGAGTAGAAAAAGAGAAGCCCAACAATTATATAAAATAAAATATGGGTCCTGGTGTGTAAACTCAATTACACACCCTCTGGGTTTGATGCTACGTATAAACCTCGGGCTTGCTCTCGGGATTTATGTAGCATCAAACCTCTCAGGTATGTGTAAATTCTCACTGCACTGAGACCAATACTTTATCCTATATGTAGCTAACAATCAAAACAATCACTACTTCTATTATTAGACATTGACAAGCCATTTCACAAAATTGAATGGAAGTACCTCAAACTTCATATTAGGGAGATATAATTTCTAATAACATGTTTGTAGATGAATTAACACCAATATGTAAACATCCAAACTAAACAGAGTTCTCATCAATTACAATAAAATTGGCAGATGCATGAGACAAGGTTGTCCTCTCGCACAGCTATTGTTTATTTTAGCAATTGAACCCCTATTAATAAAAAGCATTTGTCAATTAAGCAATAATGCCCAACAGGGTGTGTGTCATGCTAGGATAACGTTACGCCTCAGGTGGTTGGGCACGAGGCCGCAGGCCAAGTGCATCCAATAACTGAGGCGTGATGTTATCCCAAACGACACATACCCTTGAGGGCATTATTGCTATTATACAATGGCTCATTGTTATACAGAATTTAAAAAATAATTTTAAAGATGTTTTTGCGTGGAAAAATATTTTTGCTTTTTAAAAGAAGATGAAACAATGAAGCACACCATCAAGCACATCAAGCAGCACAGAATCAAGCAAAAGTTCATCTACAGGTTCACAGTGAGGCTGAGACGAGACCCATGATGTTGTGCTGGGATAACAGCATGGGTCCAGCCCAAGACTGACCAATCAGAGTCCAGGATTTTGTCTTGCCATTGTATAATGGAAATGATCAAAGTTATGTGCCTGTATTCATAAATTTCAAAGTAGGCTCTTAATGTAATTATTTTGTAATAGTTGTACACCGAATTTTTAACATAGCCTTCTTAGGACCCCCTCCTCGTGAACAAGGATGAGGAAAAGTTTCAACTCCTGCCCAAAAGGTGATTCTGCACGATGACTTGTGGAATCAATCTGTGAGGTTATGAAATATTGTTGACTTTCATTTTGATAGGGAAAACATGCTGTGAGATTTAATCTTTATTGTTCTGAGATGCCTACATAAACAGGTTCTGGTAATTTATTTAGAAATGAATGACAGGAAATGGTACACTGAGACAGGGTCCGTTCCAGGTGTGTCTAGGTAAATGGAATGACTAGATGGAAAGAGGTGGTTTGGCAGCAGTAATGTGTCAGTAGAGGTGAGTTCATTCCGATCTTATGAATGTAAGTCAGTGGAGATGATAAACCTTGATGAAGCTGGCCATGAGGGAGGAATCAGGTGCCACTGTTCTCCAACTACACGCTTGATGCTCTCATGAACACTGAAAAATGGAGTTCTGACGGCTAGTTTCCTGCTGATTCAGGTCTGCCACTCTTCTCACGGGGTGATTGCCCAGACTCAAACTGGTCTGGGTTTAACTTTTTGTGGGCCCATCACAATGGGCCTTGTATTGTACTGTCACATCACAGTTCACCCTCACCAAGGTCCTTCCTTTTCATATAGTCATGAATCACTCTATACATTCTTTATGTGGACAGTGATGTACCACACATTGGCATGATCTCAGGCTCACAGTACAATAAGCTTGATCAATAGTCCATCAGGCAGTCTGTGATCCTCAGGGCATCTACCATCAGGATCTACTTGGTGCTTCCTTCTTCAACCTGATAACACCACTGAACTCATGTTCTGCATTGGTGGCATGGTAATTTCTTCTTTGTCTAGTTGCCCGCAATGCTGACTTCACTGTCCTGTTCACCAAAGGTTTGGCATCTGTGCTTATGGTGTACTACCCTTACAGGCCATGGATGGATAGGGCTTGTCCTCCACCCTGAGCCTCCCTCTCTTGCAGAGCTGTTTGAAGAATCCAAACAAATGGTCATTTATGTTGACTAACACGGGACATTGTCATAGATCCCAGATTCTGGACACTCCAGTCAGGTTTCCATGGGTCCTCCAACTCCCATCACTTTATCCAGACAAGTCAATATTCCCAGCAATATACCACAATTGGGAGTAAATCTTGTACCTGATGTCCCAGAGGCCTAGATCCTCCAGTAGCAACAACAGGAGGTGACTATGGTGCTGGTCATAGAACTCTTTGAAAATCATGGTGGGGAGTGCAGCTTGGCTGCTGAGGAAGATATTAATCTATGTACTTAGTTCTACCTAACTTCACACTATATCTGTCATAATCTGTCATAATAAATGCACTTTCCTATTCGAACACTGGTTGGATCTGTTCTGTGACCCCCCTGCAGTCACCCTGGTCAAAATTTCTGGTAAATTCAGTTATCTCATACCTGTACTCTTTGATATCAGTCTTGGATCCAGGTCTGTCCTTCTTGGGAAGCATGGGCAATATGGCATTGCAAATAGGATCAGAGAATAACAATTTCAGTGGATAAAGTCTATGTTTATACAGCTTTTTTTGGAGATGGGGAGATCAACGTACATTCTCAGCTTATGACAGCAGGCGTCATATCCCTATCATAGCCACTACAGTCTGCTGAGCTGAACATCACTGAATAAGAAGATGCCATTGACTTTCCCATAGCCCAGCCTCAGGGACCAACACCTAGTTTGCTACCTCCTGTAAGATAGGGTAGAAGACCTGGGGAACTGGGGGTGATGAAACAACTTCCAATTTACAGACTTTGCAGAAGATGTTGAAAACCCAGATACTGCTCTATTTCTACGCAGCATTCTGCTACTTTTACTCAAATCCCAGGGTGACTCCCCAGTTGAGAATACTCACTGCTCACTGGCCCCAACTCTAAAGCCAGAAGATAGCCCAGAGCCAATCCTGACAGATTGTCCGTGTTGAAAGGAATCAGGGACCCCTGGCATGGCATGTTCATATGGTACAGATATTCCCCAACTTTACCTTGGAGTAAACACAGTGAGATAAGGCATTCTATGAGTTGTGGAAGCAATCTGCCACCAGAGTGACGAGTACCCCATGTGCTACTCTGCAACCCTCAGAATTTCCGTTAACAGTACCCACCATAGGTTTTGTACCCAATCAGCTACTCACACTTTCATGAGTCAGCTGTGACCCAACAGAATTAGAAGCGGGTATTCTGTGAGGAGCTAGTCCCCATTCCCAGTACGACCTGAGCTGATGATGGATACATTGCCTTCCCCCCACTGCTGAATGCTCTATTACAAAGCGACCTGAGCTGATGATGGATACATTGCCTTCCCCCCACTGCTGAATGCTCTATTACAAAGTGAGCAGACAGTGGGAGACTTGTAGCAGAATGTGAAAAAGGATAAAAAATCTTAGAATAGGAGCTAAAATTTCTTGGATGGCTCCCCAATGCCCAGAAAAAGACATAGCAAGAGCTGGGGTTCACAATCATCAGACAACTCACAATTTCTGCTTGGCCTAAGTCATTTTTAAGTCCCATGGCAACTGTCTGCTTCTGGTCATGCCCTGCAGCCTGTGATGAACTCAGTGGTGCCTCCCAGCACCACACCAGCCCTGCAGTACCTTACCTGGGCCTTACCCAGCAACTCCTCCAACTCAGGTGATCGGTTAGTAGATCTCATTAGGCAAGCTGACTCACAGTCTGTAAAATGCTTAAGGGACTTACACATCCTAGTTAGGGTATTTTGTACTGCACTGCTTTTCTGTGGGATATGTGAATGCTGCCTACTTTTTGCCCCATCTTTTATCACTGTGATAAATGTAGATATTGGAGGTGTGCAAGGAGGGGAGAGGTTGCCTGTCTGTGCTTAAAATTTTCTCCTGAATCATATTATTTAAATCATTTTAGAGGGGAAGACCAGGGTCTCCTGGCCATTTCTGTGACACCTCTATTTACAGCCATCTAATAAGGTAAACCTACAGAGGCAAGTTGCTATGTGGGACCAACATAATGGGAGGTCCTGCAGTTCAAACATCAGTACATGCTGCATTCTGCTCCTTTTCATTACAACATTCCCTTGAAGAGTGCAACTGGTTGGTACTGGCCCCCAAGCCTGGATTTTTTGATATTAAGGGCTTGCCTAAAACATGGTCAACATTTGTAGGGTTATCATTTCTGATATCAACTAATATAGATCAGATGATACTCCATCATCTGCTGGAGCCTTTGGCAAGGAAAGGTTTGATGGAGTCTATGATTTGGGTGAGAAAAAAGTTTGTAATAGCAACTCTATTGGTAGCGGTCTGATGAAGGACTCTTTCCAAATGTCATCATGTATCTTCAGGTTTTGAAGTGTGCCATACAGCCTGTTTATGTTTTTAATTGGGAGTAGTTACTTTCTCAGTTATATTTTGGCATCTCTTTGCTTTATTTTCCCCAAACCAGTGTAGTTTCTGAGCAAAGTTTGCCCTCATGAGAATTATTATTAATAACCACAGTTCAGCTGAGCTTGCTAATCTGAATAACAGCCTGGAGTTTGCAGAGATGTCTGTGATATGGGCAGACAGGAGATAAGTCCTTTGATGAATAAAGAGCAAGTTGTTATCAACAATGCACTTTTTAAACAAGCATTTGTCAGTGCCCGATGTTTGCTGCTGGTACTGCTGTTGAACTGGACCTAAGGTGCAGATCCCCACACTAGAATACTAATGTGGGCTGGGCTGGATGGGGGGGAAATTACAGTGTGACAGCAGCAGATATCGATGGACATTTTTTCTTTTTAATGTGTTTATTTAAAAAAAATTAAATTACAAGCAAGGGTTTTCTTTATTTCAGCAGAAGTCACTGGGTGATTGGGTACCCCCATTGTCAGTGTTATGAGCTGTCCCCAGAAGCTCTGGGGTTTTAGATGCTCTATGGTACATTTTAAGGCTTACATGGAAGATGAAGCAAAGTTCTTTTAGGTCTCTCCCACCCCTGACTCCAAGGAAAACATATAATTCTATGGCTGGCCTCAGATATCTAGCGACTGCAGCTGGTCCTGGCTGACAGCAGGACTATTTCCAGGATTTTACCAGGGGATCTTTTTTCCTTTTTCATTAAACTGAGAATATGGGAGTCCTCCCCAGTAAATTGTTTAAATAGTAAGTGTTCAAATTTGCAATTGTTGCACTTTGAAGGGGTAAACTAAACCCCAGTTTTATAGGCAACCATTATTTAAAAATCAGTGCCAGCCACAGTTTATTTCATTGTTTGAGCTACCCTATATTAATGTGAAATTGTCACTTATTTACTACCCTATTAGCCAAGTGACCATTAATGTTCCTAAATGTTCCATTTTCCACTCTATCAGCAGCCTACTACAGCATGTGTAACCTAACTCGCGCACTCGTGTGTGTGTGTGTGTGTGTGTGTGTGGGCCAGGAAAGAGAAAGAGACACACACAGATTAGCAAAGTAAGCAGTTTCAGGTTTCAGTTTTAATCCCTGGAATGTTGCATGAAAGATAAAGTTCTGTTATGTTTCACCATACCCCTGTTGATGCCAAGGAAAAAATATAATTCTATGGCTGGGCTAAGGTACCTAGAGACTGCAGCTGTACCTGTATAACTGAGTGCATATGTGTGTGTGTGTGTGTGTGTAAAATTCTGGTGGTAGAGGAGCAGGCTGGCTGAGAGCACATAGTGAGCTCAATCAGCTGTGCTTGCTGAAAGAGCTGATTTATGAATATATCTGCTGGCACATTGTCTTGAAGTCCAGGCACTTTCATGCCTAAACAGTGTCATGACCATCCTTGCTGATTATTGGCCAAGCCCCATTGTAGATTCTCCTGCACTGGACCACCGTGACACACCTCTCAAAACCCTGTACATAGCAAAGTGTTCGACTTGTGCTAGCATGCATGGAGAATATAAAAATGTTGTTTAACTGTAGAACAGTGTCTGACTTTTCAAACACATGCATTACATTTGCTTTCTAAAGCTAAGCTGTAAATGAAAGCAATGTATCATTTAATACATAAACAACCAGTTTCATCAATTTGATAATCCAGACTTTGTAAAGTTTGGAGAAATAATTCATGGTTGGAACATGTAAAAAAGATAAATAAAACTTCTCTGCACTTTTGCATTGTTTCCTTGTTCTCTATTCTTATTCAAACATTGAATATGTAATGCCATTACAGTCAATCTCTGATCTAAACTACACATGCATAAAGCAACCAAGTGCAAAAAGAAGCTGTACAAACTTAATGGTAGATCTTTGAGGTGATCCAAGTCATCAGGTCACACTGTGGAATCTGTGAAATAGGATCCACATGTAATATTTTCAGCAGTTCCAGCTGGAGAAAAGTCCACAGGTCATCAATCCACTAAAAGGTGTGAGCAGCCCTGCTCCCTCCTCAGTTCTTCCTCATGCACACAAAAAAGGAGCACATCTAACCATGGTGAACAGAAGAGAGAGAGAGAGAGGTGCCCAGGCCTGGCTAAAATGCTTGATACACTATAGCCAGTTCTAGACAGGAGACCCACAAAAGGGGTCTGGTGCACCCAGCATATGATGTCAAGCACCAACAGGTGCAACTGTCATTCTGGGTGGCAGGCCAGCCATAAACTTAAGACAGGAAATCCTGCATCACCCTGGTCTGATAAATCCTGCATGGGCCCTAGAGCGATGTCCAGACCGTAGTGCTTTCTAAAAGTATGGATAGCACTGCAGGTAAGAAATGCACAAATGTCATTGGCTGAGACCCCTGGGGGCATGTCAGTCATTGGTCACACCTTAAGAATGAGTTCCAAGCAGTGACAGGTGCAACAGACAATCTGGGTGGTTACCGAATTTATCACAATGGCAATACAGTTATATAACAATGGCAATAATGTGGTAAGCTGAAAAATCCACACTGGTACTAACCAGTGGTACTCTGTTATCACAGTGATAGGCAACATATTGATTTTCTTTGGTGCACTGGTAGTGCACTGGCGCAATTGTACCCCTATGGCATTTTTTTCCATTTTCTCTCTCACAGAAATACACACTAGTAATACAATGGTATCACGTAATTTTGAGATTGTTGTCAAATTTCCCCAAACACTGGCACAACAGTGGCACAATGGTAGATCATTATTTTGACATTTTGGGATTTGACACCTCTCACAGCAACCCTGGACTCGTGTAGTAGCACAGTGATATCAGTATTAATCTCATAATACTCTGTTCCGAAGTCAAATAAAAAATGTAGTATTAAAGCGGTCATTATTTTCTCTTTGAAGACTAATTTTAGTCATTTTAATCAGCTTTAATCATCAAAAGAATACTACCTCAAAAAATATTAAATTCTAAGAAGTATTCAACTGATTATTTGTTTAAGAGAAAATTGTTATAAATTGAAGATTAGAAATAGATCTACAAAGCTCTTCAAAAGTAGTTTTTGAATATGCACAGAATCATAACTGAAGACTACTATCAGCTGTCTCTCCCAGTTTTCCTTATGAGAAACTGAAACAAATGTGTGACCCAGATTGTGCAAAAGTCTTTTGCATTACTGTTTCAATATACAGTACAATATTTCCATTGTTTTCCAGCAGAAATATATTTACAGAAAAGCAAAATAGGATATTATCCTTTCTCAAATCCCATCCTGCTATATAGTGTATGAGTGAAACTTTGATAATTATTTTGTGTGGAATCTAAATGCTACCTATACAAGATGCATTAAAATGCCATTAGTTTCCATAAATTTTCCATTAAATCTAGCAAACCCAGTAATTCTTACCATTAAATCTTGTTGCAATTTTCTAATGGTTTTAGTTTTTTGTCATTAGGTAAACTTTACACTCTCTTAATGCTATATATATATATAGAAAATGTGTAATGTATGTTTTGCTTCTTTTTAACATACAATTATATCACATTTTAACATGTACTTAAGTGAGTATTGAACCTGAAGTTCCTGCTTTTCATTAGACTGTATTCGCAAACAGGCAAATACATTCAGAAGTTATGTAAGTGAAGCTTTCTGCTTGAAGAGTTCATATCTTGTTCTGGGACATTTGACCTGGAATGGCTCCTCAGCTAAGAACAAACTGGTGAAATGTGATTCCTCCAATGTAAACAGTAGTTATGGTTTAAATGATTATTTTAAACCAATGAAAAATATTTCTGGATTTTTTATGTAAGATCTAGGTGTAAATAGCATGTCATTTTATAAATAACTATCATAAGCTTCCAAAGAAGGACTTGGTTGGTCCGGAAGCTTAGGCACTTTATTCTTTTTGTAGCATCTATGTTGGTCCAATAAAAGAGATTTCAAACCATTTGCTTCTGGATTTGTTCTTACAAGGACCAATATAGCAACTAAACTAAATCTGTTTTTTGTCACATGCTAGAAATTTTGATAAAGAAATCTTGCTACTGGGTTGGGACCCTAGTGTGAATGAGGATGTTCCAACTTTTGTTACACAGTACAATCCCATGGCACCTAAAGTTGGGTAGGTGATTAGGAAACATTGACATTTATTGGAATTAGACCCAGAGCTTGATGTCATATCAAGACACACATGCAGAATTACCTACCAAAGAGGGAGGACTCTAAAAGATAGACCTGTTCATATAATTTTACTTGCCATGCAAAATCAAGGAAATTGGATGCCGCCTTCACCTGTTGGAATTTCTGTTGTGGGCATTGTTGCCATTGCTGCCATGCCATGAATACACAGATATTCACACACCCTCAGTCTGGTCTTCATTTTGAAATAAAGGAATGTAGTAAGTGTAGCTCAAAAGGTGTTATACACCTTCTGACATGTCCATGTGGAGTGGGATATATAGGCCATACAAAACAGGCACTTAAAACAAGGATGGGAGAACTTAAATCAGCCATACAGAATTGTAGTTTTGAATATGCAGTGGTAAGGTGTTATGCAGAAGTTGGACATGGATCAGTGGCATCTCTGAGGTTTGTAGGTATTGAAAAAATCTACAGTAACTTGGAGTCAGGGGTGGTGATCTAAGCTGAAAACTTTTACAGATGGAATCTTTTTGGATTTCAACATTGAGCACACTGTTGCCTATGGGATCAAATGATGATATACCTCTGTACAGTTATTTATGATACAGCATGGCTTGCCAGCTCTGCTGAGAATTATACTGATGGTTTGTGCTGCTCTTTTGGATTACTGACTACATGCCTTTAAATTAAACATGTCAAATATTTTGTCTTGTCTGTTTGGTACATGTAAATGTCCCTAAGCAATGTGCATATGTATGGAAGTATTTTCAATTTATAATTTATATATAGTATATGGTTACTCTTTGTTATGTATAAAATCAGCTGGCTCAAAATCCTTGTTAAGCACATTCTAAACCATTATGCACATTCTAAAGTGTTGTTATACATTCTGAACAGTTGTTATGCACAGTTCAAAGGTCATACAATTTAGAGTTCTCATTTATTCTACACCTAGCTACTTACTAACCACAAGTGCCCAAAGTCATACCTTTTACCTTTAAAAAGTCTGAACATTTGATTTCGATATGTGAGTAGACAAAGAAATGGCACAATTTTTTGTTTTCACTTCAGTGGGAGTCTGTCACTCTAGTGTAAAGAACCATATACTATAAAAAATAAAATATGGTCAACCACACATAACTTTGCATGTGTTTCCATCTCTGGGTTGAGATGACAGCATGGACCTCTAAGCTACGCTCTAGAGGTTCATATGCTGTCATCTAAACCCCTCAATGGAAACATAGCCTTGCTGGGGAATGGTTGCCTACACATTATTCTATATATAGCTGTCTTTAACTTATCTTTTGTGTAGCACATCAGCACTTTTCTATGGGTTGAATGCTTGCATGATTACTAGATCTGTCTCTTTAAGAGACTCTGTTGTAGCACATATGAGAGACACTCAATATGTTCTGAGGGTGATGACATAATCGACACATAAACACGTATTTAACCCACCTGGATGGCATGCTCAAAGAGCATTGATGCTACCAGTTTGTTTCTTTTTATATTTTATGGCTTCAGAATGCAGTAATGTATTGAATGCCAGTACCAGCTTGCATTAGTTATTGCAAAGTCTCAAAGAAGGCAGATGGAAACACTTTTGAATTACTGGTCTGTTCTAATGCCTATGTGGGTGAGCTTTGGGCCAAACACACATTAATAAAGTATTTGCTGCACTTTATATGGATACTTGGAGACTATGATCCGTGTTTTCCTTGTGGTGCTGACACACAACCCATTTCGTAGCAGTCTTGTGCTTTGATCAGTCAAGAACATATCAGTTTGTCCTTGTAGGTGTCAGTAGGATCTCCCTTCAATTTCCAATAAAAATTTAACTGAGTTGCTGTTCTTTCTCTTTTATGTATTTATCTGTTGACATAATCAACACTGCACCTCCCTTGGCAGCAGGCTTAATAGTAAGGTCCCTATTTTCTTCCAAGAATTTCAAGGCAGCTGCCTTCTCTGAACTGAAGGTCACATGTGTTGGTCTTTCTTGTCATTAGAACAGTTCCTTATACTTATTCTCACATGCACATTCAAAAACTGGAACAATTTCATTGTAAGGCAGCATAAAATAAGACGCAGAACAAAATGTCTGTATTGTCCTGTCATTCATGCCAGATGAACCCCCTAATGGCATTGAGTCCTTACTTGCTTAACATATTGTATTACAAGGACACATCTTGATGCTTTTAAAGTATGTCTTCAGGTTCAAATTTCTGGTACATCTATGCAGATCTATGTATAGATCAAATGGTTTGATATCCTGTGTTATCACAAAAGACAGTCCCTTCTGAACAATCAATATTTGCAAGTATGTCTGTGGAGTGGAGTGCCTGAAATATTGATCATTACATTATACAATGTACTTTCTAATCCACTCTCTGTCTTCCTCTCTTGGGTATCTGTGGCTTTGCACCTGTGTTTCCTGCCCCCCTCTTTGTGTGTTTCCTTGTTCCTGGTGCTATCTCGATGTGTGTTCCTTGAACTGGACAATCTGATTGCCACCCTGCAGTACCACCAGGTCTTGAATTGTTTCTTCTAAAACAAACTTCCTGCAGTTCTGTTTCTGAATAACTAGTAAAGGTGTAGTATCCAGGAGACACCTCTTTGTTTTCTAGGATTGAGCCAGGTTGAGGATTAGAAGTAATGATCTGGCTCTGATTTCTATAACTCCAACCACTAGAATTATTCTTCCCTTCATTCCTAGTACCACTCGATTGTGCCAGTAGTCCAGGCTATCCCACTCAGACTTCTTAGTTTGGTGTTTTTTAATTTTATTCTCATGCTTCTGTATTGATTACTTTAATTTCTTCTCTAGAGTTGGAAAATCATTGTGATCTTTAAACAGCTTCCTCCTTTGTTTGACTATCCGACAAAACACCTGGTTCTTGAGCCAAATAATCTCATATCCCTCCATATGTTTCGGTTGTTTGGCCCAACTGCCAGGTGACTGACCCAAATTTCAACACAGACCAATCAGCACCTGCAACTGGAAAGTTTAGAGAGAGCTGGAATAATGGGGAGGCTCTGTTCCCCTACGTAGGTACCACTGGGTGATCAACAGAAGAGACAGATACAAGAGAGCCAGTTTCAACGGTAGTTTACTGAATTCTTGTTAGAACAATAACAAACATAAGGGAGTAGGAGATAACCTATACTCTACGGGGAGGGAAAGGTAGAACAAAATACTGGCTCTAAGAAAAAAGAGCGTTTCAACAAGAACAAAAAGAGTCTCAAGGTTGACGACCAGAAGAAACAGTATGCCACCAACTATTTTGCACAAACGTTCCTCAGCCAAGGGCCATGGATTCTAAAGTGTTGAGACACTAACTCTGTGGGTATAGACCTCTGTACCTCTGGCCTAGACTTTGTACCTCTGGCTCTCCAGCACTGGATGTCAGAACCTCTGGGACTGGACCTCTGGCAATGGACCTCTGGATCCCCCCCAACACTCTGGCACTGGACCTCAGGACTTCAGGCCTTGGACCTCTGGACCTCTAGCACAGGACCTCCAGTGTTCTGACATTCAACTCCCAGACCTCTGGCCTTAGACTTTAATTATAGATCTCTGACCCTGAATTTAAGATGCTGCATCTTTGGACTTGTAGCAGTTCCGATGTTCATAGCAGTAATAGCCATGCCAATGCAGTCTTAATTCTTATTTCAGAGATGGATAGTTCAGTCTCAAAGTTCAGACCACAGTAAATAAACAGGCAATACACTTTGCTTGTTGAACCCTAGCACTGATGGACCTAACTAACAGGGGTCCCCCTGGCTGCATCGAGTTCTTCCTGTTATTGTGGTTTGGTAAAGCTAGCTAGACTCTCTAACCTCTATGGGGTGACTAATGCTCCTGGGCCCCCCCAACACCTGTGAAATCTAAATGGCTAGCAGTGGGTCAAACTTGCCTCTTTCAATAGGACTTTGAAAGGACTGCTATGGGCATAAAGGATTGCATGGCAGCTATAGCTGCAACAAAAGCAAACAGAAGTTTGGGCACTTTGATTCCAGGAGGCACTGTTTTGAACTCCTCGCTACTCGGGGAGACTGCAGCTAACTAGCTCACTCTGTTGGGCTTTGGATTAGCTACCTTTCTGCCATCATGTGGGGTTTAACCCAATCCTTTATAGACGGTTACCCCCACAGTTCGCCCCAGGTTTCAGAAGCATCGAGACGGTTGCCATAGCAATGTAGGCAACATCACTAAAGCTCAGTTGCAGCGAGCAGAGTCCAGCAAACGGACTTTGAAAGGACTGTTATGGGCATAGAGGATTGCACAGAAGCTGTAGCTGCAACAAAAGCAAACAGTGCTGTGAAGTGAACACTCATGTAAATGTACATCTGAGCTAGAACACCACTTGCAGCAGCAAACTATTTGTGCGGTGTTGTAATGTGTACCTGATGTTATATTTGTGTATTGTGTGTTGATGTACATTGAATGTCTTTATTGTACACCGTTGCATCTCAACCACACAGTTACTGTCTCTGGGACAATTTTGACACTGGGCATTGGCCCAGCATGCTTATCTGGTGAACAAGATGATAAAAAACAATGAACAGAACACATACCTGGCAGAGACATTCTGCACACAGATGGCACGGCCCATGTTGCATCATCTGGCACCAGTCCTAACCCTGCCAGGCATTAGTGGGTGCCCAGCACCAAGTGGCCACCAAGGCAGTATGTCCATGCAGCACGCACCTCCAGTTCCCCGACTGGGGTACATCAACACAGTCCAGCAGACACGTGCTGCTCTTGGGAATGGAGGATGTTGAGGGGACAGTGTGCAGGTGGCCAGGCTGCACCACAAAGTAGGTACTGGCACACAGCTGTGGCCATTCACACAGTGCACAGGTTCCACTGACAGGACTGCTTCTGACAGCAGTGTGCCAGTATGATGGTTTGTGTGGCCACCCCCCCAGGCACATCCCTACACCTGTCCGAGATCACCACACACACGGATAGCCATGTGTATGGTAGTGTGGATATCCCATGCCACTGGTGCAGTACATGTGGGTCACAGGACAGTATGACTGTAATGTCCACTGTCAGATCACACCTTCCAGCTGTGCTTGTCACTGTGTGGATAGCACCAGTCACTGTTGCTTGACACACTGTAGGCATTGCAGTGTACCTCACAGTATCACCTACTATGTACTGTATCATCTGATAACCACTGTGGCAGGAACGATTTGCCTCTGACATGCAGCATGCCCACCCATTCCTGTAATGCTACTTCCCTGGGCCACATTAGTCTTTACATCTGTGTCCAAACCAAGACTGCAACTAACGTTCTGTGAGCTGCAAGCACACAATGAATGTGGCAACTGACCTGTAATACTAGTCAGACATACAAGTGGAGCTATGAGCACAGAAAGAAACATGACTACCAACCTGTAATTCCAGTCAGACCTACAGGTGGAGCTGTGTGCCTCATGTTATAGTGCTGGGCAATCCACATGCAAAGCAGGTTGTAATGAGATGCTAATGTGGCTGTTTACCCAGGGATTGCCTGAGTAGGATCATTTGCATTGCAGTTTTGAATAAAGCAAGCCTTAACATAAGCAAATGGGATTGCGCTGCACAAACATGTTAGCGCCACACAATACTGTAATGTTCCATTACATGGTTCTACAGTATTTGGCCTGCACTGTTTGCTGTTGTTGTGCTCCACTGCTTTGTGAGCATACACATTGCTCACATTGTTCAGCCTTACCTCACTCCATCTCTGTGTGCACTGGGCCACTGTTGCAGTTTGCACTTCTATCAGTTGCTGTATTGAGTGCTGTCTTGTTTGCTGGGCGATTGTTGCACTGCACTCTCAGCCCTGTTTGCATGCTATATTCAACTCCTTTAGCCCTGAGGCTATTCCTTTGAATATGGCATGCCAATGGTTCCAGCTCATTTTGCCCACTGTGCAGTGCTAATTTTGCCCCAGATCAAAGTTTTGGATATCTAGCCCTAGGTTGGCTGGGTTAGCTACTGCATATAAACTCACAGTAGGGTTTTAAAACAGCATTACCTCTCCCATCCCCATTTACATGGAGGTAGAATAATTGTTTTAAAGTGCAATCCTGAGAAGTCACCTTAATTGAATGACAGGTGTAAATGATCACAGCTGTCCACCACATCAGAAAATTATTCAGTCTGCAAACATCGTCAGTGAAAACTGGAAATTTTGCTCAAATGCCTTTCCAGTATAAAAATAAACTGAAACTAAACCTCACTGCAGTGTGCTATCATTCAGCATTCAGCAACCCTGGAGAAAGGACCTTATGAAACGGGCATCATAAAATTGGAGCTCTGATTGGCTGCTAGGAATGTGATATTTATTGTAATGCACAGGAAAAATGTCCAACACTGGGCAGTGGGCATTGATATAGGTGATGCTGCCCACTCAGAACCTTAACAAAACAAAACACAGCCATCTTGTTTGTGCCATAAGTGGTGCCAGCCAAACTGTAAAAAATAAAACAAATACCTCTGACCTCCTGTTCAGATTGCCCCAGTCTTTTAGATTTTTATTAAATTCTGACTGTGAATGTAGCATGAAATGAACAGCCCACACACTCGTCCATCTGTTTAAAAAAAAATGGAACAGCTGCAATCCGTATACCAGCCCGCCCGCTCCTGTATCTCTTTTCAAGTCTGCCTGCTCACTCGCTCTTGCAAATGTCTTGTTTTGATTTGTAAAAATCCTTCTACCTGTTGATGCAACATGAAATGAACAACAGCAGTTTCTCTCACAGCCCACACACTCGGTCGTGTATTATAAATAAAATGGAACAGGCGCAATCTGTATACCAGCCCCGTCCCTCACTCCATCTCTTTACCAGCCCACCCTTGAAGTTTTAGTTATCAATCAATCAATCAATCAAATCTTTATTTATTCAGGAGATCATCATTGAGCAAGGCTCATTTACAAGATGGACCTGATAAGGTCAAGGTTCGAGTTGGTGCACAGCAATTACATCACATACTTATGAGGCAGTTATACATACAGAAACAAGAAAATGTTATTTATAACACAATAATATACAGAGAATTCACATGTTAAAGCTTGGCAAGAAAGTTAAACTAACATCTACAATATGTACAGTACATATATATCACAATGAGGGCCATGACAGTCCTCACATAATGAGTACAAGGATGGTGAAGGGAATATTGGGTGCCATATACTGGCGGTGTCTGGCTGGAAGGAATTGCCATATGTGATTGGAATATGGTTTTGTGGGACGACTATTCTATCTCTAGCGGTAGCAACTGCATTTCTCTGTGAAGAAGGCTGTACAGTGCTGCTTGAAGGATGTAAATGGAATGATAATGGACAGTTTTAGGGATTTTTGTAGGTGTTCCATGCTATGGCTAGAGAATAGCTGATTGCTGCCCTCCCTATTTTGTCTTTTAATATAAACAAACAACAAAAAAAAAAAAACAGCGGTGATCTCTTTCTTCGCACAACATGGGGGGGGATACTACTATGACAACGAGACCTAAACTATAGAAGCCTTTGTTGGACAAAAGTCCTTCAGCGCAAAAAAGAAGCACACAGGACACTTAAGCTGAGGAACTATTTTATCAAAACTGACACAAACATACACATTTTTACTACATAAAATGAGAATTTAACCTACCAAATGCAGTTGCACTACAGATAGCCATTTCATAAGTGCAATAAAACCACTCAGTGAAATGGCATCAGACACTTTAACACGGCTGGGAGGCTGGGCCTTTTCGGCGGTGGCCTTGTGCCTCACTACGCCTCCTAGCCGTGTGTTAAAGTGTCTAATGCACACCCTGTTGTGGCTTATTGCTTACACAACATAAAGGCACCAATATAAATAAATAAAAATAATGCACTTTTGTCAACTTTTTTACAAAACCTGAAACACACAGTTTTTATAGCAATGCTTTTTGAATGTTGCTGCCTGTTTTACTTGTGAAAACTATTGCACACAAACTTCAACCTTTAAAGAAACAGGTTCTATAAGCTTGCTGACAGGGAAGACTAGACTCTGAGTTCTGGAGAGGACATCATCAGTAGCTCTTCATTGAAGCAGACTTTTGAACAGATAGAGAATTTAGGGCTATAAAATTACCTGTAACTTTTAAACAAAGTAACTTAGAGATCTCATTTTGGCAGGAGGCTGACTGGGGCTATGCTGATCCAAATTCTGAAATTTATTGATGCCAGATCTTTTGATGGTAGTCCCCTTTAATTCAAAGTTTCTGACTGCATCAAGGAAAGTTCACAGCGTAACCAACATTTCATGGCCCACTGGTCACTTTATCAATGTGAGTAGTCCTATGAATTACGTTACAAAAACATACAACCAAAACACAATATTCATTTAGATATTTTCTCTATCACTACAGAGTAACCAGAGAAAAAGGGTGCCTCAAAAACTGAATGATAAGAAATCTGCAATGAATAACTATGGGTTATTGTGATGCAGAGCAGATAATATGCTTTTTATCCACTCCGCTCCAAAAGTGTTAAATCCAGGGGCATCCTGAAGCATTGAATGTGTATTTATTTACAAATTGGTAACTGGCAAACTTGGGCATATCTGAGCAGCTCTTTTGGGTCATGGGTTACAATAACATTTGAGGAATTTGTAAAACCTAATTTTAAAGAAGAATGTCTCTTGGTTCTCATGCCCACTTTTTTACTAAATATAAAACTGCATTTTGTTGACATACAGTAGAAAATAACAGAATACTGAAAAAATCTGCCAATGTTTTATTGAATTTGTCTTTAAAACATGACCATTATTTTCAGAGTGGTGATAGGCTATGCCATACTTTAATATTTAGAAAATGAACTGCTTTAATGCAGGGCAGAAGTAACATACTAATTTAAGGTCAGAAAAGATGCTAGATTCATTATATCTGCACCTCCTGCTTTATATGTAGGGATGTAATAATTATGCTGTGTAGGCACAAGCCAGTTTATTTGTATTCCTATCCCCCAGTGCCATCCAGGGTACCTAGTGTACGCTGATGTGTGTACACTAACAATCAATGAACTGCATGAGGAAGTGACATTGCTATAAAATAACTTTTCTTAAATCACAGCAGTTTGTTGGGTACAACAGAGTTCCCAGTGAGATACTGATACCGTGAGAAATCTGAGGGTGGAAGCAATTCTTTGAACCGAAGTTTCAAAGGTGATAATCAATTGTGTTATACTGTAACGGTAAACCTGAGAGTGGAATTATGGTCCTGGTTCCTTAAATTCAACAACACTTAACATTTCTCTTCATAAATTGCATAATTACATAGAAACTGGTTATATGATACCTACAAATAAAAGTTAAGTAGCTAAACACATTATTTTCATTAACAGCAGAACCTACAATCTGAAATGCAATATAATTCTAATTATCCAACCAAAATAACAGATTTGACTAGGTGATAGGCTAATTTTACTGTATCGTGTTCCATTGATGGGAAATGCTAAAAGCAAGGCTTTAAAAAGGGTAGTCACAGCAGCTTCAAATGTGATGCCATGCCACATCATTTTTTAATTTACACTTGAACTGTTTTTCATCAGTCTGAATTTGTACAAGAAACTAAAAACCAATAATTATACCTGGAAAATTATATCTCCTATAGGGTATATTGCATGTACCAAAGGCTGTGTGGGTTGTTGCTGGGTTTTACTAACTCCCCACAAAAAAAAAAAACCTTATAACCAGGAAAAGACTTTAAACTTCCTGTATAACAAATATCTCTGCCTGGAACTAAAAAGAGAAACTTGTCCACTATACTTTAAGGACCATACATACAACTGAACATGACAGGTTGAACAGCCATGTCTCTGTCATTTGTTTTATTCTTATTAATTATGAATGGCCAGGCACTATCATCTTCTTCTTGCTTGTCATGTTGAGCAAACAGTGTTTACTACAGGCATGATTAAAAACAATGTTTATGTTCTGAGTGCCATCAAATAAACAAAGTTATTTACCGCAAGATTGTTACAACCTGGTGTTCTGTTACTAATATTTTGGGGGTGGAAGTCAAAAACTTCCATATGTCCATATGTGGAAGTCACTCCAGTTATTGGAAGTCAAATTACTTCTTAGGTCCCACATTTTGGAAGATGATACTCTTAAGAGACACTATTTTTAAAATGTTATTATAAAATACTACTGGTAAAATTACCATTTCTTTCAGAAATATTCACCTTTATGACTTTCATTCATTCATTCTTTATTTTTATAAGGCACTTTTCTTATAACCAAAGCGCCTGTACAGTACATAAAACAATAAATAAACACAATTAAAACTATCATAAATTAAAAGCTCTGTTCGATATGTCATCATAGGTCCTTTAAAGCTTTGGATGGTCGGGCAATTTCACACCTGAAATTGCCCAACTTCCATTCCTACAAAACTGGAAGAGAGCTAATTTTCATTTTTCCATGTCTGAAGTCCAATACTTCCTTCCTCTTGATCCTGGAAGATTTTACCTCATTTTTTCAAAGTTTGAAACATTCAAAATGGAGTTGTCTGAACCGTTGGGCAACCATACACAATGTGGTTGTGTTTCCATTGAGGAGCTGAGTTGACATCATATGGATCTTCTGTGGGCATGATTGTCCAGGTTTTATTTTTTTTTTTTGTATACGGTTTTATTGTATGTCAAGAGTTTAAATGGGTGTTCACTCACCTAGTGAAGGTGATTGTGTTAGTTTATATCCATGGCACTCCAGACATTACATCATGGGTTATAGCCCACCTGATAGGATATTGATGCACATGAGACCCAGGGTCAAATTTTGTGGTATACCGTTCACAGCGATGGCAATACACAAAGACCATTATAGCAACAAAATCTGCAGTTAAGCTGTAATGGTCCATGGGATCACTGACACTGCTGTCTGCCATGATTTTGCCTCTCCTGAAACAACTTGGACTCAGGTTGGTAATCCAAACTGTTGGGGGTATGGGCTGTCACTATAATACCGATCAACAAATTTCATGTCGATGTGGCATGGTAGAACCAAATTTTGTATTATACCTACATTCCAGGAGCATCTGCTCTCCAGTTCCATGTTTTCAGAGCTAAAATATAGTTAATCATAACAAATAACAACTATCACTGAACCACAGAACAGGAGAAACAGACTGCCTTCTAGCTGAAGTCAATTACATGCTTTATTCACCTATTGATACAATCATAATTCTCAGTCACCTAATGTGACTGAGCAGGAGTAACCTAAAACCTTTGGCTAGTGTTCTGATCTGAAGAGACACCAGTACCCCACTGGACTCTCTGATGGGAGGGCGATGGAGTGCCATGGATATAAACTGACACAATCACCTTTACCAGGTGAGTAAACATTCATTGTGTTGTGTTTATATCCATGGCACTCAGACTGATACATCATCGTTACATAAACATCAGTAAATACCCCATCAGGGAGGGTCACAGCAGTCAGTGCGGGGGCCCGTGGAACATGCTGCTGACAAAATCTTGGTTGCAATGGTGGCTCTTTGCCTGTACAATGTCTCAAGTCTATACTGTCTTGTGAATGTATGGATTGAAGTCCATGTTGCTGCCTAGCAAATGTCTTTGGTGGAGACACTGGCTCTTTTTGTCCAGGAGCTGGCTACCACCTTCGTTGAGTGGGCCTTTTCTGCCTTCTGGTGGAGTGAGACTTTTCCTCTTGTAAGCCTCCTGAATGGTCTTTTTTAACCATCTTGCTATCATAGATTTGGAGGCAGCCATCCATTGTTTATGACCTTGGGTAACAACAAACAGTGTCTCAGATTTGTGTATTGGTTGTGTTCTTGAAATGTATGTTGGCAGTGTATTTTTCACATCCACTTGGTGTGGAAATTGGGTGTCTCCCTGCTGTGTTTCTTCACAGAGTGGGAAACTCAATGATTTTATGCCTATGGAAACTGGAAGCAACCTTTGGTTGGAATGCTGGGACTGTCTTTAGGATACCCCTTCCATGGTGAAGACAGTGTAAGGCTCTTTACAAGAAAGGGTTCCCAGTTCACTGATTCTTCAAGCTGGGCATATTGCTAGGAGGAAGTAGGTTTTCAAACCTGTGCAGCAGCACTTCATTTCATGCATGGGCTCAAGGGAGGGTACCTAGAGATCTGAGGACTACAGCGAGGTACGGGGAGCTATGGGAGACCTTTTTGTGGCTGGATGATGTCAGCTGCTTTCAGAAATATAATAGCATCAGGGTGACAGCCTGGTAGGGATTGCCTGACCTGGCCCAGAGCTGCACCTATGGCAGAGAGTTGTACCCAGAGAGAGGAATGTGAAAGGCCTTTGTCCAGACCCTGCTATAGGTACAGCAGGATAAGGGACATTTGGGCCTTCTCTATTTCAGTACCACTCACTGTACACAAATATGAGAACATGGTCTGTTGTTTGTCATATGTGGAAGCAGTTGATGGCTGTCTGGACTGCAGTATGGTTGTGATGACAGAGTCATCGTAACCCGCTCTTAGCAATCTCTGCCTTTCAGGAGTCAGGTCATGAGTTTCAGTGTTCTCGGGGCTGGATGGAGCATTGGTCCCATCCCAGATGTTATATCTGTAGGGCAGATTCCATCTGTCCAAGGCCATCACTACTGCCTCTGCAAACCAGGCTCTCCTTGGCCAGTATGGGGCGATTAGGATTAGGATTATGAGCCTCCTTGACTGCTGAATTTGGACTTAGACTTGTAGGATCAGGGGAATCAGTGGGAACACATATACCCAATCATGTGTCCAGTCTTGGGAGAGTGCATTAATCTCCAAGGCTTGTTGTTCCTTGTTCCTGGAGAAGTGTCTGTTGACCTGGGCATTTGTCCTGGAGGCCATCAGATCTATGAGTATCGGTCCCCATCTCCTCTGAATCATTTGGAAGATTTCTGGGTGCAGCTGCCATTTCCCTGGATGTACCCATTGCCTGCTGAGCCAGTTCACCTTGACATTCAGTTTCCCTGCCAAATGGATGGCATGGATGTGACCGAGGTTGAACTGGGCACATACCATCAGTCATGTCACTTCCCTCTGCATGGCCCTGTTTCTGGTACCACCTTGTTTGGCTATGAAGGCACTGTTACCTTCTTGTACAACTGGATTAGTGCTGGTCAGCTGATTATAGCTTTTCAGAAGGACAGTAGAGCGTGGTTTACCACCCTCATTTCCAGAACATATATAGTGAGATTGGGCTCTGACTTTGTCCTTTGGCTCTGGGTGGATACGTTGTTCATGCACACACCCCAACCTGTTAGACTGGCATCCATCTCCACTATTACATCATAAGATTGTTCCAGTGGGGTTCCTCATGATGGGGTGTGCCTCTGTGTCCACCATAGTAGGGATCTCTTTGCCCCCAGTGGTATATGGACTTTCTCTACCAGGTTCTCCCCAGAGGGGAATCCTTGGATCAGAAGGCAGTTCTGAAGGGTCTTCATGTTCCATCTGGCCCAGGTCAATACACATGAGGCCATGCATCCCAGGACCCAGGCTACCTTTCCCATTGTTGGGTGGATGCTGATTCTGAGGGCCTCAGATATCTTTATGATAGCTCTCCATTTGCAGGATGGTCTTGTCTTTCCTCCTTGTTGACTTCCTCCCTAGTGTTCTATTAACTGGGATGGCAGGATGGAGCACTTGGCATGACTGAGTACCCACCCATGTTCTTTTAGGGATGTTAGGACTAACTCTGTGTCATTTTGTGACTGTGCACTGGTGTGGGTGCATATCAGCCAGTTGTCCAGGTAGGGTAGGATGTCCACGCCCTGCTCACATAAATGGGCCATGAGGACTATGGAAATCTTCATGAACACCTTGGTACAGATGCAAAACTGAAGGGTAGTGCCTAATATTGAAAGTGTTGGCCTAGAGTATAAAACCTTAAGAATTTGTGGTGGCCTGGCCTTATTGGGATGTTGAAGTACGCTTCCTTCAGGTTGATGGAGGTCAGTTAGTTGCCTACCCAAATGCTCCTGAGGGTGGAACTGAGGGTCTCCATTTTGAATCTCTGAGTGACAACAAATTTGTTCAGAAATTTTAAGTCCAGGATGGGATGTACATCCCTGTTCTTTTTAGGAACCAGGAAGAATACAAAGTAGACCCCCATACCTTGTTCCTCATCTGGCAAAACCGGAATGGTCTTGTTTTGTAGCAGTTCTAGTAAGATGTTTTGTACTTGGTGAGCAGATGCTCTTTTATTTATTTAGCTTTTGTTAAATGGGAAAGTGCACTAGCCATAAAATGACTATTTTCAGGCACGACCCGAGAGAGTACAAACATGCAGAAACTAACAAGATAACAATTTATAAGTGCTTTACATACAATGAATTAAAGATGATACAATACATCAGACCATACAAAGTAAAGTGCTTTACATACAATTAGTTAAAGTGGATACAATATATCAGAGACATACAGAGTAGACCATTCATAAGTTCATAGGTGTCTAGCTATCTAATGAGTAGAGAAGACCTTGGACAATAGACTATAAGGTGACATATCATATGAACAGAACAAGATGCACAAACAAAAACAAGGTAATACAAAAGGAAGAAATAACCATTTAGAGCAGGGGTGTCATAAAGGAAAAGGTCAGTAAGTGAGGAAGAGGGAAGCAAGCCATGAAATTAGATTATATGAGTGTATGTAAGTGCAAGGGAGATACCTGCAGTGCAAGATTATATATGGGCAGGAAAGGAACTGGGACAGGCTGAGGCAGTAAGAGGGTTATATAGACATGAGGAAATACTACTGTATGGCCAAAGACATCAGTCATTAGGTAAAGTGAAAGTAGGAACAGGTATCAGCAATCAGCAGATTTGAGCTCAGTTTTCTCTAAAAGCATGTGTGAGCTATCCTTTGCTATAGGAGAGAAAATGAGTCTATGTCTGTCGGCTTGTGTGTAAACTCTGTAGCATAACCCTTGGTGACTACCTTTAGGACCCATTTGTCTGAGGTAGTCTGATACCATTGTTCTTGAAACAGGATCGGTCTTTGTTCTACCATTGAGGGGGAGATACTTCTGAAGAGGCTTCAATTTTACCAGTAGTGGTGGTGAGACTTCTGGCCAGAAGTCACTGTTGCTTTGTTCTTCCTCCCCTACCTCTACCTCCAAACCTGGGGTTTCTTTCCCCTGAAGGAACAGGAGTTGTTGGACTGGGATGAGGATTGTAAATTATTGTTGTATCCTCTGTTGTGAAAGGAATTATTGCTGTTGTTGGGGTCTTGTCTCCTGTTTTGCTGAAACTTATTGTTGCCCCAAAACTAGCCTATGCTTGTCTTTGACCAGATCTTTCCTTCTTTTTGTTTCAGGTATTCGTGGAGACCTTCTCCAAACACATGCTGCTCTTTTAGTTGCAGGTTTTGTAATAATAATTTTGACTCATTATCTACCTCCCAGAGTTTGAGCCAGAGTGCCCTCTTAGCTCTGTTGATCAAAGCCAATGCTCTTGCATTGAATTTCAGGTGTCCACCACATCTCTCATACATTTGGCTGTATCTAGTGTACATTCTAAAATTTTGATTACCCTAGATTTTAGTTCTGCCATTTCCAGTAGCTCCTCCAGCCACTGGATCTGAGATCTGGTGGCATATATGGCTGTTGTGGCTGCTTTTCCCCAGGCCCATGATCTTGAAAAACTTCTTGAGCATGTCTTCTACCGTCTTGTCAGTAGGATCTTTCAGTGAGATTGTGCCATAGGGTAGCACTGTTTTCTTGCTGAGGGCTGCGATATGTGGGTTGATGGTTGGGGCAGTGCACCACAGTTCGCTTTGTCTTCTTGGACAGGGTACATCATGTCCATGTTTCTCTTTTGGACAGTAGCCCTGGTTCCAGAGACTCCCATTCCTTGATAAAATGTCACTGATCGCTTGACAGATTGGAAATGTATCCTAATAGTTTGTTTTGCTTAATCATTGGATCCAGCTTTGACTCTAGTTTGGCAGTGGTTAGTTTGAACCCCATCATGAATTTGATGGCCTTCATGAGGCCTGGCACTAGGTCAAAGGGCACACTGAGGTCAAGGACAGAGTAGATTGTGTAACCTCTATCTCTTCCTCATCTGAGTCAACTTTGGAGCCATCTTCCTCATAATCTGGATTTCCTTTTCCCCATCTTTGTCTCCTGGTGTCGACTTGGTTTTGTCATCAGGGTTGGAGAGGGTCCCTCCCTGGACATCTTTGGGTTGAGGGGTTTGGGTTCTGGTTGTGGACCTGGCCCAGTAGGTGGAGTTGATCTTGATTTAAAGATTTCAAGCTTTTCCATAACCTTCAGCATGAAATTCTGCTGACTCTCCATCACAGCTATGGTGGCCTGCTGTGTCTGGAGAAGCTATGCCTTCAGGTTACTCATCCAGTTGGAGCCACTTGTGCCTGGTGCTAGGCTCCATTGATGGGGACTGTTCTAGGATAAATCCTCCTCATGCACACATGTTGGGTATTGGGGTCCCAGTGTTGTGGGGCATCAGGGTGGCACTACAGGATGTGCACTTTTGTTTTCACCATCTGGGGATAGATGAGAGAAGGAGAGGATTATAGCATTTGGAGGAATTAAACATGATTATCAGGTGTGGATAGCTGTGCCCTATGGCACTATCCAACTGGGGTGTACACAATAGTGCCACTTGGACAAGATCTGCAGTTGTGTGGAAAATGGCCACATGCTGAACAGGGAGGCAAGCTATGCAATGGAGGGCCAGCACTTCTCAGCCATTCCCTGAAATTACGTGTCTTCTATCCCCAAGAAATATAACTACCCAAACAAAAGTCAACACAGTGGAAAAACAGTGATCTTAAGGGAATCAAATGTAGCAGAGCTAAGCCTAGCATGCACAATGGTGCTGAATGCCCCTAAGATGGCTTCCATCATGGTGTTGTAGGGTTAGGGGCAACCTAAGATGACTGCCTAGTCTTTTCTGAGCATACATGATGGCCAAAGGAACCAGGACTTAAGATTGAGGTGGGGAGAACAGAGGCCCATTTCAAAATGCAGAATGGAATGCACATGTGTGTTCTATAATGAAAGTGGCCCGTGGGTTGAATGATGACTAAGAAACTTTACAAGGACTCCTAGCCGATGGGCCATGTGGGGTCTAAGGCTCAGAAGTACAATCTACATGCAAGGTCAGCTGACACTAAAATATTTTTATTATTTTTCAACAGGTAGAGATTTTATCTTGCCTCCCAATCAGACTCATACCAGGGGACTACAAATTCACCTCAGTAATGGAATGCAAGCCAAAGGCAGCCCTGTCCGGCCTACTGAACTGTGGGAGAGTGCCTGCCCACATGTATGCAGGGGTTTTGTTTGGCCGAAAAGGAGGGACCAGTGAACCCAGGAGTGACAGAGGAGTTTGTCACTGCTGCTACCTAGCCTTCTTGTGTGGGGCATAAAGAGTGCAGTAATAAATTCTGGTGCCATGCAGTCCCCACATGTGAGTGGGGAGTTGCTGCTGAATTGAACTGGCACGTGATTCATATGGGGCAGAAGCACCTGGGATGCAGCCCAACTGCAGTGCCAGATGGTGTTCTGAGAAGCTAGTAAATAACTTTTACTCACTACTGTATATTTGAAACAGCCTGCTCACTGAGCAGTGCTAAAATACCAGACCTTTTGAACTGTGTACAACAATTTGTCATGACCCTTGAACTGTGCACAATGTTTGCCTGTTAACAACCTCTTGACATCACATCGATACCATAACAACATGGTAAACTATCTGAATTCAGACAGTATGGGCTCATCATACATTATATGAGGATAATGGATGCCAATGGACAATAACCATGTGATGTCGGCAAGAGATTTCCACGACAACTAGGTAAAACCTGAAAGTACAGCTCAAGAGGTTTACTGGTATCATGGAAACCTCAAGAAGTGATTTCACAAGATTATTGTCCGTTGGCCATACATTAGCTTTCAGGGTATGGGGCTCAATGCACTACAGAAGCTAATGGAGTTACGTTACACTTTACTCTCAGGTAGCTTTACTTTAGTTTGAATGAACTGTGACCAGAATGCGGTCTTATCTTTTTAGACATGGAGCAGGCAGTAGGGATTCAAACAAAAGATTGTTACTTTCCAACCTAAACTATGAGAGATGGCAGAAAACACAACATGATAGTCCTTTTACTTGATTCACATAGCGAGCGCTGTCCCTTATGACCAGTTTTCACCACTTTGGCCATTGGTTGTGAGACACTTTCGTTTAATGCTGAAGGTGTGCAGATTTGCTCCGTTGTTATGGTATTGGTGTGCGTAGTCAAACGAGGTTAACAGCCTCTTGATGTCACATCGATACTATAACAACATTGTAAAGTGTCTGAATTCAGACAGTAATACAGATTTTGAATATGTGGCAATCCATACACAACACTTAACCATATACTGTACTATACAGAAATTGTGCAATATCCTACTAGCCAATGAGTACTGTATTTTAGAATTTAGAAGGCTCAAGACCAAGGCTTTGACTGGACTCTTCCTATTCATACCTCACAGGGGTGATTTGTACAAGGCCTCTACACCACTTGTAGTTGCTAGGAAACATAGAAACATAGACTTTGACAGCAGATAAGGACTGCTTGGCTCACCTAGTCTGCCCATTTCCCTACCTACAGATAAGCTGCAGATCCTAGTTAACAAACAGCCTATTTCTTGCTACCCCCCACTAAAAATTGCCTTATGTCTGTCCCATGCATTCTTGAATTCTCCCACAGTTTTGGACCCCGCAGTCTCCTTAGGAAGGCTGTTCCATGCATACACCACCCTCTCTGTGAAAAGATACTTCCTCACATTGCCCTTGAACCACCCCCCCATCTTCAAATTGTGTCCTCTTGTTCTTGCACATCTCTTTTTCTGAAAGATGCTACCCTCTTGGACTTTGTTGAAGTGCAAACTCCAGAAGACTGACTGACAAGCTCTTTTGGGATGTATATCTAAGGTACACAGTGTAACTAACCTTAGTCATGCCCTTTCCTGGCATCTTTTTCTTTTTATTTATCAAGCTTCCCCAACCCCAGCCTCTGCTTTAATCTTCCATCTTCACCACAACCTGACGAAAGCTCTGGGAAGGTGGACATAGTGGGGGGCAGGAACAAGGAAGAGCTGGCTGAGGCTAGAGAAGTGGTCTGGCATTTGGCAAATGGTATTCAATGCTAGAAAGTTCAAGGTAATGTACTTGAGTGATGAAGAACCCAGGGACGAAATACTGGTTGGGTGGTGTGCAGGTAACCAGGTCAGAGGAAGAACAGGACCTGTAAGTAATCATCATGTATAACCTGAAGCACTTGCACACTGAAGGAAGGCAGCAGCCAAAGTGAATCAGATGCTGGGCTGCATAGCTAGGGGGATAAACAGCTGGAAGACAGAGATCACATTGCCGCTGTACAGATGACTGATAAGACTGTGCCTAGAGTACAGTGTACAGTATTGGTGCCCTAATTTTAAGAAGGATCCCAACTTGCTAGAAACAGTCCAGAGAAAGGTGACCAGGATGATTCAGGGCCAGCAGGGCAACACCTATGAGGAGAGGCTCAGGGGGCTCAACACGTACACTCTTGAGGACAGAAAGGAGAGGGGGAACATGACTGAGACCTTCAAATACCTTAAAGGTGTAAACAGGGTGAGCACTGAGGGCCTTTTCAGCCTTAGTGGGAACAAGTCCACTATGGGGCATAGCCTAACCTGGTGGGGGAAAGGTTCAGGAGGGAGATGTGGAGGCGCATTTTCACTGAGAGGGAGGTTGCCAAGTGGAATGAGTTGCTGCACGAGGTGGTCTCCACAAAAACAGTGGATAGTTTCAAGAAAGGATGGGACAGAGTAAAGGGGGAAATTGCTGGTAGAGGCATGGGAGTTGGAGGAAGGGGTATTTAAGGGGTGCCAAGGGGAAATGGGGAGGGGCAGATAAACAATAAGGCTTTTATCTGTTGGCACATTTGTATATTCATATGTAACCTCCCTGCCCCACCAAATACAAGCCCCTGACGTATGTCTTATATGACATACCATCATGATAGGGTCCAGTGGGGTCAACTTCATCCCCCCCAGGAGGAACACACATCTGTTGTGCCAGAGAATTCATGGCAGTGGGCCAAAGAGTGCCAGCTGATATCCATAGTACCTGGAAGGTATTTTCCATTTTTCGCCCTTGCATCATTCCCTAGGACCTTTCCAAGGCACGATGCATAGCCAGAGGCCTTGTATACAGCAGTAATAGCTGACATACTCCACCCTGGTGATAGTGAAGAATACTGGACCAGCCCTATTTGTGTAGCATAAAGTTTTCCTGAATACAGTGTGTGCTTGTGCTTTCTATTAGTTTGAGTTTTGTCAGTTTGTTTGAATTGGGGGGCTTTGCCACCGGAAGCACAAGTTTTCCTGTCGGTGAGAATGCTGACCTCCCCACCAGCGATGTCACAATACTGATGCAGGGATGTGCCACCTCTTCAGCTCATTGTTTTCTGTGGGGGCTCACTTGCACACTTCCCATGTGGGGCCAGCCTCTGCACCCTCCCAGACTCTAAGAGTCCAACTCCCGGTCAGAGCTGGTCCGGGAGGCGAAACAAGAAAATGGACCATTACTATGAATTTTGTCTTTTGTTGTTTTAGCCATCGGGGTGTCGATGAAAGTGAGACATTCACATACACCCCTTGTTTTTAAGGGAGGGTGTTGGGGCAAATCCTCTAACTCAAATAAACTACTAATACAAAGTAACTGAAAGGTATGTTGGTAAAGTAGCGTATGTTGAGCTCTCGCTAATAGCATAAGTCAGTCAGTGGTCAATATTCTCCACTATCCCTCTGCCCCCCAGCCCACCACAAGGGACTGTGGCAGCACCAGAGTGCAGTGCAATCCTGCTTTGAGTGGGATGCTCCGGCGTGAGCCAGCTGACTGGAGAGACCCACGTTCCCTCCAGACACTGGAGGCTTGCATGGCAGTGTGATGTACTACTCCATTGGCCCCAGACAGCATTTCCTTTTCTTCCTTTCAGTAGCAGAAACAATTCTACACCTGATAATACTAAGCATGGCATATTTCCACAGCTGCACAAAAGAATTTGCACAAGCCACCATAAAATGTGGACTAGGTAGGATGTGTAAAGGCAATGCTTGCGAAAAATGAATGCGTGTGAGATCAACTGGTTCCATGTGATAAAGCAATCGTGGAAAGCGATCCCGTTAGGGCAGGTGTACTGGCGCTTAAAAATCAATTTTGGCAATGTACACTAACGGCGTACAACAAAAGGGCACTAAATTTAGCTTTTTTTTATTTATGTAGTGGGGCTGCAACCCCTAGCACCCCCACTTATGGATTTTAAAGTCTGGGGGTACATGTCGGGGGGCAAAACAAAAATAAATAAAATCCTAGACCAGCACAAAAAAGACCACCCAGAACTGAACCTGGCACCCTCCCAACCCTACCCTGCCACTAGCCCACCATGCCACATGACCAGATCAGCAGTCGACTGCCACATTACACCCCTCAAAACACTCTCTCCCTTCCGCCCTCGCATGGCATGCTTGTTACCCCGTGTGTACTTATAGTGACATCCTGTTGCTACATTTGTGGACCCCTCCCCCAGCCAGTCACCCTCCCTACCCCGGTATCCCTGTGCACAGGCA
The DNA here is from genome assembly GCA_016271365.2 of Neoceratodus forsteri. Classification (NCBI taxonomy): domain Eukaryota; kingdom Metazoa; phylum Chordata; order Ceratodontiformes; family Ceratodontidae; genus Neoceratodus; species Neoceratodus forsteri. The sequence continues at coordinate 54,434,581 of JADMNL010000025.1, forward strand.
CTGTGATTGAGTAGCCCTTTTTGAAAGTGCTCAGTCGTGGTCTCCATTGTGACTGGCTACCAGATCAATGGTGTTGTGCAACAGAATTCTCCCTTGCTTAAAATGTTGTAATTAACATTTTCACAGGTGCAGGGATTTTTCTCCTCCCTGAGGAGTTGCAGGCAGGAACTTAGTTCCTTGGCCATGCCAGGCCCTTTGAAAATTGGGGTACTGTGTACATTTCTGGAGCCCTCTGAAGAGAGAGACGGGGATAGGCTAAAGGCTGTACAGAGGAGGGTAACCTAGATTATTCAAAAGCAGCAAGGGAGTACATACTGTATGAGAAGACACTAAGCAGCCTTCATGTTTCTTTGCTGGAGGCCAGAAGAGGGCACAGAGACATGACTGAAATGTTTAAAGAGCAGCTGACACCTTCAGGAGAGCATTAACAGAACGTAACATTTAGACAAAGTTTAGCTTGTAGTTCACATTAATTTTGTATTCTTTCTCACCATCATTTATTATTGAGATCATCTGTATGAAAACAGGATATTTTCTACTGAAGAGTTCATCTATTCCTGTTGCTTTTTCCCTACCTGAGCTCACAATTTACTGCTTCTGCCATCACCATTACTTCCATGGCATCAGATTGTGATGTCACAACAGAGCATTATGATTTGAAGTTTGGAGTAAGCTACAGAGGCAACACACTCTAAGAGAAATTTAAGGGATAAATATCATGTACTCATGCAAATTTACTCAGTAATAAATAACAAGAAAGATAAATGTATAGAATATATATGGAATGCAAGCTGAACTGTACCTAATTATTATGTTTTTCAAAGTTTTCTTTTTGGCGTCAGTAGCTCTTTAAGTTTCTCATCAGAATAAATCCCTGTCAACTGGCTCTGATTTCTCTAAGATGTCCCTGATTTTGCTTCTGAAATGTCCTCTGCCTCTCCTTAATTTAACCTTTCTGTCAAAAGTAAGGATCTTAATCATGCAAATAATAATGCCAGGCATCAGTGTTACTTTCCAGTTCTCATTAGAAAATAGTATTTATATAAAACAGCATACTGTAAACAGCATCTTGAGCTGATATTGCCATTCAAGATATTTTATTCTATAGAAACATAGAAGTTGACAGCAGATAAGGACCGCAAGGCTCATACAGTCTGCCCATTTTTTCTTTCTTATAAATGTGCCACTGGCCTTTGCTCTGCCAATGGCCTATCTATTCATATTCATCTGTATTGCTCTCTCATGCCTATCCCATGCCTGTTTGAAGCCCTGCACTGTATTCATATCCACCTCTTTCTGTAGTAAGTCGTTCCATGCATCCATCACCCTTTCTGTGAAAAAGAACTTCCTCACATTACACTTTAATCGACCTCCCTCTAATCTCATGCAGTATTCTCTTGTCCTGCTATTTTTCTTATATTAAAACATGTTAGACTCTTTTACTTTGTTAATACCCTTAAGGTGTTTGAATGTTTCAATCATATCACCTCTATCTCCCCTTTGCTCTAGGGTATACATATTAAGCTCCATTAATCTGTCCTCATATGTTTTCTGATGCAGTCCCTGAACCATTTTGGTTGTCATTCTCTGGTCTGCCTCAATTTGCTTAATATCCTTGTGAAGGTGTGGCCTCCAATACTGTACACAGTACTCCAGATGGGGCCTAACCAGTGTCATGTAAAGAGGGATTATTATCTTCCTCTTCCAAATCCCTCACTAGATCTCCTTACATTTTTCCTCTCAACTAGATACAGAAAGCATCCCGTTCCCTCTCTTGCATTCTCCACAGCCTAACCAGTATCACTTTACTACCCCTCGTCCTGTAAAGTCCCGTAAAATCCCTTCCTGCACAAGGAGTAAGAAATATTGACTATAGCGTTAAGAGTTCTTCGGGCTCAACGGGAGCTCTACAGGAGCCTAAACAGCAGTGGCTGGAAGATAAAGTTATATAATTTACACCGTAGTTCACCAAAGTTCGCATTACATGCAGCAAGCTTATAGCAGACGTTCCAAAACCAAAAAGTACAGCGCAAAGTAAAACAAATAAAATAAAATACTGCAAAATAAAATAACACAGAGATTCAATTAGGGCAACTACAGCAACTGCAGCACATCCAGCCTGGCTATCTGGAAAAACCTTACTGCCATAGCCAGTGTGAAAATAAATGAATGGAATTTGTGGTTACTAATCATTTTGAGCAACATGTACAGGAAAATACTCAAGGGGTAACCTGTTGGACTGAATAATAACCAGCTGGGGAAGAAATAATTGAACTTTAAGGTTAGAACCTTCAGTGACAGTGATCACAGTATGGTGCAATTCACACTAGAAACCAGCTAGGAACCCATAACAGGAAAACTTGGGCAAAATGTTATAAAAAGGCTAATATCCCGAGATCAGGAAATACATGAAGAGCTGGGATTGGAATAAAGAGGTTGAGGGTTTGTCTGTAAAAGCTTAGTGGGAATTATTGTGCTGCAAACTAAAATACTGTATAATATCTTTTATACTAGAAAAAAATATAATAACAAAGGAAAGATAACCTGTTTGGTACAACAAAAAACATCAAATTGTTAAGTAAGCAAAAGAAGAAAGTGTAGGCTACCTATAAAAAAAAAACTTCTTTAGAAGCATGTTTGGCCTATAAGGACAGGGCTAGAAAATGCAAAAGAGGCATAAAGGAACCTTAAAGGAAATATGATAAGGCATACTGAGCGGAGTACAGCTCGATTCCAGATGCGCCCTGGGGGTAGGGGTTACATGGGTGAAATAATAAGACAAGAACAGTTCAATACATATGTGACAAGGTTATGACAGACAGTGGTACAGTAGTAAGTAGAAATACAACAATATAGTGAGAAAGATTGTGTATACAAAGTGGGTAAGATGTACGTACAGCTTACAGCAGTAATAGGTTCAGCAATATGCATTTAAATAGCTATGTGACAAATATCAAAAGGAAAGGGCCCAGATTGAGCATATAATAGGTAGAATGGGTAGGGTTGTGCAGGTACCTGAGTAGATTAGCTAGGCATTGTCCAAGGAGATTCAGAGATGGGAAAGCAAGAGCATTTGGTCACGAAATGTGATTGAGAAGGGCATTTTGTTGGGGAGTACTGGTATTATGTCTAATGTCAGCTGCCAGTGAGTTCCATAACTTGGGTAATCTGAAACTGAAAGCTCCTGACCTGATTGGGTGGATCTATGTGGAATGTGCAGGAGCCTGGAGTCGATGTTCCTGAGTTCGTAAGTAGGTGGGAGGGGGCGGTTAGTGATGCGGATAGAAGTAGGAAGGTGTGTGACCAGGAATTTGGCAACAATTCTAGCACCATGCAGCAAACGCCAGTTTTGGAGTGATGGAAGGTCAAGGGACTGGTATAGGACACAGTGGTGGGTGATGGGAGAATGGTCCAAGGCAAACCGGCAGAAGGAGTTGTATGGGGGTCAAGCCTGACTAAGGACATGTGAGGGGTGGTGCCGTAGACGACATCTCCATAATCAATAATTGGGAGGATCATCTTTTGGACAATAGCTAGTCTGGTTGGTAGCGGGATGCAATATCTGTTATGTTTGGAAAGCAGGCACTGCCCTTTCTGTCATGAAATCTATATATTTAGTCTGAGTAGTTCACAGAAGACCTGGCATATGTCTGAGACAGTTCTTATCAGATAGTGTCTTAAAAGTTTAAACAAAAATGTAAATCATTATACATTTGTTGGAAAGGATGATATTTATGAAGTATGAATCTTTCTTGAAAGGTAATACATACTGACTGAAGTTAGTATCAAAAAAATGTTTAAATGCTTGGTATTTAAATGTGTAAGTTGTTGCATTTTGAAGGGGGTAAACAAATCTCCAGATTAACAGGTAACCAATATTTAACAAGCTGTTTCAGTTTCCTAATGGCCATCTGATAAGCAGCTTAGAGTTATACCTCCAACATTCTAAACAGAAAGAAGGGAGCATTTTATTTTAGTTGGCATAGTGATTTGTAGGTGTGGAAGGATACATTGAGAAGTCAAAAAAATGTGTTCCACGATACTCCATTGTCAAGCTACAGAGCAGGATGGCTATAGGCTGTGCCCACAGCCATAAAAAAAACTTTTAGGAACCATCTTTCTGATGCAAAATAATATGTCTAATTGTAACTCATCAATATAAACAAAAAATGCAACTAAAATGTAACTTTTGTTAAAACAGGTGAAAACAACATAACATGGTAACTGAAGCTGAAATATTAAGTCACCCCATGCCCCAGACCCCAGTTTCAGGTGTTTATAATCCTGGCTTTAAAGTTGTTGGGTTTTTTTTGTTAAATAAAGTAAGACCCTTCCCCTCCCAGCTCAGGCTTCCCAAATAAATAAATCAAAAGTGGTTTCTACAATTATCAAATTACTGTCACTGATTCACAACAAAAGGAACAAAGGTATTCCATTTATATCAGCTGTTTCCTACTTAGGGCAAAATGTCCTTGATGCCAGGCACTTCTCATTCAACACCCATAACATGCAAATGATGTTATCTTTCTTGTAGTTTTGTTGTTGTTGTTATATGTTTACAAAGCTGCTGCTGAAAGTTATAACAAACTGCAATGCTTTGCCAGGGCTCTGTAGTATTACTTTCTGAGATACAACATGGTGAGTTAATTCTTACAGGGTTTGGAATGCCAAACAGAAACACATTTTTTCTTTTTCTTCTTTTTTCTTCAATAAATCAGAGCAAGTTTCACCTGTTTACAGTCATCTCCAGGGATGACAGGGCTGAGAATTAGTAGAGTACTTTTAGTCCTATCCATGATCTCATCAGCTTTGTAAGAATAAACAGTCTACTGCCTGCTCCAGCATCATGGCAGGCAATAAGATTTAATATTTCCACGTCTGTTTATACCGCCTGCTGAACCCTGCAAGAGTTATACTGATTCTCAGCATTTAGCCATCATGGTTGGTGAACATGCTTCAGAGTAGGTGGACTAGGGTTCAATTTCCACTATAGCCACTTATATTTTGTATGATCCCACGACATCTTTTAGCTTACTAATGCATCTCAAAAGGTCTTACAATTTTTAAATGCAAGGACCACATTGAAAATGAGTTGTAATCTTCTGACTTCTGCTTCACAGTGTTCGTTCCTCTGTTTTCTTGTGTATATATTTATTTATTTTGATGTCCAGTTGGCTGTTGGAAGGGTTGGTGGTGATGGGTTTGATAACATCTTGGCTATCTGAGGTGTCAATGAAAATGAGTTAGTGCACATATACAAATGACTAAGAAATTTAAAAATAATAAATGCAAACAATTTATTACACCTTGAAAAAATTATAAAAACTAATCTAAGTGTCGGGACTTTATAGATTTATCAGTACGTGTGCTTGAATGATTGCTATGTCAGATTTCTGTGACTACTAAGAAACACTTCTGTAACAAATCAAATGCAGCATGCTGAGCAACTAAAGGTGAAGTCCAGCAAAAAGCACAATAAGATACCCCCCCCAAAAAAGATGCACAACACACTTCAAAGTGTATGTCACTAAAACAAAGTTTATACTTCTTATGACAGTAGTTCATGCAACATGCTTAAATCCCACCCTGGCATTAACTGGAGTGCAACAACACATTGGTTATAATGTTGTCTTTCTATGCCATTTGTACAGAAGTCAGGATTTCTGTAGACTATCACATGGTATTACCGGAAACTAAAGCTCTATATTTCTATAGTGTTTTGCTTTCAGAACCACAGAGTCTCATATGTAGATAAAATGAGTAAACTACTACTAGTATTAGACTGCTGCCTAGCAAACTGTGTGTGTGTGTGTGTGTGCGTGCGTGCGTGTTTGGGGCTGGGAAAATATGGAGCTTGACAGTAACTTGAAACCATCTATATTCTTAAGAGCCAGTTGTCTCATGATTGTTGTTTGTTTCTATTTTTGGTCGGAAAAAAGGCTGTTCTGCCTCATTTTCTTATAAAATCAGTTAGAGCTCCAATTAGACATTGATTCATGCACGCACACACCCACACACTGCTAGCAGTTAAAATACCGGTAGTTATTTTTTCAGATTATCTGGATGCAGGAGACCGCACATTTTCTTTCCAACTCTTTTTCTGCACCACTACCTAAGGAATTCTCTCAAGTAGCCTCCCACCTTCTGAGCTCTTCCTCCCTCCTGAGATCTTCACTCTCTCCTGCTCTCACCAGCACAGTCCCCAGAACTGAGGCCCCCAGGGAAAGGCTGCCCTATCCACCTAGAGCACTCTATCTTGAAGTATTGCATGCTGGTCTTTACAGGCTAGGCCACAGAGTAGATGGCCCAGTGTTGGGAACATGGATTGGAGGCAGAGGTGCCGTTACCTATACCAAGGAGTGGGGATTTTCTGTACTTAGTGCTGCCCCCCCCCTCGGAACTTGGATGTGCAATGATGTCCTCCGGATATTCGCTGCAGCTCTATCCCTTCTGCAGCCCTGGCATGCACAGTACCACTGGCTTCCACCAGGGGCCACTGCTGTGTTGTGTGAGCCTTGGATTCCTCCTCAGAGAGACGAGAGCTGTCCTACAGATGCTCGATCCTGTCTCTTCTCTACTGACCCCTGACTGCCCGGGCTCATTCCTGAACCCAGGTCACTGGCATGGCGCGAGGTGTGGCATCCAGCACCTCAAACCTCAGCACCACCAGGCCAGTTAGCAGGCTGCATTTTGAAAGTAAAGCACTGTAGAAACATAGCAATACTGAAAATGATTGTACAGACATCATGATTTCAAAAACAGCATAGAACGACAGCGTTATGTTGAAATGTAGAATTAACAAGGCATTCAGCATGCACAGACTACAACAAGTCAGAATTAAAGTATACTTATTAAAGGAGCTAATGATACATGACCATCATATTATTTCAGTAAAAAGAAAAAAAAGAATCTGCTAAAACAAACTAGTTGATTGCTGTGCAATCAATAATGAAGCCCTCTCTCATTATCATTATTTCATTTATTAGGTACTAGTCATTATGAAGTCATAGGTCCCCATATTCAAATGATATTCATAGCACAAAAGGATATAGTAGTGCATCTTGGAAAATGTGCAATGGCATGATATTCAAAGGGTGTAATGCATTGCAACTTTCCGAATGTAATAGGACACATATAATGTATGCTGCACTGAAAAAGGTCAGACACTGCAGATTAGCAGCATGAGTATATTCAGGAAAATCGTGGCGCATGTCACACATCTGACATTTATGCTGTGCAAACTTAGGCATAAAAGAGGCAGCCCTGAATCAACAGACACCTGGAGGCAGGCTGTGGAACTGCAGGCAGGATGTCTGTGATACCATTCCACATGGATGCCATCATGGCTGGCAGGGGAGACTGAGTGAAGAGCAAGGTGAGCGATGAAGGGCCCATAGGAAGTATGACCCACAGTGATGGTGCTGGCCCCACGTCACATTTGAACAGCTAAGTGACACACAAATTGTGGCCCAGTACCATCTCAACAGGGCTGTCTGAAACAGCTCTGTCACCTGCTCCATGATGAGCTCCAAGTGCTCACACAGAGTCATGTTATGAGGTGAGACCAAGATCACAGCAGCACTGATCCTGCTCGCCATAGGCACCTTCCAGAAACCGGTGGGTGACACTGATTTCATGGGTCGGTACCGGCTCAACAGGGCTCCTCTGAGACAGCTCTGTGAGCTGCTCCATGATGAGCTACAGGCATCCACACACAGAAGTCATGCTATGACGGTGGAGACCAAAGCCACAGCTGTCTGTGCCTGCTCACCATGGGCATCTTCCAGATATCCATGGTTGACTCCACTGGCTTTACCCAGTCAACCACTTCTCATCTTCTCACCCAGTTCTTAGACAGTCTGCTGCCCCATGCTAGTGAGTTCAATCTATTCCCTAGCACACTAGCAGAGTGGACAGCAACACTGCAGCACTTTTACAGGGTTTCATGCCTACCGACAGTACTATGTGCCATTGACTGCACCCATGCGGCCCACAAAGCACCACCTGGTGATGACAAGGATCTATATGTCAACCAGAAGGGGTACCACTCCATCAACTGCCAGGTGGTGTGCAGTGCCACAGGGTGCATCACAGATGTCCTGGCCCAGTACCATGAGACTGCACATGATTCATTCATCTGCCACCAATCATCCCTGTGCCATGCTTTGAGTCCAGAGACATACCCAGTTGCCATCTTGTGGATGAGTGCAACCACAGCCACAAACAAGGTGTACACATGGTAACATGGTGCAGTGAAGGTGGACATACAGGAGTCACCGCATAAAGAAGGGGTGCTGGAATGGCAGACATCCATGGGACACATGGGAGGGAGGGAAGGAGGGAGTGATGGGATCTGAAAAGGACTGTCACTGAACAGACATGCACAGTTGGCATAGCAGGGATGTCATGTGACAGGGATCAGCAGGCACAAGATTCTGGGGTGGTGCTAAGCAGTAGGAGGCTATAGCATTCTGGGAAGCACAGTACAACATGCCTCATAGGATGGTGTGACTGCTGTGTGGAACAAACATCCCAAGGATGTGTCTTGATCCACAGCCAGAACTACTTGCAGGTGGCAGTGGAAGTGACAGTGGTAAGACAACAGCAGGCAAAGGGCTAGAAACAGGAGGGCAACTATGTGCAACAGTGACAATGTGGGTGGGGAAATATTCAGAAGTTGCTGACCATATGGAACAGTTTTGTGGAGAGAGCAGAATGTAATGTTAGTAAATGGCATACTAACATATCAACTTCTTTACACAGGAGACAGCGATACCCTTTGGCCATGGATGCCACCCCAACATTGAGGCCTACATCTGAAGCAGATGACAGGTACAATGAGTCACACGCAGCAACAAAAACATCACAGCATGTGTGTTCAGCATGCTGAATATGCATTTCAGATAACTGCACAGGTCTGGGTGCACTACAGTATTTGCCAGACAAGCCTGTGGCATATTCCTGGCTTGTTGTATACTGCACAACATGGCCATAGACAGTGGAATAGTTGTCCAGGACCTGGACTGCAACAGTGCAGAGGACATGAAGCCACCAGACGAGGGTGAGCATCAATGGCATGACAGGAGATACCCAAGATTAACCTTGAGGGAACAGCAGCACAGGGACATTATAGTGCAGAAACACTTTGGAGCTTGACGGTGAGTACAGCCTGCTGGTGTGACATTGCTGTCATGCACACAGGCACAGTGTATTTGAGTGCACACTGGGCCTCACAGCAATGGTGAATAAGTATGGGACAATGTGGCGTGATGTGCACACAGGTGTGAGGAAGTGGCATGCACCCATGTCCACATCTGAGACAACATTGGTCAGGATGCATAGAGGTACTGGTAGCAGCGTGGCATGGGTCAGAGACAGACCACTGGCACATACCCACAGTGGTAAGCCACAGGTACACTCATCCTGACCATGCCAGTCACACACTACCAGGAACTACATCCATGCCCCAGGTGCCATCTGTACAATATGACAATGCCACAGGGGTTGTGAGGTGGGTCTGCGTTGTGTACAGGATATGTACAATGCACAGCTGTAGGCATTATGGGGCAAAGGTAGCCTCACCTGAGGCCTGGAAGCATCACAGGCATGTCACATAGACCCCGGACCCTTCAGGTGCTGTGTGTGTGGCCACCACAGACACAAACAGTGCCTCACCCAATGATGCAGCTGGACCCAGTGTGGACAGCCAGCCTATCTGGAGTGAGAAACTTGCCCTTGAGGGGTAGCACCATGTGTCCATGCATGGCCACATGTCATGGTGGGAGTGGAGAACCAAACACCACAGCCAGGGGTGGGGGGATGTGCAAGCTCATGGGACAGGGTGCGAGGGGAGATGTGGGGGGGTACAGGGTGTTCTGGAGGTGCAGGGATTGCTGATGATGTGAGGTGTGTGGGAGTGGTTTGGCCTCCATGTGCAGCATGGGCTGTGGTGTGGTCCCATATTGCTGCCGTAATACCTAACAACCCTGCACCAATGTCCTCAAAGAACACACGAGGAGGATCCATGAGTTCTGCCTGGCAAACAGAATCCCACTCCTCACTGAGGATCATCTGTGCCCTCTACACTTGCGCAGCAACATGAAGTGCCTCCTGGCTCTCCACGGTGACCCTCAGTAGCTGCGTATGGTCAGCAAACTGTGTTCTTGGACCATGCATTTGGGACTGGTATCAGGCTGCCAATCCTGCCTGGCATGCAACCGTCACAGTGTGTGGCTCCCCCACATCTGGCTGCTGGGGTTGTGGGGATGATGCACGTGTGGGTACTGATTCTGTACCTAGTCAGGCTGTGGCTGGTCAAACATTTCCTGTTGGGACACTAGTGCCCTGCCGCTGCACCTGTGCAGGTTGCAATATGTTGCCTTCTTGCTGCTCAGTAGCCGACTGCAGTTGTCAGGTCCCTTGCTGCACAGAGGCTGGCCCTGGACAGTTGCTGATGGCATGTGCAGCACGTGAAGGGTTGATCTGGATCACATGGAAGGTGGTGTCGGGGATGACACTGTTAATTATAGTGCTGTCATCCCCTGACTCATTGGCAAACACCTCTGCAGCAGTGAGGAGGGCATCTGCAAACAAGGAGATGGTCTCATCATCATCCGTCTCTCCCTGTGTGTTCAGGGCCACGTTAGAGGGCCCCACACTAACAGTGGCCACAGATATGGGGCCACACTGTGCAGTGGGTTATACCTTTGGACCACCACCTGTCCCAGGATGTTTTGGTGCCATGGAAAAAAAGGAAAGACCACAGTTGCGGATGCATGTCCATGTATACAATAATGTAACATACAAAGATAGGTGCACATGCATGTACCAGAATTGCACGTGAAACTACAGACAGGCAAGACATAGGTAGCAGCGCACATGCCATCCATGCTAGGGTGCACATATATGCTGCAGAACACACTAACATACAGTGGAAGAACTGGGTTGTCCACACAGTGCTACACAACATGGCTTTTGTGAACAACACATACTTAGGACACATATGTGACCATAAAAGATATGCAACATGTATACATATAGTGCTGGGATGGGCCAACCTCTGTTTTGTATCCCACACCAGGACCACCCTGCACAGCCACCTGGCTGAATGTGCTGACCATAAGTGCCTCCTGCGCAGACATCTGCATAGGCCTGGAGGGTCTGCCATCAGTGGTCTGTTGTTCTGTAAGGGGATGGGCCAGTAGGTCTTTGGACATACATGTAAATCACTGTTGTGCTTTTTGCACTCCTAGGGAGTTGAGTAAAACAACCATGTGCATTCACGGCCTCTGCCTCCATCCAGGCCTGTTCCTGCTCCTGTGGTGTTTCCAGCCTTCTGCACAGAAAGTCTTCATGGGCCATCTTTGATGAAATTCGATCGTCTACATTTTCAATGGACATTTCTGGAGCTTGTGGGACAGGTCCAGTTACAACATCACCCGAAATGAAATTAAGCACTTTTCACAGAATAATAAATCCACACACATAAACATGAAACAATACCTACCTTCAAGGCTGCAGTACCTCTTGGTCACCTCTGAAGAGTGGTGGTGCTGTTCTCTTTTATGGTACTGCGCATGCAAATGAACTGAATACATTCCCGTAATGAGATGCAAATGTGCGGTTTCGGCACAGACTGTGCAGTGAGGCTGTTTGCATATCCTGGCAGAATATTACAAAGATGCGCACTGCACAACTGGCTTTCCATCATGCATTTCCATCTGCTCTGCCTGTACAGTGCAGTGCAGTCAGTGGCGCAGTCACTCCTTGCTGCATGTTGCGCCTGTCCCTGCGTGCACGGTTCCCCAATATTCAAACCTGGCCTTCTGCGCCACTCATCTCATAATGTGTGATTGCACATACTCAGGATGTTCAGTTGTTTTTGCGAGATTGCCTTTTCTGGCGCACTTTCTGACTATCCCATTGTTTTGTGCTGGTGCATTTAACTGTGCAGCACAAACACTTGCACAGCCCACCCAACCACCTCTGAATATGGGGCCCATAGTATTTCTTATATTTTTTACTTTTCATTTGTAGGAAACAGTGTGCTGTCTTGTTTGTACTGTGACTATCTATCTGACTCTATCTCTGTCTCACAGCACACGTTGACAGATGACCTGACAGAGGGAGTGTCAGTGGCCCCCACAGGTAGGTCGCAGGGATGGCGGGTAATGGGGCTGAGGAGCCCCAACGACAATGGGGGCATGCCGGCAAAGTTGGGAGGAAAAAAAATAAAGGGAGTGATGGTCCCCAGCCACATTTAATTGGGAGCTTTCCCCACCATGGTACAAGCCCCCATTCCACATCCAACAGTTTAATTTAGTTGACCTAAATGACCAAATCTTGATACCTCACCTTGCTCTACTAATCCCACACCATTCCCATACCCTTACATTCTGCCCATCCCTACACAATCACAACACCCCTCATCCCCTTTCTTATACCCCCTTATCCATATACCACACTACTATGACTAGCATTCTACCTTTACCTCTGGGCGCCTTGGGGAGACTAAATTTGCAACCCACATTCCCCCAAATCTTTGGGGATGAGAATTTAGGTTCAAGCCCAGTAAGCATTAAGTATGACATCACATTTTATTTCAAGAGGCTACAACACCTGCAGCATCTGACACCCTCAGCCCAATGGATACCAAGACAAGATTTATCCATTGCCACAACCTCACTGAAACTACCAGCCAATCTGAATTCAGCATACAACAATGGTGAAGATTAATATAGTGCCGAATCTGGCATTGGTACATTATAAATGCACTTTGGTACAGGAACCAGAACCAGAACCAGACAAACAAGTGAAGTTCTGTAAAGTTTTTCTCCCTTCCTTTGCCCACTGCTGCACTGGAACTGTGTGCTGGTGTGCATACACTGTATCTGGGTGTGTAGGCATCTAACATTTCTTTAAATCCTCCCCTGTGTTGGAGGCCTATGGATCACTCCTGTCCAAATTACGGCTTCATTTCTTGACCCAGAGTGATCCACATCTCCTCAGCCCTTCATGAATTCCCTGTACCTCAGTCACTGTTATGTTTTCCTTCACATAAAACACCCCCCCCCCTTTCTTCTGTACCCTGTCTCTTCTGAACATTGTATAGCCTGGTAAGACCATGTCCCAAACACAGTTGTCAGTACACCTTGATTCAGTAATGGCCACAATATCCAGGTCTGCCTCTGCCATAACGGCCTCTAGATCTGAGATCTCACTTCCCAGACTGTAGCACATTTCCTTCCATATTTCGTTAGCTCTCTTCTTGTTGCTTTCTCCTTTCACCAATTGTTCCCCCTTCCTCACCTTTGTCCTTTAACTGCTCCTTCTTCTTTGCCAACCCCCTGCTTCCTTTATTTATTTTATTTTATTAATTCTAGGAGTTAACACCTTTGAGCAAAAAGCTCATTTACAAAGGTTCCTTGTCAGAAACAGAGAAAAAAAAAGAAATATACAATGTTACAAAGTCAAGATACGATTGTACAACAATTATTGCTTGGCTAAATTCAGTACCCAAATGTACCATAGTCAAAAGGCATGATAAGGAATAAAGTGGAAGACGTGAGTTAGCATATCAATAAAGGCAAACATTTTCAATGCTTGAGTTGCCAGGGGAGAGTAGAGGACATTGAGGAGAATAGAGAGGAAAAAACTGGGGGGGGGGGGGCAGACGGAGAGCCCTTGTCAGGGGGAGGGGTCATGGTGAGGTGGTGGGAATACATCAGTAAGAGGTGGGATATTATGAGCTAGGCCCACAATCACACTTAGAGTTGCTGGAAGCCAGGTGGGCCCTCAGAAAAGATTTGAATTGGTCAATGTTATTTGCAAGACAGGAGGTCTGTGCTGAGGAGTGTAGCCAGTAGGGGCCCTATAAGCAAAAGATCGCTGACCTTCTGATGTCAGTCAGAATGGCACTTTAGTGTCAGACTACTCAAGTTTCTGGTGTTCCTGGCACTTAAGTTGGGGTGAAGTGAAGGAGGCCTTGGACCCCAGGGGTAGTAAGGCCCTGGGTGGCCTTCTTATCGAGGATGCTGACTTGGTATTGAATCCTATTATTTATGTAACCCCCAGGGGTGCTACCCTTAGGGCTACTACCCCTGCCTGCCTCCACTGGAGACAGGGTGAGGGGCCCAGATCCATTGATGGGTGCCTCCATCCAGAGGTTGGGGTTAATACTGTCGAAGTTGCCTCGGGTTACAGCCCTCTGGGTTACTGCAGCCCCCTTTTGTCCCACTAGTGGCTCACACTAGGTACCCGACAATTCTTTTCACCAGCACACTTACCCCGGGTAGTATCTCTGCTGTCTGGGACCCTGTAAAGTAAGGTATAGTTATAACACAGTCACTATGCAGCAAAGCCACTAGGATGCACAAACCAGCTAGGTGTCGTGCAACACAACAATCTGATTTATTAGAGGGCAAATAACAAGGAAGGGGGGCACAAATCAAGTTGATTGGCTTATCACTACAATTATCTACCTAGGGCTCTGTGCACAGGCCTGGACCTAATATTTCCTGTCCCTGGGTACCCAAGCCCTAATGGCTAGTCCACTGTGGCAGCTGGTTGGGGCCCTTGACACAGATAGTGTTACAATCCTGAGAAGGTCAGAATGGGAAGACAGTTCAATTAGGCAGTCAGCAGCATAACAGTACAACTTGAAACCACTCTTTACACACTTGGCAGGGAGCTACCCTGATTCAGTACTCACAACTCCAGCAAATAACGGTTTCTTCACCACTGACAGGGCTGAGCCTGAATTTCACCAGCCTCCTCACACATTTATATGGCAAACAACAGAGGGTACCATACCAGGCAGCTGCTTCTAGACCCCATGCAAATTTGCAGCAGACTCGGGCAGTAAACGGCAGCTTCAACACTACGGGTGGACCGAGCGCGATTCAGCAGCTTCTCCAGTCCTCTCAGGTTGAGCCTAGTAGGTAGCTGGGCTGGCACCAGCCTCCTCTGACCGCACACTGGCAGATTTAGTCTGAATTCTCAAAAGGCAAAAAACGGCCGCCTCAGGCCTTCACGCGCTTCCGCGAACACTCCTCCAGCGTAGAAGCACAGAGCTCCTTTCTTCTCCTCAGCCACAACACCTCTGCCCTTGACAGCATGGAGCACTCCTTACCGTTCGGGCGCTACCAGTTTCTATTGGCTGGCATCACATGCCAGTCAATCACTCTGGCCCTCAGTGGTGCGAAAAAGTGCCATAGCCCATAATGCCTTTCCCAAACTTACAAGCAGTTCCTCTATTGGTCAGCCAGCTCTACTAGAGTTCCGATGCACTGATTGGTCCAACTCGGCAGTCCGGGACCAAAATAGAGGAAATAATCAGAACAGTCTTTGCTGCAGAAAGGCAGGTTAAATTAACCACAGCCCCCCTCCAGTTTCAACTGAATATGACTGCAACAGGCAGCCCTTACTAAGACAGTACATGGAGGCTTTAAAAGCGCTCACTTGCAATGGCATTTAATCGGTTTTTTGCTGGACACCAGCCAGGCAAGGAGCATTCAAACGAGCTCCAGAGAAGCTTTTAGGAAGCCCCATTTGTAGGGGGGTTACATCTAAGTTAAGCAATCCAGTGCGTGAGTAAAGCTCACACATGTGAGTCAGGTGGTGAGCTTGCAGGATTAGCTTACAGGCCTTGTTGAGGGCAACCTTAATTCTGTGTATGGCTGAATCAGTCACTGCAGATGAACCACTAGCTCATAGATGATAATTGATGTGACTGAGCTGGACACTGCTAGTCTGAGAGCCTTGTCAGTGAGACAGTGTCTATGCTTGTACAACAGACCACTTCTAGAGTTAACAGTCTTGGCAACTGCCTCACTGTGTTGAGAGAAGGTGAGGGTACAGTCAAGGGTAACCCCGAGGTATTTAAAGAAGTGAATCATTTCCAGTGTATCATTTTGGTTGTTGCAGATTTGTAGTTGATTGGTTTTGAAAAACTTGCATCCTGATGGGACTACCCTCATGATTGCCCTACTTTCTATCTCAGCCTTTGGTGGGCCATTTTCTGCCTCCCCTATTTCTTCCATCACCCTCCTTGGCTGCTTTAAATGGGTCAAATATTTAAACTGTCCACTGAGGACTATGATTCCCTCCTGGATGGAAGCAGGCCATCACCTCAGTATAGGCTATTATCCTTTCAGGTTGGCCCACAGTCCCAAACGTAGCCATACCTCTCCTCTCTGCACCATTCCTTTTACCATTACTTGAAGACCTTGGTGTGGTGCTCCCTCTCCTTCACCATATGGTTCAAGATACACTCGCCGCTTGCTTTTTAAGCACATGGGAAACACAAGATCAACCACATAAATGATCTAACTTTGCCAAAAATGAAATCTACACACAAAACTGACTACAGCAATTCATCTTTACGTTTAAGCGCATGAAATGCCCTTATCGAGTTAATGCATTGGTAGCCATAGTGGCTCTGACCAGAGTTGGTTAGAAATGGAAATTACTTGATGACAATGTTTCTTCAATGTCCCAAAGGGCAAGTTGGAGGAATTAATTGAGAAAGACCTCAATTTAAAATGACAAGGGGAACCAGCAGGGTGAAAAATGTTCTCAGTCAACTGGTGGAGAAGGCCCATGGGCCTTGCCACCAATCAGGACAAAATAGGGAGGAACTAGTGGAGGGGGAGAGAAGGGAAGGAATGACTGGGGAGGAGGGACAGGACATTTGTAAGGGAGCTAGAGGAATAAGTGGAGGGGAGAAGATGGTATGGGGAGGGGGGTTGACAGAGATGAGGGGTCCAGAGTCAAGGTGAAGGCTGAAGGGTAGTGTATCTGAAAGTCATAAGTCTGAGAAATAAAATGACTGAGATACAGGTACTGACACTTGAAGGAGAGGTAGACATAGCAGCCATCTCAGAGACATGGGCCACACTAAAACACAACTGGGACCTTACAGTCCCTGGGTACAAAATGCATAGGACAGATAGAGAAACAGGTGGGGGAGTGGCTCTGTATGTGACGGAGGGGATAACCTGTACTAGAGAGGAAGGGACAGATGAAAGACAGAAGCATTATGGGTGCAGAGCCAAACCAATAAGGGGAGGAAACTAAGGCTAGGAGTATTTTATAGACCACCTTCACAGGATGAGGACTTAGACAAGGTGGAGGGGTCCCAAATCATGGAAATGGCAGGCATGGGGGACATAGTAATAGTGGGGGACTTAAGTCTGCCTGAGGTGGATTGGAAAATCCTGGCTACCTTCAACATCAGGGAACATGTACTACTGGATGCATTCCAGAGTGGATTCCTGACAGGGTGTCATGGAGTCGACTAAGGAGAGGGATGTACTGAACTTGATTCTTTAGTGGATATGTTCAGTATGTACAGTAAATATGGATGCACCATTGGCAGGGAGTGACCACCATGTGTTCTGGCTCTATCTGGACATGTGAAGAGGGATGGTCAGGTCCAAGATGAGGGTTTTGGATTTCAGGAAGGCTGACTTTAATAAGATGGGAGAAATTCTGGTGGGCACCTCTGTGAACAGTAATGAGATGGAGGTGGAACAGAAATGGGACATGATAAAGAAGGGACTGATGAAGGTTACTGGTGTATGTGTCAAAATCAAAAGCAAGAAATCTATGGCCAAAAAAAGTCCAGTTGGTTTAGAAAAGGAAGTGGCAAACACAGCAAGGGAAAAGAAGGCAGTCTTCCAGAAGTACAATGTATTCAGGCTGAGGAGGATAGGGAGGGCTGTAATGTTAAATCAAGGATGACAAGCAGAGCAGTTAGAGAGGCAAAGACTGCTAGGGAAGTACAGCTGGCACAGGAAATAGAACTGGGTGAGAAGACCGTCTTCAAATATATAAGGAGAACAGGGATATTACAGATGAAATTGTCAGGTTAAAAAGGAGGAAGTTAGGCAGAATGAGCGCGAGAAAATGAAGGTGCTTCTCAAGTACTTCTACTCCATTTTCACTAGAGAGAAGGATGGGCCAGGGGATTGGGAGCAGGGATGGAGGGAGTAACCAATAACAAAATAGAGGTGAACAGGGTGCAAAAGAGTCTAAAGGCCCTGAAGCTGGACAAATACCTAAGGCCAAACAGAGTGCACCCAAGGGTCCTAAGGGAATTGGCAGAGGTGCTGGTTGGCCCCTGGCAGACCTGTTTAACACCTCTTTGGAGTCTGGGAGTTTGCCGTAGGGTTGGAGAACTCCACATGTGGTGCCTCTCCATAAAAGCCTTCCAAGGGATGAATCACGAAATTACAGGTCAGTCAGTCTGACCTTAGTAGTGGGGAAAATGATGGCAACATTCCTGAAGGAGAGACTGGTGGGCCTTCTTGAAGAAAACATGCTGCACATCAAGAGGTAGTATGTATTTGTGTGGGGAGGTCCTGCCAGACTAATCTTATTGACTTTTTCAGGTGGGTGACTGAGACAGTAGACAGGAGCCAATCAGTTGATGTCCTCTATCTGGACTTCAGCAAGGCCTTTGTCCCTGTACCTCACAGAAGATTGGTCAGAAAGCTAGAGGATCTGGGGGTGGGGGCCAAGCTCACTAGATGGGTCAAAAATTGATTGGTTGAAGGACAGAAACCAAATGGTGTTGGATTGGGAGGGGGGTTCTCAGAAGCTAGGGTGGTGACCAGTGGGTTTCCACAGAGCTCAGTGCTCAGTTCATTGTTGTTTAACATCTTCATCAGTGACATAGCAGATAGGATAAAGGGTAAAATCAGCCTGTTTATGGACAACACAAAGCTGTGTTGGGGGGAGTGGACACAGACATGAGGAGACAGGAACTAAAGAAAGACATACTAACATACTAGAATGCCAGCAGATTAGGCCTAACGGTCTTTCGCGTCTGCTCGTTTGGTCAGCACCCACCCTGGGTGCTGACCTTGCTGTCCTCCTTGCCTTCTCTGGCTTCTCCCTTCCTAGTTCTGGATATTCTTGCTGCATTGGATTTTGCTTCCAGAACCCTTCCCCTGTACCTGTCCCACCCCCTCTTGAACCCCTCCACTGTCTCTGCCTCCACCAGCCCCCTAGGTAGCACATTCTATGGCTCCACCACCCTCTCAGTGAAGTAGCACCTCCTCCTTTCTCCCCTGAATCTTCCCCTCCAGCTTCCACCCATGCCCTCTAGTGGCCCCCTCCTCCTTCCTTTGAAGCACCGTAACTATTCCTCCCTATTTACCCCCTTCATGTACCTGAAGACCTCTATCATGTCCCCCCGGTCCCTTCTCTCTTCCAATGTGTACATATTTAGCTCTTTGAGCCTCTCCTCATAGGTCCTGTCCCCCAAGCCCCAAATCATTTTGGTTGCCCTCCTCTGGACCCTCTCCAGGAGTTTAATGTCCCTCTTTAAGTGTGGCCTCCAAAACTGCACGCAGTACTCGAGGTGCGGCCTCACCAAGCAGTTATACAGAGGGAGTATCACTTCCCTTTTCTGGAGGTGATCCCCCTAGCGATGCATCCCAGCATCATGTTGGCCTTGGCTGCTGCCCTCCTACAAGTCTCCGAGTTGTTCATCTTGACATCCACCACCACCCCCAGGTCCCTCTCAGCCATCAAGACTTGTAGCATTTGCCCCCGAGGGTGTACACTTGGCCCGGGTTTCTGGCCCCCAGGTGCAGTACCTTGCATTTCCCTGCATTGAACCTCAGCTTTCACTTTCTAGACCATCTTTACAGAGCCTCCAGGTCCCCTGTAGGGCCATCCTCCCCTCCCCCATCACCACCGCTCCCAGTTTTGAGTCATTTGCAAAGACTCATCACTCCTGATTCCTGTCCTTATGTCAGATACGTGGCGTTAAACAGGAGGGCCCAGGACTGATCCTTGTGGGACCCCACTAATGACCCTCCTTGGGGATGAGACTATCCTGCCAACTACGACCCTCTGGGTCCAGTCCTGGAGCCAATTGCCTATCCATCTGATCATCTGGTTCCCCACCCCCATTTCTCCCAGCTTATCCAACAGGCCCATGTGAGGAACAGAGTCAAATGCCTTGCTGAAGTCTAGAAAGATGATGTCCACTGGTCTACCCAGGTCCAAGGCACTCGTCACCCAGTCATAGAACTCCACAAGGTTTGTCTGACACAATTTCGGGACGAATCCATGCTGTCCATCGTCCAGGCACCCTGACTTATCCAGGTCCCCCAGCCTCTCCTTGACAATGCCTCCATCACCTTGCCCACCACCGAGGTCAGGCTGACAGGCCTGTAGTTCCCTGCCACCTCCTTGATCCCCCTTGTGGATAGGCATTATATGCGCCATCTTCCAGTCCTGGGGCACCCACCCTGTCCTCAGAGATGGTGAAAAGCTCCGCCAGAGGTTTTGCTGAGGACATCCGCCAGGTTCTTTCAGCACTCTGGGATGTAATTATCCGGCCCAGGGCTTTCTCCGTCTTAAGGGACGGAGGGCTTCCTCCTCTCTCTTCTTGTGATTTCCCTTCCGCTACCTCTTCACCTTGTTAGCCATCCCCCTTCTGCCAGTGATGCCTCCCGTCTCCCAGACTTGCCGATCAGTAAGGGTTCCCTTCCTCAGTGGCTATGGCTAAGTTAAAGAAATGGACTTGACATTTGGTAACGCTGAAACAGCTATTTTCTATCCACTAACAAAGGCATTTGGGGAAATGTAGCAGCCACCTAGAACTTGATTAATGAATTGTCAGGTTAAAGAAAATAACCCTGACCCCTGTATGTTGAAAACACCAGATGGGATTCTTAGTGAGTACTCAGTAACAGCTACTGGATTGAGGACCTTTTTGTTTCTGATTTATCCAGTTACATACCCGGTAATGAAGTTATTAGGAATCATGATAGTGAATTATTTCTTCATTGAACACATATCCAAAGTTTTACTTCAAGGCACTCTCTGCTTGGGAGAGCTTGAACTAGAAACATAGAAACATAGAATGTGACGGCAGATAAGGACCGCTTGGCCCACCTAGTCTGCCTATTTTTTTTTTTGTTTGTTTGTTTTTTTACTAAAATGCTATATTTACTTGTCCTATACAAGGGCCTTACAACAAAAATATACTTGTACTTTAACTTACTACTATATTAAGAACTCTAAAATCTACTTAATTGTCGATCATTTACCCCAGTATATACAAACCTGTTTTCTTAGGACTACTAGGTACACTGTGTGCACTTCCCAGAGCCTCCCACAGATAGACACGCGTGCAACCTCTCAGCGGCAGCCACTAGCAAACAGTCTCCGCCCCTCTGTGGCACCTGTTACCGCTTAACCCGCACCGGTAGCCGCCCCTTCCCCGTTACC
The DNA here is from genome assembly GCA_016271365.2 of Neoceratodus forsteri. Taxonomy (NCBI): domain Eukaryota; kingdom Metazoa; phylum Chordata; order Ceratodontiformes; family Ceratodontidae; genus Neoceratodus; species Neoceratodus forsteri. The sequence goes on from JADMNL010000025.1 coordinate 54,455,830, forward strand.
GGCACCAAGACTCCTGATGTAACTGACAGTCCAACGCAGTAAATAGTAGCAGGTAAACTGAAGCCAGGAGCAGGCCTGGAACGTAACACAGCACAGTGGCATAGGCAAAGATTCAACAGTTCAAGTCCCCAAAGCTCTAACTTCACCCGACGGCCATCCAGCAAGATTGTGCAGGTTTTGTAGTCAACCCCGTTGCTACAAGCGTTTAAGGGGACTCCGTCGCCCCATCCTGCAGACTCTCCAGGATCTCCCCTTTGCCCACGTCGCTGTCCCCGACCAGCAGGAACTTGAGCAGGTAGTCGTACCTCTTCACCGGACTGCCTTGACTGCCCATGCCGGCTCCGAAGCCACGAATCGACCAGTGGCACAGCACTCGCGCTCAGCGGCAGCAGTCACTCCAAGCCCCCGGCGGCCGCTCCCCGCCCCACATCCTGAAGGCCCCCACCGTCACCCGGCATGCGGCAGCACTCGATCGCCCGATGCAGTACGCCTCTCCGGTCAGCGGTGCTTCCCCTCACCGGCCTGCTACGGAGCTACCGCTCCTATGAGCGGTGCCGTTTTTCTAGGGCCGTACTCCGGTACTCGCGTCCTGAACACAGCTTTTGAAACTACACTCCAGACCTATAGTAAGGACAGATGGGGTGGATGTTAGGCTGATGAGGATCACCATTGACATATTTTGTTACCTCCTTACAAAAATGTTTAATTTATCACTTTGTTCTGGTCAATTTCCAAAAATATGGAAGGGTGCTGTCATTGTTCCCATCCACAAGGCAGTTAGTGTATTTAATGTTCAAAACTACCACTCCTCTCTTTGGTAGCTCCACAATCTAAAGTCCTTGAATGCAATTTTTGATCAGATGATGGAGTACTTGATAAAGTATGATGTCCTGGCACCAGTGCAATGCATTTTGTGACCCAGATATAGCATGTAGATGGCTTTGGTGGGGTTTACACACTCAGTATATGAAGCCCTTGACAAGAGTCATTTTTCTGCAGCAGTTTTTGTGGACCTCACCAAGACCTCTGACCTTATCAACCGTAGCCTGCTTTTGATTCCCTTCACAAACCGAATACATTCTCAGAGGTTGTTGGCTAGTGCCAGACTTACCTCCCTGGTCAGACACAATCTAGTAAAATCAAGGATCAATTATTCTCTCTATTACCTATTTCACCTGGTGTTCCCCCGGGTTCTATGTTGGGTTCCCTTTTATTTAGTTTATTTTTGATCACATTAACAGCAACCTGTAAAAGTATTAGAATGTCCCTCTACGTTGATGATGCAGTGATCCTCTCGCGCTGCCCTGACCTTACCACCACTCAAGACCAATTGGTTTCAGATTTTGTTAACCTACAAAAATGGTTTGCAATAAATGAATTTGTATTGAATAAAAAAACATAAATCAGTGGTATTTCTTAACCCAAGAAAGAAGTTACCTGTCACTCCAATCATTCATTTGTGTACCCTGAAGGGGTGGTAATTGATCAGGTAAAAGAATTCAGATATCTGTGCCTTACCCTGGAGAGCACTCTTTCCTTTGAACAAGACATAAATTCCATGACAAACGTCATCCATCAAAGACTAGGTGCATTGTACTAGTAAAATACATTACTTTCTCCAACTAGAAGGCTACTCCTGGTACAAAGCTTTCTTTTACTGGTTATTGATTATGACATATTAATTTATTATGCACGTGGAGAGGGATTGCTGTTCCAGATGAGGACATGTTATAATCAGGTGGCCAGATTTGCTGCTGAACTGCCCTACTGTACTCTCCATTGTGAACTGAATAACCACATGGGGTGGTTGCCACTAGAACAAAAGTATCTACTACATTTGGGCACCCTTGCAGAGAAAGTCACTCTTGACCTTTGCAAGGCAAGGCAAAATTTATTTAAAAACGCCCAATCCCAGAGGCTCTGGGTGCTGTACAAAATGAATAAATACAACTTCCAAATAACAAAGGATGCATGCCACATTTAAATGTAGAAAATAAAATTTGCAATACATCATATAATCATCATGTTCAACTAAATTCAGTGATTCGATCCTGAAACGCTTGGGAGAATAGGAGGGCCTTCAGGCGGGCCTTGAAAATCTCTAAAGTAGGGGCCCCCCCAACCCCGAGTGGCTACAAATTCCAAAGAACGGGAGTGGCAATGCTAAAAGCTCTGTAGCCAGCAGATCTCAGCCTCATCCTAGAAATCACCAGGGGGCACCTACCGGAAGAGCAGAGGGGGCGGACAAAGACAACAGGTGCAAGAAGTACCAAATCTCACTCAATATTCAGAAAGCACCTTAGCAGTGCTTCAGCTAGATCATCCTTTCACTATCAATTTGGTGTCCCTAGGATGAGAACCTCAACTGGTCAAAAAACAATGTTTTTTAAACTACCATTGTTTTGTAATTCCCTACTGTACCTGTATCCTTAACAGGTGATTGAAACACTGTTTTGAGTTTTAAACATGCCTTGAATCATTATCTCTTTGCTAAACATCAGTGTAATTGTTACTCTGGTTATACGCACTTGCCTATGTACCTGTATTTGGAGTCATTATTTGCTATGCATTCTGTATGTATGTTTTGAATCTTGCCATGTGTTCTGGTCACCCTTGAAAACAGATCTTTGGCCACAGGTCTTACCAGATTAAAAAAAAGAAGAAAACAAAACAAACAAACAAACACAACTGAGGTTCAGTGCTGAAGGAAAGGATTGTGGAATATCTTGGGGTTCAATGCTAAATGTGCAGTGTTATGCACTTCAGGGGCAAGGAAGCCAGAGACAAATACTGGTGGGGTGTGTAGGTCATCAAGTCTGAGGAAGAAAAATACTTGGGGGGGAGTGGTTAGCAATGAGAGTGGCCTGAAGCACTCAGCACACTTCATGAGAGCAGCACCAAAAGCAGTTTTGATTCTGGGCTGCGTAGCAAGGGAGAGTAACACACAAATGAAACCACAACAGCACGAAGGTGGAGACATACTACTGTCGTACAGGTCACTGGTAAGACTGCACCTACAGCACTAACAGTTTTCCTTTAATAGGATGAATACAGAGATCCTCTACTGTCTTAGTGGGATCAAGTCCAGTGGGGGTGCAAGCTAAGGCTGGTAGGTGAAAGATTCAAGGGAGAGAAAAGGAGGCAAACATTCAGTCTCTGCTTTGACATCTTGCTTGTCTAAAGACATATTTTAACTTGCTATTAGATGTTGGATCAAACAGTAAAAGAGAGTGGGTCCAAGAAACAGTCATGATGAGAGATCCAAACTATTTTATTTACTTTCTGCACAATTGTTACATTTTAACTTTATTTCATATCATTTCAACTTTGTCTAATCAAGTTATGATACAAGTGAAAGCTACTTTTAAAAGAATGAAACCACAAGAATTCTACAACGGAACATAATAAAGAAGATTTTTTGCAAAACGTAAAATGGACTTCCTGCAGTTACATGGTGCAATCAGAGTTGTAGGGCCATGGAAAAGTCTAGAAAAGATGCAAAAATAAGTAAGTGGTAATATCTTTTATTTGGCTAACAGAAACTTCATTACTCATGCTTTTGAAACTGCACAGGTCACCTTAAAGGTGAGTGAGCCAGACATTTTTCACCTACAGCCAAGTCACAACCAAGCCAAAGGTCTGGCTTGACTGTACAGGCCAGAGCATAAGCCAAGCCATGGCTACTGAGTGCCCCTCATGAGTTGCATGGGAGGAGTTGAAAGTTACAGCCACCACACCACTCAGGCTAACAAAAAAATGCTTGCTTTGATCATAACTGGCTCAGCTTGGTCTTGGCTTCCAGTTACCTATAGAGGTCAAGCTGAGCCAGGTACTCGGCTCAAGCCAGGCTCAAAGCTACTCTGGCTTGCCCACCTCTAGGTCACTTTGCAAGGGGCTGTACAGTACAGCAGCACCTGACTGAGTGATCTCTGTGGTTTGGAAAGCTTGTGGAATAATATTCCCTAAGTCAGCTACTAGGTATTTTTACCTACTTCTCTTGCATCACTCACACAGTGGAATAACACAGACACATCTCTGTACTGAACATTTTAAAGTTATATGGAACTAGCTGAATCAACTTAGGTAAGATTGACATGACATTTAATCATATTCTTTTTAAAAAAAGGCAATAAACTCTTTCACAGTTGTGATGTCTGGCACTCTGGAAGTTAACAGTCAGACAAATGCCGAAGTGTATAGCAGCTGGCTCAGAAGCAGCGCCAAAGCAGAAGTCATCATCATGGATACATCCAGACCTGCAAAATAGATCCAAAGGGAAAACTATTAGTAACATATTATAAATCAAAAGCGCTCAAAAAAGTAAGACTCTCAGATTTAAGTTGGGCTGTAATTAATGATGCCAATACGGCATTGTTACTCGTAGCAATGTTTCACTACAACAGCTGATATTAAAGGTGTAGTAAGCATTACAGAGTCATTCAAAGTGTGATAGCCGCCCATGAAAAGATCTTTCAGATAAGGTACTGGGCTTAGCTGTAGGTGTCAGGAGTCCTGGGATATGAATATCTAAATTATCTGTAAACAGAATCAAGACAGCAGCCATTCATAGACTCATGAAGCAGAAAGTGATGTTACTGAGGGGCAAGCTGTTATTAACAACATACAACTTACCCCTCAGTTATATCACATTCTGGTTCAAGATTCCATGATATGGCTGTTGCCTTGATTTCATTTACAAATGATTTACATATGCATATTTCATGACTCCTGATACCTACAGGTATGCAAACAAAGTCCTCGAAACAAGGAGATCCCTCAGGCAATGCAAGTAATGTAAATAGTCCAGTAAGGCTGCTGCCACCCCCAGATGTGAACTGTACACTGGAGAAGAAAAAGGGGGCTGCAAAAACACACAGGTTTCTTTAAATGATGTCACATTCTTTTTTAAGTTGTTATTACATTTTTTAATGATGTTTACATACATACAATCATAAAGAAAAAGTAAAATAAATGTTTTTTTCCTATTTAAACATACAGAATATATAACTAGACTATTTCTAAGAGGGAAGGAAAGAAACACACAAAGCATGAATTGTAACTTTTCAAACTGATTCTGTAGCTGCACTTTTCAAACATCAGTTCATTTGGTAAACCAAAACGTCCCCCTGCCTGGTTCAACCCAAAAAAAAAAAACATCTTAACCGCAGAGAAATAATTCCCAAATAAATGAAAGCAATCCAGTAGCATACAAATGCTGTATATACACATATTTTCCATGGAGGCCATCATGTCTTTTTCAGAAGCAGTCCGTGAACTAGAGATGTCATGTTCAGATACAGACAAATACTGAGATCTCCCAAAACGTAACTAACGGATCTATTTAAAACAAAATATGTGTCTTGCCATCATTCGTCACCTTTACTTTAGCTGGCAGGAGAAGAGAGAATTGAGCCCCCAGCTCAAGCACCTTGCCTGTACATGAGGAATTTCCGACGACACTGTTGTGTCTGGAAACAGAAGTCAGGAAAGATATAATAGTAGTGATAACCCTTATATATCAACACACCTTTTAATCCCACCAGTTTAAAGACGAGGTCTCGGTCAGAGTCAAATGCGAGCATTCTAAAATAGTAATTTCAATGGTAAACCTGAATCTGTTTTATGTTTAGGGACTCTAATAGCTTGAGCCAACAGTGGTGGTGGTGGTGGTGGTGGGGGGGGGGGTGTTATCCAGTGGGGGTTATCCAGTGGGAGGTCAAAAGTAGTAATTAAAATATCTTTCACCAGGTCTCGGATATTCTCAAACTCAGAGTCTGGTATCCCAACCATATGAAAATTCCTATATCTGAGCTGATTCTCATTTTGTTCCAGTTTCCATGAAATATTGAAATTCTCTTTAATAACCCCTTGCAGTGTTGCGATTGGTGCTTGTAAATTGCCTTCCAGCTGTGATAGTTTGGCGGCTTGTTCTGTCAGGGTTTGCTCTGTTACTACAGATTTTTCTTGTACCTTTCTGACTTCTGTCTGCAAAAAATCTGTTTTCTTTGTCAATTTCTTGAACCGATGGTCATATCTCTCAGTCCAGTCCAGCAGTTTATCCAGTGCTTTTCCCAATGACTCAATGGAATAATGCTTTGCTTCCATGGGAAAAGACTTGTAAATAGGTTGTGATCCACCTGCAAATGTAGTTACCGGGGCATTCTGCTTTCCAGGTAAGGGATTTGCTTTTGCCTGCAGTGTGGTGGGGTTTGCATTCCACTCCCACTCTCCGGGCTCATATTGGAATGAATCCATTGATCCAGAGGTACTGACCTGATAGAAATGGACTCAACAACTGGGCTAAGGTTTCCCTTTTTCTCTGACGTAACGTGAATGAGTAGTTGAGTATGTTTTATCTCAGGTCAGTGCTGAGCTAAGAATGAATGTTGCTACAGTGTCGTCATCTTGATTTCCCCCATGATGTCACATATTTTTATTCCATCTTATTCTTAGTATATCAATCCCAACATTTCTCTCAGAAAACATCCAGGCTTCTTCAGGAGTCCACCATAGTATAGACTTTCCACAAACCTATGTCTTCTTAAAATTTTAAATAGCCACAGTGCTTTGTCTGGCTGCTAAATATTATGCAGTTTATTCTATATGTGTTAGTTGCCTCTCTGTATGCTTATGGATTCATAGAGATGCACTTCCCGCTGCCTTCAGGGCTATAGTCAGTAGTAGAAAGTCTGTCCAAAGGCAGACTCCTACAGAAGCCTGGATGTTTTGGGGCAAAACATTGGGGTTAATGCAGTAAGAATAAGATGGAATAAAGCTGTGTGGTATCATCCTCGTGTCCTCTTCTCTCTCTCCTCCTCCTTGCTCTTCTCGTGGACAATGTGGAATGCAACTCAGGCCCCACAAACATTCAGATCAACCATGCTAACATCAATTGGGCTAAGCAAGGTGGCCTTAGAGTCGTACATTTGAGCATATGCAGTTTGCCTCTTGCTCCCCTTCTCACCGTCCAAACCTCACACCACTGCCTATGCTCCTCCAGTATCCCCTCCCTGAAAATCCCCAGGGTAGCCATGAACATGGGTGCTAGAACCCTGTCTGTAGCAGCCCCCGCATTATGGAACAAGCTGCCCACTGAACTGTGCAGCATAAACACTCACTGCTAGTTCAGCACTCGCCTCAAAGACTGGCTCTTGTCGGCATCCACCTCCCACTGTTTTCAGGACTAGCCCCTCCTTATAGGTTCCGGGGGTAGGGTCAAATAGGTTCTTTTATTTACTGAAACTGTTCCACCATGAGCCTTACTTTGCTTTGTTATTTATTGTCCCTCAACTACTGCCACTGTGTATTGCCAAATGTAACTGTAACCTTTCACTATGTATTACCTGCTCTTGTTATGTTCTTGTTATGTTGATGTTTCTGCTCTGTGCTGCCTTACATGGCCTGGGTCATGTCTGAAAATGGTCCCTGGCATTAGTGCACCTACCCAGTTAACAAAGTCATAAATAAAATAACGTTTGCAGAATTGGAGACATGGGCGGCCTTATATAAACCCAACGTGCTCAGTCTCTCGGAGACATGGCTAAAGTCATACCATGATGTTGCCTCGCACCAACTTTCCGGGTACTCGCTGCTCTGTCTGGACAGGCAACATAGGAAAAGAGGAGGCGGTGTTGCGCTCTATGTGCAGGAGCACATCTCTGCTTCCATCATCAATAACTCTACCCCTAACTTCCCAAGTGAATGGATTATGGCCAAGTTAACCCTTGGGGCATCAAAGAAGCTACATACAGGCTGCTGCTATAACCCCCCCCCCCACCTGGGCAGGTCCAGGGTCTATCAAACTTCCTAGAGGGCCTTGCTTATATCTCACCACAGTGTAACACCTTCCTTCTTGGTGACCTCAGTATCACCTGGACAGCAGTGCCAGACACTGACTATGCAATGCTCTTGAAATCCTACACCCTGGAGCAAGTCATTTCCTCACCTACCAGGCACAATCCCCCCACTCCCTAAACCATACTACCCTAGACTGGATTATTACAAACTGGGCTGATCTAGTTCTCCAGGCAGGCACAATGGCCGATTCAATCAGCAACCACTTCCTCACCTATGTCTTGTTGACCACAAAGGCCAGCCGTCCACCTCAGAAATTCCTGTCCAGCAGGAAAACTAACACCCAAGACCTTAATGCTGCTCTGGAGGATGCCAAGAGCATAAAGTGGTCTGCTCTCTACCTCCTTAACAAAGTCTCTGCTGCAGGTACTTTCCTTACTGATGTTCTTCAGAGGCTACAAGACAAACACTTCCCCATCACCACCAAGAGGGTCAGAGGGGGCTGCAGCAAATGGCTATCTAAAGAGTAGCTGGCTCTAATGAAAGCTAGTGACTCCATATGGAGGATCTACAAATCCTCGACTTCACCACAACTCTGGGATGCTTATAGCACCTGCGTAACACTTGTAAAAAAGCAATCAAGATGCTGAAATGCACTTACTTCACTAAAATGCAAAAAAAGCTCCTTTGGGAAGCCACACAGCTATTTGGTCTCTATTAGCTCCCTTATAAATCCCAAACCAAATAAGAGAATTATGAAACTCGTATCCCCCAATGGCCTAATTGATGAGCCCACTAAGACTGCCAATACCTTTAACTCTATGTTTTTGGACCTAAGTATGTATCTAAGCAAGCTCCCTCACCCCCAGGCCACTACTGGACATAATAGTGGTACCCACAGTGCCTACCCCAGCTCCTCGGCAAGTGTCACTTCCACTCCCGCCTTCTATTTTAGGGCCATTGGTCATAATCTTATCATTAAGCTGTTGAAGGCACTGCCTAATAGGGGGAGCCCAGGCAGTGATGGGCTATACCCCTCCTTCCTGAAGATTATCTCCCCAGCTCTTTTTTTTTAATTTTTTATTTAGTATGCTTTATTACTGCCTAGCCACTGGTCCTCAGCCTGGTCACGGACCCCTCTGCTCCCTCTCCCACATTAGCTCTGGCTCCCTTATAGCCCCTGGCTTACCCCCAGGGCAGAATTGTGGCACAGGCCCATAGTGCCACAAGCAACGTGATAGGTCAGGGAACCGGCCTGGGAGCTGATTAAAGTAGAGGGCGAGCTTCAGTAAGGTGATCGGCACTGGTTTTCTCCCCAATGTACAAGGGTGGGGATATGCAATGACATCAGCGTCAGACCTGCTCCCAAACGTATTGCCATCAGCATGTGCAGTACACTCAGCGTCCACTAGGTGTCTGTATAATGCCAAACACTCTACCACCCCGGAGAAGGAAAGCAGTTGTTGGATGCTAGATCCTTCTTCCCTCCAGCTGGTCCTCCAACATCCCAGGTCTGTTCCTGAACCTGGGTCACTGGCTTCGAAGGGCAGCACCCTGCCCTTGCGCCATCTCCTCAGCTCTTTCCAGACCTCTAACCCACATATTCAGCCTTGCCCTCACATCAGCAATGGTTCCCAACTACTGGAAACATGCACTTGTCATGCCAATTTATAAATCAGGCAATCCCCTTGCCCCAGAAAACTACAGGCCCATCTCCTTCCTCCCACACCTTAGCAAGATGCTGGAAAAAATCATGTACTACCAACTGTTAGAACACCTACGCAAATACAACTTCCTATGTCCCCTACAGCATGGTTTCCACAAACACCACACTATCTCCTTGGTCCTGGCAGTTTTCACTGACCATGTCCTCAAGAATACGGATTCAGCTAATGCAACAGGTGTGGTGTTTGTGGACTTGTTGAAGGCATGTGACCTAGTCGATCACAAGCTCCTCCACAATACCCTGTCTCACTTTGGCTGTTCGCCTAATGCTGCTGGTTGGTTCTGCTGTTACCTTTCTAACAGATCGCAGTCTGTGCTAATTGGGAAAGTCTCCTCTGCCTCACTACCCATTCATAGTGGGGTTTCCCGAGGCGCTATCCTTGGCTCGCTACTGTTCTCTATGTTTACTAATGTGCTCCCAGCAACTAGCCTGAATTGCAATGCTCTACTTTAAGCAGATGACCTTGTTCTATACCACAGTGACAAGTCCCTGCAATCCATCTCCTTCACCCTCGCACACAACTACAGTGCTGTGCACAATTGGTTCCCCTCTAGCAAACTGCTTGTAAATGAGAAAAAAACGAAAGCCATGCTCTTCAGCTCCAAACCATACATCACCAAGGTCACCAAATCCAACACATCCTTCACTGTGCTCACTCCAGCAAGCTTTTCCCTTGAAACTGTCTCCATGTTTAAATACCTGGGGGTGATGCTAGATCCCTCTTTTACTGTCAATAAGCATGCAGATCTCACGGTGAGGACAATTCACTAGAAACTAGGTGCTGCCTACCACCTTAAGCATCTCCTGTCCTCTGAAGCTCACCTGGCTATTGTGCAAGGTAATTTCCTGCCACTACTAGATTACTGTTCCCCTATTTACTGTGTCATGCACATTTCTCTTCACTTCCATCTTAACACTACATATAATTCCATATGTTGCTTTGTCCTCCAAGCTCCTCAAACCTCCTACCACTGGGTGCTCTATCAGTCTCCTGGTTGGTTCCCTCTTCAAGGCTGATTTGACTGTGCTAGAGGTTGCCTGGTCAACTACACACTCAGGACTTACCTGCAGTCCCCCTATGCTTCACTCCTGGCTGTAAGGGCAACCTCTAGAAATCTCAGGGACTCCTCTATCACCCCATTGGAAGTCCCATGGATCTCAAAAGAGATGGTCAGAAAGGCCTTCTCTGTCTCAGCCCCATCCCTCTGAAACTGGCTCCCATCATCCATTGCTCATCACCCTCCCACCTGTCTTTTAAAACAAACCTGAATGGCTGGCTTCTCTCTGAGACTATGTGCAACTGCTTCTCTGACTACACCCACCCTAGTTCCCATGTTTAATGGAAGTTAATGTTATTCTTCTGTGCTGTACCACTTTATACTAGTTAGCCAACCTTGTGTTAGACAGATTATTGCAGGTTCTGCATCTTGTTCTCCTGTAACAATCACCGACTGTATTATCTGTATTTCATCATGGAACATATTGGCTTGAGTTCCTGACCATATGGTGTAGTGTTGCTCTTTCGTGTATTCTCAAGTACTTCTAAAGCTGTCCCATCTGAACTACAGTGTATTCTACCCATGTTATGTATTATGTATTTTGTTTTTTGACTCTTGGAACCACTCTATGGTCCAGGTCATGGCTGGAAATGGTCCATTGGATCAGTTCACTTACCCGGTTATCAAAAGCATAAATAAATAAATGTAAAGGAACTCATGTCTTTTTATGTCCCCTATTTCTCTTCTCCACCTACAGGTATGTCCAATACATTTTTGAAATGTGCATTCATGGGATTTCACTTTGTGAGTGACCCCTGCAATGTTTGCTTCACCATTGGATAAAAAATTGGCTAGACAACAGGATGCAAAGGGTAGTAGTAAATGGAGTACACAATGAAAAAAGGAGGGTTACTAGCGGGGTACCGCAGGGTTCAGTACTGGGACCAGTCCTTTTTAATGTCTTTGTAAGTGACATTGCAGAGGAACTGGAAGGAAAAGTATGTCTCTTTGCAGATGACACAAAGATCTGCAACAGGGTTGATAAACAAGATGTAGTGGAAAGGATGAGAAGGAACTTGGCAAGGTTGGAGGAATGGTCAAATGTATGGCAGCTCAGATTCAATGCAAAGAAGTGCAAGGTAATGCACATGGGAAACAAAAACCCAAGGAAAGCGTACACAATGGGGGGTGAGATACTAACAACAGTAAAAATAGAAAGGGATCTGGGGGTAATTATATCAGATGACCTAAAGGTGGGCAAGCAATGTGAGAAGGCAGTAAGAAAGGCTGGGAGGATACTGGGATGCATAGGAAGAGGCATCAATAGTAGAAAAAAGGAAGTTGTTATCCCTCTGTACAGACAGTTGGTGAGACCCCATCTGGAGTACTGTGTGCAGTTCTGGAGACCCCATCTCCGCAAAGACATAGACAGAGTGGAGGCTGTCCAGAGGAGGGCAACCAAAATGGTGCAGGGTCTGCACCAGAAGACATATGAAGAAAGACTAAAGGAGCTTAATATGTATACCCTTGAGGAAAGAAGGGAGAGAGGGGACATGATAGAAACTTTCAAGTACCTCAAGGGAATTAACAAAGTCCAAGAGGGTAGCATCTTCCAGAAAAAGAGATGTGCAAGAACAAGGGGGCACAATTTGAAGATAGAGGGGGGACGGCTCAGGGGTAATGTGAGGAAGTATTTTTTCACTGAGAGGGTTGTGGATGCATGGAACAGCCTCCCTGAGGAGGTTGTGGAGTCAAGAACAGTGGGGGACTTCAAGAATGCATGGGACAGGCATAAGGCAGTCCTAGGGGCAGGTAAGAGGAAGTAAGCTGTTGGTTAACTAGGATCTGCAGCTTATCTGTTAGGTAGGAAAATGGGCAGACTAGGTGGGCCAAGCGGTCCTTATCTGCCGTCAAATTCTATGTTTCTATTAAAGAACTATACATGGAAAGAATTCCCTGATCGCACATTGTAAAGGTGAAAGTGGAGTTTCGTTATCAAACACAGACATAAAAAAGCTTAAAAAATGATGCAGGAGGGTAGATAGACTCTTTTTTTATCTGCAGTCCCTCCCAGTGCCTGGCTTCCCTCAGGAGTCCCATGGTATATTCATCTTTCTCTGCACCCCACTGATTCACTCTCTTCTGACCTCTGTCTAGCACAAAATACATACCCCATAGACAGGGTCAGTGTAAAGATGATGTACCTCCCCACTGTGTGGTTCAGCAGAGACACCGGGCAAGGAAACACCAAAGTACATTATCCTCAAACACCATGGTCATTTTTGCTGGTTTTCTATGTCTCCCCTCTGAGGTATCAGTGGCTGTGATGCCAGATACTACCACCCATGTGAAAACTTCAGCTGCACAGAACCAGCCAGCATCTCCCCACCCCCAGAGGAGTGCAATCTGACACCACCACCCATATTTACACAGGTGGCACTGCTGCAGTGACATCACACAAACTCCCTCGCTAGAAAGGAAGAGCACCCACTGGGACTTTTGACCCCCTCAGCCCCTAGTGACACAGATTCATTAGCAAACCCTGATTGTTTGCAATGTGATGATACCTCTTGGACCTTGAAGTTCATTAGGTTCCCCCAATCTGATATTGTTATGCATGCTACTTATGGGATCTAAAGATCAGTGTCTCTCTCTCTCTCTCTCTCTCTCCCCCCTTCTCTTTCCCCTCTCTCCTTCTCTTTCCTCTCTCTTTCTCTCTTTCTCTCTCTTTCTCTATCTCTCCCATGTTGTCTCTCTTTTCCTCTCTTTCATCATCCCCCTCTCTCCCACCCCTTTCTCCTTGCGCTGTTTCTCTCCCCTCTCTCTCTTCCATGTCTCCCTCCCTTTTTTCCTCCACTGTCTTCTCTATCCCTCTCTCTTTTTTCCTTTCTCCCCTCTCTCCACTCCCTCCTTCCATCTCCTCTCTCTCTCTCTCTCTCTCTCTCTACCACTTCTCTCCCTCTTCTCTTCCACACAACCCTTCCATTCAAGAGGCAGAAGTACTGTATGTAATAATGACAACTTTAAAAATATGGCAGTATCTAAAAGGATGACATTTATGTTGAAATGACTGAAATACATAAAAATATCAGTAAGAGACATACTGAAAAAGATAAAACATGACAAAATGAGCATGAAACATACTGAAATGAATATGACAATATCAAATTTGTTATGTCAAAGGGAGACAAAGCTGGAGTGCTCAACAAATCATTGGGTGTCTAGTCTGTTGCTTTATTTTATTTGCATTGAAGTGCACTTTACTTGAATAAAATATGCAGCAACTTTTTGCTTCTTCTACTACTTTGAAATCAGCTGTGATCAGTGGATCATTGTTGAAACAATATACCTCAAGATGAAAATAACATATTGATAGTAATCACAATATGCTTACATTTACCAAGATAAAGATAATGGTATTTTTAATGTCACTGTAAACATAGTAATATAATAAGGGTGCCATTATGAAGTTAAGAAAGACACATACTGATATACCTAAGATGTCAATAGTAATTTGATAAATGTTTGTGAAATAGTACTGTACATGGACAAAGAAAACAAGTTGATCAACATAAAAAACATGCACGTGCATTCCATATATGTACATGCGTTTTATATGTACATGCATTTTGTACAGTATATAGACATTAATTTATTTAGACATTAACTATATGAAGTTGTATACATTATATAAATATGAGTATTCAGACAAAAAAGTCAATTGTTAACTATATGCAACTCAATAATGTTAGTATTTAAGTTAATAATTTTGAGTGTTTCAGACAATACACACGCATGTATGAGATATCAAAGGGCAAAACAATCATTTTAGTTTCAGTAGATGTCTTGATAGTTCACTACTGGCCAGGTATATTTTTGCTGGTACCATGCTCATCTCAGTATACTGCATATTTATTTGGTTTGTGTTTTAGCTAATTAAATTCCTGTCTTGCTTTTTCTTGGACTACATTATACAAATGTAAGATCAGTCTCACCCATGTTGGCATGTCGAAAAAAGAGCTCTAGGAATTTGTAAACAAAAATCTTAAAATGTAATTTTTTTTTAATTGAACAGATATTTTAGTTCTATAACAGTTACAGATTTCCTCTTTTATTTGAAGATGAAAAAAGTGCCATGTTATGTTTTGACAGTGTTCCTTTAAAGCAAGTCTCTATTTAAAAACATTTCATAGTTACTAAGGTGTCCTTACCATTGCCTCCAGACACACTTTGTGGAGTGGGGAGATTACCTGAAAAGATTCAAACGTCACTTTTAATAGAAAACCAGAATTAATGTTTCATTTATTTCACATGGTTAGTACTTGTCTGACATTCATATGAGAAATTCATTTTTTCTGCCTGTGATAAAAAAGTCTGGTGGTTCTAAAGTGCAGAACACAAACCAAAAAGGTGAACTGCAGTCCAATGAGTTAAGCAACAACCAAAAAATAAAATGCAGAAAAAAAACCAGAACAAACTCAAATGTGAAGTGTAATGTCACATAAATAAAGTAATGAAACAAAAGCAGATGTTAATTGTAACCAAAGGAGAAAAGCACACATTTAAATGCAAATGAAAACAGTAAAGTGCATCTAAAAATGCTGAATTAAAGAAAACGATTAGCACAGCTAAAAAGTAAATGCAAACAGAAAATGCACATTATACAATGGCAAGAAAAAATCCTGGACTCTGATTGGTCAGTCTTGGGCTGGCCCCGTGCTGTTATCCCAGTACAACATCACGGGTCTAGTCTCAGCCTCACTGTGAACCTGGAGATAAACTTTTGCTTGATTCTGTGCTGCTTGATGTGCTTGATGATGGGCTTCACTGTTTCATCTTCTTTTAAAAAATAAAAATATTTTTCCACACAATAACATCTTTAAAATGATTTTTTTTATTCTGTATAACAATGAGCCATTGTATAATAGCAATAATGCCCTCCAGGGTGTGTGTCGTTTGGGATAATGTCACGCCTTAGTTATTGGACGCACTCAGATGTTATCCCAGCATGATACACACCCTGTTGGGCATTATTGCATAGGCACAACACAAAAAGAGAATGTAAACAAAAAAGACAGCACAAGTAAAAAGTTAATGGAAAACCAAAAAGCATACCTCAACTAAGAAGTGAATGCTAACACCACAAGTAAAGATGGAAAGCAAATAAGAACGCACAGCACAAAAAGAGTGAATGCAAACGAAAAGGAACAACCAACAAAAAAGTGCATGCAAACAAACAAAGTACAACCTACTAAAAAGTGCATGCAAACAAAGTACAACCTACTAAAAAGTGCACGTAAACAAAGTACAACCTACTAAAAAGTGCATGCAAACAAAGTACAGCCTACTAAAAAGTGCATGCAAACAAAAAAGCACAGCACAACAAAAAGTGAATATGAGCAAACGAAAAAGGCATAGCACAAGGAACAATCATTCATCAATGCTCTCATGTTTGCTTGCATATTTTAGTGGTGCAATAAGCAGGGTTAGTTAATGAGGTAAAGAAATAAATGCTAACAAGTGGTAGTGTGCTGCATGCAGTTGGAAGGGGGGCCTATGTGGTGGCAGAGGACTGGGTTCTGTTGAAGACCATGGGCCCGATTCTCAAAACTCGGTGCAAGCTGTACCAAAGGCAGCTTATGCAGATCGCCCATGCACCATGGACCCTGCGTCCAATTCTCTATCAGGTAGTGTCCTGGTGGCAAAGTCCTGTGGATTGCGGCAACCCTAGCAGTGTGCCAAGCAGAGGGCACACCTGGACAGGGTGCTGCAAGCCTGCGGCAATGTGCAGATTTTTGTATAAACACACCCGGTCTAGTGACCCCCCCATACTAATCACCCACAATAATATACAAATTAACCCTGGTGGTCCCAATCACCATACATTGTTAAAATACAATATAAATAGACCCTCTTCCCTGGTAATCTAGCGGCCCCCCTTCCCAATCCCCAAACATTAGTAAAATATAAAATATGGCCCCTATTCCCTAGTAATCTAATGGCCCCCCTTTCCAATACCGATGTCTCAGAAATCAATGTAGAAGATAACACCTGATGGTCTAGTGACCCTCCTCCTTGATCCCTGATATTACCGTTTTTACACTATTAAGTAATTCACCCTATCCTGGTGGTCTAGTGGCCCCTCCCCAATCTCCAATGTTGCCTGATTTATTAATATTTTAAAATCACCCTGTTCTGGTGATCTAGTAGCCCCCACCCCAGCAGGCAGTACCCACCACCCCGGTATTAATAAAATGGGTGAAATCGGGGAGGGGGGCCACTAGACCACCAGATTATTTTAAAAATAATACAATGGGTGACATTAGGGATCAGGGAGAGGGTGTTACTAGACCACCAGGACAGGGTGATTTAAAAAAAATAAAATAAAACAGGTGAAATCGGGGAAGAGGGACCACTAGACTACCAGGGATTTATTATAACTACATGGTAGTGCAGCTATAGTTAGGGTTAGTGCAAACATTTCATGTTAAAGGCCATTTTTTTTAGGGTAATAACTTTTTACAGGTTCAACAGATCTGCTTGAAATTGCATATTTGGAATGGACAGGTCTATTAATGTGCCACATTTGGTTTGAATCCCTTGTGTGGTTTCTGAGATACAGAATGTTGACAAGTGAGAGATGTTTAAGTTTTTTTGCTGTTTTTGTTGTCAACCTGTATCTCAAAAATGACTATAGCTACAGGGCTGAAATTTTCAGGGTAGAAAACCGTTGCCTCACAGACATGCCTTTTGAAGGCTTGGTGAAAAAAATATCAATCCGTTCCAAAGTTATGAAATGTTCATTTTGCCATTATTTCCTATGGAAAGAAAATGCCATGTATACTCACGTATAAGTCGACGTGTGTATAAGCCGACCCCCCAATGCAAGCAAGTAATTTTTGTAAACATGACTGACCCACGTAAAAGCTGAGACAAACTTACTTATTTCAAAATGTTTTGACAAACACTGCACATCAATTGAAAACCACAACATGATTATAATAAGAAAAATGTAATTTCTAGTACTTGCAGTCCTGTTTTTAAATTCAAGCTGTCCTCCTTGATGTCAGAAAAGCCTTGCTCAGCCCATTCTCAAACCAGTGCAATATCAGGTCCATCAGGGGGCAGACAGGGAAGCATGCCATGACTAGAGATATAACTGGAGACAGCAGTGCAGAGGGAGAGAAACACTGGTCTGGAAGGACAGTTTCAAATAACTTTTACACAGGTACTGTGTTTGCTCAAGGGTTCAAGGATCTGGTTTACAGGAATTATGAAGCCTTATTAGGAGGGGGTCAGAGCACCAGATGAACATAATTCAAGGAAGTGGCAGGTGGGGGTGCAAGCAAAGGCTTCAGCGAGTGGCAGGAGTTTGTTTAAAAAGGGAAAACAAGTTTGTTTACATGTTACATGTATGGCAGTGTGTTAGTTGGGTAGCTAGATAAATGTGCTGGAGCTGCACTAATATTTATGAAGTAGTGCCGATGGAGAGGGTGTACCAGTGCTTAGCTGAAGTTCCATTACAGCAAGATTGATTACCGGATTTTACTGACTGACCTGCGTATAAGCTGAGGTACCTGACATAGCAATGGAAAAGTGGTAAAAAAAATGTAACTTATACACGAGTATATTTGATAGATGTCACTGGAGGCAGAGGATTCTAGTTCAATGCAGAATCCTCAACAAACTGCCATGTTAGATTCAGAATGATGCTGGTTATTTTGCTCTTATATTGTCTCTTGAATGTAATATTGTCTCTTGAACTGTCTTGTCAGCTGTTATTGTACACTGTATGCTATATGTATTTTCCCATACCTCCTACTCACAGGATGCATCTGGAATCGAGCAGTAGCCTACTCAGCATGTCTTCCTGATAAAGCTCTTAAATAAGCAAATAAAAAAATAATCCTGCAACAAAGTAGCATTGTGTGATGCAGAATCCTGCGTTGAACTGTCATTTTTCCAGGCATACCTTTTTGTAATTACTGTTTCCTGACATTGGGGTGTTGGCATTTCTTTAACCCTCCACTACTGTGGTGCACTGGGGAGACCACCCCCAGTGCACCGAAAGCATTAACTTTCTGATAGTTTTCTGTTGTTTCCCACACTGGGAAGCCCACCTCCAGTGTCAGATGCCCCCCTGTTATCATCACAGCCCATTCTTATTATTATTCTTTGATGACATCAGGGTGCCCAATCCCCATATCGGGATTTATTTCTCCCTCTATTACTGTGGCATACTGCGAGACCACCCCAGTATGTCATAACCTTACTTTTTCAGTGTAGTTTCTGACACTGGGAAGTCCCACCTCCTGTGTGAATAGCCCCCGCCCATTAAATATTAATAATGTTCCCGACATCAGATACCCAGTCCTAGTGTCGACATTATGAACCCACCTAGCACTATGGGACACTGGGGACCCACTCTCAGTGTCCCAAAATAAAGTTATCCCTGCCATAAAAAAATGAAAACTGTTCCCTGTCTTTTTTTTGATCCTAGAAAAAAGAAAATGATTCCTCTTTGTCTCCTCGTCCCCCTCCCCCATGCTGACCCTCCCACTGAGCACCCTCCTCCCCACACACCCTCTCTCCCTATACTTACCTCTGGAGGTTGGTGGCTGTCATCTTATCTGGACTGGGACACATCTACACTCTTCAAAGCCTAACCGCAAACTGTAGAATCAAGGTAGGCTTGTATTATAGCTCTAAATGGATTTTCCAACTTGTGTTGCAATCTCAGCCATTTTTAAGCCTCCTGAAGATGTACCGCTAGTATGAAATCGGTTGAGGCTTCTTTGTAACTTGATCTGTGAGCTTTTTGTTATATTGGCGTCTTTACATTAAACTTAAAACTTTTTTTCTGCCTGAAGTTGTGTGATCTTTTAACTATTCAGTATTTATTTTTGAGCACTGCACCCTCACGCTTGTGGAGCTGAATTTGTTTTTTTGTATTTTACTTAGGCAGCATAGTGCAGTGGTTTAAGACTCCGAGCTGCAAACCTGGAAACCTGAGTTTGAATCCCACAGCCCCCACTTTCATACTTTGTGATCCTGAGCAATTAATTTAACTTCCCTGTGCTCCGTGGCCACACCTGTAAACAAACTTAGGCTTAGTGTGTCTCTCCTGGTAAAAAATAAATAAATAAATAATAATAATCAAACTACCTCCACGAAGCTGACTGACAGGTCCCACTGTGAGGTTTGTATTATACTGTGTGCTGTCATCCTGAGAAGATCTGGAACTGGAGCAGCGCTGGAAAAAAATCAGTATCATTAGAGAGTTCTGCCACAAGGGCAAATGATTTCCACTTTTTTGTACAAAAATATATTTAAGAAGAAAACCTTACTGGCACACATGATCCAGTGCTTAAATCACAGAGGCTGATTTCACAGTGCAAGTAAACCTGGGGGTAATTCCCAATGAACTTAAACATCTGGAGTGAGAATCGTCCCTGGAGGGATACCCCATTTTCTGCAACAGTTATAGTATTGTCTTGTTTGTTTGGACAGCTGTTAGGAAAATAAATAAAATAGATCTTTATAAAATCAGTTGACTATCATTATAGCATTACATTTTAGACTGGTGCACATGTTGACTATGGAAGTGAGTACACACTGCATTATGAAACTGAAAGATGAACTTTGGACCAGTGTTGAAGGAGTTTATGCATCTCTCACTTGCAGGCTCTAGCAACTGTTATGTCATCTGCAATGGGCTAGAAGGTTGAAGAGCTGAGCCATGTATAAGGCCCTGCTTTGCCTTCACAAAAATCCCCCGGCAAAATGGAAACACGTTGTAAAGTGTGTTCCGAACCAGGAAGGGAATAGGGAAGGAACCTGAAGTCTGTGAAGTAATGCTTTTCAAAATTTTATATTTTACAAGGAAATACTGAAATCTCTGCATCTGGAAGTGGTGAAATTCAAAAGTGGAATAACACTTAATACAATTTCTCTCATGCCAGTTTCTATATAGAGAGACCTTCACAAAATTATACGACAACTTTGCTAACTGAATCAGGAATATTTACTATAATTTAGTAGCATAATGACAAAGTTTCCCAGCTCTAGTAAATGACCTGAGATAGGCAGTGTGGTGTAGAGGTTAGAGCACTGGCTTGGGAACAAGGATATTGCAGGGTCAAACCATGCTAGAGTCAAACACTCACTGTATGCCCTTGGGCAATCACTTAACAACTTGGTGCTCCAGGGCACCCAGCTGCAGACATAGGTAGAAGTAGGAACCCACTGAAAATAAGATGTTGCATCTCACCTGTGCTATCATAGGGAAATATGTTATTTAACAAGTACAGCGTATTGATGTAAGCACACAGCATTTCTTATTCAAGTACAGTATTGCAATTTGGTTAATTTGTTAATTTCGAAATTGTTGACTGGGAAAGTCACACTGAACCGAGGCTTATTTTTACCTGCAACTCAAGGGAAGGAGATGGGATACAAAATATGTAGCAAACACACAATTCACAGTTACAATAAAGTGCAGTCAGAATAACATGATGAACACGGGTATAGGTGCAGAATGAATAGGCAAGGCAGAAAACCACAAGAAAGTGCACCAGCCACACCCATGCCAGGGTAGGATAGCAATTGTAAGGGAAATGTCAGGAAGAGGGAAGACAAGACCCGGGGGGGAGCTGATATCTGAGGGATCCAGGGGAGGCAGTGAAGTGGAGAGACAAGGGGAGCTGGTTCCAAAGTGTGGGAAGATGATTGGAAATCGCTGACTGACCAGCGGAGGAGTGTGATAAAGAATGATGAAAGTGTGCGGGTCCCTGGAGCAGATGGTGCAGGAAACAGAGAGGATGAGGTAGAGGAGTGAAGAAAGGTAAGAAGGAAGGGACCCAAAGCAATATTTGGATATGAAAGATTTGCAGTGAATCTGGCGATGTGAGGGTAGTGGGAGAATGGCTAAGAAACAGTCAAGTTATTTAATCTCCCTGCATACAGGAAGCCCTGGGCAAAGCAGGAAAGTAATGATAACACTGACATTAAGACACATCCTGCAAATAACTAGTTGCTCATCCAGTCTTAAAACAGTAAATTGAATCCTGTTAGAAATCATGTAGCAAAAAGCCTTAATTCAATAAGATCTCTTACACCTTGTCATCTAGAAACATAGAAACATAGAATTTGATGGCAGACAAGGACCGCTTGGCCCACCCAGTCTGTCCATTTCCCTGCCTACTGGATAAGCTGCAGATCCTAGTTAACCAGCATCCTACTTCTTCCTACCCCCACCCCCTAGAATTGCCTTATGACTGTCCCATGCATGCTTGAATTCCACCACTGTTTTTGACTCCACAACCTCCTCCGGAAGGCTATTCCGCCATCACACAACCCTCTCTGTGAAAAATACTTCCTTAAATTACCTCTGAGCCACCCCTCTATCTTCAAATTGTGCCCCTTGTTCTTGCACACCTCTTTTTGAAAGATGCTACCCTCTTGGACTTTGTTGATTCCTTGAGGTACTTGAAAGTTTCTATCATGTCCCCTCTCCCTCCTTTCCTTGAGGCTATACATATTAAGCTCCTTAAGTCTCTCTTCATATGTCTTCTGGTGCAGTCCCTGCACCATTTTAGTTGCCCTCCTCTGGACAGCTTCCATCCTGTCTATGTCTTTGCGAAGACTGGGTCTCCAGAACTGCACACAGTACTCCAGATGGGGACTGACCAGCTGTCTGTACAGAGGGATAATAACTTCCCAGTTTTCTGCTGGTGATGCCTCTCCCTATGCATCCCAGTATCCCCCCAGCCCTTCTTGCTGCCCTAGATCTAGTACCAAAATATGAATTCTTTCTAAGTCGTAGCTTCAGTGCTGAACAAATCTTCATATGATTCTGACCAGCAGCTAAGTGTGGCTGAAAACAAATTGACACTAGATTTCTTTAAGTTACCTGTCTCTAATGATGGGATATTTCACAGGATCAGAGGCATTTCTGGTAGGCGTTGCGTAGCAGTTCTTCATCAGCAAGACAAACTGTGATCCCTCAGCATCTTCCACCATCAGCCCAACATACAACATGGCTTCTACTGCTAGCATAACCGAGCCTCCTTCATATGGCCTGGTAAAATCTGGATTTTGGTACAGAGCCATTTTTGCCGTATATGCTGCAGTGCCCCCAACACTCATATTACTGGAACTGCAAAGCAAATCACACAGAACCTGGATTCAAACTTCAATGTGATATTCAGTAGCAATAAAACCCTTTTAGTCATTAACTTCATTTTGGGAATGAGTGTCTCTTGAGATGCAATAAAATTGCATATACCACACCAGTGGTTAATGAATGTTATAAATGAATTATATTACTTTGGACTAAGTATTTATTTAAACTTAGAAAACATTTTACTTTATTTAGAACTTATTATCTGCGTTTAGAATCTAGAACCAGAATGTAGAGAATAGTGGGTCAGATATAGAGTTTATATTGGAAATAAATGTAGTTTTAAGTTAAGACATGGTAAAACACTAATAAAAATTAACACTAGTGAGGTATATATATATATATATATATATATATATATATATATATATATATATATATAGGAGAGTGGATGGGCAACTATGCACAACAAGTGTATTATGCCACCAAGGGGTTCTGATCCACTGTGTCCTTGAGAGTGAAGCTCGAGAGGTCCACGGGAATCAGATTCCCAAGGTGGTGCAGCACACTGGTTGTACATAGATTTTCCCATCTGCTGCCCCAAATAGTGTATGGGCATCCATGACTGTTTTGGATACTGCACTTTGTTTCAGTGAACTGGTGGTTGATGGGGCATTTGAGGGTTGGTGGTAGGCTCAAATTACTGACACAGCGTGTTGCAGATGTTTTTTCCAGCTCAAGCTCAAGCTTAAAAAACAACAACTTCCAGCTTAATTGGATAGGGGAAATCTAGTATGTGGCATTCCAAGTTGTTTTACTGCAGTAGTGACATCACTACTGCAGCAGAACGACATAATGATGCCACTACTGCAGCAGAACAAGTATATTCCAAGCATAGAATTCCATACATAACAGCATTCCAGCATACACTTTGTATTAAATACATTATAGGTGTGCTGGAGTAACACAAATAGTCACACATATAAGTGTGATAAGATCTTCATAACCAACTTGCAGCTTTGCCACTAGTGAGTTATGGGTCTTACCATTCTTTAGCAGAAATAAATGTTATTGAACTGCACCCATTATGTATTCACAGTGTTAGTGACTCAGCAGGTAGCACACTCACCTCTGAGGCTGAAAGATTGGTAGGTGGTGGGTTCTAGTCCCACACAGGGAACATGGGATAAATCCCAGTACTGATGCTGTAGTGCATCAAAAGGGAGGTGCTGCACACCGGAGGTGCTGTCTTTTGGGTGAGACACTAAACTGAGGTCTCGTCTGCCTGTTCTGGTGATTGCTTAGGTGGACGTTAAAGATCCCATGACCCTTCTCGATACGAGCAGGGAATTTTATTTACATAAATAAACAAAACACATACAAAAAGAACACAATTCATTTACTTGTACATACTTTTGGTTGCTATTGTTCTTTCACTTCAACAGATTATACAAAGAATCTTAAAGGACTAAAAATGAGAACTAAATCAATAAGAAAAAATACTATTACTTCACATATACTCCTACATCTCTTTAAGGGAAAAACAAATCTCCCCAAAATTATTTTTGATCTGAAAAAAAAAATGTTAAACTACAATCAAACAGTAACATATGTCAAAGTCAATAATACAAACTTGTATTGTAAATATTGCCATTTTCACTAAATAGTTATATTAGGAGTCAGAAAGTTTATTTGATAAAATAACAAAGGCTTAATTCAGGTCAATGTATTACCTCAAGTCCTTTTGATTGACCCAAATACCAGTTCAGCTGTACAGGTATGAATAACCAGGTTTGTTCCTTTCATTTTATCAATTTTTGGAAGAGCTACCCTAATGTAGCCAAGCAATTCTATGCCATAAAACATCAGCCCTCACTTTTGGTAATGCCCCATATTCCTGTCTTTTAATCTCCTTTAGATAATTTTCTATTGTTTGAGCAAGAGTAAGGAGGAAGGTATTCAGTTGTTGAGTCAAAAACTGGCATGTTGCTTGACAAAAGTAAAATTTGATGGATGCAAAAATAATATTAAGGGTGCTTGGGTGATATGAGTTTAAATAAACTGTGTAGTCTCCGAATATAAAATTCTGGTGACATTTCAAGTAAGGCTGCTGCCATCTGGTGGCCAAAAAAGAATAATAACTATTGAGTATGTGGACAGTCTAAAAAAAGTGTGCCTGTGTTTTTTTTATTTGAATATACTCTGATCTAGGACAGTATTTCTCTTCAATAGCTTTATGTTTCATGTTACCCCATACTCCTAATCTACCATGACAACTAAAACAAATAGTATCCCAAAACTTTGTTGAAATTCTTTTGTCATTTAGAACCTTAAGTACTGTAGATATTTTAGAAGGAATGCAGTTTGGAAATTCCACTTGGGTTACCCCTTGAGACATCATGATGTGGGAATATAACTGTTACCTGGAGAAAGTCATAATAGCTTGTTTGTTTATTTCCCACTGTTTCATTTTTTGGAGCATAGAATCTGCATATTGTGGTATATTATCAGTGTTTTAAAATTTTAGGAGGCAAATTATCTCATTTACATAGAAACATAGAAACATAGAAGTTGACGGCAGATAAGGACCGCAAGGCCCATCCAGTCTGCCCATTTCTTTTTCTACCTTATAAATGTGCCATCGGCCTTTGCTCTGTCAGTGACCTATCTATTCATAGTCATTTGTATTGCTCCCTTATGCCTATCCCATGCCTGTTTGAAGCCCTGCACTGTATTCATAGCCACCACTTCTTGTGGTAAGCCATTCCATGTATCTACCACCCTTTCTGTGAAAAAGAATTTCCTCACATTCCCCTTAATCGGCCTCCTCTAATCTCATGCTGTGTCCTCTTGTCCTGCTATTTTTCTTATATTTAAACATGTTAGACTCTTTCACCTTGTTTATGCCCTTAAGGTGTTTAAATGTCTCGATC
The DNA here is from genome assembly GCA_016271365.2 of Neoceratodus forsteri. Lineage (NCBI taxonomy): Eukaryota > Metazoa > Chordata > Ceratodontiformes > Ceratodontidae > Neoceratodus > Neoceratodus forsteri. The sequence continues at coordinate 54,481,402 of JADMNL010000025.1, forward strand.
ATATCACCTCTCTCCCTCCTTTGCTCAAGTGTATACATATTGAGCTCCGTTAATCTCTCTTCATATGTCTTCTGATGCAGTCCCTGCACCATTTTGGTTGCCCTTCTCTGGACTGCCTCAATTTGGTTAATGTCCTTGGGAAGGTGTGGCCTCCAATACTGCACGCAGTACTCCAGATGGGGCCTAACCAATGTCTTGTACAGAGGGATTATTACCTCCCTCTTACGACTTGTGATACCCCTACTAATACACCCTAACACCCCCTAGCCTTACCTACTGCTTTAGAGGTCTGCTTGGATGATTTTAGGTCATCAGTGATGATGATGCCCAAGTCTCTTTCTTCCTTTGTGACTGCTAGCAACTCCCTCCCAGCCTATAAGTGGCTTCAGGGTTTCTCTTCCTATGTGCATGATTTTGCACTTCTTTGCATTAAATCCCAGTTGCCACTCTTCTGACCATTTTGCTAGTTTATCCAGATCTCTTCTCATTCTGCCCACCCCATCTGGATCATCTACTCTGTTGCAGATCTTGGTGTCATCTGCAAACAGACAAGCCTTACCCTCTAGTCCATCTGCGAGGTCACTAATGAAGATGTTGAATAGGACTGGCCCCAGAACTGATCCATGAGGTACCCCACTTGTGACTTGCATCTCTTCTGACTGTATACCATTTACCACAAAAATATTTTAATAACAGAGATGTCCACTGTTGCCATGGGTGTACCACCATATCCCACCCCCAAGGAAGGGTTGATTTACAAAAAAAAGAGTGAAAAAACACCAGGGGGTTTATCATTCCTAACCCTCCTGTCTTGCATGCCAAATAGGTATAATGTCTTTTGATGGGGTTTAATCAGCTCCCCCAGAACATTAGAATAAAAAAAACAACTAAAAAGACGGGTCTCAAAACAGGTGGGAGAGGGGTAAATAAAGCTGAGATAAGTAAATATAGGTAAGAGAAATTTCTTAATTGTAAGTACCCTTTTCTTTTTGGAAAATTTCCAGTTTTTCCAAACTTGAACTTTAGCCTCACATAACTTGAGTTTACTTTCCCAATTTAGCACCAGAAGGTTTCCTTCTCCAAACTGAATTCCCCAGATCTGATATAGTAGGACCTACCACTGGCATGCCCACTGTGCTGTGAACATGTTCTTGTTAATTAAAACTTCCAAGTCTAAGGGCTTTATTTTTATTTGTATTAATTACCGCACCTAAAATATGTGCATATTTAACTATTTCATGTTGCAGTTCACATTGTGATTCCTGAGTTGACAGAAAAAAACAGAGATCATCCGCATATGCTACAGTTTTCTGTGGTTCTACTTGAGGTGAGGGAGTCAAACCCTGTATGTTATCATTAAGGTATATATTCCAAATCAAGGGACCTAGAACAAAAGTGTAAAGTAGGGGACTTATGGGACACCTCTGTCTTATACCAACATTCATGGTAATGGTCTTTCCCAGTATTCCTTTGACATAAGGTTATAATCTTGCAGCTGTATAAAATATTTTTATCCACTTATTCATACTGTTTGATATCCCATATGCTTCTAGAACCTGAAAAATATATGTATGGAGAACTTTATCTAAGGTCTTAGCCTGGTCGATTGAAAGCACTTATCCCTAATGCTTCTTTGGCATACTGAATTCAAAATATCACTTAATATAGCAAGTTTATGAGAAATACTCCTTTCTGGAATGGAGCAGGTTTGTGTGGGGTGTATCAAAGTCCTGGACACTTGTTGCAACCTATTACACAAAATGTTAGACAATATTTTATAATCAGTGTTTAAAATACTAATAAGTCTTCAGTTCAACAGAAGTGTCTTGCTTCCCTTTTTTATAAAGAAATATTAATATTGCATCCCCTAACTCGTTGTTTGAAGATGTATTAGAAAGTAGCTCATTGGAGAAAAAAAATGAAGCTCACAAGGTTAATGACTCGCTCAGGAAGTGGGGTGAAGAGAGTGGGTTGAGGGTGTTAGGGAACTGGAATGGAGTTTGGGAGGATAAGGGACTATATGCCAAGGACAGGTTTCATCTTGCCCCATTAGGGAAGGAAGTCCTTAAACAGGGGATGGTTGACTACATACAAGAAAGGTGGGGTTTAAACTTGTGGGGGAAGGAATAAGGGGGCTGACCAGAAGCCCTCTCCTCCAGATGAGGGGAGTAGCCTTCATGCCCAAGGGAGGAAACAGATTGGGGATGGAGGTTTCAGGAGGAGCAGAGGGAGGATGGAAGTATAAGGAATCTGGATAGGGCTCGACAAAGAGAATCAGGGATAAGGGGTGGGGGTTGGTGTTAGTAAATGCCAGGAGCTTGGGAAACAAGTTGCCAGAGTTCCAGGCCATGCTGTTTGAGGGGTGGATGTGGCAGCGGTCACGGAAACGTGGGCCAACAAAAACCATGACTGGGACCTAAACGTACGGGGGTACACTATGCTCAGGAAGGATAGAAAGGAGGGCAGAGGGGGTGGAGTGGCTATGTTCATTAGAGATGACATAGAAATTGCTAGGGTAGAAGAGGCAGAGGGAAACGTGGAGCGTATGGGTCACTACGATCCTACGCGGAAATAAGGTCAAGCTGGGTGTAACATAGGCCCCGGGATGAGTGAGGTTCTAGAGGATGGTTTGCTGGACAACATCATTGCCCAGTGTGGACCAAAGGGAAGGAGTGGTGTTGATGGGGGACCTTAATATGCCAGGTACAAACTGGAGAACCATGTCCTCTAAGGTGGCCAAGGAGCAGAGGCTGCTGGATGGCTTCCAGGATGTTTCTTAACACAGCATGTGATGGAGCCTACAAGGGAGGGCATGTCCTGGATGTGGTTCTGGCAGATGGGGATCTGGTAAGGGACATGGTTGTACAAGACCCCGTGACTGGGGCGACCACAATACTGTCTGGTTTCAAATAAGCATGGGAGTGGGGGTGAGATCTAGGACACTGGCAGTGGACTTCAGGGGGCAGAACTTCATGGGCATGGAAATATTTTCAAGGATCACTTGATGGGGATTACCTCAATGACAAGTGTGGAAAGGAGATGGGAGGTCATAAAATGGGGACTTCATGAGGCAGTCAGGATCTGCACTAAGTTGAAACGTAAAGGAGCAAGGTCACATAAACCATGCTGGTGGTCCAGTGAGGTACAGGTAGCAGTCAGAGAAAAGAAGGCGGCCTACAAAAAATATAAAACAACAAGAGGGGATAGGGATAAGGAAATGTACCAGCTTGCATCTAGAAAAGTCACCCATATGGTGAGGGGAGAAAAGTCCAGTAAAGAGCAGCGGCTGGCACAGGGGATACATGGAAGGAAAGGGGTTCTTCCAGTACATTGGGTAGCGGAGAAAACTAAGGCCCATCTCAGCAGATTGAGATCAGAAGGAGGGTGGGTGGAAGAGCGAGGGACCAGGCAGAGGTATTTAACAAGTGGCCGCCTCTGTGTTCACTAGGGAGGATGGGATTATCTACAAAGCAAGGCGCAGAGGAATAGAAACATCAGTAAGTGGGATCAGGGGAGCAACAAAATGGAGCAAGAGGGAGAGAGAGAATTGCCCCAGGGGATGTCACATCTGGTAAAGATAAAAAGGCCAGTAAGGTGGAGGGACGGATGATGCTATCTCTGCCAAAAGGTGTGGTTAGCCCTCAAGGCCCTAAAGAAGACAAATCTCCTGGGCGGATGGCATTCATCCGAGAGTACTATGGGAATTGGTGGACATACTGGCTGCACCCCTGGCGGAGCTTTTCAGCAGGTCACTTGAGACAGGGAGGGTACCTAGGGATTGGCGAGAGGCACATGTGGTACCAATCCATAAAGGGGTGGTTGAGGGAAGTACCAGGTAACTATAGACCCATCAGTTTGACCTTGGTGGTGGGAAAATTAATGGAGAGTATACTAAAGGAACGATTGGGGGTGTACTTGAAGGAGGTGGGAGGTCTGGATAGTCAGCAACATGAGTTTGTGCCAGGTAGATCACGTCAAACCAACCTTGTGGAGTTCTATGAATGGGTAACATCAGAACTGGACAGGGGTAAGCCTGTGGATGTATTATTCTTGGACTTCAGCAAGGCGTTTGACTCTGTCCCACAATGGTCTGGTGGAGAAACTGATGGGGTTAGGGTAGGCCCTTTGATGGTCAGATGGATTGAAAACTGGCTAGCTGGATGCACTCAGAGGAGTAGTGGTCTGTGGGAGCTCTCGAACCCTAGAGAGGTTGGTAGTGGGGTACCATGGGGGCTCGGTCCTGGGTCCGATCCTGTTTAATGCATACATATCGGACATCGCAGGAGGTATAGGGTGTGAAATGAGTCTCTTGCGGATGACTCAAGATGGGAGCAGTAGTTGAGGGAGAAGAGGGAGGTTGGCCCTGCAAGAGGACCTGGACACCCTGGAAGCTGGGCTCACACATGGAAATTAAATTTCAATATCACCAAGTGCAAGGTGTTGCATCTTGGTCGGGGAAACCCTAAACACAGGTACACCCTGGGAGGGGAGGCGCTGGAGGCCTCAATAGGGGAAAAAGACCTAGGGGTCATGGTGGATGCATGTATGAATAACTCTGAGCAGTGCAGGAGAGCGGCTAGCAAGGCAAACAGGATGTTGGGATGCATCGTAAGGGGGATCACCTCTCGGAGCAAGGAAGTGATTCTGCCACTGTACAATGGACTGGTTAGACCACACCTTGAGTACTGTGTACAGTACTGGAACCACACTAAAGAGGGACACACAGCTCCTAGAGAGGGTACAGAGGAGGCAACAAAGATGATACGAGGGCTAGGGGATTTGACGTATGAGGACAGACTTAAGGAGCTCTGCCTGTTTTCACTGGAGGAGAGGAGAGACAGAGGGGACATGATTGAGGTCTTCAAGTACCTCAAGGGAATAAATAGGGTTAATATGGAGGGGATCTTTAGACTAAAGCAGGGAGGTATCACCAGAGGGCATGGTATGAAGTTGGAAGGTGGAAGGGTAAGGGGGGAAAAGAGGAGGAGGTTTTCACTGAGAGGGTGGTGGACCCTTGGAATGCACTGCCTGGTGAGCTAGTTCCAGAGATCCACAGTGGAGGGCTTCAAGAGAGGATGGGACAGACACAGAAAGTGGATGTTTCAGATGATGTCCTGTCCCAGGGGGGTGGGGATGGATGATACGGGTTTCTGGAGCACAAGGGATGGGAGGGTCTCGGCACCCAACTAAGGATCTAAAGTTCGAGCAGACTCAATAGACCGTAAGGCCTAATCTGCTGGCAAATAGTATGTTAGTATGTTAGTATATTATGTAATTGATGGAGAGAATCCATAAGTTCTGGCAAGAATCGTTTATAAAATGCACTAAATATTCCATCCATTCCTGGAGAGGAAGTTTATTTAAGGGAGTTAATAGCTACTTCAATTTCTGTTTTTGAAATCGGACCATTTAGCATTATTTTCTGATCTTCTCTCAGAGCAGGTGGTGCAGTGTGGAAAAAATTATGAAATGAGGCTTCTGTTCTATAAGATGAAGAAAAAAATTCTAAGTGTTGTTGAATAACAGTGAGTATATCCATATATTTTGTTTTTACCTCTCCTTCCTCATCTTGAAGTTCAGTGATTAATGTGGCATCCAAGCATTGTTTGCCAGCAGAAAAGGGATTAGAACTGGGTTGTGTTTCCGTGCCATACCTCATTTCAGCTTCCAAAGAAACAGCTCTGTTATATTGATAGTTAAACATTTTATTTTTCAACTCATTAACTTGTTTTAGAAATTGAGTTATATTGTCCTGTGATAATGATATGTATCTGTAGAGTCTATTCCTATGTTCCAAATATAATAAATATTCTGTATTGGACTTAACTTTCCTTAAGTGAATCAATAAATTCTTTATATCAATTTTAGTATCTAACCACCATTGCATTGTGTCATCATATAGACATTTAGTGGATTGTCTAAAACAGAATAGTTTTCTAAGCTCCATGCAGATTTGATCTTGTTCGAGAAAAGATATCTTTATTCTTCATCATTTAGGGGATGTAAAAAGGTGTGAAGGGATATTACTGAAATATAAAACACAGTTAAGGATAAGATGATCAGAGAATTCACATGGTAGGACGGAAGCCTTTTGAGGAACCAAAAGCCTAAAAGAAAAAATGTAATCAATTCTGGTAGCATACTTATTCCTGTAACATGTAAAACCTGGTTCTTTTTGCAGTGTTCTGTTAGTATCAGACAGATTAGCCATGTTAACTATTGACTGCAAAGAATGTGAAGCACAGTATATTTTTTTCTGCAACTCCTCTTTTGACTTAAAATCTAGTCCGCAGTTCACGTCCCCTCCCCATATAGTGTGTCTAGCTGTGAACAAATAAGGTCAGATCTGCTCAAATAGGTCAACCCTGGCAGCCTTAGTTTATGGCACATAAGTGTTAATAATACGTACAGTAAAATGTTTATACATACAGTCCCAAATTAATATCCAGCCTGGTATTAAATCAATAAACTTCTGCAGAGAAAAATGCTGGCCTTTAGATAGAATACCTAGGCCATCAGCTGCATCCAGTCCAAATGACCAGAAAGAGGGACCAGAGATCCATGCTTTTCCAACCTGCTCAGTAAAAAAATATGGAGTTCAGTCTAGTCTCCTGTGAAAGAATGATCTCTTAGGGAAAGTTCAAAAAATAATGAGTAGCAGTTAATCTTTTTTTTATAGTTTTTTATGCTACACACATTAACTGATGCTACCTGTAAGGTTGCCATAGGGAAGTATGAAAATCAGAAAAGCTTTGCCTCACTCTTTTGAAGGTGTTCATGCAAGACATGCATGAAATGCCCAAATTCCCCACACAGAGCACATTTCAAACAGTTAGAAGTGCTGCTTAAGTGGGTTGGGGACCGCACTTATAGCAGGCCTTTGATTGCCCCAAATACAAACATACCCCCTCCCCCCGTCTCAGCCTAAAAAGAAACTGTTTGGTATGTGTTGAACAACAGAGTTATTCTGAAATAGCTTCACTTTAAACTGCCACCCCCAGTCCAGATACCTTCAGAGTCAATGACTGGGTCAGGCTGACCCAAAACAGAGCATCTCTCCTGCAGCCAGAAAAGAATGTTATTGATGTTCACCCCTCACTACGAAACATTATTGTAAAGGTTTTCAACAGAGGTTTTGTAAGTGAAATAGCCATGAAGTTAACCCATAATGGTGTAGAATGCAACGTATTGTATTTTGCCCAAAAGCGTTCAAGCTTTGAGTGTTGGCGAAAGCTGATGTCATGCACATCTTCACCGGAGCTGTGTATTAGGGCATATATTTCCAAAGCCTGAAAGAACATTGACGCTTTCAAAAGTTTTCAGGCTATGAAAACCCTGTCCAGGTGTTCCTCCAAACCTCCTCTATATCTCAGTCTAACTGCATTTTCCCTTGGTGCCTGTGCAGGTCTGTTTCCAAAAAGTTCTGAAAATGTAGGTCTTGTTCTGGCTAAAGGCTCTCCTTGATCTGGGGCGGGGGGAGAGAATCTTCATCTGACTCCTCTTCTCTGGGCCCCCAGTATTGTTGGACTGACAACCAAGTACGTTTTCATTTCCCGAGAGTTCTGCCTGATAGGAACTTGAAGCAATATCATTTTCATTATTTTCGATATTCTCTGCATTACTTCTTAAGACCTGGACATCTCTTCTTTGGGGTGTGGGGGTTTTGGCTGTTCAGGCTGGCCCATTTCACAGCTGGTATTATTATTACTAGTATTGTTTCTCCACAGTTTTAAACTCAATACAGTTTGTTAATAAAGTTGCAGACTGTTGCAAAGTTTCTGTACTCACCCCTGGTCCATTTGGTTACCTGTGTCCCTGCTGGAATGGGCTGTTGTCAAGGATTTAGTGTGTTGTGGGCTCTCAAAGTCCTCCCATTGTGAGTCAGGCAACCAGCTACCTTTGGGAGTCCGCTTCCATCTTGCATTTGCTAAAGCATCTTCAGGCGTCCAGGAGTTGAAATCAATGGGGATATCCTTATTGACATACAGTCTCCTACCACCCTGCACTAGAGAGTTGTTGCCATCCTGTTGAATAGATGAAGTTTGCAACATTCACACTGGACTGCCCGTTTACCTCATGTTGCTTAGTTACATCCTCTACATCGGGTCGATGCACCAATGGAGCTGCTTGCACATCTTCCTCAGTACTCACATCTGCCATTGCAGCCTCTCCAGCTGCTGTCTGTTGTGAGGGAGCTCCCTCATGTGTCTGTAGAGATATAAAGCCAGTATTCAAACATTCAGGAATGCTCAAAGGCATGGCATCAGTAGAGCAGGCCTGCCTGTACACTTTCTCTCAGTTTGTGGTAAAACTCCATCGGTCTCCATTTCAATCTCAAGACTTTCTGCAGCATTTTCACCAGCCGGGTGAAAACTCTTCTCCATGTCCTCCTTCTCAGTATCCATATCCACCAACAAACTGGATTCCTCCATCCTGCCTACAGGAAGTGACAGCACCCGTGCAGGCAGAGTAGGGGAACATTTTATTGAAAGGAAACTAAGTAAAATCACAAGAAAATCAATCCACCAATCTCAAGAAAAGAAATGATGCAAAACACAAAATTGTAAAGAAAAAAACATAATTAAAGCACATGCCAGTTAAAGTAACAGGAAAATCAGAATCAGTGATCCATGGTAAGTAATGTCATTTGTCCAATACTTCCACTTGAACCCAATGGGACAGTTCTGAGTCATACACCTGTTGTAAATCATAAACAATTTTACCCATCTAGTCTGGATAAGTCAGTGAAATTTGCTATAAAGTAAAAAGACATCTAGCTGTCCAAATATGCCATTTAAACACATTAAACATAACCTGTAAGGTACCGTGATTCCATTTACGCCACGCAGATTTACAGGCCCCACACATCAAAGTGGTATAGGAAATTGAGACAAAACACAGATCCTTCCATTTTTCTGCAATAAATAACCAAAAGTGTTTAATAAAGGAACAAGAGAAAAATAAATGGTCAATTGTTTCTAGTTCTTGTACACAATAGGATTGGCTACACAATCTATCTGACATCTGCTTATGTTTTTGGTTAGCCTTAATGTTTATACAGTCATGGCAGCTCAACCAATGTAAAACCCACATGTGGGAGGGTATCCTGGGGTTATTCAAGAAGTGCAGTAAATCCAACTGATGAAGTTCTGGGTTTTTGGGGGAGACTATCCCTACTCTACAACTAACCTTCAGTAAATGAGCATAGAGTAATTTTCTGTGCCAGGTCATAATTATTGTACTCGTCACCTGCCACTGTATACAGCGAGCAAAAGTATCCCTAATATATCTAGGGATCAGGGGGCACTCTTCGCAGCCTTTAAAATCTGCCCTTCCCAGCTGTGAAACCAGAGAGATACAGTCTTATACAACCATGGTTCCCAACCTTTATCAGCATTAATCAATAAAGGTTTCAAATTAGCTAAAAAGAAAATACAATTATTAAAAAACTGGAGTGAACCATGTTAAGGTCATCTTGCTTAAAAGGGAGTTATGTAACATCCCTCTATACTGGGTACAGGTGACTGCCCCAAACAGCCTGAAAGAATATACTTAATAATCTGATTTCAAAAGATTTTGGGGGGTAGGGTGGGATATAACTTAAAAACAGAAAACATGGCAAAAGGAAAGGTTTAATTAAATAAGCCATCTTTGTTCCCCCAGTTTCTACCGATTCCAGTGGGCCAGCTTTTATAATCCGCTGTCCAATTTCAGGGACCAATTCAAAACATTCAATTGCCCCTCACCAAATATAATACCCAAAATAGTAATAGGTTTAATTTGTGTGGTTATACCACCAAAATTGAACACCATCTGCAGACAATTTCCAAGCTGTTGGCCAAAGCATTTGGACAAATTCAGTTCTACCCCTGAGATAGTCCCAAATGCAGTACAAAGACATAATGCTTAATGCACCACTGCTGCATCTCCCACTATCAAGCTCATATCATTAGCATATGCAACTACATTAAAAGAAATAGTCTACCCACATGCAGAAAGGGGGTGTATCTGAGGGGCAGAATTAATATAGCTCAGGCAGAGGATCTAAAAATAACACTTATAAAAGCAGGCTCAAAGGACAATCCTGCTGACCCCCCCACCCGATAGGCATATATGGACCCTTCCACTCATTAAGGAGGGGCACCACAGTGGCAGTACGATACAATTTTTTGATCCAGCAGATCAGAACCTCTGGTACTGCATAAGATTCCAAAACCAGCCATAAAAAGTCATGGTTAACTGAATCAAAGGTTTGGCTTTGATCCAAAAAAAGTAGATATCCAGACTATCAGGCCGCGTTCCCTCTTTCTACCACCTCCCGTAACAGAATAAGATGGTCCGACATACTCCGCCCTGATATGGAACATGAGTGTGCCTTAGAAATCACATAAGCAGCCAATTTCAAAAGCTAAGAAGCTATCAACTTTGTCAAAATCTTAAAATCAGTATTTAGAAGATTAATCATCCTCCAATTAGTTAAGTGACGCCTGTCCCCTTTTTTATAAAGATAGATAAGGCTACCTGTATTCATATCTAGAGGGACCATTCCATGCTACAACAGATAATTGTACATCACTGTCAATTCCTGCTCAAGTTCTACCCCAGTGAGTTTGCAGACCTCATTCAAGAGCCTGTCCAAACCCAGAACAGAGCCTGTCTTCAGGGCTTTTAACCTTTCCAGGACTTTAGGTATATCCAGTGTGGCCAGGTACCCCTGGACTTGCTCCACCTCTGAATGTAGGGGGCCATATAGTTGCTGTGTGTAATCCACCACACAGTGCTGTATCCTTGATTGCGATGTGTGAAGTACTTGGCAGTCATCAAATAACGCCAGCATGTCTTTGGATTCAGAACTATGTTTTCAATTCTCATAAGGGCACACCAAACTCATTGGACCCTCAGTACCATATCATTGTTGAAACTGTAATTGTGTTGCTTTCTGGGAATGATAGGCCATCAAATATTTTCAAATAAACTGTATTTGTTTAGTAAAGTCATTCCCCGTCAAATGGGACAAAGTCAATCATTTTTGTAAATGTTGCCTTTTCCGTACATATTCTATATACTGATCAGTACTATGGGATTTACTATAAGATCTCAATAGATGTTGTAAGGCAGATTTTGTATCCATCCACCAAAATAAAGGATTGGCATAAAGGATAAAAACAGATCTCTGAGCACCCAGCAAACCTCTGAATTGTGATAATAAATCTTCTTGTTTTAACAATGACGTGTTACATTTCCAAAATCCCAGTCCCCTTTTAGGTGATAAATCTTATCCTATCATAATGGACAACATGTTATGGTCAGAAAATTCTGCTACCTGAACCTGCACTTTGGGAACCACCAAATGGTGGGACACAAAAAAGAATCAATCCGGGTAGCCAGGGGTCCTTTGTGAAAGGTGGGTGTATGAAGTTTCTCCGAGTCCAAATATGCATCCTATAATCTAGCTGTGAGCAAGAGGGAGGGTAACAATTTAGTATCACAAAAAACTTTAAAGATAGTGGAGGTATGAGATCTATCTTTGGTGGATAAACCACAATTAAAATCCCCCCTGAATATCACATACATCAACGTGTGCAGAGAGGGTTGTATGCTTTTTAAGCGCTCAATCTGTAGGGCTTTTGTGAATGGGGCATATACATTAATAAGCTGATGCCCACAATTAAATATTTTAACATCCATAAGTAAGACCCAACCAGGAATTAAATCCATAAGTTTCAAAACTTCAACACCAGGCATATTAAACAAAATCCCGAGGCCTGAACAGACCTCTGCACCAAAGGATCAAAATGAAGGCCCTCTATACCAGGCTTTCTGGGCCTTTGCAACCTCTGGCAATGAATAGAAATGAGCATCTTGTAAAAAACAACCCCTGGGTAGGTAGAAGCCAAAAAGGAGAATATCAGGTCCCTCTTAGCCGGTCATTTGATAGTATTAGGGTTCACAGTATGATAGAAAAAAACTGGAAAACCCCACAGACATAAGCCCTACAAAAAGCTAAAAAAAACCACCATGATTATCTATGAGGTCCTTTTCTGGCGGTAATGATCTTTATGTTTCAATTTTGACTGGGCCTTATGTTTCTGTGGCCCAGGTGGCTCCTTAGGTAGATCAGCATCAGTAGTGTGCTCAGGATGGGAGGACAGGACCGATAATGTATCAGTATTCTCATCAGTATCATCATTGGTATTGAGCAATAATTCATAACAGTTCCCCAATTGGAGTGCGTCCATTTTAGATACCTTTGATACCGGGGGATCATTCTCTCTGGTCTGCCTGGTTGCCTGTTGAGATTGAGGAACTACAGCATCTGGGGTGTCTCCCTGGTAAAACCAGAAGAGTGTCCACTACCATTTCAGCCACATCAAGTTCCTCAGAGGGTCAAGGGTCCCAATCTGGGAGTAGGGTAGAGTCTATTGGGGGGTGGCAATAGGAACCAAATTTTGCCCAATCACAGCAGGCTCTAAAACTACAATATGAACTAACTCAATTACTGGTTGAGAGACCTTCTCCGGGGCCAAGAATACCATTGAAGGATTGCTAGGCACATGGGAAGCTGTTTCTGAGGTAAGTATTTTCTATTATGCCATGGTAATAAGCAGCCTCTGCTCTGTCCAGTCCACCAAATCTGGGGAATAATGAGTTGCCCAAGAACATTGCTGAAAGGTATGTCCCAATTCATCACACAAAACACATTTAGGCTCTTCAGCGCATTGATCCCCATCATGTCCCAACCCCCCACTAGCCACACATTTAATCTTGTCAAATATACTACTGAGATGGCTCACTGACCCACACTTATAGCAGGCTTTGGGCTGGCCTGGGCAAAACAAAACACCCCTATCCTGCCCTAGTAAAAAAACTGTTTGGAAGGTGCTGAATACCTGTATCTGAAGATTTAAGCAGGACCCACACCTTGCACCCCCCAGTCCACAAATTCTCTGAATCAAACACTACCTCAAGATCAGCAAGCACAATGCAACATTGTTTTAGCCACATCACTAATCATTCATGCCGATAACCTTGTTACAAAATAAAACTGGAATCGTTTTTTGGGGTAGGTTTGGTGAGAGGGACAGCCATGAAAGTTGCCCATAAAGGGGTAGATTTCAATTCATGATACTGACTCAAAAAGCATTCTAAACCATTCATAGTCTTGAAACTAAGATCAAAGGTTGTTTCCATTGATATATGAATTAAAGCACATATCTCATAAGCAAAATACTTTAACGAGTCTTTTAACAAAGTTCTCCCCACCAAAGTTCGGTCAGGTACTTCTTCCATACCTCCAAAATACCTAATGTGGACTGCATTGTGTCTCTTGGCCAGTTGGGTTGGGATTGCAAAGCAGGAGGCATAGAATCATGATCTGGAACCCTGATGACCAGTAGTGGAACTGTGAGAGAAATGTGGCCCATGTAGTGGGAGAGTCCAGGAATCCTGAGCCCCTCCACCCATATCGGGTGAGGAAGCCAAAGCCTGACCCAATGTCTTTCCAGTCACAGGAAGCATCAAAGTCGGATGCTGAGTAAGTTGTAGCTCTGGGGGTAAAGAGAGAGAAATGTCAGGTACAGTCAGCTGAGGTGGTTTCGGCTGCAGTTGCAACCCCAAACCCATTGCAAGTCCCTGGTTGGATGGTATCCTAATCAGTGAGTTCAACGATTGCCACACACACCAGTCTCACCATTTTTCTCCCATCTGGCTGCTGCCAGGGCAGAATTCACTGGACAACGTAGGTCAGACTGATCAACATCTGCAAGTATCTTACTGGAGGAATCCTCTACTGGGCTGGAATCAACATTTGTAATTCATTCAGAAGCACAGTCTGCTGTCTCGGCATGCACAATAACAGCAGGGGAAGTGTTACCACACCGCAAATCCTCTGAAGAAAAAAATCAAAGCGGGTGTTGCCGCATTCTGATCCTCTGAGTCATCCGGCCGGCCTGTCACACTCACCACCAGGGCTGTCAGCTCCTGTCTGCACAACAAAATATATTTTCACCCAGAATAGGTATCGCGAATATGTCTTGTGACAGAACAACTGCTGGCTTTGAGGTCTCTAGCATCGCCTAGACAGAGAAGGAGACCATCTCCCTTCCCTCCACCAACTCCATCCTCTTACACTCTAGGCTAGGAACAGCCATCTTGGCAGAGTGCCAGGATGTCAGAGGTTCCCCTACAGGAGAGTAGGGAATGTTTTATTGAAAGAAACAAATCATACATTGAAATAAAAAATTACATGTCATTCTGCAAATAAACTTAGTTAAAAAAATGAAAAGCAAAGAAAGAAAAGAATATTTTAGTGAAATGTCAATCCATATTATTGATCAATAAAGAAACCATGTACAATGTTTCCAGTATTTTCTGAATACAGCTGCAGGCATTATTAATTTCTCAGACCCATATACTTCTTGTAAACATGGAGTAATTTGTGACAAAATGTGCACAGGATTAAATAATTTTTGTTGCAACAAAAATGCACATCCAGCCTGCCATAAATAAATCTACATGAGGCAAAAATTAAACATAGTGTACTAGGATGATACAATCTTTTTTTAAAATTTATTTTTATTTGACGAGACAAGTTACACATGTTCATAATTACCATCATTCCGTTTCGGTAACTGATTACAATGATTCCAATTGTAGTTGTATGGCAATTAACTGCATAATGATACATGTCACACATCTTTTAATACTTGGCAGTATTTTATGTAATCTGAACTTGCCCTTATGTTTCTTCTCCAAGGCAGGCAGCTGGCTTCCCCCTGATAGTTGAAACCCTTTGAGGGTCACCCATCCCCCAATCCCCCCCAAGGAACAAATTCTGGGTCTGCGGAAGACATGTGTAGCACCCATCTTCGCCATTTTATTTTGAAGAGGTATGTAGTTTTGCTGTTAGATGTTCTGATTTGTAAATTTCCTGGATTAGTTGTCACCAATTCTCAAGTGAGGGAATCTGATTAGTCACCCATTTTCAGGTTATAGCCTTTTTAGCTGCCAGTAAATATACTGGGAGCAAGGTGCAGTCCCAGTGTGGTCTATGCATGGGATAGATTGGTCGAACCACTATTTCTGCTGTCAGCTCAATGTCTTCCCCCAAACATTCTCCCCAGTCAAGCTGTAAGATGCACCAAAATGGTGTTAATTTAGGACAAAACCAGAAGATATGGCCCAGATCAGCTTGGTTGCAGTTGCACCCTCTCCAGCATGAACCATATGAGGCTGGGAGGTATTTTTGTGAGTATCGCTGGGGACCAGAAGTATCGGGACTGGGATTTCCATGTAAATTCTCTCCATAAATTGGAAGAGGTTATTTTAATACCTTTCAGGATTGCCCCCTTCCAGAGTGAAAAGGGAACCTGTAGATCCAGGTCTTTATTCCAAGCTTCTAACACTGATAGTGAAGTGCCTCCCAAAGAGTCCCTTAACATTCTATATATGTGGCCAATTAACTATCCCCAGGAATTGCTCTCCAGGTATCTCTGAATAAAGTCGAAAGGATGGGGAGATGGAGAAAGGGAGAGACATGATCTCCCTCTGGCGTAAGATGTAATTTCTCACCTGGGTGTATCTGAACAAATCCCTACTCAGAATAGAGAAGATATTTTGGAGTTCCGAGAAAGTTCTGATACCTGGGTTGTTAAGAAACTGGTAGTAATAGCTGAGGCCCAATCTCCTCCAAGAATTGAAAGTGATGTCAACGTTTGCAGGAAGAAAGTTTTCACTGGCTGATGTAAGTGTAAAAAAAGAAGAATATCTGTGTTAACTCTTTTTGTTGCTTAACCCTATGCCAGGTTTTCAAGATTTGTGCAGTAAATTCAGTGTAATCCTGGGGGGGGGGATGCTCTTTAGAGGAAAAAATTACCTTTTCAATATCATATAAATTGTTAATTAAAAATTCAATATCTTTCCAGATGCATTGAGTTGTGGATGAGAGCCATATTATTAGAATTTTAAGAAAAACTGCAGTCACATATAATTTTAAATTAGGAAGATTTACTCCCCCTTGCTTCAAAGAGAGGCATAATAGTGAATAGTGTACCCACAGTCTCTGACCCTCCCATATGAAAGAAGAAATTATTTTATTCCAAGATTTAAAGTAATAGTTGGCTGGGAAGAGCAGGACATTCTGGAAAAAATATAATAATCTAGTGAGGATATTCTTACATACTGTTTCTATACACTGAAAAAAGGTTAGTTTTAACCATCCACATTTGTTTAGATCTTCCTGAATTTGAGTAGAGATAGGTTCATAGTTGACTAATTCCAGATGTAACATGTTAATTGGGATATATACTCCAAGGTATTTTATCTTGGTACATTTCCACTTCAGGGGAAAAAAGTCTCTCAGAGTACTAGGTGGTTGGCAGTAAAGCATTAGTGCTTCTGTTTTTGATATATTTAATTTAAAGTTGTCTAGTCTTTCATAGGTCCGAAGGATGTCCTACGCAGCGGGTATAGAAAACTCTGGTGACAGAAGAGTAAGAAGAACATCGTCAGTGAATAGGGAAACCTTGTAACTTTTTTGTCTGAGAGGGATTCCTTCTATTCGGGGATCTTAAGCCAGGGCTATTACTAATGGCTCTATGTATAATTCAAATAAAGATTGAGAAAGGAGGCAACCTTGTCGGGTGCCTTGTTGCAGAAAAATAGGAGAAGAGAAGGCTCCATTAATTTGAATATAAGCTCTCGGTTGAAAATATTTATTTTGGAGCCAGGAGAGAAAGGAACTGGGGAGCGACAGGGCCTCCGGAGTATCCCAGAGGAAGCTCCATGAAACCCTATCAAATACTTTTTCAGCGTTTAAACTTAATAAAGCCATGTGGCTTTGTCTAGAATGTACGTGTTCTAATAATAACATGGTGTGCCTAATATTATCTGTGGTGTTCTGGGATTTAATAAATCCTGATTGATCGGGATGAATAAGATTCAGGAGAATTGCTTCTAATCTTGAAGCCCATATGGCTGTGTAGATCTTATAATCTACATTTAAGATGGAGATTGGGTGGTAAGAGGATATATTAGATGAATTCTTATTCGGTTTAAGAATAGGGGAAAGTTAGGATGATGCAATCTTAATGCTGGTGGGTATATCCCATATATCAAGATATCATATGTCAGTATAGGAAGGGCATTTTCCTTCCATTTATGAAGCAAACAGGTCCAGTCAGAATGACTAAATGGAAAGTCTAAAAAAGTGCCTCAGTCTCAGGTATGTTAGGACAGGTATCCTGTGGACAAAATATTTCCTCTAATGCTTTGTGTTTAAGATTGTCCTGTACTCCTAACCTTCCATGGCATGCTAGCCATGTGACATCCCATATCTTTTTTGGGGTTCTGGGGTCAGTTAATTGTGAAAAAATGATAGCTGAATCTAAAATGTTCCCATAGACATCCCTTAATAAAGGGAATTCTGAGTAGTGAGTTCCTGGAATAGTTTGATACAGCTGTTTCCTTGTGGATGTGAGTATTGTGCTAATGATAAACTCCATTGTCTAATTTTAAGAAAGGAGGGAAACAGATAATATGGAATTTTATGTCTCCTAAAATTTCTGGGGATCACAAAAGGGGGTTATAACCATAGCTGGCATAATGCCTGAGTAAGAAAACGCATGAAAGAGTACCACATTTTAGACTGGGGCTGTACTAGGAGAGAAATATTAAATCTGAGGAATAGGGAGTGAAAGAACACAATAGGATTCAGCATCCTCACTCCCCATGACAGTAGTCATGAAAAGTATAAACCCTTTTTACTGGATTCAGGGGCCCCCCTAAAACTCTTGAAAAAATATATTGTTTATCCTAGCCTCAAAAGGAAAAGGGGTGGAAAGATTACAGCTAGATGAAGAAATAGTGGAAGAACTAATGTTTTTAATAACACTACCCTTTTCTGTTTAGATATAATATGACCTTCCAAAAGGAAACTATACGGGAGGCCTTGTCCAGAGTTATTTTCCAATTATAAGAGGCATCATCAGGAGTTCCAAAAATTAGCCCAACATGTTTTATAGGGGAAGGAGCTATTGGGATACCTGCAATTGGTGCAGTTTTACCAGGAGTGTCTGTCGAGGGAAGGTAAGTGGCTGAGCTTTTCCCAAAGTTCAGTTTAGACCCGGATGTAGTTTCGAAATTTGTAACGGGCAATACAAAATCATCTTTTTTAAAAGAGGGGGTGGTGTGTATGCAAAGGTAATCAGCATAAGCTAAGACAGAAGGGATATTATTTCCTGAAGGCAACAGAATTCTTGGAAGAGAGGGTGCTGTAAAAGTTTTCTAAGAAGAGGATCAATTTGAAATGTATAGAGAAGAGGACTTAAAGGGCAGCTCTGCCTTTCCCCTTTCTGAATTAAGAAAGGTGTACTTGGCGATCCGTTTATATGTGGTTGTAGCCAAGCTGTGTTATACATAGAGAATAATGGATAGACAAGTGTGTGTTATGGAATTTTTTTACACACCCAAGGTGCAGGGAGTTTTTCAAGCAGTGCTGTCAGAGAAAGAGAGAAAGACACACACAAACACACACACATATCAGCTAGCTGTGTCTGTCAGCCTGTCTCTCTCTCTCTCTTCGCTCCAATTTCAGATATATATATATATTTTTTATTTGTTTGAAATTGTGAATACGTTTTAAGTGCAGTGGGACCGCAGTGGGAGTAGTCAGTCACTGCGGTCCATTCACGATCACAGAGTTCATCTCCTGAGTCTTCGACAGACTCATAATTGCAGGATCGACTGCATACATTTTTTTGTAAAGGCGTGATCAACCAGATAAAACTAAAATAAGAAACTGGTGTCTTGCCTGTGAGGAGGATGAGAGGGAAGTCTGGGCGATGACTGTGGGTTCTTGGGAATCAGGAAACAAAACTGTTATTTTTTTTTTCACACTCACACGCTCGGCCTGTCCGCACACAAAGTGACAGCCAGTTAGGTGGCACGCTGCTCATGAGTGACAAAGACTGCAACTAAGTTTTAAGAAATGCTGTAATAACCTGATTTTGGGTTATTACAGTGTTTGAAAGTACTCAGAATCCAGTTGTTAAATAGGGTCACCAGTAATTATAATAGTTTTAACCAAGCAATAAAGCACTGAGGTATGTAATAATGGGGTTTGCCAATAAAAGGCAGGTCAATTTGTCCCTGTGCTCAGCCAGGAATATAGAGCCAAGGGGGGTAGGGAGGGGACAGTGACCTCACGGGGGGGGTAAAATGACAAGGCAGGTAGAGGTCCTGGGCTATTGGCCAGGTGAGGGGCTACAGGACAAAGGGCAGCAGGGTTACTTAAGGACAAGTAACCTCAGTTCGCCCTCTCTTTGCTGTAACATTTTGCGACTTGCAGCACATCATTAGGAATCATAGAAGGTAAGCACGGCCAAAATATTTAGAGGCTCGCTGTTTTTTGCAATTGAGGGAGCTGGTATACCAGGAAGGCAGCAGCATTAATATGTGTTGGCTGCAGAAACGAGCCATTTGTTATGAGGTCCTTAATGCGGTATGATGGTAATCCTGGTTGAGTAGCTTGAATGGTGAGCGTTTTGTAGACAGTGGCTGGCAAAGTGGACCCATAGAGAACCGCAGTTAAGCGAGTGAGAGGTTTGTGGCTTGGATTCGTTTAGTGGCTTGTCTAGTTCGGTAATGGTCATGGGGTCCGGGAAGGTGGCCGGTTTGAGAGGAGGCAACCGCACTACTTGCACAATAGCAACCTGCATGGAGGGGGATGTGTGTGCATGCGAGGAGCATGCAGCAGGTGATTAGGCCACAGAGAGCTCCACAGTCTTTCAGCTGGTGCATTTCAGGTTGGGGGTTTTGGGCAGCGATGAGCCTTACAGGATAGTGCAGGTGGACTGGTCCCTTCAACCAGGGGGGAGCAGAGGTTTCATCGCAAGGACTGGAGACGGAATGGGGGGGCCCAGTCGAGCAGGCCGTGTGGCCAGGTGTGGGATAGCGCTAGGAAGGCGGAGCAGCGTGGACCTGCGGGCAAGAAGGCAGTGAGCACCAGGGTGCATTCTTTTGGCCGTGAACTGGGAGGATGGGGGGGGGAGGCTCAGTGCACGCAGCTGGCAGCTCAGTGGCTCTGATCGGGAGAGCCGGGCTAGGTAGGCCCAGAAGCCTGCCAGCAAGTGGGAGCCGATGTTAACAATGAGGTGGAGAGGCCTCTGATTGGGTATCGGCGAGCAACAGGGATGAGGGAATGCAGCACGGCTTGTAGTTCTGTTGTGAGGAGATTCTGTAGGGGGGGCAAATATAAGAAAGAGAAATGTGTCGCAGTCATCAGGTATGGTATGCAGCCCGATTGTGCCGGAAATGCCCAATGCATGACTGAAAGTCTGGCCTATACATGGATTTAAAATAAAATCAGCATTAGTTCACTGTACTGTTATATGTAAACAATATTCAGTTGCAGCCCCATGTAGTGGTGTTCCGTATACAATGAAGAGGTGTCTTACCTCATGACAGGATTGAGTGCTAACCCAAGACTGACTTGCATGTCCAGCGGATATGTACAGTAGTAGCTGATGTAGGTTTCTTTGTCTCTGATGATCATCCCTGATTCTTTTGGTGCCATATGTATTGCATTGGAGTAGGTAACATGGGTTCTGTTTTTCTGTGAGAAAAATAAAGCAAATTAAAATCTTGCAAAAACCTTGACCAGTAATATATTACATAAATAAATACTTAGGACTCTCTTTTCAAATCCAGCTCTCTATCAGAGTAAAGTCAGAACTGGATTATGGTTTTGGACTCATTTTGGTTCCAGCTCTCTTCTAGATTTTGTCCTCCCATTCTGGAGACATTTCAGATATTAGTGGCAACTGCTCACATTACTGTGATTACTGCAGTTCTTTACCTCTGGCATTATAAGACATTTGGCTCCCAACATTACTAAGAAAGGCCCAAATAGCTCAACAGGTGGCTGGTGCCAAGGGTAAAGTCGGGTAGGACCATACTTTGGAGGACAAAGAGCAAGGAGGCAACGTTGCCAATGAGTGCTCTTAAAAAATCTATGATGGATAATATTGCAGTTTACCTCCCGACAGAATGTAATTATCTAGACATCTTTTGAATTCAAATTTAGTTTTACTAATCACAATCACATGTGGCAAAATGTTCCATGGGTTTGCTATCCTAAGATTAAAAAAATATTTCTAGGAATAGTTTTAAAAGGTTTGCCAACAATTTGTAATGGGTGTCCCCTTGTGTCCCTAAGTTGTTTTTTATATCTATACTCAAATCAGACATGTGGGCCGGATCATGAATAATATCATAACATAGACGTAAATCACCTCTAATTCTTTTTGTTTCGAGTGACATCAAGTTAAGTGTCTTTAAACGTTCTTCATATGAGATGTCTTTTAACCCAACTATACTTTTGGTGTAATGTCTTTGGACCCTTCCCAGTTGTTGTTGTTCAAATTTTTTATAAGGACACCATAACTGTGAGGTATATTCTTAATGAGGTCTGGCGTAGGAGTGAAATAAAACCATCAGACCTTGTTCATTTTTTGAGATGATGTGGTGCCTAATAAACCAAATAACTCTATTAATCTTATTTATAGCTTCATCAACTTTTTTAGTGCTGCTTACGTCATATGATATCTATACTCCTAGGTCCTTCTCATAGTTGGATTCACCAACAGTCACACTACCGAGTACATACTTAATGTTGGGATTGTGAGGGCTGAGATGCTTTGTATTTATCAAGGTTCAGCTTCATACCCCATATACTGTAATCTGAAGTTCGGGTTCAACAGCACAATGCTTATAACTGAGGATGAGGGAGGGCTTTGTAGTTATTTAGAGTTTGAAAGAGTGCATAAGTTTAACCATGATCACTCCAGGCGTCATTTCCACAAACCTTGTCTTATGTCTTGCTGCACCCTTGTGGGTCTTTGAACTTTGATGTATCCGCAGTTACATGCCTATCAGCCCTCCAGATAGCTTCATTTCTCTAGCACACATATTACATAAACAATGTATGTGAAACAGGGTGAAAACTGGAATGAGCCTGAAGCCAGAACTTCATGCATTCAGAAATGGCAGGTAAAAAACAGAATGCAGCAGAACCAAAATGTATTTTTTAATTTTTTTGGTTATTTGTTTATTGAAATGATTTTACCGCATAAGCAATACAGAGCGTCTTACAAGCCTCTTATATAGATGCAACCTGGGGAAAGAATAATGGTAGAAGGAGGGAAAGGATAATTTTGGTGAATGGGGAAGCAATAAACTAAACAATAATAATAACACAGTAATAATTACAGTCAATAACAAATAACAATCAACAGCATACTGTATGGCAGTACACACAGATACAGGCATTGAAAGAGGAAATAATTCAGTATAAGCAAGTACAGGAAAGTGCAAAATGTTGCCTCAGTATTAATTTGGATATGATTAAAGAACACCAGTGATACTCATTTTTAAATATTTCTTGATGCCCCCCCCCCCCCAGCAACAACTTACCTCTAAAGAATTTGTGAAGTCCACTTGCCAGAATTTTTTCCAGCCTCTATAACTCAGGGGGAAGGATCATAAATCCTGTCGGAAGGGTTGACAACCTAAACTCTTTTCTTTCCAGTTCCCTGATTTTACAGACACCAACCTCCACCCACTCTCACATTTTGTGATGTATTAGTTTGGAGAGTGTGGTGCATACTGTACTGACAGTAATGGGAGCCAGTTTTTAAATACCATTTTTGATATTTCAGAAAGCCTCAGGAGTCAAGTCAAATCCATGGCTAAACTAACAAGGGCCTTGGTCAATGCACTGTAATGGCTCACACTAAGGTCGCTTTACACCCAGTTTGCCCAAGTCTGTACCTTCTGTTTCATATCACTAAATGTATGTTGTAATTATCTGCTGTACTTTGTATTCTTTGTACCCATTTTCCATTTACCTTGTATGTGCCATCTTTATAGCCTGGGTCATACTAGAAAATAGTCCTAGGGATCAGTGAACCCACATGTTTAGCAATGAATGAACTAACTAACTAACTAATTAACTAACTAACTAGCTAGCTAGCTAACTAACTAGCTAGCTAACTAATTAACTAACTAGCTAGCTAACTAACTAGCTAGCTAACTAACTAACCAATTATTTTACTAACTAACTAAATAAATACATAAATAAATAGTTGAGTCATGGCTTTTATTTGATTCCCATGGCACTCTAAAGTAAAAAATATAGTCTTTATTTATTTATTTATTTGTTATTCTGAAAGACCTTTGAGTCAAGGCTCTTTTGCAAAGGTTCCACATCTTTTATTTTTGATATACATTGTTTGGAGTCCTCTAAGGCTGAGGGGGGTTACCTATGGTTCCCACCCCAATCAGGCTGGTCTCACAGCTCCCACACCGCTCCACATACCATGCTCTATCCCCTCCACTGAGCCGCACAATGGCCATCGCGGGTACGTACCCCACCACTAGGGGGAGCATCCAGAGTCTGAGCGGTGCAGCGCTGTTGGGCCGAACTTCATCCTGCATGCTGAGGAGTATTTTTATGTAACCCCTTGTCCCCCTCCCGGCATGGGCATGCAATGGCACCAATGACACCACCATGCATACTCCCACGCACCTCACATCAGAAACCACCCATGCCAGCCTACCCCATCCCCCCTCCCTGTAAAAGGAGAGCAGTCATTAGGACAGTCAATCCTTCTCTCCCCAGCCAACCCCCAACGGCCCTGGCTCGTCTCCGAACCCAGGTTGCTGGTGTGGCACGAGGTGTGGTGTCCAGCACCTCAACTCTCAGTGCCACTGGGCCAGTTGAAAGGTTCCACATCTTAAAAACAATGATACATACAGATAAAACAATACTGGTCAAAAGGAGTATACATCTATAAACAGTGCACAATGCTAGATCATTATAATAAACAGTGGACCCAACATTTAACAAGCATTTGTCAATGCCGAATGTTTATTGCATTGGTCCGTTGAGCTTGCTCACTGCCCCTCTGTCACTCACTCATTCTGTTTCTCCCGGTACTGCAGGCTACTGTTTTGTACTGGGCTACTGCCTGCATTGGCACCCTTGTCTGTCCACAAAGAAATCCGCAGCTGTCCCGACAGAGCTCCGTTGAGGTGGCTCACTCCCCCTCTCTCACTTGCTCATTCTGATTCTATTAGCGCTGCAGGCTGCCCTTTTGTACTGGGTTCCTGCCTCTGCTGGTGGCTTTTTCTGCCGTTGAGCTTGCTCACTCCTCCTCTGTCACTCACTTGTTCTGTTTCTCATGCTGCTGCAGGCTGCCCTTTTGTACTGGGCTCCTGCCTGCATTGGCGCCTTCTTCTGCTCACAAAGAAATTTGCAGCAGTCACGCTAGAGCTCCGTTGAGCTCGCTCACTCCCCCTCTCTCACTCACTCATTCTGTTTCTCCCACTGCTGCAGGCTGCCTTTTTGTACTGGGCCCCTGCTTGCTTTGCAGCCTTTTTCTGCCCACAAAGAAATCTGCAGCAGTCCCAACAGGAAAAGGCACCAACAGAGGCAGGAGCCCAGTACAAAGGTCAGCCTGTGGCGCCTGGAGAAACACAACAAGTGGTGAGAGGGAGTGGCTGACTTAGACCTCTATCTGACTGCTGCAGTTCCTTAGTGAGCAAAAACAGCAACACAGCAGGAGCCCAGTACAAAAGGCCAGTCTCAGCCGGCAGAAATGGAATGAACGAGTGAGACAGGGGAGTGAGCAAGCTCAACAGACCTGTGTCGGGACTGCTGCAGATTTCTTTGTGGGCAGAAAAAGATGCCAATGCAGGCAGGAGCCCAGTACAAAAGGGCAGCCTGCAGCAGTGGTAGACACAGAATGAGTGAGAGAGGGGGAGTGAGTGAGCTCAACAGAGCTCTGTTGGGACTGCTGCAGATTTCTTTGTGGCAGAAAAAAGCAGCAATGCATGCAGGGGCCCAGTACAAAAGAGCAGCCTGCAGCGGTGGAAGAAACAGAATGAGCGAGTGAGAGAGGGGGAGTGAGCCACCTCAACAGACCTCTATTGTGACTGCTGCAGATTTCTTTGCAGGCAGAAGGAGGTGGCAGTGCAGGCAGGAGCCCAGTACAAAAGGGCATCCTGCAGCACTGGGAAAAACACAACGAGTGAGTGAGAGAGGGGGGGAGTGAGCGAGCTCAACGGAGCTCTATCATGACTGCTGCAGATTTGTTTGAGGGCAAAAAAAGGCAGCAACACAGGCAGGAGCCCAGTACAAAAGGCCAGCCTGCAGCACCAGCAGAAATGGAATGAGCGAATGAGAGAGGGGGAGTGAGCAAGCTCAACGTACCTGTGTTGGGACTGCTGCAGATTTCTTTGTGGGCAGAAAAAGCCACCAACAGAAGCAGGAGTCCAGTAGAAAAAAGCAGCCTGCAGCACCAGGAGAAACAGAATGAGTGAGTGAGAGAGGGGGAGTGAGTCACCTCAACGGAACTCTGTCGGGACAGCTGTGGATTTCTTTGTGGACAGAAAAGGGTGCCAACACAGGCAAGAGCCCAGTACAAAACAGCAGCCTGCAGCACCGGGAGAAACAGAACAAGTGAATGACAGAGGGGCAGTGAGCGAGCTCAACGGACTAACACAATCAACATTCGGCCTTGACAAATGCTTGTCTTGAGTTGGGAGCAGGATAAGAGCACAATCTTAGTCTTTCTAAAATTGAGCTGAAGCCTTTGTTCATAAAACCAATCCTCTAATTTGTTGATGGAGTGCTGGAGTGCAACTTGAAGAGACTCAATACGTGAATCACTGAGGGGAATTGCTGCATCATCTGCATAAAGAATGATTTTTTAGTCACAGGCTCTCAGGAGATCATTGAGAAACAGGCTAAAGAGTAGAGGTTCCAGGATAGACCCCTTGAGGACATCCAGAGAAACTTCTCTGGACCCAAACATGATTTGATCTTTCTTGACACACTGGGACCTTAGAGACAGGAAGCCCTGGAACCAACATATTGCATTAGCAGCTACCCCCATGTTTCGCAGTTGAGCCAGCAGAAGGTTGTGGTTCACGGTCTTTGAAAACCAACTGTCATTACTATCAGTACAACATGCCCCACACTCTCCAAATGAATGCATCACAAAATGTGACAGCCCAAGGGTCAGTGCCTGTAAAATCCAGAACCAGGAAGGGGAATCAATCAGGTAGCTGACTCCTCTCACCAAGGATTTGCAATCCCTTCCCCTTAGTTATAGAGGTTATAAAACATTCTGTGAAGTGAACTTTAGAAGTCCTTTAGAGGTAAGCTGCCTCTGGGGGTTTAAGAAAAACACTAACACTGGTGTTCTTTAAAACTGTTCACATCTTATTTTAGTTGGCAATCTAATCCAGATTTTGGGCCACCTAAAACTGATTGTAGCCTGACAAGACTGTTTTTTTCTTTCTCTGCAGAATCTGTAAACTTCTGTCCAGTTGAGATTAAGAGGGATTAGTGGCAGGGTTAAACAGGTTGCAGAGGTAGTCTGGGAGTTTACCAACCCAGAGTTTTTCACCTAGGAGGGCTGTGTGACTTGTAATCCAGGGGCCTAAACCTTACCAGCCAAGGCAAGCATATATTGTGCGGTGGTGAGTATGGGAGGAGGAGGCACAGTTTAAAACGAATCTACAAAATGTGTTATATAGACAGTCAGTTGTGGAGAGAGGCAGTTTTGGGGGGCTGTGGTATGAATGAAATCTCCATAGCCTAGAGCTGGCAGTGGCATTCGCCCAATCACAGGACCACCAGGAAAATCTCGGGGGTGGCAGACACCGCTCAGCTGGATGACTGGGTGCCCAGCATCAGACATGGAGTGCAGTTGCTCCAGAACTGCAATCCAATCCTTCTTTATTTTTGTTATAATGTATGGGAGAGGGTGATTAAGGATGGAATTCAATGAACTCCTATCCTTGTTACGGTATCATTGTGACATCAAGAGATTGTTATAGCCTCTTGACTATGTCACAACAATGCCGTAACAATGTCAGCAACTGTCCCAATGACTTCTCAAGGATGGAGAAACTGCCACAGGGTAGAGGTACCCATTGGAGCTGTAGCTCCACTCCAGCCCTTGTCCATTAACTTACCTTTAGTAGATACTGGGGTCTGTAGGTGTTTCACCGCCACAGCCATTCCGGAGGAGCAAGGTTTGTAGGACATGTCGTGCATACGCATCTCTAGGACATGAACGGCTGCAGCGGTGAGTGCTGGATGGAAAGGAGAGAAACCAAAAAATAAGGACACTTTTCCTGTAACTGGTTCCCGTACACTATTAAATATAATGGATGGTCTTCGGTTAACAACCTTGCTAAAATCTCTTCTCGAGGTTGCCAGGACAATAAAGCTCTCAAGCTGCACTCTTGAAGTTTACAGTGTTGTCCTGGCAACCTCTAGAAGAGATTAGAGCATGGTTATTAACTGAAGACCATCCATTATTCTCTATTTTATTTAACTCCCACTTTGTTCATTGCATGCAAAAGGTACCAAAATAACAGCAGAGTTTATTTATACCCAAGAAATCATGGGTAGCACCACTCAGTTTCTTCTCTTCAAATCAAACTTATTTAATTTGCTTTCAGAAGAGTTGCCACTTTGTGTTGATGCAGTCATTGCAACCAGTCTCAATAAAGGTCACAAATTTTGTTCCCTCGTTTCTGCTGGCCACATGGGTGATGCTAGTGGCCGTCTGGGCACAGAGGTCGTATGTACTAGAGCGGGTGTGTGGCAGTTGCTGCACTACCACACGTGGACGTGGAGGATTGGCAGAGGGGCTCACTAGACAGTAAGGTCCTTGTCATCCATGGGATAGGGAGGGAGATGCACAGGGCCACCAGGAAAGTTTTGAGGGTGATAGACATCACTCAGCCAGTAGCAGAGCCAGGTTTGGGAACATTTGGGAGCCAGGGGGGCCTTTCAGTCAATCATGGGCTCCACAATGGGCACTAAGCATTAAATAAAGATGGTGGTGGGGCACCACTACTCACACTGAGGCAGCCAGGAGGGGCGACCACACCCCCGGCCCCCCCCCGGCTCTGCCACTGCACTCAGCTGGATGGCTGAGTGTCCATCCCCAGGAATGCAGAGCAGTGTTTGTTCAGTCAGTAAATTGCAAGGCCGCACTGTGCCATGTTTGCACACACACGCACACACCAGGATGTTCAAATGGCAATGTGTACTACAATAACGTTGGAAGAGTTCCTCACCCCTGTGAGGCATGCTTTCCATGATATACTGTATGTCACATTTGGGTGCAAGCATACTGCTGAAGGTGCAAAACACCTGTTTTATTTTACAGAGAATTAGGACCCCAGATGTTAGTGCACCTAGAAATTGTGAGCAACAAAACCTCAGTAACAAACAGATTAGAAGCTTTGGAAACTGAAATCAATGTAGAGCTGTGCAAACTCCCCTACATTCAATCTTGCAAACATCAAACTTAAATAAGGCAAAGTTCACCTTAGTTCAAATTGGTTCAAAGGTCACAAAGTGAAATGAAGTGAAGGAGAAAAAAAACCCTCAGAACTCTTCCCAGATTGCCAGAGCTAGTCCCAAGTGACCAGAGAAAGTCCTCCATGCCAGGAACCAATAGTGTCTTGTTATCCAATTCCCCTTCACTAGCCCAAATACTAATGGTTCCCAAAATAGAATATATTTCATTTAAAGTAGTCCCAATCCCTGATATACTGTATGATTTTGGGGTTTGGACAACAGTTAAAAAATACCAGGCTAGCTCAGACAGCCCCCAGCCCCCTTCCCCTGTCTTCCCAGGGGAGAGACAGTGGGGGGTCTGTCTGAATTAGCCTCGTATTTTTCCCATACAGTGTTTAAAATATACAAGAGCCAATACCATATCAATAATTCCTTCCCTATCCCACCCCAAATATCCCAGCACACCTTTTTGGGGTAAGGGCCCCTCCCCTGATCCCCAATCCATGATTTTGGGAGGAGGACCAGTAGTAGAGAATACTAGATTAGTTCAGTTGGATGATGACCCCCTTCCTGATGTGAGGTGTGCACTGCTCCCATTTACTGATGGATCACGTACCTAGAAGGGAAGTGGGAAGGGGCTGAGTAGTCAGCGTAATTACTGATGCCAGTGACAGGCACCATTTCGACCATGATTTGCAGTCAGCAGGGAGCTGTGCACTTTAGATTGTGTTTTTTCTTCAGCGGGCTTCTTCCCCCAAACACCCCATGTGGGGAGGCTCTGCCTCCACATGCTCCCTTTTACATTCCAACTCTGAGTCGGAGTTGGTTTCGAGAGGGGGTGTAGGACAGGGGAAAGTGTTGCCTAGTCCCGGGCAGACTTCTACAGTGACATGTCAATGTTGTCGGCATCGACGTATGTCGCTGTAGAAGTGTCACTGTATGGAGGTATACCACTGAGGCTGACCTGATACAGACATGTGCCATCAATAAATAGCACCCATTCTGCCCCTGCCTCCCCAACACATGTTATATGGATAAATGGAAGCAGCTTGCACCTCAGGTTGGGGGGGGCTGTCATCACCTGACTGTGCTTACTTGGTGAATATTACGTATTATCACCCTCTCCAAAATCGTGCATTGGCATCAAGAGGTAAAGGGCCCTTTTGCCAAACAAAATGTATGTTGGGGTATTTCAGTGGAGGGCAATGAAGGATAGGAGAGTGAGGCTGACAGAATTAGCCTAGAGTCTTTCTACTATTGCTCCCTCAAAATCTTGGAAAAAATGTTGTTCTTTCTTGGGGACTGCCTGGGTAGAGGAATTAGATAAAATGATGGTGTTGGCTCCCAGACTAGTGCCAACAATCAAGATATTTTTTAACAGTGTCTGTGTGGGGAGGTAGGGAAGGGAGTGGAGGGAGGATTTGAATGTGTACTACTTCATAAGTAACATGGCACAAAGATTTGTAAAACTTCAAAACAACCTGAGTATCGAGCAAGCTAATATTGTGATTCCAGAAACAATGAAACAAAAGGAATCTTTTCTTACTGTTAGCTGTGTACCGCAGTATCCATTGCGGGGAGATGTGGTTAAAGAAATGGAACTTTTGTTGTACCCTTCCACAAAACCAGCACACATTCTGTCATTCAGAGTGATACTTGAAGTATTGTATCCCATCAGATCCAGCTGGCACTTACGAAGAGTTACTTTCATTTGGGATGTGCCACAAGTCAGAGCTGGATACAGTCTGCCAAAATCTTAAAAACAAATGAAAATACAGAATGAAAGTAAAGTCTTTGATCCTTTATTAGAGTTTCAACAATTTGTTCCATCAGGTAGGGCCTTGAGGCCTATATGGGAAAGTGACCCTGTCTACACAGTTTGCATGGGGGGGGGTGGGGATCTTGCCAGTATTAAGTGTACTTGTCCATGAAGCAGTACTGGATAATCAGGAAGTGTTTTTCAGTTTTCTAAGTGTTGGCTGTACTTGTGCAGCCTTAATTCCAGTTGCCAGATATGTTTTTTTTTTTACAATACGTCAGAAATATATATATATATATATATAATATTATCATTGTTAGATCCACAGAAATAGGGCTTGTGCTGTATTTACAGCCATGATCCCCCTTCATGTTTCAGCACATCCTTTGTTTATTTCCTTTTGACCCTGCCCCGCATGTTCCCACTCTTCCACTGAAGTTTTTTCAATTTATTAAATATATATATATATATATATATATATATAAACTACAGCTCATTAAAAAAAAAAATTTGCAACTCTGGAAACCAGAATTAAGGCTGCCTAAGTACAACCAAATATTAAAAAATTTGAAAATACTTCCTGATTATCCAGTACTGCTATTTTCATCCCTCGCTTATCACGTGCCACAACAGGAAGAGGAGGGATGTTTACTACTGTTGAGCTAGCAGGCGTGGTGTAGAACAGCTTTGCGATGGTGACCCGTGGGATGTTACTGCAGAGAAGTAAACAAACACACTACAAAACCTCATGTTTTGCAAGGAAAACATGCTTTGCTGAAAGAAAAAACAGGCAGGTCAATAATAATAAGAATTAGGTATCTACATGATGTGAAGACCGTAGGATAAAAATAAATGGGTGTTGGGCTCATATCAGTAGTTTTTGCTTACCCCAAAGATGACCCTCCTGCTGGATTTGAAAAGTGCACAGTGGGTGAATTTTTTTACGTCATATTTCAGGGATATGGCATAGTTTGTAAGGCACTGGACATTTTTCTTACACAGACAAATATATAGGGAGGTGTCCCTCCCTCAGTTCATAAAAGAACCACTGTACACCACTTCTTCACAAAAGCCTCAGTTTTCCATTTCCCCACAATGCTTTGCCTGTTATTGATTCATCATGGCATTCTTCACAGTAAATTGTTTTCACTTCTACTGCTTTAAGCTGAATATTGATAGTAAAGTCCAGCTGCCTGTATGACCACTGGGCTGTCTTCTCGCTTCCTAAGACAGCTAGCAACCTTTGATTTGGTCTGTAACACATAAAACTTCCTGACTTTGGCTTTGGGCCATGCCCTGTTGGGGTAGTCCATCTCATGCGGCTTTAGGACCTTTGCTCTATCCTTCAGTTCTCTGGATGTGGTGGCACAGGCAGCTAGGACGTTTTGTGAATGCATACTGTACACAAACCTACTGTGCATGTATCTGCCAGACAGATTATTACTAAAAGTATATGATGATTTAGTATCCATTTTAACAGTTAATGCTGCCTTAAGTTCATTATCTCATCAAAAATGAGACAGTGTGATTGAAAGTGTCATTCTAATGTCCCAACAACATGCAAGGTCTTGATTTTGAATTTACCCAACTTCTTGATTCTGCTTATACCTCTACTGTATACAGTGCTATTCTACATACCAGGACTTGAGCTAGAATTAAGCCACTTTTTGCAGTGACAGCCCCAGGTTCCATTCACATTCTGGCATTCTTCATCTTCGGCACAGGCCAATGAGGTACAGGGATTTATCACAGAACTGGGATCTGTGGGAGGTTCTTAAATAAATAAAAACACATTTATTTGTTACTGATGATTATAATCTATACTAGGATACATAATGCAAGTGGTGTCCAATGAAATAGAATGGTTAGGTTATCAATATTTACCTGTACAGTAGGTTAGAGAACAGGCTGGAGTTCCTTCTATCTTGTACACGTAATATCCACCAATGCATGCTTTGATCTTTATGGTGTTTGACCACAAGCAGCAGCTTCCTGCCCAGTGGGCACAAGCAGTGCGATTTACTATCCCATCACTGATTGATGGATGTCGGCCATTTAACCACATTGGGGCATGAGTACTGCAGCTCAATTCTGGTACACAGTATTCAGGCATTTTCAGACCACCACTGCCTACAAATTGGTACCAGCCTCTTTTTGTACTGTCACAGTTAATAAAGCCAGTTGTTAAGTAGGATACATTTGTGCTTCTCCAGTATTCATTAATTACTGTATGGCTACTGCAGGGATCAGAGCAGATGTACGAGTCAGGCGTGTTAATACATTCCATGTCAGAACTGCAAGGCGTCCCAAGGATGCATTCATTTACATCACAGTAAAAACCATCTCCAAAGGACCCATAGGGGCAGCTACAGTAATAACCACCAATGTAATTAGTGCAAACTGCCATTGAATGGCAATGATTTAAACCAGGCTTTGAACATTCATCAATATCTCTGCAGCCACTTCAGGAGGATCTGCTATATATCCCACTGGGACATCCATAAGTGTAGGACCAATTGTGTTAATGCAGATACCAGAGCACAACTATGAGACCATGAGTTGGCACATTCGGCAACATCAGAGCAATTGAAGCCATACGCTAATGAAGCCATCTCTGCACACGCATTCCAGAAAGCCACCAGATTCTTCACACGTTGCATTAATGTGACAATCTGAACACCTGGTTGCAGCTGTGAACAGAAGAAAATAAATCTGTTTTCTTGCAAAAAATAAAATCCTGAGTATAATTGGAAAATATGTTCATGTTATTGTGTAAACAATAATAGATTTAATTAGCAATAAAACTGCTTGTGGAACTATTTGATTCACTGAGGGCATGCCACGAAGGTCTTTGGCATTCTGTTTGGTTAATTGATACTTAAAATGAATAGATAATGGACTTGTACTGTATTTTAAACTGGCATTAATTAGTATATTTAATATTTTAAATAAAATTAAAAAATACATTTTTGGGGTTCCTATTTCATAATATAGTTATTATGTGCTTATATTAAGGCTGGCAGTACAGCCTCGAGGTCAAAGTAACAATCTATGGATGACCTTGGTATATCCAGCAGACACAGGTTTGATTCTCACAGCCTCCACTTGCATACTGTGTGACCCTGAGCAAGTCACTTAACCTCCTCAGTGCTCTCAGTTTGCCCCTGAAAACAGCCATGTGGGCCTTACATGGTTACCAAAAATAAATTAAAAAAATAATAAAATATAAAATAATACATGGGGGAGTGCATAATGAGAATTGAATGTCCACTCAAGGTCTGGGATGCTATATAAACCCCGAGGACAAAGTTCTCGGGGTTTCTCAAAGCATCCCACACTGAGGGTGGGCATTAAATTTGAGTTGTGTGCCTCTCCCATGTGTTATTTTGTGTAATTGCTGGGGGACATTTTTTTTTAACCACAGTTAGTAAAATAATTGATGTTTTTTAAATAAAATCTTGTGTCCATTTTGTTGTTGTAGTAGAATAGTTTACAGAACAGAATATAATCATTAACTGTTATCCTGGGGGTTTAAAATGTTATGAAAAGTAGTTTTGAAACTTTCCTGGCAAGTGTTTTAGTTAATATTTTAATGTTGTTCTCTAGCTATGGGTGGTGGTTGTCACAGTGATATGCAAATGAGGTGCAGAGTGCTAAGTCTCTGGCTCATTTGCATATCTCCCATGACAACTAGGTCCATAGCTGGAAAAAAGAACTTTCAGAATTTATCAGTTAAAAACTGGGAGCTTTGTTTTTCTGTTTATTTTTTTTTCTTGATGGTTTATCATCTCCACCTCCAGGAAATGCCAGGACAGAGTGTTAATTTTGTGAGTGTGACAAGGGCTCGGTGATGCTGAAGGTTGAGGCGCCGGATGCCACACCTCTCGCTACATCAGCAACCCAGGTTCGGGAACACACTTGGTTTGCTGAGGGCCAGTGGGGGGGGGGAGACAGAGGATTGAAGGATTGAGCATCCCAACAGATGTTCTCCTTCTCCTCTTGGGGTGGGTTACTGGGGGTGCTTCGTGCACCCAATGCTCTTAGGGCCAGTGGAAGCATGGGCTTTCAGGGGCAATGGTGACTCTTCAAAGTTGGGGAGGGGGGAGAATGCTGTGGGTGCTTGGCAACAGCATGCATCAGCATGTAGTTTGCCTGGACATATATCCTTCCCATCAGTGTCCTCAGGGGTCAAAGGGAGAAAAAGGGCAAAAATGTATACACCCCCAGTCCACCCCCGAGCAAGATGAAACTGGGGAAGGGGTAGCCTTGAAGGAATGCCCAGGTGGATGGAGTGGGAGGGGGGTACGAGGCCTCCTCTGAAAGCTGTGGGAGCTGGGCAAGTGCAAAAATATAAGTTATGTGAGTGTGGCTGACTGAGTGCAAGCAGGAGTGGAGGACAAGCTTTGTCTGTGTAAGATCCTGAACTGTCCAATTTTGGTAAAGCTTGGAGAGTTTGTTTTTGAGGTTTGTTTTTTTCTGAAAATGTTTGGGATTGTAGTGCCATTCTGGAGACTATTTCTGCAGCTGCCATTGTGACAGGGAATTGTGGAAGTGCCGTGACTGAGTCAGTGTGAGTTGTACTGAGGAGAAGCTGGTGCACATTTGCCGTTATAACCCACGGGTTATAACGATGAATTATAACCTGCTTCTCCTATGAAATAAAGCCCCCCAGTTAATACAATAAAATAATGTGAGATTTGAAAGAAATGTATGTTACTAAGATTGCCACCTTATGTTTTTAGGTGGATGGACCATAACGCAAAACTGAGCAGTTCTGTCAGCCCAAGCAGCACAAGGTGACACTTGTACTTAGTAAAGAGACATCTCTTACAAACTATGTTACCAGAAATCACTCACAATTTACATAGAAATATAAAAGTTGCTGGCAGATAAGGACCGTAAGGCCCATCTAGTCTGCCCATTTATTTTTCTACCTTATGAATGTGCTTTCGGCCTTTGCTCTGTCAATGGCCTTTCTATTCATACTCATCTGTATTGCTCCCTTATGCCTATCCAATGCCTGTCTGAAGCCCTGTGCTGTAGTCATATCCACCATTTCCTGAGGTAGGCCATTCCATACATCCACCACCCTTTCTGTCAAAAAGAACTTCCTCGCATTACCCCTTAATTGGCCTCCCTCTAATCTCATGCTGTGTCCTCTTGTCCTACTATTTCTCTTATATTGAAACATGTTAGACTATTTCCCCTTGTTGATGCCCTTAAGGTGTTTGAATGTTTCATTCATATCACCTCTCTCCCTCCTTTGCTCTAGGGTATACATATTGAGTTCAGTTAATCTGTCTTCATATGTTTTCTGATGCAGTCCCTGCACCATTTTTGTTGCCCTTCTCTGGACTGCCTCAATCTGGTTAATGTCCTTGTGAAGGCGTGGCCTCCAGTACTGCATGCAGTACTCCTGATGGGGCCTAACCAGTGTCTCGTAAAGAGGGATTATTACCTCCCTCTTCCAATTTATGATACCCATACTAATATACCCTAACATCCCCCTAGCCTTACCTACTGCTTTGCTGATTCCTAGAGTGATTTATGTTTTACGTTTTTTTATTTTAAAAACAAATGTAATACTTCCTCCCTCCACAGTGTTCAATTGGAACATTCCATTTCAAACCACTCCACAAGACTGCAACACTACACAGAATATGAGGTCCTGCAGTTTGGCTCAACATAAGTGATGTATAATGGCAATAAGACAATTTAGGGTGGAGGGTCAAATCCAGTCACACCTCATTACTTAAATCAGCATGTCTTTCTTGCTTAATAATCATGAAATCACTTGTTTAATTTCTTTCTGTAGGGATTGTTACTCTACAGTACACCTAGTGCAGAATATAACGTTTGGACTTTTTTCTTAAAGGTGAACTGAGCTGAATCCATCCATTATTTTTTCCATTAGAAACTGTTTTTTGAATACTAATTAAACATTTTATTATTGCTTTAGTAATACAGGATTTTTAGTTATGCTAGTGGATGTTTCTGGGTTACATGCTGCCATTTTACAACTCGGTGATGTAGTTCGTGTCCCTGTTCTGCTTTTCTGCTGTTAGAACAATGCATCCATGTTGTACTGTAGAACTCTGTGGTTGCATGGGACATACTGTATAGCAGTTGAAATTCATGTCAGCTAAATTTTGCATGGTATGGGGTAGCTAACTAGTTCTCTCCATTCCATTTTCGCACTTGCACCTGTCACCTCCAGTTGACAACTGACAGTCTGACAGACAGTTTACAATCAGCAGTTTTTAACAATATGGCTCTGATTGCACTCTGATTACAATACTCTCAGTTATACAATAAACCTCTCCAGTCCAGCTCCAATTACGCTAATCCAATTAATCCCACTAATCTATTTAGCACCTACTGTACCAGGTAGCATTTAAAAGGTGTTACTGCAGCTGGTGGACATTTAAATTTAATCACCAAGTGGACACGGGCTTTCCTACACCAGGTGGGGTTTAGGAAACAGAAAGGAACCAAAGCTGCAAGACTTTCCCCAGTTAAAATGGGTGTTTACTCACCTGGTAAAGGTGATTGTGTTGGTTGGCATCCATGGCACTCCAGACATTACCTCATGGGTTACAGCCCACCTGATAGGCTAGTGATGCACATGACCCAGATCAGATTTCCAGTATATCCAGGTCCCAGAAACCCCTGCTGTCCAGTTTGAATCTTCCATAGCTGAAACAAGGTTAGTTAGTACAAGAGAGAGGAAAAACATACAGTTCGGTACAGTCAGCATACACAGAGGAGGCCTACCACGGCATGGTGTAAAGGAAGGCCAGTGGCCTGTATTTTATTTCCTATTATTCACAGTCTAAAACTCGAACCCAGGGGTTCGACTTGATCATGGTAGTAGAACAATAATTTTACTTTCCCCCCCCCTCGATGCTTGGTAGGGCCCTTTCCTTGTCCCTAGGTTTGTACACTCCGACCACTCTGAGGGAGGGCCTTGGAGTGCCATGGATGCCAACCAACACAATCACCTTTACCAGGTGAGTAAACACCCATTGTGATTGGTTGGCATCCATAACACTCAGACATTACCTCATGGGAGATAAGAAGCAGTTAGCACTCCGGGTGGGAGACGAGTGAGTCAGAGGGTCGTGGTCGAGAGGCTGCTGCCAGCACCTGGGCTATGGGAGAGGCCGGATGGCCTGGAGCTGTTCCAGTCTGTAGTGTCTGGTGAATGTGTGCAGGAGCTCCATGTGCCGCTCTACAAATGTCTTCCGAGGATACAGGGCTCTCTCCGCCCATGAGGTGGCAACCGATCTGGTGGAGTGAGCCTTGATCTCTGATTGGGGTCATCAGGTTTGCCGTGTAAGCATTCTGGATGACCGTCTTAGCCATCCAGCCGATTGTCATTTTGGAGGCTGCAAAACCCCGCCTCTGCCCTTTCGAGACGACGAACAGCCTCTCCGTCTTGCGGATGTGTCGAGTTCTGGCCAAGTAGACCGAGAGAACCGACCCAACGTCCAGGTGGTGTGCGGGCCCACCATGACCCTGTGTGGGGTCGCGTGGAAAGGTGGGCAGCTGGATAGGCTGCTCTCTGTGGAAATTGGTCGAGACCTTCGGTTGGAAGGCTGGCACCGTTCTCAGGCTGACCCCCTGCGGGGTGAAGACCGTATATGGCTCAGCGCAAGATAGGGCGCCAAGCTCCCTGATTCTTCTAGCTGAGCAGATGGCCACCAGAAAGGTAGTCTTGAGGCCAACCCAGAAGAGGTCTGCCTCTAGGAGTGGTTCGTAAGGGGCCGATTTGAGGGATCCCAGTACCAGGGGGAGGTCCCACTGGGCGATGACTGTTCTGGACCACGGTCGGAGGAGTTCCACCACCCTCAAGAAGCGTATGGCATCCGGGTGTGCACCTGGCGGATGCCCTTCCACAAGGCCTATAGCCGCCCCAATGGCCGACAGTTGTACCCTGAGGGATGAGGGGGCCAGACTCTTGTCCACTCCTTGCTGAAGGAAAAGTAGTATGGTTGCCAGATCAGACTGTTCGGGCACCGACCCTCTTCTCTGACACCACTGCGAGAAGATGGCCCATTGCCTCTTGTAAGTGGACATGGTGGAAGTCCGTCTGGATTGGAGTAGGGTACTGATAACCGACTCGTGATACCCTGTTGCCCTCAGTCTCCTCCTCTCAGGAGCCAGGCCGTGAGCTTTAGGGTCCGCGGGGATGGGTGGAGGACCGGTCCCTGCGTCAGCATGTCGGGGCAGTAGGGTATCTGGAAGCTGGCTAGCGACATCTCTCTGACTGTCGCGAACCAGGACCTGCGTGGCCAGTAGGGGGCCACCAGGATGATCCTGATGCCTGATTCCCGGACCTTGGTCAGGACCTGTGGAATTAGGGGTAGTGGCGGGAAAACGTATACGTACTCCCGCATCCAGGTTTGCGACAGGGCATCTGTTCCTTGGGCGATCCCTGAACCATGAGTAGTACCTGTCGACTTGGGCGTTGTCCCGTGATGCCATGAGGTCCATGGACACGGGCCCCCACGTCGCCTGGATCGTTTGGAATAGAGTCGGGTGCAACTTCCATTCTCCTGGGTGGACTTGTTGTCTGCTGAGCCAGTCTGCTCGGACATTCAGTCTCCCTGCGAGGTGAACTGCGCCCAGGTGTGGGAGGTGTGTCTGTGCCCAGTTGAGCACGGCTGCCATTTCCCTCATCATGGCTCTGCTTCTGGTTCCCCCTTGCTTTGTGATGTAAGCCACCGTCACCCGGTTGTCGGACCGTATCAGGACGGGCGACCCAGTATTAGACGCCTGAATGCCCTCAGGCGTGAGACACAGCTTTCATCTCAGGATGTTGATGGGGAGTGCGTCTCCTCTGGAGACCATACTCCTTGTGCCGTGTGTCCCCCAGGCAGGCACCCCAACCCGAGACTGGCGTCTGTCTCTATGGGAACTGGATGAAGGGGTTCCAGTGGGACTCCCTGGATAGGTTCCTTCTGTTGTCCACCATGCCAGGGAAGATCTTACGCTGGAGGCAGTGGCACCACGCTCTGGAGGTTGTGTTGCTCGGTGCCCCGGACAGGGCGTGGTTCTGGAGTGGACGCATCGCCCACCTGGCCCAGGGCACAAGGTCGATGCAGGATGCCATGCAACCCAGCAGTTGGGCTATTTTCCCCATCGTGGTGTGGCTGCGTGCCTTCATCGTGCGCGCCAGCTCCCTTAGATTGTGGACTCGGTTCGGAGACGGCTTTGCCCAGCCTTCAGCCGAGTTGATGAGGGCCCCCAGATGTTCGATCTGCTGGGTGGGACTGAGATGGCTCTTTTCTCGATTTACCACCCAGCCGTGGTCCTCGAGGGCCTGTAAGGCGAGTTCCATGTGTGCTCGCGCCTGGTCCTCGGAGCGGGCACAGATGAGCCAGTCGTCCAGATACGGGATGATGTCAATCCCTGTTCCCTGAGTCACAGGCCACTGAGTTGTCAAAGAAACCTTGGTGAGACTCTCGAGGGCTGATGACAGTCCGAAGGAAGTGCCTTGTACTGAAAGTGGTGGCCCAGGATGTGGAAGCGAAGGAACTGCCTGTGTTTCCTGATAATAGGGATGTGGAGGTAGCGTCCTTCAGGTCGATGGGCGTCATGAAGTCGCCTACCCTGATGCGTTGGAGGGTGGATCGAATGGTTTCCATTTTGAACCAAATGTGGAACCACGTGATTTAGCAGCTTCAGGTCTAGAATTGGTCTGAGCTCCCTGTTTTTGGGTACCAGGAAGAAAATGAGTACATTCCATTCCCTGTTCTGGTACGGAGCAGGCTAGAATGGCCCTGTTCAGGATCAGCTCTTTAGGATCTGCTGGACCTGATGAGGGGAGGCTCTCCTTCTGGACACGGGGGATGACACAAATCTGTGGGGATTGTGAGCGTGGGATAGCTCGATTGTGTATCCCTTGGACACCACATCTCGTACCCACCTGTCCGATGTGGTGGACATCCAGCAGTGAGCAAAGAAGACTAGTCTTTGCCCCACAGATGTCTGGGCCTGCCTGTGAGTTTCCGGCGTGGGCAGTCACTGTTTCCCCTGAAGCCTCTACTTGACTTCGGATCTTTGTCCCCGGGATCTGAAGGAAGTGGACTGGTAGTTCTGAAGAATGGGCCGGGAGCTGGAGGAAAAACCTCTACCTCGAAGGGGTGGCCCTGAGGAAAGGAGTCCCTGCGGGGTTGGCCAAGCTTGTTCCCACCCCGAGACCTCCGTCTAGAGGAAGGCAGGTAAGAGAGTTTGGGTCTGTTCCTGAGGAGGTCCCTACCCTCTTCCTTTTGCTTTAGGTAGTCTTGTAGTCCCTCCCCAAAGACATGCTTTCCCCTGTGAGGTAAATTTTGCAATAAAGTCTTAGATTCCATATCAGCATCCCAGAGTTTTAACCAGAGGACCCTACGGGCCCGATTGATGATGGCGGTGGCCCTCACCTGAAGCCGCAGCGAATCCACCGCCATGTCAGCCAGATATTTGGCTGCATCCAAGGTGCACTCCAGTAGTTCTGCCTCCCTAGATTTTGGGGTGGCCTGTTCCTGGAGCTCCTCGAGCCATCGGATCTGTGCCTGAGTTGTGTAGATGGCGGTGGTCATCGCCTTGGCGGTGGTTCCCTCGATCTCAAAAGTCTTCTTGAGCATATCCTCGATCCTCTTGTCTGTTGGGTCCTTGAGGGCTATGGTACCACACGGGAGCACAGTTTTCTTGCTCAGTGCCGCCACTTGAGGATCAATGGTGGGTGCCTTGCACCAAATGTCCGATTTCTCACCCTGAACAGGGTACATTCTGTCCAGGTT
Organism: Neoceratodus forsteri; assembly: GCA_016271365.2. NCBI lineage: Eukaryota > Metazoa > Chordata > Ceratodontiformes > Ceratodontidae > Neoceratodus > Neoceratodus forsteri. Next base: position 54,522,329 of record JADMNL010000025.1, read on the forward strand.
TCTCCGGTTTGGCATCCTGCCCGGATCGGGGGACTGCCATTCCATACTAAATATGTCCTCAATGGCTGGACATACTGGGAAAGTCTCTGTGGTTGTGGGTCTAAGCTGGATCATTGGATCGAGCTTTGACTCAAGTTTACTTCTTCGGGGTCCTCTGTGCCTAACCCACATTGGCCTTGATCATCTTCATGAGCCCCGGATAGTGTCGAATGAACATAGCTTAGAGGTCAGAGAGGGAGCTGCCTGTAGTTCCATCTCCTCCGTGTCTGATTCCTCCCATCTCGTCCTCTTCTCCTCCTCGTCATCTCTCTCCCCGTCCTCGAGTGTGCCGTCGTGTGGGGTGACCGGGTGGGTGTCATCAGAGATGGGCGGTTCCTCCGGTGGGCCCCTTGTCTTGTCGGGTTCCAGGCTGGGGGGCCTTGCCCTGTTCTGGGTAAGGGCTTCCAGCTTCTCCATGATCTTGAGCATGAAGTTCTGTTGGCTCTCCATCATGGCCACCGCCGCTTGTTGGTTCTGGACCAGGAGGGAACCCGGGTCCATCCATGTGGGGTTGCTGGATCCGGGATTGTTGGGTGCCAAAGGTGGCGTCCTCTCCAGTGAAGAGAGGTCATTGTCCAGGAGGCAGGCGGCGCATAGGGGCCCTGGGGTTTGGGGGAGGAGATTGGCGCTGCACGCAGAACACTTCTTGGCCTTTACCATCTGAAATTAGAGAGAGAGTTACACTTAACAGACGGCCACACCTTGATCCCCTCTCTCTCTCATATATTCTTTTCCCCTCTTTTTTTTTTTTTTATATATATGCGTCCCCGTCTGAGTCCTGGTCGAACCCTGCCCTGCCGGGGGGGGGGTAGGAGAGGACTGGGGGAGCGCCTGGGTGGAGGGGTGCTGTGGGAGGACCCCTTCAACAACAGGCATTGAAGTGGTGCCGGGGCCCGTTATGGGAGGGGGGCCGAGGCAGCCATGGAGAGAAAGAAGGGGCCAGAAGAACCACTGACTGGGGTCGCTACATGAGGGACCCGAGTGGAGGATTAAGCATGAGGTGGTGTTTTTTTTTTTTTTTTTTGTAAGGGAAAAACAACCCCAGGTCTAGTTCCCCAGCGTTCTGAGGCTGAAGATCATCGGAGCCTCTAAGGATTCATTTTGGGGGGAGTCATGGACGTGTGGAGGAGAAAAACAAAACGCTCAGAGGAGAGCCCAAGGCCCCACGAGGCTAGCGTTTAATCCAGAGATAGAGCCTCATGAGAAAAAACAAACGTATGCCTCTCCCCTTCCCCCCCTTCCCAGCGAGAGAGACGTTGCTCTCACTGTGTGGGCCCTGAGAAGCCCGCTCTCGAACACGCTGCCCGCCTCACGATTGCGAGGGCGGGCGACAGGGTGGCTGCTCCTGCTCCCCGGAGGTCCTGGAAGAGGAGGGAGGGCGGAGCAGCTGGCGGAGGCTGGGAGACAAGGAGGTTGCGCCCGAAGTCGACAGGCGACCGCCGAGGCATGCGGAAGGAGAAAGGAGGCCCCAACGAGGCCCTACCAGACACCCGCCCGTCTTCACCCTACCTGGCCCTTGCAGAAAGACCGTGGAGTGCGAGCGGAAGGTAGGGCAGCCTGAAGGGCGGCAAGGCTGGGGGTGTGGGGAAACCCCTCGCGGGCCAGCGCAACCGAAATGGGTGGAGGATGCATGGAGGCAGGGCCTGCGACTGCCGCGTACTCCCCAGGCTCAGGTCGAAACGACTGGGCCAGTCGAACAACCGGCAGCACCAACGATATACCGTGCCCCCACGAATAGTGGGGAATGAGTGGAGATGCTAGGGGAGCGGCATGGGGGAGCGCCAGGGGCCAGCAGGCTACCCTGCCCTGAGCACAGGCTCAGGTATAGAGCCATGCTGAGACCATGTGGCTGCCAGAAATCAACAACCCATCTCCATCTCCAGCCATATAATTAAAAACCTACAGGCATTTAAAGAAATAACTTGGTCTCAAGATGAAGTAGAGCAGGCAGGATAATATTACACACAGAGAAAAGAAAGATCATTTCCTACCTTGCTAGAGCAGACAGGGATTCTGGTGTGCTTCTTGCCTATTCAGATGCCACGATTCAGAACTGGAGAGCAGGGGTTTCTGGGACCTGGATATACTGGAAATCTGATCTGGGTCATGTGCATCACTAGCCTATCAGGTGGGCTGTAACCCATGAGGTAATGTCTGGAGTGCCATGGATGCCAACCAATCACAAGCAGTATTTCTTGCTTGAACCAAGGCTGCATGTCCACAAGAACATATACCACCAGAGTTGATAATGAACCTGGACGTAGCAGGCATCAGTACGGTGCCTGTCTCTGAGTGGACAGTGGTGGTGTCAGGTTCAAACAGATGTCAGTTCTCAGCCTTGGAGACAAATGGCAAATTTCTCTGGTTCTGCGCTGTACTCTGACAGGAGATGCTTTACTGCCACAAATCATCTACAAATGCAAGACGGCAGCCAGTTACCCACAACACTCACCCTTCCACCAACTGGGATATCGATCACTCTGCTAACCATTGGGCAAATGAAGTAACAATGATTCAGTATACTGAAAATGTTATCATTCCCTATTGCAACATTATAATGGTCAGATTTAGACTCATGTCCAAACAGAAAGCCCTACTCATTAGGAATCTGTTCCATGGCTACACAACCAAAGCTGTAACAGAAAAATTGGAGTGTTGTCACGTTATTACGATTTTTGTCCCAGCATCCTGCACTGATGCTTTCCAGCCTTTGGACATAGCAGTCAATAAAATTCTAAGATACTTGCTCAAACAGCATTTTGCAGCATGATATGCTGATGTAGTCTCCTATCAGATTGACCGTGGGGAAGAACTTAAAATAGACTTAAAAATGTAGACAATAAAGGAATGACATGCCTATTGACTACGGGCATGCTTCCTTGAGCTAAGTGATTGTGGAGATGATGTGCTATATGGTTTTAATGAAGCAGGCATTACTAAGGCATGTAGAAACAGCCTTAATGAAATACCACGGTTTGAAAAAAATCTTATGCAGATTCATACAGTCCTCATCCGTGTTCACAGCTTATTGAAATTCTTGCTTTTCTCTTTCAGAGCCACAGTCCACTGCTCACAAAGCTTGACAGAGAAACCCCACTCCGTATACCACATAACCACACCAACATAAGTCTTTTTAATGTGCACTACTAAAGCCTTTTTTAAATACACTGATGTGTCTGTTCTTTGTCCTGGTAATAGATGTGATCAGTTTGTTTCTGCAGCTGTTTGCTGACCGTAATTATAGTGAAAAGAAGCTGCTATACAGTAAACTACATCATACTGCTCTAAAATGGTACCTAACATCAAAGGGTAAATCAGAAACACCCACTGAGGTTACTATAGGTCCATATAGATTGAACAATAACAGAATGCATACCAGTGCTTAAAAAACAGCTGCTACTGAGAAAAATGACTTACAGATTCAGTGCAGTTCTCCTTTAAAAGGACTAATATTCAATGAGTGGCCAACTTGCATAAAATGTGAAAGAGGTGGGAGTAAAATGGGAACACTGAATGATGAATTTATATTTATCAGTGTCGGTGGCTCAGTCGGTAGCACACTCGCCTCTGAGGCCTGGAGATCAGAAGCTGTGGGTTAAGTTCCCACATCTGGCACTTGGGTTAATATCCCACTGTAGTGCAGCATGAGAGAGGTGCTGCACTTCTGAGGTGCCGTCTTTCGGATGAGATGTTAAACTGAGGTCCCATCTGCCTGGATTGGTGGTAGTTCAGGTGAATGTTAAAGATCCCATGGCACTTATCGAAAAGAGTAGGGGAATTTCCCCAGTGTCCTGGCCAAATTTCCCTCATTCACTAAAAATACCACCAACAGTTTCATTTGGTTCAAGGTCAGTTGGCATTCATCTGTATCCCCCTCCCTGGGTCGTGCCTGAAAATAAGCAGGATTTGTCTAGTGCACTTACCCGGTCAACAAAAACTAAATAAATAAATGAATTTACATTATAAGTCTAATTAATTATTCATGACCTCAGGTAGCTCACTGATTAACTGTTGTGTTGGTCTGAAATCTCTTAGAAGTGACTGGAATGATATTTCTGCTACGTAGGGTGTGTGGTGCCACAGAAAAAATGCACCACAGAAATAATTTTAAAAATAAAAGAAACCCATATCATTATTAAAATTAGACTTATAATCACAATAATGACCTCAAAGATGGTCATTCTCTCTCGATTAATGACCGGCTGGGTGGGGGTGGCCCTCCACTGCACCTCGGGCCACCAGTTCCCCCAGCCAGGCATTAATCTCTAGGAAATGACCAGCTCTTTGGTCATTATTGCTTAATTAGCCAGGAGGGGAGCTGACCAGCTAATGTGCACATAAGGAGATAAGCTTCTCATCCAGCTGTGTATATGCTAATGACTTCATCCTTGGTTTTATGTTTGTATTTATTTGTTTCGCCAGGAAAATGGCTCCATTGAGTGATGCTCATTTTCAAAGAGCTCATGGTTAGGACACCAAATATATATATATATATATTTTGCAGATCACATATACAGAGAGCCAAATGGGCAGTATATTAAAAAGGATATATACAGTATTGATGTAGAACAAGGCTACATTATTTATAATGCAGCACCTCCCACCTGAATCTTACTTCTTAGGTACAGTACCAGTACTACTACCTCCATCTTGTCTCCCAGGTACAGACACGGTACCCTCACCTGAAAATGATCTCCCAGGTATAGTAACAGTAACACTACATGCATCTTTTTTTCTGGGGGGGGTGTTCAGAAGTATTTATATTATATCAGGCCATTTCTCTAGAAGAGGGCCCCCCCAATTAAGAAAGCCTTTTGTCACTACCTGCATCTTGCCATCTTATTTCCCAGGAACAGTATCAGTACTACTACCTGCATCTTGTTTCCCAGGTACAAACACAGTACTCCTACCTGAATCTTGTCTACTGGTATGATACCAGTATGACTACATAAATTGTGTCTTCCATGGACAGACACAGTACCCCCCCACCTGAATGTTGTCTCCCAGATACAGTACCAGTACCACTACCTGCATCTTGTTTTCCAGGTGCAAGCACATTACCCCCACTTAAATCATGTCTCTCAGGTATACTACCAGTACCCCTACTTGAATCTTTTCTCCCATGTACAGACACAATACCCCCACCTGAATCTTATCTCCCAGGTACAGTACCAGTACCACTACCTGTATCTTGCCTTCCAGGTATGGACACAGTACCCCCCCACCTGAATCTTGTCTCCCAGGTACACTGCCAGAACCTCTGCCTGCATCTTGTCTCTGACATACAGATACAGTACTCCTTCTACAAGCATCTTGTCTCCCAAGTACAGACACAGTACCCCCCACACCTGAATCTTGTCTCCCAGGTACCATAAGAGTCTCATCAGAACCATTACCTGCACCTCATTTACCAAGTACAAACACAGTAATCTCCCCCACCTGAATTGTGTCTCCCTTGTACACCACCAGAACCTCTATGTGCATCTTGTCTCCCAGGTACAGTACCAGTACTCAATTTTGTCTTACAGGTATGGACAGAGTACCCCACACCTGAATCATATCTCCCAGGTACAAACACAGTACCCTCCACCTGATGCTCATCTCCCAGGAACACTACCAGTACCTCTACCTGCATCTTGCCTCCCAGATACAGACACAGTACCCCCACCTGAATCTTGTCTCCCAGGTACAGTAACAGCACCTCAATCCACATTTTATCTCACAGGTACAGACACAGTACCATCACATGAATAACATTTGTAAATAATTGTTTTCCTAATAATCACAAAGAAGTTTACTTACATGATGTGTTTGCAGCTGTAAAAAGAAAAATGAAGATGATTACAAAATGTAGACAGGTGCTAAAAAATATACTAAGCCACATTGTATTGATTTGTTTGTTCAATATGTCATACTACTGCGATAAACCATATTGAGGTCATTCAAACTAGTCATTGTCAGAGTGGAGCGTCGGGCAGTTGTTATAAGACAGCAATAATCCATCTATATTACATATACAAAGACAAGCATATAGTACATATAGGAAGCTTGCTCTGCATGGATTCCTGTTATGCTAAGGTTCATACTTTGGTAGAGAAGAAGAGCTAGTAGGCGGAGGCCCATAATGCTCTTATATTAGGCCAAAGAATAGTATGATAAGTTATAACCAGACATAATCAACATGTCTAGGCAATGTTTAAACATATCTTTAGTATTACTCATAGCTACAGCTGATGGAAGTTTATTCCAAGGACCAATGGTTCTCAAGGTATAGAAAAAATTATGATTGTTATGTTTAAATGTTTTGCCAGTCAGCTGAAGTGGGTGACCTCTAGTATCATGAATAGATGACCTGAAAGAGATACCTAACTTGGACATAACATAAGGATCATGGACTATAAGACTATACATGGACTATACTTATAAGAATAGAAGGTCACCTCTCAGGCGTCTAACATTAAGAGGCATAAGTTTTAAAGTATCTAACATGTATTCATAGGAAGAGGATTCTAGACCAGATATTTTTTCAGTATACTTTCTCTGTTCTTTTTCAAGAATGTTACAATCCGATTTTTTAAATGGACACCATAACTGAGATGCATACTCAAGATGAGGTCTGACATAAGGCCTGAACAGAGGCAATAACACCTCACAATCTCTAGATCTAATATTACAGAGAACAGACCAAATAACCTTATTAGATGTGCTAATAACTGAATGCAGATGTTTGGAGTATGTTAAATCATTTGAAATAATAATTCCCAAATCCCTCTCATCAGTAGTTGCACACAGTGTTAAACCATCCAATAAATATTGAAAATTTGAATTATTAGAACCCAAGTGCATAACTTTACACTTTGTAGAGTTCAGTTTCATACCCCATTTGTCAGTCCAGTTAGATACGATGTCAAGATCATGCTGGATACAAAATATCTGATCTAAGTTAAAACAAGGTCCCCCAATCTTCACATTGTCTGCATATTTTATTGTAAAGGAGAGACAATCATTGGTTAAATTGGCAATGAAAGCTTGAAAAAGACAGCGGCCGAGAACTGAGCCCTGCAGAACACCACTCCAGATCTTGCCAGAGTTAGAAATAGCACCATTGATAATCACCCTTTGTGCCCTGTTACAAAGCCAGTTTGTGATCCGGGCAATTATATAGGTATTAATATAATGTCCCCTAAGTTTATGAATTAAAGCCTAGTGAGGTATAGTATCAAATGCCTTACTGAAGTCAATAAAGACTACATCGCAGGGTATCTTGTTGTCCAAAAGGGAACTAAAGTGTTTGTAAAAACACAGCAAGTTGGTTAAACAACTTATACCCCCTTTTGAAGCCATGATGTTGAAAATCATGTGCATCAATGACTGGAGCAATGATGTCTTTAAGGAGACTTTCCAATACTTTACATATAGGATAGGTTAAACTAATGGGCCGATAGTTTTCCCAAAGATGTTTAGATCCCTTTTTGTGAATTGGAACAACTAAGGCCTCCTTCCATTCAACAGGAATATAATTATTCTCTAAGAAAAGTTCAAACAGAAGTCCATAGCAGAATATTGTTGTACCATAGTGCAAAGGTCATGGAATGTGGTTCTACCCTTCTGGGGTACAATCTTGTTCCATGAGCTTAAAATGACAACAAGCCCATCTGGTCATTCACTACACCTGAAAACAAGCATATGGCTATCACACCTGAGTCTCAAAGGAATTGACGAGATGCCCACTGTGGTGTTTTCAAAGGACTGCAGTGAACGGTAACAATTCAATGAAGAGCATGATAGGATGACTCTTTCTCTATCACAATGAATTTCAATAGTAAACAAAACAACTTTAAATGTATACCGTTATCTAGTAATTTATAAAAAAACTACACTTCTGGCTCTATACACTATAAAAAATACCGGTTGGACAATCTTGTGCAGTCAGGCTGTGCTACCACCACAAGATTCAGATTCTTGTTGTTGTCTTGAGCTTCGCTCTGGAGGTCAGCAGTTGGAATCGGAACCTCTGAGCGGCAGCACAGAATGGCTGCGCATGATTGTGCAATCAGTATTCTCTATGTACAATATAATACATTCTTTATGTATGATGTAATAAATTCTCTATGTATGGTGTAATAAATTCTCTATGTATGATGTAATACATTCTCTATGTACTATGTAATAAATTCTCTATGTATGACGTAATAAATTCTCTATGTACTATGTAATAAAATGATAAACATTTGGTGTCAGCTTGGTAATAATGCATATGGTATAAGCTTGCCCTACCACGGGGTACTCAAATATTGATTATTGACCTGACTCCCACACCTGGGAGGGTGAAGAGCTCAATACTAGCACAGGGCAATATACTTGAGTTCTGGGGAGGGAATGGAGGCAGAGAGGGATGGGCAGTTTGGTTATCCCATAAAAGAAGCATATTCTCACACTCCTACCAAAATTGGCATTGCTGCTTCACTCTGAGGCATGGTTATGTTGGTCATGAAGCACCCTATAGGGAAGTAGGGCAGGACCTCATTAGAGAGATGCCGGTGGAGTTCTATAGTGGAAAGCCCTGGCATCTTATAATTGCTCAAGTTGACCCATGCTCCCTTCAAGGGTACCTGCTGTGGAGTAACCCCAAGACAGGGATGCCAGTACTGCAGGGGCGAATGGGAACTCTGGTGCTAGAAGGGACAGTGTGGAACTCAAAACAGAATTAAAAAGGCAACAAAGATTATATGATGTTAGTTTCAGTACACACCGCTAAAAATAATAATCAACACAGACAAGCTGGTCATGGCCTAGGGTGTGTTACAATTATTTTTGTATGATTGAAAAGGTGAGCCCTTATTTTTACATTTTTAAATGAAATTACACAAACTCTTACCTGAGAAGCCTGAAATTATGACTGAATGTGGACCCGAGGCATTAATTGATAAGGACCAGTTTCCCTGAGGTGGGCGATTAACCACATACATTCTTCCCCAATTTTCTGACAGAATTGTCTTGCCTGTGTCTTCAGTTGCTAGCATAATTACAATAAGGTAAAAACAGTCATTGAGTAAGTCATTGCATGGTTTTTATTTTACATTTTCAACGTATTCAAGACATATTGAAATGCCTTGGTGTTAAAAAATCAGAGAACAAATTTGCCATATGGATTTGATCAACTTTATAAAATAGGTAAGGGAAATCCTAGTTGCTGATTGCCAAGGGAGGCTCGCACCCAATCTACCTCAGTCTAATGCCCAGTAAAAAAAAAAGTGCCAGTGGAATATGGAATTTGGGAAAATCACATACTGAATTTATGACCCATTTCACTTATCTTTGATTGCCATCACAAACATGGCTGCCACTTTTACTCACTGAAAAACTCCAAGGCCCTTCAAAGTAAAATCCCCTTAAATTTTTGTTATTATTTACATTATTTCCCTCCTACACCCCCCCAGTTGGCCTTCCTTCCCACCAGTCCCTCTCAGTCCATCACTTGGCTTCTCCCGATCTCTTTAATTACTGTGGCAGTTGTGTGACTGTCACAGCATGAGAACTTGATTGACACTGAGCGATTAAAACCACCTGGTTGTAATACATAATTACAACGGATGGTTGCAATGCATTTTACAGTCTGGCTATCCAGCATTAAAATGCAAACTATATCTACTGAATGTGTGGAAAGGCAGATGATTGACAGGTAGAGAGGGACTACGTTTACTAGTTACTTTTAACAAAATAAAATATTTGTTGTCTGTTATATTTTGAACATTCTAATAAAGAATATATTTTATCATATAATAATTTTATTATTTTCATAATTTATGTCACAATAATATGCACAATATACCAATATACACAACATATAATCACCACACAGTGCCTAGACACATAGATATACACAACATATATAAAAAAAATTGCATAAATAGTGCATACTCTTAAAAATAAGAATAGATCTAGACCAATTCAAAAAAAGGGGAGAGAGAGAGGTGAGATAAGATATAAGATATAATTAAAGAACTATTAAATTCATAACAGAATAACCAGACAGCATAGCTAATTACATCTTCAACTTTCCTTATTACATTTCGCCAAAATATCTGATGCATTCCCATCTACCACACACTGTTATTAAACCTGCAAAACAAAATACAATAAAAGTCCAATGGATCAGCCCGCACAGACAGTAAATGATATTCAAATAAGTAATCAAACAAGTACTTTTATCCAGTAGATTAGAAATAGATCAAAATAGACCACAGCAGAGATTCAAGCAGTTTAAATAATCAATCTTACAAAACGTTAGTTAGTTACAAGTTGTAAGTTAGTCCATATTTAGTAAGTAAGTTAGTAAGTTAGTCCATGTGGATCCATATTTTCCAAATTGACCAACATCTCATGTTCTGATGAGGTAGGAGATTCCACTGTCTCCTGGGAGGAATATTGCATACAAAGGTAACTCATAAGTTGATCCAGCTCAAAAAAGATATATTTCTTCCCATCTTTAACTATTTTCACCTTTTCAAGGGTAGCAAAGAAAACTGTGTGCCCAGATTCTAAAATCTCTTGGTACTGCACAAACTATCTCTTCTTCTTCTTCTTCTTCAGTAGCGTAGCGTAACAATAGTCTGGATATATATATTACCATAAACCATTATATTCTAAAGTCCCTCTAAGCCTAGCAAGCTTAAAGATATAGTCATGATCTGTCGCAGGTACACTCAGTGAAGTGGTGGAAGTACCAGAAATATTTCTGATGCGCTTAATCACTCGATATGCTTTTGAAATCAAGGAGGGGTTTTCTGCTGGTAAATCAAAAGTTTTTGTCAAGATATCTTTCATTAGGTCTCTTGTTGTTTCAAAATTCACATCTAATTGATCTGGTACCTCTAAGATACGCACATTTCTATAGCGCAAAAGATTTTCAGCATTTTCCAACTTTCTATTAATATTATAATTTTCTTTGATAAGACTCACACAATTTGCTTCCAAGGACACCATTTTTGTTGCTTGTTTTTAAATTTTAACTGAGTTCTGCAACACTGTTTTCTTTTTCCCCTCTGGCAAAGTTTTTACTACATTTACTTAAGTTTGTAAATACTCCGTTTTCTTGGATATGGCTTCATTCCTTCGATCACTTCTTTCAGTCCATGCTAGAATTTTTTCTAGGGTTGCTCCCAACCTCTCCAACCTGTAACCACCTCCCTCAATAGGTGACAACTGTAGAGGAATCTCACTCTGTCTCCGAGAATGACTTGAGTAATTTGGATACAAATTCTGTACTGTCTGAGTCTTGGCTAACTCCTCAGACCTTTTAGGTGGTGTGATAGGTTGCACTGTTTCCATAGCCTGCGGGGTGGACGGTAAGCTAGCCACTGCTCCACCACTGCTTTCCAGGCTGGGTTTAATTGGAAGAGGCCACTGCTCGAGCAGGCCAGACCTTGGAGAGAAGAACTCCAACTTCAGTACTCCCTTGCTCCTTTGTGAATCCATTGAAATGGAAATATTCACACAAACCAAAGTATAAAGCAAGGAGAATTGAAAACTGTCACCCAACATGGCGAAAAAACACACCGTCAAATGCTGTCTCTCCTGCGGTTGGCACAAAGTACTTACAACAAGTTACTACTGCTGCTGGCCATCTTGCTCCTTTCTTCCTAATAAAGTATATTAATTGGAAAAAAAATGTTCTTTTTAATTTAAAAAGTTGTATTTTTTTTATTTAAATTGGTTTCTCACTTTATCCATTTTTTAAGTTCAATAAGACACTCCAGGGTCTGTGTTTTGCAAGATATTCTTCCTTCCAGACACTGTAAATCCCGAAAAAGCACTATGCCCCTGGGAGAGCAGTTATCTCAGCCTAATATACACACCCGTTCATGTCTTATTATTGCATGCAGGTCAAATCCTTTCCGCACTGCGCTTGCTATCACCAATTGTTTCCCTTTTATCTTTTGCACTGAACCCCTCAACTCTTCTTGCTGCTCTGTGTGCTAAGTACTGTGTTATGTCCTTCTAGTTACTTGTTGCCATGTATGATTTTAGTCAGTTAACCAATCTTAATAATAATAATAACAATAATAAATGTTATTTAGTTAAGCGCCTTTCAACTATGTCAAGGTGCTGTACAAAAAAGTCAATGAAATCAATAACATAAGACAGCAATATAAAACAACCGGTAAAAATGCATTTTCAGTACAGTTAATTGGAATAGGTCTGGTGCCATAAAAAAAAGTTTTAAGTGCTGTTTAAAATCCCCCATGGTCACGCACTCCCGAAGCTGATGGGGAAGAGAATTCCAGAGAGCTGGGGCCATGTACATAAATGCACAGGCCCCTGAATATTTTAAGAATACCCTTGGAATCTCTAGCAACCCCTCATCGGCTGAGCAGAGCTGTCCCTCAGGGCAGTAAGGGAACAGAAGCTCTTTCAGGCAGTTAGGGCCGAGTTTGTGTAGGGCTTTCCATGTCAGTAATCTGACTTTGAAGGTGATCCCCCACTGAATCAGCAGCCAGTGCAGTTCACGCAGCACTGGTGTGATGTGACATGACTGGGGAGTTCACATCAACAACTGGGCTGCAGTATTCTGCACTAGCTGCAAACAGTGGATATCGACCCCTGGTAGCCCTAAGTAAAGGGGGGTTGTAATAATCAAAGTGCAAGGTCACAAAGGCTTGGATCAGCATGGGAAGGTCACTGGATAGAACAAGGTGCTTGATCCTAGTGATGTTCCTAAGATGACAAAAGGAAGACTTGATGACTGCTGACACCTGGGATTGCAGTGTCAGCCCATCATCAAGCACCACCCCCCAGGTCCTGCACCTGTCTTGTAATATAACATGTTCACTTTACCTTCATCCTTTGTAAATTGTATTTTAAACCTATACTGTACGACATATTGTATCCGTGTTGTATGACTTCATGCCTGCCATTAACTCCAGGTCACCTCTGCAAAAGGGACCTCTTGTTCCAGTGGGCTCACCCAGTGACCAAAATTCAATCTATACAGTAAATGAATAAACACATATGACATACGAACATATGAATCTGCCAGCACAAGCAGGCCTTGTGGTCTATCAAGTTAGTCTGCTCGAGTGCGCAGCTAGAACCCTTATATTGCAGCTGCCCCACCCTCCTCTCCTCCCTCATGTTTACCCCCCCCTTGCACCCTGTCCCATGCCCTTTTAAAACTGCCCAGTGTGTTACAGGATACCACCTCCTTGGGTAGAGTGTTCCATTTCTCCACCACCCTCTCTGTGAAAAAATGCCTCCTCATCTCTGTCCGATATCTTCCACCCTCCAACGTGAGACCATGCCCTCTTGTGTTCCTTCCTCTCCTTAGCTTAAATATCCCTTTTGTGTCTGTTTTGTTAATCCCCGTCAAATATCTGAAGGTTCCATCATATCCCCCGATCCCTCCTCTCCTCCAGGGTGTACATATTCAACTCAGTCAGCCTGTCCTCATAAATTTTGCCTTCCAGTTCAGGATCATCTTAATTCCCCTACGCTGCTCCCCTTTCAGCAATCTGATATTTTCTTTCAGAAAGGGACACCAGAGCTGCATGCAGTGCTCCACATGTGGCCTGACTAGTGACCTGTACAGCGGCAGGATCACATCCCTATTTCTGGATGAGATTCCTCTTGCAATACACCCCAGCATCTTGTTGGCCTTAGCTGCCACATTCCTGACTAAGCTGAGTTGTTCATGTTACCCGTTATGATCATCCCTAGGTCCTTCTTCTCCTCTGTGACCTCTATCTGGACTCCTCCCAACTGGTAGCTCTTTCCTGGGTTCCTTGCTCTTTCAGTCAGTTCACAATCCAGTTTGCCATCTTTGTCCCTGCCCCCCACATATTGCAAATAACCCCCCAGCCTCCCGTGAGGCACGGAATCAAAGGCCTTGATGAAGACAGCACATTCACCGCATGCCCATTATCCAGTTCCCTCGTTATCCATTCCTAGTATTCAACTAGGTTGGTTTGCCAGGATCGTCCAGAGACAAATCCATGCTGCTGACTGTCCTGGAGTCCATTTTCCTCAATAAAAATAAATAAATGGAGACTGTGAGAGGATCTCGGATTTAGAAGTGGGTAGCCATCTGGGAACAAGCGACCACCAGACAGTGTGGTTCACAATAAACATAGATCTAGAGTCAAACCATACAAACACAAGGGTACTGGACTTTCAGAGGGCTGACTTTGGCAGAATGGGAGAGTGCCTAAGAAATGCACTAGCAAAAAGGCAGGAAGGAAGGAAGGATGGGTGGAGGAACAATGGGGAAAAATCAAAACTGCCATCACAGAGGCAACAAGCTTTTGTGTGAAGCAAATAAATAAAATAAAATGAAGGAAAAAAACACTATGGTTCTCAAAAGAGAAGGCAGTATAGTGTAGTGGTTAAGGGCACTGAGCTACAAATCTGGAAACCTGGTTTTGAATCCCATCAGCCCCTAGCCCACTTACATACTGTGTAACCCTATGCAAGTCACTTAACTTCCTTGTGCTCCCAGGTCGCACCTGGAAACAAGCTCAGGCTTAGTGCGCCTCTCCTGGTTAAACAATGTCCCCCCTCAAAAGAGGTGGCGGGGAAGGTTAGGGGGAAAAAGACAGCATTCAAAATATATAAGGAATCACAGAAAGAGCAGGACAGTGAACTGACCAGTTAAAGCAGATGGAAGTGTGGAAGACAGTCAGAACAGCAATGGGCCAAACCAAGGAAAAGATAGCCAGCTCAGTTAAGAACGGGAATAAACCCTTTTATAGGTATATTAGTGAGCGAAGAAAGACCAAGAGAGGGATAGTGATGCTTAATAAAGGGGAGGGGGATGGGCAGAGAGTGACAGTGAAAAGGCAAAGATACTGAATGAATAATTTGTTCAGTATTCACAAAAGAGGAGGGGGACATACCTAAATCAAACAATAGAAGCACTTTGGATGGGGAGGCTGATACCATTCTATTCATAGAAGAAAGGGTCCTGAAAGAACTCCAAAAACTCAAGTTGGACAAGGCAATGGGGTCTGATGGTATTTACCCCAGAATTCTAAAAGAACTAAATGGAGAACTAGTGACTACTAGCTACCCTTTTTAATAAATCATGGGAGGATGGTGTGGTACCTGAGGACTGGAGGAAGGTGGATGTGATTCCCCTTCACAGAAGTGGGAGTAAGACGGAGGCAGGAAGCTACAGACCTGTTTGTTTGACCTCAGTGGTAGGGAAAATGATGGAGTCACTTCTGAAAGAAAGAATACTTGAGTACTTAGAGGCCAGTGGGCACAGGACCCAAGGCAGCATGGATTCACAGCGTAAAGGTTATGTCAGACTAATCTAATATATTTTTTTGACTGAATGACCAAAGTAGCAGATCAGGGAGGGGCTGTGAACCTGGCCTACCTAGACTTTAGCAAGGTATTTGACACAGTCCCACACAAAAGATTAACAAACATGTTAGCCAGCCTGGGAGTGTGATCCAAGATGGTAGCCTGGGTAAAAAAATTTGTTGGACAACAGGACGCAGAGGATAATAGTAAATGAAGTCCACTTGAAAGAAGGGGGGTTACCAGTGTGGTACCGCAGGGTTTAGTATTGGAGCCAGTCCTCTTTAATGTCTTTATAAGTAACATTGCAGAGGACTGGAAGGAAAAGTATGCTCTTTGCAGATGACACAAAGATCTGCAACAGAGTCTGATCACAAGGGGGGTGGAAAGGATGGAGAAGGGACTTGGCAAAGTTGGAGGAATGGTCAAATGTGTGGCAGCTTAGATTCAATGCAAAGAACTGTAAAGTAGTACACCTGGGAAACAAAAACCCAGGGGATGAGTACACAATTGGGGGGGAGGTACTAACAACAACAAAAATGGAAAGGGACCTGGGGTAGTCATATCATGTCATGTCAGATATAGTCTACAGTGCCGCTCCCAAAACTTCCCTAACCAGACTGGACACCATCTTCCACTCCTTCTGCTGTTTCTCCCTAGACTGTCCATCCAGTATTCACCACTGTCTCCTCTACCAAACCCTGTCCCTCTCAGCCCTAATGGACAGGGGACAGGCCCACTGTGCTAGCCTCATATCTAAATTCTGGTCACAGACCCTGCCCTCTTATCTCTCTTCTGTTCTCTCCCCCTTCCTCCCACTCCCTGAGACACTATGGCTCCCGGTCCTTGTCGGTCCCTCACATGACCACCTCTGCAGGCCAGGCTGCCTTCTCCTATTGGTTGCCTAAATTGTAGAATTCTCTCTCCTTTGCCATTCACCATGCCCCTCACCTCGCTACTTCAACATTCTCCTCAAAGACCACTTCCATACCTCCTGTTCCTGCTCCTAACCATCTTGCTACTGTGTTATGTTCTATATCTAATTTACTGCAGTTAGGATATATTGTATTATTTTATATTGCTATTATTATTCTATTAGTTCAAATTTTGTATTCAAATATACCGTCTCCCATGACACATCTGGAAATGGGCAGTTGTCTGCTCAGAATGCTTTTCTGGTAAAACCTTTAAATAAATATCAGATGACCTAAAGGCAGGCAGGCAATGTGAGAAGGCAGTAAGGAGGGCTGGGGGGAAATGAGGATGTTGGAGAGGATTCATCAGTAGAAAACTGGAAGTTGTTATCCCTCTGTACAGACAGTTGGTGAGACCCCATCTGGAGTACTGCGTCCAGTTCTGGAGACCCCATCTCTGCAAGGTCATAGACAGGATGGAAGCAGTCCAGAGGAAGGCAACTAAAATGGTGCAGGGTCTGTACCAGAAACCATACCAAGAAAGACTAAAAAAGCTTAATATGTATACCCTTGAGGAAAGGAGGGAGAGGGGGGACATGATAGAAACTTTCAAGTACCTCAAGGGAAACAACAAAGTCCAAGAGGGTAGTATATTTCAGAAAAAGAGATGTGCAAGAACAAGGGGGCACAATTTGAAGATGGGGGGGGCGGCTCATGGACAATGTGAGGAAGTATTTTTCACACAGAGGGTGGTGGACACATGGATAAAAAATAGCAGAACAAGAGGACACAGCATAAGATTAGAGGGAGGCTGATTAAGGGGTAATGTGAGGATGTTCTTTTTCATAGAAAGGTTGGTGGATGCATGGAACGGCCTACCTCAGGAAGCAGTGGATATGAATACAGTGCAGGGCTTCAAACAGGCATGGGATAGGCATGAGGGAGCAGTACAGATGAGTATGAATAGATATGACAGTGACAGAGTAAAGGCCTATGGCACATTCATAAGATAGAATAAATGGACAGACTGAATGTGGCTTGAGGTCCTTATCTGCCGTCAACGTCTGTGTTTCTATGCTCGACTTGATTTGATATCCAGTGTTTGTTTACATAGAAACATAGACTTTGACAGCAGATAAGGACCCCTTGGCCCACCCAGTCTGCCCATTTCTTGATCTATTGGGATAAGCTGCAGATCCTAGTTAATAAACAGTCTACTTCCTCCTACCCCACATTATAAATGCCTTAATATTTGTCCCATGAATTCTTGAATTCCCCCACTGTTTTGACCCAACAACCTCCTCAGCATGAGCAGAGGTCCTACAATGCCTATGTCAAAAATTTGGTGATGAAAGTCCATAAAATGACTATGTTACAAGCGTGCATTGCACTGTTTCCTCGCACCCTTGAAACTTTGCAAATTTGTAATATTTTCATGCCAGATTTTCAACACTGGTGTTTTTTCACACCTTCTTATGAACAATATAGCTGTCATTTTTCACATCCTGGCCGAAATATGCTTTTGCACTTCTGGTGAAAAATAGTGCAGTCGCTGTGGGAAATCAGTGTTTGGGACAGATTAAGATCGAGCGAGTGAGAGAGGGGGAGTGAACGAGCTCAACTAAGCTCTATCAGGCCTGCTGCGGGTTTCTTTGTGGACAGGAAAAGGCATCAACGCAGGAAGGGGCCCAATACAAAAGGGCAGCCTGCAGTGCTGGGAGAATCAGAACAAGCAAGTGAGGGAAGGGGAGTGAAGTGACCTCAATGGAGCTCTATCACGACTGCTGCAGATTTCTTTGTGGGCAGAAAAAGGCACCAATGCAGGCAGGAGCCCAGTACAAAAAGGCGGCCTGCAGCGCCGGGACAAACAGAATGTGCAAGTGAGAGAGGAGGAGTGAGCAAGCACAGCAGAGCTCTGTCGGAACTGCTACGGATTTCTTTATGGGCAGAAAAAGGCACCAACACAGGCAGGAGCCCAGTACAAAAGGGCAGACTGCAGTGCTGGGAGAAATAGAGGAGTGAGTGAGAGAGGGGGAGTGAGTGAGCTCAATGGAGTTCTGTCAGGACAGTTGTGAACTTCTTTGTAGGCAGAAAAAGGTGCCAATTCAAGCAGGAGCCCAGTACAAAAGGGCATTCTACAGCACTGGGAGAAATAGAACAAGCGAATGAGAGAGGTGGATTGAACGAGCTCAACGAGCTGTGTCGGGACTGCTGCAGATTTCTTTGTGGGCAGAAAAAGGTGCCAATGCAGGCAGGAGCCCAGTACAAAAGGCAGCCTGCAGCTGTGGGATAAACAGAACGAGTGAGTAAGAGAGGGAGAGGGAGAGTAAGTGAACTCAACAGAGCTCTCTGAAGACTGCTGCAGATTTCTTTGTGTGCAGAAAAAGGCACCAATGCAAGCAGGAGCCCAGTACAAAAGGATAGCCTGCAGGGTCGTGAGAAATAGAATGAACGAGTGAGACAGGGGGAGTGAGCGAGCTCAATGAAGCTCTACCGGGACTTTAGAGTTCCCTACTCTCCCGCCCAGTGTCTTCTGTGGTCCTCTTTTACAGCAGGGTCTCTGGAGTGGAAACAAAGCAATGATTGGATATGTTTAGGATTGCTGTAATAATACAGATTGAGTTGTTCTGTTTATTCCTCTAACTGAGCTAAGTACTGGGCTATACTGTTATGATTGCTGTAATAATACATATTTATTTGTTCTATTTATTTCTCTAACTGAGCTGAGTAAAACTTGAAGTGCAATAGGATGTCTAACTGAGCTAAGTAAAACTATATGAGACCTGAGAACAAAAAGTATAGTAGCTGAGGGGTGAAAAACGGACAATGGGGCTTTAGGATTGCTGCAGTAATACAGTATTTAATGGCTGAGATATGAGATCTGAGATTGAATTAACCCGGTTGGCAAGGGGCCGTAGGGAGACAAGTGTGATGGGGGAACAGGAATTTGAGTAAATAGGGGCCTAACAGTTGTAGTAGGGTACAGAACCTGGGAGTAAGAGCCCATAACATAAGATGGGGGCCAAAATGGAGCAGGTGCCACATGTCAATAGGGCAGGCATCTTTGGAAGGGTGGTGGGCTGTTCAGGGTGTGGATCTGCCATGATCCTGGACTGGGCTTGGAGGATGGGGGAGGTTATGGTCTGTAGATGACTGGCTAGTTTGAGGGAGGAACTGTGGAGGTTATTGAGGAGTCTAAGTGGCAGGGCAGGTGAGTATGGTAGGCATCCTGGGGTGGGGAAAGGGGATGGCAATGGGGGATGCAGGAAGAACAACTATGGAGTGAAAGCGACTCCAGAATCAGAAGCACTAACAGAAAAGACAGAAGAAGGCAGGGGGTGCCCAAGGCAAGGGGGGGGTGCCTTCCTGATGGGGGAGAAAGAGACCACAAGGAGTACCAAGGGAGAGAGCAGATGGCTGCGGGTAGAGAGAGAGAGAGACCAGGGGTGGCACGGAGGTGAACAAGTAGGAGGGAGGAACCAATAGGGGAACAGATGTAGGAGGGGTATTGGCTAGGAATAGATTCAAACCTCTGCTATGGGAGAGAGAGAGGGGCAGCAGGAACATACTGAAGGGGAGGACAAGCGGGGCTTGAGAGGGATGGCAACAGGTAGAGGAAGAGATAAAGAGGACAAAAGGGTAGAATAGGAGCTAAAAAGGAAAGAGGGGGGGTGACTGGAGGAGAGAAGGCTACGGGAAAAGAGAAGAATGGAAGGGGCATCACTATCAGGGTAGAAGGAAATGGGGGCTCTAAATCGACAACAGCGGGGATAGGACAGGGTTTGGAAATCAGCAGGGGAGGAGGAGAGGTCTACATGGGAAGCCCAGTAGGAAGTAGTCAGGCTGGGAAGGGGTTCACGGGGAATGGGAGGAATAAGGCAGTGAAAAGGGGTGAGGTGGAAGTAGGGAGTACAGATACAGAAGTCAGAGAGGGTGCAGCTGGCAAGGGTAAGGGGCAGGGAAGAATGAATACTGGGGTGGTGCAAGGGGCATTAGAAGGGAAAGGGCCAGTGTTCATCACCTTCAGGAATTTAACACATTCTGAGTCTTTGATCTACAGTAACAACAATTTGCTGGATCCCAGTAGTTCACCATTTCCTGTGGATTTGACTATTTTTCATCATTTGACTCCTGGTACCTTGGACAAGATTACTAGATTACATACCCCTGAACATAACTATCTGCATGGTTTAATATTGCTACATCAAGAATGCAACCTAACCACATGAGCGAACCAGGGTATACCGGGCTGAAGGGAAATGGCTTGAAACTTGCTACGATGAATATTTGCAGTCTAATTCCAAAGATGCAGACGTGGTCCACCCTACATAAACCTGATATTTTATTTATTTATTTATTGAAATGTTTCACCAGGAGGGCATACTGAACAACAAGTTGCTCGTCTCACGGTGCGACCTAAGGGGGGGGGGGTATACTTTTGCCTGACTGAGACCTGTCTATCCACCCGGGTCAGGAATAATGAGATAGGGCTCCCTGGTTACAATACCTTTAGATGTGATAGGAATGGGAAAAGAGGTGGCGGCTGTCTCATTTATTTACGGAACACGCTACATGGCATTGTGCTCCCCATCACAGCCGGCAGCATTGGCCATGAGCTCCTTGCAGTTAGAATCATTTTTGGTGAATATAAAAAATCTCTGATCATTGCATGCGTCTTCCTCCCATCGAAAATGGCCAAAGACTGTCTAATTAAACTACTAGGGTCCTTGCCTGGTGTTAACAACAACTGTGAGCTCATCGTGACTGGGGACTTCAACATCAATTGGCTTAGTAATGAATCAACCAACCAGAAGGATACCATAGCCAGTTCCCTCCTTACGCAATTAGTCATGGAGCATACTAGAATGAACCATAAGACTGGTAAGCACATGCTCCTGGACTGGCTCCTTGCAAGCTTACCTGACAGGATTACCGATGTCTTGGTACTACCGGATTCGCTAAGTGACCACTCCCCTATCACTTGTCTGTGGTCCAATAAATTCAAAAAAGCACCACCTGTCTTTGTGAACAGCAGAATTCTCAGGAAAGGGCAGCTCTCAGCTTTCAAGGAGGCACTTTCTCAGATTGATTGGTCTCCCCTTAAGGTACTGCATGACCTTGACATAACAATTCAGTACTTTATAGATAACTTTAATAGCATTTGTGACAGATTTGCTCTGTTCAAAAAATGAAAAACACGTGGCCATAACAATGGGTGGATTACTTGACATGTTGATGAAAGCTGTGAACACTAAATTAGGGATCCTGTTTAGGCACAAGAAAAGCCTAACTGCTGAAGCCCTCCATCTCTCAGTCTCCAGCTCTATCCTCTCCCTGGTTGACTACAGGCTGGTGGTTTATAGTGCTGGAACTGATACGGCCCTCAAAAGGGTTGCCACTGCCATTAACAAGGCTTGCAGACTATTGCTAAGTGCTGACCACTTCATGCACACTTGTACCCTGTATGGTCTGGCACACATACTATCGCTTCAATCCAGAATCAGATACCAAACTTGCCTGCTAGGGAGAAAGGCCATGCTCTCCCTAACCTCTACCTGCATTGCAGACCTGGTAAAGGAAGCAAGCTCCAAATACAACACACAAAGAACAGTGACAACACAGCTTGATGTCCCATTTCATAGAACTTCCCTAGAACAAAGATCCTTCATGTACCGAGCTCCACTATGGCTAAATGAGATCCCTACTGCAGCTCTCAATATAACAAAAGCTCAGTCCTTTAAAAGAGAACTGAAGCAATACCTGCTGAACTCAAATGCCTGTGACTGCCTTACCTGAATCCACATCTTCAACCTGGATACCCACTCTTAAACACCTCTGACTTCCTTACCTGAGTCCATATCCTCAACCCAGATACCCCCCTTATCTGTCTGAGCTTTTCTACTGTTTTACCTACCCTGGACCCCCACCTGCCACCCCTTGCCACCCCCCTCAAGCTCCCTCCAACTCCCTCCCCTTCATACTTCCCAACAGCTCCCTTTCTACCCCCTCTCTCCCTCTCATTTCTCTCTCTCTCTAATCTACCCCTCATTTGCACTCTTCCCCCTTCCTTTCTCCTACCCTTTCCGATACTCTACCTGACAGGCCCCCCCGAGGCAGCTATGCTGCACGTTGCTAACTGGGAAACCTCGTTCACATTCTCCCCCTTTCTTCCTCCTACGCTTTCTGATACTCTACCTTGACTGGCCCACCTAGGGCAGCTATGCCATACATTGCTAATTGGGAATCTCCTTCCGCTGTTTAATTTCAGTTGTCTAGGTTAATCAAAAGTATTATTTATCTGTATTCTGTATTACATAGCAGTCTTATGTTTTGTGGTAACTGTCAAGTTTTTGTTATGTCTCTGCTGTTTTACATCCTGACATGGAACCTTTGTAAAAGAGTGTATACTCAAAGGTTGTATCCGAATTACCAAATAAATAAATAAATAAAAATAAGGGGATAAGGGACGGGGGGTACTCATCCTGGGGGATTCTCTACTGAAATGGGTGAAATGGGGTGGAAAGGGGGAAGGCACAGCTGTATTTGGGTTTAAGCTGTACCCAGGTTGACTGCAGGAGGGACTGGGCAGGCACTGCTCAAGCATGCAGCAAGGGGGAGGAAGAAACCTCATTTGCTGTTGCACGTGCGTACAAACGACTTGGAGGGGGACTCTGTGGAAGTGGTGAGAGGGAGGTTCTAGTAGTTGGGCAGGCAGTGTGAGGGAGTGGGGAAGTTGATGGCATTCTTGGAGGTACTGCTGGTACCATGTGTAAGCATGGGGAGGAAGGGTAGGCTTGAGGAGTTCAACGACTGGCTGAGGGATTGGTGCCATGCCAAACATTATGGGTTAGTGACTAACTGGGGGGTAGGGTCTGGGGGAATAGTGACTTGTACACGGGGGACAGGGCACACTGCAGCAGGAAGGGGAGGGAAGTATTAAAGGCAGCATTACTGCTGGCCCACTAGCACTGAGGGTTGAGGCACTGGGCGCCACACCTCGCACCACACTGGCGACCCAGGTACGGACGTGAGCCCAGGCCACCAGGGGTCAGCAGGGGAGGAATAGGATTTAGCATCTGGAGGACTCCTCTCCTATCCTGGGGGGATCCAGGGACCCACCGCTCTGTAGCGGCCCCTGGTGATGACCACGGGCACTACTAGAGTGGTGTAGTAAAGGGAGCGGAGTGTGGCAGACGTTGGCACGCTGTGCCTAAGTGTCATTGCTCACCCGCACTCTGCAAAGGGTAGAAAAGTGGAAAATGGGCTACGGTCGGGCAGCATGAGCTTCTAATCCCCACTAAGAGTTCTTAGGCATGGTACTTTCATTTCCAAATACCTAAACAGCACATATAAGCAAGCAACATTTGACATTGACAAATGCTTGTCTTGTATTGAAACATGTTAGACTCTTTCACTGTGTTAATGCCCCTAAGATGTTTGAATGTTTCGATCATATCACCTCTCTCCTTCCTTTGTTCTAGAGTATACACATTGAGCTCTCTTAATCTGTCCTCATGTGTTTTCTGATGCAGTCCCTGCACCATTTTGGTTGCCCTTCTCTGGACTGCCTTCATTCTGTTAATGTCCTTGTGCAGGTGCGGCCTCCAGTACTGCACGCAGTATTCCAGATGGGGCCTAACCAGTGTCTTGTAAAGAGGGATTATTACCT